>OX459029.1:123782732-125198565 GCA_949775025.1 Tricholauxania praeusta | reverse complement strand
GAAAATCTATAGCTTACAGCAAACTCTATCAATTAATAATTGGTATACCTACGATTTTAGATTTTTACTTGTACTTTTTGAAAAAAAATACTGTTTTTGAAAAAAAAAAAAATTTTCGCAAAAATTTTGCGATTTTAAAATTATTTTTGCATTTTTTTTAAAAAAAACCATTTTTTAAATTTATTTAAAAAAACTTTGATTTATTCTGCGTTTAATGTAAAAATTTTTGTGGGGAAAAAATTATTTATATTTTTATAATTAATTTTCACAAAAATTAAACAGCTAAAATTTTGTAAATTAAAATGAATTTTTGATTTTTTTTTGAAAAATCCATTTCTGAATTTTATTTCGGTGATCTTCAGATTACAGCTTGATACGCAAGCTTCAAAATGATATGCCATAACATGAGGGCAAGTAGTTAATTAAAATGTATGAGGCGCTAAACGCGCGCTGTACTACGCGTTGAAAGGCTACTGCACTCATTATACCCTACACCGAGGGTATATTCACTTTGTCTCTCCGTTTGTAACACATCGAAGAGGGCGTGGCAAGTTTGGAAAAGCACATATATTCTTGATAAGCGTCACCACCTGAGTCGATTTAGCGATGTCCGTCTGTCTGTCTGTCTGTCTGTCACCGCCCTAAGTTTTAAATTTAACTGCGGCATATATCGCGAACTATACAAGCTATTGTGCAAAAATTTAACTTGAGGATGTCGATCACAAATATAATTTATTGAACCAAAAGTGGGCGGAATTGGAGAAGTGGGCGTGGCATATTTCAACTTTTTCATTTCTCTTCGATTCTTTCAACTTTTTCCAAATTCTTTCGACTTTTTCAACCCTTTAACTTTTTCCAATATATCCTATATATGTATTTGTTCGACTTTTTCAACCTCTTTCAACTTTCTTCATAAGTTTCTTTATTTTTTCGACTTTTTCATCAATTTTGAATAGTTTCAAATTTTTTCAACCTCTTTCAACTTTTTTAGAGTTTTTCAACCTCTCTCCACTGTTTTCAACATTTTGCATATATTTTCGACTTTTTCAACATTTTTCAACCTCTGTAAACCTTTCTAACATTTCACACTTTTTTCGACTTATTCAACCTCTTCAGCGTCTTTTTAACATTTATTTGAAAGGTACTTTCAGTGCAGTGTAGGGTATGTGAGTTTCGGCCTGGCCGAATGTTTTAAATTTCAGTTTTAGTTTTCAGGTTAACGGCTCAAACATTTTAATTAACTACTTGCCATCATGTTATGGCATATGATTTAAATTTGCGTATCAAGCTGTAATCTGAAGTTCACCGAAAAAATATTCAGAAATGGATTTTTCAAAAAAAATTCAAAAATTCATTTCAATTTAAAAAACTTTAGCTGTTTAATTTTTGTTAAAACTAAAAAAAATGTAAATAATTTTTTCCCTACAAGAATTTTTACGGCAATAAGCGCAGAATAAATCAAAGTTTAGTTTAAAAAAAAAAAATTTAAAATATGGGTTTTTTAAAACAAATGCAAAAATATTTTTCAATTCGCAAAATTTTTGCGAAAAAATATTTATTTTTTTCAAAATCAGTATTTTTTTTTGAAAATTACAAGTAAAAACCTAAAAATGTAAAAACAAAAAAATATTCAGAAATGGAATTTTCAAAAAAAATTCAAAAATTCATTTCAATTATTAAAATTCTTATTTTGCCACTAATTCTTCAGTATTTGACGAATATTTTTAACGCTTGTATATTTTGCAGTCAGTTTCCTACTAGTTGGAAATCTGCTAAGGTTTTACCTTTACCTAAAAAATCAAATCCTAGTCCGTCTGATTATCGGCCCATTAGTATCCTCCCTTTTCTTTCAAAGGTTCTAGAAAAAATCTTATCTAGTCAAATTCAGCTCTTTTTAAATCGTCAAAATAAATTGAGTAAATGGCAATCTGGTTTTCGGGAAAAGCATAGTTGTGAGTCGGCGGTTATTAAAGTAACCTCGGATTTGCGTTCCGCTGTTGACAGTGATAATATTGGTATTTTAGCCATGCTGGACTTCTCAAAAGCTTTTGAAGGTGTTGATCACTCAATCCTTTTGAATAAATTGAAACATGTTTTTCATTTCTCTGGAGCATCTATCAAACTATTACATAATTATTTGCGTGATAGAACACAGACTATCATTACAGAACAAGGGTCCACAGCTCCTTTAAAAATAAATTGTGGTATAGTTCAGGGTTCTATATTGGGTCCAAATTTATTTACGATTTTTATAAATGACTTGCCAGATATTGTTGTTAATTGTCAAACCCATCTGTATGCTGATGATGTACTGATCTATCTCTCTCGACCCATTGGACTTCTTGAGGATGGTGTAGCTAGACTAAATGAGGACTTGAACAATATACATGTATGGGCGATTAGTAACTAACTTAAACTCAACCCTTCAAAAAGTGTAGGATTGATTTGTTGCAAGAGTAATGTTAGTTCTGTTAATTTTCCTGATTTGCGTCTCAATGGTATGCTGATTCCGTATGTTAACAGTATCAAATACCTAGGATACAATATAAATGCCACTTTGAGTTGTTGCGATGCTACTGTTGCAACCATAAGGCAGATTTATTCTGGACTTCGAAGTCTTCGTTCGTCTGCTTATTCCTTGCCCCTAGCTCTGAAAATGCGTCTTGTCAAAAGTTTGTTATTGCCTTTTTTTACTTTTAATTGTTCGGTTTACCCATGTCCAGATTTTGAATGTAAACGCAGGCTTAATGTGGCATTTAACGATTGCATTAGATTTATTTATAGCGTACCTCGAATCAGAAGTGTGAGACACTTGAAAACATCTATGCTCGGGATGGACTTAGAGTATTATTACAGCTATAGGAACATTATTAAATTACATAATATTATCTACGACAAGTGTCCCGATTACCTTTTCGAGATGTTGCGATTCGCGCAATCTGAAACTAATAATACCGCGATACGGTTGTTTAATTTTGGAACGCTCTTTTTTTGTATCTGCAATTCGGTTGTGGAATAACCTCCCATCTGAATTGCAACTGATAAGATCATCTACACAATTTCAGAGAAGACTTTTTGAATATATTTGTAACTTAATTTAATTAAACTCACTTAAACTCATTAATTTTATTAATTTTAAGTTTTTTTTTTTTTTAGTATTGTAAAATATTTTTGATTTGTTAAATGCTTTTATGCTTATCATAAGATACACGATCTTGTAGCATTCTGTTAAAAACTGAAATACAAATACAAATACAAATTTTCAAAATTTTAGCTCTTTATTTTTTTTTTAAGTTAAAACAAAAATATAAATAATTTTTTACCCATAAAAAATTTTACGGAATTAAGCGCAGAATAAATCAAAGTTTTTTTTTAAAATAAAAAAAAAAATTAAAAAATGGTTTTCTAAAAAAAAATGCAAAAATAATTTTAAATTCGCAAAATTTTTGTGAAAAATTTTTTTGTTTCAAAAACAGTATTTTTATTCGAAAAGGACAAGAAAAAACCTAAAATCGTAGGTATACCAATTATTAATTGATAGAGTTTGCTATAAGCTATGAATTTTCGAAAAAAACACTTATTCTGAAAAACTACAAAAATCGTGTATTTCAGACCCGCGTATCTCAACAAAAAATAATACTAGGGTGAATTCGTGAACGCAGTTCTATTGCTGGACATCGATATTACAATAATGCCAAATTTTAGCCAAAAAATCTCTTCGCTGGCGTTTTCGTGTGTTCTACCCCATATGTGCATTTCCACAGAAATTGTCATTTAGACAGTCTTGGTTTGGATTTATTTTTTTTTTTTTTTGTAGCACACCCCTTCAACCATGGTTTTTCATGAAGTTAAGACTGTCTTGAATTATACTCAAGGTGGAACAATTAAAATTCAAATATCTATAATGTTAATATAACTTTAGATGTAACTTTTCATGTTTTTTTACTTTAAATGCAATTTAACTAAGTACCTACTATGTCTCCATTTTAATTTTAATTGTTCCACCTTGAATATTAATTCAAGGTAATGCTTTATGATTCTTTATAACTTTTTTGCTTTCACAATTGTATATATACGACATCAAATGTACATGGGGCATTTCATGTCAAATCACCGAGGTTTTGGCCTGATCGTCTTCGATTTCGCTGATTTTCTGTTTTGTTTTAGTGCGTGTTAAAAGCATCAAGCACTCCAATTTCCAGTCTTGTATTCGAAACCGTTATTGAGTAATCGGTTTTTTTAAATTTTAAGGCAAACAATTTCCAATTAATGATATGCTAGTAATAAAAATCGATATCAATAAAAAGTGGGGAATGTAGTTTCTGAAAAAAAAATAAAAAAAAAATTATTCGAAGTAACAATCAGTTAGTTATTAAGGTTTATAGATTAAAGTCGACATTTTCGAAAAGTGCGACACCTTCGATTTTTTTTAAGAAATTTTCCAAAATTCTACTCTATATTACGCAACTTTTAAGCTGCAGTTCGAGATATTCTGAGAATTTTTGCTATTTTTTTCAAATTTTGAAAATATTAAATATGTTTTTTATTATTGAATTATCTATATTGGTGATGCCCATTTCAGCACATATGGGAAAAGAGCACGCATGATTTCTGGTGAGCACGGCGGGGTTTGACGAAGGTAAGTTTTATATGCAGAGGAAAATAGTATGAATTCTTTAGTGTGTTTTATATGCATGTGTTCGATTGTGAAACGAAAACAAATGCCAAACCGGAAAAAGGTACAAGTGTATATATTCTTGTTTTAGATTTTATCAATAAAACAGCTTTTCCGAACGGGTACTAAGAGAAAGAGCAAACATCGAAATTCTGAAGAGCGTAAATCACAAAGTGAAGATAACTTGAAAGTATGACCGTTGAGAAAAATGGAAAAGGGCCAAAAAGGGCCATTTTTATGTAAAAAGGGCCAACTGGTTGTTGTTGTTGGTAAATTTAGTAAAAATTCAAATTGTCGTTGACTTTTTATGTTTTTTAGGTTCGGCGTATTTTACAAGATGGTTTCTCCTATTCATAAATAGTTGCTTACACACAATGCCCATTGGGAGCTGAGTTTATTTGTCATTCTTCAACCACTTATAAATATCTTGCCAATTATGTTGATATTTCCGATCTCTTCTTTTTTTCCTGTTACAGGTAACATTTACTGATACCTCTGGAGTATCATCTGCATAAGAAGACTCTTGCAATGTCACAGAAGATTCAAGATCAAGTGTTTTTGATTGTTGGCCGGTTTTTGGTGACGATTTAAAAAAGAACCTAAAAATTTTAACATGTAATCAAACCTAACTTCTAGAAACACTTTTTACTCACCTATCCATACGTTTTTCAAGTTTAATCAAGTCGTTGAAATGCAAATAAATGTTTGAATTAATTCTTGCAAATTTTGGCGCGAGCAACAGCTGACAGTTGTCTATATTAAGGCTGTGAAACAGATTCTGATTTTTATTTTCAATATATGTACATGTGTCAATAAAAAAAATACAGACGATTAAAAAGCATAAATGATGAAAAAGGGCCAAATTACGGCAATTCCAAAATAGTACGGGCCACGCAAACAGATTGTAAAATAGCGTACAAAATGGCACTTTAGCGTACACAACGGTCACACTGAACATGAACAAAAATTACGGAGTGTAGTGGCTGCTTGCGGGGAAGTAATCGTTCCGATTCACTGCATTTGAGCGGTTGACTTGTTTATTTTTGAGAGATTTTTATTATTAATTTAAAAAATAAGCTCGTTGTTTGATACCAGGGCTGTCGCTGTCACTTCAATCGCAGTTTTTCACTGCGATTTAAAGTATGACCCTGCGACACTGCATCTTTTTTGAAAACACTGCACTTTCAGAAAAAAGTGTCGCAAAAGTAATCTAGCAAAAAATTTTCAAATTATCAATTTTCAGTCATAAGCCATTTCCATTTATAAGCCATTGAGGGATGCATACCTTGGCCCGAGAGCTAATTCATTCACGATGGTTTGTTAAGTGAGAAAGAAGCTACAGAAATCAAAAATAAATGTCAACAATTTTATATAATTTTATTCAAACAAGTGCTAAAAATAATTAATTTTAAAGATCCTGCTTTAAAAGCGTTTCAATCTGAAAGTCCGGTTTCGTAAGCTTGTTGACACTGATTCTGCTTTTTCCTAATCTAATAAATCATGATGACATAGATGATGTCGAAGCCAGAAGAAAAAAGTTTGGAAGAATTTTGGCTCGCTATATTTCATTAAAAAAAGCCTTAGGCGAAACTACTGTATGTATCCTGGTTTATAGAAATTTGTTGGCGCACTATTATGCCTACCTCACAGTAGCGCATCCAAAGACCGCATTTTTTCACTTACAAATCAAATAAAAAACTCAACTTGGAATGGTTTAAAAGTGGAGACGGTTAATTCGATCATGCTCATTAAAGGAACGTTTCCTAATGAAGATTTTAAAAATTGGGTGCCATCAAAACAATTACTATCAAATTACAGAAAATAGTCGTACATAAATCGTATTTTTATATTTTTTTTTTTAAATAAAAACACTTTTTCTGGCTTTAGGTCAGTGTTTTATTTATAATTTTTCCCAATATTTCGAGAAAGATCCTTCCTTATCTTCAGAGGTGACTAAGAAATAATAATTAAAACAATACACAATTGTAAAAATTAACAAAACAAAACTTAAGTTAAAATTATAGAAAAGCTAAACTTAAACTAACCTAATTGTCAACTAAATGTCTGTATTGTTGTATATTTTCTGTGTCGCTCTTGAAATGTATTCTCTTGTCAGTGGGGGTGTTAATAATGTGGAGCATCTCTAATATGAATCTCTTCTCATGATTATTTTCTTCTTGTAAGATCTCCACAGCGTCAAAATTAGGAAAATGTCCGAGCTCAGCACAGTGGGCTCAAAGGGCTGTCTTAGGGGCTTGTCCATTTCTGTTTTTTTGATCCGATCTGTGTCCTGAGAGCCTTGTCCTTAATTTGTTTTTTGTAGTACCAACATATACCTTCTGGCATACATTGGACCCGTCTCCGTCACAAAGAATTTTGTAAATAAGGCAGGATTTGCCAAGTTTTGATATTGCTGTAAAATTTTCCAACTTTATTATCTGTCTTATTAGCAATTTCTATGTCCTTAAACGCACTTAATTTCGCGAATCTCTTTGTCAAACCTGGAATATATGTCATCGATTTATATATGACTGTACCCCTTTCCTGTCTTGGTCCCTTATCCTTATAAAAATTATCTTTTAATTTTTTTGTTGTGTGTTTTGGAAAACTGTTTTTCTCTAAGATTTTCTCAATTCTTTTTATGTTGTCCCTATGGAATACTTGGTCGCTAATTTTTTTAGTTTGTTTTGATGTACACAGTACATAGAATATATAAACTTGTATTATTATCTTTTTCTTATAAAATGTACTGATTTATGCCATGAAGGCACAAAATGACAATGTTATTTGTTTAATTTTAACTATTGATTACATTTTATTAAAAATGTACCGAAAAGGTGTTTTTTTTTCATGTGATTTTAAAAATATTGTAGAATGTATCTTTTTCTTATAACACTGCAAAATTCACTGCACTTTTGTTTTAGAAACACTGCGAACACTTCACTTTTCCTCAACTTTTCGGAATTTTCACTGCGGTCAAAAATTCCAAAACGACAGCCCTGTTTGATACATAAATTTACTACACAGACAAGGTTTTCTTCTCTCATATTAACCCAGCAGGCAAATGAGCAAGGCTTGACTCGGAAAAGGCCTGCTAGCACTGCTGCGATTATATAAAGACTTCTCAAAATTAGATTTTCATGCAAATAAAAATACAATCACAGAAGGCATAATATGCCTTCCCACAACAGACGTGCTATCAGGCCTAATATTAGAAGACAAAGCATTTGTTTCTTTTTTTATTTCATGTATTGCAATGTTTTATGATTCGGCATTACTTTTTTGTCATATGAATTGTACATATACGACATGAAAAGTAGACACTTGGTTAGAAACTAAGAGAGGTGTGCATATTGCCAGGCTAGTCTTCTGTTCTTTCATGTTATGTTAAAGAGGTAGTTTTGTGTATTCTTTGTCAAATTGTAAATTAAGAAACATCACAAAAAAAAAAATTAAAAAAATATCAACGCAAGTGAGATGGCGCGGATAAAAAAAATAAGAATTAACATTTAGAGTCTTTACGATGATAAAATTTAATTTTTGCCAAGTACTTCTGAGAGTCCTACTACGGCAAGCGGTCTTAGAAAGCCTGCTTAGGAAGGCCTGTTTTCTTGGGACATTTCATATAAAAAAGAAAGTACATTTGAAAGGAGGGTGGCAGGCCTTATACTTACCAAGGAAGGCCTTCTAGAAGCACTGTTAGCTCCTGCCCTTGCCTACTGGGAAGTTCACGTTCTCAATTCTTTGCTTGTGTTCTGTAAGTGTACTATGATAGCAGCCTCTCTCACGTTTTATTTGAAAAAACCCCTCGCCTTACACTGTTTTGCTCTCAATTATCATTTTGTGCCGTTTAGCTGGACATCACTAATCTACATCACTAGTTTTCACACAAAAATATTTGATTTGTCATATACTTTTTTTTTATGTATTTTTATGTATTTGGGATTAATTTATTAGTTCCACTGCAGACAAATGAACAGTTAGACCTTGAGGTCGAAAATTTTGTGAATAATATTCAGAAGTCTGCATGGACTAATACTCCCGAAATTAAGAGGAAGTTAAGAGGAAATAATTATCCTAGAGAAATTTTAGAATTATTATCAGAAAAAAGAAAAGCTAGGAAAAAATGGCATCAAACTAGAGCTCCGCAGGATAAATCAAAGCTTAACAATCTTACTTCTCAGCTTAGAAATGAAATTAAAGAGTTGAAGAACAACTCCATAAGCGAATTCCTAAGAAACCTCAATAATGATTCTGCAACTGATTACTCACTTTGGAAAACCACAAAAAGCTTAAAAAGGCCAATTATGCAAATACCTCCTATTAAAAAGTTAAATGATAGTTGGGCTCGAAGCAATGAGCAAAAGGCGACCAGGTTTGCTGAACACTTGAAAAACATATTTCAACCAAATTCAAACAGCAATAGTGACCGTACCCGTTGTTATAGAGCAAGAGAGCATCGATATCCCTTACACTACACTTGCTGAAGTCAAAAAAGAAATAAGAACTAATATCAATGCAAAAAAAGCTCCTGGATTTGATCTAATTACTGGTCAAATTCTAAAAGAACTCCCTAGGAAAGCCTTGGTGAAACTCACTAATCTTATCAACGCATCATTTCGTCTTAAATATGTACCTCAACTGTGGAAAGTGGCTGAAGTCATCATGATCGCTAAGCCTGGAAAGCCACCTCATGTAGCAACATCATATCGGCCCATTTCATTGTTGCCAATTATGTCTAAACTATTTGAGAAGCTTATACTAAAGAGATTAAAGCCTATCATAGAAGTTAAAAATCTTATTCCTGATCATCAATTTGGTTTTAGGAGCCAACACTCCACAATCGACCAGGTTCATAGAATTTGCAATGGAATTGAAAGATCCTTAGAAGAAAATAAAGTCTGCTCGGCACTATTCTTGGATGTTGCCAAGCATTTGATAAATTTGCCAATGCAATATTCAGAAATTTTAAAATCTTATCTATCAGATAGATACTTTAGGGTAAAACAAGAAGATGCCTACTCTGACTTAATAAAAATTGAAGCTGGTGTACCCCAAGGAAGTGTGTTGGGACCTACGCTGTATCTACTGTACACTAGTGATTTTCCAACCTTCACAGAAAATATTGTTGCAACGTTTGCAGATGATACTGCAATTATGTCTATTGGCGACAACAATAATGAAACAACGCAAAAACTACAAACAGCTGTTATGGAAGTACAACGCTGGACTACGAAGTGAAGAATCAAGCTCAACGAATCCAAATCGGTGCATATCGATTTCACCAACAAACATATAGAGCATAAGCCTATTTTCATTAATGGTCCCGTATGAGAATTCAGCCAAATATCTCGGTATGACGCTAGATGCCAAATTAAGATGGAAGCCGCACGTGAAAAAAAAACTTGAAGAGCTGAATCTTAAATACAGGAAAATGTACTGGTTACTGGGCCGATACTCTGTCCTGTCAAGATATAATAAGCTTTTGCTTTACAAGCAAGTCCTTAAGCCAATATGGACTTATGGCGCACAACTTTGGGGTTGCACCAGTCAAAGCAGCAGAAACATCATCCAACGTTTCCAAAACAAAGTGCTACGAGGTATCGTCAATGCTCCGTGGTACATCCGCAATGACTGTCTACATAAAGATTTAAATGTAGAAACAGTCGATGATGTCATAAAAATAATTGCACAAGGTCATGAAAAGCGACTCCAACAGCACATTAATATCGAGGCTCTCCAGCTCCTTAACAATGATAGCTTAGTCAGAAGACTTAAGAGAACTAAACCTTTTGAGTTAGCATGAAATAAACATTTTCAAATTTAAAATTAATTAAGTTATTAGATCGCATTCACTAGGCGACGCAATTTAATAAAAACCTTAGTGTTAATCATGAGATGAGCACTTAGTATTATGACGTATTGTATTATTATCTTAAGTTAAAAACAAATGGCTCATTAGTTTGTAAACTAGATTGCCATAATAAATGAAGAAGAAAAAAAAAAAAAAAAAAAAAATTTTGGGTCGCAAATTCCAAAAATGCCACATTTTCTTCTCTTAAAAACCATTTTTGAGTTTTCTCCCAAAAACCCGTTTTTTGCACTTTTTCCATTAACTTGGCCATATATCTATAATTTTTTTTCGAACTAAATCAGTTGCCCACCGTTCGAAATGTAGTTTTTTTTCTTACTTATGGGTTGGTGTTAATGAGAATCGAATAAGATTTGATGGAGTTACATGCCATCAAAGTCCGAAAAAAGTTATTTTTTCGCTCTTTTTTAAAAGTCACTAAATTTTAATTGCTCTGTATAAATTCAAAAGCCTTTTTTTCATATTTATAAGATTTACAATGGAGACCCATTCTGCTCAAATCGAACAAAAAATGTCAAAGCTATTTAAGATCAATGAAAAATTGTAATTTCTATATTTTCATGCATTCCCGATACACCCTTATAATATTCGTGTGCCGTGGCTCGAACGATTTTTGAACAAATTTAAGCAAATTTATACTTTAAATATTTCTAAACTTTCTTTCTAAATCTTAAAAATATGAAAAAGAAAGTTATGTACGTAGTAAACAATAAAGAAAGGTTTGTTCGATGTTGTGTTCTTTCGGAAAATATTTTGATAAGAAATCTAAATTTCTCTTAAGCTAATAACATGTAAAATTATGTAAAACTAGTTTTTGTTTTATAATGTACAAACGTGCGGGCGCATTTGTACTTTAGACTTAAATTTAAAAATTTTTCTGAGGTTTTTTCCCCTACTTTTTCTCTACCACATTTATATGTATGTATATATTTTACATTCTTAAGCAACATTTTTCATTGTAAAATAACTATTATTAAACTTTAGAGCTGAAAAGTATAACTGAACTGCCGTATCATAAATTAGTAATAACCATAGTATATTGTACATTATTTTGAAAATTGGTTAAATATAGAATTGAATTGAATTGAATTGAAAAAGAAAGTTTTTCGGACTTAAATTTACAGAGTAAAGATCTGTGACTGTTGCGAGGATGGCTCTCTGGTGCCTGTGTGTGGCGCACAAGCACAGCTAAGAGACTTGGAAAAATGTGCCAAATATACATGGGAATCTACTTTTGAGGCCATGTATAGGATTCAAAGAAAGTTGATCAGCTTATTTTTAACAAAAGAATCATTCAGTACCATCCTTGCCCTTTAAAATGAGCTTTAAAGTGGTGATCTGTGATGTTTCCTTGCAAAGTTATAGCCATTTTAAAGTGACATGAATTGGATCCCTTACAAAGGGTTGCAACTAGGGGTGGCAACCCCGGGATCCCGGGATTTGCTTTAAATGTAGACTAAAGTAATCCCGGGATTACAAAGAGACAATCCCGGGATTTTCGGGATTAGAAAAAAATTTTATATTATATAATAAATACCATATTCTTTTATATGACATATTTAAGTACAAAATCTGCAAAATAATTGTTTTCAATACATTTGATGTGCAAGAAACATTATTGCATCAACCTGCAAAAATGCACTTCAATTGTATCTGAACCTTAAATTGAGTAAAATTATTTTTTTTATTGTAGCAATTTTTTGCTTAAGATTTTCTTAAAAAAAATGTCACATAGCAAAACAAAATTTTTTTTTTAATACTTTGACTAATTTTAAGAATTTTTACTAAGTGCGATTTGTATTGAAAATTGATAGTTCATGAGAAAAATGGTAAAAAGTGAAATTTAGACTAAAATTATTTGTATCACTAACGGAAATACTAAAAATGCAATATAAAAACAACATAAGCAAAACATATATATTTCATATATACTTAAATTTGGTATAAAAGGTCTGTTTATGGAAGGCTATTTCTGGATTCAAATCGGACTGGATTGTATCAGTGAGTGTGTCACCGTCCTAAATTTTAAGGCTAATTACGGCATATATCGTAGACTATACAAGTTATTGAGCTAAAATTTGGTATGCGGATGTCGATTACGAATAAAATTTATTGAAGTGAAAACTTCTTATGGCACGTTGTGCGGCTGAGGAAAAAAGTATAAACTCGTCATCGGGATTCCCCGTCATGAATGCGATAGTAAAATTTGAATGTTCTATTGTTTCTTTTAAATAAATATTCCAAGTGGAAGACAAAAAGCAAAGTTGACACACTAACTGACACATTCCATTCTCATTCAACGATTGTTATGCTTAAATGCTTGTTTCTTTCAAATTCCGCGTTGTTGCGTTGACAAATTGAGAATAAGAGCGAGAGTAAAATTTGAATACATATTCCGTTTTTATCTTCTATTGCATTGCCATATAAAAAGAAAACGCACACATACCAACTAACACACTAATACTTTGAACACAATTAGAGCGGTGGCGGTAAAGCGGCGACGAATATTCGCTGTCAAAAAAAAAAACGCGACGAAAAATCATTTGAACAAACACAATTGCGGCGGCGACTGCTTTTCACGTCTGATTTCTTGTGAGAGAATCCTATAGGGAAAAAAGAGTGAGAAAAACAAAATTTGTAAACAATAAATTTTGCTGAGAAAATCGTACTGGCAAAGAGAATGACAAAGAAATGCAACACTGATCGGACGGTGAAATAGAATTAAATCTAAATCGACGGCGAATCGTCGCAGCTCAACAGTCGTACGCCGCAATTCTGTTCAATTTCACATGATCAAGTATGTTATAATTTTTGACAGCGAATATTCGTCGCCGCTTTACCGCCACCGCTGTAATTGTGTTCAAAGCATAACTTGCCATTAATCGATTTGTTTTCACTTCTATCGGCACTCCCGGAGTGCAACCCGCCGTTTTATAATAACAAAAGTAGGCACAATTGAAAAGGTTGGCTTGGCATGCTTTGACTTTTCATTTTCATTTTCATTCGATTTTTTCAACATTTTCCACATTATTTTGACTTTAACAATCTTTTAACTTTTTCCAATATATACCATAAGTATTTTTTCGTCTTTTTCAACAACTTTCAACTTTAATCGTCATTTTCTTTATTTATTCGATTTTTTAATCGATTTTGAATTGTTTCAACCTCTTGAACTGTTTTTCAGTTTTTCAACCGCTTTCAATATTTTTCAACATTTTCCATATACTTATTTCGACTTTTTCAACTTTTCAACGTTTTTCAGCATTTTGCATATTTTTTGGATTTTTTCAATTTCTTTCAACTTTCTTCAATGGTGTCCATATATTTTAGACATTTTCAGTTTTTTGCAACTGTTTCAACACTTTTCAAACTATTTTAACTTCTTTACATTTTTTTCGACTCATTCAAGCTCTTCAACGAGTTTTTTTTCACAGGCCCCTATTGCGGTTGTCGATTTGCGATAAAATCGATAACCATCGATTTAATAGAAACGATGCCATTTCGGTATTACGAAACTCAATAGAAAAAATTGCGTCATTGTGACATGAAATATTATTATTTTTCTTGAGACAGCCGTTTAGTTTCACTCAGTTTGAAATATTTTGTGTGAAAAATTTAAAAAATAAAGAAATATCTACTAAAATAAAAAAAAATCTTATCTACCAAAACAAAATGATAGAACAGCCAGCGATTGTGATCGATAAACGCAATACCAAACAAAATTGCTAATAGAAAAAAAGCGTTTATCTATTGTAAATCAACAAGCGCAATAGGGGCCACAGTTACGAGTACTTAAAATGTACTTTCAATGCAGTGTAGAGTATGTATTTTCGGCCTGGCCGAAGATAACACCTTAAATAGTTTTATTTTATTTTTAATTTCTTTTTCAAATGTTTTAGAGCCACAATATACTATCCTTATTTGGATCATATGATCTTAGAATTAAAATCAAAAGTCCAGGGTAAAGTTTTAAGCATTTTACCATTAGAAGGTTTAATACCGATTATCACTCGATGGGGCGCGTTGACAAAATCGTGGATGCTGTTTTTACTTATGAAAGTGATTTAAATTGCAGTTAGGTTGAGCTTGAATCCGATATTAAATTGTGGCATCAATACTTTTGTAAAACCGATTTCAAAGATGCTTTGAATGCAACGGAAGCACTGACCATTATCAAAACCAAAAAAATGAAATTGTTCTTCCCAAGCATCACAATTTTACTGCAAATAATTGCCACAATTCCAGTTACTTCGACAACAGCAGAACGAAGTTTTTCTGTGTTAAAACGATTAAAATCGTATTTAAGATCTACAATGACAGAAGATCGTTTTAATGGATTGGCTCCGGGAAATATTCATAAGGAAATCGATATCAGCTCAGCTAAAATTGCTGAATTATTTTTCCTGAAGAAACCTCGCCGTCTTGAAACCCTTATTAAGGTGAATGCGGTGAAAACAACAAAGGATTTGAGCTGTTACACAAGAATTACCAAAGCTCTATTCGCTCTGATCTGTGATGTTTCCTTGCAAAGTTATAGCCATTTTAAAGTGACATGAATTGGATCCCCTACAAAGGGTTGCAACTAGGGGTGGCAATCCCGGGATCCCGGGATTTGCTCTATATATAGGCTTAAGTAATCCCGGGATTACAAAGAGACAATCCCGTGAATTTCGGGATTAGAAAAAAAATTTTATATTATATAATAAATATTCTTTTATATGACATATTTAAGTACAAAATCTGCAAAATAATTGTTTTCAATACATTTGATGTGCATGAAACATTATTGCATCAACCTGCAAAATGCACTTCAATTGTGTCTGAACCTTAAATTGAGTAAAAATATTTTTTTTTTATTGTAGCAACTTTTTGTTTAAGATTTTCTTATTAAAAATGTCACATAGCAAAAAAAAATATCTTTTTTTATACTTTGACTAATTTTAAGAATTTTTACTAAGTGCGATTTGTATTGAAAATTGATAGTTCATGAGAAAAATGATAAAATGTGAAATTAAGTGTGTTTGTTTACTTTCCCAGTAACAATTATCCAGTAAAGAAATTTTAGAGAGTAAGAAAGTATTTGCTCACAGAGAAAAAAATTTTCATAAAAGTAAACAAAGACAATTCAGTAAAAATTCGTACAAACTGACAAGTGAAAAAAAATATTTAAGTTTTTCAAAACAATTTTCTTTTTTATTTATGAAAAAGTATTGACACTTGTCAAAATCATATGTTCTTATTTTTGAAAAATGTTTGCTGGTAAAATTTTATCCAGTAAAAACTAGCAGGCTCTCTCGCAACAAATTGTCACTTTATTCTCTCACTGCCTCTCTCGTTACTGGATATTTTTTGTTAACAAACACAATCCAGTAACAATTGTTACAAATTTGTACAAATTCATACAAATTTTCAGTTAACAAACAGACCTATTTAGACTAAAAATATTTTTATCAATAACGGAAATACTAAAAATGCAAATGCAAAAAAACATATGTAATTTCATGAGCACTGCGATTATTAAACTAAATATCGAAAACGAATGAAATATCCACCTATTATATATAAATACGCATTTATTTCAATATCAAATAACACTCAAAAAATGTATGTAAGTTTTTGCGGATTATTAAAGCTTTTTTTTTGAGGCTTATTACATTTCGTAGCAGCAACAGTTTTGAGTTGAGCTATATTTTTCTATCGTTTTATGCACTTCTTCTGACATTTTTGTTTACAATTCCGTAGCTAAAGTGCTATTAACTCAGAAGAATTGAAATTAATGATTAAAACGCTTACGGTACCCAGCTTGCATACCTATACAGCTATACACTTTCCATTTGCACTCATTTGAATACAACGTGAAGTTTGCAGCATCTCTTGTATAAGCAAACCAATCATCACCTTGCCGTGCCAATTCGTTACCAGCGCATAGAACTCTGGTGCCGTTCATATTCTGCAAAACCACCTGGTTGCCATTGAGCTTTATTTTCCAATTATGGTCTTCATCATGGTTTTTATAAACATTTAGCGTATAGCCTCCCACCTCTTCATGGTCGTCAAATCGTGTAACCAACTGTCGATATGACAAATCTGCATTGAAGAAAATAAATCCATTTCCATTCGCCATTACAATAAATCCTGACTGATATGTGATTAGCGAACGAACATGTACACAAGCCCTAGACGAAACTTTGCAATCTTCAAAATAAAACCTTGAGCCATTTGGCATGGTTTGACTTAGACACACTTCACCATCAAGCAGCGCTTGGAATGCTCCTGGGAATATTTCATTTACTCGATGTTGCTTCAATGCCGAAACTTTCGAATTATAATCAGGATCCTCTTGAAATTTTTTCAGTTGCATAAAGAAAGGTCTTTGAAAGTATCCTTGAATTTGTAGTTCATTGTAATATGCCAACATGGCTTCCACATTTTGGCTCACATGAGTGGACAAGTTACCAAATATTTTCAATAGTTCCTCTACTGGCACGATCCAATGCAACTTGTGTACCATTTGTGAGATTGTGGCATCTGAGAGAGTTTCATTGCTTGCATTTAGTAGATCCAGCAAATGGCCGACGGTTGTATTTTCATGGTTGTATTTATTTAAATAGATTGCATCCGCTAGTACATCCGCACCATTGTCTCTAATTCTGAAGAAAAGACTATGACGTTTAACTTCTAACTGGAAAAGTTGAAATGAATGGAGATTTGAGCTATTGACGTTGATCAAAGCCTCAATTTCGTCATATATCAGAATGGCACGTAAAGGATCTTCTATGTGATGTACATCACTCATAGCATTATAAAGTGCAATTAGCACATCAGCCTTAAAGTTAATATTGCTGGTGTACTCTGCAAATTGAAGCTTTTTGTTGACATCATCAGATTTATTAGCGTATACTTCATCAACAATTTCCTGAAAATAGCTACACTGCACTTCCGGTTGTCGAGCTCCGCCGATATCTGACAATGCTGTTATTGAGTCGTTACTGGAACCAACTGCTACAATGGTTTCAGCCTTAACAATTGACCGTACTAAGTGCGACAAAAGCGCCAATGCTGCCAACAAATGGATTTTGCTTGACATTTTCTATAACAATTAATAGATACTGCGATACTGTTGAAAATTGGAAACATTTCGCTGCTTTTATACCGCGTATCAGTTCTGAAATCACTACTTTATCACGTTGTTTTGCAATTAAGGTCATTAAAATAAAATTGGTGTAAGAGCTTCAAAATTATTTTGCGAATTTCAATTATTACCCAGTGGCTAATCGATAAAGTACTCTGATTTTTCATGTATGAAAAGCGATACCCTTTGTGTTGTATGTTTCACAAACGAAATTGTTACTATAATATTGCTTGCTGGCTGCCTGCTTTGTATGTGGAGATGTAGGCAACTCGCTAAACTATACTGGTATTTAGTAAGCGATGTTTTAAGGCGATCTGCCTTTCGTTTGTTACACATTGTATATGGAGATGTATATGCAGAATTTACAGTTGTGACTGGAGCTGCGAGCTTTACTGCCTACAATGAGTATAACTATTCATCGATGTTGTGTGTAACATATTTGCCGCTGGGTAGGTAGCTAGCAAAAATGAGTATATTCTTAAATTAAAGAGTTGTCAAAATTTATGACAGCTTATAACACTCAGAAAAATTTTAAAACAAAAATAGAATAGTGTGTTTTTAATGCGGTCTTCGGTTTTTAATAAATAATTTGAGAGTTATTCAACCTTTTCATAAGGTCGTTTCGACTTTGGCTTCAGATCAAGTATGTTAATTGTAATTCATATTTTCAATAGGTTTTCTTAATTGTTAAGCTAGGTAGGAGTGGCAGTCAGTTGCGAACCGACTCACTTAGACCAAATGCTGGTCCATTGTGATACCACAGGGTAGGTACTTGACCAAACCCTCTCATTGAACCAACCAGATTTCATAATAAAACTAAATAGCTGACCTATGCCAACATGTCTGAGGTTATCCAGGACACCAAACATAAAATTACGATTTTATAAAATGCATATTTTATAGTTAGGTACGAAGATGACAGATTTTTCACTTTAAGTTCAATAAATAATTGCCAATATAAAATAATTTAAGAAACTAAAATATAAGTGAAATGAAAACTTAAGTTATTGTATGCTTTGTCAGATAGTTTGAAGAAATATGAGAGATTTTACAACGAATTTGGTATTCATAGCACATATTTTAATTTGTTTGTAGCGATCTCTGAATCAAATTTTGCATCACTATTGTAGTCTGATTAGAAAAAAATCCCAAATGTAGAAAATGCCATAATGCTTATCGCGAAAATAGATGATTTCCGAAAAAATGTTTTGAATCTTTATATAAATGCAGTGGCGTACTTTACACATTGGGCGCCTGGGGCAAAGAGGTGATTTGCATAGCTGGTAATTGACTCGTTAATCCGTTAATCGTTAATTAACTAAGTTTTTTTTTTCTTTTTCAATTCTGTCACTCAGTCTAAAGAAAAACCTATGAACCACAAGTCTTTAAAGAGTAAAACTCAAAATCTGGTCAAAATATGGCTAGAAATGAAATCAGAAGGTTTGTTCAACGATGCGGCATTCCTCGGGGAACAGATATTCATAAATCTGTTTACTAAATATATAGCTACTATAACCTTAAGCGCTGCAGTTGAAAATCTTTTTTCCATCGGTTAAGATATTTTAACGCCGAAACGAGCCTCTCTCTCAGACGAGAACTTCTACATATTAATGTTCATGAAGGCGAATATCCACATTATGCCGGATGACTAAATTATACACTTCAATTAGCTATGTCTTTTTTTTTTTTTTGTTTCAACCTGTTAACTTCCAGAACCCTAAACAAACAGATTTTATAAGAAGAAAAAACTGCGATTTTTATCTCGTGTTAACGGATTAGAGATTAACGAAGTTAACTATATCATTAATGGTACCCGGCTATGGTAATTTGCCACCCCGTAGCAAAAAAAAATATTGCTGTTTTTGAAATTGCAAACATTTTTTTACTAAAAAAAACATGTCCTCACTTTTGCTCCTCCTAATCCCTAGAAAAATGAGAAAATTCCACATTAAATTACAAAATCACCTACGCATTCTCTCGAACTACGATTTCGTAGTTGCATTAATATCATTTTTCCGCCTCCCAATTGGACGCGCCCGGGGCGGCTGCCCCTTCAGTCGCCCCTAGGTATGCTACTGTAAATATGTGGCTTTATCATGAAACAATAAATTATATTTGCTCTAGTTGAACTTCTAGAAAAACATTAAAAGAGATATAAATTGACGAACGCATATAAATTTAATAACAACGAAATTTCAAATGTAATTAAGATTAGAATTGTTATTTACATAAGCATAGAATTAGATGTATCAGCTTGTAGAAATATTTCAAGTTATTAAAAATCACTGACTATATATACGTAACAATTGTTACAAATTTGTACAAATTCGTACAAATTTTCAGTTAACAAACAGACCTATTTAGACTAAAAATATTTTTATCAATAACGGAAATACTAAAAATGCAATAGAAAAACAACATAAGCAAAACATATCTATTTCTTATAATAAAATACAAATCCGCAACAAAAAATATAGGTTTGTCTTAAAAAAAAAAAAAAACCACAGCCGACCTTGGTTTGACATTGAAGTTTTGACCCATACCTAGACCTACCAAAACTTAAGTTCTAAGATATAATTAAATAAATAAATAAATATTATATAATTATCTGAAGCTTTTTTTCTGAAATCAGCATCTAAAGACTTGGACAACTTAAATGAAGCACACTTATGGGTGCGTCTACTGAGAGCGAGCCATTCGGTGCCACTAAATGCCATCACTGTCACATTTGAAGAAGGTGATAAAGTAGTAGTCAAGTACAAAATGTGGTACACGAATTTTTAAATGTAAAAATAAAATTGATAGTTTGGTCATAAATGCTTGATTATCCTCTATCATCTCCTTTTAATAGTGGCTACTTCTACTAGTCAAACTTAGTAAATGTGATTTAGATGTATTAACACTCGAAGTGTTCTAAGTCAATTTTTAAGCTATTATTTTTTCTATTATTTTGCGTTCTTATTCTTCATTGTTACGCTGTGAAATAAAGCAATTTTAATTTTATATATACCAGGCCCGTGCGCAAGGGGAGGGGTTGGGGGGTTCAAACACCGCCCCCCCCCCCCCGTTTGGGAATTTTCGCACATAGGTTTTTATCGACATTTGAACGAAAAATCAGAAAGACACAACAATTTTTTTTATAAATAAATCGTCGGAGCCCGAGTTTTTCATTTTCGACAAGATTTGCTCATTCTAGCTATTTTTGAACCAAAAAACAAGATTTGGGAACACTGCGCGTCGCTAAGGCTAAGTAGCACGAACGTTTTTTCAATGCGCGTTTAAGCATAGCTCCGGCATCAATAAAATCAGCTTCAATGAAAATTCATGCACAAATCTATTCGCGCACAAGACATCAAAAATTCTCTCGAAGCACTGGATATATGCAATGAAGGCGCGGTTCCAAATTTGCATCAAAGGCTTCGTGTTATGGCAACTTTGCCTGTGACAACAGCAACAGACGCTCCTTTTCAGCGCTACGTCGAACAATTCACGTCCCGGGGAGACATGGGAAGCTTTCTTCCTCGTGTTTTTCATGTATTTGTGTATTTCAGAAAAAAATTGCACTTTGTTTTGTAGTTATAAAAAAATACCCAGCAATTTTTTTGGTTTTTTTTATTTTTTTTATTAATAATGGCTAGTATTCAGAATATAAATATCTAAAAACTAATTAACAATTTTTTTTTCTATAAAAATTTCTTACTTTTTTTTTAAGGCCCTTCATTAAATTTTGCACAGTTGTTTCATCGACAGTACGGTACGATCTTTTCCACTTAAGTCTGAAGTCTTGAAAATTTTTTGCAGTCCTGCCACTCTTTCGAAGATCTCTTTTCATTAGAGCCCAATATGTTTCAATTGGGCGAAGCTCTGGCAGTTAGGCGGATTTGCTATTTTTGGTACAAAATTGATCTTTTTACTTGCATACCATTCCATCGTAGCTTTAGAGTAATGAGAGGTTGCTAAATCTGGCCAGAATATCACGGTACCCTCATGTGCACGAATAAATGGTAGAAGACGTTTTTCGAGGCACTCGTCTATATAAACTTTGGAATTGATTGTGCTTTGCGTAACAAAGAAGCTGCTTCTGAGGCCACAGGTGCCAAATGGCCAAACCATATATTGCTTCGGAAATTTCGAAAAATTTTTTTTTCTTTGAATTTACTAGGCACATTCCTCTTCTTCGGTGATGTATAATATTCGTGCCCAGGTAGCTGCTTAAAATCTGTTTTAACGTAAGTTTCGTCGTCCATAACACAGCAGTCAAATTTAGTCAGGTACCTTTCATACAATTTTCGGGCTCGCATCTGAGCCATCAACTGCTTTTCATCAGAACGGTCTGGTACTTTTTGAACTCTATATGTCTTTAGCTTACTTTTCTCCTTTATCCTTTGCACAGTAGATTTTGATGTACCTGCTCTAGCCGCCATATCTCGCACTGACGTGTTGGGATTCTCCTAAAAAGGCGCTTCACCTTCGCCGCTACCTTTGGGTTAGAAAATTCTGGTTTTCTGCCTGAACCCTTTTTTCGTGAAACAGGTAGACCCTTCTTATAATTAGAAATAACCGTTTTGACAGTTCTTTCTGATGCACCAACTATTTTTGCTATAGCTGAATATTTTAACCCTGGATTTTGCAGGTATGTGGACAAAATCAGTTCGCGGACTTTTTCTTGCTTGCTAGACATCTTTGTCGTTAGAAGTGCTATCTTCAAGTGTTATACATCATATCAAACGTCACTTTATATGAAATAAATATTTTGTCTTTTTAGACCTATAAGATTATCAGGTAGAGTATAATCTTAAAAAATAAAAGTGCAAGTTTTTTCTGGGACAGTCCTTATAAACCATTTTCAATAAACATCCGATAACATTTTAAGTTTCCGTAAAAGTTTAACCTTGCGAAATGGAATTCTTTTACTTTGCTCTGTCGTAGAATGCTTTCCACGGCCAACTAAAATGCAAACACTCGAAAAAATCATTGGAGTACTATACAAAAATAATGGAACTTACTTGTTACGATCAAATTTTTTTAATAAAAATAAATACCTAGTCTTGAGAACAAAAGAAAAAGTTGAGCACTGCTATTATTTTGACCGCTCGAAAGTACAAATTACTCAATACAATAGCAAACTTAGAAAGTACCGTTATTTTTTTGGAACAAAATGTTATGTGCTTATTTTGTGCAGTTATCAAGTAACTATATTTTAAAAGATTAGAAGAAATAAAACGTGATTCATTCGAAATATTTGCTTTCAATTCAAAAAATGACACCGCACTGCTATTATTTTGACCACAGCTATATTATTAATGTATTTAATTACAATTAAATGTCTATATTAAAAGTTAACTATTTTTGGCGTTTTTTATGAACATAATCTAACAAGAAATTTTCGAGTTAAAACCCCCCCCCCCCATGGATGATTCCTGCGCACGGGCCTGATATATACAATAGTATAAACTTCTCGTTTTTTTTTTTGTAGTTCTGTATGCATTTACTAGAACTATCAATCCCGGGATTAGAAACTTCGATCCCGAAAATCCCGAAACTCAAAAAAGCTCCGGGATTGCCAACCCTAGTTGCAACCCAAAAATATTAACCAACGGGTTTCAAATTCATGTCACCTTGAAATGGCTGCAAATTTGCAAGGAAGCATCACAGATCACCACTTGATAGCTTATTTTAAAGGGCAAGGATGGTACTAAGTGATGCTTTCTTTAAAAATAAGCTGATCAGCTTTCTTTGAATCCTATACATGGCCTCGAAAGTAGACAAAAAATATCATCATTGACTGTGTACTTGGATTTCTGGTATTATTTTGCAACAAATTTATGTAAATCCTTCTTCATTTGAATGCAAGAGCTTTTGTACAACTTATTACTCTAATGGTCTGTTATTTTGTTTCATACATACGAGCCAAGAGACACTTAACTCTTTATAGTAAACGAATAAGTCCTTTCATAAATGCTATTAGGGTTTGTTGCAATTTATTGTGTGAGTGCGACAATTGCGGAATTTGTGTTGTCTACATTAAATCAGAAAATTCTTATGAAGTGCAAAAAGCTCAAATTTATGTTGAAGACATAAAATATATAAAGTTTGGGATGGTGTTGCTACTTCAGACTAAAATTTCTATTTCTATATTATGTATAAACTCATTTTAAAGTTCATATTTTTCTTCTTCACCTTCGAAATTTTCTGAAGAAAAACTTTCAGAAAATTTCGTAAACATGAAATTTATTTCGAAAATTTTACAAAACTTCAAAAGTAATGCATGCTGGTGCAAATTGCTTACAGCTTTCCGCAATGCTGTATATTTTGCTGACGATAAATCTAAATCGATCCATATAGCAAGAGCTTGTTTAATTACAAAGTTTTTTTTACATTCACCAGCACCACTCCGGGATTTTATGTTTTTCAGAAACATATGTAATTTCATGAGCACTGCGATTATTAAACTAAATATCGAAAACGAATGAAATATCCACCTATTATATATAAATACGCATTTATTTCAATATCAAATAACACTCAAAAAATGTATGTAAGTTTTTGCGGATTATTAAAGCTTTTTTTTTGAGGCTTATTACATTTCGTAGCAGCAACAGTTTTGAGTTGAGCTATATTTTTCTATCGTTTTATGCACTTCTTCTGACATTTTTGTTTACAATTCCGTAGCTAAAGTGCTATTAACTCAGAAGAATTGAAATTAATGATTAAAACGCTTACGGTACCCAGCTTGCATACCTATACAGCTATACACTTTCCATTTGCACTCATTTGAATACAACGTGAAGTTTGCAGCATCTCTTGTATAAGCAAACCAATCATCACCTTGCCGTGCCAATTCGTTACCAGCGCATAGAACTCTGGTGCCGTTCATATTCTGCAAAACCACCTGGTTGCCATTGAGCTTTATTTTCCAATTATGGTCTTCATCATGGTTTTTATAAACATTTAGCGTATAGCCTCCCACCTCTTCATGGTCGTCAAATCGTGTAACCAACTGTCGATATGACAAATCTGCATTGAAGAAAATAAATCCATTTCCATTCGCCATTACAATAAATCCTGACTGATATGTGATTAGCGAACGAACATGTACACAAGCCCTAGACGAAACTTTGCAATCTTCAAAATAAAACCTTGAGCCATTTGGCATGGTTTGACTTAGACACACTTCACCATCAAGCAGCGCTTGGAATGCTCCTGGGAATATTTCATTTACTCGATGTTGCTTCAATGCCGAAACTTTCGAATTATAATCAGGATCCTCTTGAAATTTTTTCAGTTGCATAAAGAAAGGTCTTTGAAAGTATCCTTGAATTTGTAGTTCATTGTAATATGCCAACATGGCTTCCACATTTTGGCTCACATGAGTGGACAAGTTACCAAATATTTTCAATAGTTCCTCTACTGGCACGATCCAATGCAACTTGTGTACCATTTGTGAGATTGTGGCATCTGAGAGAGTTTCATTGCTTGCATTTAGTAGATCCAGCAAATGGCCGACGGTTGTATTTTCATGGTTGTATTTATTTAAATAGATTGCATCCGCTAGTACATCCGCACCATTGTCTCTAATTCTGAAGAAAAGACTATGACGTTTAACTTCTAACTGGAAAAGTTGAAATGAATGGAGATTTGAGCTATTGACGTTGATCAAAGCCTCAATTTCGTCATATATCAGAATGGCACGTAAAGGATCTCCTATGTGATGTACATCACTCATAGCATTATAAAGTGCAATTAGCACATCAGCCTTAAAGTTAATATTGCTGGTGTACTCTGCAAATTGAAGCTTTTTGTTGACATCATCAGATTTATTAGCGTATACTTCATCAACAATTTCCTGAAAATAGCTACACTGCACTTCCGGTTGTCGAGCTCCGCCGATATCTGACAATGCTGTTATTGAGTCGTTACTGGAACCAACTGCTACAATGGTTTCAGCCTTAACAATTGACCGTACTAAGTGCGACAAAAGCGCCAATGCTGCCAACAAATGGATTTTGCTTGACATTTTCTATAACAATTAATAGATACTGCGATACTGTTGAAAATTGGAAACATTTCGCTGCTTTTATACCGCGTATCAGTTCTGAAATCACTACTTTATCACGTTGTTTTGCAATTAAGGTCATTAAAATAAAATTGGTGTAAGAGCTTCAAAATTATTTTGCGAATTTCAATTATTACCCAGCGGCTAATCGATAAAGTACTCTGATTTTTCATGTATGAAAAGCGTTACCCTTTGTGTTGTATGTTTCACAAACGAAATTGTTACTATAATATTGCTTGCTGGCTGCCTGCTTTGTATGTGGAGATGTAGGCAACTCGCTAAACTATACTGGTATTTAGTAAGCGATGTTTTAAGGCGATCTGCCTTTCGTTTGTTACACATTGTATATGGAGATGTATATGCAGAATTTACAGTTGTGACTGGAGCTGCGAGCTTTACTGCCTACAATGAGTATAACTATTCATCGATGTTGTGTGTAACATATTTGCCGCTGGGTAGGTAGCTAGCAAAAATGAGTATATTCTTAAATTAAAGAGTTGTCAAAATTTATGACAGCTTATAACACTCAGAAAAATTTTAAAACAAAAATAGAATAGTGTGTTTTTAATGCGGTCTTCGGTTTTTAATAAATAATTTGAGAGTTATTCAACCTTTTCATAAGGTCGTTTCGACTTTGGCTTCAGATCAAGTATGTTAATTGTAATTCATATTTTCAATAGGTTTTCTTAATTGTTAAGCTAGGTAGGAGTGGCAGTCAGTTGCGAACCGACTCACTTAGACCAAATGCTGGTCCATTGTGATACCACAGGGTAGGTACTTGACCAAACCCTCTCATTGAACCAACCAGATTTCATAATAAAACTAAATAGCTGACCTATGCCAACATGTCTGAGGTTATCCAGGACACCAAACATAAAATTACGATTTTATAAAATGCATATTTTATAGTTAGGTACGAAGATGACAGATTTTTCACTTTAAGTTCAATAAATAATTGCCAATATAAAATAATTTAAGAAACTAAAATATAAGTGAAATGAAAACTTAAGTTATTGTATGCTTTGTCAGATAGTTTGAAGAAATATGACAGATTTTACAACGAATTTGGTATTCATAGCACATATTTTAATTTGTTTGTAGCGATCTCTGAATCAAATTTTGCATCACTATTGTAGTCTGATTAGAAAAAAATCCCAAATGTAGAAAATGCCATAATGCTTATCGCGAAAATAGATGATTTCCGAAAAAATGTTTTGAATCTTTATATAAATGCAGTGGCGTACTTTACACATTGGGCGCCTGGGGCAAAGAGGTGATTTGCATAGCTGGTAATTGACTCGTTAATCCGTTAATCGTTAATTAACTAAGTTTTTTTTTTCTTTTTCAATTCTGTCACTCAGTCTAAAGAAAAACCTATGAGCCACAAGTCTTTAAGGAGTAAAACTCAAAATCTGGTCAAAATATGGCTAGAAATGAAATCAGAAGATTTGTTCAACGATGCGGCATTCCTCGGGGAACAGATATTCATAAATTTGTTTACTAAATATATAGCTGCTATAACCTTAAGCGCTGCATTTGAAAATCTTTTTTCCATCGGTTAAGATATTTTAACGCCGAAACGAGCCTCGCTCTCAGACGAGAACTTCTACATATTAATGTTCATGAAGGCGAATATCCACATTATGCCGGATGACTAAATTATACACTTCAATTAGATATGTCTTTTTTTTTTTTTGTTTCAACCTGTTAACTTCCAGAACCCTAAACAAACAGATTTTATAAGAAGAAAAAACTGCGATTTTTATCTCGTGTTAACGGATTAGCGATTAACGAAGTTAACTATTTCATTAACGGTACCCGGCTATGGTAATTTGCCACCCCGTAGCAAAAGAAAATATTGCTGTTTTTGAAATTGCAAACATATTTTTACTAAAAAAAAAACATGTCCTCACTTTTGCTCCTCCTAATCCCTAGAAAAATGAGAAAATTCCACATGAAATTACAAAATCACTTACGCATTCTCTCGAACTACGATTTCGTAGTTGCACTAATATCATTTTCCGCCTCCCAATTGGACGCGCCCGGGGCGGCTGCCCCTTCAGTCGCCCCTAGGTATGCCACTGTAAATATGTGGCTTTATCATGAAACAATAAATTATATTTGCTCTAGTTGAACTTCTAGAAAAACATTAAAAGAGATATAAATTGACGAACGCATATAAATTTAATAACAACGAAATTTCAAATGTAATTAAGATTAGAATTGTTATTTACATAAGCATAGAATTAGATGTATCAGCTTGTAGAAATATTTCAAGTTATTAAAAATCACTGACTATATATACGTAACATTTAAAAATAGTAATTTCATTTGAAATCAAGTCTACAAACCTAAATCACAAAAAAAATTCTTCGCGGTGTTTAAGTGGAGAATTTAATTGAAAGAAATATTGAAAAAATTGGAAAATGTTAAGGACAACGTGGATCTATAGAAAATAAGGTTTTTGTTTTTTAAATACTTAAACTTCTACATTTTCAAAATTTATTTCCTCAATTTCGTCATATATCAGAATGGCACGTTAAGGATCTTCTAAGTGGTGCACATCACTCATAGCATAATAAAGACCAATCATCACATCAGCCTTAAAGTTAATATCGCTGCTGTACTCTGCAAATTGAAGCTTTTTGTTGACATCATCAGATTTATTAACGTATACTCCATCAACAATTTCCTGAAAATAGCTACACTGCACTTCCGGTTGTCGAGCTCCGCCGATATCTGACAATGCTGTTATTGAGTCGTTACTGGAACCAACTGCTACAATGGTTTCAGCCTTAACAATTGGCTGTACTAAGTGCGACAAAAGCGCCAATGCTGCCAACAAATGGATTTTGCTTGACATTTTCTATAACAATTAATAGATACTGCGATACTGCTGCAAATTGAAAATATTTTGCTGCTTTTTTACCACGTGTCAGTTCTGAAATCACTATCTTATCATACTGTTTCTAATTTTATATACATTTGAAGTGAACGGTTGTTTTGCAATTGAGGTTATTAAAATAAAAATGGTCTAAGAGCTTCAAAATTATTTTGAGAATTTCAATTACATATAAGGTAGATAGCAAAAATGAGTTTTTTTTTAAATTAAAGAATTGTCAAAATTGATGACGGTTTATTACGCTCAGAAAAATTTTAAAACAAAAATAGAATATTGTGTTTTTAATGCGGTTTCGGTTTTTAATAATTAATTTGGGAGTTAATGAACCTTTTCATAAGGTCGTTTCTACTTTGGCTCCAGATCATGTATATTAATTGTAATTCAAATTTTCAATAAGTTTTCTTAATCGTTAGTTTAGGTAGGAGTGACAGTCAGTTGCGAACCGACTCACTTAGACCAAATGCTGGTCCAATGTGATTCCACAGGGTACTTGACCAAACCCTCTCATTGAACCAACCAGATTTCGTAGTAAAACTAAGTAGCTGACCTATGTTAACATGTCTAAGGTCATCCAGGTCATCAAACATAAAATTACGATTTTATAAAAGGTATATTTATAGTTAGGTACGAAGATGACAGATTTTTCACTATAAATTTGAAATAATTGTCAGGATATCGGCCAATATAAAATATTTATAAAAAACCTAAATATAAGTGAAATGATACACAGAAAAAACAGAATTGGTAAAATCAAATAATTGCAATTCTATGAATAAAATTTCTAGAATTCAATTATTCATTTCTTTAAATTAAAGAAAAAATTTGCAAAATCAAAACACCTTATTTGTTAGATTTTCAAATTCAAATTATCTGATTTTACAACTAAATAATTTAGCTTAATCAGCTAAATGTTTCACAGTTAGTGCAAATAGAAAACTTCGTTACTGAATTAGAAAAATCAATTCAAACTTTGGAATTTTTAACCAAATCTTACTTTTCACTCTAAAGAACTAAATAGTTCTTAAATAGTTTCTGTCTTTTCAATGATATATTCTTTACATTTTAGGTGAATTATATAGAATGTTTTTTGTAACTTATTCTTCCATTTGCTAAATGGTAAAAATAATTCTTTGATTTATCTAATTCATTCTATGTTTGAACCAAAGTTTTTTTTTTAAATTTAATGAATTAACTGAACAATTTATCAATTGTTCAATACTGCAAAAAAAAAATTCGCCAGAAATATTTATTTAATTTAACAAATTTTAATTTTTATAATTCGTTGAATTTTCCAAATCTTTAAATAATTTTTCTAATTAAAGTTCGTTAATAAAACCAATGAATTAATTGAAGCAAAAAATGTTTTAGTTGAATCAATTGAATTGACAGAAAAAATTCCTTGAAAATACGAATCAAATATTTGCAATATTTACAAATGTTTTTTTGAAATCAACGAATTTACTTTGAGTTTCAACAAAAATTGTAGGATGAAAAACAACAAATCACGATTTGATATATCAGACAAACTGTTTCTATGACTGAAAATCATATAAAAAATTCGTTGAAATCGGACACGAAATTGTTTGATATCATAGAATCTTTTTTTTCTTTGTAACTTGAATAATTGTATCCTTTGTTTGATAGATTGAAGAAATATGACTTACTTTACAACGAATTTGGTATTCATAGCACATAGTAACAGATGGGCTGAAAAGTTCGTAGGCTGACTCATAGATGGAGTTACTAAAATTAAGTCCATGTGATTTTTTCTTAGTAATAACCTTCAAAAGATACGTGTATAAATTTGACAGCTGCCGGATAATTAGTTCGTAAGATATAGCATTGTGAGTGAAGCAGCTTTTGTTATTGTGAAAAAATGGATAAAAAAGAATTTCGTGTGTTAATAAAGCATTGCTTTTTGGCGAAAAAAAAAATACTGTTGATGCCAAGGCTTGGCTTGATAAACATTATTCGGACTCTGCACCAGGAAAATCAACCGTTGAGCAACCGTTGCTAAATTTAAACGAGGCGAAATGAGCATCGAAGACGAAAGCATCAAAAAAGTCCACAAAATAGGACCAGACCATCAACAGCGATTATTACATAGCGTTGTTGGAGTGTTTAAAATATGAAATCACGAAAAAACGGCCCCATTTGAAGAAAAAAAGAGTGATGTTTCATCAAGACAATGCACCGTGTCACAAATCAATGAAAACGTTGGCAAAATTTTATGAATTGCTTCCCCATCCACCATATTCTCCAGATCTGGCCCCCAGTGACTTTTTCCTGGTTGCAGACCTTAAAAGAATGCTCGCTGGAAATAGGGCTAGCAGAGTAGTATCAAAAAATCTAAAATTTTTTTTTAGTTCCATAAAAATATTTTTCATGAGCAAAAAAAAAAAAAAGGTCCTCGTTTCTTACGAAAAACCCCAGCTTTAAAATAAAATAACTTTTATTTTACAATGCAAACATCGAAAGTAGCAAAACCATCCAAAAGTAGTACATTTCAAGCCTTCCAAAAGTACTACATTTGCTACTAAAGTATGCCATCTGGTAGCCCTAGCTGGAAAGAAATTTAGCACTGATGAAGAGGTAATCGCCGAAACTGAGGCCTATTTTGAGGCTAAAGAGAAATCGTACTATAAAAATGGCATCGAAAAATTGTATGACCGCTATAATCGTTGTATCGCCCTCGAAGGCAACTAACTATATTGAATAATAAAATCGAACCTACGAACTTTTCAGCCCAACTGTTATTTTAATTAGATTGTAGCGATCTCTGAATCAAATTTTGCATCATTAGTCTGATTAGAAAAAAATCCCAAATATAGAAAGTACCGAAAAAATGTTTTGATTGACAGCACAGTGGCTTACCGTGCACATTGGGCACCTGCAGCAAAGAGGTAATTTGCATAGCTGGGCAATAACTGGACATTAATCGTTAATTAACGAAGTCCGGTTGATATGGTCCGGTTGATATGGCTGAAAACGTATCGCAGCAGTCGAGTGGATACAGTAAAAAATGCATGAAAAAAAGAGGTATACACAGAAAAAAAAGATTCTATGATATCAAACAATTTCGTGTAAGATTTCAACGAATTTTTTGTATGATTTTCAGTCATAGAAACAGTTTGTTTGATATAACAAATCATGATTTGTTGTTTGTCATACTACAGTTTTTGTTGAAACTTGAAATAAATTCATTGATTTCAAAAAAACATTTGTAAATATTGCAAATATTTAATTCGTATTTTCAAGGGATTTTTTCTGTCAATCTTTGATTCAACTAAAACATTCTTTGCTTCAATTAATTCTTTGGTTTTATTAACGAACTTTAATTAGAAAAATTATTTAAAGATTTTGAAAATTCAACTAATTATAAAAATTAAAATTTGTTAAATTAAATAAATATTTCTGGCTTTAACGAATTTTTTTTGGCAGTATTGAAGAAAAAAATTGGTAAATTGTTCACTTAATTCATTAAGCTTACAAAAAAAACTTTGGTGCAAGCATATAATCATTTAGGTAAGTCTTAGAATTATTTCTATATAATGCACCTATAATGAAAAGAATATAACACTAAAAAGACAGAAACTATTTAGGAACTATTTAGCTCATTAGAGTGAAAAGAATGATTTGAAAAATCTTATAATCTTTTATATAAAATTAATTTTTTGTCTGTCTGTCTTTTATGGACGCGGAAACTATCAAACCGAATTTGTTAAAGTTTTTACAATATGGTGGCTGATGTCACAGGCTATAAAACTTTTGTTTAGGGTGCATATTTAGGGTGTCCCTCATACAAAAATATTTTGAAATAGTATTTTATCAAAGACCGCTTAATCGATTCTCATGAAATTTACACCAGATGGCTTTTATATTAAGAGGCACAGATAAGATCTTAAAAATTGTATTTAGGGTGCATGCTTAGGGTGGCCCTCATACAAAAATATTTTTAAATATCATTTTCACGAAGACAGATGAATCGATTCACATGAGGGTGGCCCTCATTCAAAAATATGATTTCAATATCATTTTCTCAAAGACCGTTAAATTGATTCTCATGGAATTTACACCACAATGCTTTTATATGAAGAGGCTCAGATAAGATCGTAAAAATTTTATTAGCTTAGGCTACAACATTTTTATTTAGGGTGGCCCTCATACAAAAATATTTTTAAATATCATTTTCTAAAAGACCGCCTTATCGACTCTCAAGGAATTTTCACCACATGGCTTTTATATTAGAAGGCACAGATTATATCGTAAAAACTTTATTTAGGGTGGCCAAAAATATTTTTTAAATATAATTTTCTCAAAGACCGCTTAATCGATTCTCATGGAATTTACACCACGTGGCTTTTATATTAAAAGGCACAGCTGAGGTTGTTAAAATTTTATTTTGGGTATATACTAAGTGGCCCTTATACACAAATATTTTGAAATATATGTGTAGCATAGCTTCTGCAAGATTTTTCCTTATGCTTTTTTTTTTCTTACGTAAAATTTTTAAGATAACCCCTCTCCTTATACTAATAAAAGTAAGAAAATATTAAATTCCCCCCTTAGCATGCATTCGCAATACTTGCACGCCCCCAAGCCTATAAACAAAACTGCAGGATTGACAACACTGCATTGGAATTGATATATTCCAATCATTTTTTCTAAGAACCGGTCTTACAATTTTAACAAATTCAAAAGCAACTGAGTTTCAAGTGTTTGTGTTAAATTAACAAAAAAATTAAAGTAACTTTTTCATTATAAAAAATATTTGATTTCATTTTATTGAAATGAAAAAAAAAATTAGGACGAAATTTTCTATTTGCGGTGAAACGAAGCGCACAGGGTAATGCTATTGATAAGATTTGAACAAATATGAGCTAGTTGATAATTCCAAAATTTGAATTGATTTTACTAATTCAGTAACGAAGTTCTTTATTTGCACTAACGGTGAAACATTTAGCTGATTAAGCTAAAATATTTTGTTATAAAATCAGATAATTTGAATTTGAAAATCCAACAAACAAAGTGTTTTGATTTTGAAAATTTTTTCTTTGATTTAAAGAAATGAATTATTGAATTCTAGAAATTTTATTCATAGAATTGCAATTAGTTGATTTTACCCATTCTGTTTTTTCTGTGTAGGAGAGGCGTTACAACAAGAAGCTGCCGAAAGTTCGAAGAACAGAGATAGTTTAAGTGGCGGAGGCTACAACGCAGTTAACAACGACGATGATGAGGAAGACTTTTTCAATTCCGTCACTCAGCCTAAAGAAAAACCTGAGAGCCACAAGTCTTTAAAGAGTAAAGCTCAAAATCTCGTCAAAATGTGGCTAGACATGATATCAACATGATTCAATGCATTCCTCGGGGAACTGATATTCATAAATCTAATGCTGCTATACCCTCAAGCGATGCAGCTGAAAATCTTATTCCATCGGTTGAGATATGACTAAATTACACACTCCAATTATACACGTCCTGTTAACTTCCAGAACCCAAAACAAACAGTTTTTACAAGAATATCACTAACGCAATGAAAGAAAAAATTAAATTTTTATGACGTGTTAACGGATTAACGAATAACGCTTTAACGTTAAATTAAGTTAACTTTTTTAGTAACGGATGAGCGACTAACGAAGTTAACTATTTGATTAACGGTGCCCAGCTGTGGTAATTTGCCACCCTCTAAAAAAAGAAAATATTGCTGTTTTTGAAATTGCAAACATTTTTTACTAAAAAAAAGTCCTCACTTTTGCTCCTCCTAAGCCCTAGAAAAATGAGAAAAATCCACATGGAATTACAAAATCACCTACATACTAAAAAAAATTTACACAAAATTTCGTAGTTCGTAGCCCGGGGCAGCTGCCCCCTCAGTCCCTCCTAGGTATGCTACTGTACATATGTGGCTGTATCATGAAACAACAAATTATATTTGCTATAACATAGTTGAAGTTCAACAGTTTAACAGTAAAACTAACAGGCTCCGTCGCCACCTTATAAAATTGAGTTACAGAGCTGAATTTTCGTGAACATTTCTTCATATCATAAACTTACTTTCTAAGCAACAGCACCTTAAAAAAAACAAAAAAAAATTTGAATCACCCCAGTGTACATATGTACATGTGTTTATGTTATGATTCGATATTCAGTTATCATTACGTACATACATGAGTAGCTAATTCTGCGAGGAACTTGAAAAAACTCGTCCAAAACTCTTTCCACATTAATTTCGATATCGTGATGTATATTTCGCGAAACTAAGCTGTTCAGCCGATCTTCGGACATAGTTGATCTGAGGTATTTTTTCAGACGACATAGCGCTGAAAAGGAGCGTTCATTTGTTTCTGTTGTCACATGTAAAGCTGACATAACACGAATCATTTGATGATAATTTGGAAACGCGTCTTCATTGCAAATATCCAGTGCTTCGAGGGAATTTTTGATGTCTTCCCGGCAATTCCTTAACAAAAAATTTTAACTTCATTTGTCGACATGTCACGTAAACTATCATGCAAAATTGAAAAATATGGCGCGAATAAATTTGTGTATGAATTTTCATTGAAGTTTTTCATTTTGTTGAGGAAGAGACAGCCGAAATTCGATAAAATATTACGATGATTCAAAAACCGCTCTGACGCAAATGTTTTACTATTCTTTCATATAAATTTAAAGGCTCGGTTTACACGAGCGTTTTTTCAACGCACGCTGATTTTATTGATGCCGGAACTATGCTTAAACACGCATTGAAAAAATTATCGTATTACTTAGCCTTCGCGACACGTAGTGGTCCCAAATCGTGTTTTTCGATTCAAAATAGCTAGAGAGCGCAAATCTTGTCGAAAACGAAAAAGTCGGGCTCCGACGATTTATTGGCATTTTAGTTATATATCTTTCATTTAAAAAAAAAATTCATTCGGTTTGGAATGCCAATCAGCAAATGTGGAGGCCAATGCTTTGATGGTGCAGCGAACGTTTCTGTCGATGTAACTAGCAGACTCGAGTGAGAGAAATCGAACCTCGAGGAGTTTTTGTGCATTGTAATGAGCATAATTTGAATCTTGTTGTCCAAGATTAGTGCTTCACCGATACGAGAACGATACCATAATTCAAAAATTATTGTATCGTGCTCGTAGTAGCCGCAAGCTTATCGTTCTCGTACGAGACATTTTTGATCTGTATCGTTATCGTCTCGTTATCGCCGATATTTCTCGGTTATTCTCGTTTACTTCTTTTAGAATTATCTTGTCCAACTGAAATTAAATGCAACCGTAAAAAGGCTCTATCGCTGTCAAGAATAAACAAATCAAAAATTCAACATGCTTATTTGGATGGGAGACGAAGGAGCATTATTTTGAGGTGCTGCTGCCATGCTATAATGTGATGTAAATCACCACATATTGTTTTGATTTAGTTTTCATATTTTTGTGGTTTTTTTTGTTTGGTTTTATGTATATATACATTAGGGTGATTCAAATTTTTTATTTTTTGTTTTTTTTAAGGTGCTGTTGCTTAAAAAGTAAGTTTATGATATGAAGAAAAAGCTCACGAAAATTCAGCTCTGTAACTCAATTTTTTAAGGTGGCGCCGGAGCCTGTTAGTTTTAAATGTAAATTGTATGGAAAAATTATTTTTTTCAAAAAAGGTGTCTAAATGAATAGGTGATTAGTGCTGTTGAGCTGAAAAGGGTCGTTTTTCGATGTAATTTTTTACGCTGAATCCGAATCTGGCCTCAGAATTGACCCATCATATCAGAATCCTGATATATTTGAGGCTAAGTACCTAAAACATGATGTTTTTTGTCTACTTTCGAGGCCATGTATAGGATTTAAAGAAAGTTGATCAGCTTATTTTTAACAAAAGCATCATTTAGCACCATCCTTGCCCTTTAAAATGAGCTTTCAAGTGGTGAACTGTGATGCTTCCTTGCAAAGTTGCAGCCATTTCAAGGTGACATGAATTTGAAACCCGTTGGTTAATATTGTTGGGTTGCAACCCATTGTAGGGGATCCAATTCATGTCACTTTAAAATGGCTATAACTTTGCAAGGAAACATCACAGATCACCACTTGAAAGCTCATTTTAAAGGGCAAGGATGGTTCTAAATGATGCTTTTGTTAAAAATAAGCTGATCAACTTTCTTTAAATCCTATACATGGCTTCGAAAGTAGACAAAAAACATCATGTTTTAGGTACTTAGCCTCAAATATTTCAGGATTCAGACATGATGGGTCAATTCTGAGGCCAGATTCGGATTCAGCGTAAAAAATTACATCGAAAAACTACCCTTTTCAGCTCAACAGCACTAATCACCTATTCATTTAGACACCTTTTTTGAAAAAAATAATTTTTCCATACAATTTACATGTAAAACTAACAGGCTCCGGCGCCACCTTATAAAATTGAGTTACAGCGCTGAATTTTCGTGAGCTTTTTCTTCATATCATAAACTTACTTTTTAAGCAACAGCACCTTAAAAAAAACAAAAAATAAAAAATTTGAATCACCCTAATATACATATTGTATGTGCAAGTGTTTTTGTAAAAACAAATGGTGCAAAATATACGCATTCAATGTTCTAAATGTTTATCGTACGATAAACACTACATTATCGCCGAGAACGAGATATCGGCCAGACCTTTCTCGCTCTCGCCCTCGATCATACGAGAAATAATTTTTTTACTATCGTCTCGTTATCGTTCTCGGTCCCGCTAAACGCGCGCTGTACTGCGCGATGAAAGGCTACTGCACTGATTTTAAATTTCAGTTTTAGTTTTCAGGTTAACGGCTCAGACATTTTAGTTAACTACTTGCCCTCATGTTATGGCATATCATTTTAAAGCTTGCTTATCAAGCTGTAATTTGAAGTTCACCGAAAAAATATTCAGAAATGGATTTTTCAAAAAAACTTCAAAATTTCATTTTAATTTACAAAATTTTAGCTGTTTAATTTTTTTAAAATTAAAAAAAAAACATAAATAATTTTTTTCCCACAAAAATTTTTACGGCATTAAGCGCAGAATAAATCAAAGTTTTTTAAAAATGAAAAAAAATTTTTTAAAATATGGGTTTTTTTAAAAAAATGCAAAAATATTTTTCAATTCTCAAAATTTTTCCGAAAAATTTTTTTTTTCAAAATTTTTTATTTTTTTTTTAAAAGTACAAATAAAAACCTAACATTGTAAAAACAAAAAAATATTCAGAAATGGGTTTTTCAAAAAAAAATTGAAAAATTCATTGCAATTTACAGAATTGTAGCTCTTTAAATTTTTTTTAAAATTAAAAAAAAATATAAATAATTTTTTTCCCACGAAAATTTTTACAGCATTAAGCGCAGAATTAATCAAAGTTTTTTTCAAAAAAAAAAAAAAAAAATTTTAAAATATGGTTTTTTTAAAAAAAATGCAAAAATATTTTTCAATTCGCAAAATTTTTGTGAAATTTTTTTTTTTTTTCAAAGTCAATATTTTTTTTTGAAAAGTACAAGTAAAAACCTAAAAATGTACGTTCACCAATTATTAATTGATAAAGTTTGCTGTAAGCTATGAATTTTCGAAAAAAAAACACTTATTCTGAAAAAGTACGAAAATCGTGAATTTCATACCCGCGTATCTGAGCAACAAATAATATTAGGGAAAAATCTTAAACACACTTTTATTCCCAGACATCAATACTACAATCATGCCAAATTTCATCCAAATCGGAGCCAAAAATTTTTTCAGGTGGCGTTTTCGTGTGTTTTACCCCTTATGTGGCTGTGTGTATATTAAAGCGGCTCAAAATAAAATATTTTGATTTTTTCACGATGTGTCAGTGGATTACAGAAGTCTTTTATGTCTGGACAAAGTCCAATAACAGGAATAAGGTTAATATTGAAAACTGGATTAGCGCCCTCTGTTTTAAGTAAGTCCGGTGTTACATTATTTTTAATGTACTGTTAATTGCTTAAAAGAATGAAGTAAACCACATATCATTTTCTTATTTCAAACCCGAGAGATCTGCATTTTTCTAAATTAACAGAACTGGCATAATTTGAAATTTTGAAAATGGTAGAAAAATTTATAAAATAGTTAAAATTATGCCAGTTCTGTTAATTTGGAAAAATGCAGATCTCTCGGGTTTGAGGCATTCTTTTAAGCAATTATCAGTACATTAAAAATTATGTAACACGGGATCGGCGGCAAAATAATATGGGGTGATTTTGCAACTTTAAAGTTCAATATCGGAATTATTTCATTTTTTTCCGGTCAATTTTCAATGTTTTTGTAAGAAAAAAAAAAGAAGAAGAAAACTAGTCACGGATTCGAATTCCCCGATTGATGGTAACTGTTTGAAATAAAATAAAAATTTGAATCACCTTAATATGCAAATTTGTCGACTCCGATTCGAAAAATAACAGATCTGTTAATTTAGAAAAATGCAGATATCTTGGTTTTGAAATAAGATAATGATATGCGGGTTCGGTATTCTTTTAAGCAAATAACAGTACATTAAAAATGATGTACCATGAGATCGGCGATAACATAATATTTGAGGTGTTGCAGCTAGAAAGTGGAAAATCGGTACTTTTTTACTTTTGTCCGGTCAATTGTCAATTTTTTTTTTATAAAAAAGAAAGAAGAAGAAGAAAACAAATCACGGATTTGAATTCCCCGATCGATAGTTTCCAGAAAACCCTACCCACTTTGTTGGAAAATTTTATAACCTCTGTAACTTGCACCATTTTTTAAATCAATATTTTTAAAAATGGGTTGTTTACTTAAAACAGTGGGCGCTAATCCAGTTTTCAATATTAACCTTAATCCAAGTAATGGGCTTTGTCCAGACATATAAGGCTTCCGTAATCCGCTGACACATCGTGAAAAAATCAAAAAGTTTTTATTTTAAACCGCTCTAGTGTATCTACATATTTTGAGGTATACTCGTATTATTATACAGTTTCAATAAAATTAACAAAATTGGCTAAATTGGACAGGCTTTGGCAAGGCAACTCTGATTCGATAGTTTCACCAAAATGGCTCACTATCCTTCCCGTACATCCTATCCTGTAATTTTATGCACTCGACTTTTCTACCGTGGGTCCTTGGATATTTTATGAACCGAAAAATATTTTGAGAAAAATGTTTTTTGGCTTTTAACTTAAAATAGTTAAAAAACGAATTCATTTTGTATTTTTCAAAATAAGGATACGACTATGTTTTGGCGTTTAAATAAAATTTGCCACAAATTCAGGATATTGGTGTAACTGACCTCTGGTTTCAACAGGATGGCACAACATGCCATACAGCTGGATAAAAAATCGCTTTATTGAGGGAAACGTTCGATGAAAACATCATCTCAAGAAATGGTCTTGTTAATTGGCCACCAATATCATGTGATTTGACGTGTGATTACTTTCTTTGTGGATATGTTGAATCACTTGTTTATGTCGACAATCCCAAAACTAATGACGCTTTGGAAACCAACATAGCTCGTGTTATTCAAGGAATACCGGCCGATATGCTCGAAAAAGTTGTCGAATATTGGACCCACAGAATGGACCATTTAAGAACTAGTCGTGGGCAACATTTGAACGAAATAATTTTTAAACATTGAGTTGTAGGAACCGAACTATCATTCCAAATAAAGATTTGCATCAATACATTGATTTTTATGTATTTTATTTAGAAAACAAAGTAGGAAGCTTTTATTGGATCACGCTTTAGTAATAGTTATTTCATCAAAAAGTGAAGCATATTAATCACGTAATGGTTTATTATTTTTATAATATTCAAGGACAAGAAAAAAGAGCTATATGACTTTCTAAGGCAAAAGTTTGAATGGGTTTTCAAGTAGGCAGATTTCATAATTTGCTGTGTCTGTAGAAATCTTAAACAAAAATATGAACTCCATGTGAAAAAGAAGATATCTATTGTTTAACATGGAACAAAAACCTCTCATAAACAAATTATGAACGACCTCAGTCACTGAAAAAAAGCTTTAACGCAAACAAATAACTTCCAAATTAGGTTCAAACGCTGGGGGAAAAACATTCGTTTAGCGATATTTTCAACCAGTAGCGATAAATTAAGATTCCTTTGATAAAATTAATTTTCTAGCTGGAACTAGCTAATACTAGGCAGCATTATCTTGATCATTTAACACGAATTTCATATTGTGAATAACCAACTTACCAACTTCGTCGAATTTTTCACACAAAGATAGCGACGCACAGCGGATGGATTTGTATGGAACGGCGGCCATAAATAGTAATAATTGCGCTAGACTCTTGAAATTTGGCACAGAAGTTTTTAAGGTAAAGAGAACAATAATTGGTGATTTTTAAAAAAATCGGTTCAAGGACACGGTTACCTCCCATACAAAGGTGGGATGTTGTGACTTTTTTTCAAAATTGGTATCAATTTTCATTAATTTGGCAATGCTGATTTCAAAAATGTTATAAATTTTTCAATATATCTTATAGTTTTAAATTATTAGAGAAAAACCAAGAAACGGTGGCCATAAACAGTAAGAATAGCGCCAGAGTCTTGAAATTTGGCACAGACGTTTTTTTAGGTTAAATCAACAAAAATTTATGAATATGAAAAAAAAAACGGTCCACGTACACGCCTACCGCCCATACAAATGTGGGATGTGAATGAGACCTGTTCTTTAAAATGGGTATCGATTTCAAAATTTTAAAAATGTTACAAATTGTGCTATATCTTTGTTGTTGTTGTTCTTTATTCTATCATAAATACAATATTTACATAAGTATAAATGTTACAATTTTTGAGATTTAATCCTATGGATTTTACAACAAATAAATTCTAATTTAACAATAAACATAATCACTTAAGATAAAATAATACTTTATAGGAAAATGACAGTAAAAAAACCTATATTAATATCACAATATGTCTAGAAATAGAGGAAGAAGGGACTGCCTATGACAAACTCCGTAAGAGGGCGTAAGTCGAAAACCTGCATCTATTGATGAATGACAGTGTCAAATCGTTAATAACATTGAAGATCATTTTTTCTTGAGCTAGCGAGTGTAACTCTGAAGTTGAAAATCTTTTTGGTAACCCAAAAATTGTTTTCAGATTTTTATTTTGGATAATTTGAAGTCTTTTTAAGTGAGTATTTGCACAGTTTCTCCAAACGGGACAGGCATAAGTCAGAATCGGCCTAATACATAAATTGTAAAGCATCATTTTATTTTTCACGTTTAGCTTCGATTTCTTATTCATTAGGAAATAAAGGATCCTGCTGCACCTAACTGCTTTAATGCAGATATTTTCTATGTGCTGTTTATATAATAACTTCTCATCAAGAATAACTCCTAGGTACTTAATTGATTTTGAAAGCGGTATTAAGTTACCTTGAAATGAAAATGGTTTAGTGGAAACTCTCTTTGAAGACTTGTTAAATGGGAATATTATAGCTTGGGTTTTTTCGTTATTAACTTTGATTTTCCATTTGTCGAAATATTTAGTAGCCTTGGATAGGGCACCCTGCATTTTTTTAATGATTGCATTTGAAACTTTACCCGAAGTTATCAAAGCACTGTCATCTGCATAAAAAGCTAAATCAACATGAGGAGAAGATTTAAAATCGGACGTGTATAGGGAATACAAAAGTGGTGATAAAGCAGAACCCTGTGGCACACCAGCAGGAATTTTTCTTTCTGTAGAGTTAAATCCTTCTACGTGCACCAAAAAAACCCTATTAGTGAGGAAGCTTCTTATAATCTTTATAAGATATAATGGACAGTGTAAAACTTTTAGTTTATATACTAAGCCATCATGCCATATAGAATCAAAAGCTTTCTCGATGTCTAAGAACACAGCCCCAGTTGAGTTTTTTTTTCGTTTGTTTTTTTTTAATTAAATCAACTACTCTTTTGACTTGATGAGTCGTACTGTGTTCCGCTCGGAATCCGAATTGAAATTCGTTTATAACATTGCTTTCTTCAGCAAATTTTTTAAGTCTATCTAGGATAATTTTTTCAAAAATTTTATCTAGACAGCTCAATAAGCTGATAGGTCGATAGCTGTTGGATAATTTCGGATCTTTGTTCGGTTTTAAAATTGGTATTACTTTTGCTTTTTTAAATATTTGAGGGAAATAAGAAAAACGAAGACAAAAATTAAAGATTTTAGCTAGCAAAATAAAGGCCGATTCTGGAAATTTTTTGATTAGAATATTATTGATTCCATCAAACCCGGGAGCTTTCCGATTCTTTTGATTATTTATTGTACACTTAATTTCAACAACGTCAGTGAACGTTTGTATGTCTTCATTTATAAAAGAGTTATCATTATCCAAACTATTTACATAAGTATTGACATATCTATCAATGGAGTGAGTGAAAGCAACTGTAGTAGAATGGGCTTTAGAGAACTGATCAGCTATGGAGTTAGCTTTATCAACATGGCTAATAATCTGACGGTTGCCCACCATTAATGTTGGGATAGTTTTCCTTTTTTTCGTAAAGTATTTTGAAACCTTCCAAAAATTTTTACATCCTACATTTAGACTAAGCAAAAAATTTGACCATTGTTCATTTCTAAGATTATTAACGTGCATGGAGATTAATTGATTTAATTGCTTAATAATTGCGAGAAAACAGTTTTTTCATTAATGTTTCCACTCCGTTGGAATTTTCTTCTTTACATATTTCTTGTAGCTATAATTGAAGAACACACACCTGATAGAGTTAAGGAATTAGGCTTACGTCTTTTATATGAGATTTTCTGTATTCTAGCATTTTCTATTAAATTTGAAAATTCTTTTAATTGAGATTCAATATTAGAAAGAGAAGTTTCTTCGTTTAGAGTAATAGAGGCTGAAATGTTGTTGTTAATTTCGCTCTTAAAATTTTCCCAATTAGTGTTTTTGTAATCAGGATAGTACTCTACAGACTCAGAAATATGCTCATTTATGGAAAAACTAATTGGATTATGATCAGAGTATAACTCGCATGAAAAAACATTTAGGTCAGAAAAAGTCATAGAGGAGTTTGATAAAAGAAGATCAACAGTAGAAGAGTGCCTAAAGTTTATATTTTGTGGGGTTCTAGTAGGACTTGGTGGATAATAAATAAAGTAACTAGAAATATTTTGATGATTAAATAAAGCTCGTCCAGATTGATTTATGTTGCTGCAATTCCAACCAGTATGTAGTGCATTTAAATCGCCAATAAAAAAGAAATCGTAGTTTCCTGAAGTCAGAAGATTTAAATCGCTCAGAAAATCATTGTTGTATTTTGGACAGTAGCCGGATATAAAAACTATGCTTTTATTGTTAATTTTCATAGAAATACTGATATTTTCTATCAGCTTAGTTGGAAATGATTGAAATAAGCTGTGCTCAATACCATTTCGAACAGCAATCGCAACACCACCTCCATGAGTTTCTCTATCTTTTAAATTTTATATCCAGGAAGTCGAAATTTATGATGAGATTTTAAAAATGTTTCGTTAAGAGACATAATATCAACAGACTTGCTTATTAAAAACTGGTGGAGTTGAGTTGAAGCACTTAATGTTGTAATACCTTGGCAATTCCAGTGCATTATATGAAGACGGTTTAACCTTTTGTTATTATATTGCATGTTTGAGCATACTCATAATAACACTAAGCTGTTCCAATTTTGAATGGCATCGACGAAGATCTGTTACAGCTTTATTAAAAATTTCGAAGAGTTCATCAATCGAAAATAGAGAGCTGTTTTCACCTAGTAGGATTGGCTTAGACTTAACTGCATCTGCGTAGCTTCCTCTGGTTTGAGCAGGGAAAAAGTGGGGTTCAACATCTTTCGCATTAAATGCTGACAAATGAATTTTATCGAATGATCTTGATCTAGTCGTGGGGTTACTTCGGTTTGGTGCTTTAGTTAAGCGACTTCTCAACTCAAGATATTCTGCACGACACGGACACTTCGGATCATCTGCCCTGTGGTTAAATGGTTTCTTATTGTTTTTGATGCAATTTGTGCATTTAAACACCAACGTTTTACTATTTGGAGCAGTTTTAAGCTTACAAGTATCAAAATCATGATTTAAACCACAAGCCAAACATGTTTTAGAGCGATGACAGTTTGAAGAACCATGGCCAAACATTGAACATTTAGTGCATAACGTTGGACCATACTTTTTTTTCGAGGGGTTTCTCCATTGAACAGCAACACCGCAAAAGAATTTTATTTTTAGAATTTGTGGCTTTCGAACAACATTTCTATCGAATTCATTCATATAGATAGCATCGTTTAGATTAGACCGTTTAGTTGCAATTTCTTTTACAGATTTTATATCAATATTAAATTTTTCCTTAAATTCTTCAGAAATCATGCTGATTGATAATTTTGGTAAACCAAAAAGCATTATTTTATAGAACGAACTGTCTTTTACTGGATGAATGAAAAAGCTAAAATTTAATTCCTGCAGTTTTTTAATGGCAGCAGCATGATCTTGTAAAGACTTCGAAAAAACCTTTGTCCCAATAGTCAATCTTTTAAAATTGTATTTATCACCTTCAAATAGATGAATCACATCAACAAATTGATGGGTGATGTCCACAACAATTGGAGGAGCTTTCGTAGGTTCGGATATGAGAACATCATCGTCGTCGTCAGAAGAGGCACATTCCATTTCAGCGTCTTGCAAATTACCAAGTGCAGCGAACCGGTTTGTCCGTCTCATTTTAGTTTGCATTTGAGACGCATTGATATTAGGTGGTTTGAATTTGCCACCTCTCTTTCTCGCTACCATTGATTGAAATCAACGGATTAGCAATTTACAAAATTTGCTACTGAAAAAAAAAAAATTTAATTCGATGATTTTTTTTATAATTTTTTTTTTTTTTTTTATTATTAACGTATATTTCAGAGCTTGACTCAATCAGAATAATGCTATATCTTTTATTTTCAAGTTATTAGAGAAAAACTGAAAATTCCATATAAAAACCTAATTTGAAGAATATATAAAATAGATATACAGCAATGTTTTTTTTAAAACTTATTTTAATCGTCTTCTTCATAGACTTCAAACATTTCTTGTGCCTCTGGTGATAACTCTTTATATTTTTTATCTCGCTTTATTCGAATTTCGCTGATAAGAGGATCAGAAGAAATCACCAAATAATGCAAAACATCTTCGTTTTTTGCTACTCTAGAGCAACACCTGCTGTTGTGCAACCTCGCGTTTTTAAAAACTTTATTTGATGCTTCCTGAGCTTCTTCAGAAAGACGTCCAATTGGAACTTCTAGTTCTTGCATAATTTGACTTCCATGCATTAGAACTTTGTGCACGGAAGGAGGCATGTTGTACCAATTGTTGTCCTTTTTATAAAGTTACAGTTTCTTGGGTATATTTGTGAAAGCTTTCGAGACTTATAACTTCTCCGGAAGCCAGAACTTGTAAAATATTCTACTATATTTATTTTGATAAAATAACTGTAAAATATTAATAGCAAAAGCAATATTCGGTCGCAATGACTTTTGAAACACTCTACGTTTAGTTTCTAATGAAAAAATAAGTTTTTTTCTGAACATATATTAAAGACATTAAAAACATAAAATAAATTTATTGGAAAATATTAGAATATAGAATGATAACTATCATAATTAAGGACATAAGAATTTAAAATAAATTTTTTGGAAATATATTACGATAATAATAATAACAAAAATGTTTACAATCGGACTTAAGACCCCTATGCTGCACTATCCATATCTGCACTACGTTATGTTTAGTTCTAAAAAAGCGAAAGCAAAGAGGGATGAAAAAATAAAAACAGCCTAACCAGTTCCCCTCCACTTGAGGGAACTACTATCTAAATTCAAACAAATTCCTTCACAATGTAAGCTTTTACAATTTATAAAATTGTTGTGAAGCCTTTCAAAATGCGATGATACACAAATATTGTTTCCTTCAAATATTGCAATAGAAAATAATTGATTAAAAAAAGTTATGAATATGCGCAGCTTTTTCTTAACCATACCTTTGCAAATAATATATAAAAAAAATTTTAAGTCTGGAGATATGCTTTTTTGTTTTTTGCTGTTAAATATTGCGAAATTTTCACACTTAGAATATAAGACTTCAAACAAACAATTTTTAAATATGTAGTACAATTTATGAACTTTTTGCCAGAATGCAATTTTGGTAAATTTCAATACAAACAAATTAGCGATAGCATTTAATAAAAGTCGATATATTTTGTTCCTTCTAAAACCAAATTAGGAAAAACCTAATTAAAAAAAAGTTATGAATATACGCGGGTTTTTTTTTTTTGCTAACCATACCTTTGCACATAATGCATAAAAAAATTTTTTAAATCTGGAGATATACTTTTTTGTTTTTTGCTGTTAAAGTTTTAAAATTTTTCACTTTTGCCATTTTTCATTCTAATTTTTGAAAATACCGTAAAATTCATATAAGGCCGCTAAAAGAAAACTAAATCAGTTTTTATAAAGTAAAAACAATGTACTTTCCGCCCATATGCTACATTATTGCATTTTGTTTCAAACAAGTTAACTAGAGCACCCTATCTAACAGTTGTTTATATAAAAAAATTCATAGAAAATTTTTGGAGTACAAAGTTTAACTTTGAGCCCACTGTATCGCTAAATCCAAAACAAATTTAAAACTTTTATAGTTTTTTTTTTTTCATCCCCTAATTATTATCTGACGATTGTACTACACAATTTTTCAATTCCAATCACTTTCAAATTCTTCCTATTTATGGCCACAAAATTCCACTGTGCGACGTGGCGAATAAAACGTAGCTATTATTATATTTGTACAAATAAAATTCGGAATTTAATAAAACAAACAAGTACATTTATTTCTTTAAGTAGCACAATATATAGTAGCAAAAATATATAATTATTTAATAGAAATCTAAGATTATCGAGCACACTTCTAATAAGAGAATGTGGTAAATACAAACAATTTAAATACATGTTATTCTTTTACTTACGATTAAGATAGACTCGAGTTTTTTTTATAAATTAGTGTTTAATTTATATATGACTAACAAAAATAAATGTCGCTTACATACATAAGTCACAAGTACATTTAGTGAGTTAAAATGCACTTTCATATCTACCTATGTTTGTATATGATTTACGTTCCACAATCTTAAAATATGTAGCTATGCAGACTTATTAGTATGCAAAGTTTAGGTAAGTGCATTAATTAAAAAATTTAATTTAAAGTATAAACACTAGACTGAGCCAAAAATAAAGCATAGTTCGATTTATTTTGTATAAAAATATGGTAAAGTAAATATCAGCAAAAAAAATAAATATCTAAGAGGTGGCTCATAGCGCGAAATGGTAAAATTGAAATTTCCATTTATCTTATAAAACTTGAAAAGCTATAACTTTTCCTTTTTTACACGCTATAACTTTAATTCTTACAGTTGCCGACTACAGTACATAAATTATGAGAAATTTTACTATGGTGCTTATCTAAAAATAAAATATAATTGATTATTTCATTTAATTTTTTGCATGTCTTAGCATTGGGGTCAAACCCGTGAACGGCGCGAACAGAGCTTGTGTCGCATTTCATTGAAATTTTACAAAAAAACGGACTACCTAAAACGTAAAAAAAAATCTACCTTAGATGCCAAGGTATAGCCTTTTAGGTATTTAAGTTGCATGCTAGGTGCCACACCCCGTTGTCAAACTATGCCCATATTTGTCATGTGGCTGAATGCGGATTTTTTTATGCTTATGCTACAGCTTCCTACAGAGTATGAGTTTGTTTCCCATATAAACAGAGAAATATGAAAAAAACTTCTTTCCATGTAAATTATATGGGAAATTAAATATTAATTATAATGGCGAGACATTTTTTTTTCTTATCTCTTTTGATTGTGAACCATAGAAAAGCTTAGGTTCACTCAGTGGCGTACCGAGAACATTCGGCACCCGGCGTAAAGAAGTAATTTGCCGCCCTACCACCCAAAAATATTTTCTATTTCTGGAATCAAAAAATATTTTCAGGACTTTTGATACGATTTCTTTACAAACGAAAAAAAAGAGACAACAATAATTTTAAAAAAGTATCTGAATGTGTTCAGTGTTTATCTAACTAACTTATTTCAAACAAATTTCAACTCAGATTTATTTGGAAAAAATGTTATGAAGTGTTTTTTAAAAACAGAAGTACCCTACACACGGCGTACATTGATACACGCTTGTGGTACTTTAATTCCTAGTTTAAAACACCCCTATATTAAATAAAATACCCTTCCTTAACGCCTTTTGACATAGGTGGATCAGTATCAGCAGCGTTATTTTTAAATTGTACTTATAGACCGCATTTCTTATTGATACCTTGCATTCCAGTACATCAAAGATTGCAGAAGCCATAGCGCTATCATCGATGTTACTTCTATCAATTTCTCGTTTTTACGTTCGCACCATATTCCTTTCTGTTAATGAACAAAACGAATAAGTCACAATCTATTTACCAGAAGGGACAAGTTCATACATATCAATGTGACCCCAAGTGACTTCTTTGTTTTAAATCAGTGGTCGGCAGAGCGCAAATATCAAATATTTTCTTAGGCTCACAAGAGAGAGAAATGACTTAGCTACAAGCACTGACAAAAATGTTTGCTCGTTTTGCTGTTTACACTCCATGTGATTTCTTATTGCAGGAGTTGAATTTTAGCTATAAAATGCTTTTGTATATAAAATCCATTTACTATCCCAAAAACTCGCTTACATATTAAGCATTGCGCATTGCCAAACAAATGTTCGACAAAAAATATCTATTTTGTCATTTGATTTCAAACATTTTTGCAGTGCATTAACGAAATAACAAGCTCAGTTTGTAGTTTGCTTACTCTCGCTTAAGCTCTTCGTTTGCTCGCGAGCATATGGGGTGCCGACCACTGTTTTAAATAATAATTTAACGTTTAAGTGTTAAGTAATTATAAAAATTACAGCTACCTAAAAACTATCAAGGATATGTACATACTAACCGTATATCGTAATACGCAATTGTCAACACAAGACTTTCCAAATAAATGCACACCCGAATAGAGCCCAACTATTTTACTTATGAGCGTACAAAACAGGTTCACACTTATCATACACGAAGCGGTACCTGAACGCAATTGAAATTCAAATATATGATATGTTCTGTCGACGCCTACTTATTAGAGGTCTGCATAAGTATAATCATTAACTTACAAAACTGTTACCGAAGTCAATTTTATTGATTTGTATGTGTATACATACATAGCGTTTGCTTGTGTTACTGTTACCATCATTATAAATTTCTCTTCTTACTCGTAACCAACTGTACGTAGATGAATGCGTCATGTGTATGGATAATATGCATGTATGCTGCGAGTACAACGAGTGCCGCGATTACTACGCATTTGATATTTTGTACTACGCTGTAATGCACTTTAACATGCGTAAGAATGTTTAGTGAGGATCAGTGATAATTTGATGTGTGCAGGCGAGTGAGGTCATTGTTTTCTAAATAAATTTATGTTATATTATAAAAACAGTTTTTGAAAACGAAAAAGATGCCGGGGTTTTTTATTCTATTTCCTATAGTTTTTGAGATATTTCGTTACAAAAAATTTTCAAATATCTCAAAAAAAAAAAATTGTGGAGTTATTTTAACTAAATTGACCGATATCAATATGCGTATGTGATTTATTTACAAAAAATTTTCAAAAATCTCAAAAAAAAAAAATATGGAGTTATTTTAACTAAATTGACCGATATCAATATGCGTATGTGATTTATTTATGAATTATGTTTATTTATATATTTTGTTATTTATTTTATATGGACTGAACTAACATTTTTAATTTATCGTTGTGATTAATAAATTATACTAAAAAAACTTTGGACTTTGTAAATGTAAATATAGGGCAGTAGTTATAGTCATTTTTCTAGCATCATTCTAAAGATAAAACTACCAAAAAGTATTTTAAACAGATCCACAATGATGTTAAAAAATTAATATAATCCCGGACATTCGTTTTATTTTAGTTTTCAGATAAATAAATAAAAAAGTTGCGCATGTAAATCTTCAGGCAACCCTTGGTGCACAAATGATTTCTCTCTTCCTCACTTTCATCGAATAAATAAGACAATAAAGCACGTCATTCAGTTCGATTCATTACCTTCAGCTTTGTTGTGCGTATACATACACGAAGCTTATTCAACTTTTTTTACTTTACGCTATGGTACTCAAAGGAAATGTGTACTTGTAATTGGAGTAACAGAAAAGTGAACGAGTACTGAAACGAGTAAATTTTTGGTATCCGTGCAGACCTCTACTACTTATGTACGTTTAAATGATATCTGACCGCATCAGGTTTTGATTTAACGGCCGCCGTATCTATGTGCCCCGTGTATCAATGTACCCCTTCTCCCCCTAATATTTCAAAATGAATTACAAAATACATCCTCTCAAATAATAACTAAACAAAAAACGGTCCACAACATTTTTAATACATCCTTATTTCGAAAACCATTTTGCCACCCCCTATGCTATTAGGTTTACCGTACTTGATGATATGTTTTTATAGACTAAACAAAGAGAAAATGCAGCTTGTTATTCCGTCCATATCGCATATAAGGCATCGTAACAGGTATACAAAAGCATGTATGGAAAAGCCAAGCGAGATAATTTAACGCAATTTCAAAGATATTCGTGAGATTGCAAGTGGGTGAAATCGATATCGATTGTACAAATGCTTTACTTAAATTTCTCACATAACGACGAAATAGTTCAAGAGAAGCCATGCAAAAAGTAAACGTTTTTTAACAACGCTCTATACAAGTTACTTTTTCAATCGCTATGTTCAAGTTGTTCCTTATGGTAAAGCAACGACACTTCTCACGAATACTTGAAACGATTCTGAACAAAAATTGGTCTAATTTAGACAAAAGGGCGTGACGCCTGCATTGTTTGATACAAACTTTATTTCATACAAACAAAAGAAATGTTTCAGTCTAATACCTAAAACAAATAATACACATTTTGACAAGAGAGTTTCCCATATAAGCAAACACTTAAAGGCTTTATCTGAAGTATATACAAATGTATAATATGAGTAAATTGTGCAACCAAATTTCGCACTAATACTAGGTATAGTTTGGGTAACCACTAGAAAGATGGTTGAAATTTGACAATAACAGACAGAAACTTTAGAACCCTATACTGACAGCATTAGTCGAAGAATCGACAAATTTCGACAACGAAAAATAGTATTTTTTCCTAAAATGGTAATAAATAATTAAAAATAATTAGAAAAAAACCATTTTTTTCTTTTGGAAAATTAAAAAATTGATAAAAATCAGAAAAAGTTTTTCTTTGGTGCAGTCTAATCACTAGCTGTACACACGCAGTTCGTGTAATAATATGCGTCGGTCTTAATTAAAACAAAACAATTTTTTTTTATTACTCCTATTGTAGCTGTAAGCAGTTCATAGCTGGGAATGGTCATGTCTGGTCATGTCGTCGAGTATATTTACACGTCTATCAAATATATTTTCGAAGGTGTCTGATTACATCAAAACAAACATGGAGTTTGTGGTGGAAGCTTCAATGGTGGCGCTCTTCTTCAGTGCAATTCTAAATAAATATCTAATAGTACAATCCAAAACCTAAGGAACTAAATAGTTATATTTAAGTGTAAAAATATTAGTTGAAGTTGCATTATTTTCAATCTTCAAAATTCGTGTATATAATCTTCCTCTAATGCTAAGTTTTATTTAAAACAATTTATGTATAAGCTTTGCATTTATTCAAATTTTTGTATTAATTATCAATGGTATAAGAGTAATAAACTAACATACGTATGCTGTAGGTACATATTCTACTTCTTATCTGCAACGTGTATATAAAAAGCAGGAGTCGTAGCCGCAGCCAATTCTTTAAAGTCTCCAAAAGTTTTGTGTGTTGAATTTTCACCAAAGACATCTTTGATCATTTTTGTGAATTTTGTTAGTTCATGTGGATAGTAGGACAGACGGAATTCACTGGTAGTGTCATTGGCTTCAATCTGATAATCCAATGTGACCATAGCTGGTTTGCCGCAATAGAACAGAACGGATGTCTTAATGTCAGCAGTGTGACTTGTCTAGAAAACAAATAAAAAATATATCACAAAAGTTTTATTTTGACTTCAATTAAGAAACAAAACAACAAAACTGAGGCAGCAATTTATTAAAACTAAAATTATTATGTAATAATAACTGTTACTAAGAAAAAAATTATATATTTAGCACTTTGTTATCTCTTTATAATGGCAAAGTACTCTGAAGAGTAGAAACAATTAGATTAAAAGTTATATAATGAGTATATATTCCAATTTATTTTTGTACACGTAACAAGACATTTATAATTCATAAGTCACGTACATATTAGATATCATTATATATTTAGTTACTATCTGACTTAATCTTAAAACGATAGATTTGTGCTTTAGAAGCTTAGTTTTTCAGACTGGGTCAATCAATTTCGATGCGTACACTGAGGATACGATTTGTTTGAATATAACAAACGTATATTTCATATAGATTTGATTGAGTCAAACATAAAATGATTCAGCCAACACTTACCACTATTTGATCCAAATACAATATGTTTGACTCAAATAAATACATGAAATATGCATTTTTTATATTCAAACAAATCGTTTTCTCAGCGTATCCACATATATGAAAAAATTTTTCAGGAAATATGGTAAGATAAATGACTTAAAGTTAGAGATGGTCAATTCAATATGTGTAAGTATAATCACAAAAAAGAATGGTTTTCTTTCAATACATATAGGGTTCCTGGAGTCCTTGGCCGTTGGTATCTATCATTTAAAAATTTCTAAACTTAACATCTTCGCATTTTTACGAACAAGTGATATTCATAAATGTGCTGATTACGATTTAGTTCGGCAGTGGAATTGAAATCGGAAGTTGAATGTCGATATCTCTTCTAAATCTAATGGGCCGAATTTGTTTTAACATTAAACTTGAACTATTAAACTGCCAATAGCTTGCCGGATTTCTCTTTTTCAAATGATCCTGACATATTTTTCGAATTTTAATTACATTTCCGAAGCAAACCCAGAACGGAATCAGAACACGACTAATTGTCCCTATATATCGTGGACAATTTTGTTCATAATAGAAGCGATTTTCTTCATATTTCTATAAACATACTCTATCCACTTACATTATAGTATATGCTTTTAGCGGGTGTTGACCCAGTCTCCAAAATGTTATCGTAGTTGCGATGATCGATCAGCAACATACCACCTGGTTTCAGGCATTTTTCGAAGTTGTTGATAGCCAGGATGTGCTCTCGTTGATCGCCAAAACTGTCCATTAAATGAGCAAATGAATTACCCAAGCAGATAACAGCATCAAAGCCACCTTTAACATGGTCTTTAATATCATCATACAGTGTAAGCCAGTTGGCCTCTTCAACAACTACAACATAAATAAATAAATAAATGGAATATTTATATAAAAAATGTGTACATAGTTTTTGTTTCTTAATAACTTACTCCAATTATTAAAAGCAGGTTCCTCCCGACGACTCCAGCGTTCTTTTAGAGCAAATTTTAACATTTTGTCGGAAGCATCAACTGAAACAACTTCAAAACCTTCCTCCAAGAGCATAATCGAATCGACACTACAATTATATGTGCATATTGCATTTTTTTTTTTGAATAAATTTGCAGTAGAAAATGAAGAAAAAACACTAACCCAGTGCCACATGCAACATCTAGCAAACGCTTGCAACCCTTCGAGCGTAATAGATCAATCAAGAAATTTTTATAATTATCGGTGCGTGAACTTTTGTCACCAATAAAAATTTCCCAAACTTTAGCTGCTTTGCCATCAGCATATTGATCTCTTACACCTTCAGCGGAAATACCGTCAGAACGAGCAACAAAAACACTATCAGCAGAGGCAGGCATCTTGCAAAGACGATCGATCACGCCAAACTGATTTGGTCAGCAGATCACAAATTACGAATTACTGTCAAAAACACCAAGATGATCCAATAAAAAGCCAATGCCACGCCATAAGCAAGTCAATATGTTTTGAAAAAAATAAATCTGACAGTAAATAGAAAAAAACGATGTAGTCTTATCAGTCGCCGTTACTCAGCACATTTTGAATTGGATTTGCTGGATGATCGATTAATAGATTGAAATGGCAACTTGACATTGAACTTTCCAGCTTTGCAAAAAAAAAAAGAACATAATTCCGGCTTCACTTTCATAGAGCTGCAAGTGTTTTTTAAGTTAATTTCTGTATGTTTATACCCTACACACAGGGTATACGAGTACAGCCAAGAATTGTATATTCAAGAGGGATAGGTCAGTAAAAAGTTGTTCTTCAAATTTAAAAAAAAAAAATTGTGTGTAGGTGGCGGCAGTTAAACTATTCCCCCGGGCGCCATGGTCACTTCGACCAGATCTTTGTTTTACTGGTACGCGAATATTATGCAACGAAAGATTACGTTCTAAACTATATCCACAGTTCGACGAATAAATATTAAGCACACAAAGCCGATTATGACGAACACAAACTGTATCAATGGACGATAAGTTGTAATAAAAGTGAGTAAAGTTTTCTCAACTGGGCACAGTAAAATCCAAGTTATTTAACTTAAACTTTTTATTGCATAACTTTGAAGATATATTGATCAATATTAAGGCCTTATATTTATTTTTGCAAAATTTGTTTTTCTTAAAAAGTTATGAGCAAGTGAACTTTTGTGTGGGCGTTTTCTTAAATTGCGATTTCTCAGTAAACATTTGGAAAAAGTTAATGCAATTTTCGTGATAGTACAAGAAATGTTTTACAATTTATATGAAATCATTATTTGGTTTTTACTTATTTATTAAAATAAATGAATATGTTCAAACGAAAACTACGAATTTTTCACTTGCGTGATTAGCAATGCTTGTCAACCTTTTGCATCAATAGTATGAAGCTTCACGAATGCTGCTAACCACTCGCTGCTGTTTCATTATCTTTTAATGATTCGCAGTCGTGAGCAGCACAGCTCATAATCACCCCTATCATGAAAATTAGAAGGAAAACGACTCTTTCGGATTTTTTTTTTTTTTTTTTTGAGAGCAAAATTTTGCAATCATGAGGAATGGAAAAAAAAACCCACGAAAAACAGATCGATACCCATCATCTCTTTATCGATTTTAAAGCAGCTTTCGATAGACCGATACGGGATTGCCTGTATGCCACCATGTCTGAGTTCGGTATACCTGCGAAGCTGGTGCGGCTTTGCACAATGACGTTGAGCAACACAGCCAGCTCCGTTAGAGTAGGAAGGAACCTCTCCGAACCATTTGATACCGAACGAGGTTTCAGACAGGGCGATCCATTATCCTGCAACCTCTTCAACTTTGTATTGGAAGGGGTGTTGCGAAGAGCCAGTGTACATCGTAATGGCACTATTTTCTACAAAAGTGTCCAGCTCCTTGCATATGCCGATGATATTGATATCATTGGACGTTGTAAGCGAGATGTTACTGCTGCGTTCTCTGCTATCGAAAAAGAGTCAGCGAAAGTGGGTTTGACGGTGAACGAGGGCAAAACAAAGTATATGCTGTCCACAAACAGAGAGACGCGGTGTATTGGATCCTTTGTTACTGCGAACAACTATACTTTCGAAGTTATCAAGGAATTCACCTATCTTGGCACCGCCGTGAACACTCAAAACGATGTCAGCCTGGAGATAAAGCGAAGACTAACTCTTGCTAATAGGTGTTACTATGGTCTCAGTAAGCAATTGAGTAGTAGAGACCTCTCTCGCCCGACAAAACTGACACTCTACAAGACGCTCATCTTACCCGTGCTACTTTACGGCGCAGAAGCATGCGTTGTGTCGCAGACTGATGCAGCCACGCTTGGGGTGTTTGAGAGAAAAATTCTTCGCAAAATCTTCGGTCCTGTTCACGTCGGCGACGACTACCGTATTCGAATGAACCACGAACTGTACGAGCTCTACGCTGACATTGACATAGTCAAGCGCATCACTATTCAACGTCTGCGCTGGCTGGGACATGTTGTGCGTATGGACGAAGAAGCTCCGGCGAAAAAGGTGTTTGATGCGGAAGCCGCTGGGCGACGACGAAGAGGAAGACCATGCCTCCGATGGAAAGACCATGCCTCCGATGGAAAGACCAAGCCGAGGAAACCCTATCCACGCTTGGTGTGAATGATTGGAGAAGGCGTGCGCAAAGCAGAGGCACCTGGAGAGAGCTTTTGAGGTCGGGTTGTTATGGCCACCCAAGTAAGTAAGTAAGAGGAATGGAAAACGTCGTATCCAGCCAGTGCTGCCAAAATATTTCCAATTATGTACTCCCAATCGGCTAATAATGCAATAATGCAATTGGGATTTTGCATATTGGAAATTAGCTTAAGTGTAAGCTGAACAAGTTTATAAGCAAAATACATGAAGTGAAATGCAAAAGAATAAATTCAAAACGAATTTGTGCGATTTTATTTCTAAATTATGAAGTGAAGTGCAATAAATAAACTCAAATAAGTATGATATTCTATGCAAAAAAAAGGTGAAAATTTTAACTCAATTTGTAAATGAAAATCTAAAATATAGTAAAATGATTAAATTGGTACTGCTTTTAATGTAATTGCTTCTTATTTCCGTTGATTAGTCTTGTAAATATATTAAAAAAATCTTTTTATTAAATTTAACTTAAAAATAATCCTTATATTGCTTTATTCCTCTCTCAATTCCTTGCGTTACGTTACGTTACGTTGAAAATTTTCCCTCAAAAATTATTGCCGATAGCTCATTTTCCGGGGAATTTTTTCTCATTCCCAAAAAATCTTCTACGATTGCAAATTAGGGAATTGGAGAAAAATTTTGTGGGAATGGTTATTTATGATAAGGGTGAACATTTCATTGACAAATGCTGTGCATTCATACGTTTCATTTGTTTGCTGTTAAGTGTTGATTCGCTGTTCCTTTTTTAGCTATAAAAGTACATTGTTGGCCAAAAACTTGCCAAATGTGCTTGTTTTGTTCAATAGAAGGGAACATCTCAGTTCGATGGATGAAACCCCAAAGCTGTATATTTGGATATTTTTTGAATAAAAAAATCATTAACACAATACTACTTGTTAACCCAACAATTCTGAGATACAAAATACTTATGAAGTCGATCCTCTGTTTCAAGCTGATAAGAGGCCACCGAACTACGCAAACATAAAATCTGTTGGAATTCAAAAATATTTACTATATGTATGTATATATGTAAGACCAATAAAAAGTAGTAAAATCATCTTATTATTTTCATTTATTACTCTGTGTTTTCTTGAAACGTGCTGTTAATGTGCTGTTATTTTTAATTTATTATCACTTTCAACGAACATCGTGAGTTAGAAAATATTTAATCATTGAATTTAATTAATGTTTTCAAACTTTTAATCACAATTTTTAGCCTAATCATTTTTTACACATTGTGAAGTTAAATGTAGTAGTTGTCAAAAGCGTATATATATTTAAAAGTGTGTAGTCTTCTCCTGTCAATATTATATTACACGAGCTTATCGACCACTTTATTAATTTTAAATTCAACTATGCCCTACACTCACTTTGTCATTCCGTTTGTAACGCATTAAAAGGGTGTGTAAGGTTAGGAAAAGTGTATGTATCCTTGATCAGCGTCACCACCTGTGTCGATTTAGCCACGTCCGTCTGTCTGTGGAAATCATCCTGACGGGAAAACCAAATAAGATAATTATGGAAATTTGATACACTTGCTGCACCTTCAAGCGAAGCTTGTGGAATAGCAAATGGGTGAAATTGGTGCATGGACACGCCTACCACCCAAATAAATAAGACATTTTAAACTCTATATTGAGAGAGCTTGTTAACTTCAACAAGAGCGCGTGGCACCTCCCATACAATCAAAAACTTAAATTCGATATACTTAAAGCTATTAAGATAATTCAATGTTGCCACGAGATTCAACGAGAACGTTTGATAAGACCAGCTAATACGTTGTGTGGTGGAAAAAATACCCATTTACACGTAATAAAATCTTGAGATAATATAATGAAAAATTTATGGTAACATGAAATTGAAACCGTTTGGTTAAGATTATTGTGTTCAAGGTTTCAAATTCATGTCATCTTAAAATGACTATAACTTTGCGACGAAATATCATAGATGATCATTTAAGTGTTTGAATTTGAAATTTGACGCTCAGCTGCTCAACAACATTCTTCACCTCTGTAATCGCGTGTTGAATAATTTATAGTTTTTCCATATTATTTTCATGAAAAGCTAACAGGCGATTTTCCACTTTCTAGTTACAACACCACAAATATTATTATACCGCCGATCCCATTCATCATTTTTTATGCAAGTTAATGGAGCAGAAAGCGCAGCTTTAATTCAGATACAATTTCAATACTGTGCCCTGATCGCATATGGCTCCGCACCTGTTTAACGTTATTACGCTCAAGTTCTTGCAAGGCAACAGCATAATTGCAAGAATCATACTATTTTGGTGTCGTGTGCAAATCTTTAACGAAAGAGCACAGTCGCTTTCATTTAAGCTAATGCTAAGCCTAACTTTGCTATTAAAAACAACAACAACAAAAATAACTGGCCCTTTGCTGAATAGTTACGAAAATATAACAGGATTAACGCATGATACTAAACACATGATACTAAGCACATCATACTAAACGCATAACACTAAACAAAAATTATTGCAAGTAGTTAGTAAGAAGTTGTCAGCAAATAAAGCGAGTTGTTTCGCAGTAAAATAAAAAAGTAGAAAGCTGTTTCTTTAACTGGCGCCCAACTCAGAAGCCTTCTTTGAGAAGTAGAACCCTTTCGGAGCATCCACTGGAAAATTATTTTTGGATAATTTAAATTAATAACATAATTGTAAGTAATTATTCAAAATAAAAAAAGTGGACATACCAAAAAAGATTTAAGAAAGTGAAACTAAAGTGAGTCTAAATTAAGATTTAAAAATAAGTAAAAATTGTTCGTATTTTGAAAATATTCTAAAAGCGGATCATATATTTTTCAGAATTTACCTTTTGAGTAAATAAATTTTTTTTTTTTAATTTCTTTTCATTTTAGAAAATAATTAATCAACCAAATATTAAATATCTTAATTGAAATCATAAAAAAAACAATTTCATGTGTTTTTGTAGATATTAAAGTTATTGTGAAAATACGGAATTTTTTGAGTTGCGTAAGTGCATTAAATTTTACAAAAAATAGTTTTCCAAAGAACTTTTTCAGAACTCTAGTAAATTTGTAATAAAACCTACAACTTTGTTAAAAATGAGCATTAGTAGAGAACAAGTGTTAGAAATAGTGAATTCATCAAGGGCGGAACTTTTAGAACAAATAAATTCCCTCACTCTAGCCCTTAATCGGTTAGAGCCTCCTAGTGTTCAAGCCTATTTGCCCGTCTCTATTAATCCCATGGTTGAAAATGATGGTGCAAGCTTAGATCTAATTAAAGCGTTACCAGAATTTAGAGGTGAGTCTTCAGCTTATCCAGCATGGCGAAGCGCAGCGCACTTTGCGATGAATTACTACGTAGAGGGCTCGGAAAAGTATTACATTGCAATGGGAATTTTTAGATATAAGATTACAGAGTCAGCTAATTCCACTCTTTCTTCTTTTAATACCGTGCTTAATTTCAATGCGATTATAGCTAGGCTTGACCAAACATATTCCGACAAAAGACCGCTGTACGTGTTACAAAATGAACTTAGTATTTTAAGGCAGGGTAATTTAACAATCAATGATTATTATGATAGAGTGGACAAACAATTAACCCTTATTATTAATAAGCAGATAATGACTCACAGTGGTAATACGGATGTCATCGCAGCTCTTAGTGAGAGCGCTAGGGAAGATGCTTTGCGAGTCTTTGTTTCTGGACTTCGTCGCCCAATGTGCGATATACTTTTCTCTGCCAGGCCTAAAGATCTCCCAACTGCTCTTGCAGTTGCTCAGGAACTTGAAACGAGTCATATGCGTTATGACTTCGCACAAGCATTTGCAATAGGCAACTCTGTTAAAACAAATAAACCAATACCAACTATGCCTCAATTTCAACGCATTAATCAACAACATAGCAATAGGTATCAGGATAGACTTACTCCAATGGAGATTGATAACACGACATCTCAATATAGGCAGCGCACAATTCCTCAAAACTTGCCTGTGGCACAACAGCAGCAAAATCAAAATTCTAACCAGCCAAATACCAATCAGCCAACGGCATTTAAGCGCTCACGCGAGCAAGCAAATTCGTGCCAATTACCTTTCTCAAAAGTGCAAAAGATTAACTTTATGCCAGAAAATGTAGAATCAAGTTTAAACGGAATAGAAAACAACTGCTATAGTGAAATCTACTACGAAGATAATTTCAACAAAATTTATTGCAACAATAATACGGATCAATATGATATCGAACCTATTCATAGTAATGAAATTAATTTTTTAAACTAAGATCGCTCCTGCCGTTCATTACAAAAAGAAACAAAAACGGTCAGGAGCTCCGTCTTTTGATTGATACTGGCACTTCAAAGAATTATATCAAAAACTTTTCTTTCCTTCAAGGAGTTAAACTAATTGATAAGCCTTTTAATTTAAAATCAATTAACGGTTCAAATTTTATTAATAAAAAATGTCAAATTAGTGTCTTAGATCATACCTCAACTTTTTATTTGCTTCCTAACATAAGTACGTTCGACGGTATTATAGGTTACGATTTTCTCAAACAAATCGACGCAAAAATTGATACCAAAGTAGGATATTTGTTTTACCGAAATGGTGAAGTGAAGCTGCAACACCTCTGATGTGATCAAGTGAACTTGATAACAATTGAAGATGGTTCAGTTCCAGTTCACGTCCAAACTCAATTCCGTGAGATAATCAGTAACAACATTAATGCTTTCGCTGATCCTAATAGAGCGCTTCCATATAACACCACTGTTAAAGCCACAATTCGTACAAATACGAATGATCCGATATACAGTAAAAGTTATCCTTATCCCATTTCCGTAGCTCCTTTTATTAATAGTGAAATCAAAACACTCCTTATGGATGGTATTATTAGAGAGTCTTGTTCGCCTTACAGCTCACCAGTTCATGTTGTCTCAAAAAAGGGCCTAGACGATAACGGTAAGCCAAAATTGCGGATGGTGATCGATTTCAGGAAAATAAATGAAAAAACTATACCTGATCGATACCCCATACCCGATACATCGGTCATTTTGGCTAATTTGGGAAAATCTAAATTTTTCACTACTTTGGACCTGAAGTCAGGATTCCATCAGATTGTTATGTGTGAACAAGATAGACAAAAAACGGCCTTCAGCATTAACAACGGGAAGTACGAATTTTGTCGGTTACCCTTTGGTCTAAAAAATGCGCCAAGCATTTTCCAGAGAGCGATTGACGATGTTCTTCGCGAGGACATAGGGAAATGCTGTCATGTCTACATAGATGATATAATCATATATTCACCTGATGAACAATCACACTTAAAGAGCATCGATAGTATCCTTAAAAAATTGGAAAGAGCAGGAATGAGGGTTTCAGTAGAAAAATCCAAGTTTTTCAAAACAGAGGTTGAGTTTTTGGGTTTCCTCGTTTCAGAAAGAGGAATCAAAACTTGCCAGGATAAGGTTAATGATATCCTTAACTATGAGTCCCCAAAAACACTGCGAGCATTGCGCTCATTCCTTGGTCTATCGGGATACTATCGACGATTTGTGAAGGACTATGCCGATATCGTCAAGCCTTTGACCAAGTACCTTCGAGCCGAAAATGGGCAAGTCGGAGCACAAAAGTCGAAAAACGTGAAAATCGATCTTGACCTTGAGGCTATGAGCGCGTTTGAAAAGGTGAAGTGCATACTAGCATCCGAAGATGTACTGCTCCAATATCCCGACTATAATCGTCCTTTTGAACTGACGACGGATGTTTCTGCGAGTGCTTTGGGAGCGGTGCTGTCTCAAAATGGGCGACCAATCACCATGATTTCACGAACCTTTTCTGCCACTGAGCAAAACTATGCCACTAATGAGCGCGAGCTTCTTGCAATTGTATGGGCGTTACAAAAGCTTCGACATTACCTTTATGGAATCAAAGAGATTAATATTTTTACCGACCATCAGCCGCTCATATTCGCAATTTCAGAGAAAAATCCGAACGCTAAAATGAAAAGATGGCGATCCTTTATCGAGGAGTTTTCGCCAAAATTCCACTATAAGCCAGGAAAGGAAAATAAAGTTGCTGATGCATTGTCTAGGCAGTTCGCCAATAATTTAAGAGAATCAGACGTAGACCAAACCGTTCACAGCGAAGAGTCCACAACTTATGTTATTAAAAGTATTAAGTATCCCATTAATCAGTTTAAAAATCAATTCGTGTTATCTAAGTCTGATACCTTTAGTAAGAGCACCAAAATTATTTTCCGAAAACTTATACGGCATACTATTTATTTTGATACGACAGAAAACCTCATCCGTTGCTTAAAGTGTGTAATCAATCCTAGTGTCACTAATGGCATTCATTGTGACCTTAAAACTTTATCAGAAATACAAAATGCCTTACTTTCCATGTTTCCAGGTGTTAAATTTGTTCACACTGAGAAACTTGTCATCGATTTAACTAATAAGGATGATCAGCTTGAAACAGTAGCCACTGAGCATAACCGCGCTCATCGCGGCTTGGCCGAAAACTTCCAACAAATTTTTAGTGAATATTATTTCCCAAGTATGCGAAAGTCATTAAAAACTATAATTGCAAATTGCAAAATATGTAAAGAAAATAAGTACCAACGTAAACCACCTAACCCAAGTATTGGTAATACTCCTATCCCAAATCATACTGGGGAAATCCTTCATGTTGATATTTTTATAACCAATAAACAACATTTTTTGACATGCGTGGACAAATTTTCTAAATTTGCTATCGTGAAGCCAATTCTATCAAGATCAACGGTAGATATAAAAGTTGCTCTGCTAGAAATATTGTTAGTATTTAATAATACTAAGACAATGGTCTCTGACAATGTAAAAGCTTTCCAGTCTAACATAATTAAAATATTACTCAGGGATAACTTTTCAATAAATCAATTTTTTATTCCAACACTCCACAGTGAAAGCAATGGACAGGTTGAAAGGTTCCATTCCACCTTGTTGGGAATAGCGCGCTGTATTAAGGAACAGCAGCAGATAAACGAAATTATTGAACTGGTCTTGTTGGCTACTCACAAATATAATTCTAGTATTCACTCTGTAACTAAAGCTAAGCCAACTGATGTTTTCCACAAAGAATATTATTTTACCACCGTTCCCATGGTACATCATTTTTATCGTACTGTTATTTGCTTAAAAGAGTGCCGAAGCCGCATATCATTTTTTTATTTCAAGCCCGAGATATCTGCATTTTTCCAAATTAACAGAACTGCCATAATTTTAACTATTCTATAGATTTTTCTACCATTTTTATAATTTCAAATTATGGCAGTTCTGTTAATTTAGAAAAATGCAGATATCTGGGGCTTGAAATAAGAAAGTGATATGTGGTTTCGGCACTCTTTTAAGCAAATAACAGTACGATAAAAATGATGTACCATGGGAACGGTGGTAAAATAATATTCGAGGTGTTGCAACTAGAAAGTGAAAAATCGGTACTGTTTTACTTTTGTCCGGTCAATTGTCAATTTTTTTATAAGAAAGAAAGAAGAAGAAGAATAACAAATCACGGATTTGAATTGCCCGATTGATAGTTTCCCGAAAACCATACCCAATTTGTTGGAAAATTTTATAACCTCTGTAACTTGTACCATTTTTTAAATCAATATTTTGGAAAATGGGTTGTCTGCTTAAAACAGAGGGCACTAATCCAGTTTTCAATATTAACCGTAACCCTAGTAATGGGCTTTGACCTACTGTAATCCGCTGACACATCGTGAAAAAATCAAAATGTTTTTATTTTCAACCGCTCTATTGTATATACAGCATAATTCTCTTATCAGCCTTCCAGCAAATATTGTGCCCTAAGCCAAATTACTTTAACCGCCTTATAGCGCATAAGTAAGGCTGTTAAGAGTGATTTTATTTTTCTTGAGCTCTTACCAAGAACATTTTCAGCAAAAAAGACTTACATAGTTTTCAACAAAATCATAAAGTTTATTTTAATAAAAAAACATAAGACAAAAAAAAAACAATTCATTTATATGGACATTCAAGTCAAAAGTAATAAAGCACAAATACATACACATCAATTACATGTATTCTTGTGTCCTGAGACTCTTACCGGAAACTTGAAATTTGAAGTGTTACATTTTTTATCAAAGGCTGTTAAGTGTAACTTTTAGTATGAAAAATGAATTTAACTGACCAATAATTAAGTGCTGTTAAAGCAACTGTGCTCTTAAGCGGGAGGCAGCTAAAAAAGATATTTTCTCACATATACGTCAAAAAATGCAGCAGAATCTTGATTTTGGGCTAGTAACTTACCCAGCAGGCAAATGAGCAAGGCCTTACTCGGAGAAGGCCTGCTATCACTGCTGCGATTATATAAGGACTTCTCAAAACTAGATTTTCATGCAAATAAAAATACAATCACAGAAGGCATAATTTACCTTGCCACAAGAGACGTGCTATCAGGCCTGATATTAGAAGGCATACAAGAAGGACTCCATTTACTTTAGACTTTTTTATTTCATGTATTGCAATGTTTTATGATTCGGCATAAATTTTTTGTCATATGCATTGTACATATACGACATGAAAAGTATACACATGGTTAGAAATTAAGAGAGGTGTGCAGGCTAGTCAACAATGATGTCAGTCTGGAGATTAAGCGGAGAATAACAATTGCTAATAGGTGCTACTACGGTCTCAGTAAGCAATTACGTTGCAGAGCTCTCTCTCGATCGACAAAGCTAACACTCTACAAGACGCTCATTCTACCTGTGCTTCTTTATGGCGCTGAGGCATGGGTGGTTTCGACAACAGACGCAGCCGCTCTTGGGGTGTTCGAGAGGAAAGTTCTCCGCAAAATCTTTGGTCCTGTTCGAGTTGGCGACGACTATCGCATTCGAATGAACCACGAGCTGTATGAGCTCTACGCCGACATTGACATAGTTAAGCGTATAACAATACAGCGACTACGCTGGCTGGGCATGTCCATCGTATGGATAAAGAAGCTCCAGCGAAAAAGGTATTCGAAGGGAAGGTCCCCGGTTAACGACGAAGAGGGAGACCATGCCTCCGGTGGATAGACCAAGCTGAAGAAGCCCTAACCGCGCTTGGCATTAACGATTGGAGAAGGCGCGCGCAAAACAGAGGCGCCTGGCGAGAGCTAATAAGGTCGGCCGTAACCTGACAACGGGTTGTTATGGCCATCTAAGTAAGTAGTAACTGCAGGCTAGCCTTCTGTTGTTTCATGTTATGTTAAGGAGGTAGAGTTTTGTGTATTCTTTGTCAAATTGTAAAGTCATTAAAAAAATATCAACGCAAGTGAGATGGCGCGGATAAAAAAAAACAATTAATATTTAGAGTCTTGCTTAGGAAGGCCTGTTTTCTGCAGCCATTTCATATAAAAAAGAAAGAACGTTTGAAAGGAGGGTGGAAGGCCTTATACTTACCAAGGAAGGCCTTCTAGAAGCACCGTTAGCTCCTGCCCTTGCCTACTGGGTATATGCGCCCTTAAGCGAATAGGCAGCTAAGCGAATTATACAGCCCAGTAGGCAAGGGCAGAAGCTAACAGTGCTTCTAGAAGGCCTTCCTTGGTAAGTATAAGGCCTTCCACCCTCCTTTCAAACGTACTTTCTTTTTTATATGAAATGGCCGCAGAAAGTAGGCCTTCCTAAGCAGGCTTTCTAAGATCGCTTACCGTAGAAGGTCTCTCAGAAGTACTTGACAAAAATTTAATTTTAATAGATTTAAAGACTAAATATTAATTGTTTTTTTTTTATCCGCGTCATCTCACTTGCGTTGATATTTTTTTAATGACTTTACAATTTGACAAAGAATACACAAAACTCTACCTCCTTAACCTAACATGAAACAACAGAAGACTAGCCTGCACACCTCTCTTAATTTCTAACCATGTGTATACTTTTCATGTCGTATATGTACAATGCATATGACAAAAAAGTTATGCCGAATCATAAAACATTGCAATACATGAAATAAAAAAGAAACAGAAAAGCGCTAAAGTAAATGGAGTCCTTCTTCTTTGCCTTCTAATATCAGGCCTGATAGCACGTCTGTTGTGGCAAGGCATATTATGCCTTCTGTGATTGTATTTTTATTTACATGAAAATCTAGTTTTGAGAAGTCCTTATATAATCGCAGCAGTGCTAGCGGGCCTTCTCCGAGTAAGGCCTTGCTCATTTGCCTGCTGGGTGTATAAGGAAAAAAAACGGTGGTCTCTCCGCGAGTAGAGTTTCTTGTGTAACAGCTCACGGCGGACTTTAACCAAATTTAAATGACCAGTTGAGTTATAACAAAAACTTGAATGTGGAATTATTTGAGATGTTAACCAAAGTAGAAATGCATCAAAATTTACTGTTTTTTAGTAATATTATGTAGCATAATATGTGTATAGCGTACGTATGAAATTTTGAAAACATCCGATTGTGCTCAAATTTTGACACGTTAAAGAACATAAAAAGACAGTCTCACAGTTCAAATTTCTAGATACTTATGGTCTTGAGTACTGTTAGGTCAAATTTCTAAAAAAAACGCAATTTTTGCGAAAATAGCCAAATTCAATCTTTGATATCTCTGGGCCTGGTCAACCATTTTCAGTATTATGAATAAAACTATTATGTAGTACAAAATTTTCAAAGCAGTCATATTTTACTAAGACGTATATAACTTAATCGGGTCGCAAAAATAAGTCTTAAGGTCTAGAGGCTTAAAATTATTTTTTGTGTATAAAAGATGACATAACAAAAAAAAATTGATATCCACAACTTTACATTTAGATTTGAGGGCTTTTTGAACAAAGATGTTTAAAACGGGCTAAAAACGGATATTTCCAGTCAAATATGACTACTTCTCAGGATCCCGACCACCTAGAGAACTGAAATTTGAGCTGTGGTGCCATCTATTAAGGTGACGTATCAACAAAATCGAATGTTTTTTAAATTTCGTCGGTATGTTATACACTCACACTTTTATTAAAAGTTGGTTAAAGCCCACCATGAGCTCAAATCCTTTGTTGTTTTCACTGCATTCACCTTAATACACTATAATTTGAAATAGAATGAATTTCCATTAAAAATATAAATGACATACGTCGGTGTCTGGCTGACTTTATTTTGCTTCACATAAATCGACCCGGTCTAATATACATCGGTCATTCTTTTAATAAGTGCTCACTTTGTATTTTTTGACGTTTTTGAACATTTTTTGAAACGAAATATCTCAAAAACTATAGAAGTTAGGACAAAAAATTATTTAATCATATTTGCTAAGAAAGACTATAACTTTATAAAAACAGTTAAAAAAATTTAAATAATTTTGTTAAAACACTATTTTTTTTTTTATTAAAGAAATTTTTCTTTAAATATTTTCAATATAATATATTTTTTTCAGGTGTCAGCCAGACACCGACTCAAAAGTTAGAGGGGCTCTTTAAAACAATATATGCGTAAATTTTTTTTTTTCGTTCCGAGAAAAACCAATGGACCAATGGAGTCCCGAAATCCGATTTTTCCAAATAAAAAATGAGAAAAAATCGAATTTATGGACTAAATATTATCTATAATTTTAACATCTTATTCTTCATGTGATGATCCTTCGTTGTTTTCCGGTTATAATACAAAAAAGGAGGATGGGGCTGCTTGTAGAAGTCCACGTAAGTGGGAAAAGTTCCTGATCGCCACTCACTTGGGAGTGGCCAGAGATGATTCTTTTGCAAGCAGTTCAAGCAGCTCACAAATTTCCGGCCTTTTTGGCCAAGTATCCTCTGGAGATCCCTTGGACACCCGTCCGGGGGTGAGCTAGTTGTGAGAAGGCGAGTCTCTCTTAGACTTAAAACTTGGAATGTGTGCGTAGGGTTTGGGTCCCACCACACATTATCATCATTTCCAATGAAAACCAAATTAGCCTCGGATAATAGCCCTACGATGACGACCACTGCAAACGAAAAACGGACAATGATTTACGGATATGCACCTGGAATGTCCGGACCCTCCATAGGGAAGGTGCAACTATCCAACTGGCGGAAGCCCTCGTAAAAATAAAGGCTGACATCACCGCCATCCAGGAGATGCGATGGAAAGGACAAGGCTGCTCTAAACGGACGAACTGTGATATCTACTACAGCGGCCATGCGGAGAGGCGCGAATTTGGTTGCGGATTCGTTGTAAGTTGAAAATTACGCCACCTTGTTTCCCGGTTCACGCCAATAAACGAAAGGCTGGCTACGATCCGTATCAAGGCAAAATTCTTTAACATAAGCCTAATTTGCGCGCACGCCCCGACGGAGGAAAAGGACGATGCCACCAAGGATGACTTCTACGCGAGCCTAGAGGACGTGTATGACCGTTGTCCTACCCACGATGTAAAAATAGTCCTCGGCGATTTTAACGCGAAGTTCGGAAGAGAAGGCATCTTTGGCGGTACAGTCGGTCAGTTCAGTCTCCACGAGACCACTTCAAACAACGGTCTGAGACTGATCGACTTCGCCGCGGTGCGAAACATGGTAGTTAGTAGTACCAGATTTCAACACCTCGACATTCACAAGGCCACCTGGCTATCCCCGGATCAAAAAACGAAAAACCAAATTGATCATGTTGTGATCGACGGAAGGCACGCTTCAAGCGTTCTGGATGTGCATACATTTCGGGGGGTCAACATTGACTCCGACCACTATCTTGTTGCAACTAAGATCCGCATGCGGCTATGCAATGCGAAGAATGTACGCATGGGCATGCAACGAAAGCTGGGCGTTGCCAAGCTGCAATCACAACGGACTGCCGAGGCATACTCCGCTCAACTCTCGGTTAAGCTCAACCAACCAACCTCTGGAACCGACGACGCCGGTGGACATTGGACACACATCTCCCACTCCATGCGCGCTGCTGCCGAGGAAGTCATTGGTTTTCGACGCCCACAACCTCGAAACCAATGGTATCACCAGGAGTGTCGCGATGCGACTGCTGAAAAAACGTCGCATACAAGAAGACGCTGCAGTCAGCCGCAACGCGAGCCGTGCGAGAAAACCACCGCGAAAAGAGGAAGGAAGAGAGGCGCATTTTCAGACGTAAAAAAAGGGAGCAGGAAAAGCGTGAGCGTGAGGAACTTGAGGTGTACCAGGGCAAGAAGGATGCACGAAAATTCTATCAACAAGTTAAGCGTCTAACTCAAGGTTTCAAGCCCGGAGCATCCACTTGTAGAGACGAAAATGGAAATCTGGTTACAGATACACAGAGTGTACTGAGGTTATGGAGGCAGCATTTCTCCAACTTGCTTACGGGCGATGATTCCACCAATTCCGCCCAGAGAGAATGCAGTACGATACCACTAATCGATGATAACGCAGTGGAAGTACCATCACCTAGCCATGAAGAAGCGGGTGCTGACGGCCTGCCAGCTATGATAAGGTGCATACATCAACTCACCAGCAAAATATGGCTAGCGGAAAGCATGCCCGACGATTGGAATCTCAGCGTGCTTTGTCCAGTAATAAAGAAAGGAGACCCGACAATCTGCACCAACTACAGGGGTATCAATCTTATTTCCATCTCGAGCGTATTGTGTGAAAGATTGAAGTCGTATACAGAAACGCTGATCGGATCCTATCAGTGTGGCTTTAGACCCGGTAAGTCCACCATAGACCAGATTTTTACACTACGCCAAATCCTGGAGAAAACCCATGAATATCAAATCGACACTCACCATCTCTTCGTCGATTATAAAGCTGCGTTCGATAGCCCAGTGCGGGATTGCCTATACGCAACAATGTCTGAGTTCGGTATACCTGCAAAGTTGATAAGGCTCTGCAGGATGACGTTGAGCAATACGTGTAGCTCCGTCAAGGTAGTGAATGACCTCTCCGGAACTTTTAATACCGAGCGAGGTTTCAGACAAGGCGACCCGCTCTCGTGCGATCTCTTTAATTTCATTATGGAGGGGATCGTACGAAAAGCCGGTGTGCATCATAATGGCACCATTTTCTTCAAAGGTGTTCAGCTCCTTGCGTACGCTGATGATATTGATATTATCGGTCGGAGTCAGAGAGATGTTACTGCTGCTTTCACTGCTATTGAAAAGGAATCAGCCAAAATGGGTTTGACGGTAAACGAGGGCAAGACGAAATACATGATGTCTACTAACAACAACAAGAGAGCACGGGATCTAGACTCTCATGTTACAGCGGGCAACTGTAAATTAGAAGTTGTCAAGGAATTCATTTACCTTGGCACTACCGTAACCAGCAACAATGATGTCAGTCTGGAGATTAAGCGGAGAATAACAATTGCTAATAGGTGCTACTACGGTCTCAGTAAGCAATTACGTTGCAGAGCTCTCTCTCGATCGACAAAGCTCGACAAGACGCTCATTCTACCTGTGCTTCTTTATGGCGCTGAGGCATGGGTAGTTTCGACAACAGACGCAGCCGCTCTTGGGGTGTTCGAGAGGAAAGTTCTCCGCAAAATCTTTGGTCCTGTTCGAGTTGGCGAAGACTATCGCATTCAAATGAACCACGAGCTGTATGAGCTCTACGCCGACATTGACATAGTTAAGCGTATAACAATACAGCGACTACGCTGGCTGGGTCATGTCCATCGAATGGATAAAGAAGCTCCAGCGAAAAAGGTATTCGAAGGGAAGGTCCCTGGTCAACGACGAAGAGGGAGACCATGCCTCCGGTGGATAGACCAAGCTGAGGAAGCCCTAACCACGCTTGGCATTAACGATTGGAGAAGGCGCGCGCAAAACAGAGGCGCCTGGCGAGAGCTAATGAGGTCGGCCGTAAGTAAGTAATACAAAAAAAAAACTTTTATTCTTTTATATTAAATTGAACAAATATTGAACAATTATTTACTCATTAAATTTAATAGAGATAAAGGAATTTACTGACTAAAGGAATGAAGGTAGCAGAACGCTGCTGCTGGCTATGTTATTGAACACTCTTAATATGATATAGTTACGTACCATTTCAAGTTGATCACTATTGTTCTCGGTATTATTTCCTTCTTTGCTGTTCCTGATGCGCCGACGACAGCTCTCACAAATTTTTTGTTGTAATAACTCCTTAGTTATCGGCACATTTATTGGGCGTAGCTGATTTTCATTCACTTTTCGCAGTTTTAGTGTTCTTTTTTTCGGACGAATTAACTTGAAAGGATTAAAACATAAGTCAGGGCGAATGTGTTTGTCTTGTAACTTCTGTGATACTTCTTTTGGCATCGTTATGATTCTCGTAGGTACTTTATCAATAGACTCGCTAGTTTACACGCACGGCCACGAAATATAAGAATTTTCTTGTAGGAATAAATTTATTACGTTATATATACTTTAATTTTTCTTTTGTTCTACTCTACCCTTGAGATCAACTGTTGCACTACCTGTAACTCCAATACATAAATTACCTGTAATGCGAAATCCACTGAAAGGGTTAATAAAAAGTACTTAATTATGGTATAACTAAACAGGCAGTTTTACATGTTACAATCGTTTCTTGTAACTCTTATGTGACCTTCAAAAATTCAGGAATTTTACCTTCAAAAATATTAGTGAAATCAAAAAAATTTTTAGTTCTATGGCATATAATAGATTCAAAAACTATGAAAGGTAGTTTTTGACCAAAACAAAAAGGTGCGCCCACTATTAAAAAAAGTGGGGCACCATTTTTTCTTAATAAAGACCAATAATGCTTCTACGAAAAAACTATTCAAACAAGAAAATTAGATGTGCACTAGAATCTGCGCGCCGATAAGACGTGCCGCACTACATAAATTAATTTATTTCTAATTAATAGTTTGCCCATTAAAAAAAATACGTTTTTGATAGGAAATTTGACGTAGAACACGATGGTCGCGTTAAAAATTTGGTACAAGGTGGGAGAAATTGTTAAAAATCGATTTAAACATTTGTATTGCTTAAAATAATACTAATTTGTTAATAATTTCTTTAAAAATAATTTTTTTTTAAATCTTTTTTCTTAACTTTAAGATGAAAATAAAATCAATTTTCTAGCTTCAACAGAACCGGAGTTATGAATTTTTGAAAATGAGTCTCCAAGCCAAAAATCACGAAATTCTCAAGATTTAAATTCGCTCTATTTTGAAAAAAAAAAAAATTTTCAAAAAAATCCTTAAACACTTATCTCATCTTTTTCGATACAGAACCCATAAAAAAAATTGCATCCAAATCAAAAATGCGTCGTCCGAAAAAGGGTTCGGCTTGTACACTAGGGTTTTTATTTTGAAAATTTTTTCAAAAAACGATTGGCAGATTTTTTCTACGTTATAAATAAAGTTTAGCTACTACAGCTATAAGCGTATGTCATTATTTACTTAAATAAACAGGAGCGGCTCCAGGTGGATTCCTTGTGGAACACCTAATGTCGTGCTATAGGAAGTGGAAAACGCAATCCGAAATCTAATTTGATATGAACGATCCGATGAATAAGATTCAATCCAGCTGACAAAGCTTATAGGAAATCCTAGGTTCTTTGGTTTAAACAAAATCAAATTATGTGGTAATTTGTCAAATGTTTTATTCAAGTCAGTGTAGATGCAGTCAACTTGCCACCAGAGCCTAAGAAATTTAATGCAAACAACGTGAAATCAAGGTGGTTAGAAACTGTAGATCTGCCATTAAGAAAACCGTGCTGACGAGTTGTTATAACTTCACTACAGCACACCTTAACCTGATCGTATATAATATTGTTATGAAATTTCTGTCTCTTTGACGATAATTTCGACCTCTCACACTTTTCTGAGTTCGACCACTGGATTGCGTAACAATTAAAAACACACAAACTTATTTAAGTAGTTATAAAATGGTTTATTTTATTAACGTTCAAGTTCTAATATTAATTTAACACTGTATAGAAACTGTTTTACTTTACTACGGATCACACTGTATTAACTTTATTGCTTCAATTCAAGTGTTCTATTTCACTGTTTAAATACAACTGTGTCCGAAAACTCAAATGACACCCTTTTATACTACAGGCATTACTTTCTCGAATAATGGCGTGTATTCTACCATAATCCATAATTCACCAGCATGGCGCACTGACGTTGAGCTCACAATTATCCTGAATGTTGTTATTATGCTAGATGGCGTTGAACGTTGTACGACGGCGATAATTTCTCTCGGTTGTCGACATTTTATTGTGTACTGCAGCGTCTGCTCGGTTTATTATTTCCGCTAGATGGTGCCAGTATCGTTTAGTTTCTTTTGTTGGTTTTTATTTCAAGAGTTTTCTAGCATAAGCCAAATTTCGCTACAATATGTTCAAAAATTGTCAGTATTGATGATAACTTAGGCACGGCCCTATAGTTTGAAACATCATTTTTACACCCATTCTAAAAAATGGGGCTTATGTATGCTTTCTTCCAAAATTTAGGAAAATAGCTTTCTCTGATGGATCTATATAATAAAAAACTTAGGGGCTGGCTCAGCACAGAGCTGAAGTTAACTAAAACTGTCGCAGGAATACCATTAGGCCAGGAGCTGAAGCCATCATCAACAGATGAGATATATTTCTCTATCAGGTTAGGTGAGAAAGATAGCTCATTAACCGAAAGGTTTTTTTGTAAAATTTCAGCGAAATCGGACACAAACCTTGTTCGCTACAATTATTTTTAAACCTCAAAAAATAAAAAAAATTCAATATAAAGTTTATAAACAACCAAATGTACACATAGTCTGAGTAGGTTGAAAAAGTGCGAATATGCTTAGGAAAAATTAGAATTAATTTTTTAATATGCTTTTTACTTGATTAAAGCCTTCAAGATAAGAAGACTAATAGCATGTAGTAGCTAAACTCTATAAGCATGATAAAATCAAATAATAAAATAAAAATTTTGTGTGTTTACTAAAAAAGGATGTCTTACTTAAACCGAAAAAAAAAAGGAAAACAGGCAACAAGATTTTCTGTACATAATATAGACTTACGTTACAATTCATGTTGTCTTTAAAATACGAATGTTTCATAACTACTTAAATCTTCAGTTCTAGTTTTTAAAGACTTACTTAAAAATTTAGCTTTAAGTCACAATTAAATCAAGAACGAAGTTATTGAGTAGTATGTTTTGATTTTCTATGTTTAAAATTTCAGATAATATTTTTTAACAATAAAAAAACTTATTTTTTGAACTACAATTTTTTCTCTTTTCAAATGATTTTTTTCATATTCCATTTAGTTTCAGAATTGTAGAGCGCTGAAGTTAAAAGTATGCACTCATACAATAAAATGTGAGCCACTGTATGTTGTTTTCGGATCGAAGTTACTACCATTTTTATCACTATTTAGATATATTTACTCACTGATTAAGCTGAGAACACACCAGCTTGCTGCATAGCCCTGCCTAACTGATCTTTACATTGTGCTATATGAAACAAAGCTGAGGAAAAAGACATAACAATTTTTCGGTATGTACCGATATATATATGGATAACTTTTTTTTATAAAAAAAAATATATATAATTCAAAATATTTATAAAAATATTCATCCGAGAAATATTTTATTTCCTAATAAAATCATTTAGGAATCCCTTAAATGTAACTCTAGCAATGGTATTTTATTTAATTTTAGCGTGATGTCTTCCAAAAATTGCAAATCCTGAAAATTGAAACTTGTTGTAAACCGATATTTACGTAAAACTCGGGCCAGTGTCACTTTTGTTGAAATAAGAGCATAGCGCCAACCTAAGATATGAGTTAAAAGATAATGAGAATAACTGGTGGATTTTTCAAAGTGAACTTCATTCTTACCAATGCAATTACGTATACCCTTTGTGAAGGGTATAAATGCATACGCATGTTTGCCCTCCATATTTGATGGTATAAAGTTTTCTGGATTAAAGACATTTGCTTCAGGTCCCCAAATGTCGGTACGCCGATGCATATTAAAAATATCGATCACTATTTGAACACCCTTTGGCAGTACTACGCCATTGGATAGTTGCACTTCTTGTGAACTTTGCCGCGCTATTAATGGTACGGGTGCTAGCAAACGCATTGTTTCATTAAGTACCATATCCATGTAGACCATGTTTTGCGTATCCTCATATTTAACTTCAAAGCCATCACGTTCAGGAAACAGCGAACGAATTTCCTCAAATGCCTTCTGCTGATACTTTGGGAACATGGCTAAGAGCATCAGTGTGTAAGAGATTGTGTTTGCTGTAGTTTCAAATGCCTACCTTGAAAAATGGGCCATAGTTAATTTGGATTTATTTATGTATGATCTTTTTAATATACATAAAGCCTGTTCATGCATTTTTATGTTATCAAGCCTTTAGCAAGTCATAAAGTTGCATTATGCTTTTTTTTTAATGGTATTTATGAAAAGTTCGCAAGTTATATTCCTTTTCTATCACGCAATTAAGCCAGAACTTTTATTTTTATTAATACTATTCCCATACCTTTCGACCTATACGATGGTTTATTCAGGACTAAATTTTATCTACTTTTTGATACCATATGAAACTTTTAGACTTCAATAGACTTTTCCTATAGTCTTCGAATTTTTTAAGCCTTTTCCATACTTTTCGATGCTTTTAGCTTTTATCGATTCTTTTGACTACTGTAAACTTCTATTGACTTTTATTTTATATAATATTTCAATAATTGTTGATAAAAGTCGAAAAATATTGATATGTAAGAAAACCCAATATTAGTGTAAATTTTCGAAAAGTACAATTCGAAAGTATTGAAAAAACAATTGTGCTTATAGTCAACAAGTCTCGAAAAACTCGATTGTAATTGAATAGTATCGAAAATTCTGACAAAATTGAAAAAGTCGAAGTGTCGATATATGTAAGTCGAAGGCTTCGAAAAGTCGATACATGTTTATCGATAAAATTCGAAGAATATTTATTAGATCGAACAATGTGAAAATTATTGAACAAGTCGATAATAACCAAAAATTGTCGGAAAATGTTGAAGGATCGAAAGAGTGTCAAACAGGTCGATAAATTTCAAATGGCAACAACAGTCGAAAAACTGTTTTAAACTGAATTGAAAGTCGTTAAAATCGAAAATGTGTAAACTTTGTCACATTTACGACCAAAGGACAGTCAAAAAAGGCCTGATAATTTCGTGAAAGACAAAAAAAAATCTCTTAAATAAAATGAAAAACTGGATTTTTTGGTTCGATTCTATTTATTGCACACCAAAAAATATTAAAGCAAATTAGAAAAATGCCGATTTTGGACAACTTAAGTGTAATTTTTTTTTTCAATTGCTAAGAAGATTAATACTGAGATATTTAAAAATTCACATGTAAAAATTATTACTTTGTCAATATCTCTAAAATTATCTTTCAAATTTGAATGAAACTTTATACGAGGGTACTATATTCGGTTTTGTTTTATACGGTTTGCAAAATTCCGATTTTTATCTGTTTTTGATATTTTTTTATACTATCCAATGCTATTCGCCTTTCACAGACTTTTTCGGTATTTTCTCAGCACTATATCTGTTTTACCGATGAGTTTTTTTGTGATAATATTCAATACCGTTCGACTTTTTATGTATTGTCACTAGGAGGCTTTAACCAAGTTTAAATGCGAAGTTGAGTTACAACAAAAACTTAGTGGGAATTTATTTGGGATATAATTTATAATCGGTATACATCAAAAGAAAAAAAACGCCTGAGTACATTACATATACTATACTGTTTCTTAGTAATATTACATATGCATACTTATTGCAACTACGAGTAAAATTTAAGGGGACATCACACCTTCAAAAAAATTGTTTTTAAATGTTTTAAAATTCGTATAATTTTTAGGAAAAAGAAGAAATCGTTTTGAAACTCTACCCATATATTTTCACATAAATATTTTATAAAATTTTTTTTTTTCAATTTTTTTATGAAATTTATGACCACCAGAATTTTTTGAAAAAAAAATACCAAAAAACCACAGCGAGCGTGATTGCGGCTCACTAGAACATCTGAAAAAAAAAAAACATATAAGAGGTTTTAATTGGCATCAAAGCCGCCAGGGAATGAACTACAAGAAACAATTTTGGTCGAAAAGTTATAAAATGACGTAATTTTTTCGAAAATTGTCAATTTTTCGGGCCAAAATTGTGCCAAAAAACAAAAACTATAATACCGATCTTTTTATCCGCAGTTCATTCCCTGCATTAATATGTGCACAGCAACTTATTAAAATTTCAGAGAGATCGCTAGAGTCGTTTTTTTTTTTATCACGCCCGCCAACTCGATAAACATGGTTTCGAGATAAACGCGTTTAAAGTTTTTTAACTATAGCTTTTAAAGAATTATAACTTTGACACGATGTTCCCAAAATGCTCGCTATATATTTTATAATCCGGATTTGAGGTTTATATTATTAAAAACATATTTTTCAATATTTTTTAAACAAGAAAAAGTCAAATAAAATTTTTTGATTTCTTGAAAATTTGAAGGTGTCATGTCCCCTTAAGAAACATACGATTTTGCTGAAATTTTGACACGTCAAACAACCGTAAAATATGGCACCACAGCCTTAATTTCACTTCCCTAGATAAGACGGGTCGTGAGTACTGTTAGGTCAAAGCTTGCAAAAAGCGCTATTTCTGCAAAAACAGCGGAATTCAATGTCTAATATCTCTGAACATGATCAACATTTTTACTGCGTGATATCTCATTTTAAAGGATAAAAACTGTCAAAATAACAAAGCATAGTTTAAGTATTGTGAATAAAACCTCTATTTATTGCACCATTTTAAAAGTTGGCACATTTTACCTTTTAAAACCTTTTTCACTTAACTTGATCTAAAAAATAGGTATTTAGGTCTATAGGATTAAAATTGTTTTTTGTATATACATATACATACATAACTATAAGTTTAGATTTGTTTGCAGTTAGAGCTAAAATTTTTAAAACGGACTATAAAGTGCATTTTCAGTCAAAAATATGGCTCTTTCTCAGGGCTTCGACAATCTAGGATGCTGAAATTTACGCTGTGGTGCAATCTATTAGAGATATTTGACGGGTCAAAATTTGAACAAAGTTTCATACGTATGATATACTTGATAAGTAATATCATTAAAAGAACAGTAAATATGGAATTAAAAAAAAAAGCCAAGGATTTCCACTTTAAATTTCATCTCAAATAATACGATTTGATGTTTTTGCGGTGTTTTTGATAGTTATCGACTAGTATCTATCTTTCGTTGTTTTCGATATTATTCGGAACTTTCAATTAGCTTAATTAAGCTACTGACTTTCCACAATATTCAAAACTTCTCGATACTATTCGATACTTTTGGCAACTGTCGGCTTCTTCGATGTTTTTCAACTTTTTAATGCTAATTAATTATATTTGATTTTCATATGTTTTTCGATACTATTCACTTTTTTTCAACGTGTCTCAACTTTTTCGATGCAATTTGAGACTATCTGAAGATTTTTCGGAACTATTCGATTATTTTCGTTTTTTTATATATTTTTCAAATGTATTACAAGCGACTTTTTTGAAAACAATTCAGTGGCTACTCCGACTAACCAGTTTAATTAATCTCTTGTCTTTTGGAGAAATTTTAATCGGCAAAAAATGCCGATAAAAATGCTTTAAATTCTGATCTGATAGAATGAAGGAGAATTCAAAATTACCCACAAAATATTGATGATTTTGTGATTTTGTTGACTTATTTTCTAGTATATCGATGTGTTTAGATACAAATCAACACTATTTAACTATTGAGCTTTATTCGTCTTTTGCAGACACCTCTTCCAAATATGATATAATTATTCAATTTCATCCAATACTATTTAATACTTATTTTCGATACCATTTAACACTATACGGTACTTTTTGTCACTTTGTCGTGAGTGCTGAATCCGAACTGAAACTGCTAGACTTGCAAAGCTTTTATTGCCAAATTACACTTTCGAAGCATTGGCTTGAGAGTGAGCGCGCGGTTAGGAATATATTTCCCTTGACAGGGGCAATTTTCAGTTTTAAAGAGTTTTTTTTTAATTTACCCAACTATAAAAAATTAACCTACGCCAAAAACTATCACATTCGATTCATCTTCGACATTTTTCCATGTGAATTCTCCTTTCCTAAGCAAATCAATTGCAATGTCAATAAAACAGTTTTTACTATTTTTTCGTATGTTCGTATCCATGTTATCCTTTTCCATATAGGGCTGCGTCACTTCGGTAGCTTGAATTTGATCTCTTGATAAAGCCTCAAGTTTTTCTTGAATTAACTAATTTGAGAAAGATATTTTAAAGATAAGCATAATCAAAGGGTGTAGGCAGAATTGTCCAAGAAATTAACGACAAAAAACTTTCAAAAAATTCCTTAAAATTATTCGATATTTCATGTAAAAATTAACTAATACTTTGGTAGTCTCCTTAAGCTTTTTTCGAAACTTTCCTTAATGTATGGAGGTCCAAACCTGATGTTCATCTCTAGGTTTATTTAAACTACTTATTTTTATTCAGTTTTTTCATATATTTTTTTCAAGTTTTTGTATGAAATTTCTTGTTTGATTTCCAAATTTCTCTGATGGTTTTTCGAAAAGTTTTAGACGATATTGCCTACACCCATTATTTTCAGTCAACTGAACTTAACTTACATTTTGTATAAATTTTCGTAATCTGTGTTTCGCTTGTGCATAAGCCATATAGTCACCTAGAAGCCAATGTATCACTCTGTACCGTAACCAAGGACGAAAGCACATAATCGTCATTTTTTCTAAAATGCTTAAAATGTTTTATTAAATTATCGAAATTTAAGGACATGCATGTCTCTCAAACCTACATTTGATAGCACTCTAGAAGACCATCTTTCTGTGATTGAGTGCTCTTATCAACACTTGAAATAGTCCTTCCCATTGTAGTCACTGAAATGAATATACAGAATAAACTTTTCGATTTATAAAGTTGACTGAAGCGCATGTTTTATTTTGTTTAAGAATCTCAAATCCGATCAATATGGAGTAGATATCTTATCTTCAACGAATGTGTAGTGCACGCTACCTTTAAAACTAAAAGCTTGGCAGTCGTCATTCAGTGCATCATTGATGCTACAACATTAAGGCTATAGAAAGTCAGCTGAAATAGATCTTATTAAAAGTAATGATGCAAGACCAGGTTTGGAATCGACAACCATAAAAATAGAATACATAATGTGTGAGTATACCGAATTTTCGCTCTCTAATTCAAATAACCAAATCTGTCAATCAAATCAACTAATGAGAGAGAAAAAACTAGGCGCTGACATCAAATGAGACCACCACGTTGCCACAAAAAATTACATGTCTAAAAACGATACCCCCGCACTTAACCATTAAGTTAAGCTAAAAAATGAGCTGATGCACACTGGTCCCAAATCGAATTCTTTGGTTCAAAAATCGCTAGAGAGCGCAAATATGGGTGAATTGGGATTGACAGAAATGCGACGGGACTGCGTTAACACTGCAAGTATTTTACTTAATCTGCAACCCTGCTGTCGCTGCTCAGCAGTCAGTGTGCTGCATTACTGAGCAAATTATTTACATTTGATTTCTCGAACATGATTCCGCCGATAAATTTAATAAAAGTTAAAATTAAAGATGGAAATGTTATTAAACTTAATAATCACAAGCAGTAGTGATTTATCACGAAGAAGAGGCATTTGTTTGTTAGAAATGTTGAAGAAGGAGAAAATCACAAAAGTGACAAATTTCTACAAAGCAATTGAAATATATGCGGATGATACATTATTAGTTATTAATTAATAGTTAAAAAATAAATAAATTGTCTATAATTTGAGTTTCATTTACTGTTCTTCATCAATCTTTGTCAGCAGTTATAAATTTTTTGCAGCGTTGTTTGCTGTTTTCCTATCAAGAAATTTCGCAGTACATTGCCAGCAGCTGCCAACTCGAATGGTTGACGTTTGTGGTGTTGGCAGAAATTTAAACAAGAACGTGCTGCTTTCTTATAATGCGCAGTACTGTCAATTTCGAACTCACCCTATATTCGGAAACTAAGAATTTATTTTTTAATTAAATCAAACCAGAATGCCAATAGATCGGCGGAGCCCGAATTTTGAAAAGAAGAATCCGTTTTTAATTATTTTAAGTTAAAAATGTTTTTTTTTTTTTTGTGGCTAACTGAAAACGAAATTTTTTTTTTTAAATTCAGGCTTCAAGAATTTGCTCAAATTTTGGAAAGCTTTCATTAAAAAAAAATTATTCACTTCCAACAAGATTCTTCAGCTTTTTTAAGCCAACAAATATTTAGAAAAATTTATTTTGACTTTAACTTTTAGGTTTTTGGTCCATAAAATGCTAAAAAGCGCTAATCTTGTCGAAAATGAACCATATTTTTTTAGTTAAAACGAACCGGAATGCCAACAGATTGTCGGAGCCCGAATATTGAAAAAATGTGTTTATTATTAACCAACTCGTGAAAATAAAGGCTGACATCACCGCCATCCAGGAGATGCGATGGAAAGGACAAAGCTGCTCTAAACGGACGAACTGTGATATCTACTACAACGGCCATGCGGAGAGGCGCGAAATTGGTTGCGGATTCGTTGTGTGTCGAAAATTATGCCACCTAGTTTCCCGGTTCACGCCAATAAACGAAAGGTTGGCTACGATCCGTATCAAGGCAAAATTCTTCAACATAAGCCTAATTTGCGCGCACGCCCCGACGGAGGAAAAGAACGATGTCACCAAGGATGATTTCTACGCGAGCCTAGAGGACGTGTATGACCGTTGTCCGACCCACGATGTAAAAATAGTCCTCGTCGATTTTAACGCGAATGTCGGAAGAGAAGGCATCTTTGGCGCTACAGTCGGTCAGTTCAGCCACTTCAAACAACGGTCTGAGACTGATCGACTTCGCCGCGGCGCGAAACATGGTAGTTAGTAGCACCAGATTTCAACACCTCGGCATTCACAAGACCACCTAGCTATCCCCGGATCAAGAAACGAAAAACGCTTCAAGTGTTCTGGATGTGCGTACATTTCGGGGGGTCAACACTAGTGTTTCACCGAGACTACGATGCAGCCTCGTTTTTGACTACGAGAACGAGGCGAGACCGAGGCGAGAACGAGGCGAGAACGAGGCGAGATGGAAAAATAAATTTTCCTAGCTTGACCGAGGCGAAGCGAGATCACACGGCACCTCGCCTCGTCTTCGCCTCGTCCTCGCCTCGGCCTCGCCTCGTCCTAGCCTCGATTTCGAAACCAAGAGCGAGGCGCGTTTTGACCAAATCTGAACTCGTAAGACCCATATGCAGATTCAAAATATGAATGTAATTTTTATAATAAAATCTATATTTAACTAATATTTTAGTATTTTATTTTGAGTAAACTATTTTGTTTTATTTTTAACCCGCATGTGTTTCTTACGAGTTCAGATTTGGTCCAAGCGCTAATGCACAGAAGTGCTTGGATCGCATCAGCCTTTATGCGACGTCGCCTCGATTGATCGATTAGGGAAGCATGTAAGGCTATGTTAGGCTATAGGCAAAACTGCATGATTGACAACACTGCATTGAAATTGATTTATTCTAATAGTCTTTCTAAGAACCGGTAAGGTGAAGCGAAGCGCACAGCGTAATGCTAGTATATAAATAAAGATCAATATATGTACATATGTATGTTCGTTGCTAATGGACTTCTAAACCGACCGACGAAAGATTTGACATACATATATGTTTCTTATGATTTGGGATTCTCCGTAACATAGTTTACGATAAATGGGTGATGCCACCCGCACATAAGAGAAAAGCAGAATTCATCATATAAAGGGTTTTCAATAGGGACGCTACAAAAGTAGACCAATAGGGACAGCAAACGATGCCGTATTTTTTCACGCTCTTTTGACATTTCTCTTTACTAAGGTTTGTCATTTTATCATGGAAAGATATACGATCCAACAACGAGTCAAAATTATTAAAATTTACTACCGAAATTCGGAGTCAGTGGCCTCAACTTTAAGAGCGCTACGTCCAATTTATGGTCGTCATAATCGCCCTGTCAGATAAACAATTGAGCGTCTAGTAGCAAAATTTGAATCCACAGGCACATTACAAATTGTTCCCGTGCCAGTGAGACAAAGAAGTGCCCGTAGTGTCGAAAATATTGCTGCCGCTAGCGCATCAATAGAAGAAGACCCAAATCAGTCTCTCACACGTCGTTCTCAAGCGTTGGGCATCTCTGTGACGTCGTTGTGGCGAATTTTGCAAATAGACCTTGGCCTACATCCTTACAAGATCAAATTGACGATAATTGATGATAATGGCATCAGATGTTCTTTTACAAGAATAAAGAATTTCATTGATATCCCAAATCGTTTTTGTTTTATTTAAAAAAACTTTTGTAGCGCTCTTATTGAAAAATCCTTTATTATCAACTACTTGATGCAGATTAATAAAACCTTTATAAAAGGTAGAGGCATAACTAAGATTCAATAAATAAAATGGGCGGTACCATGGCTTCAATATAAAAAAATTAACTTTATCATATCTCAATATCTATTTGACGTAGATAAATAAGATTTGGTACATATCTTTCTTATAGTTTGTAAAAGGTTCATAGCTTAGTTTGGTTTGGAAAAATAGGCAATGCCTCTCCTTCCCATATAAGAAAAGAATTAAATTCATCATATCTCATCCAATTCACCAAAAATAAAAACAGATATTTTATTTTATTTCTTGAGGCTTGATCAGCCTATCAGCCCTGATACATGTATAATTTTTTATTTCTTTTAATAAAAACCTCGCTTTTTTACCGAGGTGCCTCGGCCGAGAACGAGGCGAAGCGAGGCGAGACGAGGCAAGATCTCGTCCGAGGCCAAGGCGAGGCGAGACTTAAATTTATAAAACGAGGCGACACCGAGATCAACTAGAACATCGCCTCGCCTCAGCCTCGGTGAAACACTAGTCAACGCTGACTCCGACCACTATTTTGTTGCAGCTAAGATCCGCATGCCATGTGAAGAATGTACGAACGGGCATGCAACGAAAGCTGGACGTTGCCAAGCTGCAATCACAACGGACTGCCGAGGCGTACTCCACTCAACTCTCGGTTAAGCTCAACCAACCAACCTCTGGAACCGACGACGCCGGTGGACTTTGGACACACATCTCCCACTCCATGCGCGCTGCTGCCGAGGAAGTCATTGGTTTGCGACGCCCACAACCTCGAAACCAGGAGTGTCGCGATGCGACTGCTGCAAAAAACGCCGCACACAAGAAGACGCTGCAGTCAGCCGCAACGCGAGCCGTGCGAGAAAGCTACCGCGAAAAGAGGAAGGAAGAGAGGCGCATTTTCAGACGTAAAAAAAGGGAGCAAGAAAAGCGTGAGCATGAGGAACTTGAGGTGTACCAGGGCAAGAAGGATGCACGAAAATTCTATCAACAAGTTAAGCGTCTAACTCAAGGTTTCAAGCCCGGAGCATCCACTTGTAGAGACGAAAATTGAAATCTGGTTACAGATACACAGAGTGTACTGAGGTTATGGAGGCAGCCTTTCTCCAACTTGCTTACGGACGATGATTCTACCAATTCCGCCCAGAGAGAATGCAGTACGATACCACCAATCGATGATAACGCAGTGGAAGTACTATCACCTAGCCATGAAGAGGTTTGAGCTGCTATCCAGCGACTCAAAAACAACAAAGCAGCGGGTGCTGATGGCCTGCCAGCTGAGTTGTTTAAAGCTGGTGACGATGAATTGATAAGGTGCATGCATCAACTCATCAGCAAAATATGGCTAGCGGAAAGCATGCCCGACGATTGGAATCTCAGCGTGCTTTGTCCTGGAATAAAGAAAGGAGACCTGACAATCTGCGCCAACTACAGGGGTATCAGTCTTATTTCCATCGCATATAAGATCCTCTCGAGCGTATTGTGTGAAAGATTGAAGCCGTATACAGAAACACTGATCGGATCCTATCAGTGTGGCTTTAGACCTGGTAAATCCACCATAGACCAGATTTTTACACTACGCCAAATCCTGGAGAAAGCCCATGAATATCAAATCGACACTCACCATCTCTTCGTCGATTATAAAGCTGCGTTCGATAGCCCAGTGCGGGATTGCCTATACGCAACAATGTCTGAGTTCGGTATACCTGCAATGTTGATAAGGCTCTGCAGGATGACGTTAAGCAATACGTGTAACTCCGTCAAGGTAGGGAATGACCTCTCCGGAACTTTTAACGCCGAGCGAGGTTTCAGACAAGGCGACCCGCTCTCGTGCGATCTCTTCAATTTCGTTATGGAGGGGATCGTACGAAAAGCCGGTGTGCATCATAATGGCACCATTTTCTTCAAAGGTGTTCAGCTCCTTGCGTACGCTGATGATATTGATATTATCGGTCGGAGTAAGAGAGATGTTACTGCTGCTTCCACTGCTATTGAAAAGGAATCAGCCAAAGTGGGTTTGACGGTAAACGAGGGCAAGACGAAATAAATGATGTCTTCTAACAACAACAAGAGAGTGCGGGATCCAGACTCTCATGTTACAGCGGGCAACTGTAAATTAGAAGCTGTCAAGGAATTCATTTACCTTGGCACTGCCGTAACCAGCAACAATGATGTCAGTCTGGAGATTAAGCGGAGAATAACAATTGCTAATAGGTGCTACTACGGTCTCAGTAAGCAATTACGTTGCAGAGCTCTCTCTCTCGATCGACAAAGCTAACACTCTACAAGACGCTCATTCTACCTGTGCTTCTTTATGGCGCTGAGGCATGGGTGGTTTCGACAACAGACGCAGCCGCTCTTGGGATGTTCGAGAGGAAAGTTCTCCGCAAAATCTTTGGTCCTGTTCGAGTTGGCGACGACCATCGCATTCGAATGAACCACGAGCTGTATGAGCTCTACGCCGACATTGACAGCGACTATGCTGGCTGGGTCATGTCCATCGTATGGATAAAGAAGCTCCAGCGAAAAAGGTATTCGAAGGACTCCGGTCAACGACGAAGAGGGAGACCATGCCTCCGGTGGATAGACCAAGCTGAGGAAGCCCTAACCACGCTTGGCATTAACGATTGGAGAAGGCGCGCGCAAAACAGAGGCGCCTGGCGAGAAGTGAGGAAAAGAGGCTAATAAGGTCGGCCGTAACCTGACAAAGGTTTGTTATGGCCATCTAAGTAAGTAAGTAAGTGATTATTATTATTATTAAGTTAAAAAAAAAATTTACTATACAAAATTTTTTTCTTAAGTTTCGGGTTCCGAGGATTTGTTGAAATTTTGGTAAGCCTTTATTTAAAAAAATTCAATTTCAGACAAGACCCACCCATTTTTGAACCAAATAATGTTTTGAAAAATTTTTTTGTTGGCCTTTATCTTAAAATCATACAAAACGAAAGTCTTTTTTTAGAATTTGGGCTCCGACGATTTGTTGGCATTATAGTTAGCTTTAGTTTTTTTTAGAAAAAAATGTTCATTTCCGACAAGATTTACGCTCTCTAGCGATTTTTGAATCAAAAAGAACGATTTGGCACCACTTTGGTAATAATGCGAAATCAAATATTTTCATTGCGTTTCACCTTCGTTACATTTTGAGAGAGGAGTTGTTGTGAAATAAAATATATAATATAACTGCAGTCATTTCCAATTGAACCAGTGTTGTGGAGTCTAGGGCTTGATTTTAATCTCAACAAACGACTGACCGCTATATGCGCTTTGAAAACTTACGATTGCAATTTACTTACTTGTTGCTAAATTAAGTGAAAATTTTTGTAAAACTGGTGTTAGATCGATCTCGCTATGTTCAAATAAGCTGTCGAATTCTTTTAATAATACATTAACTTCACGATTAAATATCGGCAAAAAGCTCAGCAGTACATTATGCGAAAAAGCGGGATTTATAAGTTTCCTATGTACGCTCCACTCTGGGTCTTGAAAATTTATAAAATTATTTAAAAAATTTTAGAACAACATTCTTCTTTTATTTAAACTTACTTTTCAAGCTAAATAGACCACGACCAGTTCCGTCATCTAGCGCGTGATAAATTAAGCCTTTGTTAACACACGCAGGTGACGTTAAGATGTCTTGCACTATTTGAGGCTCACATACAACTAAAAATGGTATTGGTCCAAGCCACGAAAAGAACAATGATCCATATATCTGTTCGTTTTCGTAAAATGTTTTTATAATTTCTGAAAAAAGAAAAGAATTTAAATTGTTAATAAATTGCTCAACCTTTATGCTAATAGTTAATTTTTTAGTCTGGCCAATAGTATTTCATTTTAAGACGTATTTCGGTATTTTTCGTAGATCTTTTTTTACTATCAGGTTCACTAAAAATAATATATCTACTATTCTTGAAATAACTGCACACTCTTGTGACTTTTTTCCCACATACTTTTGATTTTTATATTTCATTCAGTGCTTCGCTAAAGGTGAATTTGGAACATATTTAAATTTCAAACAATTTATTCTCAAAAAAGTCAATAACTGTTTCATTTCGCGGAATATATCTACTGACATGAGAAATTGATTACAATATTTTTTGTGTTTCGTTTCAATCAACTGTAAGTTTTTTTTTAAAAACAAATTTTTTTTTTATTTAGTTTATGAAGCTAGAGCTGTGGCTAGGCTTGTGAGCATAATTGCTTACAAACAGTAGCGTACCTAGGGGGGCGCCCCGGGCACAAGCACTTGGGAGGCGGAAAATTGGTACCCAATATGAAACTCAAATTTTGTTTTTAGCATAAGGACGATTTATTAATTTGTAAATGTTAAGGATTTTTTTTAGCAAATGAATATTGGAGGGAATGTGTTGATGATTTTGTAATACAATGTTTATTATATCGTACATACACATCTCATTTTGATAGGGTTTTCGAGGAGCAAAAAGGACCTTTTTCGACAAAAACAGAGAGTATGTTTTGTTGGTGGGGGCAGAAAATTACCAACCAAAAGTAGATGGAATTAGAGAAGTGGGTCTGGCATATTTCGCCTTTTCACTTTTTTGTGGTTTTTTCAAAATTTTGCATATTCTTTTGACTTTTTCAACATATTTGTTCGACTTTTTCAGTCTCTTTCAACTTTCTTCATAATCTTCTATATTTTTTCAACTTTTTCAGCGATTTTGAATTGTTTCAACGTTTTTCACCCTTGTTCAACTTTTTTTGAGTTTTCAACCGATTTCAACGTTTTTCAACATTTTCCATATATTTTCACCCTTTTTAAATTTTTTTACATTTTTCAACGTTTTTCAATTTATTTTTTTTATATTTTTATAAGCTTTTTCAACTTTTTTAACATTTTCTATATTTTTCGACTTTTTCTACCATTTTCAATTTCTGTTTTGATTTTTTCAAGCTTTTTAAACTTTTTCCATATTTTTTCGACTTTTTCAAAATTATTTCGACTTTTTCAATTTTCTTTAATGGTTTCCATATTTTTTTTTACTTTTTCAGTCTTTTTCAACTGTTTCAAAAATGTTCAACCTTTTTAACATTTAACATTTTTTTTTTTCGACTTATTCAAGATCTTCAACATCTTCATAACATTTATTTAAAAGGTATCAATGACAATTTGTCAAAAAGTAATGCCGAAATATTCAATAAGTATTTTCTCGAAAACTAGAAAACACGTCTTCAGAAATTTAACGTATTTAAAGTGAAGAGCCTCAGCTTTCTTCATAGAAAATCAAAAAAATTAAATCCATTTTTATTTTGAAAAATCAAGGTAAAATTTTAATATTTTCGAAAAATAATTACGACCATTAGAAATCTATCGAAACCACTTGGACAAAGATTTTTTAAATTTAGTTTAGGAAACAAATTATCTTCACGGAGCAGAGGATGTCAAGTAAAAATTTTAATTAATCAATTTCCCCACTTCAGCTAGTTTTTAAAGAAACTGAAAAGTATATTGGTATATAAGTATATAACTACCATCCAACAGGACAACACCTTGCCCAAATTTGAGGTCAACCGGTTATTCTCGATTTTTGGCTTAGAACATTTGATATCAAATCCGTTATATCAGTAATTATTTTACAAACCGCACCGCAATTTAGACTTGATATTTTAGAAAAAAATTGAAAAGATCGAATATTGATGTAATTAAAATTTGTTGAAAAATTATGTAATATTTTAAAAAATTCGAAAAATGTTTAAAAAGTCGAAAAAATATTGAAAAAAAATTCGATGAAAGTCTAAAATATAACACTTGCGTTGCGTGAGCGTTACTTTTCCGCCAAGTCAATTCAGTATTGATTTTTTTCAATTCCCGCCAGCTAAATGTTTACACAACTAATGTTTTTGGAATAACGTATATGAACGCCTCCACAGATTTGCACATTTTCTTAATTCACTTTATTATAAAAATATCAGTTATTCATATTAACAATCATTTCACCTTCTCTTTTTCTTAACTTATGTGCCATTCCTATTATGGGATAACCCCATGGCCCTTTCAATTTACACATTGTCATATAAAATTTTCTTCGGGACCAGAGGACATGAATCCACAAAAGTAACACCAATCCTAGCCACAGAAGCAATGAAATCATTTTGTTTTTTAATTTTAGTTTTCTTCTTTTCTATAGCACAAATTTGTTTTTATCCTTGTGAGTCACTATTCTATATTTTATGGATCTATTTTTTTATAGATGAAATGAATTTTATCCGTTTAAAGTTTGCTCCGACGAACGTACTACAACGAAAGCTACGAATAATTTGAAAAAGTTCACTCGATAGAATGCGATTTTTATGCCCCAAATGAGTGTCATTTAAATTCTACGAACAATAGTAAAAATAATTGCTGCTACGCGTTAGTGGAAACCTGTCCAAAATGTTCCTACATGAGAAGAATATCGTGATGATCGTGTTCGTGTTCATAACTTTTATTTTTACCGCAAAGCTTTTACATAAATGGAAATTTGAAAACTTACTACCTGTGCGAAGTCTTTGTTACATCATTCACTCTGTAATCATTGCATTTGAAAACTCAATTAAATTACTATAATCATAGTTTGGTGACAGCGTAAGTGCATGTTCATAAGTGGGTGTGAGTTGATTTAATTTAACTTTACAGTTTGAAGTGATTTGGGAATTCTAAAAAAACGACAGTAGCACTTACTGTCAATAAAGTTGAAAATTTTTCAAAAGCTAATAGCTAATTATTCGAAACTTTGAAAAATTTAAATAATTACTCGAGTATTTACTTATCTAAAGTGTACTGGCAAGTGTCAAAGGAGTTCTTTATTCTTTTCTTTCTTTAACACGCAGCTACAACCCTGATCAAATTGCATCCGCATCAGTAAAGATAGATTATGTCTTTGTTATCACAATGGAGTCAAAAGTGTTATGTAAAATTCATAGTGGATATACTACCCCACAGATCCTCGACTTTAGGGTACGGCCACGTAATGAGCGGCAAGCGGCAGAGCGGCAAATCGCAGAGTGGCAAGTGGCCATTTACACGGAAAAAAAAATTCTGTAAAAATTCATTGGATTTCCGACAATAATTACAGTTTTTCCCTGTAATGCCCAGATAGTAAGCGAAAAACTGTAATAATTTATCATTTACTCCGAAAAAATTTTAAAAACGAAAATTTTACTTTTTGTTTTTATTTTATTTTTTTATTTAATTTTTTTCTTATTTTATGTTTCATTATACTTCCTAACCATACTTCTTAACATAGTACGAAACAGAGAACCAGCCTGGCAACATTCATATAATTATTTTCTTGTAACCATATATCTACATTTTATGTCGTATTTGTACAACGCAGGTGACAAAAAAGTTATATCGAATCATAAGATAAATAATTTATTATGTGATACTTATTGAAGTTTTACAGTTTACCCTGTAATTTTTATTTGTCGATGATATGAAATTTTCATTAATTATTTAGTACTTTTTGCTAACTAAATATTTCCCTGACCACATTGTATATTTTCCATTCTGAAACTGTAATAATAAAGTTTTAGACTGTAATGATTGCAGTTTGCGCATCAATTTATACTGAGTATTTCATGAAATTATAAATTACAGGGCTATACGACAATTTTTCCTGATTATTTTGCTTTTTTTGAATATCTCAAGTTATTTTTTACAAAACCTTTTTTTCCGTGTACTCAGCGGCAACTCTAGAGCGTTAGTTGTTTTATTTATTGCAAATGGAGTTCAAATTTAAAACAAAATTAAATTCTAGACGTTAGTTAAAAAAATGCCGTTGTCAAGTGATGTTTGTCGTAGCCATTTGCTTGAAAGTCGGCTTCATATTTCGAAACTTATTTTATTTTTTAAGAAAAAGAAGATTTGGTGTGTATCCAATTAACTGCAAGAGATCAACTTATGGTGAATTTCATCATTTATTTAAGCAACTTCGGGAACATCCTGACCGATTCAGACAATATTTACGCATGTCAATACAAGCGTTTGATTTGCTGCTAAAATTTCATGCCATTTGCTGCAATAGTTCACTTAAAACAGCGCTTACAAATTTATGTTAATATGGGAGGTGCCACTCCCACTGATGCAATCACGTCTGCATTCATTTGATTTTAAAGCTTATAGTAACTGACATCTATACACAAAATTTTATGAAGATTGCCCTCAAAGCACACTATCTATAAGAATAAACGTTTTATGCTTATATGGGAGGTGCCACGCCCACAGGTACTATTGGACTAAATGTTTGTAATTAGAGACCTTATAGCAAGTATATCTACCTCAATAAATTTCATAACGATTACGTTGTTAGTTCTCTTAATAGAACGTTTATAAATATTGTGGTTAAGTGGCTAAGCTAGTACTGATGACTGTTTTCAGTGGCATCATTTCTAAAATTTTTGTAAAAATCATGTGTGCCAATTTCGAGATTTATAGACTTAAAATTTTTAATTGTTGTAAAGTGCCATGCCCAGTTTTACGATTCCGCCCAATTCAAGATATATATGATATGTATCTGTTTACCACATTTCATCACAATATCTTTCACGGTTTACGAGATACGACGGCATAAAGGTTAATATTTAGGACATGTTTACTGATTGCCGCTCTAATTTTCAGAAAAAATTAAAACACAATTGAAAGCTCTGCGTTGCCGCTCTACCGCTCTAAAAAAGTGCCGCCCGCTCAGTACGTGCGTGGCCACTTCCATAGTGTTTCATATGTTTTAATTTTTTTTGCTGCCGCTCTGCCGCTTGCCACTCTGACTCTGCCGCTTGCCGCTCATTACGTGGCCGTACCCTTAGAGAGTAATGCTGAAATCGCAATTCGGCGCTAGGTCGGTCGCGCTTAGAACAACTTTGACCGGCGTTTGAAAAACTTTACAAAAATATACGATACTGGCTGTCAAAACGCCTGACCTTACTTTTTGTAAATCATAATGTTGCGAGCGTCTGTCTTTTCAATATTGTCAATAAAAGGAATTCTATTTGTCAGTTTTTTGCTTAATTTTGTCGTGTTTTTTAGTTTTGATTGTTATTTTCATAAAATAAATAGATTTAAACGAAATGGATAATTTAGTGGACCTTATTTTATCACTGCATGAAACGCTGGGTAAACGAGAAGTGTCAAAAGCACGTTCTAGTAGAAAGTAGCTCTACTCGAACTTCGGGTATGGCGTTGATCGTATTTACGATAAAACGAAACGCAACGCCTGAGGTCGCATTTAAGATTACAGCATAAGCATGCATTGTTTCTATTTCAACTGTCAGAGTGCGACCGACCGAACGCAGCATTGCGATTTCAGCATAATGCTGAAGCGGTACAGAGCTAATTACTAACCAGGGTTACCAAGATAAAGAGCAACCAAAGTTACTACGGAATCGTAGTTCCTTTGAAAAGACCAGCGAATTATGCTTGAGATGACTTCTGTTTGGCATTGTTTTGTTTGAGGTACAATCCTTTTTTTAAAAAACACTTTTTTTAATTTTACTATTAAATTTTAATTCTAAAAACGAATTTATCAAGATGTTTAGTTTGGATCTTATTTTGGAGACAGAGCCATTAAAAAACCTGATGGTGCTAACGTAATAATCTTAGTGAATTGAGGACACCTACATTGACTTTAAGAAAAGCCCAAATTGAAAGATAATTTTATTTGCTTTAAAAATGCTTGTCAGAAATTTGAAATCAACCCCTCAGCCTTCGAATTATAAAGAATTTTTTAATTTTTTCCAAACTCTCTCCGAAGCTGCGAAAAAATTTCTTTATTAACATAACCAACTTTTGGAATATTGTTGAATATTCGATCTTCCGGGTGATGAATTTATAACTTTTCTAGAAAAGTTAAGTCGGCCTTTTAAACATCTTTTAAGCGTCATATATGTATGTATGTATTTCAATACTTTGTACTTACCCAGTGTGCAAAACGAATTCGTTTCGAATTCGAAACGAACTCGTTTCTTCGTACTATTCATCCGAAACGGATTTCGTTACGAACTCGTTACGAATTCGTTTTCGTATGAAATTCCTCTCGAAAAAACGGAAGAATTTTCCGCTTATTATGAACAAAAAACGAGTTCGATTCGAATTCGTTTTCTGTTCATAATACGAATTCGAAACGAAATCGTTTTTTGTTCATAATACGAATTCGAAACGAATTCGTTTTTTGTTCGTTTTTTGTTCATAGAACGAGTTTTTTTTGTTCATAAAAAAATTAATTTTATTTAAAAAAAAATTTTTTATGTATGCAAATTGTAAGACTTTATTGCATATGTATATGAATTTTATTTTATTATCAAATTAAATTTTACTTACGATTTACAAATTTCCAAAGTCAGGCTCGAACCCATGTCCCAGCGATTCATAGTCATGCGCGCTACCTACTAGGCTACCTTTCATATATTAAAATATATGTCAAAGGCGAATGATATCTTCTCTCATTTGATACGCTTTATTTACAAAAAACGAATTCGTTTCGAATTCGAAACGAACTCGTTTCTTCGTACTATTCATCCGAAACGGATTTCGTTACGAACTCGTTTCGAATTCGTTTTCGTATGAAATTCCTCTCGAAAAAACGGAAGAATTTTCCGCTTATTATGAACAAAAAACGAGTTCGTTTCGAATTCGTTATTTGTTCATAAACCGCATCTCGAACTCGTTTTTTGTTCATAAAAAAAAAGTCCCGGAAAAAATTTTCAAAAAAAAATTTTGAAAAAAAATTTTGTTTCTTAATCGACTTAGAAATGTTTAAAAAGTCGAAAAAACAAAAATTTTTTTGAATATTTTTCTTTGAAAATTTTCCGGGACTTTTTTTTTATGAACAAAAAACGAGTTCGAGATGCGGTTTATGAACAAAAAACGAGTTCGTTTCGAAGTTTGTTTTTTGAAAGTAAAACGAATTAGTTTCGAATTCGTAACGGACTTCAAATACGAATTCGAAACGAATTCGTTTTTTTGTTCATAAAACGAATATTTGAATTCCGTTACGAATTCGAAACGAATTCGTTTTACTTTCAAAAAACAAACTTCGAAACGAACTCGTTTTTTGTTCATAAACCGCATCAGTTTCGAACTCGTTTTTTGTTCATAATAAAATTTTCAAAGAAAAATTTTAAAAAAAAATTTTGTTTCTTAATCGACTTAGAAATGTTTAAAAAGTCGAATAAACAAAAATTTTTTTGAATATTTTTCTTTGAAAATTTTCCGGGACTTAGAAAAATTTTACAAAATTTGAGTAAAAAATTTTATAAGTTTTTTTAACCTTCTAACCAATTTGAAGTCGCTCGAAACATAAAATTTTTTTATGAACAAAAAACGAGTTCGAAACTGATCCGATTTATGAACAAAAAACGAGTTCGAAACGAATTCGTTTTTTGAACAAAAAACGAATTCGTTTCGAATTCGTATTTGAAGTCCGTTTCGAATTCGAAACGAATTCGCTTCCGTTTTTGTGCACATTGGGTAGGCAACATCAAATGTAAATATGTATATGGTAACCAAAGGATAGTGTCAATGTTGCCAGGCTGGTTCTCTGTTTTCTTGTTATTTCATTTGTAATTTGGTGGAATCTTTTTCGATTAAATACTATGAAGTGTCACAAAACAAACAACTAAAAGATATCTGCGCAGTTTCACAAAATGAAAAAGTTAAATTTTCGAAATCAATGACATTAATAGATATTTTGATTTTACCTTCAAAAGCAATCACTTTAAGTCCGCGGACATTTGCTCCCAATCAAACCATAGCTCGTCATCAGAATAAAAGCTCTCGCACTATGGAAACCATATTCTTGCGATTAAAAATATTTTCTGGGTACCAATACTCGTACCAATACAAATATCATCGATATTGACTTGCTTTGAAAAATGTTGTTGCTTTTGGTCCTATGCCCTTTATCTCTTCACGAAGCACGGCATCTCCACAAAACACTTCCATCTTACACGATCAGTAGCGAGTGTCTTCAATTTTCTCCAACATTTCTCTGATGCACGTCTTTCCAGCTCTGTATAATGTTTCCATGATGAGCTAGGACGGCCGCGCTTACTGCTACCGTGAGGGTTTCTACTCTAATGCAGTTGCGGTGATTTCTGCAACGTGTTTCCGATACATTTCTATTTTCACCGTTTGATTTGAATGGAAATTAGATCTTGACAGCTTCTAGTGAGCAAGTCCACAATTAGAATGGTCTTCGTCTACCAAATTTTAAAAATTCAGCGAAGACACTTAGTGGTGACTAGTTATAAATTGAATAGCAGAGTGCTGTTGGTTAACAAGGTTTCACAGCCGTACAAAAAACTGACTTCTCGTTGATTTTGGCATGAATGTCCTTTGGTATCGCCATTAGGTGTTATTGGTAACTTATTACACTCCCCAAGTAAGTAAAGTTATCCACTTTTCTATGCTGGATTCGCCTATCATCAAACTATTGCTGCCACTAGTTAGGCAAATGGACATGCTTTTTGTTTTATTTATGTTGATTTTCAGACCTACTTCTTCCGAGGAAGAATATGTTATCGACATAAGCGAGGTCTTCTAGACACAAGCTGGAATTCTATTTAATTCCATGGTTAGTATAGCTTAAAGCTCTGCTGAGAACATCGTCCAGAACTATCAGAAACAAGATTGGTGGCAGTAAATAACCTTGGATACTCTACATTTGAAACCTTCGTATCGAGCCTTGATAAAATTAATGATCTTGGATGTTGCATCTCGTCTTTTTAATGCATCTCAGATGCAATAATACTAATAAGATAATAATAAGATGAGATAATACATACTTTTACAGTTCGAAATGCACAGCGAATGAATTTTTAAAAGTTATTTGTCTAACTACCTTGTTCATCTAAATTATTATAGGATTAATAAAAATTGTGAAATTGAAGCCAAAAAAACATGAGTAATAAACTTGTACAGGTGTGAGAAGGGCGGAATTTCACGGCTGCCTATTGCGGCAAATTATCTTAATCCGCAACAAATTGCGGCCGTATATAACTTGAAAGGCTATAGAATGCTGGAGTGTACCTAGCACATGACCACAAAGATATCTACCTAGGGAGGACTTTGATTAAAATGGTCTTGGATAATGCTAAACACACAGGGTATGTTATCTAAAAAAAGTTAGAAAGAAAGCCAGTTAGAACCCTTAGAGGGTATTATGTAGTATGGAAGTGGTAAGTGTAAGGAAGTGTTACAATCTTCTAGATTAAAGAATACTCTGGTAAGGCCTGATGGGGCGTGGACAGCAAATTCTGAGAAAATCTTAGCTCTTCTCATGGAAATCTACTGCTATGGTAAATGACAGAAAAAAATCACTTTATTACTAAGTCAAGTCTTAAAATAGTTTGTTAATAGTTTGCTTAACGAATTAGGAAAGGAAAGTTTCAGGATAATTGTCTACTTTTGTGACATATCCATAATGGTATGTCGTAAGCACCTTTCTATACTCAGACAATTATGTGTCAACCTGCATAAGACAGAACTCATTCACTTAAGTTGGATATGCAACCATTCATACTTCTGCCCTGAATGTTTTACTCAATATCAACTTCAGTCGACCTGCGGTAGTCCGATAAATGTTTTGTAAGGCGGTATTGGATTATTGAATTTGTCGGACAATAAAGTGCTGCTGCCGTCTCCTTGTTGTCTGGAATTTTTTAAAAAGCAGTACGTTGTAATCCGACAAATCATGAAAATGGTGAGATAAAATCGGTACTAACAATATACAATTGGCATGGGGTGCCGGATAAGCCAGAGGTCGAATTATGCCTTGTTATGGTATTAGGAGGGGATTTCACGAATGGTCATTTTCACGAATGACCATTTTCACGAATGGTCATTTTCACAAATGAACATTTTGACTATGTTCACGAAAATTATTTATCAGTTGTTGGTTTATTTTTCTGTTGTACAATAATAGTCCAAAATGTTATCTTGTTCTTTGTATCTGTAGTACTTACCCACAACAGCCTTTATTCTGTTTTGGAGCATTAGCCATTTTTTCTTCGGAGCTGCCTTCAAGTTCCTCCTTAAATTGAACTCCTGTATTTGAATTTCCGTATCGTGAAAATGGTCATTCGTGAAATGAGCATTCGTGAAAAGAGGTATTCGTGAAAATAACTTGAAATCCATTGGAGAACTACTCAATTTACCATCTCCTATTAAGAAGCTTAGGGCCAGTTTGGGCTTTAATAAAAACTTGAACTTTCAGATTTGGTGATAATTAACAAATGGTATGAGTTTATGATATAGACGAAGTATTTGTTACAAATTATTGTACAAAGTACATGCCGCATATTTGGACAATTTTGTAAGATCAGTATTGTATTTGGTAATTATCTTCATAAAAATAATAAATTCATATTATTCAAAGTTATGTCGGGAACATCGATTTTAGAGCAAGATACAATGCAATCTTAGAACTAATTCAAAAATAATAGCGGTATTCAGGATCTGTAGCATTTGGTCTTGTATTGTTTTGATACATTTGATATTTGTAGTAAATTTGATATCTTAACAAAAACAAAACAATAGCGGTATTCACGATCTGTGGTATTTTTTGTAAATGTTTACAATTTTAGCTACACATTGTGAGCGCTCTAAAATGTTTTTTTTTTTTGTTTAATAATTATTTTTTGTTTGTTTTTTTGCTGTTATGACAACTTTACTCAACAAATCGTTTTTTTGTTGTTATGACAACTTTACTCAACAAATGTACAAATATTATACAAAAGTTGCAATAGGGTTTCGTTATTGTATTTTTGATATTTAGAGTATAATATTAGTATATTTTTTTTTTAATTAAAGTATTTAAAAAAAAATATTTTAAATTATTTTATTCTATTCGCCATACCCATTGATTCAGGCCATAGTACATACCAAAAAATATTTAAATAAATATTTTTAGAATATGGCAAGCAAATAAATTTATTTGAGAGTCTCACGCTCTTTTCTCAGCGTATCAATAACAAGGAATTTAAGTAAAATACATTTTTCTCAAATATGAAGTGAATTGATATAAAATCAAACTCAAAATCAATTAATTAACTCAACTGAATACATCAATCCTAAAAATATAATATTGGTCCCAGGGAAAAACGCTTTGACCTTGAATTCAGGACAATATAATTTTCACCAAAGCTGCATTGTAAAAACTGTATCAAACTTTTTGTGAGGTCCTCCTATCACATAAAGTGTTGTGTGTTCAAAATGTTTAACGATCAAATACGAGTACATTCCAATGCAATCAATTTAAATGCCGCCTTCTATTGTTGACATGCGACTTGTGGTCACGTTCCGTACTTGTTTAAACAGACCCAGCTGTGGGAAAATATGGTAATTTGTATGCAAAGCGTGATGATAACTACTGAACAAATGTAAAGCGTGTCATTGACAAACGATTGCTTGCCCATAACTCATAAATTAAATGCGCTGATAACTTATGCATAAAGGTAGGAAATCGGTGTTGATTCAGATTTTGAATGACGATATTGACAATAACTTTTGATATCTAATATACATATCTTCATTGAGAGCCAAAATGTTAAGCTTAGTAAGTGAAGTGCAAATGCTAACGTTGAGTTATTTTTTTAATTCAATATAAGCGAAATTGCCGTATATTATATCCGTTCATTATTTCCGCAAAATTATACTTAAAATATTGGCGAAAGAACTTTCTTTCATTTTTAATTCTAAAAATATGAAAAAGAAAAAATTTTTCATTCAAATGGAGCAATTGAAATTTAGTGATTTTTAAAAAAAGACCAAAAAAGTCAGTTTTTTGGGACTTTGATCACTTGTAACTCCAATAAATCTTATTCGATTCAAGCAAACAGAAGGAAAGGGAATACAAATATCTTTCGAGTGCTGAAAAGCGTTTTTGAGTCGAAAAAAAAATTCATCCAGATTATAGCCAAATAAATGAAAAAACTGCCGAAAAAGGAGTTTTTGGAGATATCTTGAAAACGTTTCTCAAGAAAAAAAAATGATTATCATTTTTAGAATTTACGCCCCATAATACATGGAAAAAAGTCTATCAAAAACCAGATCTCGTGATGAACCCCAAATTTGCGGGTGGACCCTCAACGTGTAAAGTTTTTTAAGAAAAAAATTATCAAATATTGTTCTGAAAATTGGTTTAGCATTAGATTTTGAATGTACAAATGGAAAGAAAATATTCCCAGTAGGTGGGGGACTAACCGCTCCCAGAAGCGATAAAGCAGTAAGCTTTTAGTCGAAATTGAACTCGTAAGGTATATTATTGTAAGTTTACAATACAATTAGACAACTCATAAATTTCCAGAAGTTAAGTGTGAGGTTAACAAAATTAACAAAACAGTATATTCGAATTGAGTCATAAGTTTTTGATTGAATGATGGTGACTACGACTTTTGTCAAAGAAGAATTTCGTGGCTGGGGGTTGAAAACATTCAAATCGTTCAAAATTCATATTTACTACCTTTACATATTAATAATATAAAATTTTTGATGACAGCTTCAATCGTTTCGTTTTTTCATCGTTTTTTCTGTTGTTGTAATTGTTGCTTTTGTTGTAAGTGACATTTGCTTCCAAAATTTTTCTCATCTATAATTTTGTAATGTTTGGTTTTTCGTCTTCTGTATCTAACAAGGAGACCACCACCCTGTGACCTCACCGATTTGGCTCAAATTTTTCCAGAAAAAGTTGCATCAGCTGAGAATCGAACTAGTGATCCCCAGTATCATACGCAAACTCGCAAAACACTATGCTACTCTGCTGCTAGAACGAAGGTTAACTTTTTTTGTATAAGACAACTATTGGAAAAATTTGAACGCGATTTTCTCGCTTTTCCTTGAGCATTGCGAAAAACGGTAATACATATATGAATTTTTTATTTCACGTGAACTACCATCTGGAAAAATTTGAGCCAAATCGGTGAGGTCACAGGGTGGTGGTCTCCTTGTTAGTATAATATAGTAAAATAGTGTTCATTTAAATTTTATTGAGTGCTACAATATACATTTAAAAAGTACAATTTTTAGATAATTCCCTTTAGTTATCTACACATGTATTTTACATATAAAAAAATTGATTTAATAAATTCGTAGGTTGTACTATAAAGAACAATTCTGCGACTTAGATTTTTCTTACTTATTGTTAATAAATCTAAAATTATATAAAATACGTTGACTATATCCAAAATGTGTAAAACTTAAGTTTTAAGTAAATAATGACATTGTGTTAAAAAACAAATCATGAATAATAGATTTTTTAAAAAAAAAAGTAATGAAAAAAAAAAATATTTAAGAACATATAAATAGATGAAACTAATTTTATTTATTAATTTATTTATCGATATCAGTTGAATGTTGTACATCCGTCAGAGATTCTGTAATAAAAAAGAAATGTGTTTAGTCCAGTGTATGTATGGTTTTTCCATGCAACTCTTCCAACGTGCATGAAATCAAAAGAAAACTTCTGGGTAATATTTCTAAGGGTAAAAAATTAAACTTATACCAATTTTTATTTTTTTTATAACCATCTACTTAAAAAGTTTTATAAAAATCGTTGAGGTTATTTCTGAAATACATGAGGTACATTTCTAATAATATTTGATATTTTAATATTTAATTTAATTTCAATAGCTGTGTTGGCACTCGAATAGGAAGATTTTAGCAATGCCACCACAGGAAAAAGCTTTATAATTAAGCTTTTTTCTATTTTTTCTTATGCATCAACCATCTCTCAACGTTTCCTTCCAATTTGAAAACCATTCAAGTCACATAAGAACGTTTCATGGGGAAAATAGGAAAAACAAATGGCAAGATTTTTTTTTTCATTCATGGACATGGAAAGAGTTCTTTCTGTAGCAATACAGCTTATGACTAGACACACTGGGCTATTTAGTTATAGAGATTAAAGTTTTTATTCAAAAAAATGCTATTTGAATATTATTTTTTATCTATGGGACATTCCGTTTTGACGGGTGGGATGCATAAATTTATTTTTAATATATCTAAATGCTGCCTTGCTACGAGTATAACCAAAAAATAATTTTCAGATATGGTTAATAAAAAATTCAATTTTTTCGAACTTACATTTTTCTGCCGGATAGGAGAACTACTTGAGAAAACAAAACTTCTTTCAATACGAACTTTGTAAGTTTTCGCTAAAATTTCAACCATTTTAATTTGGCAGTGTTAAGCACTATATATAACAGCTCTTAAGGCGAATTTAATAAGAATTGCGAAAAAGTGTCGGAAACACCTTCGAAATTTGGCTAGAAAGTGCGAAAACGCATTCGAAAAGAGCAAATTTTTCAAAACACAAATGAACTTTCATGTTGGATGTGTTCATTAAGTACGCCAAGCAAATCGTTAATGAAATCGGTTATCATAGCTATGTACACATATGGTCAAAATAATAAGTACTTACATGCTCACATAATTAGTTCAATGGCTTGTAGGCAAAAATTTATTTAAGTTAATAGTAAAACAAATTTATAGTTAACTTCTTACAACATATTAAATAAAATAAAAAGGTATAACATTAATAAAAAACAAAAATATCTTTCAGTCTTATCAAAAAAGTAAAAAATGGATTAAAATGACTGGACAAAATAATAAGTACATTTTAATAAAAAAAAAAATTAACTCGATTTTATTTGCTCTATTTGTTGATATTAAAAGATCATCATTAGTAGCCGGTATATCAACCATTGTTTTGAGTAATTTTGTGTACTATTTTTGGCATACTGGAGATAAGCTTACGGCAAGTCTCTACTGGTTTTTCATACCAAGTTTTTTGGACAAAACTCCATAATTGCTTCTTATTTTGGAATACTTCCTTTCCTATTCTCTGCTTCAACTCTCGCCAAAGGTTTTCCAAAGGGTTCAAGTTCAGTCATTGACTTGGCCAGTTAAGCAAGGTCACATTATTGTTTTGACACCAATTCTTCACCAACTTGGAAATATGCTTAGGATCAATATCCTTCTGAAATTTCCATTTTAGCGGCATACTTTCCTCAGCATAGGGCAACATCGTACTTTCCAAAATCTCTTTAAAGTGGAATCTGGTCATGCTATCGGAAATTCGATGTATTGGTCTGGCACCGTACCATGAAAAATATCCCCAGACCATAATATGGCCACCCCCATGCTTTACAGTCTTTTTTGTGAAGCGTACGTGAAATTCTTTACCTTTGGGGCGTCGAAAATTTCGGGCGGAGTCATTTCCAAACATATTTATTTTTGAATTGTCGCTCCACAAAATATTACGCTATTTCTTCTCGCCGTCTGGTCCGGACCAATTTGAATGTTTCTTTGGGAATGATAAACGCATCTTCAAATTTTTTTTTCGAAGCATAGAAACTTTTCTCGCTATCCGTCAAGGTAAATTGGTTCGTTGTAATCATCGACGTACCATTCGGAACGAGATCACATTGCCGATGTCTGCTGAAATGGCTCTTGAAGATGCGAAATGGTTCTTTTTTGCGATAGTGACAATATGATTATCTATCGTTGTTGAAGAATTTTTTGGTCTTCCACGGGTTTCAACCACTTTTTTAGCTTTTAAAGCGTTTTGGACGAAAAATTGACTAATCCATGGCTTCGGCATTAGTACGAAGACTTTGGCCGTAATTTCTGAGTGTCGAAACAATCTGCCTCTCCTCGGCAGTACAATGTTGATTTCTTCCCATCTATGAAATTTTTTTTTTATTTTGATATAACTAAATATGAAAATAAATAAAATTAACAAACTTGTACGAAAAAGCCGATCAGATTGTTGCAAAATGAAAGAAATGATTAATGTACTTATTATTTTGTCCAAGTGAAATAAGCCCTTTAAATGAAAACATTCGTGTATAGAAAAATTCGGGGAAATCCCTTCTTCTTTTTCACTTTTAAAGGCATTGCCATATTGAAATTATCAAAATAAAAAAGAATTTCCATATATATTTTCAGTAAAACAAAAACCAATTGAGAACTAATAAGATATCAGGTAGTGTACTTATTATTTTGACCATATGTGTATGTTTGAAATTTATTCAAGAAAGCCTTCAGATTCAATACAAAGTTGGAATTTGCGGCAGGAGTGGCATTAGGTTATCTCAAAAAAATTCCTTACAGCAAATATGAAAAATTAAAATACTATAAAATTAAGTATTTTTCGACGATTTTGATAATTGTTTGGGAACCAATTGTGGACAGAATACTAAGCTAAAAGAAGTTCTAAAAAAGTTTCAATTACTGTCATATTTGCTGGAATATCCCTTATTTAAGTTTTTTTTATTAGAATAAAACAAAATCTGCAATATAAAATCAAGCGATCAAGCATTAAACGCAACCTTTGAATTCATACGATTACTTATTAAAGAATATACTGCAACCAATAAAAAATAAAAGGCAAACAAAAAAGTTGAAAGCAATGCATATAACATATGTATATATTTTATATGTTCATTAAATATAGTTACAAAATGTAGAACGTATGTAAATAAAAAATACTTTTATCGAGCATGTTATTCTGCGGTTAAAAATAATGTTCGATTCTTTGGTTATAATATATTTGGTAAATTTCAGTTCAATGGAACTATTAAAATCACATCTATGAGCTATAAGTATGTACTTGTTTCTAATGCTACAACTAGTGCATAATATAAAGCCAATGTCGAATATCATTTAATATTTAAAAAAAAACTTTTTCTTCTCATTATTTATAATAATGATAAAAGCCTAGGCGACATGAATTCCCTTTAAAAAAAAGTTTAAGAAGATTTCAATTACCGTTTAGTCATTAAAACGTACGAAGGTGGAATTATGACGACTATGCTAAAATGCTACATGAATAAAGTCAATTTGAAGTGAGCCTATAAGTATGCAATAATAATGCGCCCAATGACTTTTGTAACCGCATACAACGCAATCTCCTTTCTAATGAATTAATTTCTATGTGGTAGAATCAGTGATGGCATTTTCGGAACTTTTTCAATGCATATGCGCTGTGAAAAACATACGTCAGTACATTGGACAAATTTGTAGTGCATTTGGTACAATGGATGAATTTTGGAAGATGGAATGAACGAATGTTCAGTAGATTTGGCGCATTTTGAGTACATATTCAATACGTTTGGCTTAATTATAGTAATTATATTAATTTTTTTCATGAAACATGCGCAAATCCGAATTACCTTTTTTTTAGAAAAGCTTTCCCATTTTTTCTGGGTATATGTTATAGCCAAAAGTAAATATGCTATACAAAAAGTATAATCCGACTCTAAGCTTAGTACATTTACACAAAAACTGGGTAGAATAGTACACAACTTGTACAAGGAATCGTTTTGTCCGAAAGTTAAGTATTCGAATATGCTTTCCATTTTCTGTACAATTACCGCCTACAGCAAAATTCTATGATCCTTTTCCTTTCCTATCCTTTCTAAAGTCGGAAACTTGCTAATGAATATACATAAATTCGTAACCCTCTAATATTTCCATGCAATTCCTTATATTAAATTAAAAACCTACCAAAAACTTAAAATCTGGTCAATTTAGTATATGCTTTCCATTTTTGATAGCCTAACCGATTTGCATTGAAATCAAAATGTTTCGAAAGATAATTAGCATGTCTCTCAAATAAAAAAGCCGATCGATAAGTATGTAATTATGTTTTCGTAGTATTATAATCGGAAAATATTTTAAAAATAAAATAGACCTATCTGTCTAAGAATTAAACCAATATACATACATATGTACATTAGAGTGATTCAAATTTTTTTTTTTGTTTTTTTTTTAAGGTGCTGTTGCTTAAAAGTAACTTTGCAAGGAAGCATCACAGATCATCACTTGAAAGCTCATTTTAAAGGGCAAGGATGATACTAAATGATTCTTTTGTTAAAAATAAGCTGATCAACTTTCTTTGAATCCTATACATGGCCTCGAAAGTAGACAAAAAACATCATGTTTCAGGTAATTAACCTCAAATATTTCAGGATTCCGAAATGATGGGTCAATTCTGAGGCCAGATTCGGATTTCAGCTCAACAACACTAATCACCTATTCATTTAGATACCTTTTTTATAAAAAATAATTTTTCCATACAATTTACATGTAAAACTAACAGGCTCCGGCGCCACCTTATAAAATTGAGTTACAGAGCTGAATTTTCGTGAACTTTTTCTTCATATCATAAACTTACTTTTTAAGCAACAGCACCTTAAAAAAAAAAACAAAAAAAAAAATTTGAATCACCCTAATGTACATATATGGTATACATAGGTTAACCAGTTTTTCTAAAAAGTAACAAAAGAACACTGCGAAAAAAGGAACATGAAAAATGTATTTAAAAATATATTTTTTTTAAATCATTATGCAAATTGATGTTATTCGATAAATGTTTTTTCATAAAACTAAGCAAATTTTGATCTTGTTTCTCGTTAAAAACTAATATTTTTAATTCTCAGAAATAATTTTTAATTTAAAACATCTTTTTATATTCACTATTTACTTTAGTAACGGCTGTGTATAAACTAAGTATTTGAAAAATATCGAAGATATAGTTTTTTGTTTTTAAGGGCAGAAAAACAGTGCGAGAGATGCGTATGAACCCCAAAGGAGTTAGTGCAGCAAAAAATAGGGTAGGGATCGTAGGGTTAAAGAAAAATTGCAAAAATATTGCATTTACCTTCTCTAACTTCCTTGCTATAAAGTTGAAGAGAAAATTTTCGAGAGACGTCAAAAATGTTTCCTCTAAAATTGTTGCTGGTAGCTCATTTTCCAGGGAATCTTTCTTATGCCCAAAACATTTTCTACGATTGAAAAGCAGCGAATCGGAGAAAAGGTTCGAAGGAATGTTTATTCATGATAGGGGTGAATATAACATGCAAATACTATTGTAATTTTAGCACTAAATATCTTACTTATTAAGTAATGTAGATATCGAATATTCATATTCCTCAATGAAAGTTCCATACATACAGTTTACATACATGCATGAACAAGTTTTTGGGCACACTTTTTACTTCCTCAATTTTTGTTTTAAGACATGGCATCCTATAAGCACCATATCATAAGTTATATGTATATTCAGGCCTGTTCTGATTCCGTTTCGGATTTGCATCGAAAACGAAATTGATATTCGAAGACTATTTCAGGATCATACAAGAAAGCAAAATCCGTCAAATTATCGGAACTATAACAACTCAAATTCGAAGTTCAAAAAAATTACATAGCTTATCGAATAATAGATAAGAAGAGCCATTGATATTTAATGTCAGACTTCAATTCCATTTCATAACTAAATCGGAATCAGAACAGGCCTGAATATGACGTTTTTAAAATTTTTTTTTTTTTCTGAAAAAAATTACGTATGAGACATATTTCAAAATTAATTTTGTTCAGAAAAGTTGATTAAAACGCTCCATAGGAAGGTTAAGTAGTGGTGCTGGAAGGGTAGTGTAATCGAAAAAACTTCTTCATCTTCTTGTCTTTTCATGAGGAACAACTTTGTCTCGGACACCAAACCTGCCAGACTTGAATTAAAAAAAAATCGCAGTAGAGCGTTTGTATCCTTGTCAATTACCGGTTACCTCGCAATTTGATTCGAGCTCAGTGATTACCCAATTACCCAAAGTTGATATCAGTCGATGTTCCTCCAGAATAACATAATGAATTGAAGGTTTATCAAAACATTCGTGCAAAGTCTAAGTCTTGTAACTTCAGCTGGCACACAGATATATTCGTACAATGAGTAGAAACGTGTGGAAAAGGTCCGCTAATACTTTTGTTTCAGAACTTTTACTAACTACATCTCTTCCTTCTGCAGTATTCAAGTTTCACTGTTACCCTCGTAAATTCTACGTTGGAATGACTAAGCTGTACCATAAAGTTCATATTCATACCTCAAATTTAAAATTTAAATATTTTAGCTACTTGAAACAGTTTTTAATTTAAATCTGTTAGTATACAGAGTACTTATAACGACGTTTTTTGACGAAATCATTATTTTTGCCATTCGCGTTTGTTAAGCCACATTTGTCAAGTGACTGATCGACACTAACTAAGCTAGACATGCTACTACTATGACTATTAAGCAAGGCAGTTTTATAGCAAATGCATTTGTTAGATGTTGTGGGATAGTTTAGGTCACCAAAACCGCAAGCATGAAAAGCATTAGTAGAATTGAAAGCGGAAGCAGAATCAGCTGAAGCATACGATTCAATACCTGTGTCAGCTAAACGTGCCCGTCCATTAACTTCCAACGATGGTCTGTTGGAACTATTTGTGTGGCCATTCATCAGCGGTGCGTCTGGCTTAGAGTCTGGAATGTAGAAATGAACAAAATTAATTCAATTTCCAACACAAAGTGTAAATAAATTAATTTTTTTTTAATCAGAAAATAATTGCTCACCAAATTACACACTTACCATTATCAGTCCAAGATTCTTTGGGTATCGACGCATTTGCTTCGATGTCCTTATTGCTCGTACCATTGCCGCTGTCATTGCCATTCACTGCGTCATAACGCACAAAGCGTGTGAGTAACATTACTGAAGCACCAACGATCGGTGGTATACCGGCCAATATAAGTGGTACCGTATACGATCCAGTACTATCATATATCTTACCAGCTATCGGTGGCCCAACAGTTAAGGGCAACGAACTGAAACCCAACAAAAATCCAATAGCCTGTGTTGCACCCGAAGCTCCACAAATCTCGTAGGCAATCGGACCCAACAGTGAAATAAAGCATCCATCGAAGAGGCCCATTATTAACGTAAACGCAATTAACAGCACATAGGAACTTGTCAGTGGCAGTAGCAGCGTCACTACGCCAATGCAAATTAGAGACAACTGCTGCAGATATATACGATTGACACCCGGTAAGTCAGCAATAGCGCCAAATATAAGACGTCCAATACCAGAAGTAATACCAATACACATCACTGGTAAGTTTGTGCTTTTGCCAGGAAAAACAGATTGCACAAACTTCACCATATGCACATATGGTACAAAATAACCGAATAGCGCTAACGGCACACACAAGGCCCAAATAACGTAACGCTTGCTCTTCCAAATTTCCACGTTGATTATGGAACGGAATAGTCTACTTATACGTGAACGTCCTGGTTTTATCTTTGGTGGTTCTGGTCGTGGATTTAGTGGCTTATAGACGAAGGAACACACTATGACAAAACATGACATTGCGCTCATTATACGTAATGTTGCCTCTAATCCATTATTTTTTAGCAGAGAGTCCAACGCTGGTGGCAGTATTACTGTAAATACACTAGAACCGGCAGTGACAAATCCATTTACTTTGCCCAAGTAGCGTTTGAAATAGTGACCTAATATGGCTAGTGTTGGTGTATACGCCAAGGCGGCACCAAAACCAAACATGATGCCATAAGTCAGGTACAGGGCTTCAATGCTTTGTGTGCAAAATGACGAGAGGAGCAGTCCGCCAGCACAGAGCAATCCTCCAATGAATGTAGTAAGTCTAAGGCCAATTTTATCTGTAAGACAACCAGCAACTGGCGATAGTAGGAATGTTGTGCCGATTGTTAGTGAACCCACAAGAGCTGGAATGTATTAAAGCAAAATTGTCAATATCTGAACAAAAATATAATTTTATATAAATATATTTTTATGATAGCCCAGAAAATTATATCGAAAATGACTAAGAAATTGGCATTTGAATAACATAAACACTACTGTAACATTTTGTACTTTGTATTATATAGAATTTTGAATTTACACATCTTCGAATTGCACTTTAAAAAATATTTTAATGAAAATATTAATTAAACTATTTCAACTCGTACGAAGCAGAAGTTTTTTCTTAATTTTAAAACATTCAAAATTATATAAATTTACAAATATATGGCTGCACTTTATTTCGAAAACGGCTACAGCGATTTTGATTGAACTTGAGGACTTGGTGCATAAGTGAAGAAAATAAAAATTGGGCTAGGTTTTAAGATATTAAAGTCTCTTAACAGAGGCGTGGCAAAGACCTAAACTTAAATTTTTTATAACATCATAACCAGAACTTGAAATAAACTTTTATAAAAGTTTTTTTTAGGTAAAAGTAAACTTTAAACTTTTATTTTTGTGAAATAAAAGTAAAAGTTTCCTTAAAACTTTTATATCCGAAAATAAAAGTAAAAGTTTTTTTTAACTTTTATTTCAAAAAGTCGAAAAAAACTTTTAAAAAAAACTTTTATTAGTTAAAGGTTTTTTTAAAAGTTTTTTTTGACTTTTATTAATAAAAGTTTTTTTTAAAAGTTTTTTTTAACTTATATTTTTAACAGTCACATGCAAAGAGTTTTTTTTTCGGGAAAAGGCCGAAAATGGATTTTGGAAGTGACAAGTGAGGTCCCCGACCCTCCTAAATGGGATTTTTGGACCCATTTCTCAAAAAAAATTTTATTGCACGAATCGATGGGAAAAGGCCGAAAATGGATTTTGGAAGTGACAAGTGAGGTCCCCGACCCTCCTAAATGGGTTTTTTGGACCCATTTTTCGAAAAAAGTTTTATTAAACGAATCGATGGGAAAAGGCCGAAAATGGATTTTGGAAGTGACAAGTGAGGTCCCCGACCCTCCTAAATGGGATTTTTGGACCCATTTTTCGAAAAAAATTTTATTGCACGAATCGATGGGAAAAGGCCGAAAATGGATTTTGGAAGTGGCAAGTTAGGTCCCCGACCCTCCTAAATGGGATTTTTGGACCCATTTTTCGAAAAAAATTTTATTGCACGAATCGATGAGAAAAGTTCGAAAATGGATTTTGGAAGTGACAAGTGAGGTCCCCGACCCTCCTTAATGGGTTTTTTGGACCTATTTTTGGAAAAAAATTTTACTCTTGCACTAAAATTTGTTTCCAAAAATAGGTCCAAAAAACCCATTTAGGAGAGTCGGGGACCTCACTTGTCACTTCCAAAATCCATTTTCGGCCTTTTCCCATCGATTCGTGCAATAAAAATTATTTCGAAAAATGGGTCCAAAAATCCCATTTAGGAGGGTCGGGGACCTCACTTGTCACTTCCAAAATCCATTTTCGGCCTTTTCCCATCGATTCGTGCAATAAAATTTTTTTCGAAAAATGGGTCCAAAAATCCCATTTAGGAGGGTCGGGGACCTCACTTGTCACTTCAAAAATCCATTTTCGGCCTTTTCCCATCGATTCGTGCAATAAAACTTTTTTCGAAAAATGGTCCAAATATCCTATTTAGGAGGGTCGGGGACCTCACTTGTCACTTCCAAAATCCATTTTCGGCCTTTTCCCATCGATTCGTGCAATAAAATTTTTTTCGAAAAATGGGTCCAAAAATCCCATTTAGGAGGGTCGGGGATCTCACTTGTCACTTCCAAAATCCATTTTCGGCTTTTTCCCATCGATTCGTGCAATAAAATTTTTTTCGAAAAATGGGTCCAAAACACCTTTTTGGAGGGTCAGGAACCTCCCCTGTACTCCCAAAATCCATTTTCGGCCTTTTCCCATTGATGCGTTAAGCACAATTTTTCTAAATATTATAAGTGCATAATTATCAGAAATTTCTTTCTTTTCAGAAACATCTTAAGTATTTTCCTTTGGACTTTATTATCAATAATCCTAAGTTTTCTCCTTTGAAATTTTTTGCTTAGTAATCCAAGATATTATTTTTGGATTTTCCTCGTTCTTTCATAAAAAAAAACTTTTATTTTCGCTTTTTGAAAAATAAAAGTCAAAAAAAACTCTTTGCATGTGACTGTTAAAAATATAAGTTAAAAAAAAACTTTTAAAAAAAACTTTTATTAATAAAAGTCAAAAAAAACTTTTATAAAAAACTTTTATTAATAAAAGTTTTTTTAAAAGTTTTTCAGAAAAACACTTATGAAAAAGTTTTTTGGAAAAACTTTTATTCTCTAAAAGTTTTTGAAGAAAGTTTATAAAAACTTTTATAACAAAAAAGTTTTAAGAAACTTTTATTTTGAAAACTTTTTGAATAAAAGTATAAAAGTTTCAGGGTCTGATCATAACTCGCAAACTATTCAAGATATTGTAATGAAATTGAATAGACGGATGCAAATCATAAATGTCTTAAGTTCTGCTTAAAGTGGGCAGAATCAAAAAAGTGGGCTTGGAACTTTTCAATAATTCAAAATTTTGAATCAATATCACTACACACATGTATGTACTGGCAAGACTTGTTGAAGGACGCGGCACAGCCCACAATATTTATAAACGTTATAATAATAGAACTTACAAAGCAATCGTTATGAAATTTAATATGTTAGATATCCTTGCTACAAGGTATCTTACTTATAACCAAAAGTGTGCGCAAAGGCACCTGTGGGCGTGGCACCTTCGATACGAGTAAAAAACGTTAAATGTTATACTTAGAGTGCTATGGGAGTAATTTTTTTTAAGATATGGTATAGAGACGTCGGTAATTAAATGGATTTCGACAAGTTAACATCAGTGGGCGTAGCACCTCTCATACATACAAAAATGCTAGATATTATATTTAGTGTACTATATGAGTAGTCCAAATAAAATTTAGTACAGAGATATTGGTTACTGTAAGCCTTGAAATTAAATGGATTTCGGCAGGATTACACCAGAGGCGTGGCACCTCCCATACATGCAAGAAACGTTAAATGTTACATTTAGTGTGCTATGGGAATAATTTTATTAAACTTTGGTATAGATATGACTTGTTATCAGGTATATCTGAATACAAAGTAGGCGAAATATCATCAATGAGTACCTCAATCGACATGTAAATATAGCAAACTATGTGAGTAATCATACTAAAATTTGCTATTTCTAAATCAAATTCGGACATTATTGTATTAGGTGGGTTTGCTACCGCCCTAAATTTTAAGACGGATTACGGCACATCTCAAACTGTACAAGGTACTATTATAAAGTTTGGTATTCGGGTGACGATTTTGTTCAAGGTTTTACACCTCTTTCAACTTTTTTCAAAATTTTTTTCGAGTTTTTCAGCCTCTTTTAAATTTTTTCAACATTCTCCATATTTTGTTGCCTTTTTAAGCCTTGATTTCTTTCGTATGAGGATATCTGAAGTCATTTACAAAAAATTACCAACAACTGATCAGCTTATTGACTCTATTTCGGCCAAAATTAAACCAAGAAAAACGATTCATAACAGCTAGTCATGATGGGTATAAGTAAATCGGAAATTATTTTTCAACAATAAATGTCTTAAGCTAGTCTTTTAAAGAAAAAATATTGATCTCAAACCTACACTAAGTCCAGAAAGCTTAAAAGAAATTTTTGTATAATATATAATTAGTAAGCCATGAACATATGAAGTGTTTAACTGTCGCCGAGCAGGAAATTGACCCCCTAACTTCTGGGGATGTGTGCTCGACAATCACGAAATCCCAGGATGATAACCTTTCAACCTACCTTCAACATTTAAATGTACTTCACACAGACTTCGAAACTAGGTCTGAAGATTTATTGACTAAGCAAATCTCACAGTGGATTATCAATCCAGAAGGTGACATTGAAGAAACGAATGTCATGTTACAAGAAGAACTTAGCGGAACTGTCACAAGCGAAAAACTGCAATTCTGTCTTCAAATAGACATATTTGTTACATATCCTGCAAAATACACTATCACAAGAAAGTTTTTGGTAGAAACCGATTGGAATATTTTAAAATTATGCAGCAAAGAAGATGACTTTGTTAATAAAGCGCTACCTTGAAGTCAAAACGAAGACACGAATTAATAAAATCGTTCTATGGGTACCTACTTAACTTACATTGCAATTCTTTAAGTAAATGCTTAATGTACGTAACTACTCGTACCTATTTATATGTTTATTCCATTTCAATGTCATTTAAGCTTTTGAACTGCACCGACTGCGGCTTTTCTCTATGGTGGTTAATACTAAACCTCACTTGCAATGCGCTTAAGTAAAATTAAGTCAGGCAATAATAATGAAGTGGTGCATTTATGATGACTACTCAATCGAAACTAATCGAATTAACATAAATTAAATCATATGTAGAAAATTTAAATAAAATGTACAAAATAAATAAATTAAAATAGGGTGTCCAACGAAGTTATCAGGACAACTAGGAAGGTGAAAGTGTTGAAAAGTTCATAGCCCTTAAGCTATTGGAGTCGCTGATCATACATTATTTATTTCAGCGTTCCACCTAGGAAGGATATAGAAAATCAGACAGATAAACACTTTAAAATGTCAATTTGTTTCGTAATTTTTATATAAAATTTATTTTAATATATAGTTCACAGATTGCATAAGGAGAACCACTTTCCCCACTTGTTTAATTTTTTTTTTTTGTTAAATATGGAAATCGATGAAATTTTGAAAGAAATAGGGAAGAATGAGACAGGGTTCAAAAATTAATCATTAATAGATAAAATGAAATCGTTTGATAATACAAAGCGGCTTTCAAATAATGTTAATGTTTTGAACTTTTGGAATAACTACCCTGCCAAAGAATTATCCTAATTAGCTCAAGTTATTTATGATGTTTCAGTAACCCAGGTTTTGGTATAGAGGACATTTTCCACCCTAAAATTTATTCTCGGAGACCTGCGGGGAAATATTGGCGAGGACTTGCTAGAAGATATTTTTCTCATCAATCTCAACTGATTATTGTGAATCAAATTCTTTATCAAATACTAATTTTTTACTACGTTTATACTTATAGCGTATGACATAAATTATATGTTCATATATATTTCAATATACTTTTGGATTGATATTGAATAAAAATAGCACAAATTTGCATAGTTTTTTTTTCATTCCCGAACCGTTGAACCGAAACCCCGGTTCAAAGAAAACAAAAACCGTTTTGACGAACCAATCCAAAAGTGCGAAAACGGTTCGAACCGATGAACCGAACCGACTAAATTTTTCACCCGGTTCACGTCCTTGATGGTAAGTACATGATTCCTCTCTATTATGTCTATACTAAAGATCTCTGAAGATTAAAATACAGTTTTACACAGGGCATTAATTTGATTATTTGAAGTTTGATATCATTCCATCTCTATCAGATAAACAGTTGCTCATGTGCCTTTTATACAACAAAATATTTAGCAATGACGCTTTGAAACCATCCAAGCTAGGGGAGCATCTGGGAAGGATTCACTCTGATAAGGCACGTAAACACTTAAATTATTTTCAAAAATTGAAAGTAAAACTTTAGAAGAGATTCACGGTGGACAGAATGTTCGCTTCGACGTCAAAAATTATAGTTTTTTGGTGTTTTACAATATCTTGCTAATCATAGCAAAATAGTATCGAAAGAAATCCTTTGAGCAAGAGCACAGTTTAAAGGTGTTTCGATCAAATGAGTTATGATGTTGAAAGCTTCTTGTATAATTTTCTACAACGACCCATTTTTTCATCACACTGGATAAGTTAACTTTTCATGATAATGAAGCACTATTGTTCGCAGATGTTCTTTTTGTTATGGAATATGAAATCCATGAAGAACTGCTATCCGCGTGGATTTTGACAACAAATACTAAAGGCAAATCAATATTTAATGTGTTGAAATATTTTGTCCTGGAAAAAACAATCCCATTATCAAATATATTATAAGCGGCAGCAGATGGAGGCCCTGCCATGTTTGGGCACTATAATGGTTTTAACAGCCACTTAAACCATTTTACTTTTTGCACCAACAAAAATAGTGACGAGAAAAAACGCTAGCTAGAGTTTAAGTTATTAAAAAGCAAACTTCAGCTGCTTTTCGTGAATGTCAAAAAAGAAAGAAAGAGTTTGGAAAATAAGTACGAGCTTTCGGAAGGCCATTAAAAAATCTGTCGAAAGCACTTGAAGTAAGATTTTTACAGTTAATATAGGACACAAATTATCTACATAAGACAGAGAGTGTCAACCAAAAATCTCGAATTGTCATCTACCCTGCATGTTTTTGATGCAACAGAAAAATATTTTAGGATATAATTACTATCCAATAGGACAACTGCCATTGCCTAGGGTAATTTTCGCCTTTTGACTAAGGACATTTGACATGAAATGCGTTATATCCCACATTTTTTTATTTCATGTAAAAGTTTAACAAATGTACATGTAAATATAAGCCTTAAAATACTTATTTTTATGTTTCAAGACTATCCACTCTCAATAAGCTCTGAGTTAGCTTCAAGAACACATTTAAAGTTAATGAGTTTATAATAAGTCAGATGATCTAGCAAGTTAACCAAAAGATTTTCTCAGCTAAGCCTATAAAGTGCAAGTAATAATAAAGCGAACAAACTAAGAAGGTTTGTCAAAAGCAAAAAAAAAAAAAAAAAACGCAGCAGTGAACGCTAAATGGGTCAAATAACAGTTTTTACTTCGCGACTTTAGACTTTGTTACGTCGACTTCTTCATATTGGAAACCAATTTTGAAAATGCAACATAATGAAAACGCAATACATCAAATTAAAACTAGAAAAAGTTTCCGTAACCTATTTATGGGTTAGAAGATAATTATAATTTGTCTTTGTTTCAATTATTCGTAAAATAACAAGCTGATAACATAAATTGTAATTTAATTATAATGGTGTCATTTTAATTAAACTTTAATCATCATCAAATCATATTAATATTTTTCTGATTATTCAACAGTATTGAATTACACTAACCAATTGCAAAAAATATTTATTAATTATTGAGTGCAATTATTTGCATGAGTTTATTGGCACGAAAACAACTAAAAATTAAGTACCCTACATAGCGATTGCTGGAGGCAGGCGTGATATTCTTATATTCGTTCATATTTAAGTACATACATAAATAAATTAGAGTATTAACTACTCCGACGAAAGTTTTAATTAATATCAAATTATTCGATACTTTAAACATTTTCGACTTTTTTGAAAATTTTTCGACTCTTCCAATATTATTCGACGTTTCCGACATTATTCAAAATTTTTTGATAATAAGCAACCCATTCGACATATTTCGACTTACTTACTTACTTAGATGGCCATAACAACCCGTTGTCAGGTTACGGCCGACCTCATTAGCTCTCGCCAGGCGCATCTGTTTTGCGCGCGCCTTCTCCAATCGTTAATGCCAAGCGCGGTTAGGGCTTCCTCAGCTTGGTCTATCCACCGGAGGCATGGTCTCCCTCTTCGCCGTTGACCGGAGTCCTTCGAATACCTTTTTCGCTGGAGCTTCTTTATCCATACGATGGACATGACCCAGCCAGCGTAGTCGCTGTATTGTTATACGCTTAACTATGTCAATGTTGGCGTAGAGCTCATACAGCTCGTGGTTCATTCGAATGCGATAGTCGTCGCCAACTCGAACAGGACCAAAGATTTTGCGGAGAACTTTCCTCTCGAACACCCCAAGAGCGGCTGCGTCTGTTGTCGAAACCACCCATGCCTCAGCGCCATAAAGAAGTACAGGTAGAATGAGCGTCTTGTAGAGTGTTAGCTTTGTCGATCGAGAGAGAGCACTGCAACGTAATTGCTTACTGAGACCGTAGTAGCACCTATTAGCAATTGTTATTCTCCGCTTAATCTCCAGACTGACATCATTGTTGCTGGTTACGGCAGTGCCAACGTAAATGAATTCCTTGACAACTTCTAATTTACAGTTGCTCGCTGTAACATGAGAGTCTAGATCCCGTGCTCTCTTGTTGTTGTTAGTAGACATCATGTATTTCGTCTTGCCCTCGTTTACCGTCAAACCCACTTTGGCTGATTCCTTTTCAATAGCAGTGAAAGCAGCAGTAACATCTCTCTTACTCCGACCGATAATATCAATATCATCAGCGTACGCAAGGAGTTGAACACCTTTGAAGAAAATGGTGCCATTATGATGCACACCGGCTTTTCGTACGATCCCCTCCATAATGAAATTGAAGAGATCGCACGGAAGCGGGTCGCCTTGTCTGAAACCTCGCTCGGTATTAAAAGTTCCGGAGAGGTCATCCTCTACCTTGACGGAGCTACACGTATTGCTCAACGTCATCCTGCAGAGCCTTATCAACTTTGCAGGTATACCAAACTCAGACATTGTTGCGTATAGGCAATTCCGCACTGGGCTATCGAACGCAGCTTTATAATCGACGAAGAGATGGTGAGTGTCGATTTGATATTCATGGGTTTTCTCCAGGATTTGGCGTAGTGTAAAAATCTGGTCTATGGTGGATTTACCAGGTCTAAAGCCACACTGATAGGATCCGATCAGTGTTTCTGTATACGGCTTCAATCTTTCACACAATACGCTCGAGAGGATCTTATATGCGATGGAAATAAGACTGATACCCATGTAGTTGGCGCAGATTGTCGGGTCTCCTTTCTTTATTACAGGACAAAGCACGCTGAGATTCCAATCGTCGGGCATGCTTTCCGCTAGCCATATTTTGCTGATGAGTTAATGCATGCACCTTATCAATTCATCGCCACCAGCTTTAAACAACTCAGCTGGTAGGCCGTCAGCACCCGCTGCTTTGTTGTTTTTGAGTCGCTGGATACCAACTCGAACCTCTTCATGGCTAGGTGATGGTACTTCCACAGCGTTATCATCGATTGGTGGTATCGTACTGCATTCTCTCTGGGCGGAATTGGTGGAATCATCGCCCGTAAGCAAGTTGGAGAAATGCTGCCTCCATAACCTCAGTATACTCTGTGTATCTGTAACCAGATTTCCATTTTCTACAAGTGGATGCTCCAGGCTTGAAACCATGAGTTAGACGCTTAACTTGTTGATAGAATTTTCGATCAGGAACTTTTCCCACTTACGTGGACTTCTACAAGCAGCTCCATCCTCCAACATATTTCGACACTTATCGAATTATTCGACTTTTTCTATACCATCCGCCTTTTCTCGACTTATTCGAATGTGTTGTTATTTATTCCTTAAAAAAATAATCGTGACCTATCTACTTTTTCCACATCCATTGACTATTTTGAAATTTTTCGACATTCGAAAATATATAACTCATTAATTTTTACTACTCTTTAACCTTGTCGATACTTGCTCAATTGTATTTTTTACTTTTCACACTGCTTGAAACTCTTCTATATTAACATAAATGTATATCCTTAAGTTCACATCTCATGTCGCGAGTGCTTTCATTTAACTACTTTTAAAAAGTTTTTTTTTTAACAATTAAAAAAGTTAAGTACATTAATTGATTCAGTATGATTTATTTATTATCAATGTGCGAGTCGACATAGTCATTCTATAGGGCGCAGAGCTTAAGTTGTCCATGAGAGAAAAGATTATGTTACATATTTTCAATATTAAATACCATGTCATTGAAAACCACAATTCAAGCAAAACTGCAAAGTTTTCAACTGCAATGGGTGTTAAAACATAATATGCTTGCACTTAAAATAAACGGATCTTAAAAACAGTGAATCTGGGCAAATCAAAAGTAGCGTTGGTCCTCAAAAAAAAAAAAAAAAAATCGTAGCAATTTAGTAGAGGTATCAGAGCAATATACTTACAGCTGATCCCGCAGAAATTTTAGTTTAATTTTTTAATGAATCAGACTTCTTACCAATTTAGGAAAATAAGATTTTAGGGAAAACTAGTGATAGCATGCCATGATATTGATAAGCATTTATTGTCTTCCTTTGCTTGGCACAGCATTTCTGCACAAAATTGGGGTAAAAGAGTGGTCATGCATGGGCTACGTTTTAGGACTACATCCTATGATATGTCTAACACCGATTTTGCTTATTCAGTAATGCTGCGCTTAAATTTCATTGCTACTTTTAGGTATATTAGGGCTTTTTTTCTGGACCTACAAAAAATTCTCTCAAAATCTTAGCTTCCTGTGAATGGCACCCGCAGAGTTTGTTTCCCATATAATTTATATGTAAAAACCGACTAGATGCTAAGTACTAAATCCACAAATTTATTATTTTTTCTACCAACTATTGTTATTTTAGTCAAATGTCGTTTTTTCCATGTAAATTAAATTGCAAACAAACTCTGTTGGTGCCATTAACAGGTTTAATCTGAGAAGCTGAAATGTTTTGAAAGTTTTATTAGGTCCGTATGCCGTATGCTTATAGTTTTTTAACCGCACTGGCAAGAGTGTATGTAGGGAGTGTGCTCTAGGGCTCATTAAGACCCGCTCAAAATAGATAGATCGTTAGATTTGATGGGGAAGATAGATGAATGAAAAAGGAAACCTCAGACTACCGCACTCAGACTATATATTCAATGGTTCCAATAGACAGTGTTACCAAGTGATCGGGATTGGCCTGGAAGAAAAGCTCTGTCAGTCCTAATGACCCCCATGATAATACTAATGTGTGTTGTGTGCTGGTCGTATGCTTTGAGCCTGCCTGCTTACACTGACCATCACATGCAGATATTTCCTACTCAAAAGATGGAGAAACTTAGCCGAAGTCTTCCTGTAAGCACCACAGTGTTCCAGTGTCAATAATTATTGTATTGTTTTGCCATGCATTACTTGATGAATTTTGATTTGGAATTTTTGATTATTTTACTGAGAACTATGCATTTCTCTCGTCATTTTCATGCAACGTCTATAAAGGCATAAGTTTTTGTTTAAAAGACAGTCGACACACCAGAGACTGTGAAAATTTGCAACCCTCACTGGAAAAAATTCTATCGACGAAAAGCTCAGACACCATTCTCCGTTAAAAATTATATTTTCTCTGACAAAATTAATCTATGGATTAAATGTGTTGTCAACTTTATCGGTTAACATTTACGTGGAATCATGTATAGTCCTTATGGGGTTTTAATGTTTTATGTTATCATACCACAGAGACTTATGTGGCGACAGTAGCGTATCTAGGGGAGGGAGGGGGCGAGGGTGCGGTAATACGGTCCTCGAAATTTAAAATTTTGCTTTCAGCATAAATAGATTTTTTTTTTAGTAAATATAAAGATTTGAGAGAATGTGGAAATTATATGAACTGTTAAATTCGTATATCTAATTTTGCTAGGGATTTCGCGGAACCAAAAGTGAGGAACATTTTTTTTAGTTAGAAAATTGTTAGTATAAAAAATATATTTTGTGTTGGCAGGGGGCAGAAAAGTACGTCCTCGCCCCAGCGCCCAATGTGCACGCTATGGCACTATGTGGCGAAAGTAGGGCTACCAGATGGCCTTACTACAAAAGTAGCACATATCAAAAAATTGGAATTTTGTAAAAATGAAAACGTTAATTTTTTTTTAATTTCATACAAATATTTTTGATGAGCAAAAAAAAAAAAAAAAAAAAAAAGGTCCTCACTTTGTACGAGAAAACTCCAGCAAATTACAACCAAAAATACATTTCGAGTCAAAAGTAACAAAGTAGCAAAGCCTTGCAAAAGTAGCACTTTTGCTACTTTAGTATCGCATCTGGTAGCCCTAGGCGAAAGGCCTGGCGATAGCCATACACATCCAACGTCCAACAGCTCCTTTCAGGTGTGAAGACAAACTTTTTTAGAACCACTGGATGGAGTTAATTTAAGAGTTTCAGGGTGAGCGTAGTGAGCGACATTGAAATACATCAATATCATTATGAAGGTTATTTTCCCAAATCGTAAATATTGGACACAAATAATTAATTATTATCAAACAAATAGGCAGGGCGTTATTTCACAAATTATTTCAGTGTTGCTTATCGCATAACACTTACAGTTTTATTTATTTATTTCTGTACTCCAAAACTTTTAAGCTTATAAAAATCTTACACTGAAAAATTTATGTACTCCTATACTTTTGGACTTATAAAAAAATTACACTGAAAAAGAAAACTGTGCAAAAATCGTGCAATCAGTATGATTAATATTTTTCGTAAAAGTAAATAGTAACACAAAAATTGTGTACTTTTCTTTAATTATAAAAAATATACAAAAACTATGCGGACGAATTTTTTTCAGTGTATTTTATTTTTTCCTCAAAGCTCATGATACAATAAATACAAAAGCTTCAAACAAATTTCCTGTAGAACTACTAGTTTTCGAGTAAGAAAATAATTGTGCTAAAATAAAATTAGCTTTAGGCCAATTTTTTTTTTTGACAAAACTACTACTTAATGTACATTTTTTTGCTTAATGAAACTTGAGAAATAATGCACAGTTAAATATACTCGTACCTAAGAATTTTAGGAATCATTTTTTTCTTAGTTAAAAATAATTTTTCAAAAGACTATAACTCGATGTCATGAACTTAAACTATTCCTCGTTGATCCTTTACTCTTATCTCTTTCATATAAAACATTTATTGTTTTTTTTTTTTTTTTTAATTGATAAATCGATGTATATATACATTATATACACTTACATATAAGACTTTTTCGGCACGTTTAATGCCTTTGTTTATGCCGGAAATAAAAGTTTTAATTTTGCTAAAATCTGACTGCCTTGAATTTCGCAACGAAGATTATTCTTATCTTAATGATTCTTGACCTAATGTTTATTGTGTTTTAATCTAAGTTTTGCATATTTTTATTTATTTAATTATATACAACATATTAGCTTTTTGTATAATACGTACGAGTATTTTGAAGAAGGCGTGTCCGATACTGTACTTTACAACAAATTTTACCTACCTAATAAATACTGTGGCGAAAGATTAACAAATTGACGATTGCAAATGTGCGGCGAATTTGCAGTGGGAGAAGTTTCACACTTTTCAAATGAAATGTGAAATTTACTCAACGGGGAAAATTTAATTTTTAGCGCTCATTGTCAGCAAAAACTTATATGGAAGGGAGATTCTATCTTAAACACACTGTGCGTTATAGGGTGCTTAAGATATACCTCCCAATGTCCCTCTAAATCAGTACTTTCAAACAAAGATTATCTTATAACTGGAGTAATAAAATGATTGATTTTCATTAGGTAATTAATCACATATCATTAAATGGTCTCATTATTGCCGGCAGTGTTTTCACATCATAATTATCGCATGTTAAAGTTTAAAAAAAAAAAATCAAAAATTTAATTGCAGTGTTTTCAAAATATCGTTATTAAATGTAGCTCAATCATAGATATTTAAGTGCACCTATAAACAAGTTCACCATACAAAACTTTGCCTGAGTCGTGTACTTTTACAGGCATAATCTAATCTTTATTAATACCAAAATGACTTTTTAGCTATCAATATATGAATATTTTCTTTGAAAACTCTTTTTTTGTGAGTAATCCCTTATATGTTATGGGGTTGAATTTAAAATTGATTCAAAAATTAGGAGACAAAGTTGTTTGAATCACATGGGGTCCGAACCACCCTGTTTATAATTGAAATGCCCTAGAATGGTTTTAATAACAAACTTATGATATCGAAAAATATTAAATTCATAAGTCAATCGATGTAGTCATTCTGTTTTTGATACAATCAAATTATAAATCTTTGCCAAATTTATTCTGCTTTGACCCACTTTATGAGATATCACAAAATACTATGGTGACCAAAATAATTCAACACTTGCGAGAAATTCTCAAAGTCATTGCCATTGAAAAATTGTATAATAGTACGAACGAGCAATTGAATAATTTCCGCGATGCATTTTTTTTTTGTTTTTTCGGGCTAATTGCCAAATTCTAATTATAAGATCGTTTGGTATGTATGACTAGTTGGCATAGTTTCGATACGATGCATTCTGCTAAGTGACCAGACATTACAAAATGATGAAATATTTACTTTAAATCAGGTAAGAACACTAGTGGGTATGAATACAGAGCTGAAAAAATTTAGAAACTTGAAAATACTTATAGGAATTAACGATAAATATAGATGGGTTATTTCAATCAAATTTATAATTCACTCGAATAAGCCCAATATTGGAGTTGCATAAACAACTCACAAATGCATCGTATGCCAACATATTGAGGAGTGTTCTAATGGGTTGAGTCTGCCACTGTCGAAAAATGGCAATTGTAATTATGAAAATTGTAACTATTTTACTGAGGTTACTGTAGTACAGTTCACCATTGTTAAAAGGAATCATCAGTGACCTTTTTTAGTTAATGCAGTGAAGAATTTATGAGCTTGGTGTTTCCCAATTTCGCATATATTTTTTGAGTACCGAAACAAAAGCTGAAACAATGTAAAGCCAAAAATTATTTATTCTTTTCTTTTTGTAACACATTTAACATTACACTTTTCTTGTAGATTCTTCGTCACAAGCTTTCTTGGCGTGTCAAAATGAAGTAGCAACCGCAAATCGTATAATGAATCAGTGAGCTCACCGAAATGGAATTTTGTGTGGTGTTTTATCAGAACAGAAAATAATAGCAAGTGTAAAATTATTAATTATTTTTGTTCTGGTAAAACACCACGAAAATCGTAACGGTTTCATGGGATACTCAGAGGCGTAACTATAGGGTAATTCTAAATCTATCGAATTTAATATTCTTTACATTCACATAAGAATAGACTCGATGCTTGTTTGTTTGTTTCATTATATCTATGGTGAAAAGGAAAAACTGCTTAATTCAACTTTAGCACGAATTGAGTTAAGAACGCCATGATGATCTCCGTATCTAAAAGCACCCCTCACCGAAATTTCAATCATATTGGATGATTTTTCGGGAAGTTATGGAGGGAGGAACTTTGACTTATCTTTTTTAAGTGTACAATCTCATTTGGAATAGTAGGTTAAGTGTATTTATAATTTATGGTATTTAAAATTGTTCTAGAGAAAAAGAGCTTGAAATAGTATGAGCTGTTTTTCGAAATCAAAAAAAAAAAAGAGTTTGAATACTCATCGATACATCGATACAAGAGTTTTTTTTTTTTTTTAACACATCCAATTGACAGCAATATTTATTATTTTTCTCTATTAGTGCTTCTGTGAGCTATGCGGTATTTCCGTATTTTCTCTCGCTTGGAAAAAGCGCTTAAGTTGTATTTTCAAGAGTAGAAATATATAAATGCTCCGATTCGAAAAAAATCAGGTCTGTTAATTTAGAAAAATGCAGATATCTTTGTTTTTAAATAAGATAATGATATGCGGGTTCGGTATTCTTTTAAGCAAATAACAGTACATTAAAAATGATGTACCATGGGATCGGCGGCAACATAATATTTGAGGTGTTGGAGCTAGAAAGTGGAAAATCGGTACTTTTTTAATTTTGTCCGGTCAATTGTCAATTTTTTTGTAAGAAACGAAGAAGAAGAAGGAAACTCAATCACGGATTTGAATTCCCCGATCGATTGTTTCCCGAAAACCATACCCACTTTGTTGAAAAATTTTATAACCTCTACAACTTGCAGCATTTTTTAAATCAAGATTTTTGAAAATGGGTTGCTTACTTAAAACAGAGGGCGCTTATCCAGTTTTCAATATTAACCTTAATTCTAGTAATGGGGCTTGTCCAGACATATAAGTAATCCGCTGACACATCGTGAAAAAATCAAAAAGTTTTTTTTTGAACCGCTCTAATATAAATATAATTTATGTAATTCGCTATAAGTACGTAGTAAAAAAAATCATATTTGATAAAAAATTGATTTACAATAATCAGTTGAGATTGAAAGTTCTAACAAGTTCTCGTCAATATTTCCCGCAGGTCTCCGAAAATAAATTTTAGGGTGCAAAATGCTCTCTCTACCGAAACCTGGGTTGCTGGAACACCAAAAATAATTTGAGATAATTTAGATAATTCTTTGTCAGGGTAGTTATTCCAAAATATCAACATTATTTGAAAGCCGCATTATATTATTAAACGATTTGATTTTATCTATTAATGATTTATTTTTGAACTCTGTCTCATGCTTCCCTATTTCTTTCAAAATTTTATCAGTTTCCATATTTAACAAAAGAATAAATAAAAAGTGGGGAAAACTTGTCTATTGAAAATTGGTCAGAATGAACGCTCAAATCTTTATAAAAAGTGATTTGGTTTTCGGTTCGGATCAAACATTTGTGGAAATTTCGGTTCGGTTAATGGTGCAGTTGATTAGTAAAAAAAAGCGATTTTCTGGCTCTGAGCCGATTCGATTCAAAACCGGTTCACGTCCCTGCTTAAAAGTGATCTACTGCAAAACGACAAAATCAGACTTAAGCACTTTTTACTTTTCACCACAGATGTGTCAGAGGTGAGCACATAAGCTACAGGGTCGATTTCATTAATTGTTTCACTGGCCGGAATTGAACGCTAAGCGATCTCTAGAACTGATATCCCACACTAGACACAGTGTCTCGTCAGTTGTTGCAGTAATAACTGGCCACTGGCTTATCGGCAGACATGCGGAGAGATTAGGTATTCGGTCTTTTGACTACTGTAGAAGTTGTGGGGATGTGGAGGAGGAGGAAAACATTAAACATTTTCTTTGCTCCTGCCCTGCACTTGCTAGAAAACGCCACAAAACACTTGGTTCGTTTTTGTTTGATGACCTGGAGGACCTTAGACATGTTAGCATAGGTAAGTTATTTAGTTTCATTACGAAATCTGGATGATTCAATGAGAGGGTATAGTCAAGTACCCTGTGGTATCACAGTGGACCAAACTTGGTCTAAGTGAGTCGGTTTTGTAACTGACTGCATGAATTATTTTTTATTTTGAAAAATTTAAGAGGCGTCAAACGATCTATCAAATGTGGTATTAAAATAAATGTAACCAAATTCGATATGGAAAAGTTGAGTGACACCTACAGTGGGCGCATAGAAAAGTGACTCTATAGAAAGGAAATTCTTCTGTGCTGTAAATTTTGAACCGCATACTGGGTCAACCGAAAAGGCCTCAACCCATGGAGTCTATCAAGTCCGTTCTGTCAAAGTACACAACTGACAGCTGAAATGAAATCCACACATGAAGTGCAGCCAAATCGCAAATTGTCTGCCAACAACGGATCGTTTACTTCCGAACTTGACGGACTATTGTGCCTTCAGAAGCGAAAAGTGCGTATCTCAAAAAATTAAGAAATTACGCGTCTAATGAACTTCTCCAAATGTCGGTATCTTAGTTCAAACATATGAGAAATCTCCTAAGAAACTTTTCTCTATCTCAATTTTACAGGTATTTCAACAAATTGACTTAAACAAAAGGTCATTTATCTCGAAACGCATTTTTTTGTTTTAGAACGCCCTTTTCGCTTCTGAGGGCAGTATTGGTTGTGGACTTAAGTCGTTAGAAACGAACGCTTATCTTATCTTATCGTTTTTCAATAGATTGAACCTTCGGCTATGTATGCATTTTCATACTTTTCGTACAAATTTGGAATAATATAATTTGAAATTTTAAGTACACATGTAAATTTTTTTATCTTTAGAGACGTAATCTTTTTTTATATTTTATGGATGCTTTTTTCAATGAAAAGGGAATATTTTAGATCATTTAATTCATACTGAATCGCTGCCTAATCTTGTGTTAATATATCACCTCTTTATAAACATTGCACTTGTGGATTTTACCTACTACTTAAACTGTATTCTAATTTATCTGGACAACCCTGACAACCGCAAATGACTTTGACACTGCTGATAAGGTTCATAACAGAGTTTTTTATTTAACTCAAAACACACACAGAGTAACGTTAAGCGTGTTTCTTTTTTAATCGGAGCCAAAATTTCAGATTTTTTTTTTGTGACCAGAGCGAGATCAGATTATACTCTTTATACTCAGAATAATTTCGCCGAACAGAGTACATTTGGGAAAACATATTTTGACAAGTTTAGTTAAAACTTTTAAGTGACTCAATACCCAACCATACTACATTCAAACATATCTAAATAGTTTTGAAAAAGGAAAGCCAAGTATATGATTTTTAATTGATAGATAGCATAATTGAATCAAGGAAGTGTAGATAATCAACTTAAGTTCTAGATGGCATTATTTGATTAATAAATAAATACCATTCTAAAAATAAACACAAAGAAAGCGCCACATGATATCGCCGTACCCGCAATTATCTGATATTGGCAAATATGTACTAACAACCACTATTAATAATTGATATATGATACATCGCATTTCATCGTCAACGTATTGACTGCATTATCTGAGCACATGGGCGATCAGTAGGAAATTTTCAAAGCAAAAACAAACAAATTTCAATCGCTGTTGAGTAATTGATAAATAACAGAAAATAAACAAGTGAAACACAATGTCAGGGTTTTGTAGTACAGACAGACAGACAGTGTTTATCTGGCATGTAATATAAAATACGAGGAATGTTAGCGTTGTGCACTACAAGTTTAATTTCGCAAGTAAATTAAGAGATAAGGATAGTTCTTTGTAATTTTTTGCATCATAAAACTTTTAAAGTTGCTTACGCTACAAAAATATGTTGCGTATATTATGGAGTTTTGCAAGTCGAAACATAAAGAGCTGTTCTAGGTATTTTGCTTATAATGCGAAGTATGTACCATTAAATATTTTGCCATAAGTTGGAAAACAGTATGAAAAAAATTAAAAATAAAGAAATTGATTTTCAAAATATTTCATAGCTCTGTAAATATCAATCCTATGAAATAAAACTTAAAATATACATACGTAATATGTTGGCAAATAATTGCTCTTTCAAAAAAAAACATTTTGAAATTTTTATTTTAACAAATGATATTTTAAGTTATTCAGCATAATATTTTCACATACATATATTATTATTAAATTATTTGCAAAAGTTCAGAAAAAATAGCAGATATTGAGTACCTAGTTCGAATTGATTAATTTCGTTACTGTTGTTTTGCTTAGATTACAAAAAAGATTAACTCAAAATATCATTTCAAAAATAAAATAAAACAAGTGAAGGTGTTATCTTCGGCCAGGCCGAAACTCACATACCCTACACTGCGTTGAAAGTACATTTTAAATAAATGTTAAAAAGGCGTTAAAGAGGTTGAATAAGTCGAAAAAAATGTGAAATGTTAGAAAGGTTGAAAAATGTTGAAAAAGTCGAAAATATATGCAAAATGTTGAAAAAAGTTGAGAGAGGTTGAAAAACTCTAAGAAAGTTGAAACAATTCAAAATGGATGAAAAAGTCGAAAAAATAAAGAAACTAATGAAGAAAGTTGAAAAAGTCGAACAAATATATATAGGATATATTGGAAAAAGTTTCAGGGTTGAAAAAGTCGAAAGAATAAGGAAAATGTTGAAAAAAATCGAATAGAAATGAAAAATTAGAAATATGCCACGCCCACTTGTCCAATTCCACCCACTTTTGGCTCAATAAACTATATTCGTGATCGACATCCTCATATTAAATTTCAGCACAATAGCTTGTATAGTTTGCGATATGTGCCGCAGTTAAATTTAAAATTTAGGGCGGTGACACACCCACTGGTACAATCCAGCCCGGTTTTGATCCAGAAATAGCTTTCCATAAGCAAACCTCTTACACCAAATTTTAGTATGATTGCTCACATATTTCGATAAATATGCCACTTACCGTATTTTACTTGTATGGGAGGTGCCACGCCCACAGGTACTATTGAACCAAATTTTTTATTATAAGAGACCTTATAGGAAGCATATCTACCTCATTAAATTTCATAACGATTACGTTGTTAGTTCTCTTTATATAACGTTTATAAATGTTGTGGGCGGTGATACGCCCTTGAACGAGTTTTTTCAGTAAAGTAGCTGAGATTGTATTGATGACTGCTTTCAGCGGCATCATCGCCAAAATTTTTATGGAAATCGTTTGTGCAAATTCTGAGGTATACGGAATCAAAATTTTTAACAGTTGAAAAGTGCCACGCCTATTTTTTCGATTCCGCCCACTTTTATCTCAATTCAAGATATATTTGATATGTATCCGTTTACCAAATTTCATCGCAATATCTTGAACGGCTTACAAGATATGGTAGTTTGAATGATAAAATTTAGGGCTGTGCCACGCCTCTGTACGACCTTTTGGAAACTTGAAACCCAATCTAATCCTAATTTGGTTCACATGTGCACCAAATCACCAAGTTTCATCAAAATCGCTGCAACTTTTTTCAAAATTGGCCAGTGTAAATTTACATAGAGTATGGGCGGTAGGCGTGTCCGTCAACCGATTTCACCCATTTTCAATAGCAAGATGCCTGCAAGAAGAGGTGACCTGTGTGTGAAAGTTTCATTTAGTTTAGCTTTCTTGGTTTTCCCGTAAACCTGATTTCAACGGACAGACAGACAGACGGACATCGCTAAATTGACTCAGGTGGTGACGCTGATTAAGAATATACATATATACTTTTCCATACCTGCCACGCCCCCTTCGAGGTGTTACAAATGGAGAGACAAAGTGAATATACCCTCGGTGTAGGGTATAATTAGGACAATTTTTTTTCGTGGAGTTGCAATTTACAGAAACAAAAAATTAAGTAGTATCATAATATTTCAAAACTTTTGGAAATTTATGAAAAATGAAGCATTATTTTTTAAAATATGTTTTATCTCCGTAATCATGAACTTTCCGGAAAATATTACTCGAACATATAATGTTTGAAATTAGTTACTTTGATATTTGAAAAATAAATGTTTTCCCCTTAGGCAAAGAACTGGATATTAGAAAGCGATGTTCCGATATTAGATTGTTAAGGGGACGTCCATAAATTATGTGAGTCAAAATAGGGGGAGCGGGTGCGTAAAAATCTCATCAAGAGCGTAAAAATCTCACCAAGGGATAGGCGGAGTCAATAAAAATCTTACGTCATTTTTTTAATGCAGAGACTATACATTATTATAGCAGATTACATTTAAAAATCATAAGGCTTGTCTCACGGAAAGGAGGGGTATTTTTTTGAAAATTCGGACCGCCCCCCTCCCTTCCGTGAGACTTACCTTATAATTTTTAAGAGTAGTCTCCCTCCGCCTTGGTAAGATTTGGTGAGATTTTTCTTACGCATTTATTTTCAAGTCTTTATACCCTCAGAAAGATTTCAGAGAGCAAAAGTCAATGCATCATGTCTCTCTTTAAGATCTTTTATAAAAAAAAAACGTGAAATAGAAATATCCAATTAAGAAAAGTTTTGCTTGCGCGACTTTGCATTCGAATATCTAGAAATGTGTTATAGTCCATTGAAATGTTACATTGACATTGCATTTTGGACAGGACAAATTTTTTTTTTTGGGTTGTGTAGGAAGAGTCAGCGTGAGTATAAAACTCAGTTTTCGGGGTACAGCCCTCCCATTTGTCCACCATTTAAAAAAATGGGTGTAAATTATTTTTCCGCGATATCTTGCAAGACGTAAGTCTCACAACATTTTTTTAAGACTTTTTGAGTAGAAAATTGAATTTTTTACAATATTTCTTGACATATTTTTGATCGTTAAATTGAAAATGAAAAAGTTATAATTAAAAATAGACTAAAATTAAAATAAAAAGAGGTAAAATATCATTTAAGGGCCAAAACTATTAATATTACGAAAAAAAGATTATAACATAAATTGTAGAAAGTTTTTTCTAATTTTATTTTGTATGAATATGTTTTTATCGTAAAATGAGTCAGAAAGGAGATATTGTCAAAAAACTGCTTTTGGGCGCAATTTTTCCAATATGGTGGCACGAGCGGCAACAATACGAGGTGGCAAAGTTGAAATTCAGAAAGAGGACATCAAAATCTATAAAAATACTCATTTTCAAAAGTACCGCAAAACATTCCAGGTAAAATTACCAAATGATTGTACTACAATGAAATTTTCTTTTTTTGTTCATGTGGTACCAAATTAGGCCACATTTTATAATAAGAGGTAATTAGAGGAGAGGGCAAAGCCAGCCTTAGATAGTGTGAGGACTGTGCAACCAGTAGGTGCAAAGCCACTTACAATCAGTACACATAATAAAAACTTCTCCTTTAACTCTGCTTTTATTTTTTGTTTTTAATACAACGCACTATGGGCTCGCTGACCGCTTTTGTTGGCCAAAACCTATTATTTTCATGCTCCATGATTGTTTTTTTGTTGTTGTAATCTAATAGAAAATACTTCAAACCATACAAAAATGCACTTTGTTTTTGTTAATACTAATTTAAAGTTTAACAACAAACCATTAAAGTCTTGCTTTCTAAGTAGAATTCTGAATACAATTACGTACACGTTTTTTTTCAGGTTATTTATATAGTGTTTTTGCTTAAAATAAAAAAGTTTAAAAAAAATAAAATATGAAAAATGAAGGTCATGGTAAGAACTTTAATGTATATGTATACATTTAAAAAAAAAACGCTGGTGCAGTGAAAAATTCAATTCTATAATGCAACCTATAAAATTATTGTGATTTTTTAGCCCTTAACTTTGTGTTGGCTTGCAAAAAATTAACCAAGCTTGTCCAGCCTAAAACCAAAAAAAATAATAACTTGAGATGTGATAAGTCTGTTTCATCATTTTTTGTGTTGCGATTTTTTTGCGATTTTTAAGAAAAACACTTTTTTTCCAGACAACTTCTGCTTCAAAATTTCTGATTTTTTTCAAGTTTGGAGAAACGAGCATTGCAAAGATCAAAAAATGGCCTGTATTATCAACTATCTACTAGAAAACATTCCTGACGCCTTTTCAAAATATTTATTAGAAAATGTGCGCAAATTTTGCCAAAATTTACTTTAAATTTGGAAAAGTGCCATTCAGGTCCCACTGAAGAATGTTTGCATGAACAGCACGAAGACTGAAATGAAAGTTCTGATGACGACGATGAAGAAGAAAACTTTAAACAGGAAAATCTAATTTTGAATAATGAATTGGATTTTACACAATAATAAATTTCAAATCTTAAATGATTTAACATAAACGCATTTTAAAAATTTTATTATTTTTATCAAAAGGGTTGAATGGGTAAAGGTTTCCATCAAAATTTCATCAAATATGGTTTCATTTGAAATGAATATGAATTAGAAGTCTACAGAATTTGGTACAAATTCCGAAATCTTAAAATAAGTTATCGAGTATCTACTTTAAATTCCGGATGCCATATTGGATCCGCCATTTTGAATTTCTATTTTTTGACATCAAATTCGAAATCAGTGACCACGACAACTCCCTTACACAACGTTTCATACAGATACAAAGTTATTTTGAAATTTCGGCCGCCATATTGGATCCGCCATTTTGAATTTTTAGTTTTTTACAACAAATTCGAAATCAGCAACCTCGAAAACCCCCTTACACAACGTTTCATAAAGATACAATGACATTTTGAAGTTTTGGCCGCCATATTGGATCCGCCATTTTGAATTTTTAATTTTTGACATTAAATTCGAAATCAGCGACCCCAAAAACCCTATTATAGAGACTTTCAGAGTTTTGGCCAACAAAAGTGGTCAGCGAGCCAATAGTGCAACGGCATATACCATTGTTATTCACCTTCAACAATTGCATGAATGTAATTGTATGAATTTTATGCACTTAAACAAAAAACAAAAACTCAGGTTTTAGCGCCTACATCGCTATAACACATTTCAAAAGCATGTTATCAGCATTTTTCGAAAAAAAAGAGTGGCTCAAAAATCCAGTGCAATTAAATTAATTTGCCGCTCATAAGGCTGGCTGACACCCACAACTACGGTTTTAATAGTCTTGATTGCTCCTTCCCTTCGAAAAGTCCTAACGCTTCTCAAATTTATTAAATTTAAAAAATTAGTATAGAAAATTGTTTGGAATAAAATGGTCTACAAAAAACGTCAGGAGTAATTTTTTAATGAAATCAATCGAAAAAAAGTTATAGCCCTTAAATGATATTTTATCCCAATATTTTAGTCTATTTTTAATTATAACTTATTCATTTTCAATTTTACGATCAAAAGTATTTCAATCAATATTGTAGAGAATTCAAACAATATCTGTTTCTGTATTGTTTTTTAAGTTTTATACTCATGCTGACCCCCCGTACACAACACAACGTTTAGCCAAAATTTTGTGACATTTCAATGGACTATTATAAATAAATGTAAAATTTGTTAACATTAGTTAAATTTGATTGTTTCCCTATGAAAATATGATAAAACAAAGTGTTTTCAAGAATTTTTAATTTTTTTTTCTCGATGTACCTTTCGGTGGAAATGCCCATATATCATAGCAATTTTTTTTTCGCGCCCACCTAACGTCACAAAAGTAACTGCATAACTTAATTGAGAAATTGTATCTTTTATTTACGCCCTATTAACCCTTCTGAACGAATGTTGTTTCAAATTGGTGGATGAGAATTCCTATTCTTAACTATTTCTTCAGAACTTTTTGGCATAGGAGACTCGACCGAAAACGCTTACATTTTTTAAAACTTTTAATATGCTGATTACACATAAGATATCGTATACAAAAGGTGGAAACTGTAGTTTATTAGAGTGATAGAATCTTAAGTAAAAATAAAATACATACATATCAGCATGTTGATTACTCTTAGCTATGATATACAATATAATAAATGTAAAGGGTGATTTTTAGAGTGATCAAACTATAAATTGCGCAAAAATATTACAAAAAAATAAAGTTTCAATCTAATATAAATCGTGTTCTTTCAAGAATAGGGCCTCAAGTGGTCCAAAATTAAACTAATCGTAAGGTTGGAAATTTCATAAAATAATCCATTACAATGACGTTGATTCAAACTTAGTTTAGTAGTTTAAATTTAAGCTCCCACCACTCTAATAAAATACCCTATTTATAGAAGTATAATTTTTCCATAGCTCACTACTTTTTTTATTGTGTTATGCAGACAAATATATTTACACGTGAGTCTGGGATAATAGTGAACCAACTTGCAAATCAACAACATATTTGAGTTAGAAACAAAGCATGTCAGTCAGTGTGTTATACAATTTTTTATTGTTTAGTTTTTATAGTTTTGTAGCAATTGCTTGAAGAGATTAGGTTACCAAGCAAACTCATCAGTCATATCGCTAAAAACTAAAGCCAGTAAATGTGTGGTGGCTACATTTGCATGGCTTCTTTTACTCTTTTTCTGACGTTCCGACTTAATGTGACGGCAGACAGACGGCAAGATGTTATAGGCAAACAGACAATGCCTTAATAATTAGGTCACTTGTGCTTTCATTTATTTTGTACATGTTTGTGTGATACTCTGTCTGTTAAGGTGGATTAAAACTAAAATTTTTCACACCAATGATGGATGTTTCCAACAATTCTAAGCCTTTTCTTAGTTGGCATATACATATAATTGGGCTTTTTTTAAGGCCTTTGAAAAAACTAAAATTACTTAAAAGTAAAAACTACACCTATAAACATCCTGCAGTTATCTAAAAGTTTTCTAAAAAAAATCTATAAATTCTATAAAAGTAAAAAATTAAATAATTTTTTGTTTTTTTAAATTTCTAAATTATGGCGAACACGCCGAACCCTCAAACTCTGCGACGAACTATAGGATCGCAGTGACGTACCGTCCACATTGGGTGCCCAGGACAAAGAGATAATTTTTCGCCCCCTACCAACAGGAAATATTCTTTGTTTTTTTTTTTAAATTGTAAAAACTTGGTGCTAAAAAAAAGGTTCTCAGTTTTGGTCGACACGAACACCTTAGAAAAATGAGATATATTTCACATTGAGTTGAAAAGGTACACAACATTTCCAAAATTTCATTTATGCTAAAAACAAAATTGTTTTCATATTACGAGGACCATTTTTCCGGCCCTCAAGTTTTTGCACCCGGGGCGGCCCATCCCTATAGGTACGCTCCTGTATATATATAGACTTGTTTAGAACATTATCAAAAATAACATATTTCATGATCAAGATGATCGGTGACATATACCATTTTCGTATAATTTCCCAATTTTTTTGCTCTGAACTAAGGAGAAAGTCTGCAAGTAGAATGCAATTTGACTTCATTCATTTTTGTGAAAAGAAATTTTATCAACCAAAAGACCGAAATTAGATTTTGGACATCACCAGTGCGGTTGCGAACCTTGAGAATCCCTATTCGGCTCCTTTGCATAAGTAATATTTTTCATTATTTAAAGTGATAATGTTGAAGAAATGGTCCGATAACTATTTTCAAATTTTTTTCATCGATTGGGACGAAAAAAAAATGAACCAAAATCAGGTCCACCTTAATGATGGCCTGAGGAAAATTTGATTTTAAAATCGATAACGGCTTTTTGCATCACTTAGCGAAAAAATTTTTTTTTTAAAACAGGCCGAAAACTTCCGCTCTGAAGTCCAAGATCACCCACAATTATTGATGCCAAAACAATTTGATTCTGAAAACTTGACATAAATGGGCCTTTTCAGAATACGGCTCAGGCCCTAATAACGTTCAATAAAAAATAAGAAACTTTAACTTTTCCCACTTATCTAAGCAAGAAAAAAAATATGTATTCAAAAATTGGCTTTATGGTTGCTAAAAAATCCTGTTACGCATAAGCATTTCATTTGAGAAAACTATTTTGCATAGAGGCTTATAAGAACGTTATAAACATCTTCTTTGCTCAAAAAATTAAAAGAAATTATTGCGGGCATGACTTTCAATTAAATTTAATTTGTCATTTCTCCAAAAAAAAAATTATGTGCCATAAGCTTAGCACTTTATTGACGTAGAGTCACCCTATTGCACATGAAACTGTGTATCACGCCAACCTGTCGCTATTGGTGGTGCTTATGGTGGAGATGTGGAATTAGCAATATTTGTGGCCAATGACCGCCACAATTAAGCAGAAGTGCCGCCGCCGAAAAATATTTTTAATTTTTGCTTTTCTTTATGCTGGTTTACGTTGCGTATACGTAACATATGAATATTCAAATTTGCAAGTTTGTACGTTTATGTGTATTTCATGAATGGGACTGAATGAAACGCTCACTGCAGTTTCAATCGACAGAGTTTGCCGCACGATAGCACAATGTGAACCTTGACAACAGTCGTGAATTTAATTGAACTCTCTTGACGGGCGAAGTAGCAAATGCGTTATATTTATATATTTTTGCGCTTAACACGCGAAATTTTACTCATACATTTGACGCGACCGGCATGAAAGCGAGTTCCGACATTCCGTCATCAATTTCTTCATGCACGGGCGTTAATTGATTCTTTGTAATTTAATAAATTTTGTATAATGCTGTCGACTTAAGACTGCGTGTAATTCGATGTTCAAGAGCTAAGTTCTGATGAACCCGAAAAGCAATATTTGAGATAAGAATGTGCTGCAAGCAATTAATGCTATGTGGAATTACTTGATAGTTTTCAAAAAAATTTAAATATCGAACTTTCGAAATTAAAATGTAAATGTCATGCCCCCTAAGTTTATTAAAAGTTGTAAGAACAGTTTAGGTCGTTATAAATTTTCGTTCTCATATTATTTTTTTTTTTTTTTTGTGAATACCCACACAATTAAAAAAAAATAAATTGATTAGGTAACTTAAAAATATTTCGTTGCATATTGATTGTGACTTGGACTATCTGAATCCGTTGCTTTTTGCACTAACACCTCAGAATTTGCTACCGGTGCTTAAAAAAAAAACCTGTGCCAAATGATTTCGTGCCAAATGGAAAATTTTCAATTTCAGCTGGAGGGTCTCTCATAAGCAAACCTACCACCACAACAAAAAAGAATTTTGGCCTTATTGTAGCTTTCGAAAATAATGTACTTAAGCTACAGTTTTTTAGGAAAAAGTAAATAAATAACTTTTCTTTAAGCTTTTTTAGTTTGCTGTTCACGACAGCCGATATTTTAAGGCACTTATGGTGATCGCAGAATAGTTTAAAGATGTCGTTTTGTTCAGAAAGGAAACAACTTTAAGATAGGTGCGAAAAAAGTTCATTTTTATTTTACATGCCGCCATCTCAATAGCATATTTACATACAATAGTATACTATCCTATGTACGTATGCATCAGAGAGCGTCATTGAGTAGCTCACTGAGTGTTTTGAGCCTCTACCAAAAATATGAGCCGTGAGTGTGCCTTTTGCATGCAAACAGTGAGTGTGAATCATACCTACACTCACTAAGAGTGAATCCGTAGATGACATGCTGCTCATGAATCTGAGCTTTTAGTAGCTCTAGGCTCATGAATGTGACTGCGTAAAAAGCTCACACTCACATGGATTCAGATTCATGAAGCAGTGAATAGCGTGAGCCACTTATGTTGATCTGTAGTACAGAAAAACCGTCTTTTTTTCTTTCCAATCGATAGGGAAAGGTCGAAAATGGATTTTAGACATCACTTAGGGTGACTCCGGACCTTTGAAAGGATCGTTTTTGACCCATTTTCGAAAATTTTTTTTGCTCCAATCGATAGGGAAGCTCGAAAATGGATTTTGGACATCACTTAGGGATGGTCGGGACCGTAGAAAAGACCGTTTTTGAACCAATTCCTTAACATTTTTAGGGTGGCTCCGGACCCTGGAAGGACCGTTTTTGACCCATTTTTGGAATTTTTTTTTATTCCTGTAATTAGTGGGAAAAGGTCGAAAATGGATTTTGGACTTCATTAAGGGTGGCTCCGTAGTCCGGCCCCGGGAAAGGACCGTTTTTGACCTATTTTTGGATTTTTTTTTTTTTCTGTAGTTAATGGGAATAGGTCAAAAATGGATTTTGGACATCATTTAGGGTGGCTCCGTAAACCGGCCCCGGGAAAGGACCGTTTTTGACCTATTTTTGGATTTTTTTGTTTTTTTTTTCTGTAATTAATTGGAAAAGGTCGAACATGGATTTTGGACTTCATTTAGGGTGGCTCCGTAGTCCGGCCCCGGGAAAGGACCGTTTTTGACCTATTGGTGTCTAGATTCACTAAATTTTTTGTGAGTGGTGAATCTGTCTGAATCAGCTGAAAGATTCAACAGATTCATGAATGGAAAAAATGATGAATGGCTCAGTGACGTTCTCTGGTATGCATATATAAACATGTAATATCATTCAATATTTATCAAAGGTATAAAGTATGCGAAAAAAACTAAAGCCCAAGTGGAGGAAAATTTTTCTTCTATGTTCGCACTAATTCTTTTATTATTTCTATTTAAGGCTTTCAATTGGATATCAATTGAGCAATTGCTTATATTACTCGTATTAAAGTCAAGATCAAGGCTACAAAACTCATATGACTTATAAATTTTTAGATTTATTTGTTACTAACAATTTACTTGAGGAAAAATCGCATTCCTCTGTGATGGGTGGGGTATTTAAGCTTTTTTTAAACAAACATTTAAATATTTATAAGAGATGTTATGAAATAAATAAAAATGTGTTTTTGCTATTACCCGTAATTCATTTTCAAATATGAAGCATAAAAAAGGAAAATACACTCAATATTTTGGAATGATATGACACTAATATGCCTATTAGGTTGTCTTATTCCTTAATTATTTTTTTAAGTTAAAATTCAAATAATGCTGCAGTTACAAAGACAAGATCGCACCAACCGTTCTTCATTAGCAAACAAAACTGCAAGATTGGGCTATGGAAGATCCAAAAACATTTAATCAGTGACAATTATACCCACTTAAGTGCATTGTTTGAAGCGGTGTATCGTACGAAGGATCATTGGCCTGGTGCCGCAGTAACCATCAGTGGCTCAATATTGGATGATATTTTGGAAATGTATCAGAAAGAGGGAGGTCTAGCCTTTGATCTTAAGATTAACAAAATTACCAATTGTAATTTAAGAAAAAAAGTAATTATAAATCATCAAAGATGACGTGATATCAAATAAACGTAAGTCTCACTCTTTTCCATAGGTAAGGAGCTATTTGGCGGAATATATAACCCACTAACGTTGAACAAATTATTCTTAGTCTGTATCTGAGTCTGAGCTTATCTAGAAGAAAATCTGTGTTAGTTAGCTGAATATTTATTCGCGAAATACAGCTGCAGTTGTGTGAAAACGTGATGAAAACTTTCATCAATATAATGACTTTGTAGGATGAATCGAAACGAACATTCTAGCAGATATTGTAATCTGTTAATAACCTCAGAATTTTTATTTAAAATTAAAATAAAATGATCCCATAACGACGCTATCTGTTAAAATATTCTTCTGCCACACCAAGCTTGAAATTAACCCAATTTCCGACATACACGACAATGTCAATATTATATATATTTGGCTTAAAGGATGTGCAATTTTTTGTTTGTCGAAATACTAAAAATTTTTCCTAACTTCTTATTTTTTTCTATTCCTTAGCCACTTTAATACGTTTTTTAAATGAATTTTCTAAAATTTCAGAGCTTATTTTTAGCCCTGCTTGGATTCTTAATTTATCATTATTTAACAGAACAGCTGCTGTCGTATTCGTAACCCTTAATTAGCGTAGCAATATCATACACCATCTTTAATATGTTAAACTACACATTCTATTCTAAATTTTACACTAGGCCCACTACAAAAATTCGCTTATGGCGGCCCTATTCCACAACAATCTATTTATAATCCTTTGAATAGCTCTTTCCTTATTTTTTTCATGACAAGGAATAAAAAAAAAAACATTACATTTCAATGATTTCCAGCTATTTTTACTTATCAACAACAAAATAAACAACTTGTTGCGCTCAATCAACAGTCATTATAACGGCAGAAGTCAAACTGTTGCACATGTTTTCGTTTCCAAGTAATCCTTGTTAATCTTCAACTAACAAATTGTTGCATATTTAATTGCTTTTTGCCATTGCCCATTGATTTTGACTATAAGTGATTTGAAGGCGGCCATTAATTGCTGACAACAAAGTGTTCATAAACTTAGTTCATGCAGTGATTTCTAGCTTAAATACCAAACTCTTTGATTAAATTGGTAAGCATAGTCAAACACAAATTCATAGTCAGAAATTCTATTGAAACAGTTACAAAAATTAAGCTGAGAAAGTAAAATATGCAAAATTGTCAGCTCCTAGTTGATAATTCATTTAAGTCGGTTTCATAATTTCTCTCGAAGTTTTTTCAATATATCGTTGGTTTTTTTGAAAACATCAAAAATAATGCGCAAAATAAAAGAAACTAGTAAGGTTGTTATCGTTGGCTTTACCGAAAATAAAATACCCTACACCTACATTAACAGTAAAAGTTCGCCTTAAATTTTTATTAAAAGGGTATTTCTTCCACCACACAACGTGCTGGTTGGTTTGACTAAGCGTACCCACATTGAATTTGGCAACATTTACTTAAATAGCTTTTTGTGTAGCGTTTTGAAGCTTGTATCGGAATTGTCACGCCATCATTTCGAAATTTACCAACTTTTATACTGATGCTATACTGAACCATTTTTTGTATTCGTATGAAATTCGGTTTCATTACTTTCAATAATTCTTTCAGTAAAGCATTTTAAAGTTTTCGTTTCTAAGGAGGGTGACACCTACTTGTAGAAACTTGACAAATTCCTTCCCAGAGCTTTGCCGAATCATTCCTACTATTTGTGTGAGCTTTGACCCGATTATAAATAATTATATCAGTATAGCTTTTTGAAGTTTTTGTTTGTTTGGAAGGTAACACGCCATCTTCAATATACTTTGATAACTTTTTCTCCAGACCTATTCTAAGTAATTTTTAGTATTTGTGAGAAATATAATTGCACTAAGTATCGCGTTTTAAATGTTTCAATTGTATGGATGGTAGGCGTATCCGTTAACTGACTTACACCATTTTCTATCCCAAAAACGTTGTTTGAATGTGCAGCCCGTGTACCAAATTTGATTCAATTATCTTGCTTAGTTTTCCTGTAATCGTGATTTCCACAGACACACAGACGGACGGACATAACTAAATCGACTAAGAATGTGTACTATATCCGCCACGCTACATTTTAAAACAGTGTTTTTGAAAAACAAGGCAATTCAAAAAATCTTACAAAAAATACTTTTTCTTGACTTTTACAAGCGATAATTCTTAACTGAAAACACGGCTTGTAAAAATGATACTAATTTAAGATCAAATTATTGCTCTATCCTAATTACTTAGAAAGTTATTTGAAATCTATCGTTGTAAATACTACTCTAAATGGACTTTGTTTAACACCCTGGAACTCAAAGCGTGTTCCCCTTCTCATGTAATTTTTTAATCACCAGGAAATCTAATTTTTTCGGATGGCACATCGGATCCGGACAACCCTATATTTAGGGAGGGTGCTTTGGCTCTGAGCATCCATACTTTAGTTGGGGGTCTACCTTGATCAGCCTGTGAGTACAATGTTCCTTTAGAGTAGTAATTTCAAACAAAGATTACCTCATAACTTTCTACAGTGGTGTGCTATATTATTAGACCCATTGCGGAAATTTCCATACAACAACATTTATATTGCTATAAATTTTAATATGGCCATGTAAATGGTATTCAATCATTTTATTATTAATAATGAAATCATGACGTACAAAATGAAATATATTTATTTGATCTAAAGCATTTACTTATATTAAAAAAAAAAAATAAATTCAAAAAATAGTCTATTGCTTACGAAAAATCGATATTTTGTGTTACGTCCTTTTGCTGCGATGAGAGCTGCTATTATCTATGGCATGCTATCTGCGCAAATTTTTACCATTTCCTGAATATGTGCACTACGATACCTGACGTCAATCATCTTCTCTATGGGATACTGTTTTTTTGTTATTACTGATCTCGCGTTTTATGAGCTCCCATATTGGGCTCAGATCCGGTGAATCGCCAGACCAGTCCAACACAGTGATGTTTTTAGGTGGTCTGGCGATTCACCGGATCTGAGCCCAATATGGGAGCTCATGAAACGCGAGATCAGTACAACGGCAATAACAACAAAACAGTATCCCATAGAGAAGCTGATTGATGTCTGGTATCGAAGTGCACATGTTCAGGAAGTGTTAAAAATTTTTGTAGATAGCATACCAAAACCACTGATTATTGCGTAAGATTCTTTGCTGAGTTCGAAAAAAAATAAAAAAATTGTCGAACCAGTTCCCCCACTTCCCCTATTTCCACCATTCTCCTCACCAAAATCGTTAAAAAATCTTATTTTTGTTTCGAAACATACCTGACATTTGTAAAAATCTTCACTAAGTTCTAAAAAAATAAAAAAAATTTGTCGAGCCAAATTTGGTTTTCCGACCAAAACTTTTTTTTTTTTTTGTTGGCCTGTGTAATGTTAACAGACGATATGACAAATTGTCCTTAAAGTTTTGTAATAAGCTATTAAAGCTTCTTCCGAAAGATGTAATAGGTGACTTAAATAAATTTGAAGCTGAGTGTAGCTTACTCACCTGCTTTACTTGAGGCTTCTGTATCACCCTGATCGGTTAATCGATCAGTCAGCAGCGAATGTATATTACCATAGCAGTTAATAATGCCAAAAATAACGCCATTGCAAATAAATGCGCTCAGCATAACCAACCAGGCACGCATGCCGCCATCTGGCGGCTCCTTGTCGTGTATGTCACGATCACTGGGTGCTTCGATAAGTTCGCCACCACCAGGCACATTTGGTGTTTTTTCCGTGTTTCCATTTTGGCTTAATTTTCGTGATATATTCTGGACACCATTTGTGTGTAAGGCATTATTTTTATGACCATTTGTCATTATTGAAACGTCTTCATTATTTTTATAATTGGCAGTCACGATTTGACTTTTGTTTGAATCTGCCACCGAATTCAAAGGCTCCTTCTCGGTCATTTTATGTGTTCTCTATTGTTGATATTTAGTCAGATTTACAAACCAAAAAACGTGCAATTTAACTTTAAGTTTCAATGGAAAACAAAATCTGCTGCTTTTCAAAAGCCGTTGCAACCCTGAGTGCACGTGCAACTGACTCCAATTACGATGTACATCTAATGCGTCGATGTAAATTAATCTGCGAAGAAAAATGCAGTGTTATGGAATTTTTAAAAATATTTATGGTCGGGGCTCGTGCAATTGTGTTTAGTTTGGGATTTCGACACATTGTTATGACGATAAGTGTGTGAGGCATAGTAAATGGAGTAACTGGATATTTTATTTGCAATACATCAACAATATATACAAACAGTGAAATGCGCGATGTGCACAGTCTTATCTTACTTAATTTTGCATGGATTTGCACCAGACAAATTTATTTTATAAATTGTTAAATGTAAGCTCAGTGTAGTTAATTTTGTTATTTTTCCGCAAACGGTAAAATCAAAATCAAAACTTTTTATATAAAACTTTTTTCATATTTAAAAACAACTAAATATTAGTCATTATCAATATTTTATTTATCATCATTTATTATCATTGAATAGTTCCACCCCTATGATATCTTTAAAAAAAGTGATATAAAATATATATTTGCTGGTTTAATTAGGTAATTCTCCTACGGTCAATTTTTCAGTGCTAGTTTTACGCAATTTCTAGTTTAAGCTCTGTATTGAGTTTTTGAGGTAACTTTAAACATAGTTTAAACAGCCGAATTTGGACTATTAAAGTGGGTTTAACTTATCATTTAATTTTGACAACTACACGAAAAAAAAGGTTTTGTAAAAAATAGCGTGAGATATTCAAAGAAAGCAAAATAATCAGGAAAAACTGTCGTATAGCCCTGTAATTTTTAATTTCAATCATTACAGTCTAAAACTTTATTATTACAGTTTGAAAATGGAAAATATACAATGTGGTCAGGGAAAAATTTAGTTAGCAAAAAGTACTGAATAATTATTGAAAATTTCATATGATCGACAGATAAAAATTACAGGGAAAACTGTAAAAACTTCAATAAGTATCACTTAATAAATTATTTATCTTATGATTCGATATTACTTTTTTGTCATTTGCGTTGTACAAATACGACATAAAATGTAGATATATGATTAGAAGAAAATAACTGCGTTATTGTTGCCAGGCTGGCTCTCTGTTTCATGCTATGTTAAGAAGTATGGTTAGGAAGTATAATAAAAAATAAATTTTTTTTTTTATTGAATCATTTTATTTGCAATCTATTCTATGAATAATAAGCAAATATAATAACAATATTCATTTTAACTTAATTTATCGATCTCCAACGAAATCAATACAAATTAAATACACTCTAAAAAATGAAAAATGCGATGTGTGAATTTACTATATTAATCATAGTGAATTTACTAGTATTATTGTTGTAAAAAAATACAAAAAATATGTAAAAATTTACAAGAGATATGTATTTTTTAAAATTCTAGGATACACACACTTAACATGTAAAATTTCAGGAAAAAACGTGTATTCAACTATCTTCTACTAATAAAAATATGTATTCTACAGTCCATTAGTACAACATTACAACATTAAATATGGTAATTTTTTTTTAGAGTGTACATTGAATTGACTTATACGTATTTTTATAAATATAAAAATATTTCTTAATACTGCCTGTAATTATCGCCTAAAAGGGAGATCAAGAGCATGCAATCTTTTCAGTCTTCTAATATGAAAAAAAAGCAGAATTTTCTTTTTTAAAATTTTTTCGGAGTAAATGCTAAGTTTTACAGTGTGGAAACTGTAATATTTCATTGACAATCAATTATTACAGTTTTTCGCTTACTATCTGGGCATTACAGGGAAAAACTGTAATTTTTATCGGAAATCCAATGAATTTTTACAGAACTTTTTTTTCCGTGTATGTACTTGCAAATAAAAAAAAAAAAGTAAAAACTGCTTACACATGTTAATTGCTTTTATCTTCATAATTTGGAGAAAAAAATGATTTTAGTGTTGCTAAAATTTTAGCTGCATTTTTTCATGTACATAAATATGTTCCAATTCAATTTGAACAGCACATTTCGAGTAAAAAAAGTTAAAATATTTGTACACCAAGTAAAACGAAATTTAAATTGTTTCACTTAAGGTGCCAACCTAGTTTTGTAGCCTGAAAAATAATTTATTTTTCAAAATTTACTATGCCACCCTCAGTAGTTGATATGATTTTAATTCTTTTCAGGATCAATAAATACACTCTTGAAATATATGACAAAAAATGTTATTCAACTTAAATGATAAATATATACAAAACTAGTGCACCTTCAGACGTTATTTTGCCCTCCCTGTCCGTATCTCTACACACCTCCGTCCTGAACCGGCACACGTTCACCTACCTAAAGTTAATTTACTTACTGGAACAAATTGCATTCTTAATACAAAATTCCCATTCAAATAAGCCCCAAGTCCAAGTTCAAATCCCAGCCCCAGCACCAGTTTCGGTTCTAAGGGAATTTTGAAATAAAACATACCCGAAACCTAATGAGTAAACCGAATATCGGGAAATCGAATAAACGGTGCAAGTTAACTCAATCGCTAGTTATGCTGTGCTTGCTCCTTACAAAATGCCCATACAAAACAGCATATCGGTTTTTTGAAATTTTCCGATTTTCTTTCAAATATTTGCAAATTGGACGCCCGAGGCAAAGAGGCAATTTTCCGTACCCTATCGAAAGAAAATATTGTGATTTTTGCAACAACATGCAAACAATTTATTTACTAAAAAAAGCTCCTCACTTCTTCCACGTTTCTAAATTATCGTATTATGCTAAAAATAAAATTTTAATTTCATATTACATGCACCATTTTTCCGTCCCCCAAGAGGGCAAATTCCCACCAAGAGGGACGGGGGTCAGTGAAAATTTCCCATTAACTTTTTAATTCAGAGAATATGAATATAGAAAAATATGGAATATAGAAAAGATCCTAGGTACAAAATTGCACTGCTGTGTTATGACTAAAATAGTTTTAGGGCTCTATTTCATTGAAAACGAGGAAGGTTAACCAGCAAGAATTAACGAGGCGACGACAATTGATTTTTTTTTTTGCCCAATGATCGAAGATATTCAGGAGATGTGGTTCCAATAAGATGGAGCTACTGCACCCTCTTATTGGAGCTCCTTTTTTATATCATTCAGTCTTTCAGTAGATTTATTTTTCAGAAATGTATCGTTGGTGCGCTGAAAGAATATTAGATAAATTCGTAATTATTTCTGGAAAAATTAGGGGAGAAGAAAAAAATAATTAAGCATCTCTGTTCCAAGAAAAAAATGAATTCTTGTATTTATATACGACTGCTTTGACGTTTTGAGTGGTCATTTGCAAAACATTTCAACATGATAAATGATTTCTGAAAATCTGCACAGTTGATACGCTTATTAATATATCGGTATATAGTGCTGAACGAGGTGCCTATTTATTCTGTTACCAATTTTTAACTGATATGTTACTTTTTAAAAACAAAATTTAACATTTATGACACATCACTCTACAAATATTAATTGTTTTGTATGTCGATATGATAAAGAAATGGCACCTCACAACCCACCTATATACAAAGAAAATAAGTTATATATTTTGCAAAATCTGCATTAAAAAACTACTTGATATGGTTAGCTTATCATTGATTTTATGACGTAGTATAAATTTATAAGAGCTACATATATGGTATAAAATCTGCAAGTATCAATACAAAAGTAAACAAATTTACTTATTTACACAGAGCTTTTGTTCTCATAAGAGATAAGAGCTGATGTTGGTAAGTTAGACAGTTGTTCCTTGTACAAATAATGCGATTGCTCTGATATAAATATGTAAATTGTGATTAATATTTACACTACTATATTTTTAGTTCGCGATTGATCTGATGTAAACATAATTAAAGTATTAAAAGTACCACATTTTTACTGCGCGTCATAATGTCACTGAAAATAAATAGTCGAGGAAATGAAGCACTGACCCTCCGATATTTTGCGCAGTAAGATGGATTTTAATGCGGTTTTTTGCATTAGATTCGTGAGCGCGCCCCGAAACTTTGTGACCGGTCCCCATGAATGAGAAATGAAAAAGTGCATTTGTGCAGTAAAAAAATGCATTTGAAAAATGCATTTCAGAAGTACAATAAAATGAAAATTCATAATTCGTTTTAAAATGATGGAAATAAGTTAGTATCGATCGGGCGGGTGTCATAGGCTATAAAACTTTTATTTAGGGTGCATATTTAGGGTGGCCCTCATACACAAATATTTTCAAAATAGCGATTTCTCAAAGACAGGCAAATCGATTCTCATGAAATTTACACAGTATGGCTTTTATGTTAAGGGGTACAGATTTGATGGTGAAAATTTTATTTAGGGTGCATACTTAGGGTGGTCCTCATACAAATATATTTTTAAATATCATTTTCACGAAGACAAATAAATCGATTCACACCGAATTTACACTACGTACCTCTAATGTTAAGAAGCATAGCTTAGGCCACAAAACTTTTATTTAGGGTGGCCCTCATACACAAATATTTTAAAAATAGCATTTTCTCAAAGACTGCTTAATCGATTCTCTTGGAATTTACAATAATGGTTTTTATATTAAGAGGCAGAGATTGGATTGTAACAATTTTATTTAAAGTGCAAAATTAGGGTGGCCCTCATACAAAAATATTTATTGAAAACTAGCATTACCCTGTGCGCATCGCCTCACCTCAACCGTGGTATAGATTCGATGTGCGGTCTGCGTGAAAATTCTATTTAAAAACTACTTTTGTATGAGGACCACCCTTAGTATGCACCCTAAATAAAATTTTTACCATCAAATCTGTACCCCTTAACATAAAAGCCATACTGTGTAAATTCCTTGAGAATCGATTTAAGCGGTCTTCGAGAAAATGATATTTAAAATATTTTTTTGGGTGAGGGCCACCCTAAATAAAAGTTTTGTATCCTTAGCTATGCCTCTTAACATAAGAGCTACGTGGTGTAAATCGTTTAACCTGTTATCGTGAAAATGACATTTTAAAAAATTTTGTATGAGGGCCACCCTAATTTTGCACTTTAAATAAAATTGTTACAATCCAATCTCTGCCTCTTAATATAAAAACCATTATTGTAAATTCCAAGAGAATCGATTAAGCAGTCTTTGAGAAAATGCTATTTTTAAAATATTTGTGTATGAGGGCCACCCTAAATATGCACCCTAAATAAAAGTTTTATAGCCTATGACACCCGCCCGATCGATACTAACTTATTTCCATCATTTTAAAACGAATTATGAATTTTCATTTTATTGTACTTCTGAAATGCATTTTTCAAATGCATTTTTTTACTGCACAAATGCACTTTTTCATTTCTCATTCATGGGGACCGGTCACAAAGTTTCGGGGCGCGCTCACGAATCTAATGCAAAAAACCGCATTAAAATCCATCTTACTGCGCAAAATATCAGAGGTTGAGCCTTTTTTAGTGCTTTATTCCCTCGACTAAAAGTGCTTTAGTAAGGAAACAACAGGGAAAGGTGTATCTGCATATGTACACTAGTGTGTTTGCATGTTTTTGATAGGCTGAGAGCCGGCTGTAGAAAAGTCGAGTGTATAAGATTACAGGATGAGATGTATGCCAAATGATAGAGCTCAATGAGCCTAAATAGAATATCTAGGGTTGCCTTGCCAAAGCCTGTCCCGATGGCCGAAAATGCCCGAATTTTAGCCAATTTTGTTGTTCTAATTAAAACTGTAGTACATAACAGCTTGAAATGTATGCCAAATGATAGAACTCGAAGAGGCCTAAATATAGTACCTGGGATTGTGTTGTTAAATCCTGTCCCAAACATGGGTTTTCACCGGTTTTTTGGGTCAATTTTCATTAATGAAGATAGCAGCTTAAAACTCGTGCCAAATGATAGATATCGAAGGGCCTAAATAGAATATATAGGGTTGCCTTGTCGAATCATGTCCTAAACATTATTTGACACCCGTTTTTGGGGTCAACTTTTCTTAAATGAGTGGCAACTCATGTTTGGGACAGGATTCTACAAGGCAACCCTATATATTCTATTAAGGCTCTTCGATATCTATCATTTGGCACAAATTTTAAGCTGCTATCTTCATTAATGAAAATTGACCCAAAAAACCGGTGAAAACCCATGTTTGGGACAGGATTTAACAATACAATCCCAGGTACTATATTTAGGCCTCATCGAGTTCTATCATTTGGCATTCATTTCGAGCTGTTATGTACTACAGTTTTAATAAGAACAATAAAATTGGCTAAGATTCGGGCATTTTCGGCCATCGGGACAGGCTTTGGCAAGGCAGCCCTAGATATTCTATTTAGGCTCGTCGAGCTCTATCATTTGGCATGCATCACATCCTGTAATCTTATACACTCGACTTTTCTACAGCCGGCTCTTGGACTATGAATATATTTCTTATTTTTCCGACATCGCTTGTGCCCTTGCAAAAAAGTTTTGTTTCTTACGTTTTTTGTACGAGTCGATCGAAAAAGAGTTCCATAAGAAAAAGTTATGATGAATGATAGTAAATACTATTTATTTCGTAGATATACTAAAATCGATTGTATCGACAAAAACTTGCTTTTTGCAATTTGCAGTTCTTTTTTTATTGCAAGATCGCAGTCTACCTAAAAAATAATAGCCCAATTCACGATCCGGTGCAAATGTCATTGCAAAACTATGTAATTGCAAAGCTTTGCAGCGAATTGTGAGCAATTTTTCATGTTTACTTTGCAATGCTTGTTGCAAAACAAACATGGTGAGAGAATTGTATAGGAAAAAGAGAGTGACAAAATCTTTTGCTATTTGCAATTGCATTTGCTACAAATGCTATAGGGTTTGACTGTAGCATTTTTGTAACACCGTAGCATATGCAATTGTGTATATTTTGTTGTTGCCATTGCAAACTTTGCAATAATATTTTGCATATGCTCTTTTGCAAGACCATATGCACCAAATCGTGAATTGGGCTATTAAGAAAATTCATGCCTAGACCATTTTTCCCTTGATATGCAATAAATAAAAGTTTTAGGCGCTTGAAACAATATCTTTCTATTTTATTTGATAGTTTTATGAGTCAGAAAATTCGCGTGTAAGACAGGAAAGAGATAAAAGAACAAAACCAAACAAATATTAAGAGAAAACTAAAATTCCATTTCATACTTTTAGTTGTTAAAGGAAGTTAAAACTGCATTGCACACTTTTAATTGTTATGGAAAGGTAGAATTAAGTTATCAAATATAAGAAGGAAACAAAGTTTCTAAAAAGAGCGTGCCAGAGTCCCCTAGCGAAGTGAAGTGTGCGAAGACGTTCCGTTGGTGAGCGAAGCGAACCGGCATTGGAGTCCCTAATTTTTCGAAAATAAAATTCTTTTCTATGATCATTTTACGAATTTTAAATACTTACAACTCCCAATTGATACATTTCTAAAAAAATGGTTAAGGTTAGAAGTAATTCTTGATGTGTGAACATCTCTACTGGTGAGTTGGAAAGAATGGGTATGAAAGAAAATCTATACTGTTGTGGACTTACAGATTGCACTATGTAACGCTGACGGTCACGCCAACACTTTATATCAAAAGGGTTCTGCCACATACTTGGAGGCTCTTTGTACTTGTATAATTCATATACTTTTGTGCATTGCATACATTACGTATATTACATATTAACATTTCATTACTTTTTTTAAATACTTTACAATCTCTACGTTACTCGTACTTTGACATTTATCGACTATTTTCGACACAGTTCGAAATTTTACGAGAGGGGCCGTTCATAAATTACGTAAGACAATTTCATGACATTTTTGAACATGTATTTTTCATGTGATGTACTACATTACTATATTTAATTTAAATATACATACATACTAAATAAATATCACAAAATTACAAATTACACATTTGTTTTTCAATATGAATTAAAAAATTCATCGTAAGTCATCGTTAGTCCATGCGCTTTGCCATCAGTCTGATAGTGAACCTACAATTGGCACACCCGGTTCGTCTGTTGAATTTTCTGATTCACATTCAAACTCTGTAACATCAATATCCTCGTCGTCATGCCACTCTGCAACTTGACAAATCTCCGATTTTTTTAAAATTCAAAGGCTTTTCCCATGTCCACGTTTCAAAATTGAAACTGGTTGAATCATGTGAGTACGACTACAGTCTTTTTCATGGGGTTTTTTGTGCATTACAGTAGCTTTTTTCGAGGCAAAGTACTGGCCAAAAATATTACAAACTCGATCAGCTAAGACGTTTGCAAGTGAAGGACAAAAAAAATTGTAAGGCATGATTTTGAACTGTAGATGTACTTTTGACCATTCGTAATTTAATGCTAAGCGAAGAAATAGAGGACAAAACTGATTGCTGTTTTGGTCTACTGTTGAAGAAGGAATCGAAAGCGAATCATCTTGTTGAAGAGGGCAAGGAGGTGGCAAAAACTGCTTATAAAATCATACGCAAGTTGCTCCGATGTCTTGAACAGCATGATTCATCAGTACATTTACGTATTTGCAATAAATACTGCGATTCTTGCACGTGAGATCGATACCAGTCATGTGAGTGATCAAATTTCTCACTGTCGTCAAAGTTTTCGTCCGGATGAATGTATTCTGCAACGACTTGTTTGCCATCAATGACGAGAGTATTCCATACCTGAAGCAAAAATCGATTATTACTGAATCGATATTTCTGAATCTTTCGTGACTGTCGAAAATTCAAATATATTTCATTACTGTCACAAATGACGATGCGTTAATACAACTTTAATGTATGAATACGCATTTTAAATCTTACGTAAGATGATCATTGACCACCCCCCCCCCCCCTCCCTCTCGTAAGATTTAGTAAGAATCCGCCAACCCCCCCCCCCCCCCCCCCCTCCCCCAAAAAAAACGTCTACGTAATTTATGAACGGACTTGTCGACTTTTCCACATTAAACAACATTTTATGACTTTTTCACCATTTATCCACTTTTTCGTCATATACTATATGTACTTATATCGATATATTGCACGTTTTCTGACACTATCCGGCATTTACTAATATATTCGACACACTCACCCGTAGGTTTCGATGATAAGGTAAGAAATTCTGACTACATCTTCAAAAAGTTAAGTCATTGTCGACCAGAGTGCGTACAGCACTCAAAATACGCAATTGCTCATTTTTATTTATCTTTCTATACTTATCTTTTCATTTTAAAAACTCGAGTGCGCAAGCAAATCAGCATTCACTCTATTATAACTCCTCGTTTGCTTTTATCACTCGTTTTTTTCCTCACTGATAAATAATAAACAAGCGAACATTGTACATATTGATGCGTATCGTTTCATTTTCATCACTTTCGAGTTTATCAAATGATAAACTCATTTTGAGATGATGTGAAAAGTGAGGAGTATTCAAATGATAAATTCATTTGTCGATTTTTCTATTTCAAGCAAAATGTTTGTAGTGATGAGAATTAACTTTTACCTTTTAATACACGTATGACAGAGTTCGGAAATATTCATGTATGTGCACCCAAAATGTCGCATTTTATTTATGTATGAATTTTCTTAAATTTTTTTGCAAGATTGAAAATCGCTCTTTATTGCACCGCATTCGTATGTGAGTATCCGTTTTTTTCAACAACGAGTAGCATTGCTAAAATAATGAATTCAAGCCAACAATTTTTTCACCGATCATAAATGAATATGAACTATGTGAGAAAGCGCGATAAGCGATTGTACATGAACAAATTTTCTGTCGCTCGAAAATGTGCGCGTAAAGAAAATGATCTCTATCACGCAGAAATGCATGCGCACGATCAGCGTTTGTATTTGTGTCCCCGGGCCATGCTACCCGTTTTTGACCCATTTTCAAGGAAAAAGTTTTGTTATTTTAAGCGAAAGATAGCTCAAAAATATTTCTGGTCATCACTAAAGAAGGCTCGGGACCCTAGAAACAAACGTTTTTGACCCGAAAATGTGTCCCGGGCCATGCTACACGTTTTTGACCCATTTTCGGGAAAAATTTTGTTTTTTTAAACGAAATATAGCTCAAAAATATTTTTGGCCATCACTAAGAAAGGCTCGGGACCCTGGAAAGAATTGTTTTTGCCCATTATTATAATATAAGAAAATCGCTTTACTTTCGTTTCAATAAATTGAAAAAAAATTTAACGTTTTGACTCAAAAGTTCAAGTAAAATAAAATTCAATAAATTTATGAAATTTATGAATGAAAAGTAGGGGCGAGTAAAAAAAAAATGTTCACTCATTGAGTCTTATTGAAAATAATATTCAGTGAGTGATAAATATGAAAGAGAAATAAATAATAATTTATTCACTCAAGATATTAAAAGAATGAGCGCTCCTTATTTTTTCTTCATAATTGATAAATTCAAAATTGAATTCTCTTGAATTGAATTGTATTGAGGATGAGGAGTGAAATTTTACTCCTCAATGAGGAGTATTTACGAACTCTGTTGTCGACATTAGCCATTATACGCCAGCCTCTCTTGAATCAAAAATACTAGAGAATTTATTTGTCATATTTGGGTGATCTAAGTAGTATTTTCGCAAAAAATTTAAAAAACTCGAAAATTATGTTTTTCAGGACAGCCATATTTTTCCACGGCGTGATAATGTGCTACTTCTGGATACTAACAAAAATATTTTATTTTATTATATAAAACTCTGCGTATAGGTATGTTTTGGTTTGGTTCACGGTTTGATGCTAATATTCTCTGAACAATTTTGTAAGCTATTTAGAACCGGCTCACTTTGACCGAAAATGGTTTGTTGTGATACCAGGGGACATATACTTAATCCAAATTGCAGAACCAAAACGTGAGCTCTACGTACGTTCTTTATCTCATATATGTATGTAAATTCCGAATTTGTGAAATCTAGTGGTAGGAAATATCCGGTTGATAGAAGAAGCTTAGTACAATTTAGTGTAGGAAAACCAGCTGAAATAATGATAAAATGTCAAGCTCGGAAAAGTTTGAGATTTTATATTAGGAAATAAAACAAAATGGTAAGGATTAGAAGAATAGTGCAGAATAGCAATCTTACCAAAATTATGAATAATAACGCTTAAGGTCTTAGTGGTTTGAATATCATCAGCAAAGTGACCGAGAAATCAGCTTGGCTAAACTTAAGTCAAAATTACGGGAATAATACGAAGCATATTTAGTACTTAATCTATTAAAATAAACACCATCTGAAGGCGAGTGGCGCGATATTTTCAGATGAAGAAATGAGTGTTACCATCTGGCATAAACAAGTTCTGTAGCTCACAATTAAAATGAAATGAGCCAAACTCTGGAAAGGAAGTGTTTGATATTTTCCTCTTCCTCAACATTGCAGTTGAACTTACAGTAGTTAAAAGAGAAAACTGCCAGTCTGACTGCATGTCTACCAATAAAGAAGAGGGTTTTAAACGCGAGCACAATTGAAGAGACCCTACTTGCTGTTCAACTGAAGCCAAAGATCAAGGTACTTACGAATTGGACCAGATCGATTTCTTCAAAAAAGTGAGGTTTTGATTATTTCGAGAAACAAATTATGGTTGTTTTACATACATGTTTATTTTGCAAGTTTGATCTGCCTTCAAACACAAGGTCAATTACAAATCTTGTGGAATATAAAAACAGACTTTGTTCCCACTTTTCAGAGTTGCAATAATATTATTATTATCGTATTATTTATATTGTTTATTACGCAGGACCACAAAAACGTTATGTCTACGTAAGGTCTACGTTCGAGGTTTTGATTAGTTTTTTTTTTTAAGGACTTTCTTTTTAACGTATTTTAAAGTGTGACTTTGAGGTTATGTCAAAATCTAAGGGTGATGGTCAAATTCTGACCCGGATTCATTTTTAGCACATCAAAATACATACCGTATGGTACCTCAACTTCCAACTACAAGACTTTTTTTTGTGGTCCTGTGTTATTGTTATTTTATTCTTAATTTTTCTTTTTTCTTTTTTACTGTGTCTTATTTATTAATTAAATCTAGTTACTACTAAATTTTAAATGTTAATTAATTTTTGTCTAGTGCTTTAACTATAAGGCTTATATCTTGTTGTACTAGAGATGAACTGAATAAATCAAATCAAGCTGAAGTTTTGGGAGAACTTTCTTTAAGCCGGATTCTATAATATAGGACCGCAAATTTTAAAAAAAAAAGAAACCACTTTCGATGTATTTTGTCCCCATTTTTAGCCACACGAGAAATGTGGGAGTGATTTGACAACAGTGGGTGACATCTTTCATAAAACTAAAATACTTAAAATGCTATATCTTGGCACCTCAGGCAGACTTTTTCTATGTTTTAGTAAGTCGGTTTTTTTGTAAAGCTTCAACAAAATCAGACATAAACTCTGTCCGGTTTGAGCTAAGAAACTCAAATATTGAAATAATTATTTTAAACCTCAAGCTAAAATACACGCAAAAAAAATAAAATACATCTAAAAAATTTTCATAATAAACACCCTAATGTATGCACCCTGTGCATGTAAATAGTTTGAATTATTATTCTCGACATTGAAATTTCTAAAATTCTTGATAAATGTGTATATGAAAAGAGATATTATGCCAATTCGTGATCATTAAGTCTTTTGATCTTGTTGCGCTGAAGCGTATGTACTATTTTAACCAGTTACTGAGAATGAAGGCACAAGTACTTTCCATTACATAAATGCTCATTGCTTTATCTTTTATTAACTTTAAGATCTTTTGTTAATAAAAAAAAAAAAAATGTGTATGGGAGAATGGAATTTTTCTTTTACAGACGACAGGTGTATAGACAATAAATTAAAAAGCTTCGGTAAAATTTTTGTTTAATTTCCCTTTACTAAAAACTCATCGGTCTTCTACACTACTTTTACACTCAGAACATAAATGTGGTAAATGTAACCAAATTTTTACCAAATCTCAGGTTAGAATTTTCTAACCTGGTGGTCCATGTTGTTAAGTCTAACTAACCTGGGGTTGGAGCAGACTCTTCAAACATGGTTTTTCTCGAAGTTTAGACTATCTTTAATTAATATTCAAGGAGGAACAATTAAAATTCAAAGGGAGACATAGTTAAAATTAGATTTTAGTTAAAAACAACATGAAATGTTACACTTAAAGTTAAATAAAAAAAATAGCTATCTGAATTTCAATTGAACAACCTTTATTATGAGTTCAAGACAGTCTTAGCTTCAAAAAAAAACTATATCTGAAAGATGTACTCAACAGTCTTTAGACTACAGCGTAAAAACCCAATAAATTGACAATTTTTAAAAAACACGAAAAGTTTCACATATTTCTTACTTTAAATGCAAATTAAAAAAATAGGTATCTTTATTTTAATTGAACAACCTTTAATATGAGTTCAATACAGCCTTAGCTTCAAAAAAAACTATATCTGAAAGATGTACTCAACAGTCTTTAGACTACAGCGTAAAAACCCAATAAATTGACAATTTTTAAAAAACACGAAAAGTTTCATGTATTTCTTACTTTAAATGCAAATTAAAAAAATAGCTATCTGATTTTCAATTGAACAACCTTTATATGAGTTCAAGATAGCCTTAGCTTCAAGAAAAACTATGGCTGGAAGATGTACTCCAAAAAAAAAAAAAAAAAAAAACGAGGCCAGCTAAAAGGCCCAATCTGATGGATTTGCTGATATTGCGTAAAACTAAAAGTTTATTACTACTGCGCTTGTAACAACACGGAATGCTTTTAAGGTGTTCCCTTAAAGAAGCTCCGAAACTTCGAGGTTAACATGCTTTTCGAGTTTTCGCTTTTAGAGACATACCTTTATTATACATATGTATATCTGCGGTGAAAAAGAAAAACTTCTTAAGTCGGCCTTAAGCACGTATTGAGTGAAGAACGCCATGATGATCTCCGTATTCAAAAGTACCTCGAGCGAAATTTGAAGCATATTGGATGATTTTTCGGGAATTCGTGGAGGGAAGAATTTTGACTTATGTCTTTAAAACGTACATACCCATTTGGAATAATAACTTAAGTGTACTTATGATTCAAAGTATTTAAAATTGTGCTAGGGAATATTAGCTTAAAACAAAAAAAAAGAGAGTTTGAATACTCAGTAATAGGCAACTTCAAAACTTCCTTAAATTACATTTGAAGTTATTTGGAATAACAACTTATGTGAACATTTGACGAAATTTAAACTTTATTTATTTTGGAAAAACAGCTTATTTGGAGATTGGTTCTACGAAGTTTATTTTAAGTTAAGTTTTATTTTTGCATATAGCTCAATAATTTTTGTAATTTTTATATTAAAAAGCGCAACGATTTTTTTCCTTAATTAGCAGAGGCTTTATTGAAATCAATAGCTTTTACTACAATTCACATAATTTTTTTAAAATTAACTTTCTAACTTAAAATTTATCTCCTACAAAACGACAAAATCAGACTTAAGCACTTTATCCTTTTCACCACAGATATTATTATATAATAACTTTCCATACTTAAATGATTCCAAAAAAAAAAAAAATAAATAACTAAAAAACCTAACTTACACCTGTTCTATGGGTTGTATCCGGCCCTGAACACATATTTGTACTTCTAGCGTAAAGCAGAAAACCGGCAAGCGCTAAGATTGAACAGCTATCAGAGCCACATCAAAAATAAATATCCCTTCAACACCCACAACTAGCAACCTGTGCAAATTATTGCATAATTGCATTTACTTATTTTAAGAGAGTTTTCTATTATTTAATAATCAAATAAAAAAAGCACGCTGCAGTTGCAATTCGTAGCGGCAATTAAATTGTTATCACTGTTATCGCCACAACTGCCTTGCGCCCCGTGTGACGCACGTGTATGAAGTGAATTTGTTTACAAATTTTAATGGCACTAAAAAAATATCAGATGCACAACCAGAACAAAACAAACAGAGAAAATCACTTGTTCCTCCTCCCTTTTTTTTACAATTGCTTAGAAAATACTTTTTAGCAAAATTTACATTGCAAAACACAAGATACACATTTTAAAAAAACATTACATTTTAAAAAAAAACTCACAAATTTTAAAAATCACGCTGTAAATCAAACTATTTGTGTTATTAATTTTTACTCAAGAACTTTGTCAAAAAAAAAGCTGCGCAAACTTCGAATAAATAATTTTCCACCGATCTACGCACGCACGACTCTTCGTCGTCGCTGTCAAATGTGGAATGAAAATTCCCAACGAAAAGAAAAACATTAGTTAAATCGATTCAACGTGGAATCGCACGACTGAACTACACTCCATGTGTGAACTACACACAACGAAGATGAAGACAAAACTAAATGACAACACAACTCGACCGCACGATTCGCTCGGAAGCACTGCCAACTAAAAACAGCCCCCATAAAGACATCGAATATCGACAATAATGCAGTCGTTGTCGTTGTCGTGTCGTCGTCGCAGTTGTCAATTTGTGTGACATTCAACATTTTTGTTACCGCACGAATAACAAACAACCACGCGCTTCACACTTTGGGTTTTTTGTTTTGCTTAGTTGTAATCAGACCCTTGCCTGCCATTGTTATATCAATTTTTTATAAATTAAAATTTTACTATTAGACGCCGCTCGTTTATTTATTCTGACGTAGCGAACTTTTTTTAAATTAAATGTTACTCATACGTCATAGCGCACTTTTAATGCCATGCGAATGCACATTTAGATCGCTCAAACAACATGTTTGTCATACAAGTTGTTGCTTTGTTTGAACACTTTTCCACCGTTGGCTTACAGTGGACAAGAGTGTTAAAAAGAGTAAACTGCTGAAAAGTTTTGGGCAAGCTGAATTTTTGCATGGACCTTCAGATTGGCTTCATAATTAACGTGTAAAAAGTCAGAATCAATATCGCGTACGCTAAAAAAGTTATTCAAGGTCAACGGTCACGTTAATTGGCCAAAAGGTACACCAAAAAGGTTGTATACACAGTTTTTGTTGGACGAATAGTTTTCGCATACTCGGTGGGCTTTAACCAAGCTTAAATAAAACTTCGACTTATAACCAAAATTGAATTTGGGACTATTTGGAATGTAATTAAGATCTGTTATATGTACATATGTATATATGCGAAAAAAAATAGCAGAGCTTTTTTTATAATTGGAAATTTAACATTTTTGATGGCATTACAAACTATGCATGTATAAATTTTAGAAACATCCGGCTTTGCTCAATTTTTTGCTTGTCAAAATCACTTCAAAGATAACACCACAGCACAAATTTCAGCTCCCTACTTGTACGGAGCCCTGTACTTAGTGTTTCACCGAGGCTACGAGGCAGCCTCGTTTTTGACTACGAGAACGAGGCGAGACCGAGGCGAGAACGAGGCGAGATGGAAAAATAAATTTTCCTCGCTTGACCGAGGCGAGGCGAGATCACACGGCACCTCGCCTCGTACTTGCCTCGGCCTCGCCTCGTCCTAGCCTCGTTTTCGAAACCAAGAGCGAGGCGCGTTTTGACGAAATCTGAGCTCGTAAGAATCATATGCAGATTCAAAATATGAATGTAATTTTTATAATAAAATCTATGTTTAACTAATATTTTAGTATTTTATTTTGAGTAAACTACTTTGTTTTATTTTTAATCCGCATGTGCTTCTTACGAGTTCAGATTTGGTCCAAGCGCTAATGCACAGAAGTGCTTGGATCGCATCAGCTTCTATGCGACTTCGCCTCGATTGATCAGTTATGGAAGCATGTAAGGCTATGTAAGGCTATAAGCAAAACTGCATGATTGACAACACTGCATTGAAATTGATTTATTCTAATAGTCTTTCTAAGAACCGGTAAGGTGAAGCGAAATGCACAGGGTAATGCTAGTATATAAATAAAGATCAATATATGTATGTTCGTTGCTATTGGACTCCTAAGCCGTTTAACCGACCGACGAAAGATTTGACATACATATATGTTTCTTATGATTTGGGATGCTTCGTAATATAGTTTACGATAAATGGGTGATGCCCCCCCACATTAGAGAAAAACAGAATTCATCATATATTATCAACAACTTGATGCAGATTAATAAAACTTGGTATATTTATAAAATGTAGAGGCATAACTAAGATTCAATTAATAAAATGGGCGGTACCATGCCTTCAATATAAGAAAAAAATTAACTTTATCATATCTCAATATCTATTTGACGTAGATAAATAAGATTTGGTACATATTTTGCTTATAGTTTGTAAAAGGTTCATAGCTTAGTTTGGCTTGAAAAAATAGGCAATGCGTTTCCTTCCCATACAAGAAAACAATTAAATTCATCATATCTCATCCAATTCACCAAAAATAAAAACAGAAATTTTATTTTATTTCTTGAGGCTTGATCAGCCTATCAGCCCTGATACATATATAATTTTTTATTTATTTTAATAAAGCGAAGCGAGGCGAAGCGAGGCGAAGCGAGGCGAAGCGAGGCGAAGCGAGGCGAAGCGAGGCGAGGCATGTGATGGCAAGATCTCGTCCGAGGCCGAGGCGAGGCGAGACTTAAATTTATAAAACGAGGCGAGACCGAGATCAACTAGAACCTCGCCTCGCCTCGGCCTCGGTGAAACACTACCTGTACTGTAAAGTCAAAGTTCACAAGAAAGCACTATTTTTGTGAAGACAGCCTAATACGTCTTATATCTCCGCAAGCAAAATAAATCCTGTTTAAGTTTTCGGAAATTACTTCCCACTTTATTTGCCACATAACGTATGAGTGGCGTAAATTATATCCCATGCAAAACAAAATCTTACTATCAACGATTGTACCTATGTAAATCCCAAAGAAATTTATTATAAACATAAAATTATTTTTAATTCTGTTCCAAGGAATTTTATTCTTCAAGGAATTGTAAGTCGACCTTTAGCGACTTGTTTGATACTTTTCAATACTTTTCAACATATTCCAATGTTTTTTGATACCATTCTAAATAATAGGCTCTTATCGAAATTTTCCAATTCTATTTAAAGCCATTTGATACGAGTATTTGTCGACGTTTTTAATACTTTCGTTTTTATTCGATGCTGTCTTTACTCTTTCGATACTTATCTGCTATTATTGAGTTTTTCGATATTTTTCTATAATGCTAAACTACTTTGGTACACATTTCGATTCTGGGCCGTCATATTCGGTCCACTTTTGACTTTTTTTAAAAGCGATTCGGTAAATAAAAGTTCAAATGTAAGGCTGCAGGCGCGGATCCAGAGAGGGGGCCATCGGGGCACGTGACCCCCCCAAAGACTCAAGATGAATCACTGCAAATAATGATATAGTGACAATATAACTAAATACAAACTTTTCATTTATGATTCTTTGTTATTGATACATGGCTATAAATTCAGTAATACTTTAAAAAAAATTTTAAGAAAATACGGGCAATAATATATTCAAGAATTCATTCATCAATGTGCCAGGAAGGAATTACCTGATGCCGAGGCTTTTTTTGCAAAACGCCGTAATGATTTATTCTGCGTTTACTTCTAAGTATTTCCTGATGAATATTAGCGAGAGCTAAACGATTAAGGGACTATAACAGTGTGGCACTTTCAAAAATCAATTTTTTTTTTTCTTATTCGATAGTTTATACTTTCGTCGTATCTTGAATAGTTTTTGAATGGCATCGTTCTAAAGAGCGACCGCTCACAGGTATAAGCCTCGATAGTTGAAACTTTAAACGCGTTTTTCTCGAAACGACATTTTTCAAAATTGCTGACATCATAACTCAAAGAGAAATTGACCGATCGACTTCAAATTGAAACTAAATATTCTGGAATATATTTAATATACAATGACATACGATCTTTTTGATTAGTTGAAAATTGTCAATTTGGCATTAAAAAAACGACCATTTTTTTACCCCAAAAAAACGACACTTTTTTCAGAACTACGCCATTTTGTTAATTTTTGATATTTTTCAAAAGTCGTAAGTCATTGTATAGAAAATACCTTCAATTTTAATAACCTTTCTGAATTTTTTTGTTTCAACAAATCATTCGGCCGGAATCATGTCAGCAGTTGGGGAACTTTTTTTTTTGGCGCCTCCGAAGACAGCACATAACTCCGTTATTTTTAAATACTTTTGTAAAAAAAAATCTCTAAATATAGCTGAAAATATACCTTATTACGTCCAAAAAACTTCCAAACATTCTATCGAGTACTTGCTTTTAAAAAATTCGCGAAAATCGCCTAATTTTTCATGGGTTACACTGGTACAGCCTCATTGTAGAAATCAAGCAAGTTTTCAAACTTTTTAATACGGAGAAAAAGTTATAAATCTTAAATGTATCACATCATTCGGACGGACTGCTCGGTATTGGTTTTTTTGATTACCTGTAGTGCTTGCTGAGCAGAATTACCATCTTAGACCTTTTTTTTTGCGCAGTACGTATACCACAATAAAATTTCCAGTTCAACTTCTATGGATTTGCTATTGCTTAGGTCTTCATCATAAGCTAGAGCAGCATGCAAAACCTCTTTGATAGGCCGTTTTGTAATATAAGCAGGGATGAGACATTCCAGTGGTAAGGTTTTCAGCCATTCACCTTTGAATCTTACCTCCAAGGAATTTGTCATATGGTCTTAATATGGATGCTATAAAGCCATAATTGTCTATTCACTTACACCAATTGACTATTTACTTACACCAATAATTATGAAAATATAAAAAATTTTAAAAAAAGTTAGAGGTAAAAAAATTTATTGACATCGTCCTGTTGCTTAAAATTAACTGTATGTACTGATTCATATGAATTTATACGCATGCAACATTAGTATGCATATTAGGCTGGTTCAAAATCGTATGGGAAAATTAAATGCCGTCAAAATTCAGGTGCTCCGACCTGAAAATACATCTTTAACCCATGGGGCTCTTGTATCCAAGTGAGGCAGTGGGTCGATTTGTATGTTTTTTGTGCATTTTCGATACGATTTAATAGTTTTATTGCTTTTACTTAGAAAATATATCAACATCGGTATATATTCGTGATTATCAGTTTTTACGTACTCAGTAAGTATGATGCGAAATATGTGTGAAAATTATAAATCAGAAAACCCCATATTTGAGTTATGATTCATTGATACGAATGTGAAAAATGCAAAAAAAAACTGACATACCTCCACTTTGCTTACCCGAAACCATACCGATTTTATATTTTTCGGCCGCAGCAATATGCACAATCGATTGGGCATTATCTTTAACATGGGAAACGATATGTGAAAAATTTTTTGTACCAACAATGCGATCTGGAGAAATTTTCGATTAAAAAAATCAAGCAAATTCGTTACTAGAAAATATAGATTTTTTAATTCATTTTTGTTCAAGAAACGCTAGTATTTCACATTTGTCCATTTTTGGAGAATTTTTTCAGTTTTCGGCGCTCACTTTAAGCAATTTTTGAAACTGAACTTCGTTATCTTTTTGTTTAAATTTTGAACAAGAGTTGATCGGTCTTTCTGCAGCGTCGTTCACAAAATGTTATGAGCTACAATATAAATGTTTATAGTTGGCCTACTATATTTGTAGATTGTGGCCCAAAAATTACATGTGAACGACACAGCAGAAAGACCTATGTATCACTCTTGCGATGGAGGAGGAAGAAAACATAAAACATTTTCTCTGCTCCTGCCCCGCACTGCTAGGAAACGCCACAAAACACTCGGTTCGTTTCTATTTGATGACCTGGATGACCTGAAGCATGTTGGTATAGGTAAGCTATCAAGTTTTATTAAAAGATCTGGTTGGTTCAACGAGAGGTTATAGTGAGACACCCTGTGGTATCACAATGGATCATTTTTGGTCTAAGTGAGTCAGTTCGCAACTGACTGCCACTCCTACCTAACCTAACCTAACCTATCACTCTTGCGCAAAAATTAAACAAACAGATAACGAAGGACGAAGATCAATTTCAAAATTCGTGCCCCCCCCATCTCAAGTTCTGGATCCTCCACTGTAAGGCTGTAATATAAGGCTTATTATACATATATCGAATTTTTCGGCCAAGGGTGAATTTGGAGTTCAGTTACTCAAATAATGACCAAAGCATAAAGTAAGAAAGAAATGTTTTTTAGTGACATTTTAAGTTCTGCGATTTCACATTTTTCAAACTGCAATAACACACGAATTTCTTTTTAAGAAATTTCCAATTAATTTTAATATTACGTATTTTAATAATGAGAGCTTTAAAGGAAGTTGGGTCAAACCAAATTCAACACAATCGAACATCATTAATCGCTTACAACATGTTCGTGTCAAAAGTGCCGGTCAATATTACAATTGGTTATGCACGTGCAAAAAAGTTCACTCCGTGTAGAAGGTCATAGGTTAACTACTACACATATATAAAGGTACAACAAAAAGTTGGTTAAGCCAAAGCTCAAAGCAATGTTGGCTAAAAGCTTAAAGCTTTTCTCTCTTGCCGAAATTTACATTTCTTAATTCATGGTTTACACTAGGAAATTCTATGAAAGAAATTCTTGTCTATTCCCTTTAGTGATTTTTTTTGCGTTTTCGACAAACGACAAATTCTGCACCTAGACCCTTTTGTTTTTCCCCTCTTGACAACAAACATGAAGAATTTTCTAAAAAAGTTTTCAAGTGTAAGCCAGCACAAAGTTTGCGAATGAAGCTCTTAGTTTGTCCTCACGTGCTCACGAGACATTACGTTAGTCAAATTATGTCAAAGTCAAGCAAATAATAATAATCTCTTATGTATGTCCATTTTATACTTCTATATATTATTCTAATTATTCCTAGTTAGGAATGGGCAACATTGCTACTTTCAATCAGTGCTAGTAAAAATGATTGCCACTTCAATATCGTAATGATTCCACATTTGCGATCAATGATTTTGTGAAGAGTTCAAAAAAAAGTATTGATAACATTTAAAAATAAACACAATTTAAATCACCATAACACAATGTAGTATAAGTTTGTAGTAGATAAGCCCATATTTAAATAGAACTTCTTCAGAAAATACATACCGATGCTTTGATTATGCATAACGTGACCAACAGCACTTTTTTTTGGGAACACAGTACTTCTTTTATGTACCGGACACTATAGTCCAGAAATTACTATAAATAGTCATAATCACTGAAGTTCTTAAAAAAGTTCATAATGGTGAAACCATGAACCGGTAAGAAACATAAAATCTGCCGAAAATTCCAACTTTGAAGCACGATAGTTAGGTCCAATTTTTAGGAACACAATTTTTTCAACCAAAACTGCTATTCTACAATTTTGATTATAAATTCATTTTTGTTAAAGGCATATTTTATGAAAATATTTAGAAAAACTTGATATTTTGACAAGAAAAAAAAAGAGGATTAAAACAAATTTCAAATCGACATAGTGTATATTTAATATTGCAGTGTTTTGTAATCGATTTTTTATCTCCTTCTCAAGAATTTGATGATTCCTACATTTTTCGATATAAAGCTTACTCTTTATCCGATTTATTATACGATTTGTGCTTCCTACTTCTTATTGACTCGCCAAGAAAGCTTGGCATGAAGCGCGTGCAGGAAATATGTAATATCGAATGAATTACAGAAACAAAGACACAACAGAAAAAAAAATGTTTGCTTTACTTTGTGTCACTTGTTGCTTGGGTTCTCAACAAATCTATGCAAAAAGAGAAACATATGAGGCTTAGAAATTCTTACTAATCGGCTTAAAAGTCACCGATTCCATTTAGCAATGGATAAAACCAATATGACTCGCTTCAGCCCATTTTTTACTGTTTTCTTTTTATAACTTTTTTTTATGATATCACACACTGTACTGAATAGTAAGCTCAGTAATATAATTATAGTTTTTTAACGTTTTGGTTTCTACAAAATCGAATTTCATGGCATCCCATTTTTTTTTTTTTTTTTTTAAATCAGATAGTAAACAAAAATATTCCCAAGTAATCAATGACCTAAGTGCTCAGAGAATTCAAAATAATTTTGCTTGTAAAATATGTGTATTAAGCTAAACAACCTTTTTTAAATTAAAAATAAATTTCCTGACAAGTAAGACTTATGGGATATTTTTCATAATTTTGAAGTCTACAAGACTCAAGACTTTTTATTGCCTTTAACATTTTAACATACTTACTACATTAAACGTACAAAAAACAGGTGAGTGCAAGCACTAGCGGTATGATGAGTGAACTTTTTCAAGTTTCTTTGAAAAAGTACCAAGCAGAGTAAAAAAAATCCATAAGTATTGAAAAATTCCAAAAAAGTTGAAAAGCGTGGAAAATCGATAAGTATCAAAAAATATCGAAGATATCGATCAAAGTCTACAAGCATGTAAATTTATAAAAAAATGTCGAAAAGCTGATAAAAGCCGAAATTTGTCAATCGAAAAATTATTGATGTTGAAAAATATGCGATAGAATTAAAAACTATACTCAGAAAAAAATTGTATTTACCACGAATGATATACTTAGATGGTACTACTTCAAGTGTTTGCGAAAATTATTGTGGGAAATAATAATATTTTTATCAGACAAACTTTTGATTTTACTCACAAATGTCGAAGTTATTTGTCATTAACATTTTTATTTTTTGCGACAAATAATTTGATAGTTAAACTACTTGAATATTATAAATTTGGTTATTTTATTCGACATTTATTGATATAAGCGATTTTAAATAATCGAGCCTAAGGTCTTATTTTTAATAATTTTCTTATTGAATATTTCGATCTTCTTCGAAGATCATCATTAGCAGGTGTGAACAATATTAACTTTAAAAATAAAATTAACAGAACACTCAACGAAAAACACATGCGTGTTAGCTGACGGCTCAAATGAACTTTGGCGGGACGTATGTCTTTCGTGAAATGTTATATAAATTTTATTTTTATAATTAATATTTTTCGCATCTGCTAATGATGTTCTTCGAGGAGGATCGAAATACTCAATAAAAAAATTCTTAAAAATAAGACCTTAAGCTCGATTATTTAAAATCACTTAATTGAATATTGTTCTTGCAAACTATAATGTTTTCTGTACAAATAAAACTAGTTTTCTAGCAAATAATAAAGTTATTTTTCATTACTAGACTAGTGCTTGTACCAAAAATTATGGTTTGTATTATTTGAAAATCCCATATACCAATCAGATATATACACATCTATATATTTTACATCTTTCCCCTATACAATTGCAATTATAATTACCTTTTTTGATTAATTTTCACTATTAAATCATACTTTAAACTGAACTTCACTTTTGTAACATGAATTTTTTTGACAAGAACATCACTGTAAGTCTTATTAGTGATAAATCATTTGTTGAAATGAAAAAGTGTTTAGGACAAAATACAAGTGTTTGTCGAAATACCTCCATAAATAAAAATGTTTAACTGAAATATTTTGCTGATTTTTCATAAATAATTATATCTTTTGGAAGCAACAGAAATACTTATAGTTTAAGGCAAATGCTAAGTGTTTGTTTGAAATAAAAAGAGCTTATCTTAAAAATTCGATAGTTTTCCACAAACGCTTTCTAAACAATCCTTTTTTTTTTTGAGTGTACAGAACAAGTTGATAAAAGTGTAAGGAAACATCGATTAAACTCGAAAAATATGAAAATAATCGTATAATATCGAAAAACTATAAATCCAATGTTTGAAAGCATCGAATAGAATCGGAAAGTTTCCAAAACATCGATAAAAGTCTGAAAGTCGAATGTCAGAGAACATGCTGTAACCCCAGCAAAAAAGTTCGATACTTTTATGAAAGTCTTAAACATATTTTTTTTTTCTGATAAAATAAGATTTAAAGCATTCATTTAGTTTCTTAGCCCGTTACTTATTGAAACAATGGTTTAGTTTTACATTTTACCTCTGTACACTGAGAAATGTTGTTGTCCATACAACCGTACATCTTCCGGGAAGGAAAGTAGATTTTTCTATTTGGCCACTTGTACTGCGTACTTCGAAGTACAGGCAAATGTACTCCTTTGTACTTATTTTTACTTATTTAGTAGAATAACATTTTACAGATTTTATATAAATAATCTTTGTTTTTGTGCCATCAAAATTTTTCTTGACAAAACTTTTCAGCGTCACAGTATCGAATCGCATCATAAAGTATCGAAAAAGTCAAATATCATCAAATATCGAAAGGTAAAAGTTGCGAAATGTATTGAAATAGTCAGTTAAAATCGAAAAATAGCTATAAGTGTCAAAAATAGCCGAAATGAAAGGAAAATAACAAATAGTTAAAATGTATTGAATAGTATAGAGAAAGTCATCTATAAGAATTTAATTGTGTCGAAAAGTTTGGAAAATCCTATAAATTTGGATAGTTCAAATAATTCAAATTGAATGTAGTACCCTCTGTGAGTCAAATTTTTAACAATTTCAAATGCAGTGGTTTTGAATTGAATTAATTATACACTCATATAAATTTTTATCAAATCGGTTTATTAGTTTCAGAGGTATAGAAAAAAGATTAAATGTTAAGGATATTAAAGTTTCTGATTGAAGGGGGATGCCACATCCCTTCACTTTCAAATTTAGTGCATGTAAGTAATGCTCGAAATATAGGCTTCACTTTGCAATACCGTCATAGCCATATTTAATTTTACAGAAACTGCGGAGTCAAAACCCATTTCATGACATTTCTATGTGTTTATCGAAAAGAAGAGTTTGAATATGGAAACTTTGTCGACATAATTGGAAGTACAGGATCGTCGCCAAAATTTAATTATTCCAAACAAAGATTTATGTTACGGATTTCTTATCATTCGTTACACATTCCACTAAGAATTTCATGCACAAAAATAAAACTTGGGAGCAAAATCGACAAAATCGCGCATTAATGTAAATGTTAAGTTAATATCATCAACTTTGAAATATGAGCCGCTGAAAGCAAGAGTGGTATAAGTCACATTTAAATAGTTTTGAGAAAATTGGAGTTTTACGTTTTGGCATCCCAAAAAAACAGGGCCTTTTTTTTAATCAAAGTTTTGACACTTTTGAAAAGGCAAATGTTCAAAATTTTATATCTTATGAAAAATAATACAATTTTTGAAAAATTAAGTAGTAGCAATTAAGCTTCAAGTTATTAGCGATAAAGTGGTATAAGTCAATGAGTCATACCAATTTTCCTTAAAAATTTTGACATGTAAAGCACAGCGCATCTTAATCACTTAACTATTCATTCCCGAATTCTTTTATTGCTTCGAAAATATAAACTAAATTGAAACATTCATTTCATAAATCATTTTTAATTAGTAAATAAATATTTTCTTTTTCCAAAAAATAAAATAAAATTTTCTTAAATCATGGAAAATGATAAATTAAAACTTAATCGAAGTAATTAAATCAATTAAATTATTCAGGTTAAAGAGTTATTCCTCCTCCTCGATCTCGTAAAGTGGTCCATTTCCCAAAGAGTCAGCTGTGGACTTAAGATTAATGAAAAATGCATGTTGGTTAGGTGGTATCCATTGAAGAAGTTCCATCCTGTCCTTCTCCTTAGCTGAAGTTACCGGTTTTGGTTCTTGATAAAGTTTTACCAGTTGAACTTTAGCGAAAGGAGAAGGGCTCCCCTTTGATTGTTTTTAAAACAACGAATGAAAAATTTGTAAGTTTATTGAGGCTTTCTTTGTATGTATAACGCAGCAGGGTTGCTTTTGACTGCATCTCAACTCGAAATTAGCTTCTTACCTAGGAATTAAAACAAACACAATGGCTCACGCAGAGCTGTACCACTGTTCCGCTTGAAGTTTGAGGTATTTGTTTCGTGCCAAAACTTTCCGATGCTCTGTAGCGGCCATTTAACGCGATAAGGTTAGGGCATTTTGTCCAATGACAATTACTAGCATAACAAGTTAGAAAACGGGTATAACTCACATTTTGAAAATTTTGAGTTATACCACTTTTGCACTCAGCGGCTCATATGTAAATGGCTCATATACTAAATTTTCTATATTGCGCCACCTAATAAAACTGATGACACTCTTGCAGTGTTTCATCAGTTTAATTCTTCTTCTTTTTTTAATACAAATTAAAGGCGACAAATTTGACGGATGCAACCACTTTAAAGTTCAACATCGGCGTATTTAGTGCGATCTTTTAATTTTAGTGATCACGTTCAATTTTGCACATCATCAGTTTCTAATTCTTGGAAATATGTTGCATACTGTGAAAATTGTGCTTAATTTATGCATCTCAATTTTGAATATGAAAGAAATTGAAGAATGGCCTTAATTTAATTTAATTATTGTTGTTGCACTTTTAAATAATTTATTCTACAAAAAGTTCAAAGTGATTGTAGGTAATTAGTATAAATAATGTTCATATGTACTATATATTAAAGTGTAAGTATTCCTTCCAGTCTTTAGCCAATCAATAAAAAACCTCTGAATAAACTTCAATCCAATGTAACAATGTATAAATCGCAAAACTACCAGTCAGTAACAGAGTAACAAAAAAGGTTATTGGTTCTTTAAAAACCCCAAATGCAATTCTTTTCCTTAAATTATCACCACTCAAAGAATACCTACCGATTAAAAGGATACATACCGAAGAAAATCAAAAAAAAATGTTTTTTGTATTTTATACTAATTTATTCATTTATAACTCATTTTAGTGCCGAAACAGTCTTTTCGTTAAAATCTCAAGCTTTGCACTCTTACACTTTTTAACTAATCGAGGCATTCTTGAAATTAATTTTTGAACTATATCTTGTGGTATGGGGGGGGGGGGAATTCAATAATGTGTTCCATATGATTCTTTTCTTTGTCTCGAACTCGTCTATCCAGAACTTCCCATAAGAGTTCAATGAGGTTACTCGGGTGATTCCTCGAGCTCGCTCACGTTTGCCAAGGCCCTTCGCCATCTTTTTCACTCTAACAAATAAAACTTTAAATTTGTAAAATTACTATTTTAATAGTATTTAATATATGTACATATAATTTTGTGTATAAAAAAATTTGAATAGTGAAAACGCACATTTTTAATGCTTTGTATGAATATTTCATTATTTTACTATAAATGTGTGTTTTTCCCTTATATGTATTTGGGAATTTACATTTTTTTTTCCGTGAATCTATACATTTTTCGTGCATTAATTGTAGTTGTACTACGTTACACAAGGTAAAGAGCAATAAATGATGAAATTGTACCTCAACAAAGTATTCGTAAATTAAATTTCATTTCAATATGTATTAAATATTTAAATAGTATTAATATTTTTTAGCATATACATCGAGTCTAATTACTTCATTCAAGCGGCTTGGCATACATTGAACTAGTTTTTTTGTCCGTTCTGGTGACACAGCAGCCCACTCATCTTGGATGACTTTTTTAAGTTGATTTATTGATGATATCGGGTGATTACGTATAGTTTTCTCCAAATCGGCCCACAAATGTTCTATGAGGCTTATATCAGGGAACTGGAGAGGAGTTTGCAAAATGTTTGGAGTGTGGTAAAGGATCCATAGCTTCGTATTATGTGCAATTTATTTGGATCGTAATGTTGCTGAAAATAATAACGTCCTGAAAGACCCAATGTTTTAGCGCCAGATTCTAAATTATTTTGGGGAATGTCGATGTAGTGCAAGTGGTCCATTTTCCCATTAATAAATTGCATACTTCCAACCCCACAGAAGCATACTGCCACCACCGTACTAAATCGAAAAAATTCGTTTAAAAACGGAATCAAATTTTTTTTTTTTAGACCGTGTTAAATCAAAAACGTGTAAAAAAAAGACCGTGTAAAAACAGAATTGGGTGTACATACAAATGTTTCTAGGATAAGACGAAATGTATAACGCATATATATATATAATTCTTTGGCAAAGCTTACTAAAAACAAGTTAAGGTGTTATCTTCGGCCAGGCCGAAACTCACATACCCTACACTGCACTGAAAGTACATTTTAAATAAATAAATTGAAGAGGTTGAATAAGTCGAAAAAAATGTGAAATATTAGAAAGGTTGACAGAGGTTGAAAAATGTTGAAAAAGTCAAAAATAAATGCAAAATGTTGAAAAAAGTTGAGAGAGGTTGAAAAACTCTAAAAAAGTTGAAAGAGGTTGAAACAATTCAAAATTGATGAAAAAGTCGAAAAAATAAAGAAAATTATGGAGAAAGTTGAAAGTTGAAAAGTCGAAGAAATACATATGGGATATATTGGGTATATATATAGGGTTGAAAAAGTCGAAAGAATATGGAAAATGTTGAAAAAATCGAAAAGAAATGAAAAATTTGAAATATGCCACGCCCACTTCTCCAATTCTGCCCAGTTTCGATTCAATAAATTATATTCGTGATTGACATCCTCATATTAAATTTTAGCACAATAGCTTATATAGTTTGCAATATATGCCGCAGTTAAATTTAAAATTTAGGGTGGCCACACACCCACTGGTACAATCCAGCCCGGTTTTGATCCAGAAATAGCTTTCCATAAGCAAACCCCTTACACCAAATTTTAGCATGATTGCTCACATGTTTCGATAAATATGCAACTTACAGAATTTTATTTCTATGGAAGGTGCCACGGCCACTGGTGCTATTTCAGCCACTTTTGATTCAGATATACTCTATAGCAACTGAACCACTTACATTAAATTTCATAGCAATTGCTGCAATAGTTCACTTAATACAGCGCCCACTGATGCAATTCTGTCAAAATTAATTTATTTTTAAAGCCTATAGTAACTGACATCTATACACCAAATTTTATCAAGATTACTCTCATAGCACACTAGGCGTGTTTTTTTTGACGCGGCTACCCGCTAAAAAAAATTTTGTATGAGAATGACAGTTCATTTAATCGGCTATACTTATCGCCGACTAATTTCTCATACAAAAAAAATTTTTAAGCGGATAGCCGCGTCACGTCAAAACACGCCTACTATCTATAACAACAATCGTTTTTTTCTTAGATGGGAGGTGCCACGCCTACAGGTACTATTGGACCAAATTTTTTTAAATAAGAGACCTTATAGCAAGTATATCTACCTCATTAAATTTCATAACGATGACGTTGTTAGTTCTCTTAATATAACGTTTATACATATTGTGGGTGGTGCCACGCCCTTCAACAAGTTTTCTCAGTAAAGTGGCTGAGCTTGTATTGATAACTGCTTTCAGCGGCATCATCTCCAAAATTTTTGTGAAAATCATTTGTCCCAATTTTTAGATATACGGAATCAAAATTTTTAACATGTGAAAAGTGCCACGCCCACTTTTTTGATTCCATCCACTTTTATCACAATTCAAGGTATATTTTAAATGTATACGTTTACCAAATTTCATCGCAATATCTTTCACGGCTTACAAGATATGGTAGTATAAATAATAAAATTTAGGACTGTGCCACGACCCTGTACGATCCTTTGGAATTTTGAAACCCAGCCTAATTTTAATTTGGTTCACATGTGCACCAAATCATCAAAATCGTTGCAACTTTTTTCAAAATTGGCCTGGGTAAATATACATAGATTATGGACGGTAGGCGTGTCCGTTAACCGATTTCCCCGATTTTCAATAGCAAAATGCCTGCAAGAAGGTGTGAGCTGTGTATAAAAGTTTCATTCAATTAGCTTTCTTGGTTTTCCCGTAAACCCGATTTCAAAAGACAGACGGACATCGCTAAATCGACTCAGGTGGTGTCGCTGATCAAAAATATATATTCTTTTCTATACCTGCCACGCCCCCCTCGATGTGTTACAAACGGAGAGACAAAGTGAATATACCCTCAGTAGGGTATAAAAAGGTTATTATTATAAATTGTCCAAATGAACCGAAAAGTACTGAAAATGTATTGAAAATTCTCCAAATTTACTGAAATCGACCCAAATGTACTGAAAACTTGTCTAATGTACTGAAGACAGTTTTTCAGGACGCAAATGTACCGAAAAAAGTACAAATTTACCAAAAAATCTATCACTGAAGTAGCCTCGAAAAGTCGGAAAGTGAATCAGAGTTGCCGTTTGTCGAAATATTTGCTGCGAGTATGAAATTTCTTTAGAAATTTGCATATAAACTTAACATAACGATTTTTAAATATATTAGAAGGGCAATTTTCGAAATTTTTGTTTGTTTTCCTATTTTACAAAGTTAATCCTACATATTTTTTTCTTTTTGGTGTGATACATCTTTTTTTCATGGCTGCGGCAACACTAGCCGTGTTTTATTCGCTTTGGTTAAACCAAAATCTCATACAAATGTGTGAACCAGCTCAATTTCTAGTTCAATTGATTGAACTTTTTTTGTCTTTGCTTAAGTTTGAAGCACCATAGACACAAACCTAAAATAATCAAAAATATATGGAAACTTTGCTGGAATTTTGAAGAAGCGTTTTTCGGTCACGTGAGGCCTGGGGCACCCAGTCAGTGCTAGGCCCAAATATTAAATAGAAACACATAATAAAAATAAAAACAGTGATGAAACAACAGAGAACGAAAAGAAAACGTTGGTATTAGCGTCTGCGACACTATAAAAACAGTTTGAAATGATTTGACAGCAATAATTCGAAAAAAAAAAAATTATGTACTGATACGTGAGGCCCCGTTCAACCACACGACCATAAAGCCGGCTCTGATTTTGAAATAGAATTTCTGTCAAACACTGTAATGCCACCTATTGGTCAAATGCAGCATTATGAAAGGTTAAACTTTTGCGTTTTATTCACTTTAAGGTTTAACCAAAGCGAATAAAACACGGCTACTGAACAAACTGTCAAATTGCCATTGCTCAATCTTTTACGCGTTTGCATTGACTGGGGTGTTCTCGAAAGCAAGCTCAAAAACTTTCGAGTTATCAATTTTTTTTTGTTTTCAAATACCGTGAAGATCATTACAGAGATATGCTTTTTACACACACCGAATTTGAGCGTCGACGGATGACTTCGGAGTAGTTTTTTGTTGTGTAAATGCGACATACGTCGGAGTGGTAGTTCGGTACTTCTACGTCGACGTGGTGAGTCGATGCACAAGTTCGCTGCTGTGTAAATGGAGATTTGAGCGTCGACGTTCGAACGTCAAAAATGCTTATATTAATGTGTTAGTAAAATAAATGTTTAAAACAGCATTAAGCAAAATAAATATTAAAATTTAACAAAAATAAGTTTTAAAATACGAAAACAAAAGAAAAATAAGAGAAAACATCTATCAATATTGATTTTTCTTCTTAATCTTAGACTACGTCGCAGCAAACTATTTTGTTGTTGTTCGTTTTGTCATCAAAAAATGACATTTGAACGTCGACGTATCTGTGTGTAAATGCCTGAATAAGATCGAACTTGTGAGTCGGTGTTACAAGTCGACGCTGCGTGTAAACAAGGTAAGAGGAACATTAAAAAAACAAAAACATTGATACTTCTTAAATCACAAATCGCTTTAAAATCCTGTTTTCTCCGTCACATGTTGTTGCCAATGGTAAAAAGAAAGAAAATTAGCACAGCATACTCAATTAAGTCTGTTGTGAACTATTTTTTATGTAACATATATATTATTCTTTGTTTTTAAAGGCTATAAACTATTTTATCATATAATAATACATATATATTATTCTTTTTCAATTTTCCTTACTAATGTGTTAAATATTCACGAAATATTGCAAGACTCCGGGCAAAACACCAACATCATTACAGCGGTTAAATATGTTTCAACTGCGAGATGGCATCTTGTTTTCGATCTGTCAAATACCTTGCATTTTTAAAGTGCGTGCATCTTTGATTTTTTGTTGAAAAGAGTTGTTGCAATTATTTAGAAACTTTAAAGCTTATATTTAATATAATTTCAACGTTATTTTAACAATGGCTGCCTCAGCATCTCAATCAAATATTGAAGCTGCTGGTGGTCAAAAACCAATGCCACCACCCGGATTAAAGGCTTTAATCGACCACTTTCATGCAATTTATCCCGAACAGCCAAATCCTCTTCAGGTAACAACACTGCTTAAATACTGGCTAGGCGGCCAAGATCCACTTGACTACATAAGCATGTACCACAATGCTGGAGACGCTGATAAAGGTGTTGCACCACATTGGCACTACATTAGTTTCGGTCTCAGCGATTTGCACGGAGATGGGCGTGTTCATGTGCTGGATCAAAATGAACAGAACTCACGCTCTGGAATGGGTTTTGAAATAACATTTCGTCTTCTTAAAACCGATAAAGAGCTCAAACAACAAGAAGAGGAACCCGCTAAACCGCTACGGCCACCTACTTGGCCGGCGAATTTATTGCAGGCTATCGCACGCTACTGCTTCCAAACTGGAAATAACCTGTGCGTAGGTGACAACATTCCCTGGCGAAAGAGCCTTAATGGCCTCGAATCTCGTCTTCAAAATATACTCATAGCACAGGATCCTCAATTGGGCAGTATTGAAACCCCTTTTGGTACTGTGAACTTTTGTCAGATTGTTGGTGTCACCGATGAGGAAATCGAGCAAGCCTCACAATGGAACGGCAAGGGTGTGCTTAACTTCTTGCGTCGTGATGAGAAAACGGGCGGCGAATGGCTGGTGACCAATATGTTGCGTTCGCAAAGCGTTTTTGAGCTATTTCCCGAAACACTAGTAAATCTGCAGGATGACTTAGAGAAACGAGGATCAGACTTAGCTGGTGTAAATGCAGATTTTACTTTTCGTGAAGTTCAAACACGAAAATTGAAGGATGAAATCGACTCAAATAGCCTAAATGAACAGTGCCTATTAGATGAAAATAATCAAGCAAACGATTCGCAAATCAAACACGAAGGTGATGGCAGTTTTCTGCAATCGATGTCCATGAGCAGCAACTCATTGCACAAATCATGTCCAATAGACAACCAACCGCAAACCCCCAGTTGTATTCCTCTGGATGGCATCGAAATAACTCTAGCTCCTAATGCTGCTAAATTTCTGCTATTAGCCATAAAGGATCGCATACGTCATGGACGTCATTTTACGTTCAAAGCACAGAATCTCGCATTGACGTTGGTTGCTGAATCTGTTACCGGTGCAGCTGTAAGCAAATGCTGTCCATATGGCGTTGTTGGTTATTGGATTCAGGTGATGATAACCGACGAACTGGTTCCCCGTATGATGGAAGCCTTCCAAAACTCTCAATTGGGAGCTGTCACAGAGGTTACGCATCGTCTAGAGTTTGAATGGCCAGATAAGCACCTTCTAATTATTGTCGACACACCATCATCTACGCCAATGTTAGGTCTATAATGCGTTAGTTGTGAATATAACATTTAAATTTTTTTATACCCGGTTAATTTAAATTTTAATTTATGTGTAGTACATAACTTTGTTTCCATTTGTATTTTATGCTAAAAATACATAATTTTATGTAAAAAAGAAACAGTTTTTGGTAATAAGAAAGAGTATCGCCGACTTTCAGTTAATCTATAGGCAAAAGCAACAACTGCGTAAAAATATGACTGGATGTTTCATAAACAGCAATTCGTTTAAAGTTCCTATTTAAATCAACGTTCTAATATATTAATGCTTCGATCTATTGCAAAGTTAGAACTTCAAACTGTGTGCACATAATTTATTTGGCTTTCTCGCAATTATCTGTTTCCAATTTGCAGGCGGCCACTGAAAAACGGACAGATGTAAAAATGTTATAAAATAGCTGGATAATAAAAATTAAGTTGATTTTGGGCGCTGAAAATTTAACTTTACGCAAAATTCGTATTAGATAATACTTGGAAAGTAAGACTTAGTCGAACTTTTGAAAAAATTTTCAGAACTGCATCAGTAGAATCAACAGGAAATCGCCAACCAGTGATGATAGTAGAGATTATTTTTAATTATTATATTTTATTCAAATATATTTTATATATTATTTTTTTAAAAGGTGCAATATCTTACCCTTTGCATGAACCTGTAAAGAACCGTAGCAAAAAACAGAACAAAGTGATTACAAAATTCCTCTCTTGCACATTTTTTTGTTCCTGCAACCCATAATAATAATTAATATTAACACTTTTCTTCTATTCTTTGAAAATATTAACACTTTTCTTCTATTCTTCGAATGAAATCGAAAATTAATATTCCTTTCGTTCTGTAATGCTAATTTTTTTCATCGTATTTTTTCAACAGGTTTTGCTCCTGCAAAATTTCAACTGTATTTGTATTTTGTTATATTCCAATATTAACTTGCATAGTAAGATAGAATAATCTTATGAAGTAGTGTAAGGCTTAAAGTATTTTACAATATGCTTATTTTACATATTGTTATTAAAAGATAAAGCAGGAGGAAGTAGAGGTAGGATAAAAAAAAAGAAAAACAATAATAATAAAAAAAGATTATTAGGTGGAATAGTTAGGCAAAAGAGGCGAGTCTTAAATGTGTTTGTGTTTCCGATTTTTCTCAAAGAAATTGGCAAAGAGTTCCACTGTCGGATGGTTCGAACAAAGAATGTGCGTTCTGATGACAGGCAAGAGTATCTGGGTTGAAGTAGCATACGTGTTCTTTGTGAAGTGGGAAATTCAACTTTACGATAGAGATATTTTGGTTCTTTTGATATGATGATGTTATGTAGCAGGCAAAGTGGTTTAAATGTAAAGTATTTTACAAGCGAACAGCCATAAATCCTTATTACATGCGCAGAGACGTGATCACGCCTTTTAAGATCAAAAATATAAAATGCAATATTGTTGGCAACATTTAATTGCCGTTTTGTGACAGCGTCCGTATGGTTATGAATTTCGCACGCGTATACTAACGGCGGTAGCAATAAGGTTTTAGCTAATAATATTTTCGTTTGTATAGGGAAGTGTTGAATAAGTCGAAAAAAAATGTAAAAGGTTTTGAAACAGTTAAAAAAGACTGAATAATTTGTAAAAATGTGGATAGCATTCAAGAAAGTTGAAAGAAATTGAAAACTCGAAAAAATGTGGAAAATGAAAAACCCAAAAAAAAAGTTGAAAGAGATTAAAAAATATTGAAACAATTCAAAATCGATAAAAAGTCGAAAAAATAATAAAAATAACGAAGAAAGGTGAAAGAGGTTGAAAAACTCGAACAATTATGGGATATACAGCGGTGGCCACTAATTTAGCACACACTGCAGTGGTAACTTCATATTTAAAATATTAATATTATAGTCCTCGAATTGTAAACTAATATTTTTCCGTGAGTGTTGCTTACAACTAGATGATGAAGAACCGTTAATTTAAATGGTTGTGTTTACTCTAATTTTCCACATATTATAAACATTTGAAATTAACGCGCCTTTCAAGTTGGCCACGAATTTAGCACAATTTAAAAATATCGCTGATTTTTTTTTTAAATTTTGTTTGATTTGTTTTATTTCGTAAGGTATGCTTATATATATATATATAAATTTAATTTTAACAAAAAATATTTTAAGATAAGGCAAAAGGAGAGTGGTTTTCAGAGATTCATCGGCAGATAATTCATAAAATGAAAAATAATGGTAGTACAGTTGCAGAAATCAGTCGGTCCCTTAAATGTTCCAGAAAGATGGAATAGAATACATTACAACGCATACAGCAGTATGGGAGCACTAAAAATGTAAAATAGTGTCCAAGAAAGCGCAAAACAACAACGAAAGAGGATAGTTTAACCCTACGTTCGTACATTGAAAATTTTTGACTTCTCGTACATGTGGGCACTCAGTGCCCATATATTTTTCACATACAATTTGCATGCAGGTGTTCTAGAAAATTACTCTTTTCGCGAGGAAAAGGTGAATCGTTCGCAGGCCATTTTAAGTACCCATGCGCAAAATCCGATCTCTTTGTGATATGCATTTTTTTAAACAATGGAACTGGTTGTGGATTCTGGGCATTCAAATTGGTTTCCCTGAGTTTTCTTTTAACGGTTTCTACACTCACTGCTATATTAAGCACTTTATTTATTTCCGTATCGGGCAAAAACGGATTATGCATCGAAAGCCACTTCGAACAATTCATGCTCCGGGGGGCATTCGGCCCCATGTTTTACTTTGCTCTGTCATAGAATGCTTTCCGCGGCCCACTAAAATGCAAAAACTCAAAAGAATCATTGGAGTATTATACAAAAATAATAGAACTTACTTTTTACGATCAAATTTTTTTAATAAGAGTAAATACCTAAACTTGATAAGTAAAGGAGTTGAACAGTGCTATTATTTTGACCGCTCGAAATTACAAATTACTCAATATAATAGCAAACCTAGAAAGTACCGTTATTTTTTTGGAACGAAATGTCATGTGCTTATCAAGTAACTATACTTTAAAATATTAGAAGAAAAAAAATGTCAGTTGTTCGAAATATCTTCTTTCAATTCATAAAAACACGTTCTGACAACAAGTACATTCTAGTTGATATGCCTGGAAACGTATGACAGCAGTCGAGTGGATGGAGTAAAAAAATGCAAGAAAAAAGAGGAAGAAGAACAGAGATAGTTTAAGTGGCGGAGACAGCAACGCGAGTACCAACGACGATAATAAGGGAAAGTCTTTCAATTCTTTCACGCAGTCTAAAGGAAAACCTAAGAGCCACAAATCTTTAAAGAGTAAAGCTCAAAATCTCGTCAAAAGTGGCTAGACATGAAATCAAAAGACTTGTTCAACGATGCGGCATTCCTCAGCGAACAGATATTCATAAGTCTGTTTATTAAATATGATACTGCTATATTCTCAAGCGCTGCAGTTGAAAATCTTTTTTCCACGGGCATATATATTAATGCCGAAACGAGCCTCGCTTTTAGACCAGAACTTCAACATTATGCCATGTCACTAAATTACACACTCCAATTATGTAATTATTTTTTTTTGTTCCTAACCTTTTAACTTCCAGAACCCAAACCAACAGTTTTTTATAAGAAGATCACTATCGCATCGATATAAAAAATGCAATTTTTATCTCGCGTTAGCGGATTAACGATTTACGTTAACTTGAGTGTTCCGAAATGTAACGCTTTAACGTTTAACGAAGTTAACTTTTTTAGTAACGGATTAGCGGTTAACGAAGTTAATTACTTGATTAACGGTGCCCAGCTATGTTTAGTAGCCACACAAAGCCCAAGAACTGTTTATTTAACCGAAAAAATTGTATTTTTTTTTTCGGATGAACCAGTTTCCAGATATCTTGCTCACTGCAAATTTTGAGGTTTTTCACGGCATTGCACTTGCCTAATTTATCGACGAATATTTTTGGACCAAAATGTCAGGTATAAATCTTGAATAGTTATACTTTGATTATGTAAAAAAAATTTGGTTTAAAATAAAATGCAGCTTCAAAAAAAAAACTCTCAAAAAAATGTCTTTTTTATTTTCGAAAAACTCCCGGAGGTCCTTATGCAAAATAAATAATGAAAATTTTCTCTCATGTTGAACGGGACGGAAGTTTTTTTTTAAAGTCAATGTAAAACGCTTTTATTTTTTTCTGTTACTTTAAGGAATACCACTTTGATAGCACTATATTGAGTAGGAAGTTGATGCCAGACGTAATACTGGTTCCAAGATAGAGACAATAAAAAAGCCAATCGAACGGGACAAAAAACGGAAGTGTTTTTCATAGCCATCTACAGAAAATTACAAGTTAGCGAAACTTGGCAACATTTTTTAATGCGACTAATTTTAAAATGTTATAGAATAATGTAACTTTTTAATAGATTTCGTTTGATTGAAATATCTTATTTACTATTTTTCTTACAATGCATAATACTCCATTCGAACGGGACATATTTTTCTGCTTTGGCTAACTTGGGCAATTTTCAAAACGACTTTAGTATTTATATAAATAATATTATTTAAGATATATACAGTAATTAATAAAACAATTTTAATGTTTATATTTATCAAATTAATTAGTGAGATCAATTTTAACAAAGAAAAGAGGAAGGAGTAGATATTTTTCTTAAAAGAATATAAGACTTGTCTATTTGCTGTCAAAACGTATTTCCTGTAAGAGGCGTGGCATCGCCCACTAAAAAAATATATCTTTACTCAAGTTTCAATCTATCTACAAAACTGGCCCTAAGGCCGCGGTTACACTGGATGCAGAAATTTGTTCGTACGAATTCTTAATAATTTGTTCGTGCGAATATATTTGAACAGAGTGGTTACATTAGACGCGACTTCGTTCATACTTTCAGTTGAAGTGCAATCCATCAGCTGTTTTTCTCCTTGTTTTCGTGCGACTGTTCTGATGAAAAACAAAATTTTTTGTTCGCATCAAAGCAGTCGTACAGATTCGTACGAATACGCACGAAGCATGCGTAGCCACTGTAACCGCATTCATATACACACATGCATTTGTTCAATTTTTGCAATTCTTACGAATACGTACGAATTCGTACGAACAAAAATCCGCATCCAGTGTAACCGCGGCCTAAGTATTCGAATAAAAGCGAACTATAGGGTCGGCATTATAAGTTGACGCTGCGTGTAGATAACTTAACAGAAGGGGGCGATTTCGTACACTTTGCAATGCAAGTGTTAATACTTTGAAGAAATTGGCAGCACTAGGGCAACAGCTGTCAAAGTGCTTGCAAAAAAAAAAACACTTAACTGTCAAACAAATTTTCGTACGTTGTTCGCGAATTGATGCCGTAGACGTACTGAGAAAAAGTGAAAAGGCGAGCAAAAAGAATTTAGTGTTTTTTGAAAAAAATATATTGCTTAAATTAATTTAAGCTTAACAAATATGGAGCCTTATGATGTTGTAGTTAATCAGCCTGTTGTTATCGATAATGTGAGTAAATCATTTAGTTGCATAAAAACACTTTAGGTGCGGTCGGTCGGGTTGACTTGGTGGTTTAAAGAATAAAAATGACTGCAGTGACATCACCCACCTTTGTTGCGTCGCTCCCGCTTTATCCATATATGAAACGCCAACCTGACTAACCGAACAGTCTGTCTTCTAACATTTCATAGCTAAGAGGGATCTTCCTAATGATTAAAATGTGGATGACTAAGCGATAGTAAAAACCGAACAGATTGAAAATGATTAAATGAAATCCAAGAATATCATTGGGAAGTAATGGAGCAGTCAAACAACTATGCATTAACTTATATGTTGCATACATATAGATATGCATATATGTACATATTAACATATTTATGAGTAATGCCATAAATTTCGGCGTTGGTTGCTGAGTTGAACCAGAAGCTCCTAACCTCCTTTATTAACATCAATCAATGAAGATTGCCAAGTTGTGAACAAAAGTTAAGGTCACAAAGAGCAATTGAAACATTCAAATACAGGCACTGGGACGGGAAGGCTTAAGATTGTACCTAACTTTAAAAAGTAGGGTATCGTTCCTAATAAAGTGATAAAAACCCGACTATCTGGCCTTATACTTTTTTTTTATTTCGCCGGAGCTGATCAATTAGATTGATTCTAAAATATTTTTTTCTTAAATGTAAATAGATCGATTATATCCCTTAAAGCAATAAACGCTTACCAGTCATATTACAGGCAATGCTTAAAAAGGAACAAAAATATGTACATAAGGTTCGGAGTAATAAGTAAAACAGTACACCTCTTAGGTAACTCCACAAAAAGAAATTAAAAGATTGAAAAATATCCGCAAATCTAAAATAAATCAACTTTAAATTGCACATCTAATTAAAATCAAATTTCGAGGATTAACAATAAAATACTGAAATTATTATCCAAAACTATTTAAATTACAAAGCCTACTAGCCCAAGAGTCCGCTGTAGAAAAGTCGAGTGTATAAGATTATATTATGGAATGTACGCGAAAGATAGTGAGCAATTTTGGTGAAACTAACGAACCAGGGTTGCCTTGATTTATTTCGATCGATGGCAAAATGTTAAAAAATGAATTAAGCAGCTAAATGTTACTCGACCTTTCGTCCCGGGTCAAAGCATACATTATATAGTATGTTGAAAACGCTTCGCTACTCTCTAAATAAAGGGAACTGATCTAAATACATATATTAATTTAAAATCAATGCAGTGTATGAGTTAAAATATGAAGAACTTTCTTATAAAAAAATATACGATATACAATTTCATAATGAAATAAATTAGCATCAGATTTAGGGCTCAGAGCTAAGTGTTTTTCATTATTTTGACATTTTCAACCTTTGATCATTCAAACAGATGTTCACATGTAAAAGACTATTCAGACTTAGTTCTCTAAAAAATTGCATTATCTAAAAGTTGTGACTAGCATAAAATATATCCGACCATTGTATGAATTTGTCTAAAAATAACGTTTGTTATATTTACAAAAAACTATTTTATTTGAACATTTAACTACCAATCGTATCAATGAAGACTTTTGAACACTCATTAAGATTGACAAAAGAAAAATAAGATTAAAAAAATTTATACTCCTAAATTCTCACTTTCTTCATACATTCATCTAAAATTCATAGCCCCTATTAGGGAAAATAGTTTAGTACCGAATAAAACAATTTACGCTAACTCGCTGCATTTCTTTTAGCAGCTCTGACTATAACTTTTAACATTTCATCAGTTTCTTTTTAATAAAAACACAAGCACAAAACCACTGAACTATACAAAAAAAACTGTCAAATAAAATGCTTCGTTGACCGTAAATGTTTTACTAACCGGCAAGCTTTTCACCACTATCACCAAACTGAACATGCTAACATCTCAGTTACGGATAAAAATAAAACCTGTAACGCAACACAATACAATATTTTGTTTTATTATGAACCGTATTTAATAGTTCGCCGCTAAGTGTTTTAAAAGTGTTTGTATAAAATGTACCATGTGTCAAATCCAAGCCCGCCCTCTTTTTTATCAGTTTTTTGCGAAATGTCAAACATTCATAACTACATCTTTTTTAAACGATTGCCAAGTATAAAAGATTGTTCTAAATGTAATTTTATGCAATTTAAAAAAAACGAAACATCCTTTGTGCCTATTGAACAAAAAGTCGGTTAAAATGTGAATTTCAGTTATCGGCGGCTTGATGTATAGTGTTAGTAACCATTTTTTGACATTTTATTTAAATATCCCATTTCAATACATTTCCAACGATACATAATACTTGGAAAGCCATTTTTGAGCTATGATGACCAATTTAAACGTTTTTTTTTTTTGATTTCTAGTACTAAATTGAACTCGATTTTCGCCCATTGAACAAAAATTATCCACGATTCCAGAACGGTTAGAGATAACCGCTAAGTCTAGATCCACACGAAATAATTTTAGTGTGATTTTTCTCACCGAATTTTATATTTATCCTGCGAGGCAGGTGCAGTGGCGGACTTAACGGTAAGCGGACTAAGCGGTCGTGTGGGGCCTTGGACGGGTAATAAGCATAATTTATTTCTGAAAAGATTCCTGGAATCTTTTAGGTCGTCAGCTCTCGGTTTGATATTCATTGTGTGAGGCAACGTATGGTAACATATCGCACCGTCAAAACAAAAGGGCGCAAATCAAAATAACGAGTTTTCGAGTTATGAATACCAGTATATAGCTCATTAAGTGTTCTTAACTTTAGTTTTGCTCAAAGATATTTCCATCAGAACCAAACAAATTAACTTTGGTTTCGTTAGACCAAAATAAATTTGTTTGGTTCTGACGGAAAAATCTTCGTTAGGCGGCCCAGAAATGCGGAATTCGATTCGAGATACACTGTTTAACATAATGGCGAATCTATAATGATAAGGGGGTTCTTTTTCGGCGGCTATAAATCGGCAAATTTTATGGATAAAAATACAAAATATGCGCTGCAGATTACGTAAACATATTTAGTTCTACAATGTTGCCTTATTCAGAAGAGGAAATGCCTCTTCAATGGGAATTTATGCACGAAAATGATCCAAAACGTTCGTCGAAGTTGGTGAAATCATGGATTTCTTAATCTGCTCTCTTTTTGCAACTGATTTCAGAGCATTGCAAATCACGTCTTTAGAGCACTCCATTATACGGTTATATCTCGAATTTTTGGCCTGATTTTCCCAATTTTTTCAAAGCATCTCTTTAAGCTTGGGAACAATGTTTTCCACGACCCATTTCCAATAAATATCGATTAAATCCAGCAAGTAAGTAAAGTCTCCTCATATAAAGTATTTACTATATCATTCTAAAATACAACTTAGCACTTAAGATCACTTTTTATATTAAAATGTGTGCGCTTTTAAACTTGTTTGATTTTGCTAAATTAAGTCCCGTTTAATAACGTAACTTTTAGCTATTCATTTCTGCACTTAAATCTGTTTGACCCAAAATGTCGATTGTACCCCTGAGCACCTAACCCTCATTGTTTTTTCAGTAACGCAACGCATTTGCTTCTTATTGCGCAACTATTGTTCCTTTAGATAGACCAGCACCCGGAAAAATTAGGCTTTAAGGACTACCTGTATATTAAAAAAAAAAAAAACAGATTGTATTTTCATCTTATACCAACGAATTTAGTATTTTATTATTTATGTATAACACCTGATTTTCTAACGTTTATATTTAATACATGACGTCAAATCATAGAATCCACCCAATTTTATTCCTTCATCCAAGTGTAGATCCCTATCATACTCGATATGATATACAACTGGCATTTTTTCACGCACCCATGTGACTGGCAACGTCAGTAATTCAGTGTTCTTATCTCTAAGTCTAATGCCACATTTGCCATGATGCTTCTGGAATTCAAGCGGTTTGTGCAACTTATTGTACGGATCCCTGTAGTAATCTCTGAAGTTTTGGCATTCTTGATAAAATGTGTCGATTTCATCCAATCTTCCATAATCGACTACAGAGAGGCCTATTTTAGGCGCGAAATTCAAAATAGATTTTCGTTGGTTTCTGGAACTCTTGGATACGAGCAGCATATCAGCTTCTGGTGCATTTATGGTTCTCATTTTGTCAATTTATCTAATTGTAAGTTAAATTATTCGTAAAGTTTCGCATATATAGAATTTAAATTATGATTTTCTTATTTGTAGTTTCTTAAATAATTTGAATATTGATTTCTATTTGACAGGGCTCTGGAGTGATCAAAGCTGGTTTTGCTGGTGAGCACATACCTAAGTGCAGGTTTCCAAATTAGTAAATATTTAAATTTATATAAATAATTAAAGTTGGCTATTCATAACTAATGCTTTTTTAATTACGTATAGCATTGGACGGCCTAAACATGTGCGTGTGATGGCTGGTGCCCTTGAGGGCGATATCTTTGTTGGACCCAAAGCCGAAGAGCACCGTGGATTGTTAAGCATACGCTATCCTATGGAGCATGGCATTGTGACGGATTGGAATGACATGGAGAGAATTTGGAGTTATATCTACAGTAAAGTAAGAGGATGAGTAAGCTTTTTAATAACTTTTTGCCAAGAAGAAATCTCTTTTTTAGGAGCAACTTGCGACATTCACTGAAGATCATCCTGTTTTATTAACTGAAGCTCCATTAAATCCCCGCAGAAATCGAGAAAAGGCAGCTGAATTTTTCTTTGAGGGTATCAATGCACCCGCCTTATTTGTGTCAATGCAAGCTGTATTGAGTCTGTATGTTTCTTTAACTTAACTGAATATTTTTAATTTTTCCGAGACATCTTTTTTTTTATTTAATTTAAACCTTTCAAGTGGCATAGTCAAATATCACATGTTGTGAGGAGTATGATCATTATTTATATTATCGTCTTCCGCAATCGTTTTGGGAACCCTTTAAGATTATTCTGCCACAGCAAAAAGCAAATTCAAATTTTGCTGAAAAAATTTTTTTTCGAATGTATCCACACATGAAATTTCGATAACTGGCTGGATTTTTTCAAATCTTCTCATACTTGATGTCTATTATCTGGAGTTGCACTGATGTGATCAATGCCAGCTTTTTTTTATTGTTAACAAATGAGAAATAATAGCAATTTAATTCAATTATAATTAATTGAAATAAATAACGTTTTGTTCTTTATCCTTTTATCGAGTAATAAGTGCACTTGAATTGGTATAAATAAATTAAATTGGAACATAGCGCAGTCCCAAATTAGGTTTCTTTGGTTCCAAAACTGCTAGAGAGCGCAAATCTTGTCGAATGAACTATATTTTCAAATGAAAGCTTCCCAAAATTCCAACAAATTCTCGGAACCAGAATAAAAAAAAAAAATCGTCCGAAGTTAAAAAAAGCCAATACTTTAATAGATAGCACTACAGTCTAAATTTCAGCTTCCTAGATGGTCGGGGTCTAGAGAAAGAACCATATTTAGACCTGAAAATAGTCGTGTTTAGTCCGGTTTAAAAATATTTTTTCTAAAAGCCCTCAAATCTAAATTTAAAGTTGTTGATATCAATTTTTTTTATGTCATCTTTTATACATAAATAATAATTTTAAACCTCTAGACCTTAAGACTTATTTTTGCGACCCGATTAAGTTAAATACGTCTTAGTAAAATATGACTGCTTTGAAAATGGTGTACTAAATCGTAGTTTTATTCATAATACTAAAGACCGATCTTATTATGTTTATCTATTTATTCGCTTTTAAATCAGATGAAAATGGTGAAAATGGTTGACCAGGTCCAGAGATATCAAGCATTGAATTTGGCTATTTTCGCAAAAATTGCGTTTTTTTCGAAATTTGACTTAACATTACTCAAGACTCCGAATTCCTAGAGAGCTGAAATTTGGGTTGCGACACTGTCTTTTTACGTTCTTTAACGTGTCACAATTTGAGCACAATCGGATGTTTTTTAAATTTTATACGTACGTTATACACATATTATACTAGATAATATTACTAAAAAACAGTAAATATGGAATTAAAAAAAAAGCTATAAGGATTTTTTTCCTTTTGGTGCATTTCTACTTTGATTAACATCCCAAATAATTCCACATTCAAGTTTTTGTTGTAAGTCAACTTGTCATTTAAAGTTGGTTAAAGCCCACCGTGTGTATGTATGTGAATAAATTAAATTTCATCATATTAAATGCTTTCAGCGTTTTGATTTGCAGTCGAGGTTTTCCTTCGGTTCAAGATTTTCTGTTTGAAAAGCTCGAAATTTCGTACGTAATTTCGAAAGAGGTTGTTTCGTCAAATGTCCACAGATATGTATATGCACATAAGGTATCATTTAGTTGTTGAAATATTCAGTTTTAAAATTAAAACTTTCAGATTTTCTCGTCACCAATACTTTGCGCTCGTATATCTTCCTTTTTTTCGGAATGCTCCCTTATTTTTAGTCGAAAAAACTGTTCCGTGGAACTCATTTACATTCACAAAAAAGTTTCTTACATTCGAAATTTAAAACTTTTCAACCAGAAATGAACCAAAGGAGAAACTCGACTGCAAATTAAAGCGTTGAAAGCATTTAGTGAAATTTAATTTGTCGTACTATTTAGTCCAAGAGCCGGCTGTAGAAAGTCGTTAATATAAGATTACAGGATGAGATGTATGCCAAATTATAGAGCTCAATGAGCCTAAGTAGAATATCTAGGGTTGCCTTGCCAAAGCGTGTCCCGATGGCCGAAAATCCCCGAATTTTAGCCAAATTTGTTTCTCTAATTAAAACTGTAGTACATAACAGCTCGAAAGGTATGCCAAATGATAGAACTCGAATCCGGTTTTTTGGGTCAATTTTCATTAATGAAGATAACAGCTTGAAATTTGTGCCAAATGATAGATATCGAAGAGCCTAAATAGAATATATAGGGTTGCCTTGTCGAATCATGTCCTAAACATTGGTTGACACCCGTTTTTTGGGTCAACTTTTCTTAAATGAGTGGCAATCTAGGGATATTTCGTAAAATTCATGGAAACGACAAATATATTTTTACAACTAGATGTGTCGCAATCATTGTCATTAAATGTGGTTCAGATGTGGTTGATGATAACGACGATAACGACGATAAAGGACTTGGATGTCTATTGAACACAGTTTAGGATAATATTATATAGATAATGGTGCAATAAAGGATTCCAGACTTAATTCATTAAAAAGAGATAATGCCAAACAACATAAAGAAAGGTGATCCATACTATAGTTTGACCTATATTCCAATAGACAGCGCTGAAAACAACTGAAAAGTAAAAAAGTGAATATTTTTATCTGAGTTAATTTCAACCTTTGTTGAATTCGATATCCCGCGAAATGCTCAATTACACTAGCCGACACCAAAAATGTTCCATGACATTTCTTAATTTTTTATGATGTAGTAAGGTTCCCTAAGTTTAATAAAATTTTTGATAGATTTCAGTATTTTCAGTTTTTAGGCTATATCTCATTCAAATATAAACCGATTTTTGAGTTTAAAAAACAGCTAAGGCGATAAAATCTATATAGTACATTTGAAAAAATTAAATTTTTTAAAATTCGTATCCAATTCAAAAATACTTTAAAATTAGAAATATTTAAAAATACATAAATTTAACTCTTTGGGTATAAAATACAAACTCTTCCAAAAAAAATTTTTTCAAAATCTGTTCATTAATGCCGAAGCTATACTCAATTAAATTTACCAACAACCTCTTAATATTTCCGTCTGAAAAAATTACTGCCTTTGTGTAACTTTAAAAAGTATTTTTTTCCCAAGTTTCAGCTTCATAGAAACTTTTTTGTCAAAGAAAAAAATTAAAAGCCAAAAACCCGGATTTCAGCCGTTTTTTTCGAAAAATTTTGAGGTTAAGTGAAAATAATTAATGCAAAGTTGTAGATCTTTTCATTTCCTACAACATTTACCTTAATTTTTTTTGATAGGATGTACAATTTAGCCAGAAATCGTCAAAATATGTGTTTGACTTCTAAAAATGCACCCCATTCCACCCCGGATAGCTGCTGTCGGTTCGATTTATTTTGTCCTCTTTTACTAGAGCTTGTTCAACAATGTTCCGCTGTCGGAGTGCTGTAACGGATTATTTTTTTTTCCTCATTTTTACGACTAATTCTACTGGACTAATAGCCTATAAATAAGAAAAACTGAAAAATTGGTAAAATGAAATTATGACAATTTATACTGAATTGGCTGTAACTTTGGCATTTATGAACATTTTCAAAAGCTTGGTATTATTTTCTTTTTAAGAATTAAAGAGCTAAATTTATGTATTTTTAAATATTTATATTTTTAAAGTTATTTTTAATTGGATACAAATTTTAAAAAAATCAATTTTTTCAAATGTGTCAGCTTTTATCTCATAACCTGTATATTCAAACCAAAACCTGTCTTTACAAGAGTTGTGGGGAATTTTATAACCTTTTTTTTAAAATAATTCGAAGAAAATCGGTTTATATTTGAATGAGATATAGCCTAAAAAATTAAAATACACTGAAAAAGAATTTAAAAAAAAACTGACAGATCAAAAATTTTTTTGAACTTAGTGCACCTAACTACATCATAAAAATTAAGAAAGTTCATTGAACAAAAAAAAAATGTCAAAAAAGTCGGCTAGTGTTATTGAACATTTATCCTGTTTTTTAGCCCAAAAAAAAAAAAAAAAAAAACAGCATCGCAGAATTTGTTGGACTCAACAAAACAATAAAACAAAATGTTAATTCATAAAAAATTACAAAATTTAAACTGCAACGCGAATGTATAACGGAAAAATTATGGATAGATTTTGTATTGAATATACAAATATTAGAGTTTTTTCCAGTATTTTTCCATCCCTTAAAAGTAACGTGTATATTTGCATAATATTTTTAAAAATTTTTTGATTTTAATTTGATGAAAAATTAAATTTTGCCTTTATTCACAGCTACGCTACAGGACGTGTAACTGGTGTAGTTCTTGACTCCGGTGATGGTGTTACGCATGCGGTTCCGATATACGAAGGTTTTGCAATGCCCCATAGTATTATGCGCGTAGATATTGCTGGACGGGATGTCACGCGTTATCTCAAAACTCTCATAAGAAAAGAAGGCTTCAATTTCCGTTCCACAGCCGAATTTGAAATAGTACGTTCAATCAAAGAGAAAGTCTGCTATTTAGCAACTAATCCACAAAAAGAAGAGACAGTGGATACTGAAAAGTTCTCATATACGCTGCCCGATGGAAAAACACTAGAGGCAACAACATATAAAAGTAACCATAATTGGATCTTAATCTAAAGTTTATATCATTCCATAGATTGGACAAGCTAAATTTAGGGCGCCCGAAGTGCTTTTTAGACCTGATCTATTGGGCGAAGAGTGTGAGGGTATTCATGATGTGTTAATGTATTCTATTGAAAAATCTGACATGGATCTCAGAAAAATGCTCTATCAAAATATTGTGCTGTCTGGTGGCTCAACTCTTTTTAAAGGCTTCGGTGATCGCTTGCTGTCAGAACTAAGAAAACACTCAGCTAAAGACCTTAAGATTCGAGTAAGTTTTTTTTAAATAATAAGCCAAAAAAAAATGTTAACTTGATTAAATTGTTCCAAAAGATCGCTGCACCACAAGAACGTCTCTATTCCACGTGGATGGGTGGCTCCATTCTAGCTTCTCTCGATACATTTAAAAAAATGTGGATTTCTAAACGAGAATATGAAGAAGAAGGTCAACGGGCCGTGCACAGAAAGACTTTTTAAATTCATAATTTAATTTTTCATAGAAAGAAAACTAATTTAAAACATTTCAAGTACTCAATTAATGCTTAATATATTTAATTCTGTTCTATATTTATAATTGAGAAATAAGTGAAAACTTAACAAAATAATGATTGAAATAAGCTTTTAAAATGAAGTTATTTAAAAAACATAAAAAATATTTACAATTCAATTGGAAGAACACTATTTATAATTTTATAAGCCTTTCAAAAGTATTTCGCAAGCTTTAATATGTAAGTTTACGCATTCTTTTTTGGCGCACAATGTATCAAGTATGATAAATTTTATTTTGTATATGTACTTGAAAATTAAAAAAAAATATGGCTTTTGAAAATAAAACATCTAAAATACGTTCTTTCTAAAAAACAAATAAACATAAATGTGTTCCGTTTTGACTTGAAAAATGATAAATGTTGAAAATATTATAATTTGTAAGAAGTAACTATTTAATAAACATAATTTATTAAACATTCGCGAGTTCGTTTAAAGTTACCATACTAAACAGATATTCATGTTATTCAATCTTGAGGAGTATGTTTTCACCACTAGCTCTTGGTATTGTATTCAGCATTCAAAAGAAAATATTTGTACCAAAATGAAGCTTAGATTATGATAATTGAAAATCTATTAGCTTGGGAGACAACAAATACATCGTGAAAATGCCGTCACATACTTAACATTTGATTCCTTTCTATTTCTGTTTGAGGCAATTCCACGAAAAATCGATCATGTATAATGAAAATTAACATGTTGACAGTAGATTTTTTAATTGCAGCAGTCCTCTGGTGCAATTTACTTATACGTTTGAGGAACAATTTTATTTGCAAAATTTCGCCAATAAGATTCTAGTACCAGGAGACCGATAAAGCTCGATTTTTCGCTTTGAGGTTGAAAAAGTCGAAAAAATGTAATGCAATTGAACGGCGTTGAAAAACCGAAAACAAGTTCAAAAAAAAAATATGAAACAAGTTGATTATATATGAAAAACGTTGAGAGAGGTTGAAACAGGTGAAAAAGTTTGATAAACTCGATAGTATATTAAAGTGTTGGAAAAGTTGAAGGAGATTGAAAAACTCGAAAAAAGTTGAAAGTCTCGGAAAAAGTTGAATGAGGTTGAAAAGCCAAAAAAAGTTGAATGTGGTTGAAAAAGTCCAAAAAATATGGAACGTGTTAAAAAAGGTGGAAAGAGTTTGAATAACTCGAAGAAAGTTCAATAAGGTTGGAAAATTCGAAAAAATATGAAAAGTGTTGAAAAAAGGTTGAAAAATGTTGAAAAAGTTTGAATAATTCGGAAAAAGTTGAATAAGGTTGAAAAATTCAAAAAAATATGGAAGATGTTGAAAAAAGTTTAAAAATAGGTTGAAAAATGTTGAAAAAGTTGAAAGAGTTTGAATAATTCGGAAAAACTTGAATAAGGTTGAAAAATTCAAAAAAATATGGAAAATGTTGAAAAAAGTTTAAAAAGAGGTTGAAAAATATCGAAACAGTTGAAAGAGGTTGAAAAACTCGAAAAATTTTGAATAAGGTTGAAAAATTCAAAAAAAATATGGAAAAAGTTGAAAGAGGTTGAAAAATGTTGAAACAGTTGTAAGAGGTTGAATAACTCGAAAAATTTTGAATAAGGTTGAAAAATTCAAAAAAAATATGGAAAAAGTTGAAAGAGGTTGAAAAATTTTGAAACAGTTGTAAGAGGTTGAATAACTATAAAGCTATAAGATGTTATCAAATTAAAAACAAAAAAATAACAGCGTTTTCAAAAAAATTTGTCAAAATTTCAGAAAAATCACCATACCTTCAAAATTGTAAGATAAGCTTGAAATTTTTTTAATAATATTGTAGCTCATTAAATTGTCTTTCATACGACATCTATAATTTGAATATCAATTCAGGGGTTCCTAATCTATATTGGTTTTTACAAAAGCCACACCAACAATTTGACACTTTTTGATTACATATTTATTGAAGTGAAAACTTCTTATGGCACGTTGTGCACCTCCGTAAGAAAGCATTCGCGGCTGAGGAAAAAAGTATAAACTCGCGACACCGACCGTCATCGGGATTCCCCGTCATGAATGAGAGCGATAGTAAAATTTGAATGTTCTATTGTTTCTCTTAAATAAATATTCCAAGTGGAAGACAAAAAGCAAAGCAGACACACTAACTGACACATTCCATTCTCATTCAAGGATTGTTATACTGGGTGTTTTTTTTAGAGGTTTGTTTTTCGAATAGAGATAAAACTGGCATTTTATGGTCAAATCTGGCAACTCTAATGTCATTTATGTTCAGTTTGGTTTGCCATTTCATCATGAACAGGTTGACAAAAGAACAACGCTTGCAAATCGTGCAAATTTATTTCGAAAATAATGGTTCAGTTCGCGAAGTTTACCGCAAGCTCCGTCCATTTTATGGTCGACATAATCGTCCATCAGAGCAATTAATTCGGTTAACCATGGGTCGTTTTCGCACTACGTTTACTCTATGTGATAATACGCATCCGCAGAGACGTCGAACAGTGCGCACCGAAGAAACAATTGCCGCTGTAGAGCAAAATGTTGAAGAGGACCCAGCAATTGGAGCTTTATCCATCAACTTTATGGAAGATTTTGCGCAAAGATCTTGGCTTGCGACCTTACAAGATCCAGCTTGTGCAAGAATTAAAGCCGCGAGACCATGCAATGCGTCGTGATTTTGGTGTATGGGCCGAAAATGAGATTGATCTCGATGCTGATTTTCATCGCAAAATTTTGTTCAGTGATGAGGCTCATTTTTGGTTGAATGGCTACGTCAACAAGCAAAATTGCCGCATTTGGAGTGAAGAGAATCCACATGAGACCCTTGAGACGCCATTACATCCACAAAAACTGACTGTTTGGTGTGCTCTATGGGCTGGTGGAGTCATTGGGCCATACTTCTTCCGAAATAATGCTGGAGAGCCAGTTACCGTTAATGGAGACCGGTATAGAGCCATGATAACCGACTATTTTGTTCCCGAATTGGATGGCATGAATGTGGATGAGTTGTGGTTCCAACAAGACGGCGCTACATGCCACACAGCGCACGTCACAATCAATTTATTGAAGGAAACATTCGATGAGCGCATAATTTCACGGAATGGACCTGTCAATTGGCCACCAAGATCGTGTGATTTGACACCATTGGATTATTTTCTTTGGGGATATGTGAAGTCGCTCGTCTACGCCAACAAACCAGAAACGTTAGGGGACTTGGAAGCCAACATTCGTGTCGTTATTGCCGACATACGGCCCCATATGCTCGAAAAAGTGGTTCAAAATTGGACCTATAGAATTGGCTTTATTCGAGCCAGCCGCGGCGGCCACATGCCCGAAATCATATTTAAACATTAATGGCATAAAATTATCCTTCCAATAAAGCCAAATTGATGGACATTAAAACGATTTTCTTGTGTTTTATTTCAATTCGAAGCTCTATACCTCTAAAAAAAACATCCTATATATTAAAGTGTTGAAAAAGTTGAAGGAGATTGAAAAACTCGAAAAAAGTTGAAAGTCTCGGAAAAAGTTGAATGAGGTTGAAAAGCCGAAAAAAGTTGAACGTGGTTGAAAAAGTCCAAAAAATATGGAACGTGTTGAAAAAAGTTGAAAGAGTTTGAATAATTCGGAAAAAGTTCAATAAGGTTGAAAAATTCAAAAAAATATAGAAGATGTTGAAAAAAGTTTAAAAATAGGTTGAGAAATGTTGAAAAAGTTGAAAGAGTTTGAATAATTCGGAAAAACTTGAATAAGGTTGAAAAATTCAAAAAAATATGGAAAATGTTGAAAAAAGTTTAAAAAGAGGTTGAAAAATATCGAAACAGTTGAAAGAGGTTGAAAAACTCGAAAAATTTTGAATAAGGTTGAAAAATTCAAAAAAAATATGGAAAAAGTTGAAAGAGGTTGAAAAATGTTGAAACAGTTGTAAGAGGTTGAATAACTCGAAAAAAGTTGAATAAGGTTGAAAAATTCAAAAAAATATGGAAAATGTTAAGAAAATTTGAGAGAGGTTGAAAAATGTTGAAACAGTTGAAAGAGGTTGAAAAACTCGAAAAAAGTTGAATGGGGTTGAAAAAGTCGAAAAAATATGGAAAATGTTGAGAAAATTTGAAAGAGATTGAAAAACTCGAAAAAAGTTGAATGAGGTTGAAGAAGTCGAAAAAATTTGGAAAATGTTGAGAAAATTTGAAAGAGGTTGAAAGATTTTGAAAAAGTTGAAAGAATTTGAATAACTCGAGAGTAAATAATGTCAAAAAATTTGAAAAAAATATGGAAAATGTTGAAATAAGTTGAAAAATGTTGAAACAGTTGAAAGTGGTTGAATAACTTTGAAAGAGTATAAATAACTCGAAAAAAGTCGAAAAAAGTTGAATAAGGTTGAAAATTTCGAAAAAATATGAAAAATGTTGAGAAAAGTTAAAAGAGGTTGAAAAATAATGAAGCAGTTGAAAGAGATTGAAAAACTCGAACTAAGTTGAATGAGACTAAATATATTAAAACCAAATTTTGTTAGAATCATATAGTATACAAGATATAACATAAAATGTTTTAAGCTTGTATGGAAGGTGCCACGCCCACTAATGTAATCCCGTCAACATTGATATAATTTCAGATATTATAGTGACCGACACCTCTACACCAAATTTAAAAAATATTACTCCAATAGTACACTATGGCATTTATCGTATTTTGCTTATATGGGAGGTGAAACACCCACTAATGCAATCTCGCCGATTTTCGTATAATTTCAAAGCTTATAGTAACCGACACACTTGCACCAAATTTTAATGAAATTACTCCCACAGCACACTAAATATAACTATTAACGTTTTTTGCATGTATGGGAGGTGCCACGCCTACTGATGTAATCCCATCAAAATTCATTAAACTTAAAAGGTTATGGTAACCGACATCTCTATACCAAATTTTATTAGGATCACTCATACAGAGCACTAAATATAACCTTAAATGGTCTTAGCTTGTATGAGAGGTGCCACGCCTAGTAATGCAATCCCGTCGAACTTCATTTAATTTCAAAGCTCATAGTAACCGACACCACTATACTAAATTTCAGAAAGATTACTCCCATAGCACACTAAATATAACACTTAACATTTTTTGCATGTAGGGGAGGTGCCCCGCCCGCTGATACAATCCCATCGAAATCCATTTTAGTTTCATAGCTTATAGTAACTGACATCTCTGCACCAAATTTCAAAAAGATTACTCCCGTAGCACACTAAATATAGCATTTTACTTTTTTCGCATGTATGGAAGGAGCCACGCCCACAAGTGTCGGTGCACCCACTTTTAGTTACAAGATACCCAATAGCTAGTGTATCTTATATGTTAAATTTCGTAACGATAGCGTTGTTAGTTCTTTTATTATGACGTTTATAAATATTGTGGGCTGTGCCACGCCCTTCAACGAGTTTTGCCAGTATAGTGGCATAGCTTGTTATAATGACTGCTTTCAGTGGTATTGTCTTCAAAATTTTTATGAAAATCGTAGGCGCCGTTTTTGAGTAAGATTGAATCAAAATTTTCAATTGTTGAACGATGCCACGCCCTCTTATCCAATTCCGCCTACTTTTAGTACTATTGAAGATATTTAGGATTTCATCAGTATACCAAAGTTCATCAAAATATCTTAAATGGTTTGCGAGATATCACGTTATAAAAATTAACGTTTAGGGCTGTGCCACGCCCCTGTTGGAGTCTTGAAAAACTTAAAACCTAGCCCAATCTTAATTTTGTTCACATATGCATAAAATCCCCAAGTTTCATCAAAATTGCTGCAGCCGTTTTCGAAATAAAGTTCAGTCCTGTACATATATACTAGGGGTGGCAATCCCGGAGCTTTTTTGAGTTTCGGGATTTTCGGGATCGAAGTTTTCAATCCCGGGATCCCGGGATTGATAGTTCTAGTAAATGCATACAGAACTACAAAAAAAAAAACGAGAAGTTTATACTATTGTATATATAAAATTTAAATTGCTTTATTTTACAGCGTAACAATGAAGAATAAGAACGCAAAATAATAGAAAAAATAATTGCTTAAAAATTGACTTAGAACACTTCGAGTGTTAATACATCTAAATCACATTTACTAAGTTTGACTAGTAGAAGATAGCCACTATTAAAAGGAGATGATAGAGGATAATCATGCATTTATGACCAAACTATCGATTTCTTTTTTACATTTAAAAATTCGTGTACCACATTTTGTACTTGATTAATATTTTATCACCTTATTCAAATGTGACAGTGATGGCATTTAGTGGCACCGAATAGCTCGCTCTCAGTAGACGCACCCATAAGTGTGCTTCATTTAAGTTGTCAAAATCTTAAGATGCTGATTTCAGAAAAAAAGCTTCATAAAAAAATTTAATTATATCTTAGAACTTAAGTTTTGGTAGGTCTAGGTATGGGTCAAAATTTCAATGTCAAATCAAGGTCGGTTGTGGTTTGAAGACAAACCTATATTTTTTGTTGCAGATTTGTTTTTTATTATAAACAAAATATATGTTTTGCTTATGTTGTTTTTCTATTGCATTTTTAGTGTTTCCGTTATTGATAAAAATAATTTTAGTCTAAATAGGTCTGTTTGTTAACTCAAAATTTGTACAAATTTGTAACAATTTTTACTGGATTGTGTTTGTTAACAAAAAATATCCAGTAACGAGAGAGGCAGTAAGAGAATAAAGTGACAATTTGTTGCGAGAGAGCCTGATAGTTTTTACTGGATAAAATTTTACCAGCAAACATTTTTCAAAAGGAAAAACATGATTTTGACAATTATCAATATTTTTTCATAAATAAAAAAGCAAATTGTTTTGAAAAACTTAAATATTTTTTTTCACTTGTCAGTTCGTACGAATTATTACTGGATTGTGTTTGTTTACTTTTATGAATATATTTTTCTCTGTGAGCAAATACTTTCTTACTCTCTAAAATTTCTTTACTGGATAATTGTTACTGGGAAAGTAAACAAACACACTTAATTTCACATTTTATCGATTTTCAATACAAATCGCACTTAGTAAAAAAATCTTAAAATTAGTCAAAGTATTAAAAAAGATATTTTAAGCTTCAGATACAATTGAAGTGCACTTTGCAGGTTGATGCAATAATGTTTCATGCACATCAAATGTATTGAAAACAATTATTTTGCAGATTTTGTACTTAAATATGTCATATAAAAGAATATTTAGTATATAATATAACATTTTTTTCTAATCCCGAAAATCCCGGGATTGTCTCTTTGTAATCCCGGGATTACCTTAGCCTATATTTAGAGCAAATCCCGGGATCCCGGGATTGCCACCCCTAATATATACATATGTACATCTATTTATACTATTTATATAAAATTGCTTATATGGAAATGGTTTGTAACGCCAAACCGCAAAATATACTGAACCGATTTTAATAATTTATGTTTCAAAACAACATATTTGCACTAAAAAAGGTTATTGTATACTTATTTCTATGATTTTTTTAAGTTAAAAATGGTATTTTTTAGGATTAAGTTTTTTGCAAAACCTCACATAATAATTGTCGTTGCTTATGCTTATGCTGCTTCTTGAATTCTGTGTTGTTATTTTTGTTTTCATTTGTACCGTTTGTATTTGACTTCGAAGTTCAAAGAACATCTCCCCTTGAGTTTTTTTTCTTTACTTTTGATGAGAGAGTACGATGTTAATAAATTTTTGTGTACATTGCCATTTACAATTAAACTGCAATTTGTTGTTTTTATAAAATTTAGTTTTTGCCTGTCCGATTATCTGTTTGTTTTTTATGGACGCGGAAACTATCCGGCCGATTTTGATTAAAATTTTACAGTATGTTAGTATCGATCTCGCAGGTGTCATAGAATATAAGGCTTTTATTAAGGGAGCATATTAAGGGTGGCCCACAAAAAAATATTTTTAAAATTGAATTTTCAGTCCGGTAAATCGACTCACACCGAATTTACACCACATGAAATTTACAGCACGTGTCTTTTATATTAAGAGGCATAAGTAGGCTATAAGACTTTAATTAAGGGTGCATATTAAGTTTGGCCCTAATACAAAAACATTTTTAAAATATTATTTTCTCGAAGACCGCTTATTCGATTCTCATGATCTCAAATTCATCATATATACCAACTACTGGACGCAGATGAATGGGACTTGGTACATAAACATGTATATAAAAGGTACGGGTTTTGCCCGTTTCAAAGGAAAAAATTATCGCCCCACATTACAACGTCTGCCGGGCCTGCTATATATTTGTAAAAGAATAGGGACAAAAGTTAGTTTCCCTGGGAAAATGAGCTATTTCGCTTTTACATTCCATCGCATGCGTTCATACAACATCGCGCCACACATTGAAAAGGGACGTCTGCCGGGCCATCTAGTATAAACATACAATTTTAGCTCGCTTAATAATAGTAGATACTTCAATTTAATTTCTGGAAATGGTAATAGGGCAACCCTCTGGATGGAAATACTTGTTGCCACCGTCAATAATCATAAGCGTCAGGATATTAAATTCTGTAACTCATTCGTTATTGTCACTCATTTGTATACACAAAAATTTAAATTTTTTTTAATCAGATGGACTGGCTAAAATTTGTAAAAATTCAGTTTTCTAAAAACAAACCTTATCTGTAAAAAACGTAATAAACTTTGACTTAAACTCTTTTCGGAGAAATACGTTTTATTCTGTTTCCGCGATCGTTTATGTAATTTCCGATACCCAGTACGTAAGCTTACAAATTACTGTTATATAAATCGAGTAACATAATATATTAGCATGGAAGTTTATTTTGAAAATTTTGTAGATGAATTTATATTTATTTTTTGCCTATATTTTAGCTTGAGGAATAAAAATAAACCAAGGTCAAACCTGCGAACGGCGCAATCATTTTGTTTCCTAAGAGGTATAGTCCGATTCCCAGCTATTTCAGAAACTTTTAAATTCCTACCAGGCCCCCGGCTTTGACATGAAATTTCGGGCTTGGCCGGTTCAATCCCGGTCACTTGACAACTCTGTATATAATTGTTATAATAAATTATAAGTATAATTATACCGTAATAGCATCCATTTAAGTGGAAGAAAATTATCCTCTTTGACGATAACCATCTCGTCAACCTGAATGTTGCGTTGAAGCTTACACCATTTGTTGCGCAAATAAAATCGTTGAAACGCTAGCCAAAATTGAGCTTTCAACTTGAAATAATTTGGCATCTTTTGGCTGGCGATGATGTACTCGATTCTACTGACTTTTACGGGATTGCTTTCAAAAACGAATCAATCAGTAAGTGCGCAGAAATAATCACCTCAACATCTCTTGGATCTTGTGAGAGCGCAGCCACAGGCCTGGAGCTTAAAATAGCTTCGATTTCGACTATTATAATTGATAGTTTTTCGAATGTGAGGTTGGCGTTGGCGACAGTTCGCCAGAGGTCACCAAAGTGGGGTGCTCAGAGAGGAATGAACACAAATTCCATGTCTTGCAGCAAAGTTCATCGCATTATCGCAGTAAATTTTAATTGATAGTCCACGTCTGCCAATAAACCTTTTTAAAAGAAAAATAAATGTGTTAGTTGATAAATCTAATACTGTTTCAATGCCTTCGATGAAAAGCAAGCAAATATACATAGCGATCGAAGAGCCTAAATAGAATATGTAGGGTTGCCTTGTCGAATCCTGTCCCAAACATGGGTTGCCACTTATTTAAGAAAAGTTGACCCTAAAAACGGTTGTCAACTAATGTTTAGGACATGATTCGACAAGGTAACCCTATATATTCTATTTAGGCTCTTCGATAACTATCATTTGGCACAAATTTCAAGCTGTTATCTTCATTAATGAAAACTGAGCCAAAAAACCGGTGAAAACCCATGTTTGGGACAGGATTCAACAATGCAATCCCATGTATTATATATAGGCCTCTTTGATTTCTATCATTTGGCACACATTTCGAGCTGTTATGTACTACAGTTTTAGTTAGAACAACAAAACTGGCTAAAATTCGGGAATTTTTGGCCATCGGTGCAGGTTTTTAGCAAGGCAACCCTAGATATTCTATTTAGGCTCATGGAGCTCTATCATTTGGCATACATCTCACCCTGTAATCTTATACGGCTCTCCGCCTACTCACGTAATAACTCGACAAAGACGTTCAAACGCATTAAATATGTTATACGATCGATAAATTAATAAAATCTTTGGGTAAATTATAGGTTAGAGCTAGGAAGCCATTTAAGTCCTAAAGTTTTTGTTGTGGCACTACTATTAAACTCTACATTTTCTGCATTTGACTGTAGTATTTATGGTTGGAATACCACTTTCCAAGTTGAAACCCAGCATTCTTTAGGATTTTCGTCACGCATTCTTTCCACTTCTTCTAAATCATTGCCACCCGGTAGTAAATAAGTCGACTACATAGAAGGTTTTTGGCCTTCGGCAAACTTCCTTTGTACATTTTCGAAAGTTCTTTTAAACATCGAATTGCTAAAAAGGGAGCCAAAAAGTTACTATATGCCGCTGTGTTCAATTGATAAATTTGAATTGGTTATTCAGTATGTTCTCGCCACAGAATGAGTTGATGATACTTCCTGTCCGTTTCATTTATTATAACCTTCCGATACATTTTTGTTATGTCATAGCAACCTTTTTATTACAGAATTATGTACAGATGAAAGTTTTCCCGACTCAATCCAACCGCTAAGAGTTTTTTGTAAAAGAGGCAGAGATTTGCTTAAGTTAATCTGCCCGACACAGAGGAGATCAAAAAATACATCTGCTCCGATCAACAGGTTAAGCTTTTGCTTCTTATAAAATTGTGGATCAGCCAAACCAAGATTTCTCAGTCACAAATAGAAATTTTGACTTTAGGTTGATAACTTGAAATCGACTTATTTATTAAGGTACATAAATGATTTTATCGTCGCTGGTATTAAATTATTTTATAGCGTCTGCCTCTGAAATGTTGTGTTAAGAGCATAGTATAGAATCTATACTATAGATAACGAAAATATAAAAGGCTGATATTAACACTGTCGTATATTGAATAACAGCAATTGTTAATATATAAAAAATAGCATTATAAAATCGTCAAAATCGACGATTTTGTTTAAATTCGTAAGGGACACTAGATTTTTCGAATTTAATTATGTATATAGTTAAAAGCTTAACCTTTTTCCTGCAAAATTCACTTTGATTCACATCGATATATATTTTTTTAAAAGTCACAACATTTCAATTCCAAGAATCTTCCTTTTTCAAATCTTCAATCACTTTTGGAGGATCTCGTGCTGGCTACTGCGCAGAATGTGGATAAGTCTTTGTCATTGGCCTTACGTCCCCAGTAGGCAAGGGCAGGAGCTAACAGTGCTTCTAGAAGGCCTTCCTTGGTAAGTATAAGGCCTTCCACCCTCCTTTCAAACGTACTTTCTTTTTTATATGAAATGGCCGCAGAAAACAGGCCTTCCTAAGCAGGCTTTCTAAGACCGCTTACCGTAGAAGGACTCTCAGAAGTACTTGAAAAAAATTAATTTTAATAAATTTAAAGACTTTAAATATTAATTGTTTTTTTTTTTATCCGCGCCATCTCACTTGCGTTGATATTTTTTTAATGACTTTACAATTTGACAAAGAATAGACAAAACTCTGCCTCCTTAACCCTAACCGTCCTGACAACATTTACATACGTAGACTCCTGATTAGGGTACCCGTGAGAGTTTTATATGGGAAGATAGAGAGTCATAGCGTGTACTTGGTTTAGGCCTATTGTGATGAGAAGTCAATGAAAAGCTTAATGTTATCGTTGGAATTTTGCTGTTTATAAGTATAAATGGTGCTAGCGATGATCCTCCTTCAACTTTGTGGGACAATCGCAGTCATCCAAAGCCGTTCCTATCTCCAATATTTGGAGTATACTGATCACAGATGGCATTTAGGCTTTGTGAAAATGTACTGGATGGAAGCTTGAAATGTACTTTTGAAATGCCAAATGTATTTTTCCAACATGTAGATTAAAAAGTTACCTAAAACTACCAAAATTGAGCAAAATTTCAACCTTTTTTTAAAAAAAAGTCAGCAAAGTTTACTCCAAGCTAATTTCGTAAATTTACTTAAAAATTATAATTTTTAGAAATAGTCGAATTACACTGAATATGTACAGAAAATGTACTGAAAATGCGCCAAATGTACTGCAAACTTGTCGGATGTACTGACGACGATTTTTCACGACGTAAATGGATGAACCAATTTTACCCAATACATTCCGTCGAAGCTAGCAAAATGTGGCTTTTGGTTATGTAACACAGTCGACAGCTTTCCTCTGTTTGAAATAATTTACACAGGCAAACAATCTGGGGGTCAGCGAGATGTAAACGCTCGAGAAAATAATGTTTTAGCTCTGGTTGATTTTTGCAAACAATCTGTTTCAATTTTCTTACTTCACTTCCGTTGGACAATCAAAGCTCACTTTCCAAAAGCCAGACCCCACAGACCATATATGTAGATACACCCCGATATGCATTCAACAAAAATGTAACTCTTTTATCCGTCGTGACCAAGATAAAGAGAGTTTTCTTTCTGTTAACTACGCATTATTCAAGAGGGGAGCCAGCATTAAATGGAAAAGAGGAGATAAATATCTTCCACAACAAAGGTGAAGTAGAAGTTATGGACCAGATAATGTCTAAACATAGTTCCAAACGTAAAGCAAATAGATGACCATTGGTCATTTTTTCCAACATGATCGACGTGACTGCGTTGTGTTCAATTTGTGTCTATTCCAACCTCCATTCAAGCACCAAAGAAAAGCGAAGGTCTCATCTTGGCTGGCATAGAGTTGAGAACAGAAAATGATCGAAAGGGTAGCTCATAAGCGAACAACTCAATACACCATGCTCCGGGCTGCTCTTGAGCCTAGGATCAACACAAACTTCTCTGATCCAGTTATCCCGAACTCTGCAGGCCCATTGGTTACAACTAAGCGAGATAAGACTGATCGGTGGCTTGTGTGGCTATTGATGTAAAATTTGACCGAAAGGCACGCAAGAAATGTAAGGGCCAATATGCAACAAGCATACCAAAATCATAGCTTCACGCTGCACTAGCTGCTGAACTGTCCTTTTCTTTTTTTTTACAATATTTCAAGTAAATTAAAGTTTGTTTTAAAATATCTTTTAATTCTTTATAATCTATGTACAAAGCATGAATAAAAATAAAAACAAAGACGAAATTGCTCATTATTTCACATTCTTCATATAAAACGCATGAATAGATTAACGGGTACCCTTATCAGGAGGGTAAGGACTATTCGACTTTGGATCGGCTCCACAGCCGACAACACAATTCTGGAAAGCTAAACAATGCAAAAAACAATAGAAAACAACTATTTATAAGATGTCATGGATCCTCGAATTTGTAACATTTATGGTTTAAAAAGTTTTTGACTTCAAGTCCCGTTCGGGTACCCAGGTACCCGTGTCAGGAGGGTTAGGGTTAACATAACATGAAACAACAGAAGACTAGCCTGCACACCTCTCTTAATTTCTAACCATGTGTATACTTTTCATGTCGGATATGTACAATGCATATGACAAAAAAGTTAACAGAATCATGAAACATTGCAATACATGAAATAAAAAAGAAACAAAAGGGCTAAAGTAAATGGAGTCCTTCTTCTTTGCCTTCTAATATCAGGCCTGATAGCACGTCTGTTGTGGCAAGGCATATTATGCCTTCTGTGATTGTATTTTTATTTGCATGAAAATCTAGTTTTGAGAAGTCCTTATATAATCGCAGCAGTGCTAGCAGGCCTTCTCCGAGTAAGGCCTTGCTCATTTGCCTGCTGGGTCAGAGTGAATGACCACTTTTTTAAATAAACATACATACATACATATGTATGTGTATGTGCCACAAGCAAAAGAAAACATTTCCATATTAACATTTTAAAATTATTTCGTGAGCGTGTCGCGTCATGCGGAAACAAAACAGTCAATAAAAGGATCGTAACAATAGCCTCCCATCGAACTCGATTCTGGAAGTTATCGTTATCGTTAACTCTTACATTATATGTCTGATTTGAGCAAATTTATACTTAAAATATTTGTAAAAGAATAAGCTTTCATTCTTAAAAATATGAAAAGAAAGATTTTTGGATTTAGATGGAGCAATTGAAATTTTGTGACTTTTACAAATGACCAAAAAATCTCATTTTTTGGACTTGGATCGCTTGAACTCCATCAAATCTTATTCGAATCTCATTGACAGCAAACCGTTAGAAAGATAACCAAATTACATTTTGAACGTAGCGCAACTGATTAAGGTTGAAAAAAAAAATTCATGGAAATATGGCCAAATAAATGAAAAAAGGACAAAAAAAAAAACGGTTGTTTGGATATATCTCGAAAGCGATGCTTAAAGAAAAAAAAACTTGGTTGGCATTTTTGGAATCTACGCCCCAAAATATATAAAAAAAGTCTATGAGAAACCAAATCTCAAGATGAGGTCTAAATTTGTAAACTGGAATTATTTGCGACGATTAAGTCTTTAAAGATCGCAACCATTTTGACAGAATGCGTTAATTCATCAGCAATAAAATTAAGTTGGCAGACGGAGTCTCACATCGAACGTGCCATATAATAATTTCCAAATTTATCTTTTAATTGTATTACAACAATGGCTAAAATTAAAACTTCATTAGAAGACTTTGTATACAAGACTGCTGATTGACTAGTTACTAACGCCGTACATGTATTTAATGACGACTTTTGGGTGCTCAGAATGAGTCAATGTGTCAATCTCATCTTTTCGTTTATCTTCTGGATTATATTTCGCTATTTCAGTTTGAAGTGCCATGATACGTTTAATTTAAAAGTTTAACACATTATAATTCTATTGCACTGCGATCTGTGCCAGTACTGCCGTACATATCGCTCACTTACTTCAAGACTGGCATAACTCAAAAAACATAAAGTGGGAGAAAAACGCATTTAAAGTTTTCAATAAGTTACTTTTTATATGAAAATGATGAAAAGTATGTCTACATAAACTCTTCTCACAAGGCAAGTTTAAGAGATACTTTTCTGAATTTTTCACACAAAATAAAACATGAAATGGCAAATATTTCTGCATCATTAACTCAGAAATCGCGTTTTTTGAGTTATGCCAGTCTTGAAGTAAGTGAGCGATATGAAAAAAATAGTTATCTACATTTTTATGAAAATTGAGTTTTTTATTCCGTTAGATTCGTCTTTTCAAGCTCTTTCAATGATAAACCTAATATTTTCCAAAATGAAAATGCCTATCTACATTTTCTGTGTATTACAAAAATAATAAAATGGAAAATTACATTAAGCTTATCTACTAGGTTTTATTGCAAAAATATAAAATATGCCTATGTACATAGTGCGTTTTTTCACAAACTCTAATTCTTAATAGAATTGGCTTAAGTTTATTGAGGTTACTAAAGGTGTTTTAGAACCACTTCATACTAGAGACTTAAGCATTTTAAGCAATCGATTTGTTCATGTCGCCCTAATGCAAAATTTTAATTTTTCGGAATTTGAGTAAAAACTAACTAACTAATTTTCTTATTTAAATCTTTTTCTTTTAATTTTTTTTTTCATTTTCCTGATGTACACATAAGGTAGTATCGAAAACAATTTTAATCCTATTTTTTAAGCCTATAATGCGAAAATTCATTATCTCTACTCAAGTAGACCTTTTGTTTTTCTTGTTTAATAAATCAAATCCTTTGCTAATTTCATTATACTCAGCTGAGTAGGTACACTATTAAATGAAATTGTCAATACCACTACATGAAGAAAGCTTGAAAAAATAAATGAGAAAAAAATTTAGTTTAATTTTTGGCTCAAAAATTTTCAAAGTATTTTATAAACAAGTACATATGTTAATTACAATATTTTGCTTCAATAATTAGTCACTCTAAGTAACAGTGCATGTATTACTTAAGAAAAAAAAAAAAAAAAAATACGTAACAACCTTCATCACCTATTTACATTAGCACATTTTGCATTTTGAGTTTCAACTGAATTTAAAACTTCTCTGCCATACAACAGCGGAAACTTTTTACTGGAAATGAAAAATATATCCCACAACAACTCTGGTAAATACGACAGGGTTGAAAAATCAACATAATTTTTATAATATCAAAAATTAATATTTAACACAATGAAGTCATTTGCAAAACTTTACACCTTACGTAAAACTCTGCAGTTCTCAAACAACCTTTCGCCGTACAAGTTGCAGAGTTTTTTACCCGGAAATTGGATTTAATATTGAGAAATTTTATTCAAAAAGCATGCCGAATTTAAATTTGTATATGATTTTTTTACCAATGAAAATCTATTGGTGAATTGCTCTTCCCTAAGCACCTTGAGGAATTTATTCAAATATATATATGATCCAACACATCCAAACACGAGATAAGGGACCTTAAATTAGCCAAAGAAGCCTATTATACGAAAGTGTATGTCCATTAATAAGTATGGTAATAAAATTATTTCAAGTTGTTGTGTGTTTTGGCCAATCGATATGTATGTACATATGTTTTTACGCCTTCCAAGGAGTAAGCATCACATATAAAATGAATAATAATAAATTTCAGCAAAAACAAATTTGGATTAGCTCCTCCTATATTCGCCATTGCCTACCAGCCAGGTGCTACAGTTTTTCTTTTAAAACATACATTTTGCATAACAACGTTAACGTCTTTAGTTTGAGCCATCTAGAGCTGCTTGTCTGAACTGAACTGATTTTGAAGGTCTGTCTGAACTGTCTGACAGTGAAAAACTGTGTTGATTTGTACCTATTTCTGAAATACTTTATAAAATATGAATTTTAATTCTAAACTTTTCAATTATACAAATTATTGCATAAGATACCAGCTAAACACTATATGTTGCTAATATGGTCAAGTTCACATGCAAACTTATAGTTTAAATCGATTTAAGTAATTAAATATTGATAAAGGAAGTGTCTGCAACTGAGCCACCTTTATCCTTCAAAATAAATCGATATTAACGGTTAAACTTACATAGTATGAAATCACAACAAAAAAAGCTTTTAAATTTAAAATATCAGTCATATCGTACGAATATAAGTCATTAGATTTTATGCCTAATGTTTGTCTAAAATCTGTATCTATATCAGTCCGAGACAATACAGATACGGTTGCAACAAAGTGAAATAATTTAAAATACATAACATATATGTAGTATATGTCATTTGAACTGAAATTCAGTTAACGTTCAGTTGTTTAATCGTTAAGTTGTGTCGGCTTCGGTTACCATAGTAAAAAGACAAGTTAATTAAAAAAAAAAAACACACAACATTAAAATTGAAAATACAAAAACAACAAAGCTTAACTACACATTTCCATTCATTGCGAATTGAGCTGAATACTCCCATAATAGAAGGAAATCATTATATGTACGAAGACGAAGACCATAAAAATTGTTCAGCAATTGTTACGAGTGCAATAGCGCGAAGAAACTTTAGAAAATTTCAACAAAAATAACTACTTTGGACAATTAAATACATACAATATGTTCATATGTATGTACAAAGTAAATCGTAGAATCAAATAAACAATAAATAAATTTGGAAAATCAGTACCAAGTAATCAAAATAATCAAGGTTTTTTAAAAGTACGAAATTTACCAATAAAATAAAATTTGGAGAAAAAATGTCGCAAATTATTACAAGAATAAATGAAATGGCCGGAAGTACTACCGAGGTATGTTAATTAAAGATAAATTTACATATTCATCATATAAGTTGACGCAAAGTCTCTCGCTCTGTTTCCTATGGATATAACTTTATAAATCTGATTATTTTTACTGATGATATTTATTTCGACATTTAAATTATTTCCGTCAAATCTTTATATCGGTCAATAGGTCGCTGCCAGTGTTGTTGCAGATTTTGGTTCATTTCGCCGCATTTTCCAGACTTTCAAATAAACTTTTGGCAATAAATCCTTCACATTGACAGAATGAATATGCCCTCAGTGTAGGGTATCAGAGAAAATTACAATTAAAAATCAAAGTTGAAGAGGAGAAAAAAACTTCATATGCTAAGATTTCGTTGGGTAATTAATCAATCTTTGCAGCTAGATTTTCTTCATAAAAAGTAGCATAAAATTTTTGGAACCAATATTTTTTATATAACTTGGACAAACGTATGTTTTTTATAGATTTTAGATCGTTTATCAAACTCCGGTTGTAGTGTACCTCTAGTATCACCACTGGTTATCTTACCAAATGTGTAAACTAACAATAATGCATATGACTTGTGTGTAGCATACCATTAAATATCTAAGTCATTTGTTGGCCTTCACACCAAATTCGTTCGTTCTTACTGCGACCGAATTTGGTGTGAAGGTGGTGATACTAGAGGTACACTACACGGTACTATCTTCAGATTAAAAAATTTACAATTTTGAAGAAATTTCAAATCAATAATCCGTACATTTTAACATCTCGTACAGATATTGACTGACCACGAGGTGGTATGCTTAGATATACATATCGCTCACTTACTTCAAGACTGGCATAACTCAAAAAACATAAAGTGGGAGAAAAACGTATTTAAAGTTTTCAATAAGTTGCTTTTTATATGCAAATGATGAAAAGTATGTCCACATAAATTCTTCTCACAAGGCAAGTTTATGAGATACTTTTCCGATTTGTTTACACAAAATTAAACATAAAATGGCGGATATTTCTGCATCATTAACTCAAAAATCACGTTTTTTGAATTATGCCAGTCTTGAAGTAAGTGAGCGATATGTACTTACTAGGGGTGGCAATCCCGGAATTTTTTTTGAGTTTCGGGATCGAAGTTTCCAATCCCGGGATCCCGGGATCAATCCCGGGATTGATAGTTCTAGTAAATGCATACAAAACTACAAAAAAAAAACGAGAAGTTTATACTATTGTATACGTATAAAATTAAAATTGCCTTATTTCACAGCGTAACAATAAAGAATAAGAACGCAAAATAATAGAAAAAATAATTGCTTAAAAATTGACTTTGAACACTTCGAGTGTTAATACATCTAAATCACATTTACTAAGTTTGACTAGTAGAAGATAGTTACTATTAAAAGGAGATGATAGAGAATAATCAAGCACTTATGACCAAAGCATTTAGTGGCACCGAATGGCTCGCTCTCAGTAGACGCACCCATAAGTGTGCTTCATTTAAGTTGTCAAAATCTTTAGAAGCTGATTTCAGAAAAAAAAGCTTCAGACAAAGGTTTAATTATATCTTAGAACTTAAATATTGGTAGGTCTAGGTTTGGGTCAAAATTTCAATGTCAAATCAAAGTCGGCTGTGGTTTTTTTTTTTTTAAGACAAATCTATATTTTTTGTTGCAGACAAAATAGACAATTTATAAAAAATAAATATGTTTTGCTTATGTTGTTTTTCTATTGCATTTTTAGTATTTCCGTTATTGATAAAAATAATTTTAGCCTAAATTTCACATTATATAATTTTTCTAGTGAACTATTAATTTTCAATACAAATCGCACTTAGTAAAAAATTCTTAAAATTAGTCATACTATTAAAAAAGATATTTTTTTTGCTATGTCACATTTTTTTTAAGAAAATCTTAAACACAAAATTGCTACAATAAAAAAAAAATATTTTTACTCAATTTAAGGTTCAGACACATTTGAAGTGCAATTTGCAGGATGCAATAATAATTCAGGCACATCAAATGTATTGAAAACAATTATTTTGCAGATTTTGTACTTAAATATGTCATATAAAAGAATATTTATTATATAATATAAAACTTTTTTCCAATCCCGAAAATCCCGGGATTGCCTCTTTGTAATCCCGGGATTACTTTAGCCTATATTTAGAGCAAATCCCGGGATTGCCACCCCTAGTACTTACCTATCACGTAGATGTGAACAAGCAAAGAAAACTGCCTTAAAACCTTAAATTAATTTCAACTTTCAAGGTCAAATATTATTACAACCACTTTCAACTATTATGTATATATGGGAAACTATCTAAGCTTCAACCTCCTGAAAGATTCACAAGATATTTGATTTTGTCACAAATTAATTCAGCTTCAATATTTAAAAAACAAAAATTTTCACAGAGTTCAAGCGAATTTTTTCAGCTGGATCGTAGGTCTGAGCTTTGATTTTTAATTTACCTGCTCAGGCTTGGGCTCAGATGGGTGGTCGATTTATCGACCACTGTACACAAATGGTGATGTGAACCAAAAATAGACCACTCACTTTTGCGCGCACACGACTCGCGGGAAGAATTCCGTATTGCACCCGTAGTATTTTTAACATTAAATATACCCTGAATTGTATTTGAAATTGCGAGAAATTATTTTTACTTTTACCGAACTTTCCAAAAAAAAAACGAAATATCTCCGCTCCAAAGCGCGAAAGAAACAGTTAAGTAACCGAATCACGCCAAACCAAAAATAATGTATGCTGGCAAGGGTCCAAGTTAAGCTAAGTGCTTAGGCGATACCACTCTCTGGCTCAACTGGGAAAAATGCGAAAGTTGCTGTTCGATAAATTTACCGCTGGGACTTAATGGGTTAAAAGACTTATGTATATGTGCATTTCCACTGATATTGTCATTTTAGTCGGCCAAGCTTTCCAGTTTTTTTTTTTTTTTTTGTGGAGAACACTATTCTACCATGGTTTTTCTTGAAGTTAGGACTATTTTAAATTAATATTCAAGGTGGAAAAATTAAAATTCAAAGGGAGACATAGTTAAAATTTCATTTAAAGTAATAAAAAAAACATGAAAAGTTACATAGAATTATAGGTCTTTGAATTTTAATTGTTTCACCTTGAATATTAATTCAAGATAGTCTTAACTTCATAAAAAACCATTGTTGAACAGTGTGATTAAAAAAAAAAAAAAAAAATCGAAAACGTGGCCGGCTTAAATGACAATTTCTGTGAAAATGCAAACATATATTTTTGTGAGAAAAGTTTTTGAGTTTTTTGTTTAGTTCATGGCAGCTATATGCGAAAAATAATATCGGCATGATTTCTGCGGCACAAATTCACTAGCTTGTCTAAGCTTTCAATGACTTTTAGGTATAACTGATCTTTTAACCCACCAACATATGAAATTGTTGCTGGTTTGTTGGCACAGGCCTTAATTTTGAGATTGCTCCAAAGAATATGTCCACAATAGACGTATGTGCACATAAGGAAGTACTTACTTACTTACTTAGATGGCCATAACAACCCGTTGTCAGGTTACGGCCGACCTCATTAGCTCTCGCCAGGCGCCTCTGTTTTGCGCGCGCCTTCTCCAATCGTTAATGCCGGAGGCATGGTCTTCCTCTTCGTTGTTGACCGGGGACCTTCCCTTCGAATACCCTTTTTCGCTGGAGCTTCTTTATTCATACGATGGACATGACCCAGCCAGCGTAGTCGCTGTATTGTTATGCGCTTAACTATGTCAATGTCGGCGTAGAGCTCATACAGCTCGTGGTTCATTCGAATGCGATAGTCGTCGCCAACTCGAACAGCACCAAAGATTTTGCGGAGAACTTTCCTCTCAAACACCCCAAGAGCGGCTGCGTCTGTTGTCGAAACCACCCATGCCTCAGCGCCATAAAGAAGCACAGGTAGAATGAGCGTCTTGTAGAGTGTTAGCTTTGTCGATCGAGAGAGAGCTCTGCAACGTAATTGCTTACTGAGACCGTAGTAGCACCTACTAACAATTGTTATTCTCCGCTTAATCTCCAAACTGACATTACGGCAGTGCCAAGGTAAATGAATTCCTTGACAACTTCTAATTTACAGTTGTCCGCTGTAACATGAGAGTCTGGATCCCGCACTCTCTTGTTGTTGTTAGTAGACATCATGTATTTCGTCTTGCCCTCGTTTACCGTCAAACCCACTTTGGCTGATTCCTTTTCAATAGGAGTAAAAGCAGCAGTTACATCTCTCTTACTCCGACCGATAATATCAATATCATCAGCGTACGCAAGGAGCTGAACACCTTTGAAGAAAATGGTGCCATTATGATGCACACCGGCTTTTCGTACGATCCCCTCCATAATGAAATTGAAGAGATCGCACGAGAGCGGGTCGCCTTGTCTGAAACCTCGCTCGGTATTAAAAGTTCCGGAGAGGTCATTCCCTACCTTGACGGAGCTAAACGTATTGCTCAACGTCATCCTGCAGAGCCTTATCAACTTTGCAGGTATACCGAACTCTGACATTGTTGCGTATAGGCAATCCCGCACTGGGCTATCGAACGCAGCTTTATAATCGACGAAGAGATGGTGAGTGTCGATTTGATATTCATGGGTTTTCTCCAGGATTTGGCGTAGTGTAAAAATCTGGTCTATGGTGGACTTACCAGGTCTAAAGCCACACTGATAGGATCCGATCAGCGTTTCTGTATACGGCTTCAATCTTTCACACAATACGCTCGAGAGGATCTTATATGCGATGGAAATAAGACTGATACCCCTGTAGTTGGCGCAGATTGTCGGGTCTCCTTTCTTTATTACAGGACAAAGCACGCTGAGATTCCAATCGTCGGGCATGCTTTCCGCTAGCCATATTTTGCTAATGAGTTGATGCATGCACCTTATCAATTCATCGCCACCAGCTTTTAGCAACTCAGCTGGCAGGCCGTCAGCACCCGCTGCTTTGTTGTTTTTGAGTCGCTGGATAGCAACTCGAACCTCTTCATGGCTAGGTGATGGTACTTCCACTGCGTTATCATCGATTGGTGGTATCGTACTGCATTCTCTCTGGGCGGAATTGGTGGAATCGTCGCCCGTAAGCAAGTTGGAGAAATGCTGCCTCCATAACCTCAGTACACTCTGTGTATCTGTAACCAGATTTCCATTTTCGTCTCTACAAGTGGATGCTCCGGGCTTGAAACCTTGAGTTAGACGCTTAACTTGTTGATAGAATTTTCGTGCATCCTTCTTGCCCTCGTACACCTCAAGTTCCTCACGCTCACGCTTTTCCTGCTCCCTTTTTTTACGTCTAAAAATGCGCCTCTCTTCCTTCCTCTTTTCGCGGTAGTTTTCTCGCACGGCTCGCGTTGCGGCTGACTTCAGCGTCTTCTTGTATGCGGCGTTTTTTTCAGCAGTCGCATCGCGACACTCCTGGTCATACCATTGGTTTCGAGGTTGTGGGCGCCGAAAACCAATGACTTCCTCGGCAGCAGCACGAATGGAGTGGGAGATGTGTGTCCAAAGTCCACCGGCGTCGTCGGTTCCAGAAGTTGGTTGGTTGAGCTTAACCGAGAGTTGAGCGGAGTACGCCTCGGCAGTCCGTTGTGATTGCAGCTTGGCGACGTCCAGCTTTCGTTGCATGCCCGTGCGTACATTCTTCGCATTGCATAGCCGCATGCGGATCTTAGCTGCAACAAGATAGTGGTCGGAGTCAATGTTGACCCCCCGAAATGTACGCACATCCAGAATGCTTGAAGCGTGCTTTCCGTCGATCACAACATGATCAATTTGGTTTTTCGTTTTTTGATCCGGGGATAGCCAGGTGGCCTTGTGAATGTCGAGGTGTTGAAATCTGGTACTACTAACTACCATGTTTCGCGCCGCGGCGAAGTCGATCAGTCTCAGACCGTTGTTTGAAGTGGTCTCGTGGAGACTGAACTGACCGACTGTAGCGCCAAAGATGCCTTCTCTTCCAACCTTCGCGTTAAAATCGCCGAGGACTATTTTTACATCGTGGGTCGGACAACGGTCATACACGTCCTCTAGGCTCGCGTAGAAATCATCCTTGGTGGCATCGTCCTTTTCCTCCGTCGGGGCGTGCGCGCAAATTAGGCTTATGTTGAAGAATTTTGCCTTGATACGGATCGTAGCCAGCCTTTCGTTTATTGGCGTGAACCGGGAAACTAGGTGGCGTAATTTTCGACTTACAACGAATCCGCAACCAAATTCGCGCCTCTCCGCATGGCCGCTGTAGTAGATATCACAGTTCGTCCGTTTAGAGCAGCCTTGTCCTTTCCATCGCATCTCCTGGATGGCGGTGATGTCAGCCTTTATTTTTACGAGGGCTTCCGCCAGTTGGATAGTTGCACCTTCCCTATGGAGGGTCCGGACATTCCAGGTGCATATCCGTAAATCATTGTCCGTTTTTCGTTTGCAGTGGTCGTCATCGTAGTGGGGGCTATTATCCGAGGCTGATTTGGTTTTCATTGGAAATGATGATAATGCACATAAGGAAGTATCGAAAAAAAATTTACCGCTATTTTTTTAAGCCTATATATAAGGAAAAACGCGAATAGAGCTTTGGTAATTCTTGTGTAACAGCTCAAATCCTTTGTTGTTTTCACCGCATTCACCTTAATATTAAGGGTTTCAAGACGGCGAGTTTTCTTCTGGCAAAATAATTCCGCAAAGTTTCGTTTTTGCAATGATGTTTGTCCGACATCTACGTGTGCTCAAACTTATTTTGCAGATTTTTTGTGCTCCTCTAAGTGTTTCCGTATTGAAAGTGTTCAAATTTTTAAGTATCTCGGATTACTTTTTGACTCAAAGATGAGTTGGGCAGAACACACATATGCACTTAAGAAATATCTTCTGACTGTGAACAGGTATATTTTCCTCTTGAAAAAGTATTGCAGCCCTAGCCTACTTAAGTGTATATATTATGGCCTCTTTCAATCAAAGCTTGAGTACGGATTATCATGTTGGGGTGGTACGCATAATAACAAAATAAATCCACTTTTAATTTTACAAAAACATGCTATTCGGTTAATCTGTAACAGATGTCGCCGTGTTAGTAGCTTGCCGCTTTTCAAAAATCTAAACATTTTGCCGCTTAGACATTTGTACTATTTTAAGGTTTTACGTATATTTTTTACAAAATCAGGGTACTCTTTGAGTAGATGTTCTATAAATTACTACTTAAGAATAACTAATCTGAGTTATGTCTCAGTACCTCAACACAACTCCCAATTATTCTTGAACTTTTACACATCCGTTGCACCCAGACTTTTTAACGCTTTACCCCTTCATTTACGGATAGTCCGAAATAAACCAGCATTTCTAAAAAACGTTAAATTATGGCTTTCAAACCTTTCTTATAATGATATTGATGTTCTTATATGTGTTGCAATTTAAAAAATTCTAAGATTTTTTGCTTCTGTTTTTGCTTCATTTTAATTTTGTTTACATGCTTTGCAGTCATAGTAAATTTTTTAAATTTTTTTATTTTTTTTTTTTTTTTTTTTTTTAAATTTTTTAAATTTTTAAATTATTAAATTTTTAATTTACCATATTTAATTTTGTTTGTTTAATTTAATTTTAGTTTTATTTGATTTTATTTAATTAATTTAAGTTTATTTTAATTTAATTTAAAATTTTTTTTTTTTGAATAATTGTAACATTTACTTTTAGACCCCACACTTATACCTATAGTAATATTTTCTATATAATTAAGCAACTGTTCTCGTCTCTAGCCCCTTGTGGGCTATAGATTACAGTTATTTTTTCATTTAATACATATTTTATTAGCCTACCTGATGTATCCTATGTTATATTGAATCGAAAGTACTGAATATTGTATTTGATGAAGAAATGAATTAATCGATTTCCTTAAGAATATTTCCCAGAGCCAATTCATTAAAACGATCTTCTGTCATTGTAGATCTTAAATACGATTTCAATCGTTTTAACACAGAAAAACTTCGTTCTGCTGTTATCGAAGTCACTGGAATTGTGGCAATTATTTGCGGTAAAATTGTGATGCTTGGGAAGAACAATTCCATTTTTTTGGTTTTGATAATGGTCAGTGCTTCCGTTGCATTCAAAGCATCTTTGAAATCGGTTTTACAAAAGTATTGATGCTACAATTTAATATCGGATTCAAGCTCAACCTTACTGCAATTTAAATCACTTTCATAAGTAAAAACAGCATCCACGATTTTGTCAACGCACCCCATCGAGTGATAATCGGTATTAAACCTTCTAATGGTAAAATGCTTAAAACTTTACCCTGGACTTTTGATTTTAATTCTAAGATCATATGATCCAAATAAGGATAGTATATTGCGGCTTTAAAACATTTGAAAAAGAAATTAAAAATAAAATAAAACTATTTAAGGTGTTATCTTCGGCCAGGCCGAAACTACATACCCTACACTGCATTGAAAGTACATTTTAAGTAACTGTGAAAAAAACTCGTTGAAGAGCTTGAATGAGTCGAAAAAAATGTAAAGAAGTTAAAATAGCTTAAAAAGTGTTGAAACAGTTGCAAAAAACTGAAAATGTCTAAAATATATGGACACCATTGAAGAAAGTTGAAAGAAATTGAAAAAATCCAAAAAATATGCAAAATGCTGAAAAATGTTGAAAAGTTGAAAAAGTCGAAATAAGTATGTGGAAAATGTTGAAAAATATTGAAAGCGGTTGAAAAACTCAAAAACAGTTGAAGAGGTTGAAACAATTCAAAATCGATGAAAAAATCGAATAAATAAAGAAAATGACGATTAAAGTTGAAAGTTGTTGAAAAAGACGAAAAAATACTTATGGGATATATTGGAAAAAGTTAAAAGATTGTTAAAGTTAAAATAATATGGAAAATGTTGAAAAAATCGAATAAAAAGTCAAAGTATGCCAAGCCAACCTCTTCAATTGTGCCTACTTTTGTTATTAAATAAATTTTATTCGTAATCCGCATACCAAATTTTAGCTCAATAGCTTCTATAGTCTACGATATATACCGTAATTAGCCCTAAAATTTAGGGTTTTGATCGTATTTGACAACCAATAACATCAATAATATCATTTTGTATGGTTTTACTGAAAGCACAATTTTTGGGTGCTGTGTCTGTATGAAATTTTAAGTCATGATCACCGGCATCTAAGCGAAATGCAAGTAATGGTCGCAATACTCCTCGATCTGAAAGAATTTGATGCTGTTTTTCTTCCGAATTTCTGTGCTCCGAATCCTGATACCACGTAGTGATAAATTATTGTGCGAACAAAATAGCATGGTTTTGTCAATTGGACCTAGTCGTTTCCGATTGTTTTCAATTATTTTTCTGAAACGTTGTTGAATCGAAATATTTTTTGGTGGCTCTCAGGGGGGGCTTCAGTTCCCAAGGCCCCCCCCCCCTTGTATCCGCCACTGCTCAGAGCCATACAACGCCAGCCACAGTATTGCTGCGTAGATTTTTCATTTATATGTGATTGTTATATAATATTTCGGTAAAATTCAGAGTCGCAATCTGAAAAAATTCGTATTTGCGTTGAAAATAAGCTGAAAATTGATTTTATTTTTCTGTGAACAGCAGTGTCTTCATCTAAATTTTATGAAGTCCCATATCTTTTTTCACACAAGCCCTGAATAACAATTTGAACACTAATTTGAAGTTTGTTACCACGTTTTATCGTGAAACATTAAAATAGCAGTGCGATTATCGTTTTTGAGTATTTTTTTTTTTTCAAAAATTTGAATGAAAGAAAGTTGAGGAAAGAAAGGAAATCTTATAAAGATATTCTAAATATTATATCGTGCTCAAAAAAGATTACAATTACCGCCATCAAATATGTATGTAAAAATCAGGAGAGAAGAGGTGGAAAACGAAAAATTTCGGCGCTAGTCGTGCCGTCCAAAAAAGGTTCAATGAAACCGGCTAGGCAGAAACATTTGAAAAACATTTCAAAATTAAACTATGTATGACTAAAAGCCCACAAAAAATACATTTTTAAATGACTTTTTTACGATAAAAATCTGAAAAACTGGAGAGTTCGGTTGAGTTTGTTCAAAATTAAAAAAGTTTCTTCCAATTATTTATTTCAATGATGATTTTCAAAATCGGACAAAATATAGTATTAATCAATCTAAGTACAAAACAAAACATTCAAGCTAAAAATATCAAATTAAGTACATATCGCTCACTTACTTCAAGACTGGCATAACTCAAAAAACATAAAGTGGGAGAAAAACGCATTTAAGGTTTTCAATAAGTTGCTTTTTATATGAAAACAATGAAAAGTATGTCTACATAAACTCTTCTCACAAGGCAAGCTTATGAGATACTTTTCTGATTTTTTCACACAAAATAAAACATGAAATGGCGGATATTTATGCATCATTAGCTCAAAAATCACGTTTTTTGAGTTATGCCAGTCTTGAAGTAAGTGAGCGATATATAAAATTTACCAAAACTTTTTTTTTGTATCTTTTTATGTTTTTAGCTATCCGCAGTTAAAGGTTGAAAAATCGTTGAGCTTTCTCATATAATGCAAAGTACTTTTTGTTTCCAGCTTGTGACTAAAGTTATAAGAGTATTCTCAATGATTTATAAGTGAATTAGTTTATTATTATGTATCGTCGATATATAATGCAATATGCCCCAAGTAAGCAATTATGGGAGATCGAGCTTAAGCGTCAACGGGCACCATTGACGAAATTACCAAAACACTTTTTTTTATGAATTCAGCTAAAATGAGTGATGTATGGTCATAGCTGGGCGCTGTTAATCAAGTAGTTAACTTAATCGTTAATCGCTAATCCGTTACTAAAAAAGTTAAATTCGTTAAGCGTTAATGCGTTACATTTCGGAAGATTCAACGGAAGTTAAAATTAATCGGTTAACACGTTATAAAAATTACATTTTTTATATTGTTTTGTTAGTGATCGTCTAATAAAAACTCTTGTTTTGGGTTCTTGAAGATAACAGGTTAGGAACAAAAAAAGACGTGTATAAGTGTATTGTGTAATTTTGTCATCTAACATCATCTCCTTCATGAACATTAATATGTTGAAGTTCTCGTCTGAAAGAGAGGCTCGTTTCGGCGGTAAAATATCTTTACCCGTGGAAAGAGATTTTCAACTGCAGCGCTTGAGGGTATAACATTATTATATTTAGTAAACAGATTAAAGAATATCTGTTCCGGAATGCCGCATCGTTGATCAAGTTTTTTATTTTCATGTCTAGCCGCATTTTGACGATATTTTGATTACGTGAATAGCGTGAGCCACTTATGTTGAACTGTAGTACAGAAAAACTGTTTTTTTTTTCTTTCCAATCGATGGGGAAAGGTCGCAAATGGACGCAATTTGGACATCACTTAGGGTGACTCCGGACCTTTGAAAGGATCGTTTTTGACCCATTTTCGAAAACATATGTTGCTCTAATCGATAGGGAAAGCTCGAAAATGGATTTTGGACATCACTTAGGGTGGGTCGGTACCGTAAAAAATACAGTTTTTGAACCATTTCCTTAACATTTTTAGGGTGGCTCTGGTCCCTGGAAGGACCGTTTTGACCCATTTTTTGTAATTAATGGGAAAAGGTCGAAAATGGATTTTGAACTTCATTTAGGGTGGCTCCGTAGTCCGGCCCCGGGAAAGAACCGTTTTTGACCCCTTTTTGGAATGCTTTTTTTTCTGTAATTAATGGGAAAAGGTCGAAAATGGATGTTAGACTTCATTTAGGGTGGCTCCGTAGTCCGGCCCCGGGAAAGAACCGTTTTTTTACCTATTTTCGGAATTTTTTTTTTCTGTAATTATTGGGAAAAGGTCGAAAATGGATTTTAGACATCATTAAGAGTGGCTCCGGACTTTCGAAAGGACCGCTTTCGATAATTTTGGTAGTTTTCATGTTCCGGAGCTACTCTAAAAGATATCCAAAACGCATTTTCGACCTTTCATAATCGATAGGGAAATGTCGAAAATAGTCATTTTCGAGCTTTTTGAACCACCCTAAAATTTTTATTTGCTCCAATCGATTATGACAGGTCGAAAATGCGTTTTGGGTATCTTTTAGAGCAGCTCCGGAACTTGAAAACTACCATAATGTCCGGTCCGGAGCCACCCTAAATGATGTAAAAAATCCAGTTTCAACCGTTCCCCATTAATGACAAGAAAAATTTTTTTTTCCGAAAATGGGTCAAAAACGGCCCTTTCCAGGGTTCGGAGCCACCCTGAGTGATGTCCAAAATCTATTTTTGACCTATCCCAAGAATAGGTCAAAAACTGTTTTTTCCTAGGTCCCGAGCTTCAGTCATTTTCTATAGATTTTGCAAGAAAAGAAAAATTTCGAAAATGGTTCAAAAACGGTTCTTTCTAGGATACGGAGCTACTCTAAATTATGTCAAAATACGATTTTCGACCTTTCCCCATATTTCACAAACTTTTTTGATACAATCTGTGGCATATCTATGAAAATAAATGAGCAATCATACTAAAATTTTGTAGAAGTGGTTTGTTTATGGAAAGCTATGTCTTTATCAAAATCGGACTGTATTGAACCAGTGGATTGAACAGTGTACTTTTCATTTCTATTCGATTTTCTTCAACATTTTCCATATTCGTTATACTTTTTCAACTTTTTAACTTTTCCAATATATCCCATATGGGCATTTCCGCCAAAAGGCCAACCGGTTAAAACCAGTTCACTTATTAACTGCCATAACACAACATAATCGCATATTTTTTATACCCTACACCGAGGGTATATTCACTTTGTCTCTCCGTTTGTAACACATCGAAGGGGGCGTGGCAGGTATGGAAAAGTATATATATTCTTGATCTTCGTCACCACCTGAGTCGATTTAGCGATGTCTGTCTGTCTGTCCGTCTGTCCGTCTGTTGAAATCAGGTTTACGAGAAAACTAAGAAAGCTAATTGAATAAAACTTTCCCACATAGGTCACATCTTCTTGCAGGCATCTTGCTATTGAAAATGGGCGAAATCGGTTCACGGACACGCCTACCGCCCATACTCTATGTATATTTACCCAGATCAATTTTAAAAAAAGTTGCAAAGATTTTGATGAAACTCGGTGATTAGGTGCACATGTGAACCAAATTAGGATTAGACTGGGTTTCAATTTTCCAAAGGATCGCACGGGGGTGTGGCACAGCCCTTAATTTTATCATTTATACTGCCATATCTTGTAAGCCGTTCAAGATACTGTGATGAAATTTGGTAAACGGATACATATCAAATATATCTTGAATTGAGGTAAAAGTGGGCGGAATCGAAAAAGTGGGCGTGGCACTTCTCAACTGTAAAAAATTTTAATTCCGTATATCTCGAAATTGGCACAAACGATTTTCATAAAAATTTTGGAGATGATGCCGATGAAAGCAGTCATCAATACAAGCTCAGCCACTTTACTGAAAAAACTCGTTGAAGGGCGCGGCACAGCCCACAGTATTTATAAAATTTAATGAGGTAGATATACTTGCTATAAGGTATCTTATTACACTTCCCATATAAGCAAAAAACGTTTATTGTTATAGATAGAGTGCTATGAGAGTAATCTTCATAAAATTTAGTGTATAGATGTCAGTTACTATAAGCTTTAAAAATAAATGAATTTTGACGGGCTTGCATCAATGGGCGTGGCTTCTCCCATATTGACATAAATTTGTAAACGCTGTTTTAAGTGAACTTTTGCAGCAATTGCTATGAAATTTAATGTAAGTGGTTCAGTTGCCATAGAGTATATCTGAATCAAAAGTGGCTGAAGTAGCACCAGTGGGCGTGGCACCTCCCATACAAATAAAATACAGTAAGTTGCATATTTATCCAAATATGTGAGCAATCATACTAAAATTTGGTGTTAGGGGTTTGCTTATGAAAAGCTATTTCTGGATCAAAACCGGGTTGGATTGTACCAGCGGCTGTGTCACCGCCCTAAATTTTAAATTTAACTGCGGCATATATCGCAAACTATACAAGCTATTGTGCTAAAATTTAATATTAGGATGTCGATCACAAATAGTATTTATTGAACCAAAAGTGGGCGGAATTGGAGAAGTGGGCGTGGCATATTTCAAATTTTTCATTTCTATTCGAATTTTCCAACATTTTACATATTCTTTCGACTTTTTCAACCCTTTAACTTTTTCCAATATATCCTATATGTATGTATTTGTTCGACTTTTTAAACCTCTTTCAACTTTCTTCTTAAGTGTCTTTATTTTTTCGACATTTTCGTCAACTTTGAACTTTTTGAATTTTTGACTTTTTCAACATTTTTCAACATCTGTCAACCTTTCTAACATTTCACATTTTTTCGACTTCAACGTCTTTTTAACATTCATTGAAAAGGTATTTCAGTGCAGTCTAGGGTATGTGAGTTTCGGCCTGGGCGAAGATAACACCTTAACTTGTTCTTTGTTGGAAAGGTTATGAAGAGAAGGAGGGACATGTATACTTTTTCTTCAGTAGTAGGCGGTGCCACGCCCCTAACGGGAAAAAAAGTTTTCACGTCTAAGCTAATGGGCCGACTTTAATGAAATTTGCTTAGGAGACATATTGTACCATAAAAAATGATAGTAGAGACTATAAGTCCTTTAACTGGGCGTGACACCGCCTCTAATGGGAAGAAATGTAGTCGCTACACCAATTTTGATCAAATTTGGTATGGGGACAAACTGATTCTTGAGAAGAAAAGTTTGTTTTTAGCAGGGTGGTGTCACGCCCCTTACATGAAAAACGTTTTAACAGCAAAAAGACAAGTTTTATATTCTTTTAAGAAAAATATCTACTCCTTTCTTTGTTAAAATTGATCTCACTAATTAATTTGATAAATATACACATTAAATTTATTTTTTAATTGCTGTACATATCTTAAATATTATTATTTATATATATATATATATTGCCCAAGTGAACCAAAATGGAAAAATATGTCCCGTTCGAATGGCATGCCTTGTAAGAAAAAAAGTAAATAAGATTTTTCAATCAAACGAAATCTATTAAAAATTTATATTAGTACATAGCATTTTAATATTAGTCGCATTAAAAAATGTTGCCAGGTTTCGCTGACTTCTGCTTTTCTATAGATGGCCACGAAAAACACTTCCGTTTCTTGTCCTGTTCGAATGGCTTTTTTATTGCCTCTATCTTGGAACCAGAGCTACGTCTGGCAACAACTTTACCACTCAATATAGTGCTACCAAAGGGCTATTCCATAAAGTAATAGAAAAAAATGAAAGTGTTTTACTTTGACTTTTATTCCACTTTAAAAGTGTATTTCCGTCCCGTTCAACATGATAGAAATGCCTATATGTATTTGTTCGACTTTTTCATCCCTTTCTTTCAACTTTCTTCATTATTTTATTTATTTTAAGACTTTTTCAGCGATTTTGAATTGTTTCAACATTTCTCAATCTCTTTCAAATTTTTTTGAGTTTATTAACCGCTTTCAAAATTTTCCATATTATTTTGACTTTTCCAACATTTTTCAACTTTTTACATTTTCCAAGTTTTTTTCGACTTTTTCAACTTTATTCGATATTTTCTTTATTTTTTCAACTTTTTCATCGATTTTGAATTGTTTGAATATTTTTCAACCTCTTGCACTTTTTTGTCGAGTTTTTCAACCGCTTTCAACTTTTTCAACATTTTCCATATTTTTTTATACTTTTCAACATTTTTCAGCACTTTCCATATTTTTTAGACTTTTCCAATTTCTTTCAATTTTTTTCAATGTTTTCCATATTTTTTAGACTTTTTCCATCTTTTTCAACTTTATTCTTATATTTTACATTTCTTCTTTTAACATTTTTTAAAAAGTACTTTCTATGCAGTGTAGGGTATGTGAGTTTCGGTCTAGTCGAAGATAACACATTTACTAGTCTTATTTTATTGCTGTGCCATGTCATAGGAATGCGTGCGGTATCAATAACTCAAAAGCAAAAATATGTTCAACATGAGTTGATAACTCGACTATGTATACTTTGAAAGATAATTTTTCATTTGTTCGATGATTAACACTGTGGGGAAAATAGTTACATACTCCAGCATCGGAAAGTAAATAACTCACAGCTTATAATGTTTTTGCAAACTTGTAAAACTTTGCATATTAACTAATTTTCATTATCTTCACGAGAGTATTTTAGGTGGGTCAAACATTAATTTATGAGTAGTAAAATAAATTAAAGCTTGTTTGAAAGCTCCACAATAACAAAAAAAGTTGCCGTAATCTTTGTATATTTTAAGGATTCGAAACGTAGCCAGCTAAGAAAACATTCCTTTACTTTTTATGTGGAGTTCGAGTCTTTTAAAGAATTAGGTATTTTTTTTATATTTTGACAATTATTTTTGAGACACACAGGTTAGGAGCGTCCGTGCACACAGAGCATATTCACTTTGTTCATCCGTTTGTAACTCATGGCAAGGGCGTGGCAGGTATTAAAAAAGCGAAGATGATTGTAGGGACTTAAAGTGAGATGTGTTAACTTGATGATGTTTTGTTATTTGAGTAAAGAGTTCCGAATAAATCGATAGACGTCTAAAAATGTCGTATAATGTGAACAAATTGTTGAAAAAATCAAAAATGATGAAAAAATTTGAGAAAGTTGAAAATTTGAAAAAATTAAGAATGGTTCAAAAAATTTAGTTAAAGACTGTTGAAAAAGTTGAAAGAAGTTGACGAAGTCAAAAAAGTGAAATATGTGCTATGTAGGTTGAAAAAGTCGACAGAAATTGACAAAGGTTAATAAGTCAAGCTGACTAACCTTACAAAGTCGGAAAAGTCAATTAAGGTCGAAATAGTCGAAAAAAATTTAAGAGGTTGAATGAATTTCGAGAAATCGAAGAAGTTTAATCAGGCCCGTACCACCCTGCTTTGCGTGGGAGGATGAGGGGGGGGGGGGGCAAACAAATTTTACTATATTTAACGTCTTCTTTGAATTTTTTTTCTCCTCCAATTATTCTGCAGTCGGCAAATAAATGTATACTAAAAAACTTCCATCCCGGTTTTGTCGGTTATTGGAATGTATTCTTATATTGCGAAGAGTAAAACCAACGGTCTTAGAATCTGGGAAAATGCGATTTTGGTTTATGATGCTCATTGGGGTATTTAATAATGACGATGTAAGGCTGAGCGAATGGAAACCGAGAATCTATGCCACTCATTAGAGCTGTTTATACGATGACTGAAAAAATGAGATCACAAAAGAGTTTTGATAAATACTATTTTCAAACGACAGATCTTTTGGATAAATTAAAGCCCACAGAATCCACTCATGCCTCAAGTCGTCCAATTCGTCAAAAATGCTAAAGAAGTCTGTTGTTGGAGAAACACTGGGTAAGCGAAGCGAATCGGCCATCATTGCTGAAATCAACATTCTACGAAACAATCGATATCGTAATAATTGAAATGACCAATCTAAGCCATTGGCCGATTCGGGCATCCAATTTTCAAGTGAAATTGAGCTCAAAAATGCCAAAAAATTAAAAAATATGTTATAATTTTTTTATTTTAAGTTAGAAAGCGCATATCTTGTCAAAAATTGCCATTTTTTTTCCTTTAATTAAGGTTTACTAAAATTCCAACAAATACTCAGAGCCTGAATATGGAAAATATGTATTGTTTTTTGGAACAAGCCAAAAAAAAATTAAATATTTTTTGGTTTAAAAATTGCTAGGGACTTAAAATTTTGTTGAAAATTAACAATTTTCTTTTTTAATGAAACAAATCAGCGGACCCTGAATTTTGAAAGAAAATGTTCTGTTTTTTATTAATTTAAATTAAAGACCTAAACTATTTTTTTTTCAAGTATTGTTGGGTTCAAAAAATCCTAGAGGGCGCAAAACTTGTCGGAAATGAATAATTTATTTTTTGAAAAAAATTCAACTAGTACAATGCTACAAATCGTTGGGGCTGGAATTTTGAAAAAAAGTTTTCTTGTTTAATATTTTAAGTTAAGTTCCAAAAACAATTTTATTGAATAGATTTTTGGTTGAAAATTTTTATATCGTTTCTGGCTTTCAAGCACAAACGACTTGAGTCTATAGATCTCTACATGGCTTTGAAAAGATTCAATGCACTGAAAGATCGCAAAGTACATTTATCTTAAAAAGTTATTTATTGTTACTGTCTTAGAAAAAAATAAACTGTAAGCCCAGTATGAACTATAAAAAAAGTTTCTTAATTGCTTTTAGTTTCGACTTTTCCTTAAGTTTTTCTAAAAAAACGCCTCTGGATAGGGATAGGTACGGGCCTGAGTTTAATAACGTTGAAATAGTCGAAAATAGGTAAAATAAGTTGAAATTGGTTCATGAAGTCGAAAAAATTTGATAACAATGTGCAAAAATAAAATGAACATCATGAATTTTATCGAAATGTTAAAAAAACGGTTCTATGTGAATTACAAAAATTTTCGACATCCTTTCATCTTTTTATAGTAGTAACGCTTTCGCAAAATTAAACTTTAGGTAACTTTGTTCTTGAGCAAATGAACTGATATGATTGAAACTGAAACCGGTCATTTAATTTTTGCCAATTACACATATTCTGATCCAAATGTCAAAAAAGTCGAAAAAAGTTTGAAAAGATCAAATTCAAGAGAGTCGAAAAAAGTTGAAAAAGATTGAAAAACTCGAGAAGGTTAGAAAAATCGAAAAAAGGTTAAAAAGTCGTATGAGGTTAGAAAATGTTGAAATATTCGAAAAAAGTTGAAAAGTCGAATAGGGTTGAAAATTGAAAGTTGAAAAAGTCGAAGTTCGGAGTTTTTTCCAATTTAAATTTTTTGAACAAAAAAACTAACAACTATGCAAATATTGGCATCAGTTGTGAACCTAAACTTATCAGTTGTAATGAATGAAGTCAAGATTAATTTTCATGCTATTAAATTAACTGGGTGCCTGGTATCAAAATCAAAAACAGCTTCAAAGATCCACAGCCAAATCATATATTTTTCGATCATTTCATGTTCACTACTACATTTTGTATTTACTTTTTTCTAACATACCAATTACGAATTAATTTAATTCCAATCGGCAAGAAATATGATTCTGATTAAAATCTTTGTAATATAATTCAAGCATTTTAATATAATTCAAGCCGACAAATCTTTATTAACTTTTTGTAGACGCGAGTATTTTGCACAGATTTTGATACGGACAAACTAAAAGGCTAACTTTCCGTCTGATTAACAAACCATTATATATGCTTATTAGGTAATTTTCAACAGCTCGTTCTGCTATAAAACTGTGCATATATAATATTTTTCCGACAAAAAGAATACTTGGATTCAACCTACAATACAGTATAGTTGTTTTATATTTTATAACTTAAATTTAATGTCTAAACACTCCAAAATAAATATTTGGAGTGGAAATATTTAAAGAAGAATTAGAAAGTACCATAATCAAATAAAATATAGAAAATTAGTTACGGCAAAGGAAAACAAGGATCTGGTTGAAATATTATAGGCAACACTGGAAAAAATATCAGCAGTTTTTTGGTTGGACTCTAATGTTGACAAAAAACAACGATGTATCCTATAAAGATTAGAAGTGCGGCTTCCATTAGTGACATTCCAGAAGTCTCAAAAAATCCATTGCAAACAGGAGGTTTACCTGATAAGCAAATTGTCCATGTTAATGTGAGTAGACTTATACTGTATAAAATTATTGGCGAAATTCATTGCCTTTTGGAAAATTTTTAACAAATGCAATGGGTCAGAAGAGTTAGTATTCGTGATAAATTTTACCTGATCTGTTACGACCACCACCCAAATTAAAATGAGTTAAGGTACTCTCTTTATTTATAGGGATGGAATCTACTCAGCACTAAGGTTCATTCCTTTGGCAATCAATTCATTAAAAACTTCAATATCAGGAAATTGTTGTTTGGAATCGACTTTTTCAATTTCATGGCAAAAAAAAAAATGATTTCTTTGCAGATTTCATTCTAGGATTGAAAATTTGAAATCGAAAAATTTTGATTTTAATCCATGGAATTGTCATAAAAAATTTAATTCTTTTTCGCAGGGAATTGAAAGAATTGATTTATAAATAAAATGAAACAATTTGGTGGATGCTTTTACAAGTAGCGCAGCAAAACTTTATTAATAAACACTTAAAGACTACGTGCATTTTTACTGCTAGGCAGGGAGCCGGTGACATCAAAAGTGCCACCATCGTGGATTTCATAAAACTCTAGAGAGCCATTTGTACCTTTGTTTAATAAGATTTTTCTAGCCGGAAGTATTTTTAATTAAATGAATTATAATTAAAAAAAATGTTTTCGCGGAATTTGATCTCAATTAGAGTATTTTTAGAAATCTTCATGCTCTTTCAGAAAATTCAGGTATGGCATCCTACACTCTACCAAAAAATATCTATCCAATCTACTTGAGGTGACAACCATTTAATACTGACAACGAATATGTAGTCATAAGTTGAGGGACGCATTTAGTTTCAGAGATATAGGCATCGGTTGTCGGGGACTTAGCTTTTAATAAAACCATTTTAAGTTGGAAATCCCTGGACTAGTTTCCAAAATATGTATGTCATATGAAAGGTAATCAAGTTAAATAAGCTATAATATTGGATCATAAAAGTTTTAAGTCTGTATAGCTTTCGAGATTTGAAAATTTTTCCAAATTTTCAACCAACTTTTTTAAAAAAATCGTTATTTTTCGCAAAATATGTATTATTAACATACGTTTTTATTAATAAACTATATAGCTATTTGTGTGTTCTTTCAAATGAAGTGCTACTTAATGTTGTTTTTTCTTTGACAACCCTATTTTTATTTTCAACAAATGAATGAGCTCTAGAATTTTTCTTGTAGGTTTTCTTATTCAGATTTTAAAGCAAAGTGTCTGCTTCAATAAAATAGTAACACTCACTTGTCCAAAATCGCCTACTTCGTGTGAGTGCTTGTTTGGTCTATCACCAAAAGTTGTTGTTATGAGTTTGATAATATTTGCTTGATCAGTTTTCTACGTATAGCGCCTCAAAGTTTTTGCTGGAAGGGATGGTGCCAATTCCACTTTCTCAACCACGTCCGTCAGTATTTTTTTCGCAAAAAAATGTTAATTCGTATATATGAGGAATAATCTTTCAAAACGAAACTATGCCATTTTTGGTCGACATTGGTTTTGTTGGTTTTATATATTTAAGAACATTATCTTAGTTGTGACATGAGAGCACAATGCAACACAACAATGGGAATTCAAACTAAAAAAACATTTGATTTATCAAAAACTCTCTCCTGATATGATAAATTTCATCCGGAAAAACTAGTTTTTCCTCAGCTAAGCTAGTTCATCCTGACAAGCTTCTGGTGAACTGCGTAGTTTGGACTTGGAAGATTTAGTTTTTCTTAAATACAGTTTATACTTTTTCCTAAAAACTTGTTTGATCGGTAACATACAATTTCATGAATGATGTGAATTTCATCAAACTAAATTAATTGTCTTAAAATTAGGTTAACTCTTTCAGACCGTGATGCATCGATTGTGAAGGTAAGTTTCAGTCCCAATAGAACTGAAGCTATTTCACGAATGTAAAATTGGTCGATATGCATCGATGGTGCTGATTATTATTTATGTTCGCTTCTCACATGGTTTCACTGTTCGTTTTACCGATCCTTGAATTTTCGGAAAATTATCGAGCTACATTTCAGTTTTGTAAAAATGAGCCGCAGAAGAAATTTATATTTTCAATTACTAAAATACTAACATTGATAAATTAGTGAAGTGGAGATATTTTAACTAACAAAATAACAAACTTTAATATTTCAAATGGATTAAAGTCATTGTTGTAATAGAAATTTTTTTTAGCTATAATTTTTAACGAGTGCATCAATTATGCGTATTAGGTCTCAAGTCACTAAAAGTGTGTGTTTTTTCTTGAGTTTCGTTCCTAAGATTAGTTTTCGGATGAATATACATATATTTTGGCAGCACTGCAAGATTGGGATGCGCTTGATTTTAGCAGCGATGATGAAGAACGGGACAAAAATTATGTGTCGTAGGAAAGCACTGATAGTGAAAGCGAGAAAGAAGTAAATACGCTAAAGTTTGCCCAATAAACTAAGAGATGTTTGCTTAAAAAATGAGGAATTGACAACGTCAGAAGGACAGGCAAGACATTCTCTCTCGAGAAAAATATTGGACTTGGTTCTGCATTCGTTCTCCGTCTCGTCAGACATTCTTATTGTACCCAATTTCTATTGATAAATATATCACACCAATTGAAAGACCTTATTCAAAAATTGCCAAAAGGATCAACCCTAATTTTTTTACATGTATTTTACAACATTTATCTCTATTATATAAGCTGGGAAAAGGAATTTATGGGATGTGAACAATAATAAAAAATTGTTTAAAATATGTTGATTCGACTGATGATAAAAAAAGAAGATATGGGAGGGATCTTTAGTCTAGAGGATAAAGTTGCTATAGTTCAATAGATAGACTCAAAGTCAATCTTATTGGCATCGTCTGTATTTGGATGTAGTACCGTGAATAACATTCGTAGATAATGCAAAAAGATGAAGAAATTCCTCGAAGTTGCACGTCCAAATATAGTCCGGCAACACAATGAGCCAATGGGATGTGTGGGCATTTGTGACCAACTATTGAAAACACATCGGACATTTTATAAGATGCTAAGGTGGCAATTGAAAGCAATCGTCCATTTCATAGAATTTGCAATGCTTGGAGTACCGAAATGATTGTCGGCAAAATGGAAAGCCATCAAAGGTTTGGCGACTTGCGTTAGCTGAAGCGTTGGTGGCAGCTTAGAAAACTACCAACGAGAAGTAGAGCACTGGATCCGAAACGGATGAGATTGAAACTTTCACTTTCCAAACAATACCGTCCAGCAGACCAGCTATGTCCTTAAAAACGACTGCATGGCTTCAATCACTATCCAGAAGAACTCGAATTGAAATCAGCCGATATGTGCCATCGCTATGAGTGTAAGTCACTTACGCGCACACGAAGTACCAAATGCAATGTATTTTTATGTTTCAGCCAAAACAAAAACTTGTTTCAGACTGTATCATACTAAAATATTAAAAGAATTTAAAAATATAATACATGGGGCTTTGCTTTTTTCTAATAAAATTAGAACGAGATGCATCAATTGTGCGATTTCCCAAAATCATTGAGGAACATGAGCATAGCAAAATCTAGACATTGAATATGTTTTCATATCATATAAATACTATTTTGCCTAAAAATCATAAAAAAAAATTCCCAGTAGTTTAGTGTCAGGTCTGAAAGGGTTAAAAAACCCAAAACTTTATCAAAACAGCATATTTCCCTACAACTTCGCATAGAAACTACATTATTCCATTTTTAGTTTAAAGCTTTCTTTCTCTGAGTGTAATAAGTTGCTATAAGCTTTGACGACTATTATCCCCAGTGTGACTTAACCAAACAGAATTTTAGTAGAAGTTATATACCGAGCCCCAAGAAAAAACTTTCCCGTTTCCTTTGAAAATACCAAACATGGAATATTGTTGTTTTAACTCTTTAAGGCACACGATTTTAGAGAAAATAAAAACCCTAGGTGCACAGCAGTTTTTTTAATATATGAATGAAAACATTTAAATAATATACTGAACTATATGATTTTATGTATGTATGTAACTTCAACATTTTTAAGGTGGGTTAAAATATACCCCACCATGCATAAAGAGGATAGTTCTCATCTTTGAAAGTTAAACATTTTCTTTCTAATCGGATGAGTCACAAGCTATAACAATGAATTTTACGTTTTATGAAATATTAGTTATACTTTATACTAAAGCATGCCAGATACTTTTAAGCACTTGATACATCTATGGGACCTTCAACGTCAACAGTATTACCTACCGTCCTTAATTTGACAAAACGTAAAAAATGGGAGAAGACACAAATTATTCGTTAACAATAGTACTTTTAGATACAATCTGCATTTTATCCTATGCGTATACCTAATGCTTACCTAAGCCTACTGCCTTCAGCAGTACAGTACTGCTTTACAGCTGCATATATTGCTAGGAAATTTGTACTGGTTTTTGTGCTCAAACAATACGGAAAGAACGCGGATATATGTAGATGGACGAAATGCAAACCATGCACATAAAAAGCATAAGCATCTCTCAGGAAAACACTTACATGAAGTGCTAGATTCTTTGATAAATTTGTTTTGGTCAACATTTGGTTAGAGAGACGGCGACAAAAAGTCTTTGGAACTCCCAAACGGATCAGACGCGTGTTTTTGTATAGTTCGAGTCTCGTTCTCGAAATCCGACTTGTAGAGTAGGGGTCTGGTGCTCGGCGGTCAGCGGCAATAGCGTTTTGTCCAGATTTTCCCGAGCGATTTCAAAAAACATTTATCAAATGGATGAAAGTTACTGAAGGGCATCTAAGCTACCCCCCAATTACCGGAAAAATATTTTCATCTGATTTGATCTTTGCAAAGAGATCTTCCAGGAGCTCCAAAAAAATGAAAAAAGGTGGGGAAAAAAATTTCCTCATTTGAACTTGAAATTTGGCAGGGGGATAAAGTTCCTGTCTAAGAATATGTAAAACATTTTTATTTTGATCTATGTGTCGCCATCGCCTTATAAAAGTTTTTCAAAATTTAAATGGGCAACATTTGATAACACGTAATTCCAACATGAATGAAAACTTGGTCACAGGTTCTTTGATACCTCGAAATATTATTTTCATCCGAATTTATTGCGGCCAAGACCAGATCTTCCAGAATAATGCTCTGATATATTCATTATCACCGGAAACTCCATGATCTGTATGTTCCATCTTTGTGCCAAAGTTTTTTATATTCCATATAATGAAGACCTTTTTTTTTTGTTATTTCACTGATAAATGTACTGCCTATGTACATATATAGTGGCCGCAAGAAAATCTTGTTGCTTTGGCAAACAATAATAATAGTTATTTAAGTTCGATTACTGAGAAATTATGGTATGATGAAAAATATGGCATCAAAAAAGTTGTCAAAATTTTCATACAGCATGAGCTAAATTCAAAAACTAAAAATTTTTACCGAATTCTAATTTTTAACTATGTATCCAGCGACTAAATTTAAATTTGTTTTCTTTATGTCATTTTATTAGATTCAAACAAAGGCACAACTTTAACAATAACTTGATAACATAATGAACTCAAAAGCTTCTATTTTCCAGATGAAAGCAATTGATGCAAATCGCTATGCGACAAAGAAGACCATAGCTCAGGGAATGCTCGATATAGCCTTGCTAACAGCGAATGCATCGCAATTGAAGTACGTCATACAACTCGGCACACAACATCAATTCTACAAACTACTGCTTATATTGATCAGCCTCTCGATTGTGTTACAGGTAAGGACGCGTTTCTTAAGCCGGGTGTGAAACTCATATCGGTAATCCACAATTAAACAATAATGAATTGATTTGCATTCGCATTTGACATCCATTTACCACATAAATTTTGAGTTTAATGTATTTTATCATATAACCAGAGTGCAAAGTCTATAAAAAATGAGGTTTTGCAACTTGAAATTATACTAGAAAAAAAACGCTGTCAAATAGGCTAACTCGAGAAACAATTATAACCCTTCAAATAATAATCCTTCACTGATCAAACTGTCAAATCGCCATTGCTCGTTCGCTTGCATAGATAGAGGCGTTCCCGTAAGCAAGCTCCAAAACTTTCGAGTCCTTCATGTTTTTCTAGTTTTCGCTTTTAATGGAATACCCCTAGTATTCAAGAACTAATGCTTGCTAGACCAATCATTTTCACTATTTTTATAACTATCTTTAAGCTATTTATTAAGGATATTTAAAAACTCCAACCCTGATTAAAAAATTACAAGGCCAATAAATGTATTTTGTAACATTTTTATTGAAAACTTTCAAGAAAAGTTTTAAGCCAATATAAATGCTCTTTATAAGGGTTTCTTTATTCAGCTCTAGAGTGCATTATAACAGTGTCTATGTATATACTCAGAGTGCTCAGCTCAATGAATTCATTCTTAGCAATTCATAGCAGAGGCAATTATTAAACTAAAGTTTAATTGAAACTGCAAATGGAATAACTCCTTTGTCAATTTCATTGCAGGAATCAAAACTAAGATTCAAAAAATGATGATTAAATTTCAAACGATGGGAAGTCAGAATTGAATTTCTTAATTCCATGCCGATTACATTACAGGAATCAAAATATGGAATTGAAAAATTTCATTTTTTTCATTTCTTTATTAAGCCTTTGGATTACATTTCCTTACAGACTAGATTCACAATTGTTTATAATAATAATTGATTAATTAAAAATAAGCTTATACATAAAATTAAAATATATTAAGATTAAATACTAATTTTTTAAAAGAGTCTTTAGACATCGAAAAACCAAATTCATTTATGGATGACAATTTATTGAATAATGAGCATAATTAGTTCTATGTTTTTTTATGAGGAATAAATCAAAATGACGCAACTGTCGAGGTGGGATATAAAAATCAATTAACTGAAGTAACTCCGGACATTCAATATTACTATTAACTATATCATAAATAAATAATAAGGACATAACCATCCTCCTCGATTCAAGGGTATTTATGCCCAAAAGCAGGCAACGTGAATTATATGATGGCCTTGAATCACCAAAATTCAAAGAACGTAATGCAAATCTAGAATAAGTTTTCTGAATTAGTTCAATTCTAGCACAATGATTTGCATAAAACGGATTCCAAACAAAAGATTGACATATTCCAATCTAAATCTTACAAATGCAAAGTAAAGGCTCTTAATGGTATGTGGATTCATAAAATCAGAGCTGTCTCTACGGACAAAAGCCAACATTGCATAAGCTTTAGGGATGATAAAATTCAAATGCTTAATAAATGTAAACTTAGCATCGAAAACTACGCCTTAGTCCTTTATAAGATTGATTGACTTAAGAAGTTTACCCTGAATTGAGAAACAACAATCGAGTATATTATTTGATTTTGCAAATGTGCAGTGAAAGCATTTCCCAATATTTAAAGGTAACTCATTAAGCTTACTCCAGTTACTCACATTGGACAAGTCACGTTGTAAGGATTCAACGTCACCTTCATTCCGTATACGACTGAATAATTTTAGATCATCTGCGTAAAGCAAAAATTTTGAGCTCTGAAAGCAACTATGAATATCATTCATGAACAAAATAAAGAACAGAGGTCCAAGGATACTACCCTGAGGTACTCCAGACGGCGCTACAAAATTATAATGCATCAATCTTTTCTGGCTTATGTTGGTTAACTTTCGTTCATTCTTTATTATATCTCCCAGTGTAAGCAAATTTTCGAAATTATTCAATACATCATAATAAATTTTTACCGACCACTCTCTATGACTGTCAAATGCCAACTGGAAAATATCATCCAAACCAAAATAGCGTCCAAACAAAATCGATCTGGAACATAAAACGCACACAGTACAAGCTCTGGTGCATCTCGAATGCTTATTCTTGGGGGACAACAAAATCAAAGTATTAGTACACAACACACGAGCAGGAAAAATTGACAAAACTTTGATGTTAGAGAATTTAATGCACTATTTAATGACTTAGTCAAGAGCTCAATATTTTTTTGAAAAAAAAAAAATATAATTTTAAGATTACTATAAGTTCCAAGGACATGCTAAAAATCAAAAATTTCAACATATTATTTCTTACAGGGAAATTACACAAAAAACTGCAAATATGTGAAGAAAATTCAATCCAATTGAAATTTTACTTGAATATCTCACTTATTGTTAAGATAAGGACCTAATTCAGTAATGTGAGGAATATCCCCGAAATTGGTGTCAAACTACTGTTTTCTGTTTTCTGCATCACTCAATATTTCGATAAAAAAATTAGGATAGAAATTTTGTTCGTGCTAATTACACGGTTGCCCGTTTTATTCCCTAGAACTGACCAAGACGCTAATAAGGTTTTTTGAAATAAAAGCTGAAATTATAATATTAGAAGCACTACATTCAACACGAGGAAGAACAGAGTTCTTTAATTTGCTGTTTTTTATCATCTTGAAAAGCAGGTTTCTCGAAGAATGCTGGGAGTAGCGGAAGTTTTTTACAGTCAGTTTGGGGCTGAAGATTCAGAAAACTATCTTATACCTTGAACAAAACATTTTCCAGTAAAAGTACAAATACATTGTTATTAACATACACATTAATTATAGCAATTAATTCAAGTAAACTGGTAATCGGAATGCTTTGCCGTTGCTCTTTCACATTTTTTTTCTTTATATGGGTCATTTGCTTTCTATAGTAAGGTACAAAAGCAATAGGGCGGAGTTGCGATATGAAACGTAACTTCCTTTACTTCTGTTGGGTAAAGCGCAAAAGTTTGTTCATTACACAATAGTGGAACTATTGTTATAACATTGTTTTAATCGTATATTTTTACAATTTTTCACCACAGGTTTTGGTCGGAATTCTGTTTGTTATCATTGGCAGCCTGAACATCAATCGAAAACATGAACAAGCCGCGGCCATTATACTCAATGATGTAATTTTGGTAGGGGTTTTTGTAATCTCGGTTTTAAATGTGATTATTTCTGGATTTGGCATGGACTTTATTGAACCAGCAACGCGTATAAATGAGCAACAGAAAAGTCCATAAAGGACAGGAAAATTTTGTTTTTTTAGAGAGCGTTGAATTTTGTACATACGAATACACATAAATTAAACTTTTTTAATAAATTTTTTTTATTCAATATACTACTTATATGTATTACAATAGTAAAATTTGTGATTATTTTTGTTATTTTTTCTCTTTTATTCCTTAACATGTTGGACTGAAGTTATTAGCTGGAATTCTTTTAATGGTGGTATCACTAATCGGAATGCACAAAAGTGAAACAAATCGTTTTGCAGCAGAAGTACTGAGTCATATAATCGATGGAATTATTTTTCTCGGTGTGTTTTGTGACATAGTTAAAATGAATTTTGATCCTTGGGCAACAGTAATTGCTCCAAAATATTCAGAAGCTGAAGGCCCAAAATGATATGAAATAGTTTTAAAACGTCAAATCGGTACGTAAGTACTAAGTAGTGTAAGTACAGGTGTAACGTTTGCTATTGGTACTGGTGTTTCTCTAAAAAAATATTTATTTACGGCAACGACAACGTATGCGAAATCTTCAGAAATAATTCGACATTGCACATATTGTTTTTGCACTGTGTTGTTACGTAAAGAAGTTTTTAAACTATCGTCATTCAACGATTTGACCTCCGGATTTTGATACAATCAAAAATAGTATTGATTATCTATAACAGAAATTCTTAAATTGTGGTCCACGTACACCCAGGGGTCCACGAAACAATTTAGACATCAAATAATTTTACATCATCAAACTTTTCGCTTTATTCAAATAGCTCATTTATTAAAAATTCTACATGGCCATGGCTTTTTGAATGATTGCACATATTTTTAAAAAACAGAGTGTACATATATTTTTGTTCAACCCCGTGATGCCCAGCCCCTAACTATTTCCATTCTTCCCACTTTTTGACAAAAACATCAATTTTTGTAAATTTCAAAGGTGTGTTGTAATTCAAAGAATTCAGCTTGCTACCCCACATAATAATAAAACTTTCGAATATAGAGCCCGACATTGTGGATTTGGTTTCAAAAATACAACAACATCCATCTCATAAGGTAAAACCTTCTACAGGAGAAAATATATCAAATTTCGCTTAAAAATAACCAATAGTCTCCAAAAAAATAATGTTCATTACAAGCTTTATTATTATTATATTATTTATTAAAAAAAATATGAAAAAAAAGCAATTTCTAAGCTTAATTTTGAGTGAGAAATATTTGTCTGAGCTTAATGTACATGTTTTAACTTGTAACTTTTTTAATTCTCTTACATTTCCACAATTTTTATTCATTTCGTTTTTTATTACATGAAAATCCTAATAAAAATGTTTGCCTCTATAAATACGCAAGATTTGTCAAAATACAGAGAGATATATGGTAAAAGTATAAATATTTATTAGAAAGTAGTGTCCGCAGGATTGTCAACTTTTGAACCTTCAAAAACCGGACAAAGTGTTGAAAAGATCTTAAAAAACCGTAAAAATTAAAGCAGAAAAATACTTCGTTACTTAACCTCGTCAGATAACCGGATATATTATGTCTGGTTGAGTTTGATAATCGGACAAAGCTTTTAAAAACCAAACTGCCCGGGTGAAAACCAAACGGTTGGCAAGCCTAACTTTGAACGATATCAAGCGTCTGGGATTGGGATAGGGTCCGCAAAAAAAATTTAGCTCGATAAGGGATTCTCGGAATACATAGGTTTAAGAACCCTTGATCTACAGTATTGTTCGAATTAATGGGAACACAAGTGATACTTGGCAAAAAATCAACTTAGCTTCCAATCTTTGTTCTAGCAAGTCTTTATATTTTTGAGAGTTCATCATGCCTTCGATCGGTACAAGGGATCTGGTACCTTTATAAGAAAAGCAGTCCCAAAACATTTTTAACGGATTTGGTCAATATGAGCTATCGTATGTTTTTCGTTGTCCTATTTTTAACGAAACGAGATCGCTGTCTTTGTACCAAAAAATGTCTCTCAAGAAGTTATCATGCCTTGAATGACAAGGAAACTGACCGGATCTTAATCCGATTGAAAGTCTTTGGATTATTGTAAAGACTAGACTTCGTAAAATAGACTGCACAATAAAAACAAAAATGATAGAGACTGTAGTCCAGATATGGTTTCGAGACCGGCAAGTATAGAAATGTGTACAAAACTTGTGGATTCTATGCCAAAACGTGTTAAGGAAGTTATAAAAGCCAAGGGGGGATATGGTTCTTATTAAAACAATTTAAATTGTATTCTTTTTTTTTTTTTCTTCGTTTATAACTAATAAATGTTGTTTTTCGCAAATTATCACTTGTGTTCACATTAATTCGAACAATACTGTAGAAGAATACATTTTTTGTTTTAATTTTAAAATTATTTTCTTCAACTACACTTTACTACAGAGTAATTAAAATGATTAAATTGATCACTTTGCCACAATCCAAAATTTCAACTTATTAATGTACTCGTGTGTTGGCCTTCTATACTTAAATGCTACCTTCCAAGGATGTTATTGAACTTCAAGAAAAATTCTAGCACCTTCGACTTTTCTGCAATTTTGATTTCTTGCTCCCGTCAGATATTTCTACCATCATATTTGCTGAATATGATAAGCAGTATATTAAGAAATGTTGACCAAAATGTATAACAGAGATACTTATGCCGGTTACCTCCGTTGTCATTTCATCCTCCATTAATTTGACCGTGGTCAATTGAAATAATTAATCTCGCACCATTTTTAAACAGATGGTTTTCAGACTGTTGGTTGGGGTTTTCTATCAGCTGTTAGCCTTATTTCGGATTTTATCTCTGCCAAATTCAAGCCTTTGTCAGTTGAAATTTTATAATCCAATAAACGGGGAAGGGGGGATCAAGCGGCGGTGGAGTAACCATTGATGGTCAGACTCATGCAGCAGTAGGCAAATTTACATATCTCGGCTGCGCAGTAAACGTTGATGGCTGTACTGAGAGTAAAAAAAGCCAGAGATGCTTGATGCCAGAGATTCAAACCAAACGTACTTACAGCACTACTATATCTAGAAAATAACCACAGTAACAACTAAGCAGCTACAGTTCTTCAATATGTTTATTTGGTCATCTGTCTGGCAGACCCCTGAGCAGTGCTAGCATTTTTGGTACATATGTATGTACTATTTTCACTACCCTTACTTCGTGAAAAGTCGTGTTCAGTACAAACGACAAGTTTTCAGTACATTCGGTACATTTGGAATATTTTCAATACATTCGGTGCATTTTCAGTACATTTTCGGTACATTTTCAGTAAATTTGGACAATTTCTCTTTCATTCAGTACATTTCCACAAAACCCAAATGCCATCACTGCCCATGACACTTAGAGAAAAACGATCAATAGAGTACCAAGATACGTCGCGCTTAACCAGAAGAACTTTGAATTGATTGACAGAAACTGCATATGATGGCAAGTTGCTTTGAGTGATTCCATGTACTCAACGCTAACGCCTAACGCCTCATGCCTAACGCTGACGCTTAGTGTTACAGATGTCATTGTGAATTTATATTCTCAAACATCTTACATATTTGCATTATTTATATACTAATAATATATTACATACTTAACTTCCTTTACAAACTTAATATACTCAATATTTTTTTAATATTTTATTATACTTTTATAAAAATTTTTCGGCATCTATTTACTCTTTCAGTGCTTTTTAACATTTCCTACGAATCGATTTATCAATAATTTTCGGCATTATTACACTTTTTCGGCCTTGTTAATTATTTATGTGCTTTCGATTTTTTCAATAATACTCGACAATATTTAATTTTTTAACTTTTATTGACTTTTTCGATGATTTTCAACCTATATCTACCTACATATATGAACTTTCGGTGTTCTTTGATAATTTTCGACTTTCTCAAATTTCTTCTACTTGATATAAGGCATTATTATCATTATTTTTCTTTTTTGTTGGTAATTTAGGATATTTTTCGACTTTTTTGGTAATATGTGACCTTATCGATATTTTGCGGCGCGATTATCTTCGACATTATTCGATTATATTCAAATTTTAAATTTTCTATAATTTTCGATTTATTTTGAGTTTTATCGATTTTTTCGCTACTTTCGAAGTTTTTCTACTTTTATCGACACTACTGCCCTACTAAGCAAACAGGGCTTGTCTCAAAAAAATGCGATTCGAAATAATTGATGTTTATTGTTTATATGTCAATTTGTTGAAATACCTGTAAAATTGAGATAGAGAAAATTACTTTGGGAGATTTTTTATATGTTTCAACTAAGATATGCCATAAGAATTACGAATTTGAAGTTTTTTGAGATACGATCTTTCCACTTTTAGGGCAGAATAATTGTCAATTATTTTATAATTTTTGCCTTTTTCGAACTATTATTGATTTTTCCGATATTTTTCAACATAATGACATATACCAATTTTATTATTTTTTCAAGGACAAAAAGTATTTTCAAGGCAAAAAAAAAATTTCAAAGTACATATTAGTTTCGCAATACAGCCATCGGAAGTTGCAGATATACTTACATACATACTATAGTGTTCAAATCTTTGTTTTAAGCATTAACTTTCGAAGTTAAATGTTAATATATTAAGCCCTGAAATCTTTGATTTAATGGGTCTCATTTTTCCCGTAATGTTAGCAAGTTCGCCGGTCTTAGTTCTAATATTAGCGATTTTCTACCGAAAATATTACGAACATTTTCCATTTTTATAGTGAGTTTTCGCAGTAACAAGGCGTTGTACTCTGATGTAATGTTTCATATTAACTAATAGCAACCAGGGTCATGCCGTGAAAGTAAAGGGACATTGGGTGAAGGAATTTTTACTGGTGAAAGTTCTTTTGGCAATTCGATATTTCAATTGTTTCCAAATTGTGGATGAAAAAATTGTCCTCACTTTACAAAATCTTAACTGTTAGATATCTCTAGTTGTAATAATTAAACTACTTGACAGCATTTTTTTGAGTGCGGTAATGTGGTAAAGATATGTCCAATGATTGCCTGAAGTTCGTGGCATTTTTTAATATTAAATGAAAATAGTGAACAAGAAAAACCAAGCAACTTACATGAAGAACCAAAGCAACTTCAAACTATTAAGTTTTCAAAATAAAAAATAGCTTTTATTGTATTTATGCCACTTATAGGTTCGAACTGGGTCCATGCGTGTTCTGTATGGCTTAAAATATATCATGTGATAATTTTCTTCAAAGTTTCATTTGTATTGTCATTCTGTCGAGTACCCAAATTGAGTATTTTTATAATTCTGAGTAACTTTTATTTTCTGAGCAAAATTTTTCATATTTTGTTAATAACTGAAGGTATTTTTATACAAGGATTGCCTGTTAAAATTTAAAATTGTATTGAAAATTTATATACTTACATATGTAGTTATGAACATGCATATCTAGCTGCCACTCGATAATTCAATGAATGATCTTTATATTTAATAAACGAATATTTGAACATAAAGAGAACTCAGATTTCAGGGATGCAGCTACCGAAGCCGAACTTCGGAGAAACGTATATAGAAATGTTTATTTGAACTATTTCAGCTATTTACTTATTTAACTGACCACAGTAAAAAAGTAACAATTTTTTTTTTAAGGATTGTGGTGGGTGGTCAATTGGGTAAGTCAGCGAATAAAATCCAAATGTCAACAAAAAAATTTATACATTTTAGCATATGAAATCTACAGTCGTTGGTAATATTAGTCATGGATAGATACCTAAAAGCACAAAGTGTTGGCGTATTGGTGAAATAGAGTGCCGCTGAAAACGTGGTGAACATTTGGCCGATGTTATCTCTAACACATAATTATTAATAGTTATTAATTCATAAGTAAGTATTATTCAATAAAGAAAACAAATTTATTTCAATGATTCCCTTCAGTTGGAGTATGTGTGCGGTCTTAGATAGCAATCCAGGACTTAAATCTATATACTCTAGCATACAAACAGTATTGTATGCTTGACATTGCATTTTTTGAAACATTTTACATTACAGTCTTGAGACTGTATTCACTAAAGATATAGTGACTTGCTTGCAAAAAAACATGATTTTTTTTAAAAAATTTTTACATAAAAACGACTAAAAAATTAATTTTCATAGATAAAACGTATCGCACGGCATGTGATTTTAAAAACCAGGGGCGTCGCAACCGGTGGGCAGCTGCCCGCCAGAAATTTTGGCAGGGGGGTAGAATATTCATTTTGACACCTACTCGGAAACAAATTATATCATAATTCGATCAACATTTTTAGGACTCAGCAAATCTTTTTATAAATGCGATTATCTCACATCTTGAGTCTATCGAAATATGACAAAATGAACATTTACGAAAGAGTATATAAACTTAGCTTCAAGCAAACTTTCCATTGGTTTGCGAGCGTTAGTTATATTCACATCAATAGTATTGACCGTTTCTAGTATCGACGATATTAGTCGAGATAAATGATGCATACTCAATAGGACCGTTCACATGATTAAACAATTCATCAAATTGTTTGTCAAACAATTGGGATGACAAAAAATATGGTGTTTGATGAGAATTGGAAGATGTGAACGCTCATCAAATTGTAGGTCAAAATGTTTGATGAAAAACAAAATATTTTGAATTTCTGCTTGGTCATTTAGCGATTTGCAAAGGTTAAAGACTTATCTCCGTTTACAAATTACCCAAAAACGTCTTACCCATACAACGCTCCTTCATTTTTATAAGGAAAAAACTGGATCCTTAGATTTGCGAAGGGATATGAAAGAAATCGAATAGCCACTTTTGGAAACATTTGAACAAAACTTATCTTGTCTTTAATTAATGAAAATTGCAACGAATAACATCTTCATACAAAATTCTCTTTATGTCCCGTCCTAAAGTATAGAATAAATCCTTTTTTTAGGAAAAATTTATCGAACTTTTTTATTTGAGTTTGGCCCCCAATGAAAAATTTCGTTGCGACGACCCTGCTAAAAATAAATAAGGCATTTATAATATGCTGAAAAAAAAAAAAAAAAAAAATCGGAAAACTCAGGGTGACGAATAAAAAGTAATTATTTGCAAGTACATATGGGTTAAAGAGGACATTTGACTATTTTCTGGTGGAAGCTATGTGAAAAGTTTACAAGATATTGATAACTCAATTTTAGAAATGTTAAATATCATTTTCAAGGTAAATATTCTCAATGAAAAAAATATATGTGCCAAGTAAAATGAAGTTTTAGCATAACAATGTTGCTCCCAAAAAAATATTTTTTTGTTGAAAAATTGTTTACGGTTTATCACTGGTACCGGTAGTTATGCCTTACATTGTACTTAAACATTTGCATAGTACTTACAGCTCTGATTTATTCTTATTATCTGCAATTTTCACACACATACATATATACGTATAATATATATACGAAAATTATTAGTACCTACGTAAATTATGTACATAATTCAAAATTTAAGTAATTTTAAACTTTGTACAAAATATTAATGCCTTAATAAAGTTATGCTCCGTTATAACCGGTGAAACATTTTAAGTCATTTCCAGATAAGCTTTTAATTATTTCTATGTAAGCAAACTGTTTTTGCTATACTATGTAGCAGAGCTTGAAATAAACTTTTATAAAAGTTTTTTTTTAGGTAAAAGTAAACTTTAAACTTTTATATTTGTGAAATAAAAGTAAAAGTTTCCTTAAAACTTTTATATCCGAAGATAAAAGTTAAAAGTTTTTTTAAAATTATATTTCAAAAAGTCAAAAACAACTTTTAAAAAAAACTTTTAAAAAAACTTTTAAAAAAAAACTTTTTGAATTTTATTAAAAAAAGTTTTTTTTAACTTATATTTTTAACAGTCACATGCAAAGAGTTTTTTTTGACTTTTATTTTTCAAAAGGCGAAAATAAAAGTTTTTTTGTACGAAAGAACGAGGAAAATCGTAAAATAACATCTTGGACTATTGACAATAAAACACTTAGGATTATTGATAATAAAATCCGAAAGCAAATACTTAACATATTTCTGAAAAGAAAAAAGTTAATGATAATTATGCACTTATATTTTTTAAAAAATTGTGCTCAACGCATCATTGGGAAAAGGTCGAAAATGGTTTTTGGGAGTGACAATTAAGGTCCCCTCCTAAAAGGGGTTTTTGGACCCATTTTACGAAAAATATTTTATTGCACCAATCGATGGGAAAAGGCCAAATTTGGATTTTGAAGGTGACAAGTGAGGTCCCCGACCCTCCTAAAAGGGTTTTTTGGACCCATTTTTCGAATAAAAATTTTATTGCACGAATCGATGGGAAAAGGCCGAAAATGGATTTTGAAGGTGATAGAAGAGGTGCTCGACCCTCTTAAAATGGTTTTTGGACCCATTTTTTGAATAAAATTTTGTTGCACAATTCGATGGGAAAAGGCCGAAAATGGATTTTGACAGTGACAGAAGAGGTCCTCGACCCTCTTAAAAGGGTTTTTTGGACCCTTTTTTTGAAAAAAATTTTGTTACACGAATCGATGGGAAAAGGTCGAAAATGGATTTTGGAAGGGGGTATATAGTCTCCGAACCTCCTTAACGGGGGTTTCGGAAAACATGAATTTTTAGTTGAAGGCTCGTGGTGTTTATGCTGTGTGATATGCGTTAGGATTGTTTGTAGAATAACATATAAAACAAAGCAAATGAAAAAAAGATGAAGTCGAAGAAGATATTTTAAGAAACATTTTTACAAATTAAAATAAATATTTAAATTTAATTACAATTCAAAAAAAATGTGTGTACAGTTATTTATAGAATGTCCTATGTGCATATTATGACATACGGTTTCATGTATAATTAAATAAAAGTTGTGTTACAATAAGTGTTTAAGATGTGAAGTAGGTAAATGGAAATTGAATAGTATTGAGATTATTTTATTCAATTTGTTGATTTCAATATCATACCTGTATTGAAGATTTATGAACGAATTCAAAATACGCTCGGAATAACAATTCGTCAAAAGGTGTTTAAAAGATGAAATGACTTACTTTATATTGTTTTTCTAAGTTAAACAAAGTTTCTATTGTTCATTCAAAATTATACTGCACGAAAAAATTTAACCTTATTAACGATTTGTCACCAACGATTTTATTGTGTCAGAAAAGCGTTCGTTTTTTTTTTTGTTCTGTATATAATTTTCATTAAGTTATCAGAGAAGAAAAAAACGTACAAAGAAAGATTAACTCAGGTATACTCCATATGTACATCGTTAACCCACTACACTAGTAAATAAAAACACTTGTGGGTGAAATTAATAGATTAAAAACTTCAATTCGAATAAAACAGGTAGTTGCGATTTCTGAATATTTCGAAAAAAAACCAATAGAAATATATTGCCTCCTTCATTTATGAAACTTTTTATTACCTGTTCCGTTATGCAAATTCCTTAAATTTTTTTGTTGATATGAAAATTGATTCTAAAGCGACAATTCATTAGGATTTTAGTTTACCGAAACAAAAAGCAATACGCTCAAAATAAATTTTGAAATGCAGCACAGTTAAATATGCGAAAACCAATATTTCCTTTGGTGAATACCTAATATGCTTTTGATATATTTTTTTGCCTAAAAAAATTAATTTTCGGCTGTAACGTTGTTTGCATAAAACCCAAATCCAAAACAGGTCGAGAACCTCTCCTGTCACCTTAAAAATTAATTTTCGGCCTTTGTACATCGAATCGTGCAAAACAAATTTTTTCGAAAAATGGGTCCAAAAAGCTCTTTTAAGAGGGTCGAGGACCTCTTCTGTCACTGTCAAAATCCATTTTCGGCCTTTTCCCATCGAATTGTGCAACAAAAATTTTTTCAAAAAATGGGTCCAAAAAACCCTTTTAAGAGGGTCGAGGACCTATTATATCACTGTAAAAATCCATTTTTGGCCTTTTCTCATCGAATCGTACAATCAAATTTTTTTTCGAAAAATGGGTCCAAAAAACCCTTTTAGGAGGGTCGTGGACCTCATTGTCACCTTCAAAATCCATTTTTGGCCTTTTCCCATCGAATCGTGCAACAAAATTTTTTTCGAAAAATGGGTCCAAAAAACCCTTTGAGGAGGGTCGGGGACCTCACTTGTCACTTTCAAAATCTGTTTTCGGCCTTTTCCCATTGATTCGTGCAATAAAATTTTTTTTCGAAAAATGGAGCCAAAAAACCCTATTAGGAGGGTCGGGGACCTCAGTTGTCACCTTCAAAATCCATTTTCGGCCTTTTCCCATCGATTCGTGCAATAAATTTTTGTTCGAAAAATGGGTTCAAAAAATCCTTTTAGGGGGGTCGGGGACTTCACTTGTCAGCTTCAAAATCCGTTTTCGGCCTTTTCCCATAGATTCGTGCAATAAAGTTTTTTTCGAAAAATGGATCCAAAAAACCCTTTTAGGAGGGTCGGAGACATCACTTGTCACCTTCAAAATCGATTTTCGGCCTTTTCCCATCGATTCGTATAATAAAATATGTTTTCAAAAAATGGGTCTAAACACCTTTTAGGTGGGTCGGGAACCTCCCCTGTCAATCCCAAAAACCATTTTCGACCTTTTCAAATTGATGCGTTGAGCACAATTTTTTCAAAAATAAAGGGTTTTTCAATAAGAGTCCTACAAAAGTTTTTTTAAATAAAACAAAAACGGTTTAGGATATCAATGAAATTTTTTATTTTTGTAAAAGAACATTTGATGCCATTACGTATGGAACTCAATTTCTTTTGCATGGCCACCATGAGCACGCCTGCAGAAGTTCAGACGCTGAACCCAATTTTCGACGGTTTTCAAGCATAAATCGGCCGATACTGCTGCAATTTCACGTTCGATATTCGTACGAAGTTCATCAATCGTCGCTGGCTTGTTGGCATAGACCATAGACTTGACGTAGCCCTACAGGAAATAGTCTTACGGCGTCAAATCGCACGACCGAGGCGGCCAATTGACTGGGCAATTTCGTGAGATAACACGTTCACCAAACTTGGATTTCAATAAATTGATTGTGACATTCGCTGTGTGGCTTGTGGCGCCTTACTGTTGGAACCACATATTGTCCAAGTTCATATCATCCAAGTTGGGCCAAAAATATTCGGTTATCATTGAGCGGTAGCGATTCACATTACAGTAACGTGTCGGTCTTGATCATCACGGAAGAAGTACGGCCCAATGACGCCGCCGGTCCATAAACCGCACCAAACCGTAATTTTTTCGGGATGCAATGTTGACTCATGGAGTACGTGTGGATTGCTGCCTGACCAATAACGCATATTCAGCTTCATTGCTGAAGATGATTTTTCGATGAAAATCCGGATCATTTTTAAGTTGTTGCTCAGCCCAATTCACGAACATACGAAGATTCTGGTGGTCAAGTGGCTTCAGTTCTTGCGTCAATTTGATCTTGTAAGGATGTAGGCCAAGATCTTTTCGCAAAATTCGCCACAACGACGTGACAGAGATACCCAACGGTTGAGAACGACGTGTGAGAAACTGATTTGGGTCTTCCTCAATTGATGCGCACAGCGGCAGCAATATTCTCGACACTACGAGCACTTCTTTGTCTCACTGGCACGGGAACAATTTGTGCTGTGCCTGTGGACTCAAATTTTTCCACTAGACGCTCAATTGTTGATCTGACAGGGCGATTATGACGACCATAAATTGGACGTAGCGCTCTTAAAGTTGAGGTCACTGACTCCGAATTTCGGTAGTAAATTTTAATAATTTCGACTCGTTGTTGGATCGTATATCTTTCCATGATAAAATGGCAAACCTTACTGAAGAGAAATGTTAAAAGAACGGGAAAAAATATGGCGTCGTTTACTGTCCCTATTAGTCTACTTTTGTAGCGTCCCTATTGAAAAACCCTTTATAAGTGCATAATTATCATAATTTTTTTTTCTTTTCAGAAATATGTTAAATATTTTCCTTTGGATTTTATTTTCAACTAGCATCGCTTCACCTCAACCGTGGTGTATTTTCGATGTGCAGTCTTCGTGAAAATTTTATTTTGAAAATACTTTTGTATGAGGACCACCCTTAGTATGTACCCAAAATAAAATTTTTACAAACTTAGCAGTGCCTCTTAATATAAAAAAACCACGTGGTGTAAATTCCATGAGAATCGATTAAGCGGTCTTCGAGAAAATGATACATAAAAATATTTTTGTAAGAGGGCCACCCTAAATAAAAGTTTTGTAGCCTAAGCTATGCCTATTAACATAAGAGCTACGTGGTGTAAATTCGGTGTGAATCGACTAACCTGTCTTCGTGAAAATGATATTTGAAAATATTTTTGTATGAGGGTCACCCTAAGTATGCACCCTAAATAAAATTTTTACGATCTGCTTTGTGCCTCTTAATATAAAAGCCATGTAAATTCCATGAGAATCGATTTAGCGGTCTTCGAGAAAATTATATCTAAAAATATTTTTGTATGTATGCCACCCTACATATGCACCCTAAATAAAATTTTTTTAGCTTAAGCTATGCCTATTAATATAAAAGCTACGTTGTGTAAATTCGGAGTGAATCGACTAACCTGTCTTCTTGAAAATGATATTTAAGAATATTTTTGTATGAGGGTCACCCTAAGTAAGCACCCTAAATAAAATTTTTACAATTTAATCTGTGTAAATTACATGAGAATCGATTTAGCGGATTTCGAGAAAATTATAGTATTTAAAAAATATTTTTATGTGAGGGCCACCCTAAATAAAAGTTTTGTGACCTTAGCTATGTTTCTTAACATAAGAGATACGTAGTGTAAATTCGGTGTGAATTGATTTATTTGTCTTTAGAAGAGACAGACAGACAGATAGATAGACAGACAGACAGACAGATAGACAGACAGATAGACATACAGATAGACAGACAGATAGACAGACAGATAGACAGACAGATAGACAGACAAAAAATGAATTTTATATAATAGATAATCCTAAGTGTTCTCCTTTCAAATTTTTTTGCTTAGTGATCCAAGATATTATTTCAAGATTTTTCTCGTTTTTTCATATAAAAAAAAACTTTTATTTGCGCTTTTTGAAAAATAAAAGTCAAAAAAACTCTCTCTTTGCATGTTAAAAATGTAAGTTAAAAAAGCTTTTAAAGAAAAACTTTTATGAAAAAGTTTTTTGGAAAAACTTTTATTCAATAAAAGTTTTTGAAGAAAGTTTATAAGAACTTTTATAACAAAAAAGTTTTAAGAAACTTGTATTTTGAAAATTGTTTGAATAAAAGTATAAAAGTTTCAAGGTCTGCTATGTAGGTACTACCAACAAATCGTTTTCAAATACTCTAGCGGAATAAGGTAAGTGATACCAACGTTAAAAAAAATTAATAGAAAAACAGCAACAATACTGAAAAATATGCTGCTGCTGTGATCCGAAAGCTATTCCTTTGACTGAAATCATTTTGGCTGTTTAACTTGAAAACTGAATGAAATCGAAGAATATATGCATCATAGAAGTACTTTACCAGGATACCGATCATAGTTCGGTCTTTCGTTTTAAGGTTGAACAAGCTAAAAAAATTTGCAATATATTGAAAAAAGTTAAATGAAATGGGTTGAAAAAGCCGAAAATAATTAGAAAATTCGGAAAAAATTAATAATATTGCAAAAAGTTGAAAAAAAAATTTTAAACAGATAGTCGAAAAATATCGAAAAATGTTGAAATAGGTTGAAAAATAATGAAACAGTTGAAAGAGCTTGATGCAACCAATTCAAAATTAATTTAATTTCAAAGCTTATAGGAACCGACATTTCTATACCAAGTTATATTAGGATTACTTATATGGTACACTAAATATAATATTTAACGTTGTTTGCTTGAATGGGAGGTGCCACGCCCACTGATGTCATTCCGTCAAAATCCATTGAATTTCAAATGTTATAAAAACTGACATCCCTACATCAAATCTTATTAGGACACTAAATATAACATTTAACCTCCCAAGCAGAACAACAAGGTCGTGAAGACGTCGTTACAACGTCGGAAGATGACTACATCCGACCCTTCTGACTAGTGTTTCACCGAGGCCGAGGCGAGGCGAGGTTCTAGTTGATCTCGGTCTCGCCTCGTTTTATAAATTTAAGTCTCGCCTCGCTTCGCCTCGTTCTCGGCCGAGGCACCTCGGTAAAAAAGCGAGGTTTTTATTAAAAGAAATAAAAAGTTATACATGTATCAGGGCTGATAGGCTGATCAAGCCTCAAGAAATAAAATAATATATCTGTTTTTATTTTTGGTGAATTGGATGAGATATGATGAATTTAATTCTTTTCTTATATGGGAAGGAGACGCATTGCCTATTTTTCCAAGCCAAACTAAGCTATGAACCTTTTACAAACTATAAGCAAAATATGTACCAAATCTTATTTATCTACGTCAAATAGATATTGAGGTATGATAAAGTTAATTTTTTTCTTATATTGAAGGCATGGTACCGCCCATTTTATTAATTGAATCTTAGTTATGCCTCTACCTTTTATAAATATACCAAGTTTTATTAATCTGCATCAAGTTGTTGATAATATATGATGAATTCTGTTTTACTCTTATGTGGCGGTGGCATCACCCATTTATCGTAAACTATATTACGGAGCATCCCAAATCATAAGAAATATATATGTATGTCAAATCTTTCGTCGGTCGGTTGAACGGTTTAGGAGTCCATTAGCAACGAACATACATATTGTAGCATTGGTTTATGCTAGAAATCTCTTGAAATAAATACCAACAAAAGAAACTAAACGATATTAGCACCATCTAGCGGCAAAGTGCAGTTTTTGCACTAAAAATAATAAACCGAACAGATGCTGCAGTACACTATAAAAGCCAATAACCGAGAGACATCTAGATTGTGAATTCAACGTCGTACAACGCCATCTAATAATAGCAACATTCTGGATAATTGTGAGCTCAACGTCAGTGCGCCATGCTGGTGGATTGTGGATGGTGGTAGAATGCACGCCACTTGGAAGCACTGGTAGGTTGTAGATAATGGTAGAATATACGCCACTTAGAAGGTACAGGATTATTCGAGAGAGTGATGACTGCAGTATAAAAGGGTTGTCATCTGAGCTGAGGGACACAGTTGTATTTAAACAGTGAAGTAGAACACTTGAATTTAAGCAATAAAGTTAATACAGTGTGATCCGTAGTAAAGTAAAACAGTTTTCTATACAGTGTTAAATTAATATTAGAATTTGAACGTTAATAAAATAAACCATTTTATAACTAAATAAGTTTGTGTGTTTTTAATTGTTACAAAATCCAGTGATCGAACTCAGAAAAGTGTAAGAGATCGGAATTATCGTCAAAGAGACAGAAATTTCGTAACAATATATTGATCTTTATTTATATACTAGCATTACCCTGTGCGTTTTGCTTCACCTTACCGGTTCTTAGAAAGACTATTAGAATAAATCAATTTCAATGCAGTGTTGTCAATCATGCAGTTTTGCTTATAGCCTTACATAGCCTTACATGCTTCCCTAACTGATCAATCGAGGCGAAGTCACATAGAAGCTGATGCGATCCAAGCACTTCTGTGCATTAGCGCTTGGACCAAATCTGAACTCATAAGAAGCACATGCGGATTAAAAATAAAACAAAGTAGTTTACTCAAAATAAAATACTAAAATATTAGTTAAATATAGATTTTATTATAAAAATTACATTCACATTCTGAATCTGCATATGATTCTTACGAGTTCAGATTTCGTCAAAACGTGCCTCGCTCTTGGTTTCGAAAACGAGGCTAGGACGAGGCGAGGCCGAGGCGAGGTGCCGTGTGATCTCGCCTCGCCTCGGTCAAGCGAGGAAAATTTATTTTTCCATCTCGCCTCGTTCTCGTAGTCAAAAACGAGGCTGCCTCGTAGCTATAGCTCATTTTTGAAAAAAAAAACGATTAATTGCATGTGTGTACTTTGCCGACTTCCACTTTTCTGACCGAAAATGGACTAGTTATTACCGACTCATTGCGACTAAATACGGCGATAGTCGTAAATGATCTAAATCTCGTCTAAAAATGTACAAAAGTTTTCAAATTTGACGACTCATTTTATTCTATTTATAACCGGTCGGATTATTTTAAGCATTACATTTCTTTTCCATTTTTAAGACTTTTTTTTATTCCTGAATTAGTTTGATAACATTTCATAATGATTATTTTTATTTTATGATTATATTTTCTTTTGCTAAACATATTATTCTTATGAATATTATTTGCAGAAAATACGAAAGTCCAAAATAAAAACAATGAAAACTTTCTAGATATATTTATATACATTTGTATACGTTTGCATACATTTGCACATCTCTTAATGATTTTTATAGGAAAAAAAAAGAAGGAGACACAATAATTAACTAAACGGCTTATTTTGAACTAAAGACGACTAATAGTTGTGTATTTGGAAACAAACTGACCATTTTTGGAAATACACCTCTCAAATGTGTACATAAAACGACTAACGGTACTTTGCCGACTAGTTGTCGCTAAAATGCGACTTCCGAAATTTTTAACGACCAAATGTAGTTAAGAAACGACCAAATCCGACTTTCCGACATTTTTTTCACTCAAAGCGACTCATGATCGTAACTAAGCAAATTAGTTGTGTACAAACTTACATGTGAATCGCGTCGTTTACTTCGTTTTCTAAATTATGAATTTTTTTAAAGTGTTTACTTAAAAGAAACGAACAAGATTGAACCGATTCCATATCGATGGGAAGAAAACTGTGTTCTCTATTGGCCAAACAAAAATATCGATTTGCGAAATAAGCAATCGTACGTAAATAGTTAGCCGGATAAAAGTACATGGTCGAAATATAGTTGCATTGTCAAAGCCAAAAATATTCAGCTCTTTGCCCATGCTTCAAGGTTAGCCAACGATATGTGTGAAGCATCAACCACAGATGATGAGCAGTATCAAAACCAGCTTCGTTCAAAATATCAACGGATTTCAAGCGCTGTATAAACCAACTATAACAAAATTTTATCGGATTTGGCACAAAGCCAACCGGCGAATGAAATTCTGCAAACAAATGCGAATATAAATTCTTTTCAAGAATTGTTAAATGTTGATCAAACAGTGAATGCTGTTGATGAATCCGAAGTGCCAACACAATATGGTGAAGAAATATTTGACGATAATGCCGGTCTCGAAATCATTGCTAATTCCACCAATATCAATGAATGTTTTTTAGTTCTTATGAAAAAAATAAAAATCCATTGAAAGGCTTAAAAGAAATGGTTTTACGATCATATGCCGAATTAAATGCACGACTCGATAAAACTGAAAATGCTAAGCAATCAGGTGAAACTGACACGTGTGCAGAAAATTCTATACCAAAAATAGTTAATATATGTATAAAAAAGTATTAATATGATATAAAAAATGCTCATTTTACTTAATAGAAGTATATTATTTTCTCTCTTATTTTTTATATTTTATCAAATATACGTACTACATACACACGTACACACAAAAATTAAATCCAGCGTATGGATTAATGGCAAAAAAAAAATTTCATCGCTGTATTTTAAAGAAACAATTTTACATTTTGTTGACTGAAGTGGATACAATTCGGGATGTTCTAATTCACACTTATTGCTAGACAAAAATATATTTGAAAAATGCGATTGAAATGACTCATGAAAAAAATCTTTCAATCGCTTGACTTTCGATCCATAAATATGAACTTCATTTTGAAAATATGTAATGTTTTGTAACTTTACGATTTCGATTGCTTTTGTCATAATCCACTGATCTTTAGTTGAAGTTGATAAAAAAATACATCAAATTCAATTTTTTTAAAAGTTTTGAGACAATCAGAACTCTTATTTTCGATTCATATTTTATGATTGGGAAGTTTTTTTTAGTTTGCGGTTGTGATGTCAATTTACCAAGCTCTGCTACACGCTTAATCACTTGCGCAAGTGGACGATTTCCAGATCTTAAAAGGATTTTGATTTTATATAGTGTGTTTTCAAATGGGTACGTCGAAAACTGATGTAATGCACCGAATTGTTTCACATTATCAGTAACATGACATAAATTGTGATCATTACTTGAAATAAAATCAGCACCATAGTTGGCCATGAAAACTTCAAGATAATCAATATAAAGATTTCTCGTAGCTAAAATAAACTTTTTTTGTTTTACATATGAATTACTACTGCAAACTGAGACAGCACAAAATAAGTGCAGAAAATTTACATATAACTTCGAGGAGAGATGATCTTTTAAAATAACAGGACCCAAATACAAAAAAAAATTTCGTAATTCTACTACTTTCCATCGAGGTAATTCGACCAATCCTCTAGCTGCACGATGAATTTCACTTGGGAGCGTTTTGTTGCTTTCAAGTAACCAATTAGAAATAGTTTTTAGTTGCGCCTCGAAAAATTTTTCTTTGAAATTATAATTTCTATTCACCCATCCGTCCAAACATTTTTTCATCAAACCTGTTTACGAGTGCGATAATTATTATTATCATGGTTACACTTTCATTCATTCATGAAAATGAAAATTGAAAATTTTTAGATCGTTCCATACTTTGAAATATGATATAAACTATGCAATACCTAGATCAAACAGATGCAAAGAATCGGAAACTGAAAAATGTTTCACCATATCGATTTCATTTGAACTTTCCAGATGCGTAATCAGCATTTTTTTCGTTTTTCTGTCTCTTGCGTGATGTTCAATGTCTTCACTCTTTGACCGAAATCCTTTATTTGTTCTTAGTGGTGCATCATAATCTGGATAGCTCATATGAAGACCTCGTTTATCCCAAATTCCACTAGTGATACATTTGCTACATCCCTTTTACGCATTGAAATATACAGTGCATACATATATTATAGATATACATATGTATATGAACTTAAATAGAATAAAATAATATTGTTAAATGAATAATTACATTCGATAAACGATCGAGCTGGTGTGTCACAAATAAATGCGTTTAATATAATTTTCATTTGCATATGGCTTGTTCTCAAGTTTATTCCATTTTTCAACAAAGCGTCTAGCTCAGTAGCGAATTCCCGTAAAAAACTGCAGCACTTACTGGTTTATTATTTCCGCTGTAAATACCAACAACTGTTGGTGCTAAATTTGGCATGTTTGCAATGCTTATTAGAATTGACCAAAATTGAAAAGTGGAACTTTTGCTTATCGGAATGCCATAAATATTAAAGTTCAAATATACATATTTCAATAGGATTGACGATAGAGTAACTTCGGCTATTGTGATATGGTCATGTAATGTGATATGCCATCATATTTCCTTAAATAAGCAATCCTCAACAATATTTTTTTTGTCAACATAGAAGTTACGAAAAAAGATATGTGCTGCAAGGTTTTGTGCGTTCGCATTCACTGTTTTTGGTCTCAGCGCGGTGAAATTGATTTACCCACAAGTCGAGATTTTATTTGTGTGCATTTCATGAGTGAATTAAGCCCAAAATAAAGTAAGTATTATAGCCAAAGTACTAAAATTGGTTTATAGGTGAATGTACTTTGTCATAAAATATGTCAATTCTTTATTTGCTGAAATGTGTTTTAATGAAAATAATCCGAGAATTTTAAAACTGAAATTCGGGTAATGTGATATAGTCCAATTTGGTCCACCCAGCAAGGACATAACCTGTGCTTTTTGCAACAAATCCTTCCAAAGGGATACAAAGGTTCAGACCTGAGTTCAATGCCTGCAATGCGATTTAATTTGGGCTCACAATGATTGTCTTCCAAAACGGGAGTCATCTATCTGACTTTAATATGTTCTGCTTTTCGCTTATTGATTCAGTTTAAATCTAGTTTCCTTTTTTATGGAAATTCTGTTGAAAGATGTAATGTTATTGTATTATTAGTTCCTACTGTTTTATACTTGTTATACTTTTCATGATGGTGTATCACATTATCTGAACGCTATATATCACATTACCCGCCAATTTAACTTAGAGGTGTCACTTGGCTTTTTTCAATCTCGTTGAAATAGCTTCAGATTGGCATACGCTGTAGAGCTCCGAAGTTGTAATATACTGCGCAATGCATCAACAAACCATAATACGAAAAGAAGTAGAAACTATGCTATAAAAGTTACGTGTAATTTAAGATACAAAAATACCCATATCACAATACCCGAAGTTACTATATCAGATAATAAATCCTGTAAGCACACTTCGATTTCGTTATACCAAAATTCACCAGTGCCCATTTTCTCTATTTGAACCCATCTTGGGGTTCGAAGAAGAGTTCTGCTGTCTTTCGATAAATATTGAATTTTAGCCGAAGATTTTAAAATAATCAACAATTCATGAGAACTGTGTGTTGTTAGATTTCTAAGCGCCCAATTCCTCAATTCTTCTATAAACGGCAATTCATTTTCTTCTGGATATTTTTCGTCATTTGATGAATATTGATTAGATATTTCATCTTGTTCTGCATTATTTGGTTCTACTGTAGGAATCTCGTCATCACAATGCATATCGCAGCCAGGTGCACTATAAATAAATTGGTTTGTCGATGAACTTTGTTGATTAATATTCCTCAATGAAGAAACCGTCAATGTAGTGCCTTTATTTGAAGTTATATTTCCAATCGACTTATTTTTCGTATATGCGTGATCATTCCGCACATTATGTAGTATTTTTCATTCCTTTTTGTATTTTATATTTAGCACATGATTCGACAAAGCAACCCTATATTTTCTATTTAGGCTCTTCGATCTCCATCATTTGGCACAAATTTCAAGCTGTTGTCTTCATTAATGAAAATTGACCCAAAAACCAGTGAAAACCCATGTTTGGGACAGGATTCAACAATGCAATCCCATGTATTATACATAGGCGTCTTCGAGTTCTACCATTTGGCATACATTTCGAGTTGTTATATACTACAGTTTTAATTAAAACAACAAAATTGGCTAAAATTCGGGGATTTTCGGGCATCGAGACAGGCTTTGGCAAGGCAACCCTGGTTGGTTAGTTTCACCAAAATGCATTACTATCATTCCCGTAAAGCGGGCTTTTGGACTATTACTAAAACGCGCGCAGCGTTTGGACAGTTTTCATTTTTACATATTTTTGCGTTTCAGCCGAAACTGTGGTGATTCGACTAGTCAGAGCAATTTAAGCTTTTACACTCTCAAAAATCGCGATTTGAAAATTTTAATTTTTTACCACAAAATTCGGCTGAAACAAACCTAATGTGAGACTAAAGCGCACTAAAGCTTGAAGCAGCAAACGTAGCGAATGAGGGGCGCTGCATTTGAAGCAGTAAGCGTAGCGAGAATAAAACGCTTTTTATTTGTAAGTAGTTAAGGGGGGAAAAGGGTCAAAAAATCAATTTTTTTTTTTAATTTGTTTTCTGATACTACAAGTCATAAGGAATGTTGTCAGAAAACTTGAAGTTATTAGGCGCATAACTTTTTGAGTTCCAGGCAATAGAGTCCGAGCGGTCAAATGAAAAAGTAATCATATATGTATAAACTTTAATCACGTTTTTCTCAAAACTTTTTTTTCAAGTCGGTAGGCAAAATTTCTCAAAAACTTGTGGATCGATTTTGCCAAAATTTTACATACTTCTTTTCGATACTAAGTACTCAGATCTGAACGAAGGATTTTGTTTTCCTTCAATTACTACTGATTTTTTAATTAAACAAAAGGAGCAATTTTTGGAAAAAATTCGAGTTTTTTGATTAAACCTGTACCAAAAATTCAAAAATGAATATTTTGTTTATTACTTCGTTCAAATCCAAGATGATCTTATATACTAAAGAAATCTTTTTTTGTTTTTGGATATAAGATGAAGCAGTCATGAGTTATCTTGCCTACCGCATGTTGAATTTTTTTTTAGGTTAGTTAGTTCTCACCACTACCACTGGCTTATTTTTTAATATTTTTTAATCAAAATTTAGCAGAATATTCTTGAAATAGTGCTTAATCATATTACAAATTTTAATAAAGAAGGTACTGTGAAAAAAAAAATTCCCAAAAATACGCTTTTTTTTTGTCTCTTTGACCCTTTTCCGGTTGGATGGTGTGTGGTTTTTTAAATAAAATGCATCACCACTGATTTGAAAAAATCGTAGGATATATTCGCTTCGTACTTTCGTTTGTATCGCATTGAAGTGGCCGTGGAATTTTCAAAGTAGGCGTTGACCAAGTAAAAGTAACCTCCATTGGACTGACTCTTGCCGGCAAATTGCGACAGCTATTGCATTTTTAAATGGTACCTATAACTGGCCATGACGCTCGATGATCATTGATACTCAAAATTTAAGTAAAGACCGATGCCAATCGGAGACACTCTGAAACTCTAAGGGTAGATCTGATTGGTGATAAGGTAGCAGCTGATTGTCTGCGACTACCTAAGCAGATACATCCTCACATATGTCCATTCTCTCCATCCGGCTTCGTGGCGGCCTTAGTCCTTGGCTCAGACTATAGTATATCCAAAACCGACTTTGCAAGCCACAGTAATTCTACATAAAAATTAGGGTGCGACTAATGATTTAATATTGTTACTTTCATTATTGTTGGGGCATATTTTATTGGGAGTTATTTCATAATAAAATAAAGCCCAAATATTGGCTTTTATATCATTTATTTGCTTGGAGGTTATTTCTTATTGTTTGAGAATTATTTCATTGCTTCACTTTGAGTCTTATATCATATTTTTTGGCCATTATTTCATTCCAAAATGCAACATTTCAACAAATACCAAATATTTATTGCGCCTCTTTAAAATACACCATTTGTTTTATTTTAACCCTCTGGTAAATACAGTTAAGTCATTATAATTTATTATTTAATGAAAAACCTATATCAGATCAGAGCAGGGTTGCCAAGCATTGGCGTACCGTGCATACTTGGCGCCCGTGCCGATAGTTGAGTTGCCTCCCCCCGCCCCTACATATATTTCACATTCTCTGTTACAATCACCTACACATTATCTCAATTAAGTATTTTCCATTGACTAAAAAAAGGAAAAGGTACACAACTTTCGTATTTATGCTTAAAATAAAATTTAAAATTCGAGGACCATTTTGCGGCCCCCTCGGCCTTCCCTTGGTACACTACTGTTGCCAAGCGAAAATATAATAATTTTTCCTTAAAATGGTAAAAAGAAACATTTCTTTTTGGGAAAAAGTTAAAATTTTTTTGTTAGTCAAAAACTTGATGACGTTTTCTTTTCTGCGTCAAAAGCGGGCACTTGGAAACCCTGGATCAGAAACACCGAGAGTTATCAGAAAGCAAATGCTAAATAATTCATGCCCTTACTTATTAGGCTGGAGTGAAAATATACAAAACCATTTTGGACATCATTAAAAAGTTGCATTTTAAAAGTTCAAAAATAATTAAAATAAAAAAAAAAGTTGTCACAAAGCCACTACTAGATATTAAATAGCATATAAACATCAAAAGTAATTTTCCTTGTACAAAAGTCGTTTGAATTTATTTTGAAATATATATAATTTATCTTGTACAAAATGTAACCTAAAAGCCTATTAGTGAGCAGGAATGTTGGTGGACTCCTATATTACTTCTGGAGCTATGACCTAAAGTTGTTAGACGTTATGTATAATGTGTGTATGATGAGAGGAAGCCATCTTCCTCTGAGGCGTTTATATCACATAAAATAAAAAAATAAATAACCTAAAAAAATGTGAGTAGTAAAAGATAATTCTGCTCAGCCTAAGCCCCCCAAAGCACATCCTGCATGCGCCCCTGGCGTTAAAAGAAGATATTTAGCACACATTTTGGCTACGGACTAACTAAAAACCGCGGAAAATTTGCATTCTAGTTGGTCCGTTCCGAAAGGGAAAATGGTATTTCTTATGTAATTTAAAATATTTCGTTTCATTATAAAAATGAGAACTTTTAATACTGTTCTGGTGGAAAGAAGCATTTAGAATAAACCCATTATTCATATTGTTGGTTTTTTTTAGTAAATTGTTTTCAAACTTAACTTTAAATTTTGACCAAAACAACATTAAACTGAAGTAAATTTTGAAATATTCAAGTTCGATAAGAGAAAGCAAATCCCATAAGTAAATAAAACAATTCAATATCAGCAAAAAACTATATGTTTCGTCTAAAGCCCACCAATGTCGAATCGACCGATGACCACGAACGTCCAGGAGGAGGAGTTTGGAGGAATCCATGGGGAAGAGGGAATTCAGATATAAATAGCGATGATCATGTAAGTAGACTTCAATTTATTCAAATCATTTAAAACCAAAAATTCATAGGGTTGCTACCAAACCTGCAAACATTTAATTTTTCCGAATTTGAGTAAAAAATTGAAGAATGTGCACTTACTTTCTTGTTTAATCTTTTTTTTTTTTCAATTTTGCTTCCATTTTCAAACAAAAAAGTATCAAAAATATATATGTAAGGAGAAAGTTCATAACCTCTACTCAAGTAGACCTATTGTTTCTCTTGTGTAACAGCTTAAACCCTTTGCTGGTCCAAAAAATTAAATTGTTTTTTATTTTTTTTTTAAGTAATACATAACTGTTACTAAGGGTGACTAATTATAAATAAATTATTGAACCAAAATATTATAATTACTTGTTTATAAAATACTTACTTTAAAAATTTTTGGACCAAAAATTAAACTTTATTTTTTTTTCTCATTTATTGTTTCAAGCGGTCTTCATGTTGATAATTTCACTCAACAGTGTACTAACGCAAATGAAGTGGAATTAGCAAATGATTTGAACTCTTAATCAAGAAAAAAAAGGTCTACTTGAGTAGATATCATGAATTTTCTTCTTATATATAGGCTTAACAAATATCGGTAGAAAAAAAATGTAATAAAAAATAAGTGAAATTTTATTTATTTTCTTTTTTTCTCAAATTCCGAATGAAAATTTTTCAGCTCTGGTAGCAAACTTATGAACTTTTTTTTTTTTCAATGAGGATATACTCGAATATGAATAACCCAGCGGTAAGTTCATGCATAAAAAGTAACTTATGTATATGTATGGTGCGTTTCATTGATTCGATTTATTTCTGTTTTCATCTATTTCCCGATTTCATTTTAACTGTTCAATTTTGACTAATTATACATCAAAATTTTGAAACCAAAATATAGAATCGAAGCAGGTTCAAACCTCAGTTGAATCAAATTGTGTTATTCAAATCATTTTATAAATAAAAATTTTAAGTAAAACTCAATTAAAGATAATTATCTGCTCTAGAATTTGAACCCGCGCGATCTGCGTCCCGTCAAAATTAAATATAAACTCCATTTACATTTTTTGAATTTGTTGAAAAAATGTTTGTAATAGAATTTTTTGTTTGTCTAACGTTTCGCATACTTTGAATGTAGAAATGTAGGCAGAGTGTCTGTCATTCGCTAACTTTGCATATCGAGGTGTAAGGGGTTTTGCCTGTTGGCTGCATGCTTCGTATGTGGAGATGTAGGCAACTCGTTAAACTATACAAGACTTTATTAAGCGATATTTTAGAACAATATGCCTTTTCGTTTGATACGCATTGTATTTAGATATGCAGGCAAACTGCCTACAAAGCGGCCATCGCTTTGTGGCTGGAGTTGTGAGTATTACAATCTACAAAGGATATAACTATTCATCGGTGTTGTTTATAACATATTTGCCGCTATGAAATTTTTGAACATTAAGCCTTCCCGAAGAATTCTAGAACATGAGTTTTTTTTTCGAACATTGCTTATAATGGTCATTTTCAAAAACTTTTATGACATATTTCACTGCAGATTTTGCATTAATTGTCACGAGTTTCTTAAGGAGCTTTCAGGCATGGAAAGAGTAAATTGTTTTCAAAAATAAAGGTTTTTCATTACTTAAATCGAAAAATGTGTTGGGCAAAAAATTGTAAAAGAGTAGAAGGCAAATCGATTTTTTGTGAAAAAATCAAAGGAACAAAGTAGAGGAATCCCTTAATCAAAAGGGCTTAGAATATTAAGCATTACCTTAAGCTTACTTATTTTGCATATGCATATCTTGTATTGCAATTTATGGCAACTATGTTTAGATCAGCATATTTAATGCATTTCAGGGTTGTAACTGTCATACGTTAGTACAAAATCATGGCATTACAACTAAGCTTTCACCATTAGATCCCAGTTTTTTTTAAGTTCTATCCTGTCACATCTGCTGATTTTGAAACCTTTTCTTCGTACACAAATTTTTTGAGCCATTATAGCAGATCTTTTCTTTCTGAAATTCTAAAAATGCATTACTGTGCGATGGTTTTAATTTTGAATAATTAAATAAATTCAATAAGTTTAAGATTTTTGAGAGAATAATTAGGCGCTTAAAATAGGATTGAGCTTAATTTTCTAAGCACTGGTTAGTATGTATGTATATACACCAAGACCCCGCTTTGCGTCGCTATTCGGTTCCACCAGTAGAGACGCAGACTGAATTTTGACGCAAGGCGTCCAAGATAAAAGATATAAAATAAGTTTAATCCCTTAAAATTAATTAACAATATTAAAACACAAAAAATTCAGTAAACATTAAGCGGAAAATATAAGTAAATAGCTTTCACTGCTATTGAAAAGGAATCAGCCAAAGTGGGTTTGACGGTAAACGAGGTAAACAACAACAACAAGAGAGCACGGGATCTAGACTCTCATGTTACAGCGGGCAACTGTAAATTAGAAGTTGTCAAGGAATTCATCTACCTTGGCACTGCCGTAACCAGCAACAATGATGTCAGTCTGGAGACTAAGCGGAGAATAACAATTGCTAATAGGTGCTACTACGGTCTCAGTAAGCAATTACGTTGCAGAGCTCTCTCTCGATCGACAAAGCTAACACTCTACAAGTTGCTCATTCTACCTGTGCTTCTTTATGGCGCTGAGGCATGGGTGGTTTCGACAACAGACGCAGCCGCTCTTGGGGTGTTCGAGAGGAAAGTTCTCCGCAAAATCTTTGGTCCTGTTCGAGTTGGCGATGACTATCGCATTCGAATGAACCACGAGCTGTATGAGCTCTACGCCGACATTGACATAGTTAAGCGTATAACAATACAGCGACTACGCTGGCTGGGTCATGTCCATCGTATGGATAAAGAAGCTCCAGCGAAAAAGGTATTCGAAGGGAAGGTCCCCGGTCAACGACGAAGAGGGGACCATGCCTCCGGTGGATAGACCAAGCTGAGGAAGCCCTAACCGCGCTTGGCATTAACGATTGGAGAAGGCGCGCGCTAAACAGAGGCGCCTGGCGAGAGCTAATGAGGTCGGCCGTAACCTGACAACGGGTTGTTATGGCCATCTAAGTAAGTAAGTAAGCTAAAAAATTATTACTTTTTAAAAAATTGGTGCAAAGTGGTTTGTACAGCACGTTCATTTTTTTTTTTCATACATTGCTTTATAGCAATTAATGCTATCTAAGACTGCTCTGCTTACCTAACCACTTCTTTCCTGATTGGGATCATCTTGATCAAAAATCGGCAAAAATTGATCAATCAATTGTATAGCTTGCGTTAAACGTTTCATCGTAAAGGTTTGTTCTGGAATAATTTCTTCTGCCATTTCTTGGTCAGAATTACTGCATATCTTTGTGGGAGTTCATTAATTCTTCTATATCTTCGAATCTGAACTAGCTTCAATACCTTCTGAACTAACGTCTAGTTTCACTCAATTATTCACAGTGAATAATGGTATTGCCCGAATTATACGTGGTTTAAATTTAATAAAAATTTGATGAAAAAAGAAACATCCAAAATTGCAAGTTAAGTTGTTATGGCAACGAAAAAAAATACAAAAAAATAAAATAAAGACGCTTAACGAATAGACGCAAAACGGCCTTGGTGTAAACGAAACTGAAGAAGACGAGAAGACTTCGGTTTTTGGCCCAACAATTTTTTTGTGCGTTAAGATTGATCAAGTTATAGTGCCTTGAAGACCTAGTTTTGTACAGTTTTTTTTTTTTTGATTTTTGGTCATGCACCATATTTACAAAATTTTTACGTATTATACACACAACTATACCAAGAAAACAAGCATAGTGTACCGGGTGGTCCAATTAAATTTTCCTAGGTCAATACCTCGAGAAATAAGTTAGATACTGACAAATCCGTTAGACAAAAGTTATAAGGTTTCTAAGAGGTTAAGTAACATGTTTTCGATGGGATCCGTACCTTTGGAAGTTTATCCATAAATTTTCTTAATTTTCGCAAAAACAATGTATCATAATACATACAACATTATCGCTCAGTTTTTTTTTTTTTTTTGTTGGAGAGGTTGTGAAGAGGGGTAGTGCGGAATGTACTTTTTTTCTATTGGTAGGCGATGCCAGCCTCTAACAGGAATACGTTTCAACGACTAAGCTAATGGACTGGCTTTAATAAAATTTGGCTTGGAGATAGAACCCTATGAAAGGTCATTAAAAAGCTAAAGTTCTTGAATGGGGCGTGGCACTGCCAGTATTTGTTTTTAAATGGACAGCATCACGCCTCTAACAAGAAAATATGTTTTCTTAGCTAAGCTAATCGACTGATTCCGATGAAATTTGGAATGGAGCTATGTTTATTGAACTCTAAGGAAGGGATAGAGATAGTAATTTTTTTTTTTGGTTCTTTTTATGTCAGTTTTTTAATACCAAAAAGTAAATTTTCATATTTTTATGTCATTATAATGGTTGAATTTCCGCCACTGGGCGAACTCTTCTTATCTCAAAAGTTGTGGTAATATCGAGTAATAACCGCACAAATCATGTAAGTGTAAGATTTGTATACGAGTATTTGAGAAAACGAAATTTTAAACCTACATTTCGAGCTACTATGTACTACAGTTTTAATAAGAACAACAAAATTGTTTAAAATTCGGGCATTTTCGGCCATCGGGACAGATTTTGGCAAGGCAACCCTAGATATTCTACTTAGGCTCGTCGAGCTCTATCATTTGGCAAGCATCCCATCCAGTAATCTTATACACTCGACTTTTCTACAGCCGGATCTTGGACTACTAGAGGAAAAAACATTTCCGCAAAGACAGTTTAACTATTCCTAAGGACTAAGAAAAAATAATTTTCCATAGTGCCAAATTACTATAATTACATTTAGGTAATGATTATTATTTTTATTTATCAAATTAAACTTCTACGAAAAATTGAATCGTCCTTGTGGATAGTACAATTCTGGGTAAATCGATTTTTTTCCCAGTAATAATTAAAAAAACAAAACATTTTTGGTCCATTCACGCCAGATGCATACAGCCATGTTTTACAGTCAAGAAAAAGTGTTAAGGGTATATTGGTTAGTAAAGCAACCGCAGCAAAAACTACAAAAGAAATACCGAATACAGAAATCAGAGCGAAGCAAATTATTAAACCAAAGCGGAAAATGCTGCATGCAAATATTAATTTTACACCGATTAATGGTCTAATGATGTTGTGGCGTCTCGATAATGTAAAACTTGTCCAAACTTAGGGCGACAACGTTTAAATACTCACCTAAGTTTTACTGAACAGTGAAATTTCAATAATAAACATTGCCGGAAAAATAAAATGGGCCGTTTTGAAGAGGTAATACAATGTTAAAATTATTGCACTCACTTCAGCGGTTTCGGTATTTTCCCGACCGACCTTTTGCTATAACTCCATAAAACAAATTTAAATAAAGTTTAAAGTAACGTGACCATGTGATCCGCGTTTTTGATTTTCCGTTCCGCGTGGTCCGCGTTTCATTTTGCTAGAGTTTTCGGAATGTGAAAGTGTGGATTTTCTTTTAGTAAATTTTTATACACTACAATAAACACTTTTATAATATATCTCATTCTTGAAAGTTGAAATATATTTCATTTGGCTAAGGATTTCTGAATGTGAAAGTGAGAACTAAAAAAAGGTCAACTTTTTCCGAAAAATTTTAGGATTTTAACGCAAACTTGATGATTTTTTTGCTGTTCCGCGTTTTGCCGAAAAATATTTAGTCACGTTAGTTTAAAGTCATGTGTGACTGATGAATCTTGAACTGGCAAGAAGACCACCACCCTGTGCCCTCACCGATTTGGCTCAAATTTTTCCAGAGGTATTTCACGTGAAATAAGAAAACCCATATCTTACCGTTTTTCGCAATGCTCAAGGAAAAGCGAGAAAATCGCGTTCAAAGTTTTCCAATAGTTGTCTTACTCAAAAAAAGTTTACCTTTGTTCGAATAGCAGAGTTAGCGTTAGCGTATGATCCTGGGGGGCACTAGTTAGATCAAAATAAAATTCATGTAATCATATGGAGCAGAGGCTAGTGAAAGCAAAGTTACCACATGTTAACCAGTTAGTTCCCATTGATGCGATTACGCAACATCTAAGGACATAATTCATTAAATATATAACGCTTATAACGCATACAGCGGGTTACCGGAAAAGATTCTGAAAATTTTTTTAGCTCTTAACCCTTGCACTCAGCGAAGTCACAAGATTGACCCAAAAATTTTAACTTTTTAAAAAATCAGTAAAAATTGAAAAAAATTTCAAATACTCAAATTTAGCTGAGAATAATTTAGATTGGATCTCTTTCTAAATAAAATGATTAAGATGAACAAAGTTTTCTCAACACGAGTTGTTGTAATTACATTTACAAGTAAGTGTTGCGCAGACGCATCAATAGGACAAGTGTGTAAATTTTATTTAAAAATTAAAATGCATAAGAAGTTTTTGCGTATTTGGAGGATATAGAGGATGATGAACTGGAAGAGACATTTACTGACATCAACAACTTGCCTTGATGTAGCTGCTTGTAGAAGTCTACGTAAGTGGGTAAAGTTCCTGATCGCCACTCACCTGGGAGTGGCCAGGGATGATTCTTTTGCAAGCAGTTCAAGCAGCTCACAAACTTCCGGCCTTTTGGCCAAGTATCCTCTGGAGATCCCTTGGACACCCGTCCAGGGGTGAGCTAGTTGTGAGAAGGCGAGTCTCTCCTAGACTTAAAACTTGGAACGTGTGCGTAGGGTTTGGGTCCCACCACACATTATCATCATTTCCAATGAAAACCAAACCAGCCTCGGATAATAACCCCCACTACGATGACGACCACTGCAAACGAAAAACGGACAATGATTTACTGATATAGAGGACGTGTGTGACCGTTGTCCGATCCACGATGTAAAAATAGTCCTCGGCGATTTTAAAGCGAAGGTCGGAAGATAAGGCATCTTTGGCGCTACAGTCGGTCAGTTCAGTCTCCACGAGACCACTTCAAACAACGGTCTGAGACTGATCGACTTCGCCGCGGCGCGAAACATGGTAGTTAGTAGCACCAGATTTCAACACCTCGACATTCACAAGGCCACCTGGCTATCCCCGGATCAAAAAACGAAAAACCAAATTGATCATGTTGTGATCGACGGAAAGCACGCTTCAAGCGTTCTGGATGTGCGCACATTTCGGAGGGTTAACACTGACTCCGACCACTATCTTGTTGCAGCTATGATCCGCATGCGGCTATGCAATGCGAAGAATGTACGCACGGGCATGTAACGAAAGCTGGACGTTGCCAAGCTGCAATCACAACGGACTGCCGAGGCGTACTCCGCTCAACTCTCGGTTAAGCTCAACCAACCAACCTCTGGAACCGACGACGCCGGTGGACATTGGACACACATTTCCCACTCCATACGCACTGCTGCCGAGGAAGTCATTGGTTTCCGACGCCCACAACCTCGAAACCAATGGTATGACCACGAGTGTCGCGATGCGACTGCTGCAAAAAACGCCGCATACAAGAAGACGCTGCAGTCAGCCGCAACGCGAGCCATGCGAGAAAACTACCGCGAAAAGAGGAAGGAAGAGAGGTGCATTTTCAGACGTAAAAAAGGGAGCAAGAAAAGCGTGAGCGTGAGGAACTTGAGGTGTACCAGGGCAAGAAGGATGCAAAAAAATTCTATCAACAAGTTAAGCGTCTAACTTAAGGTTTCAAGCCCGGAGCATCCACTTGTAGAGACGAAAATGGAAATCTGGTTACAGATAAAAAGAGTGTACTGAGGTTATGGAGGCAGCATTTCTCCAACTTGCTTACGGGCGATGACTCCACCAATTCCGCCCAGAGAGAATGCAGTACGATACCACCAATCGATGATAACGCAGTGGAAGTACCATCACCTAGCCATGAAGAGGTTCGAGCTGCTATCCAGCGTCTTAAAAACAACAAAGCAGCGGGTTGAGTTGTTTAAAGCAGGTGGCGATGAATTAATAAGGTGCGTGCATTAACTCATCAGCAAAATATGGCTAGCGGAAAGCATGCCCGACGATTGGAATCTCAGCGTGCTTTGTCCTGTAATAAAGAAAGGAGACCCGACAATCTGCGCCAACTACATGGGTATCAGTCTTATTTCCATCGCATATAAGATCCTCTCGAGCGTATTGTGTGAAAGATTGAAGCCGTATACAGAAACACTGATCGGATCCTATCAGTGTGGCTTTAGACCTGGTAAATCCACCATAGACCAGATTTTTACACTACGCCAAATCCTGGAGAAAACCCATGAATATCAAATCGACACTCACCATCTCTTCGTCGATTATAAAGCTGCGTTCGATAGCCCAGTGCGGAATCGCCTATACGCAACAATGTCTGAGTTCGGTATACCTGCAAAGTTGATAAGGCTCTGCAGGATGACGTTGAGCAATACGTGTAGCTCCGTCAAGGTAGAGAATGACCTCTCCGGAACTTTTAATACCGAGCGAGGTTTCAGACAAGGCGACCCGCTTCCGTGCGATCTCTTCAATTTCATTATGGAGGGGATCGTACGAAAAGCCGGTGTGCATCATAATGGCACCATTTTCTTCAAAGGTGTTCAACTCCTTGCGTACGCTGATGATATTGATATTATCGGTCGGAGTAAGAGAGATGTTACTGCTGCTTTCACTGCTATTGAAAAGGAATCAGCCAAAGTGGGTTTGACGGTAAACGAGGGCAAGACGAAATACATGATGTCTACTAACAACAACAAGAGAGTGCGGGATCCAGACTCTCATGTTACAGCGGACAACTGTAAATTAGAAGTTGTCAAGGAATTCATTTACCTTGGCACTGCCGTAATGTCAGTGTGGAGATTAAGCGGAGAATAACAATTGCTAATAGGTGCTACTACGGTCTCAGTAAGCAATTACGTTGCAGAGCTCTCTCTCGATCGACAAAGCTAACACTCTACAAGACGCTCATTCTACCTGTGCTTCTTTATGGCGCTGAGGCATGGGTGGTTTCGACAACAGACGCAGCCGCTCTTGGGGTGTTCGAGAGGAAAGTTCTCCGCAAAATCTTTGGTCCTATTCGAGTTGGCGACGACTATCGCATTCGAATGAACCACGAGCTGTATGAGCTCTACGCCGACATTGACATAGTTAAGCGCATAACAATACAGCGACTACGCTGGCTGGGTCATGTCCATCGTATGAATAAAGAAGCTCCAGCGAAAAAGGTATTCGAAGGGAAGGTCTCGGGTCAACAACGAAGAGGAAGACCATGCCTCCGGTGGATAGACCAAGCTGAGGAAGCCCTAACCACGCTTGGCATTAACGATTGGAGAAGGCGCGCGCAAAACAGAGGCGCCTGGCGAGAGCTAATGAGGTCGGCCGTAACCTGACAACGGGTTGTTATGGCCATCTAAGTAAGTAAGTAACTTGCCTCCAGAAAATGTTGACTGTTTAGTGATGAGGAGGATATTGTTGACAATATGTAAGTTATAACTTTACCAATAAATCAATGGCTTACATAAAATCAACCTTATTGGGTAGAGTGTGCATAGACGACATCGATTTTACCCATTTTAAAATATTCCAGATTCTAGTGCTCTTATAGAAGCTCAAATTGCATTCAGCGAAGATGCTATAGACAAATCTACTCAAAACAAAAACAGCTCATCCGATCTATCTACTGAGATCCAGGGGCATGCACCAATATCTAATAAAGAAGCTGCAGAAAACTTTAATTAAATTTAAGAAAAACAAATAAGTTTCATTGAGTGCCCGAATGCTGTCTTTGTTTACAGTAAACACACGGGAGGTATTGACTCGCACGATAATGCAGTTGCCAATTACAGAGTAAAAATACGGGGAAATGATACTGGCCATTAATCATAACTCTTCTTGATAGCTGTGTTGTTAACGCCTGGAAACTTCATTGCGCAATGCAGAAACATCGTGGATCGCAGGTGCATCATCCGTACTGCTATTTGTGAGGCACTACTTCTCGTCGAACAAACTGGTTCAAATGCAAATACTTCCCCTGAAGTTGACTCTGAAAGTGAAAATGCTGAAGAAGAAGTACATATCGACTTGGGCAAATGCTTCAAGTTTTATGATTCTGTAAGACTTAATAAAAAATTGTTATAGCCAAGCCATACATATGTGTAAAAGGTGTAATGTTGAACTTCATGTAAATTGTTTTGCAAAATTTCATAATAAACAAAAAAATATAGTAGTGAAATATAATGAAATGTATTTACTCATTCAATTATATGTATGAAAATAAAAATATTTTTATGTCCTATCTTCCCAATGATGCATTTGCGCAACAGTCTAGCAAACCGGAACCGAAAGTGAGAAAAATATAAAACTTTAGACTACCGTCTAAAAAATCTTCTTGAAATTCCAATATTTTTTTGTGCTGAGAATTGACCGGTTAACGCGTAGAATGTGCATTTGAATTCGTATTTATGTAGAAATTATGTAAATTAAATTTCTTCCATTTACTAAAATTACTGTTATTACCGACCATTTTGATATCTGAAAACTTCAAATGGGCTCATCTATGTAAACATTTTCATCAGGACCTTTGCTTAAATTTTTCGGTCCCATATTTTTTAGATATGTAGCTTTTGGTATTTGACTCACCAATTCGTGGGTCCTTTGAGCTTAAAACTTCGTCTCAATTAGTACCAATTCGAAATATATTTTTTATATTATTCAGCTAGTGCTCTATGACTACTTGCCAGTGAACCATTATCCTTTGGGTGACACTGCATTATGTGTAGTTTTCTTATGACGAGCATTTCTCACGTGTCTGAAAACAATTTATTTCTGAAATTTGTACTATTGTCAGTAACTGATATAACATCTTCGAGATATTAGGTCCAGGGTTGCTATGTAGCCGCTTTTGACCCGGCCAAGCCTTATGTGTCAAAGCCGGGGGTCTTGTAGGAGTTGAAAAATTTCGGAAAAAGCCGGTAGTTGGAGGATGTATGTATTTAATAAAAAAAAAATGGATCAAGTTTTTTACTGACGAAAAATAAGAAAGAAAAAAAAAATAAACACATTCTTTCTTTATATTTTTTGTGTGAAAAGTTAATCAAAAACAGCACATCATTGTATCACATATCACATCAATGTAATATTTGTTGATCATAAATAACACTGTGCGACAAATGGTAGGGGTCAGTGATCGGCGGGGTTTCTGACTACCGGGAAACGTTATATAGGTCAAAAAAAAGTTATACGTGTCCCGGCGTTTCGCTGGGTCACGTCTAGGGATCGAGATTTATTGGTTTGAAGTTTGTTAGTATCATATAGGGGAATTTGTCACGTTTGGGGCTCTTTTGTTTGACATAACTCGAGAACGACTAGTCCGATTTTGCTACAACAAACTTAGAAAAATTAAGAATTACAATTGCTTTAATCTCTTGATATACTTTTTCTCTACATAATCAACAGTTTTGCAGCTATAAATAAATTTATGAAGGAAAAAAATTATTTTTTGCCTAAAAAATTAAAATCTTTTATTTTTAAAAATCATGAAAAATCCAAATCGGGAAAAAGTGTCACGTCTTATTGACTTTCACGTAAAGTCACATTACCTATGAACAAAATGAGACATATATGATAAGAATCGATGAACTCATAAGTTTATTTTCGTTTGTTTGCTCTCTTTACTTTCTTGCGTAGTGGTTCGCCTTCTTGTTTGGAGTCTTAATCGGATGAGGATCTGTCTTCATCTGGAATCAAATTAATTGTTTATAATCAGTCAGTTAACTTCAATTTTGTGACCTACCCTCAGAGGACACTACCATTGTATATTCTTCTTTTTCACTGTCGGGATCGTATGTCTTTTGCGACCACCAACAAATTTCAGCCACCAGCGAGTCCAGCCTTTATATCGCGTTTCCATGGGCATTGCCACTTGATGAAAGCGCTCGCCATGTTCATCCGACTCTGAGGCTAGCTGCTTGCTGAAGTATTCGAGATGGTGATGCAAGGAGTGAATTTTGAGAGACATGTTCTCTCCAACTATCTGGAAGTATTGCAACATCTTGGTCACAAGAGCGGGGTAATTGTGTGCTCGCTTACTTCCCAAAAAATATCGTGTGACTTTCTCACTGCCCTCCAGGCAAGGTAATCATTACCGACTAAACTGTGCTTAAATTCTTTTGATTTTATAAGCTTGCGTATATCGGGCCCATTTAGAACACCTTCCTTCAATTTTTCTTCGCTGATTCGTGGGAAAATATTTTTCAAACAATCGAGAATTTTCGGTTTATTCATAATGGCCTTGATAAAATTTTTGACGATTCACAGTTTGACATGGAGAGTGGGCATGAGGACATTCTCTATTGGCACGAGTGGATCATTACGCAAATGTGTCCTTTCTCCGTTGAATCACGAGCAAGCCAGTCATGCGTTTCGTATTGGTTTCCTTTAAATCGGGTGTCCCACAAACACAAGAAACACATGTGTTTCCTATAGCCTCCTTGGAGACCTCTTAGCATCGCCACGACCTTCAGATCACAACTGATCCGCCACATTTGATCAGTGTAGCAAACTTTATCCAAAATTATTTTCATGGAATCGTATGTTTCACTCATATCTGTGTTGTAGCCAATGGGAATGCTTGGTTTTTATCATGTTATGTAGCAAAACGACTTTCAAGCTTGATTTCGAAGAATTGATAAACATTCGCCTATCACCTGCGACGTAATTAATGCCCATCACCTCCATTAGACCCTTTATATTAAGGCGCTTTGAATTTCTTCAAAACAATGTACGATCCGTGCCTCACTATATCTACAAATCGGGAACACTCCTTTCGTTTATTATAATAAAAAAAAAAAACAAATTTGTTCGTTTTTTAATACTTTTTAATGAAATAAGAAAATGTTGTTTTAACAAATTAAAAAATGGCGTTTTTACGCTGTGCTTCAGTGCTTGTTTTTTTAGTATCTCTTTTTTGAGATGTACATTTTTTGGTTTTATAACTATTCTTTAGAGTTGTACATTTCTTATCGACTTATTTGTTTTGTAAACAAAATTGTAAAAAGGTGGTCGCCACCTCTACCAAATTTTTGAAATTCATTCAGTACGATTAACTATTGAAACAAAAAATTAATATTCTTGTCAAAATGAGATAACTTTACTTAATTGTGAATAAAAGCAAAAAGCGTTCATCGCTTTTCAAGATTTATGTCTCATTTTGTTCATAGGTTATGTGACTTAACGTGAAAGTTATAAGACTTGACACTTTTTTCCGTTTTGGATTCATCATGATTTTTAAAAAAAAAAATTTTAATTTTTTAGGCAAAAATTATTTTTTTTCTTCATAAATTTACTTATAGCTGCAAAACTGTTGATTATGTAGAGAAATAGTATAGCAAAAGGTTAAAGCAACTGTAATTTTAAATTTTTTTAAGTTTGTTGCAGCAAAATCGGACTAGTCCTTCTCGAGTTATGTCAAACAAAAGAGCCCGAAACGTGACAAATTCCCTTATATGATACTAACAAACTTTAAAACGATATATCTCAATTCCTAGACGTGACCCAGCGAAACACCGGGACACGTATAACTTTTTTTTGGCCGATATAACTTTTCCTGGTAGTCAGAACCCCCGCCGATTTTGGTTGTCGCACAGTGTAATATATATTCCAAATTTGAACAAAATCCGATCATAAACACGAAACACGAATTTTTGTAAACAGTGAACTTTTATTGGTTTGAACTTGGTACATTTCTCAATGTATTCTTTTACATCCTTCTGTACCCATGACCATCCATGTTTCCGTATCTACAGAAGTCTTTTGATTGCACCTTTGTGTCCAACCTAATGGGATATTATGGAAACTCCTTAAGATTATTTGCATTTGCTTCGGATCGCTCAATAAAGCTGCATCATTTCTGATGTCCATGGTGTCTTTATCCATTTTTGTTTTGATCATTGGTGGAGTTCCCAAACAAGTCACTGACAATTTTTGGTGTCAGTGACTGGTATTCTCAAAATATATTTGACCAATTTTTATTGGTAAATCCGACATATTTTACCGACTTAAATTGGAAGCTAAAAGACAACTATTTACAAGTCGGCTTTTCAAAAGAAAAAATAAAAAAAAAATCGAACAGTTATCTAAATCTATTGGTAAGCAATCATACCATATTTTTGGCTTCTTAGTATTAATTTACCATAACTATAAGTAGTACTGGTGTGCTCTTTACTTATTCAACTTTATCTACGTCTGGTAGAACTCCATGCTCCCTAAAAAAAAACGAATTTACGACTCAAAAAAAATTGCATTTCTTCATCTTAAATCTTATATTATATTGCCTTAATACCGTAAGCACTTTACGTAGACTTTGGTTATGCTCCCGTAAGTTATTTCCGTGTATGACAATGTCATCTATGTAAGTACACAAAAAATTAAAGATCTGTGAGTCATGCCTCATAATCCGTTGAAAAGCCGCTGGTGATCCTGTCAAACCGAATGGCATCCTATTGAACTCAAATAATGGTCTTTCTAAAGCATTAAATTATTAAAAAGCTGGCATCAAAAAAACTGTCCAAATATACAGGGTGTTTTTTTTAGAGGTATAGAGCTTCGAATTGAAATAAAATACAAGAAAATCGTTTTAATGTCCATCAATTTGGCTTTATTGGAAGGATAATTTTATGCCATTAATGTTTAAATATGATTTCGGGCATGTGGCCGCCGCGGCTGGCTCGAATAAAGCCAATTCTACAGGTCCAATTTTGAACCACTTTTTCGAGCATATGGGGCCGTATGTCGGCAATAACGCCACGAATGTTGGCTTCCAAGTCCCCTAACGTTTCTGGTTTGTTGGCGTAGACGAGCGACTTCACATGTCCCCAAAGAAAATAATCCAATGGTGTCAAATCACACGATCTTGGTGGCCAATTGACAGGTCCATTCCGCGAAATTATGAGCTCATCGAATGTTTCCTTCAATAAATTGATTGTGACGTGCGCTGTGTGGCATGTAGCGTCGTCTTGTTGGAACCACAACTCATCCACATTCATGCCATCCAATTCGGGAACAAAATAGTCGGTTATCATGGCTCTATAACGGTCTCCATTAACGGTAACTGACTCTCCAGCATTATTTCGGAAGAAGTATGGCCCAATGACTCCACCAGCCCATAGAGCACACCAAACAGTTAGTTTTTGTGGATGTAATGGCGTCTCAAGGGTCTCATGTGGATTCTCTTCACTCCAAATGCGGCAATTTTGCTTGTTGACGTAGCCATTCAACCAAAAATGAGCCTCATCACTGAACAAAATTTTGCGATGAAAATCAGCATCGAGATCAATCTCATTTTCGGCCCATACACCAAAATCACGACGCATTGCATGGTCTCGCGGCTTTAATTCTTGCACAAGCTGGATCTTGTAAGGTCGCAAGCCAAGATCTTTGCGCAAAATCTTCCATAAAGTTGATGGACAAAGCTCCAATTGCTGTGCACGGTGGCGAATCGATTCATTCGGGTCCTCTTCAACATTTTGCTCTACAGCGGCAATTGTTTCTTCGTTCTTCGGTGCGCACCGTTCGACGTCTCTGCGGATGCGTATTATCACATAGAGTAAACGTAGTGCGAAAACGACCCATGGTTAACCGAATTAATTGCTCTGATGGACGATTATGTCGACCATAAAATGGACGGAGCTTGCGGTAAACTTCGCGAACTGAACCATTATTTTCGAAACAAATTTGCACGATTTGCAAGCGTTGTTCTTTTGTCAACCTGTTCATGAAGAAATGGCAAACCAAACTGAACATAAATGACATTAGAGTTGCCAGATTTGACCATAAAATGCCAGTTTTATCTCTATTCGAAAAACAAACCTCTAAAAAAACACCCATTACATAAATCGAAAAGCAGAAATTTTTACTCGACCTTTTTTTTAGTTCTATTTCTTAGCCAATTTAACATTCTCTGAATTTAAATTTATTTTCTATTGATAACTCAATCAAATTTTGACGGCAAATCGATAAACATTTTTTACTCTATCGATTTGATATTGATAAAATTCTCGATTTTACGCATACTTTTTGAGCAAAAAACTGAAAGCGATAGCAATTTTCGGCCTTATTACCTTATCTTCAGTGGAAACTGCTTCTAGAGCAAATATGTATGTGTGTCAGTGATGGCATTTGGGTTTTGTGAAAACGTACTGAATCAAGACTTTAAATGTACTTTTTAGATGCCGAATATACTTTTTTACTAAAAAAAAAACAAGTTCAGCAAACTAAATATTACGGCAAGTTTGTAGGCATTATTCACCTTCAATTTACTTAAAAAAAATTTTATTTCTTATAAACAATACAAATGAACTGCAAATTCGCTGAATGTACTGAAAATGGGCTAAATGTACCGAATGTACTGATAACTTGTCGAATGTACTGAAGAAGATTTTTCACGAAGTAAATGTACCGAAAAAAGCACAAATCCACCGAAAATGCCATCACTGATGTGTATGTGTTATATTTTACAATTTTTGTATCTTGCTCAAAACATAAAAAACGGCAAAAAATTAACACTATATGCGAAACAAAGTTTTATGTCTTAAGTCGGTGTGTTTCTTAAAATTAAAAAATATTTTGAGTTAATGGGTAAAATCTCTAAGGTTAGGATTTTCGGCCTCTTAAATTGGAACGTATCAGATAAAGTGAGTTGATAAAGATCCAATCAATTCATTCGATTATGACACAATTTTCAATTGAAGGATTATGTATTTTACAAAGAAATCAAAAGGAGAAAAATTCGACGGGAACAATCTTTATCTAATCTGTTTAGAAACTCTATGTTCTAAATTTGATAGTAGTAGCTTAAAACTTGATGAGTTTCTTGAAAATGTAATGAATACTTTGTGGCTTACGACTTTTTGAACATTAAGAAACTTAACGATTTGCCTAAAAACCCTTGAACCTTTAGTGTCATCCTAATCTGGTTTACAGACACCTTTTGTAGCCTCTCCCTTAGAGTGAAATTTATTCCTCAGTAGCCCAATGTGGGCAAAAGTTGACAAAAAAAAGCCGTCCATAAGCCTGAAAAAAAGTTTATATGTGTATATAATAAATTTAACTCAAAAGCTTATATTTTTCAGATGAAAGCAATGGATGTAAATCGCTATGCGACAAAAAAGACCATAGCGCAGGGAATGCTCGATATCGCTTTGCTGACTGCGAATGCATCACAATTGAAGTATATCCTACAAATCGGAACACAACATGACTTCTACAAGTTGATGCTTATATTGATCAGCCTCTCGATTGTGTTACAGGTGAGGGGGCTTATCTTTAACTGGATGCGGAACTTAATTCTATTTTTTATTAAAATTACGTATGCAGATTGTATCCGGTGTGCTTAACCTGTCATTAAGTTTTCTTCGTGATCGTCAAATCGATAATCCAGAAATCCGTAAATCGGCCAGTGTAATAAATCACATTCGAACCGGGCTTGCATTTATGACCATAATGATAAATTTATTTATATCCGCATTTGATTCCCATTTATCAAATTCATATTCAGAGTAATGGGTAATACCGCAACACTAGAGTGCAGTAAAGTAGAAAATATACACTAGGGTGAATAAAAAAAAAGTTTTTTTCTAGTTTCAATTTCTATTATTGATATAAAAAAAAGCCAAATACGCATAATAATGTCCATGTAAAATATTTCTTAAGTATTATAACGGTAAGAGCCCGCACATCGACCTTGAAATTTAGTAATTTGCTTCAAGATTGCTATAGGATTTATTTACTTTTATCTTTTTTTGTAAATCACATAATTTGACGTGGTATTATGGAATATAAGTAAGAGGAGACACCTTACTTAAAAGTTATAGCCCTAGAAAGTCACGATATATGTTTTTTTTCATAAATCGAAACTAGCTTGATATCTTTTATTCAAAAATTGGGTGTCATATGAAGGGCAATCTAAAAAGCCATAATCAGACACATGAGTTTTGAGATGTGAAGACTTTAATATTCTGTATTTTAATTCATGACTAGTTGTCCTGACAGATATTGTTGTATGAACTCATCCGATGGAATGTAAAAGCGAAGCAGTTCATTTTCCAGTAAAATTTAATCTTGTCCCGGTATGCTTTGCCTGTACCAAATCCTATCCATCTGCGTCAAATTGTTGCTAAGATATTTAAGATAATAGCTCGCGAGTTTGTTTGCGAAGAACGATCTGTTATCGGTTTTTTCTCACATAAGAGGCATTGCATGCTCGAATTTTTAATTCAAACTTACTTGTGTCCGCACTTTTTCTATATGTATCAAATCTTATACATCTGCATCAAATTATTTATGATGAATTTTATTTATCTCTTGTATGGGGAGCGTGAAAAACCATCCTAACCTTTCTTCAGACGAACGGTCTTAGATTTCTTTCTCATATGAACGTCACGGTATCGCCAATTTTTCATTGAAAATTAGTACTTTTGCCCACACCTTTCCAATATTTACCAAGTCTCATTCATCTGCGTCAAATAATTGAGTAACGTGATGAATTTTATTTTTCTCTTACATGGAGAGGCGTGGCATCGCCTTTTTTTAAAACCAAACTATGCTTAGAATATTACGCATACCATAAGAAGCATGTACCAAATGATATCCAGCTGTGTCAAATAGTTGCTGAGATACAAAAAATAATCAATTTTCCTCATATGAGAGGCATGGCGCCGCCTATTTTTTCATGAAAACTTACTTTTGAGCGTACTTTTAATACATGTATGCATGTTCCAAGTCTCATTCATCTGCTTCAAATATTTAATGGGATATGGTGAATTGAATTTTTTTTATGTGTGGGGCGTGGCATCGCCTATTTGTTCCAAACCAAACTATGCTAAGAACCTTTCATGTGCATATGGACATTCTTATTGCGTATTTGGCAACATTTTTAAACTGGAAAGTATTGGGGACAAGATACTTTGCAGAAAAATGTTTTAAAAAGTAAAAAGGTCTTTTGAGATGTACATATAATAAAAACATATTTTTCAGTTCTAAATATTTTTAAAATAAAAGTATACATATTTTCTAAATTACATAAAATTAAAGCTGAATTTTACTAGAAGAAAGTGGATTTTTATTTTGAATTTTTTAATTGGATTTCCAAAATGCTATCGCAATGAGTGCTGTCATCTTCGATATACACTCTGGGAAACGACTTATTACAGTTCCGAATCATTATGAGTCCCCATTTTTCAACTTGCGAGTCATACTACATACTTACAAACAATACAAATTGCTTATGGGTGTGGTATAAAGTTCACACTTTTCACTTTAGGTTCCTCGAAAAACTTCACCCAAGAATTTATTTGGTTATTTATTTAGTTTATTTAGTTGTTTACTTAGTTATTATACAGTAGTGAGTGAGTCCGTGAATTCTTAATTTATAACAGCTAGTGAAACTGTAAGTGCAAGAAAGAGACTAAAGCCATGTCGCCGCTAAGGTATAAGGCATCGTTACCAGAGAAATATAAGTCTTCTGCAAAAATGACAAACGAGAATTATACAACGACCGCAGAAATCTGACACCTTTACAAGAGTAATTACCAGCTAATCCATTGAAAATATTACTCGACATATTTCTCTCCCTGATGGAAAACCACTGCTATAAAAACTCTCAAAAACAAAAAGCAGTGGGCGCAGATTGTATGGTTGCCGAAATGATTAAAGCTACTCTGAATATCACTATGTACCATGTTCTTATCAAAATTTGGGAAGAGTAACAAATACCTGAAAACTGACTTACAGGAACCTAAGCGAAAATCCCAAGATAACTTATAGCTATGTCCGAACTACATGGGCATCATGATACTGTCAATACCATCCAAGGTATTAAAGAAAATTCAACGTAAAAATATAACCACATATCCGGAAACATCAGTCAGGTTTTCACCCGAACAGTTCGTATATTGATCATCTTCATACACTCTGCCCTATCGTGGATTATCATAAACGAGTGGCAAGCTCCGATACATTTCATCTTGATGTCATCGACCGCTATTGCATCTCGAATGCATTGAGCAGAGATGCAGCGCTCAAGATCATTAACCTCATCCAGTCTCAATACGACGGTTTCAAATGTGGAGTATTAAATAATGGAGAATTTTCTGAGGCTGTCTGCTGTCACCAGTTTCGACTTTGATAGTAACAGGTCATGGTTTTACATTTGTTTGTTCATCATTTTCATCCGAATTAATACAATATCTTTATAACTCATTTTTTGAGCGTGTCATTTTGTAGTGCATAATTAAATTACAATTACAATTAGTTATAACTATCAATTAATTTGATGTGGGGTGATCATTTATAAGCACAGCAGGTAAATGCAAGCAGTACTATTATAAATTAGCTTTTCTGTGCGTGACAAAAAAAAAACACCTCATCCAACGTGATACGGTACCAGGGTAGAAATTGTACGAAAATTTGAAATCTTTCAGCTTTCAGCAGTACAAAATAATGACATTTCTTAAACTGATCAAGTAAAACCACTCATATGAAAATATAAAATTTGATGATATAATGTCTAGGAGTTGTCGTGAAGTTTCAGAATTGTAGAACATGTGCAACCGTAAGATTCGAAATCGAGAAGCCACAATTTTATTTTTTTATTCTAAGAACGCGATTGGGGATGTAGTGAATTTTATGTAATTTGGAAGGCAATTAAATAGTTTGCATGATAGTTAGATAGCTAATTAGTGTGGTGCAAAAACTTGGCAGACAGATTTTAGAGCCCCCTAGTTATTTTTTAAACTAAAAGGATAATATATAATAATATTGATTTTAATTTGTTTAGTTCCCTACGTGCATATAGTCCATTGGTTAACCATTTCAAGTTGAATTAACTCCAAAACATTCCGTTCCTGCTGTGTATGATCTGGATATTTTCTGCATCGATATCATTTTATTCAAAAAAAACGAGTCCGTCTTGAATCCGCTTTACTTAAGAAAAACGATTCCGTCTCGAATCCGTTATATTTTAAAGAAAACGAGTCCGTTTCGAATCCTTTTAGTTTACAAAAAACGAATCCGGAAGGCACCTGCTTTATTTACAAAAAACAAATCGGGATGGATCCATATATAATGTCCGTTCCGAGTTCGAAATGGATCTGACAAAGCGGACGATCCTTCCGCTTTTTCGAGAGGAATTTCATATGAAAACGAGTACGAGACGGATCCGAAATGGATTCCGTTTCGGAAAAATATACGAAGAAGCGAGTCCATTTCGAATTCGAAGCGGATCCGTTTGGCACACTGGGTACCTGCATTCAAAATTTGATTTGGCCACAGTGCTGCCCATTTTCATTACTGAGAACTTTGTAGGTACACACGAACATGTATGCCTACGCGGTTAAATGAAATCGAAATATTATATTAAAAGTTGCTGCAGAGTTGCTTCCAATATCTTGGAAATGTGTTTCAATTTTTTTTTTAAGTAAAAACTGATGACCTTTTTTTTTAGCTAACTAGTTAAAATTTTCTATTTCCTTCCCATGAAAGGGGGTGGCATATTAGTTCTCCGCCCCGGGCGGCACATATGCACCCTACGCCACTGCTTCCTGGGTAAGAGAAGTGATATCTGTGTTAGAATAAAACAAAAATTTGAATATGCTCACCGTATTTTAGACGACAGTAGTTGAAGTCCCAATTTGGGAATAAGTACGTATCTATTTGCTCATGTTGATTAATTATATATTTTCACAATTTTTTTGTCACAGTTTTTGGTCGGAGTTCTGTTTATAGTCAGTGGCAGCCTGAATATCAATCGGAGACGTGACCAAGCTGCGGCCTATATAGTCAATGATGTCATTCTGGCAACGGTTTTTGTGATATCTTGTGTAAATGTGGTTATTTCTGTACTTGGCATGGAAAATGTCGACAAGTATCAACTAAGAAAATAAATCGCCAATAGAAAAAGTCATAGCTCAAACTACGCGGAAATACATTTGTTAAGTAAAACTGGAGTTTTATATGAATATAACATACATATGTACCTAGTTTAATTATATTTTTTCGCTCAATATACTCGTACCATATTGTATACGATATTAAAAATATTGGTGCATATTCATTCAAAAAACTTGAGTTAGCAACGGCCTTTGGTTGTGTCTAGCATATGCCCAAAAGTTATCTGTGAACATGCGCCATAATATTTATATCTTTTATGTTTTTTTTCGTCTATTTCTTTCAAATATAAGATTACAATTTATTGCTGGAGTCCTTTGGTGATGTCACCAATCGGAATGCACAAAAGTGAAACATATCGTTAAGCCCAATTTCCATGTGATCTTATCTTATGTTATTTTATCCCATATCAGGGATATCAAATCAAATTTTTGTAAGAAAGAAAAAGCATGCGAACAGAACCTAATGCGCTTGGAGAATGCGAGAGTGAATAGCATACATTTGCTATCTTAATAGCATGTGATGTCCTCCCTGATATTTGATAAAATAAGATAAGAAAAGATCACATGGAAATTGGGCTTTATGCAGCGGATATATTGAGCCACGTACAAAGTTCACGTCTCACAGTAATGCGTTGAACAGAATTGGGACGGAGTCGGGAAAGCGGCAACGATTACTCGCTGTCAAAAAAAAAACCAGCCATTTTGTTTCCATTGACATTTCAAACGTAAATAAAAAAATTGACACAAGCTGATTTGAAATGCAACACTGATCCGACGGTGAAAATAGAATAAAATCTATATCGACGGGTACGCGTCGGCAGGTTACCAGTAGTACGCCCCAATTCTGTTCAATTTCGCACGAGTGTGCTATAATTTGTGACAGCATGTAATCGTTGCCGCTTTCCCGACCCCGTCCCAATTCTGTTCAACACATAAGACTGTGAAATATTTCACATACATAGTGGGTGAAATTATTTTACACAAAAATGTGCACCTGTCACCAGCAAAACTTTACGTAATAGATGCTGTGCATCTCTTATTTTACTAGGAATTTGTGTAAAATTTAACACAGTTTGTGTATTTGTTTATTTTTTCTGAAAAATACATGATAATTATTATTAAGTCTTTGGACAAAAATTCCTTACAAACTAGCATTACAAATAAATGATAAATAAATTAAAACTTTTTTGAAGGTTCCTTTGTTATGGGAAAATCTGAAGAATATAAAGCAAACAAATCATTAAAATTAATCAAAGCTCTTGTTAACGGATTAATTGTCGCATAATTAGCCTTATGAGATTTGACACAAAAAACACTTAAAGAACGCAATTGCCTTACAGACATATTGAAATTAATTAAAATCACAACTTGCAATGCCCCAAACAATATTATATACAAACATTCATGAATGTACTTTTCACCTGCTTTTAAGAGATTACGAATTTATCGACGAGCACTATAAGAAGGTAAAGGATCAGAAATACTGATACCCCTTAAACTTAATGAACTTTTTCTGAATGCGCTCCAGCCGATAAAAACAGCATATTCGAGCCGAGACCTCACAAATGATGTAAATAAGATCTTCAGTGTATAAGAGGTAGCAAAATCAGAGCTAAACCTTTTAATAAATGCTAAGTGGTCACAAGTCAAAAAAAATTGAGATTATGACCGAAAAAAAAGCGGGTAGAAGGCCTAACATTGTTTTGGGGACTATGACCATTAGCAGGGCCGGATTAACATTGCAGGCAGAGTAGGTATGTACCTAGATTTAGAGGGCGGCAAATTTTCGCGGAAACTTTGAAAATTTGTTTTATTCGTGTTAATTGAATTTCCTGCCTATTTCAAGACGTAAAAATTTCGACCAATAAGTAATAATTTTCCCACAAAAACCAATCACATACATTAGGGTAATTGTTGAATGACACACACAACAAATGTAAAAAAATAGCATCTAGCTAAAATCAATGTTAAAATTTAACATAAATGAAAAAAATAAATATTTTTTCTAATACATGAAGAAGTTTTGAGGAGGGCGGCAATTTTTGCAACTGCCTAGGGGCGGCCATTAGGGTTATGACCAGTTACCATTCGGAAAATTATACATGTCACCGATGATCTTGACCTTGAAAATCGCATTTATATTCTATCGTATATCCAATACAAGTTGGGGTAAGTGGGTGGACTTCGGCCGCGGCTCGGATATTAAGAATATAAATATATTCATTCTTTAAATAACTGCAATCCCTTTTGACTTTTTTCTCCGATATTTTGATTTTTATATATTATTTAGTTCTTATCTGAAGGTGAGTTTTGAATACATTTAAATTAAAAAATTTCTTTTCAATTGTGCCATTTTCAATATAAAGGGCTCATTTTGTTTTCAACGATATGTTCGCGTGGAAGTTTCATTCCGCATTGGCCAAATATGAAGACACTGCCAAGTCGATAAGTCAGCCCAAAAGACATCGCTTGGAACGATCGTGCCTGATGAACAAGCTTGACTGATCAAAAAAAATACTTAAACCAAATCGTCAAAGCACCCGATTTGACCAAAACCATCGCCTTGACCGATAAGGATATTGTTCGTTTAAGGTGAAAATTTAAGTTTTTATTATTTTTTTTTTTTTTTTTGTGGGCTTTGTAATTAAAAATACTTTTAAGACCCATAAAACAAAAATAAATAAAAAATAATTTTTCTTAGTTTTTAGGCCCAGAAGAATTTTTTAATTTCTTTCATTTCTTTTTGTCCTGAAAAACGGTGAATAACACAACAAATATAAAATCTTTTTTATTTATTGTTTTTTGTGAGCTTTGTAGTCAAAAATATCTCAAAAATGCATAAAACTAAATTATGTATAATTTGAATTATTTTTCACCTGTTTTAAGGCCTAAAAGAATTTTTTCATACATATACATATACATATATAAGCAGGTTTTAATTTTTATTTTTTTCTTTGTAGGCTTTGTAGTCAAACATACTTTTGAGCCTAACAAAAGATAATTAAAAAAAATCTTTTTTTCAATTGTTTTTCGGCAGACAAAAAAAATGTTTTTTCTTGTATCGTCTTTTTTCCATGAAAAGTGATGAAAAACACAAAAACATTTGTATATTTGCAAAAATTAGTGAAAATTAGTCGTGTTCAGCGACTCAAAATACATGAAAAACAATTATCATAGCATATTTTAAAATTTCTGAAATGTTGAAAAATCTTGGTAAATTCAATGTAATTGAAAGAGGTTGCAGAAGTCTAAAGGAAAGAAGAAAAATGTTGAAAAAAGCTGAAATAATCAAAATATATTAAAAAGAAGCTTACAAGTAATGCAAAAGTACCAACTTTTTTTAACATGGGAGATGCCACGCCGTCTGATGCAATCCCGTCAACTATTTTTTTTTTGTCTTTATTTTAGCTTAAGGCTTTAAGTGAGGACAGAGCTTATTACCGATTTCGTTGAAATTTTACAAAAAAACTGACTTACTAAAACGTAGAAAAAGTCTACTTCAGGTGCCAAGATTCAGTGTTTGAGGTATTTTAATTCTATGGAGATGTCATCCGCTTTTGTCAAACAACTCCCATGTTTTTCGTATGGCTGAAAATGCGGACAAATACGAAGAGCATTCTTTTGTGCTTTTTCGTTTTTTCCATATAAATTGTAATAAGAAACAAACTGATGCACCGTTCGCAGGTTTGATCTAGGAAGATGAAATTTTGGGAGAATTTTCTTCAAACTTGATTCTACAGTTAAGGCATATAGGACTGCAAATTTAAAAAAAAAAAAACAGCTTTCGGATGTATTTTGAATGCATTTTCAGCCACAGGAAAAATGTGAGCGTGGTTTGATAACAGTGGGTGGCATCCCCCAACTAAAATACCTAAAACAATATATATTGGCATTTAAGGTAGACTTTTTCCACGTTTTAGTGAATCGGTTTTTTCGTAGAATTTCAATGAAATCGGACATAAGCTCAAATATTGGGATAATTATTAAAATATATGCAAAAAAAATAACATACATCTATAATGTACATCTATAAAGTTTTCAAAAAAAAATTGGGCAACTGATTTTTGGAAATTATCTGTGAATTTTTCATCATTGGTCACGGTGAGCTTTAACCAACTTTAAATGACAAGTTGAGTTACAACAAAAACTTGAATGTGGAATTATTTGGGATGTTAATCAAAGTAGAAATGCATCAAAAGAAAAAAAATCCTTAGAGCTTTTTTTTTAATTCCATATTTACTGTTTTTTAGTAATATTACCTAGTATAATATGTGTATAACGTACGTATGAAATTTAAAAAGCATCCGATTGTGGTCAAATTTTGACACATTAAAGAACCTAAAAAGACAGTCTCACAGTTCAAATATCAGCTCCCTAGATATTCAGGGTCTTGAGTACTGTTAGGTCAAATTTCGAAAAAAACGCAATTTTTGCGAAAATAGCCAAATTCAATGTTTGATATCTCTGGGCCTTGTCAACTATTTTCACTATATGATATCTCATTTAAAAGCGAATAAATAGGTAAATATAATAATATCGGTCTTTAGTATTATGAATAAAACTACGATTAAGTACACTGTTTTCAAAGCAGTCATATTTTACTAAGACGTATTTAACTTAATCGGGTCGCAAAAATAAGTCTTATGGGGTAGAGGTTTAAAATTATTTTTTATGTATAAGAGATGACATAACAAAAAAAAATTGATTTCCTTAACTTTAAATTTAGATTTGAGGGCTTTTAGAACAAATATTTTTAAACCGTACTAAGCACGACTATTTTCAGGTCTGAATATAGTTCTTTCTCTAGACCCCGACCACCTAGGAAGCTGAAATTCAGACTGTAGTGCTATCCATTAAAGTATTTTGACGTGTCAAAATTTGAAGAAAATCGAATAACTTTTAAATTTCATACGTATGTTATGCATATGTAATATCATTAAAAAACAGTAAATATGGAATTAATAAAAAAAAAGCTCTAATGATTTCTTATATTTTTCATATATAGACTCTAAATTATATCCCAAATAATCCCCAATTAAAGTTTTTGTTGTAACTCACACTTTTATTAAAAGTTGGTTAAAGGCGACGACGAAGAGGAAGACCATGCCTCCGATGGAGAGACCAAGCCGAGGAAACCCTATCCACGCTTGGTGTGAATGATTGGAGAAGGCGCGCGCGAAGCAGAGGCGCCTGGAGAGAGCTTTTGAGGTCGGCTGTAACCCGGTAACGGGTTGTTATGGCCACCCAAGTAAGTAAGTAAGTTAAAGCCCACCGTGTGGTACAATTAACCTTGTACCTATTCCACAATATTAAAAACTGGCGATGAACCGACTCTCCAGCATGTTCAGAATTCCAATCCTTCATTATCGTCGAAAAATAAAAACATTCTTCTTAATGCTTTAGAGTTACATGTATTTTTAATGTTATAGAAACATCTTCCAAAATAATAAAAGATGTATTCAATTCATTAATCGCTTAAAAGATAGGGTGATGGCACTAGTAGTCGGCCATTTAACTTTTTTTTTAATTCAAATGGCTACCAAAAATCGGTTATTCAGACCCCTCTTTCCCACTGGGCACTCTGGGCACGTGCCCAGGGCCCCGCAATCGAACCCCTAGTTCCTGCCAGATCACCAAACGATAACCTATATTTATTACCAAAAACTTATTTAATTCGAATAAATCGAACCAAAATTACTGACTACAATACCAACCAAAAAGTATTTGGCTAATTTCATATTTTGTCTTCTCATATGAAAATATGACTGATTTATTCTTATTGAAAAACTTCTGTAAGTAGCAATCTAACAAAAAATCTTCCACATGATGAGTTGTGTCGATCACAAATCGCGGGAATTTCTGAATCCTCATGTTCTACACCAATTTCTAACAATTTTGGCGAAAGTAAAACAAATTCAGTGACTTCACGAATAGCGACAACTGCGTCAGTTGAACAACAGTTTTCCAAGCCGGAAGAAATATCACACGACCCCGCCGATTATTGACATGAAAATTTTACAGAAAAAAATCGCGAAATTTTGATTCGTAAGGGACTTTCATATTTTCAAAATAAAGATTCTGACTTTTCCGAGACATCCAGAACCTACAAAGATGGTAATAAATCAGTAACTAGGTATTTCAACAAAGCATTATATATTCACAAATTGAAGAACAATGAAAGCGTCGAAAGAAAATGGTTGTTGTACTTGCCTTCCAAAAACTCTGTATTTTGTTTTTCTTGCTTTGTGTTTAACCCTTCTGATGTAAATCTATGCTCTCCGAGTGGATGTAATGATTGGAAGCACATTAATCACATAATTTTAACACATGAAAATAGCCCAGCACATAGGCAATCTATGATGACTTATCTGGCACGAAGTAAAGCGGTTGGTAGAGTAGATACTGACTTATTATCTCAACATCAAAATGAAGTAGATTACTGGAGAAATGTACTTAAACGGATTGTAGCTGTTGTAAAATTTTTGGCATCGAGAGGGCTTTCGTTTCGTGGTTACAATGAAATCCTAGGATCTCCCAATAATGGAAATTATTTGGGATGTGTGGAATTATTGAGTGAATTTGATCCATTTCTTTCAGATCACTTAAAAAAATTTGGGAATCCTGGAAAAGGTAACATTTCGTATTTATCAGCGAATATTTGTAATGAGTTTATTGACGTAATGGGAAAACAGCCAATAAAAAAATTATAAATGAGCTAGAATATATTATACTAATAGAAATTTGGAACTCTATATTGGAAAGAATAAACAAAATAAATAACTATCTCCAAAAAGAAACCATAACACTGGACGTTGCAACTAATATGTTTACTTCACTTGATGATTTTATTGTTAACCTCAGGGATAGATTTGATTACTTCGAATCGTCCGCCAAAGAAAGAAACCCGGAATCTAACTACAAGGACCTATCTCAAAGAACAAAATACAGAAGCACTCGCCAGAGTTTTTTTGATGGCCCGGCGTTATCAGTCCAGCTGAATGGAAGAGAGAAATTCAAAGTCGAGACATTTCGTCCCATAATTGATACTCTGAGCGTTCATCTAAAACAGCGATTAAGTCCGTTTAAGAACATTTGTAAACGTTTTGATTTATTTTTTCGCTTTAAGACTCTGAATTCTGAAGAGTTGAGACAAAGTTGCAAAGAATTTGCGGAATTTTATTATGAAGATGTTAATGAGAAAGAGTTAGAAATGGAATGTCTGCATTGAACAGAATACTTTAAAATTGTTCACAGTGAACAAAGTGAGGGAAGTATTAGTATATTGGAAATACATCAACTTTTGAAAGAAAACAAAATTGAATACACATTTCCAAATGTCGAAATCGCATTGAGAATCTTTTTAAGCATGATGGTAACTAACTGCAGTGGGGAACGCTCCTTCTCCAAATTGAATAGAATTAAAAATGAATTGTGAAGTACAATGCTTCAAGACAGATTAACCAGTTTGTCGCTGATGTCCATAGAATGCGATCTGCTCAAAAATATGGATTTTGAAGAAGTCATTAACGATTTTGCTCATCTTAAATCTAGAAGGGTTCCTCTTCAATCAATATAGATTTTTAAGCACTAATCTGTGAATGCTAAAAGAATTACTTTTGTGGATTATATTACATTATCTATTCATTTAATGTGACTTTCAATAAAAATATTTCTAGAACCTTGTTTATCTACTTTCTTTGTCTATTCTAACAAAATAGTGTTCTGTCAAAGCCATAGGGGCCCCATTATCCTCATATGCCCAGGGCCTCCAATAGGTTAAAGACGGCACTGCGGTTATTAAGTATTATGTGTTTCTGAACGTTTGATTTATGTAGTTTTGAAAAATACTAATTTTAATAATATAATTTTCCAGCTTATGTGTTTTATTCGCTAAAAATCAAGAAAAAACGTGATTCTAAAGTAGTGGACCCCCTCTTCTCGCAATGTCGGCCAAAAACGTTCTAGTAGTCGGCCACAACTTCGGTTACCATATTTTTATTCCTACTTTGGCTTTTATTTATCAACAATGAATAAAGAAGTCATATATAGCAACGGAACAAAAAAAAACATATATTTCAGTAAGAAGTAACAAAAACAACTTAAGTTTGGATTTTTCCATATCGACTTATAGACTTATTAAGAAAAAACATAAGGCTGACATCATGTAAAACTTAACATAAGTCTTAAAACTTATTAGACAACCGTTGATTGCTTAAGGAACAATCAAAGGAATAAAAATAAAAAACTAAATTATTCATTACAGCTGGGGCAAAAAAAATATTTCGTCTTGAATTTCTTCCCAGCAAACGGTGTACATTTCAAATGGAACCATAATCGCATCCGATGTTTTTCAAGTCATTATCAGTTAAGAAAAAATAAAAAAATCATAGTTTTCAATAGACGGCCAAGGGTGGCCGAGCTTAGAAATTCACAAAATATCGTAATTATTTATCGACACATATTTTTTACATTTTTAATCAGAAAAGAGTTGAAATAGACTATTAAAACCGATCACAAAGTTTACTTATTTTCATTACTTTGCACGATTTTTTTTGTTTTTTGACACCACTTACAGTCACAATTTTTTTCAAAAATCAGTCGCAACTGACGCACAGTGTGTTATTTTGCCAATCTGACAAACATTTTGCAATGAAAATAAATATTTCATTACGTGGTTTTTCATTGAACTCTTTTTGAAAAAAAAAAAAATATGTACTTTACAATTTTTATATGTTCTTCAATTCAGGGATGTTGCTCTCAAACTTGGGACCATTACATATGTAGGTACAAAGTCTTTATGACTAGATTCATCATAAGAATGTCTGTGAAGTTGATACATAAAAAATTAATCAACAAAATATAATTATGAAAAGGATAAGTATTAAAAATGCTTACAGTGTAATTTCTAAAATTTACTCCAAAGATAAATGAGTCTCGAATCAGAGGTTTCATCGTTTTTCATTTGAAGCAATGATATCGTGTCCGGACTTAGGTCTCTATACTTATTTTTAGGCGTTTTGCGCAAACTTGCTATGAATGGATCCGATGTTATCAAGAGTCTATTGATCAAATCAGTATTTGTATCGATCCTTGAAATTTTTCGCGTAAAAAGCTCTTTACAACGCCGGACATCCTTATTACGTTCTTCGTGTACTTCCTCTGACATTTGGCCAATAGGTATAATGCAGGTTTTTATTACACTGCTTTCATGGTAAAGCACTTTGTACACTTTTGGTGGCATATAGTACCAAAGATATAACTCTAAATATAGGTACAGCGTATCCTGCAGTATTTTTGGAAAGCATCCACATTGATTGGAAGGCCAGAGTTTAAGCATTGAAGCAAGGTACGGAAACGAACAAATAGTTCCAAATTTATACCAGTTATTTCAGCTGTCAATGCCTTGATTTTCGTTCACCTCTTTTGCAACTTCTCAGGCTTTTTTATTTTTAGTGCTTTCGGTGCATTCTTCAAATTCTTTATTTGGTCTTCCACTAGAAAATTTTTTCGGTGTAGTGCAAAAAAAAAAAGAAAATTCGATTTTACCTCCGAGCCAATCTTTATTTGATGAAATAAATCGATCTTTCTTCTGACAAGCATCCCCCCACCGGGACCTCAGTTGTGACAACAAGTTATTGGCATATTGCTTAACCTTATCAATATCAACAGTACTTTGCGATCCAACAGCAACAATTCCGGATAAAAACAAAATCATTCTCTCTAATCGTTTGTTTACTGCAGTATCAAGTCATATCTCAAATATTTGGAAGCGAAAAATTTCAGAGATCATCTTTGAAAATTGAAAATGGTTGTATGGGTGCCGCAGCTAGGCGCAGAATTTTTTTATTGATTCTGTTAGTATATATATCAAGCTTAACTGTAATCATAGTCAGAACACTAAACTATTCTAAACAATTTTTTTATTGTCCACAAAAGTTTTTTTTTTTAATACTCTCAGTAAAAGTAGGTTTTTTCAGTGTATACAAAATTTTGTTGCTTTCAATAACTCTGCTTAGATTTTGTGTTATTTCAACCAAGAAAACTTTGAAATTCATTTTTTTTAAAAAAATAAAAACTTTCACTTTTTCACAATGGATTTACAAGATTTTAAGACTTGCGCGCAAAATTTAGCGAACTTATACTATTTTTGACGTTTTCTTTACTTTACTTTCAAGGTACCATTATTTTAAGTATTACCCTATAGTTCAAACAATTTTTAAAGTTTTAACTTAATTGGGGAATTTTTAATATATTTGCATTGAAATTACATATATCAAAAAGTCAACTTCATCGCATTACATTTCAACTTCATTGTATTACATTTTTTCAACTTTTTCAACCTGAAAACGAAAAACCGAACTTTGGTCGGTCTCCTGGTACTATATTTCTATATGATTAACACTTTTTTCTTATGAACATAGTCTCCGAATATCATTAAAATCCCGTACATGTTTGTTTAAACCTTAGAAACCTATATAAATACGTATTTTCATTAAATTACAGGTAAAAGTGTTTACCTTAAAATTGTCATAAGACGAGTAAATGATCAGCTACGATTTTGTGTATCATTTTTTTGACACTAAATAAAAATTATGCATTGTCCAATTTGGTTGTAAATTTTTTCAATCTTGATCTGGCTTGAAACGAACCGTGAGTAATAGTAGATGTTATTCTTCAATCAATCTTAAGAATGTACATATCTTCAAACAGAGGCGTCAATTCGTTAGGGCTACGGGGGAATTCCCCCCCCCCCCCACCAATGATCTGATATTATTATTGATTACATAGATTCAATGTAAAATACTTATCATCGATTCGATATGTTATGTAAACTCCACCCCCCCCCCCCCCCCCAAGATTTTGATGAAATGACGCCACTATTTTCAAATCAAAATTTCCGACATAATTTTGAAAGACATGATTTTTTTATTGAAGGAGCGTTCCAGTTCAATTGTATGAAGTGTATGATATTTTCAAAAGTTGGAAAGTGCTTTCAAACATTGGAATTTCCAATAGTACAAATGAAACTCTCTGAAGTACATAAATTCGAAATTTTCTGAAATCAACTTTCTGATATGTATTTGGTAATTCTGAAGTACATTTGTGAAGTTCAGAAATCCATTTGTAATTATCTCAAATAAATTAGAATATTCTGAAGTTCATTTGGCCGTTCTGAAGTTCAAATGAAAGAATCTCAAGCCCAATTTTGAATTTTCTGAAGTAATCACTGTTAAAAAAAATAGTACCAGGAGACCGACCAAAGTTCGGTTTTTCGTTTTCAGGTTGAAAAAGTCGAAAAAATGTAATGCAATTGAATGAGAAGTCGGAAATATTTAAAAAATATTGAATATGGTTGAAAAGCCGAAAACAAGCTAAATAAAATTTAAAGAATTTGATTATACATATATGGAAAATGTTGAAAAACGTTGAGAGAGGTAGGAAGCAGGTGAAAAAGGTTGATTAACTCGATAATATATGAAAGTGTTGAAAAATTTGAAAGAGATTGAAAGCTCGAAAAAAGTTGAAAGTCTCGAAAAAAGTTGAATGGGGTTGAAAAGCCGAAAAAAGTAGAACGAGGTTGAAAAAGTTCAAAAAATATGGAACATGTTGAAAAAAGTTGAAAGAGGTTGAAAAATTTTGAAAAAGTTTGAATAACTCGAAAAAAGTTGAATAACGTTGGAAAATTCGAAAAAAAATAGAACATGTTAAAAAAGTTGAAAGAGATTGAAAAATGTTGAATGAGGTTGAAAGTCGATAAAATTTAAAGAGGTTGAAAATCTTGATGAAATGTTGAAAATCTCGAAATAAATTGAATGAGGTTGAAAAAGTCGAAAAAAATTGAAAGAGGTTGAAATCTTCCAACAGTTGATGAAGTTGAAAAGTCAAAAAAATATGGAGAATGTTGAAAACAGTTGAAAAAGGTTGAACCAGGTGAAGAAGGCTGATAAAGTTGATAATATATGAGCAGTGTTAAGCTAAGAAGTTGAAAAGTCAAAAAAACACATGGAAAATGTTAAAAATATTTTAATGAGTTTGAAAACCTCGAAAATAGTTGAAAATCTCAAAAAAATGTTGAATGGGGGAGAAAAATATTGAAAAAGTTGAAGAGTTTAAATAACTCGAAAAAAGTTGAACAAGTTTGAAAAATTCGAAAAAATATGGAAATGGTTGAAAAAAGTTAAAAGAGTTTGAAAAACTCAAAAAAAGTTAAACAAGGTTGAAATATTCCAAAAATATGGAAAATGTTGAAACAATGTTGAAAGAAGTTGAATAACTCGAAAAAAGTTGAATAAGGTTGAAAAATTCGAAAAAATATGGAAAATGTTGAGAAAATTTGAAAGAGGTTGACAAATATTTGAAAGAGTTTGAAAAACTCGAAAAAATATGGAAAATGTTGAGAAAAGTTGAAAGAGGTTGAAAAACTCGAAAAAAGTTGAAAGAGGTTGAAAAAGTCAATCAAATTTGGAAAATGTTGAGAAAAGTTGAAAGAGGTTGAAAAATGTTGAAAGAAATTGAAAAACTCGAAAAAAGTTGAATGAGGTTGAAAAAGTCAAACATATATTGAAAACGTTGAAAATATTTGAAAAATGTAGATAATCATTAAGAAAAGTTGAAAGAGGTTGAAAAATAATGAAGCAGTTGAAAGACGTTGAAAAACTCAAATTAAGTTGAATGAGGCTGAATATGTTGAGACCAAATTTTACAAGGATCACTCCTTTAGTTCGCTAAATATGACATTAACGTTATAAGTTTGTATGGGAGGTGCCACGCTCACTAAAGAAATCCCGTCAAAATTCATATGCGCCCCTATCATGAATAAACATTCCCTCGAACTTTTTCTCCAATCACCTGTTATGCGATCGTGGAAGATTTTTGGGGAATGGGTGTTCCCAGGGAGTTTGTTAACTCCCTGGAAAATGAGGTTATCGGCAATACTATTTTGGGGAACATTTTTTGACGTTTCACGCAAATTTTGTTCCCCAACTTTTTGGCTATGAATTTAATGAGGAAAGAGTCAATGCTAGCAATATTTTGTAATTTTATTTAATAAAACATTGTTTTAAACATATTTACAAGATCTAGCAACACAAACAAAGGGAACTTCCTGATAGTGGTTCAGTACATGGAATCCAATTCGGATACAGTAAAAGTCTTCATGAAAAAGAGTAAATGTCAAACTATCAAGCTATGCTACACTATATTTTAGGTGATTTTTTTTTTGTGATTTAGATAAATGCACTTCATTTTTATTTATAAAATTGTTCAGCCGACAGGAAAGCTAATGTCAAATATGCAAAATTACTTAAAAGCTAATGTCAAATATAGTAACCGACACCGCCACACCCACTGATGCAATCTCGTCGGTTTTCATTTAATTTCAAAGTTTATAGTAACAGACACCTTTAACCCAGAATTAAATTAAATTACTCCCACAGCATACTATATATAACTATAAACGTTTTTTGCATGTATGGGAGGTACCAAGATCACTGATGTAATCCCATCGAAATTCATTTAATTTAAAATATTATAGTAACCGACATCTCTGTACCAAATTTTATTAGGATCACTCATATAGTGCATTAAATCTACTATTATTAAACGAGCTAAAATTGTATGTATATAAATATATAAATAAATATATAAATATATAAATAAATATATAAATACGTAAATATGTATACGACTGAACTTTATTTCGAAAACGGCTGCAGTGATTTTGATGAAACTTACGGATTTGGTGCATATGAAAACAAAATGAAGATTGAGCTAAGTTTTGAGTTCTTAAGGGCGTCCGGGAGTTTTTCGAAAAATAAAAAGACATTTTTTTAAAATTTTTTTTTGAAGCTGAATTTTATCTTAGACCAACATTTTTTTTACATAATCTAATATATAAAATTCTTGTGTCACAGTGTTTGTTACCGTACTCCTCCCAAACGGCTTGACCGATCCTTATGAAATTTTTTGTGTATATTTGGTAGGTCTGAGGATAGGGGGTAAATTAAAAAAAATCTATTTAGGGTGCATATTTAGGGTGGCCCTCATACAAATTTTTTTTTATAATAGCATTTTCACAAATACCACTGCATCGATTCACATGGAATTTACACCACGTAGTTTTTATACTAAGGGACATGGTTTAGTCTATGAGACTTTTATTTAGGCTGCATATTTAGGGTGGCTCTCATACAAAAATATTTTTAAATTAGCATTTTCCCAAAGACCACTGCATCGATTCACATGGAATTTACACCACGTAGCTTTTATATTAAGAGGCATGGTTTAGTCTATAAAACTTCTATTTAGGGTGCATATTTAGGGTGGCCCTCATACAAATTTTTTTATAATAACATTTTCACAAACACCACTCTATCGTTTCACATGAAATTTACACCACGTGTCTTTTATATTAAGAGACATAGTTAAGTCTATAACACTTTTATTTAGGCTTCATATTTAGGGTGGCCGTCACAAAAGAATATTTTTAAAATAGCATTTTCCCAAAGGCCACTACATCGATTCACATGGAATCTACACCACGTAGCTTTTAAATTAAGAGGCATAGTTAAGCCTACAAAACTTCTATTTAGGGTGCGTATTTAGGATGGCCCTTACACAAAATTTTTTGAAATAGCATTTTCACAATGACCAGTCCATCGTTTAACATAGAGTTTACACCACGTGTCTTTTATATTAAGAAACATAGTAAAGCCCATAAAACTTTTATTTAAGGAGCATATTTATGGTGGCCCTCATGCAAAAATATTTTTAAAATAGCATTTTCATAAATACCACTACATCGATTCACATGGAATTTACACCACGTGTCTTTTATATTAAGAGACACTGTTTGGCCCATAAAATTTTTATTTAGGGTGGCCCTCATACAAATATATTTTTAAAAAAATCATTTTCACTAAGACCGGTTAATCGATTCACACCGAATTTACACCAAGTAGCTTTTATATTAAGAGGCATAGTTAAGCCTACAAAACTTTTATTTAGGGTGGCCATCATACAAAAATATTTTAAAATAGCATTTTCACAAAGACCACTGCATCGATGCGCACCCAATTTACACCACGTGTCTTTTATATTAAAAGACATAGTTTGAATAACATTTTTTATTTAGGGTGCATATGTAGGGTGGCTCTCATACAAAAATATTTTTAAAATATCATTTTCCCAGAGACCACTCCATTGATTCACATGGAATTTAAACAGGTGTCTTTTATAATAAAAGACATAGACATAGTCTTACATTAAGAGACATTTTTTGGTCTAAAAAACTTTTATTTAGGGTGGCCCTCATACAAAACTTTTTTTTAAAAATTAATTTTCACGGAGACCGGTTAATCGATTCACAGTGAGTTTGCAAAACGTAGCTTTTATGTTAAGAGGCATAGTTAAGCCTACAAAACTTTTACTTAGAGTGGCCCTCATACAAAAATATTTTTAAAATAGCATTTTCACAAATATTTTCAAAAATAGCATTTCGATTCACATGGAAGTTACAACAAGTATCTTTTATATTAAGAGGCACAGCTAAGACCGTGCAGTACCACGCTTTCCATATAAGAAAATACCAAAATTTGTGATGCAGATGAATGAGACTAGATACATATATTAAAAGTACGGGAAAAAAGAAGTTTCAATGAGAAAATGCGAATAAAACAACATTTTGTATATCAGCAATTATTTGAAGCAAATGATTGAGACTTGGTAATAATATAAAACGTAAAAGCTATAATAAATTAAACTCCACCTAGCAGTAAGAGTAGGGACAGAAGTTGATTTCGCTTTAAAAATGGGCTGATTCACTTTTAAAATCCATAGCATGAGTTCATACAGCTTCGTGCCACCTACCGGAAAGGGCAGAACAACGTCTGCCGGTATAGCTAGTTAAAGTATAACTATTCAAGATTTATATCTGAAATTTTGGTCCAAAAATATTCGTCAATAAATTAGAAAAGTGCAATGCCGTGAATGACCTCAAAATTTGCGGTGAGCAGGATATCTGGAGACTGGTTCATCCGAAAAAAGAAAATTAATTTTTTTTCGGCTAAGCAAATAGTAAGGGGGCGTTTGATTTTTTTTTTAGATACATATTTTTTGATTTATAGACTAAAACGACCTCAAGTTTGTGCACAAAAAATGAAAATTTTCTTTGTGCGACCGCCATTTTGTCAAAAATTATTATTTTTCAAAAATCAACGATCAAACGCCTCCTAACTATGTGCTTAGCCGAAAAAAAATTAATTTTCTTTTTTCGGATAAGCCAGTCTCCAGATATCTTGCTCACCGCAAATTTTGAGGTCGTTCACGGCAATGCACTTTTCTAACTTATTGACGAATATTTTTGGACCAAAATTTCAGAGATAAATCTTGAATAGTTATACTTTAATTATGTAAAAAAATGTTGGTCTAAGATAAAATACAGCTTCAAATAAAATTTTTAAAAAAATGTCTTTTTATTTTTCGAAAAAATCCCGGACGCCCTTAAGGGCTCTAACAGGGGCGTGGCACAGCCCTAAACTTTAATTTTTATAAGGTGATAATTCGGAAACTGCTTAAGATATTTTGACGAAATTTGGTAAACTGATCCAAATAATAAATATTTTTAATAGAACCAAAAGTGGGCGGAATTGGAGAAGAGGGCGTGGCATCTTTCAACAATTAAAAATTTTGATTCAATATTACTCAAAAACGGCACCTACGATTTTCATAAAAACGACGACAATAATACAAAAAGCAGTCATCATAACAAGCTATGCCACTATACTGGCAAAGCTCGTTGAAGGGCACGGCACAGCCCACAATATTTATAAATGTTATAATAAGAAATCGAACAACGCAATCGTTATGAAATTTAGTATGGTAGATATACTGGCTACAAGGCATCTTATAACCAAAAGATGGCGCAATGGCGTCTGTGGGCATGGCACCTTCCATACAAGCAAAAATTGTTAAATGTTTAGTGTGCTATGAGAGTAATATTTTTTAGATTTGGCATAGAGATGTCGCTTACTATACGCTTTAAAACTAAATAGATTTCGATGGGATTGCATCAGTGGGCGTGGCACCTCCATTACATCCAAAAAATGGTAAGTGTTATATTTAGTGTGCTATCGGAGTAATTTTTTTTAAATTTGGTGCAATGGTGTCGGTTACCATGAGCTTTGAAATTAAATATGTTTCGATCAGATTACTAGTTAAAACCGTTTAATGTTATATTTAGTGCACTATATGAATGATCCTAATAAAATTTGGAACAGAGGTTTCGGTTACTATAACCTTTTAAATTAAATGTATTCCGATGGGATTACATCAGTGGGCGTGGGACCTCCCATACTTGCAAAAAACTTTTATAGTTATATTTAGTGGGCTGTGGGAGTAATTTCATTAAAGTTTGGTGTAAAGGTGTCTGTTACTATAAACTTTGAAACTAAATGAAAATTGACGAGATTGCATCAGTGGGTGTGGCACTTCCCATATTAGTAAAAAACGTTAAATGTTATTATGTTATTAGTGTGCTATTGGAGTAATATTTTTGAAATTTGGTGCAGTGGTGTCCTTTACTATAAGCTTTGAAAATATGTGAGTTTTTAAGGGATTTCTTTAGTGGGCGTGGCACCTCCCATACAAACTTATGCCATATTTAACGTAAATGTCATATTTAGCGAACTAAAGGAGTGATCCTAACAAAATTTGGTCTCAATATATTCAGCTTCATTCAACTTAGTTCGAGTTTTTCAAAGTCTTTCAACTGCTTCATTATTTTTCAACCTCTTTCAACTTTTCTCAACGATTTTCCAAATTTTTTTGACTTTTTTAACCTCTTTCAACATTTTCCATGTTTATTCGAGTTTTTCAACCTTTTTCAAATGTTTCAACATTTTTCAACCTCTTTCAAATTTTCTCAACATTTTCCATATTTTTTCGAATTTTTCAACCTTATTCAACTTTTTTCGAGTTATTCAAACTCTTTCAACTATTTTCGAGTTATTCAACTTCTTTCAACATTTTTCAACTTTTTTTAACATTTTCCATATTTTTCGAATATTTCAACCTTGTTCAACTTTTTTTGAGTTTTTCAAACTCTTTCACATTGTTCAACCTGTTTCAACTTTTTTTAACCATTTCCACATTTTTTCGAATTCTTCAACCTTGTTCAACTTTTTTCGAGTTATTCAAACTCTTTCCACTTTGTCAACATTTTTCTCCCTCATTCAACTTTTTTTGAGATTTTCAACTATTTTCGAAGTTTTCAAACTCTTTAAAATATTTTTAAAATTATCTATGTTTTTTTGCACTTTTCAACTTCTTAGCTTAACTCATATATTATCAACTTTATCAGCCTTCTTCACCTGGTTCAACCTCTTGCAACTGTTTTTATTTTTTTTTTGACTTTTCAACTTCATAAACCTTATTCAACTTTTGGAAAATTTAACCTCATTCAATTTTTTCGACTTTTTCAACCTCATTCAATTTATTTCGAGATTTTCAACTTTTTTCAAGCTCTTGTAATTTAATCGACTTTTCAACCTCATTTAACATTTTTTAATCTCTTTCAACTTTTTTTAACATTTTCTATTTTTTTTTTCGAATTTTCCAACCTTATTCAACTTTTTTCGAGTTATTCAAACTTTTTCAAAATTTTTCAACCTCTTTCAACTTTTTTCAACAGGTTCCATATTTTTTGAACTTTTTCAACCTCGTTCAAATTTTTTCGGCTTTTCCTCATTTAACTTTTTTCGAGCTTTCAATCTCTTTCAACTTTTTCAATACTTTCATATATTATCGAGTTAATCAACCCTTTTCACCTGCTTCTACCTCTCTCAACGTTTTTCAACATTTTCCATACATATATATTATTGTATAATCAACTTCTTTAAATTTTTTTTAACTTGTTTTCGGCTTTTCAACCATATTCAATATTTTTTAAATGTTTCCGACTTCTCATTCAATTGCATTACATTTTTTCGACTTTTTCAACCTGAAAACGAAAAACCGAACTTTGGTCGGTCTCCTGGTACTATAATATTAAACGATTTTAATTTGAATGCCTACTGATGTAATCTCATCAAAACATATTTAATTTCAAAGCTCATGGCAACCGACACCATTGCACCAAATTTTAAAAAAAGTTACTCCCATAGCACACTAAATATAACACTTACCATTTTTTGGATGTGTGGGAGGTGCCACGCCCACTGATGCAATCCCATCGAAATCTGTTTAGTTTCAAAGCATATATGTAGTAAGCGACGTCTCTATGCCAAATTTAAAAAATATTACTCCCATATAGTGTTTCACCGAGACTACGATGCAGCCTCGTTTTTGACTACGAGAACGAGGCGAGACCGAGGCGAGAACGAGGCGAGATGGAAAAATAAATTTTCCTCGCTTGACCGAGGCGAGGCGAGATCACATGGCACCTCGCCTCGTCCTCGCCTCGGCCTCGCCTCGTCCTAGCCTCGTTTTCGAAACCAAGAGCGAGGCGCGTTTTGACCAAATCTGAACTCGTAAGACCCATATGCAGATTCAAAATATGAATTTTAATTTTTATATTAGAATCTATATTTAACTAATATTTTAGTATTTTATTTTGAGTAAACTACTTTGTTTTATTTCTTACGAGTTCAGATTTGGTCCAAGCGCTAATGCACAGAAGTGCTAGGATCGCATCACCTTTTATGCGACTTTGCCTCGATTGATCGATTAGGGAAGCATGTAAGGCTATGTAAGGCTATAAGCAAAACTGCATGATTGACAACACTGCATTGAAATTGATTTATTCTAATAGTCTTTCTAAGAACCGGTAAGGTGAAGCGAAACGCACAGCGTAATGCTAGTATATAAATAAAGATCAATACGAAATATTTGACATACATATATGTTTCTTATGATTTGAGATGCTCCGTAACATAGTTTACGATAAATGGGTGATGCCACCCCCACATAAGAGAAAATCAGAATTCATCATATAAAGGGTTTTTCAATAGGGACGCTACAAAAGTAGCTGTCCAATAGGGACAGCAAACGACGCCATATTTTTTTCCGCTCTTTTGACATTTCTCTTCAATACGGTTTGTCATTTCATCATGAAAAGATATACGATCCAACAACGAGTCAAAATTATTAAAATTTACTACCGAAATTCGGAGTCAGTGGCCTCAACCTTAAGAGCGCTACGTCCAATTTATGGTCGTCATAATCGCCCTGTCAGTTCAAAAATTGGGCGTCTAGTGGAAAAATTTGAATCCACAGGCACAGTAAAAATTGTTCCCGTGCCAGTGAGACAAAGAAGTGCCCGTAGTGTCGAGAATATTGCTGCCGCTAGCGCATCAATAGAAGAAGACCCAAATCAGTCTCTCACACGTCGTTCTCAAGCGTTGGGCATCTCTGTGACGTCGTTGTGGCGAATTTTGCAAAAAGACCTTGGCCTACATCCTTACAAGATCAAATTGACGATAATTGATAATAATGGCATCAAATGTTCTTTTAAAAGAAAAATGAATTTCATTGATATCCCAAATCGTTTTTGTTTTATTTAAAAAAACTTTTGTAGCGCTCTTATTGAAAAACCCTTTATTATCAACTACTTGATGCAGATTAATAAAACTTGGTATATTTGTAAAAGGTAGAGGCATAACTAAGATTCAATAAATAAAATGGGCGGTACCATGCCTTCAATATAAGAAAAAAATTAACTTTATCATATCTCAATATCTATTTGACATAAGATTTGGTTAGTGTTTCACCGAGGCTACGAGGCAGCCTCGTTTTTGACTACGAGAACGAGGCGAGACCGAGGCGAGAACTAGGCGAGATGGAAAAATAAATTTTCCTCGCTTGACCGAGGCGAGGCGAGATCACACGGCACCTCGCCTCGTCCTAGCCTCGTTTTCGAAACCAAGAGCGAGGCGCGTTTTGACCAAATCTGAACTTGTAAGACCCATATGCAGATTCAAAATATGAATGTAATTTTATATTAAAATCTATATTTAACTAATATTTTAGTATCTTATTTTGAGTAAACTACTTGGTTTTATTTTTAACCCGCATGTGCTTCTTACGAGTTCAGATTTGGTCCAAGCGCTAATGCACAGAAGTGCTTGGATCGCATCAGCTTTTATGCGACTACGCCTCGATTGATCGATTAGGGAAGCATGTAAGGCTATGTAAGGCTATAAGCAAAACTGCATGATTGTCAACACTGCATTGAAATTTATTTATTCTAATAGTGTTTCTAAGAACCGGTAAAGTGAAACGCACAGGGTAATGCTAGTATATAAATAAAGATCAATATATGTATGTTCGTTGCTAGGAGTCCATAAACCGTTCAACCGACCGACGAAAGATTTGACATACATATATGTTTCTTATGAGAGAAAAACTACTTGATGCAGATTAATAAAACTTGGTACATTTATAAAAGGTAGAGCCATAACTAAGATTCAATTAATAAAATGAGCGGTACCATGACTTCAATATAAGAAAAAAATTAACTTTATCATATCTCCATATCTATTTGACGTAGATAAATAAGATTTGGTACATATCTTTCCTATAGTTTGTAAAAGGTTCATAGCTTAGTTTGGTTTGGAAAATAGGCAATGCCTCTCCTTCCCATATAAGAAAAGGATTAAATTCATCATATCTCATCCAATTCACCAAAAATAAAAACAGATATTTTATTTTATTTCTTGAGGCTTGATCAGCCCGGATGTATAATTTTTTATTTATTTTAATAAAAACCTTGCTTTTTTACCGAGGTGCCTCGGCCGAGAACGAGGCGAGGAGAGGCGAGGCATGTGATGGCAAGATCTCGTCCGAGGCCGAGGCGAGGCGAGGCTTAAATTTATAAAACGAGGCGAGACCGAGATCAACTAGAACCTCGCCTCGCCTCGGCCTCGGTGAAACACTAGATTTGGTATATATCTTTCTTATAGTTTGTAAAAGGTTCATAGCTTAGTTTGGTTTGGAAAAATAGGCAATGCCTCTCCTTCCCATATAAGAAAAGAATTAAATTCATCATATCTCATCCAATTCACCAAAAATAAAAACAGATATTTTATTTTATTTCTTGAGGCTTGATCAGCCTATCAGCCCTGATACATGTATAATTTTTTATTTATTTTAATAAAAACATCGCTTTATTACCGAGGTGCCTCGGCCGAGAACGAGGCGAAGCGAGGCGAGGCGAGGCGAGGCATGTGATGGCAAGATCTCGTCCGAGGCCGAGGCGAGGCGAGACTTAAATTTATAAAACGAGGCGAGACCGAGATCAACTAGAACCTCGCCTCGCCTCGGCCTCGGTGAAACACTACTCCCATAGCACACTAAAAATATAACATTTAACAATTTATGCTTGTGTGGAAGGTGCCACGCCCATAGATGCCATTGCGCCCACTTTTGGTTATAAGATACCTTGTAGCCAGTATACTATACATATCTACCATACAAAATTTCATAGCGATTGCGTTGTTAGTTCTCTTATTATGACGTTTATAAATATTGTGGGCTGTGCCACGCCCTTTAACGAGTTTTGCCAGCATAGTGGCATAGCTTGTTATGATGACCGCTTTTAGCTGTATTGTCGTCAAAATTTTATGAAAATCGTAGGCGCCGTTTTGAGTAATATTGCATCAAAATTTTGAATTGTTGAAAGCTGCCACGCCCTCTGCTCCAATTCCGCCCACTTTTAGTTCTATTAAAGATATTTATTATTTGCCAAATTTCGTCTACCAAATTTCGTCAAAATATCTTAAGTAGTTTCCGAGTTATCACGTTATAAAAATAAAAGTTTAGGGCTGTGCCACGCCCCTGTTAGGGTCCTTAAGAACTTATAACCTAGCCCAACGGGCTAGAAACGGCTGCAGCCGTTTTCGAAATAAAGTTCGGTTGTATACATATTTATTTATATATTTATATACATACAATTTTAGCTCGTTTAATAATAGTAGATAGATAGAGCGACTATAAATTCGTGCAAGTAAACAGAATATGCTCATTCACAATAGACTGAACTCTTCACTATCAATAGCCGTGTTTTTTTTTGACGCGGGTATAAAGGCCTCAACCCATAGAGTACGTCAAGTCCGTTGCGTCAAAGTTCACAACTGACAAGACGGAAATAAAGGAAGAAATCGGCCCAATGAATACGTCCGCAACGCATTTCAAGTCAAATAAAAAATCAAAAAAAAAGCTTTTTGAATGATTAGTTACATTATTTCTTCTTTATACTGTGCATTAATATATTTCTTAAACATGAAAACAATTTTAATTTTCTTATCGCTTTTTTTTTCTTCTATGTTTCACACTAACTCACATATGTCAAAGTATTCAACGTACATCAAAAGTTAAAAGTTGCCCAACTTCTTCCGTTGCGTTGCCGGATAAGTTGCTTATGGGACGCTCTTCATACAAACCAATAGATTTCATCTTGGTTGTCAGTTGTAAACTTTGACGCAACGGACTTGACGGACTCTATGGGTTCAAGCCTTAAGATAGTTATCTCAAATGAAAAAAAAAACGGCTTTCGCCGCTTAATGTTTTCGTGAGTCAAATTTGGCAGCACTGCCGTAGAGCAACTGTCAAACAAAAACGGACAACTGAATTAAATCAATTTTCTTTAGACCGAGCAGAGCTTCTTCTTCTTCTCAGGATATACCAGTCATTTTCGAATAGCATGTCTACCAGCCCAATTCTGAATACTCCAACGCTTATTTGCACGACTAATATTTAAGCGGCGATTATATCGCCGGCTAATTTCTCATGCAAAAAAAATTTTTATCGGGTAACCGCGTCAAAAAAAACACGGCTAATGTAGAATTATGTTGTCAAACTTAAATTATGCAACCGTAAAAAGTTGCACCAAGGAAAGACAAGAAATCTGACAACGCGCGCTTTTAGCTATGAGTGTGTAATTTTAAAATGGCTGTCTCTTATCTCCGCTAATTTTCACAGAAACGGTAGGCATAGACATAAAGAAGAACTACCGTCACTTAAGGGCCAACTAAACCATGCACGATTTGACTGCAGTCAACTTCTGCAAGTGTGCGAATACACACAAATCGTATATCAAAAGGGCCAACTAAACCATGCACGCTTTGACTGCAGTCAACTTCTGCAAGTGTGCGAATACACACAAATCGTATATCAAAGCTACAACGTACTTAACAAAAAGTTTCGTTCAATTCCCACAAATGTCATTTGCTTAAGGAAAGAGCGAAACTGAACGCACTTTCTGTACGGAATCAGCTGTTTATGCATTGTATACATAAGAAAAAATTTTTGCAATGGACCTTGTGGTAGAAAATACTTTTGTTTTGAAATTAATAGAAAATGTGAAAAGAAGATAATTAAACAGTAAAATAGACGCATTTTATTGTAATCGAAATGTAAAGGAAAGGGCTTGGAGTGCAGTTGCAGAAACATGCATTTTAATGTACACACACACAATACATACAACAATTTGATTGACAATTCAGTGATGCCACGTGCTGCATTTGCCAATACTTTTCCCCACAATCTACACGCATAGTACAAAATGAGCAATTTTGTTTTCTTATTTTTTTCTTAAAATTAGTAAAAACAATATCTGGATTACATATTTTTTGCTTTAAGTATTTTAATAAATGTCATTGAATAACATTTTGTGAATGAAATCAATTTATTTAGGAAATATAAGAAATAAAATCTAAGCAATTGTGGGAATATTTCCCACACTTGCAACTATGGCTACATCGCTTCTTAAGTTCAACGAAGTATAGCCACTAAAAAGTCTTCTCGTTCAAATTTGACAGTAGGTTGCGCTAGGCGATGCATGGTTTAGTTGGGCCTTTAGAATTGCTACTACCATGATAATTGTACCATGAGTTCTACCATGTAGCCAACCCAATATGATAAACTTTCGTGCGCACAAGTAGAAGGAGAAGGAAAATCGGTACCTTAAACTCATCGCTGACATGTTGGCAAATTGCCATTCACGATAGAATTTCGCCGTTGAAATTTCTTATTTATCCCACCTGGCATAAATCCAAAGCTGTCAAATGCTTTTTCACAATTGCAGACAACTTCACTACTTATATCTTAAAATTACTTTCTAACCTAAAAAAAGTTGATTTAAAAGAAAATTAAAGAAGACGGGAATAGAGCAAAAGGAAAATCAAGTAATCGCATTTGTGCGATTATTTTGTGTAAAAATACTCCGACTTGTGTTAATTAAACTATTGCTTTTTATTTTAAAAACTGTTCCGTTCAATAAGATTTAATTTAATGTTCTAATACATATCCACGAAAACGTCCAGTAACAGAGCAACAGCAACAACAAATTACCTGCAAAGTCAACGAAATTGGCGTAAAAGAAAAAGCCAAAAAGGCCAAAATTTTAATACACAATTCTTAGAAAGCGATGGAAAAAAATTAAAACTGAAAATAAATAAAGACTTGGTCGCTTTTCATCTTTATTTTAACCGCGGATACCGTTCTATGACTTGACAAAAGTGTTATAATTTTCGTTTCTATGTGACAAACACCCGCTTGCCTTAAAAAATTTTAAAAACACTAAATTAAAATCCAGTCTCCCAACAGCAGCGCAGCTTCCTTCGTTAAACCCTCGTGCCAATCTTCGTTTGTTTAAGAAAAGTGCAATGCCAGCACCGACTTTGGTCCAATTTATTGGATTAGGTTATTATTGGTCGTCGCCTGTGTTGATTGTTATTTTTGTTAGATAATTTATTCGTTTGTTTGTTAAAATTTTGCAATTATTAATTCAACAAAATATTTTAATTTAAACAAAATAATAGAAAGTTAAGCATTAAAATCAAAATGAAAAATTCTTGGTCATCGTCCCGAATTGCAACAAATTTTACTACGCGCCCGTCCACGCCCGCATTCATATTCACCAAGCCAACGTCCAAAGCCGAAACTTGTAGTGTAATTCAATTGCACCGAAGCGAAGCTACATCAAGTGCTCACGCATCGATTGTTGATCGCAATGTCAAGAAAAAACAGATGATGGTAGGTAAACATTGCCTTTTATACCGGTATAGTTATTATTTTATAGTGAACCCAAATGTTTTCCATTTCATGAAACTTTTCTTCTAGAGCAAGTACCAAAGTATAAAAATATCCTCAAGTTATTCTAAAATAGTCGATATATTCGTCAAGGTGGGGGGAATATAAATCAAAATTTAATTATTCGAATAGTGCTATACTGGACTCAGAAGCGAAAAAGGCGTATCTCAATAAAATGTATATTCGTTATTCTAATGCTATCGGATAGCTTAAGAAATTATGCCCTTAATGAACTACTCCAAATGCCGGTATCTTAATTCTAACAGAGAAAATTCTCTTAGGAGATTTTTTAAATATCAATTTCACATGTATTTCAACAAGTTTACATAAAGAAAACATTAATTATCTCGAAACGCATTTGTTTGAGATGTGCCCTTTTCGCGTCTGAAGGCAGTATGGGCGTCGAAAGAGGCTGATAAAAAGTTAAAATATTTGAAGCTGGTATGGAACTCTTACTAGGGTGAGTCGTTAGTAGTTAGTCGACCTTTAACTTCTTTTTTAAGTTCAAATGGCTACCGCAAATCAGTTATTAAGGTTATGTGTTTCTGATTGTCTGATTTATGCAGACTTGGTCGTAATCAATTACATTTGGTAATTAATAACATATGCAATTAACATACTTGTAATTTTGAAATTGAAATGTTTCAATTACAATTACATGTTAATGTAATTGAAAGTGTACGTATTTTCAATTATGTACTTGTAATTGTAATTGCAATATTTTCGACGAAAATTACTGTAATCCAAAATATGTAATTGAAAAGCAAAATAATTGAACGAAATTTGCAATGGATTACTTTTACTTGTAATTTCCAATATTTCAAGTAATCAATTACAAGATATAAATATGAATTACATTCATATAAATACATATTATTGCTTGTAAGCACCTCTACGTTATAAGATGAGCCCATAAACCCAAATCTCCTTTACGATAGCTTGAGGAATCTGAGGTCGACGTCATTAACTCAATGAGTCAGTCACGCGAAAGTTCTTGTTTTACATTCCCATATAAATCATATGCAATATCATAAATATTTTTTGTGAATTTTATAAAATTTTATCGCTTCCTAAAAAATTTTGTTTCAAATTTTAATATATGTAATTGCAGAAAAATGAGTAATCAATTACATTTTCGTTTCAAATTACTTGGCAAAAGTAATGGATTACAATTCTCTAAGGGATTACATTTTCATAGATTACTACTCCAATTACAACAGTACATAATTAGAATTGCATGTAATTGTAATCTTAAGTTACATGTAATTGAAATTAATGTAATTGAATAAACTTCAATTACAATTACTTTTAATTTATTTTTTCAATTACAAGTGAATGATTACTTGTAATTGTAATTGAAAAAAATGTAATCCAAAAATACCTAAGTCTGGACTTATGTAATTTTCAGAAATACGTTTTGAGGTAATTTACTAACCTGAGTTTTTTTTTTTCATTTAAAAATGAGAAAAAACTTTATTCTTAAGTAGTCGTCCCCCTCTTTTCCCAACGTCGACCAAAAAAGTTTTAGTAGTCCACTGCAATTTCTGGTATCATATTTTTATATGCTTCTTGATTGTCAATACACAGATTCTGTTACTCTTTAGGAAGTAATAGGATCAGAAAAAAGTTCATATTGGCCTCTGGACTGATACATATATGAATTCTAGAGTATCGATAGATTCTATTGTTGCTGGTATAGCAGCTGCAATATCTGAAGAGAATCTGGTCAACTCACCAGTGTCATGTATAATGTAGGTGTCGGTAATGGTTGCGCTTGAGTCAGCTCTACTCTGGTGGGATTGCTCAAACTTTTCTATTCCACCCAGTATAAGATCGAAATCAATATTTTTTTCTCTAAGCTCTTTTTTGACGAATTTCAAAACTTTTTTGGGTTCAACAAAAATTAACTTGGACAAGGTTATAACTTAAGATTATTTTTGCAGATTCTGAGTCCATTTGGTGTAAACAATGAAATTTGCGTCAAATTGCATGTGTACAATCGGAACTATTAAAAACTAGTTTTAAAATTACACAAAAGCTTACTTTAGTAACTGCTTTTCCTTCGTTACCCGGCACTTTGACGTATAATATCTTATGTTCGGATTTGATTCCCTTAAACACGCCCACGTCAGCTGGTTGGGATATGTGAGTGGTGTTTGGTAAGAGCGTATATAAAATCATTCCATTATTGCGGCAAAAATCACAGCTCAAGCGACAAGTGTGACTTGTGTCCATCTACAAGCAGCAACGCTGACCTTTGATATTGTTGTTAGTCACTTTCCTAGTAGCCAGTCATCTGGCATGCTTTGAACCAAGGCTCAAGGAGGGAGCTTATACGGAAAAACAAGAAATGGCGGAAATGTTTTTACGTCAGCACTGAAAACCAAAAGAGCAGTTATGGTCTTTTCGTCGTTTCCAAATGTGACACTGTATAAGTTTCTCCAGCCCCCAGGAGCCAAAACAACCCCCGGCTTTTTTTAATACGCTCTAAATGAATCTTAATTTTCTTAGTATAATTTATAAATTCACGTACACATCTACATCACAAGCAATTTAAACTAACATTCGAAACTAGAAAATCAAAAAAAATTCTTAAAATACATATACTGGGTTTTAATAGTTTATGTAAAAGAAAAGAAAGTTTAAAAATAATAATGTAAGTGCTATTTTAGTGATGCATAATTGACGAATAAAAGCTCGTGATAAGTGAGTTACAGAATTTATTCGGCGTATAAGTAGTATGTACAACTGATACAGTTCATAGCGTAAAAGAAATAGATAAAAAAATTATCAAAAAAGAAATATATATTCAACTGATGTTAAGGTACAGTATACCGAATATAGACTGATGAAAAGGCCGCTGTACATCAAACCGGTTCGGTCATCATACAAAAAATAAAAGTTTGGAAAAACAAACCCCTATTTGAAGCTTACCTTGAGGGTATCTAGTGAACAAAATAGTCTATATTCCATAACTTCAGCAGGTGATGTTCGTTGTTTATAAATGATATATTTTTACAAAGGGCTTAATTTGAACTACTTTTTCTTGATGTCCTTTTGAGGTCCGAAAGATAATTTTTCAAAGGTTCGTACAACCCTAATTACATTTTTTTACGTAAGCTAAATCCCTATAAACATATTTACTTTTTGCCCACAAAGTGCTTTATTAATTTTACAAGCAAACAAGTTATAGCAGTTCAAAGATTTTGTGCAATGCTTATATAATAAAATTTCTTAAACTCAAATCTTGGTCGACAACTTTTGTTCAATTAATACAAAACTGAAAAATATTTGTTATTTTGTCATAAAAAAAAATGTTCGCAGGTCTATAAATAGTCTTGTAAGACAACATTGTGGTTTGTCAAATCATCCTTATAAATACAATGAAGAAGAATAAAAAAAGTTATTAAACTAAATTTTAGCTTTGGATTTAAGGAAAAACGTTGGGGAAAAATTCATTAGATGTAAGTGCAATTTGGAAAATAACTGGTCAATAATCCTCCAAAAATAAATTTTTCTAGATTAAATTATAAATTTGACCCAAGCAAAAATAACAAGGATACTAACTTAAAACATCTTCAGGGGCGTTGTCAAAATTTTGATTGAATGGTTAAATTAACGTAATTTCACTAGTTACAACTGAAACAATAATTTAATTAAACACGATTAGCATGTATCAAGAAAACAAACTTTACAAGATAACCTGTAACTATGGCATAAAATATTAGTAAGAGTTACTAAGGCTAATATTAGTCGGAGTTAACAGTTTTGAAAGTGTGCTTTTTGTTACAGGTTAATTGTACACAAATAAATTATTGCTTCATTGTATTGGAGCCAACATTTATATTAACTGCATCAATTAATTGAAATGTTGAAAACATCTCTGAAGATGCTTAAAGCCCATAGCGAAAGGTTGGGCAAAGCCATGAAAATGAATTAGTTTTATTCATCAAAATACAAGTAAGCAGAAATGTTCGCTATTAAAAAATAAAAAAATAAATATTTTTTTTAGATAAAAACAAACATATTGGTCAGATATTAAACTATTTAGAATTTTTTTTTGTTGAGTACAAAATCGAATTAAATATTTTTTAGTTATTTTCCAATTTCTTTTTGCTCTAAAGTATATTTGTTATTTTGTGCTTAGTCATTTTTACGAGGGTTTGATTAAAACCAATTTTGTCCTGAGCGTGTTAATTGATATAACTTCAATTTCAATTGCACAGCTAGCAGGGCATATACTAATATATACTAATATACTGTACAACAGTGGGTGGCGGCCCCCATTCAACTAAAAATCCCAAAACTCTATATCTTGTCACCTAAGGCAGACTTTTTCTACATTTTAGTAAGTCGGTTTTTTCGTTAAATTTCAACGGAATAGGACATAAACTCTGTCCGCGCAGTTTTCAGGTTTGAGCTAGGAAGCTCAAATGTTGGGACAATTATTTTTATTCCTCAAGCTATAATGTAGGAAAAAATAAACAAAATCCCTGTCCTAAAGTTTGAAAAAAAAAAAAACACCCTAATATAAGTACATACATTAAGGTGTTTTTTTTTTTAAGAACTTCAGAAAATAGTTGCTTAGTATGTATATATGAAAATGGAAATTCAACCCCAAGGAAATTTTTGAATTCAGATATTTAAAGGTTTTTCAAAGCCGATTAATCTATGGGAGCATCATAATATTAATTGAAATGTAAATAATTTTAGATATAAGCCTGATATACTGATGGTGATATTTTTGACAATTTTGTGCTCTTTTAAAAATTCATTAATGAAATTACTCTAACAGTATCAGTTTCAAAGTTACAGCCCTTGAAAGTCAATATAGATCACAAAAATGCAAAAGATAACAGAATAAAACTTTAAATCAAGATATATAGATAATTTAACATTTGTTGTTTATATAAGAATTTGATAACTATACTGAAATTGTTTTTTTTTTTTAATATTTGGTTTGAAAAATTTTTCGATCGGATAATTAACTTATGAAGATAAAATTTGGAGAAAATGCTTAAGAAATAAAATTTATTCCAATTGTCTTTTTTATGTTTAAAAAACAAAATCTCAGATTAGTCTAATACATATAATAAACGATCTAGTTACGTTACGTGCTATAACTTATTTTTATACATTTGGGATGTGTTTGTCGATCAGATTCTAACACTTGTATAAGATATTTTCTTTGATCACCATTGGTTTCCCATAAATGAGGATCACTGTCTAAGAAGTTATATTGATCAAATACAGAAAATGATTTATTTGTTGCCGATAATATTTGATAATATAGAATCATCATTTTTAGATTTTACTTATTACATATGTATCTATTGCGTCCACCAATTTCGGAGTCGTTTGTTTTCATTGATCTAACCCTTTTCATATTTTCATCGAAAAAGTGTTGAAATTTCAAGAGAGAGAGAAGCAGCCTGCGAAATATTTTATGAATTTCTCCGTGTTAAGGCGAACTTACAAAGAGTTTCAATTCCTGATAAGAAAATTTTATAGCAAATAGCACATTGAACCATTAATAAAACTATAAGAATACAAATTTCACGGAAAGAATCCATAATATTAAATTTAGAAATCTAAATAAAAATCCAAAGTCAGTAGTAGCAGTATTAAAATAAAATTTTATCAAAATAATTTAGTATCTAGAAAAGTATTGACCTTACAAGTTCGAGTATAGAGACATTTTTTTTGAAGAATTTTGAAAATTTTCATAAAGTTTTGCGTTTAGATTAAACAATTGATATCCAACAATTAATTAATGAGTAACCAAGCACTTATTCAAATATTTTGTATTATATTGTATAATTTAATTCTCTTTAAAATTTCCGAAAAGTTTTTTTTCGATTAAATCAAATTAATTAACGTTGTCAAAATTGGTTGTAAAAGATTGATATGACACTTTGAATTATCCAAATCTATTCTTTTTTCGTTCCGATGGTGCATATGTTTATGTTCATTACATTGAAAAATTTTCTTGATATAAGTACCTAATAGTCCGGGAGGTAGAGTTGTATTTATTATAGTCATTTCCTCTCGCTAAATTTTTGGGGCAAATGGTAGTTTAAGCATTGCTGATAATCGGAATAAGCGTCAGTCACCAGAATCGTGGTGGGCCTGGTTGTGAGAGGCCGACAAAAAAATTGTTCTCAACAACTCGGAAAGTAAGTCATAAGTAGAAAAATATGTTATGGTTATGTGTATGATTTCTATTTGCTATTTGTACATACAGTGAGCGTCAAAAGAAAGTAAACACCAATTCTTCATCCTTAAATTATCTTATTACAAAGTTATTATTGATAAAAAGTAATATTACAGAGTTACTACTATACCATTTAGAGATTTACTATTATAAAACATGAAATCAAAACAAGTGACAACATTGCTCATATCTCTCTAATGTGAAAATACATGGGTAATTCCATGGTAACTCGCGTTACATCCAGAAAGTATTTTGGAGTTTAATGATGCCATAAATTTTAATTATTTAGAATAACTAATAAAATTGGATTCTTTGTGAACACATAACATTCCTCATGTCCTACATTAGTCTAAAAATTCAGTGTTAAATAAATCCAGTAAAATAATAAATTGTGTTGGTAACTCGTGTTATCAGTTTTGGACATGTTCAGAGAGTAAATTTCATTTGAAAGTTTCTCCGAAATTTGTGAGTAGTACTTACTTACTTGGGTGGCCATAACAACCCGTTACCGGGTTACGGCCGACCTCAAAAGCTCTCTCCAGGCGCCTCTGCTTTGCGCACGCCTTCTCCAATCATTCACACCAAGCGTGGATAGGGTTTCCTCGGCTTGGTCTTTCCATCGGAGGCATGGTCTTCCTCTTCGTCGTCGCCCAGCGGCTTCCGCATCAAACACCTTTTTCGCCGGAGCTTCTTCGTCCATACGCACAACATGTCCCAGCCAGCGCAGACGTTGAATAGTGATGCGCTTGACTATGTCAATGTCAGCGTAGAGCTCGTACAGTTCGTGGTTCATTCGAATACGGTAGTCGTCGCCGACGTGAACAGGACCGAAGATTTTGCGAAGAATTTTTCTCTCAAACACCCCAAGCGTGGCTGCATCAGTCTGCGACACAACCCATGCTTCTGCGCCGTAAAGTAGCACGGGTAAGATGAGCGTCTTGTAGAGTGTCAGTTTTGTCGGGCGAGAGAGGTCTCTACTACTCAATTGCTTACTGAGACCATAGTAACACCTATTAGCAAGAGTTAGTCTTCGCTTTATCTCCAGGCTGACATCGTTTTGAGTGTTCACGGCGGTGCCAAGATAGGTGAATTCCTTGACAACTTCGAAAGTATAGTTGTTCGCAGTAACAAAGGATCCAATACGCCGCGTCTCCCTGTTTGTGGACAGCATATACTTTGTTTAGCCCTCGTTCACCGTCAAACCCACTTTCGCTGACTCTTTTTCGATAGCAGAGAACGCAGCAGTAACATCTCGCTTATAACGTCCAATGATATCAATATCATCGGCATATGCAAGGAGCTGGACACTTTTGTAGAAAATAATGCCATTACGATGTACACTGGCTCTTCGCAACACCCCTTCCATCACAAAGTTGAAGAGGTTGCAGGATAATGGATCGCCCTGTCTGAAACCTCGTTCGGTATCAAATGGTTCGGAGAGGTCCCTTCCTACTCTAACGGAGCTGGCTGTGTTGCTCAACGTCATTCTGCAAAGCCGCACCAGCTTCGCAGGTATACCGAACTCAGACATGGTGGCATACAGGCAATCCCGTATCGGGCTATCGAAAGCTGCTTTAAAATCGATAAAGAGATGATGGGTATCGATCTGTTTTTCGTGGGTTTTTTTTTTTTTTTTTTTTTTTTTTTGAGAGTAGACTGCTTTATATTTGACATAAATAAATGAGCAATATATCAATAAGCTTACCATTATTAGAAACAGCGACAATTAATCGAAATTTTTAAAGTAATTCAAGAATTATGTGGTAACTCGCGTTACAAAAGATTGGTAACTCGTGCTACCAAATACTTTTATACCAATATAAGGAGCTTTTTCTAGCTGTAATACACAAGAATATAAATAAAATCAAAGTTTAATAATAATAAGGAACTTTTTCAGTCTTTAATGTGCAAAAATTAAACAAAAATTTAAATTAAACAAAAATTGAATAATAAACCAAATTACTCTAGAATGCATAGCTCGGGAATGCAGTGAATTATGATTTAAGTACAGATAATGGTATATTATCCTCAGAACTATAACTATCACTACTACATCCATACACATCTTCATAATAGAATGTTTTGGTTTGATGCCCATGTTTACTTCTTTTGATGTTTGGGCCATTTGCAGTTTCTCATTTTGCCAGTAAATCAAATGGGTTTTGGATATTCCAACGTTCATTAAGTATTATTTCTTTCTTTTCTACTTCTGACAAACTATCAATTTTTGCTCTCTTCTTTCGGCAAGCTTCCCTATATGTCTTTTTGAAATCATCGTATTTTCCCTCTACTTTTAATTTTTCCCTCCTTCTTTTCATTTTTTAGGTAGCCGAGAGCGGCATTTGGTCCTAAACCAAAAAACAAATTTCATTCAAAAGAAGATAGATAAAAATTATAAGAAAATCTTGTTAAATGATGAAGATGCGAGTTACCGGTAACTCGCGTTACAGAAAGTACTTAGGGGAGAAGTGGGGGTTGTGGGCATGGGTCGGTTGTGGGCACCCCTACGTATATTTTCACAAAATGAAGATTGAGTTTCGTTGGTAATGTCATTCGCAAGCAATTACCCTATGTATAATTCATGCCAAATATCAAAGTAAACGGACGCGTTAGCTTTGGGAAATGAACGAATTGGTTTTTTTTGGGCTTTGAAAAGGTGGTGAAACTTTTTTCAAATATTTTCAATAGTGTATCAATCAAAGTGGATCGATTGGAAGGTAAGTGCAATGTATTTTTATTTAGTCGAAGTATTATGCTGAATAGAACAATATCGATTTGAACCAAAAAATTTATGCATAAACATTTTTTCATTATTTTTTAAAATGTCTGCTAAAGTTGGTTGTGGGCACAAAAATTGGGTGGGTTGTGGGCACCCGTTTTTTTAGTCAAATTTTTTATATACCTACAATTTCTCGTAAAATTGTTCTAAAAATTTGTTTGGAATTTGTTTTTTTTTTTTGCTCCATTATCATAGCTGAAATGATATTTCGCTTTTACAATACTTATAAAGTCTTATTCGTACGTTTGTTTGCCATTTTCACGCCACACTCTCTTTTTTACACACCTCTGGTGCGGGCATGCGGGCAAGTTATTATACATGTCAAAATTGTATTTCCGACGATGAATAACGCCTATGCAGGCTTTGAGATTAATAAACTGTCATTTTGTTCATATTAGTTGTGTTTTTTTATCATATTTTTCCATTTGTAGCATTTTTTCCAAGGGTGCCCACAACCCCCCCTAAAAAAAATTTTAGCTGAAAATGACGATTTTACGAAAGTCCATGTAAAATTTTTTTGCATGACGGAATCGGGTATGTTTCTTTATAATAAGTTAGCTTAGGTCTCTAGCTTTACACAGATACCCATATGTCCAAATAATATGCACTAGGTCGGTAATTATAAGCCGAAAACAAAACTATGCCCACAACCCCCACTTCTCCCCTACTGATCAAATGTTTTACTTCACTAAAAATAATTTTAAGTATATTTTTACTTATTAATAATAACTAAAAAGGTATAAAGGAAGATAATCTCACTATGGGAAAACAAACATCGGCTGATACTCGGAAAATTATATTAGATTTAGAAGAAAAAGTCAAATCCTTGCGTGAAATTGGTGAAATCGTAGGAAGAAGCCACTGAACAATAAAAAAATAGTTGATAACTACGCCAAACAGCATCAGGTTGAAGATTAACCGGGATCTGGACGCCCAAAGCGGCTTAGTGGTACTGAAGTTAGAACTGTAGTAAGAGAAGTAAAGGCATATCCAGCCTCAAGTGCAGTTAAATTATCAGAGAACATAACGCACTCATCAGGCAATCCAGTAAGTGCGAGAACAGTCAGAAGACCGATTCACAAAAATGGCTTACATGGAAAGATACCACGCAAGAAGCCATACATATCCAAGGTAAAGCAGAGTAGGCGTATGGTTGTTGCTAAAAAGAACAAAAATAAGGCTCTATCTTTTTGGAAAAACATACTTCATACAGATGAGAGCAAATTCGAAATTTTCGGAGCGACAACGCCTCCAAAAATATGGTCTGCTTAGAATGAAGCCTTCATAGAAAAGTGTGTTACCAACACTGTCAAACACGGTGGAGGCTCAGTTATGGTTTGGGGCTGTATGACGGCAACAGGTGTTGCTAATCTTGTTTTTATTGCCTGTACTATGAACTAAATGGATTACTTAGCCATTTTGAAGGACAATGTTGACCCTAGCGTCGAGAAATTAGGCTTGGCTTGAAACTGGATCTTCCAACAGGACAACGATCCAAAGCAAGCGTCGAAAATTGTAAAGGTGTGGCTACTGTACAAGACTCCTAAGACACTTGATTATCCGCCGCCGTCCCCGGATGTTAACCCGATCGAGCATCTGTGGGAACACCATTGACAGAAAAATCAGACAAAGGGCTTTTTCAAGCAAGGCAGGCTTAAGGAAGGCTCTAAGGGAAGAATGGAGCGAAATCTTCCCAGATGTAACAAAAAAATTTGTCGAGTCGATGCCTAGGAGACTAAACGAGGTGCTTAAGGCCAAAAGAAAACAAACCAATTATTAAATTATTTAAAAAGTTTACTTTTATAGTGAAGTTCTGTTCTCTTTTGTTTGCTGTTTACTTTTTTTTGAGGCGTAAAATGTGGTCTTTTTGTAATTAAAGTGAATTTATTTTTTTTTATTAGTTTTGTTAAATGTTTATATCGAAATCAGCTATTATTAAATAATTCTTGAATTCCTTATATTTATTTTTGATTTTGTGTCACTAACTTCATTTTAATAAGACAATTAATATAATACATTGCTTTTGCTCTTTATTTTTTTGTATATTAAATTTTGACAGCAATGTGCGTCAGATTATACATGCTATATGTGCTGATGCACCGATTTTGATCAAATTTGGTACGGAGATAGATTGAATCCTGAATCAAGACGTTTGTTTTAGTGGCCGATGCTACGCCCCTAACAAGAGAACACGTTTTTACTGCTAAGCTGATGTACCGATTCTGACGAAATTAGTTACAGAGATATATTCAACCCTGATTCCGCCAATTTTGATAAAATTTGTCTGAATCAAGACATTTGTTTTAAAGTGACTAAATTGGGAATGGCGAACTCTAGTACTAAGAATTTGTTAGATCTTCCGAACCCAATTTGCAGTACATTTTCGGTTATTTGTAACTATTTGGCGAATATCTTGCCGCAAAACTGCTGATAACGCGGTTACCGTACTTTGTGCGCAAAAGTTCAAACGTTTGACGGCTGTTGTTTCAGTTTGCGTCAAACTGCTGGAACGAAAGTCCGTCTAAGTCCGAATGCGGGCGGAAAAAAATCAGTTATCATATCTTCGTGGCGCCGACAACAGCTTTACGTTCACCGTAGACTGTTTTTCGGTTTCATTTACTAATGGCAGGGACTAATGATGCCACTACTCTAAAACATGAACAAATTATTCGGAATATGGTATGGACTTTTTTATGACTTATAGGTGAATTTTCGGAATTACAACCCTTACAGTTTTGATTTTTGACATTGTCTTCGAGATGCCTATGCTTTTTCAATCACAGCTTATGCAACAGATTTTCCAAAAGAAATATCTCAAAAAATTACTGAGATGTCTGCGGAATAATTTCGGACAAGCTCATTGTTCATATACTTTAAGTGTATGGTTTGATGAGAAACGTGCCATTTTCAACAATATCTATTGCGAAGCAAAATTTGTAAAAATGCGGACCACCAAATCAACCAAAACTTAATTATATTGATGCTTACCTGATTCGTTAATTTTGTAAGTGGGTTATGTTCAAAATTTGAAAAAAATTTTGTCAATTAATATGAATGTACTTCCCGAATAAGAATTTTTATCCGGATCGCATACGGCTGGTCCTATTAAAGATCCGGATCAGGCCCTTATGGGTTTGGTAACGCATGGAACCAGGCCAACCGGTCCAGGCAAGCCTGATATAATAATCAGTGCCGCATCAGACACACTGATCAGACCGAGTCTGGATCGCATTCTGTTGGCCATATTACAGATCCGGTCCGGACTTGGGCAATTGGAATCAGACCCGGATAGGTTTGGTAACGTATGGAGCCAGGCTTACCGGGCCAGGCAAACCTGATATGACACTGATCAGTGTGCCTGATGCGGTTAACGTAAACCAAATTTGTTTGTGCATTTACCATATGAGTATTCTTATTGTAAATTTATTTGTGTTGCTCTTTTAAAACTTCAAAGAACTTAATTTTGTTTTTCCTATCACCGATCAGAATTGCACCTAGGTCTCCCTGTGCCATGCCACTGATCAAAGATGCTCATCTTAACCAAATGTGCTATACGAGATACTAAAACTATACTACTTATCTGTCAAAAGAAAAAATTTAATATTCATTTAATATAGTTTGCAATTGATAATTCAATTAATATACTTTTTATCCAGCCAAATTGGCCAGGTTGGCTGATGTCTTTAAACTGCACATGTATGTTAACAGAGATTGCCCAGGCTCTAAGTCTAGTGGAAACGACATTCCTTTTTTTTTAAATTAAATAGAATTTCATAGAATAATTTATTAGGCTAACATGTTACTTGACGCAGATTAGAGAAAATACATGATCTTAATATTTGACTCTAATTTTCTTAAACCTGATCTGATCTGGCTAAGATGATCAGGGCCTTATAGGTTTATCTAATCTGACTAGCCTGATTTATTCTTGATTTGGATAAGCTGATCAGGGCTGTATAAGTTTTTATAGGGCTTCTCATTAATGAACATCGAACATTCGATGAACATCAATATTAATCGATTTTTTCCCAGCCCTATGACATACATGAAATTTAAAAACAATGAAGAAACATTTGTGGAAAAGTTAAAGAAACAAAATAGTCTAATTGCTAATAGTGAAATCAAATTAAACAAGTACTACGAAGTTAAAAGTAATAATTAGTAATAGATTCTAACACATTCCCAAAAGTGATTCAAGCCGGAAAACTCAATATAGGTTGGGAACAATGTAAGGTTGTAGATGGCTTAGAAATAACATACTGCTTCAAATCTGAAGGCTTTAATCACATAGCAGCGCACTGCACAAAAGAAGAAATATGTACAAAATGAATGGGAAAACATAACACAAGAGAGTGCATGAAAGAACAAACAGTAAAATGTATAAATTGCAAGCGATTAAATGAAAAATTAAACCTGGGATTAGACGAAAACCATGTAACATTCAGTAAACTTTGTCCAGCGTACCAAAAACGACTAGAGGCAAAAAATAATAGAATAGGTTACTAGCAATCAAACTCAATTCTAGGTATTTACACTAATATACAAGGCCTAATAAATAATTTCGTTGAAGTAGAAACTATAGCCGACAGCAAAAAATATGAATTTATAGCACTATCAGAAGAAACACACCTTACAGAGAATGTGGATGAAGTAAAGATTAAAGGCTTTAAAAAGATATCGTGTCTGTCAACCTCAACTAGAACCGGTGGTGCAACAATATATATTAGAAATGGTTGGACGGTGAAAAGCATAGATAGAACGATCGAAACAAAAATTTGGCTAGTGACATGCAAATGCAAACTTAGAGATCATGAATTATTTTTGATGGCGATATACAGATCGCCAAGCAGCTCTGAGAAAGAATTTTGCGATTTTTTCAGAGAACACGTTGAAAAATATACTGAAAATGCAAACAACATTATAATAGTAGGCGACATCAACATCGACTGGTGCGAAAATGATGTATATGAGCAGGAGATAAAACAAATTTTAGATGATAATGGTCTGGTCCAGAAAGTTAATGATTATACACGAATAATCGAAGGGGTCCACCCATCGTAGCCTGATTCGCAGTTGACTATGGTAGGGCTTACCGTATAGCAACATCTTCACACGAATGAGTATTTGTCTGATTAAAAGTGGATTTGGCCCTATGCTGGACTTTTTAAAAATTTTGGTGTGCAAAGCAAAAATGACACTAAAAATTTGTTAGATCTTCCGAACTCAACTTCCAGTACATTGTCGGTTTTTTGTAAACATTTAAAGAATAGTTTGCCGCAAAACTGCTGATAACGCGGTTACCTTACTTTGTGCGCAAAAGCTCAAACGTTTGACGGCTGTTGTTTCACTTTGCGCCAAACTGCTGGAACGAAAATTCGTCTAAGTTCAAATCGTCCAAATGAAGCCGGAAAAAAACATTTATCATGTCTTTGTAGCGCCGGCTTTACGTTCGCCGTAAACCGTTTGTCGGCTTCATTCACTAAGTGCAGGGACTAATGATGCCACTATTCCAAAACCTAAACCAATTAGTTAGAATATGGTATGGCTTTTTTACGACTTACATGTGAACTTTCGGAATTTTAAATCCTACAGTTTTGCTTTTTGACATTGCCTTCGAGATGCCTATTATTTTTCAATAACAATTTATACAACAGATTTTCCAAAAGAAATATCTCAAAAAATTACTGAGATGTTTGCGGAATTCCTTCGAGTAACATGGCAAATAATGTGAATCGAAATTGCAGCTTTATTTTAAACCACATGCAAAATAGATTTTTTTGAAACTGACATGTATACCAAGGAAACTACATTAAAAAATTTTGATTATTAAATCATACACGTAAGGTCCCTTGAACAATAAGCTTGCTCGAAATAATTTTGCAAACATCTCAGTAATTTTTTGAGATACAGGTAGTCCCCGACTTACGACCGAGATAGGTTCCTAGTCATCGGTCGTAAGTCGATTAAGTCGTAAGTCGAGTTTCATAAAAAATAACTACAGAAAAATATTACATACATACTGTACTACTAACTTTTAGGGTCAGGAGAAAAGAAACTACCCAAAATTCATATAGTTCAAACTTTATTTAAAATAATAATATGTAATAATAATAATAACACAAAAATATATATTGAAATGTGTAATAATAAGCATTTTCTATGAAAAAATTGGTCGTAAGTGCGAATAGTCGTAAGTCGAACGGTCGTAAGTCGGGGACTACCTGTATGTATATCCTTTTGGAAAATCTGTTACGTAAGTTTTGATTGAAAGAGCATAGGCATCTCGAAGGCATTGCCAAATTATGTCATGAGTATTGCTGCTCCTGCTTGTGCGTTTATATATTGTGTCAATTAAGCACATAAACTGTTTAATTTCATTTTAATATTCCAAAAAAAGTGAAGGTATTTAATAACCCAACGTTAGCAAAATATATAAATAAAAAAAGTGACTGTGCTGGCAGCACAATTGCCCTGCAATTGACAAATTCAAATCGTCTAACGTTAACAATCCGTGAGTCGAACTTTTGGTAATTAGCACGCTGTAGCAAAGGCTGCATATCGTTGTAGTAACATCGGGACCGGCTGGGCTTGTGCAATCTTCGTGATAGTGTTTAATCTGTGCGTTGTTACCAAGATGGCACCAATGACCAGGGCAATGGCTACATAACTGATGAATAGGCTGTGCGTATTTTGGGGCAAGCATACTTAGGGGACTTCACTGATGTGTGCTAACTGCTTTTGATGCTGATATTGTTGGTAGCATACTGGTTGCTCCACCCAAGTGGCATGCTGAATTTTGCGTTTGCAGTGTGTATTGTGGTGACAACTTGTGTACAACCCTTGATGGTTATTAGATCGTTTTTTATGGCGTAAATCCAATGATTAGAATGTTATAGCTGGTGCCATGCTGTTCTGTCGTCTAGTACGTTAAACTCGCATTTCAGGTAGGATTTATTGTCAAGCAAATCTAGCTTGCATTTGTTAACTGTAGATGCTTTGTTGTAACAAAATAACTCTTCGTCACTTAGCGATAAGCACTTGTCAAACTGTCCATGTGACATTGGAACAACCTTGTGGACTGATTGCAAGAAACCTTGTGGATAATTTTACCTCTGAAAGTGATTCATTTGTTAGAACAATGTGCAATATATGAAATTCTTTTGGATCTGCTAGCGGAAGTCTTAATGCTAAATATCAAATGGTTTTTTTGTGACTACTTCCTTGAGTTTGTTGTGCTTATGTATCTCTAGTAGGTTGTTTTGATGGATGGGTAGCTGCAAGTATAGTGGAATGTGAGCTTTAATTTTCATTAGTTTTTGTTTGAGTTGAAGTCGAGCTATCTAAAGTGATTTTTCCATGATGGCTGTCGATGAGAACGTCCATTAATGATGAACATTTGAATAGACAGCATGATATTGTTTTTGGATACAAGAAGTTTTTAATAATAATAATAGAGTTTAGTCACTTGAGTGCCCATACAATAAATTGTTACTTCTTGTGACGATTTTATCAAACTTGTCTTGAGTGATTAGCTGCTTCGCCTTAACAATTTTGATCGTGGAATTGATTAACAAGATTTGATTTTTCAAAAGAATTTCCAAATGATTATCGTTTTTCTTTAAACTGTCAATGGACATTTTTGTAGCGTAATTTTCACCGAGGATGCCAAAAAGTGAATTCGCAACATTTCCGACAGAAGATTGAGTTTTGACTGTAAGTTGAGTTAGAACTTGCGCGGTGAGTCGTCTTAAGAATTATCGCATAGCTTCTATAGCATTGAAGACCCATCACCAAGAAGGTTAATTTCTTAATGAAGTGGTCCAAGATCAAAGTATACCACCATGTTCCAGTTGGTAGTAGCAAACTTAATATTGCTAAGTTTCTCAAAATAAATTCCAGGTTTCTGAACAAACTATGTAATGTTGATTGGACTGTCTAGCGCAAGTGGCAACCTCAGTAATGTTAAAATAGTGGGTAGCAATCCAGTGGGGTCGATCTGTGAACTGGCTTTTTGAATATCTCCTGTTATGTTTCGACGTTACAGACTCTCACTAATCCATCGTCACCCTTGTAGATCTTAATTATGACTCCCAATGGCCTTTTCAATACTGGGAGGTTACCTTCCTTGTGCATTGAGCATTGTGTTGGGCTTTATATCATTAATTGGGTTCTTTCATTTATGCCATTGCTGCAATTCATTAAGGTACTCCTTAAACCAAGGCTGGTTTACCACAAAAAATGTGTTTAAGCTTCGATACTAGTTGCCATCGGTGCTAGTTTTGCTTTTGGATTTGTCGCATGTTCAACAATGCTTGACGTAAGTTCTTCACCTATTAAAAAGTGATCAGGAGTGATAGCATTTATATCAATAGCATCTGATGATGAAGATTTCAGTGACAACAGCTTCAAGCTCTTCATAACAAGAAATGTTTTGCTGATTGTACCGCAGCTTTCCATAAATCACCAAAGTGTGGTGACCTAGGTGGAATTAAATGAAACTCCACTCCCTTTGCAATGCATGTTCGACACACTTTCAGTGCGAGAATATATTGCGTCATCGACTTCCTTGTTCTCACAAAGCTGGACCATTATCGCAGTACAATGTCTTGCAATATCCTCTTCTTGAGATGAATCTTTTTAATGCCCCTATAAATTCTTCAGTAGTTAAAGCAGTGGCTAGTTCTAGGTGCACTGCCTTAGTTGTGAAACAGCAAAACACGCCTTTTGAGGTCGTTTGTCTCTTGTCTTAAAATGTACGCAAAATGGGCTGCAATAATCGACACCTGAATTTAAAATTAGTCGAGCCGATTGCATACGATAAACTTTTAAATTTCCCATGATTTAGTTATAGACAGTAGGCTTGGCTCTTCGGCATCTTACGCACCGTTGGACGACTGCTCTTGTTAAGCCTTTTGTCTTGAGAGGTCAAAAACGCTGTCTTGTGCTTCAGGACTGCAAGGTAGTTTTTTTTATGTATCTTTTCCACCAGTAATTTTATGAGTTGAATCGTCTTGTTGTTCTGATGAACTTAGTCGCCTTCCAACCATATTTCAGCTAAGTTTTGTGACTGAAACACCCGTTCATTTTGTTGAAATTTTTTTCAATAAGATGTACCGTTAAATAGGCTGCAGTGCAAAAAGTATTCGTTGAATTCAAAATAATCGTTTTTCATTTTTTTGCTGACACTCTAGCACGTCGTTCGATCTCGCTGAAAATTTGCATACATCAGTTGTTTTTGACAATGAATCGATTGCTAAGGTGCTTTTTGGAAAAAAAAAGTACCGTTAGATAGGCTTCAATGCAAAACTACACGGTTTTCATAAATAACAGCTATTTGGGGACCCATGAATTTGTTATAAAGTCATAAAAAACTATATTTCCTGTCTTGTATTTCTTTCCTATTTTATTATTTGGGCCTGGAATTTGATTTTAATTTCGTCCATACATTTCGATACAGCCCAATGTACATAAGTCAGTAGAGATCAAAACTGCATTCGAATTACAAATTGTAGAATATGTTGTTAAAGTCAAACCTCTTATGAAAAATCTTAGTTTTTCGAAGCCCCAGACGCGACAGTTTTGCTTGTTTGCGTACTCAGACAGATGGAGATGAGCCTTATGAAAGTGGCCTGGCAACATGCCACCGTTCTTTAGTTCTAACCATTTATCTACTTTTGATGTTGTTTATGTATAATGACAAAAAAGAAATGTCAAATAATAAAACATTGCAATATATGAAATAAAAAATTGCTAAAAAGCTTTAGTAGTTATAAATGGGGTCCTTCTACTTTGCCTTCTAATGTGAGGCCTGATAGCACGTCTGCTGTTTGAGGGCATAATAGCCTTCCATGAGTATATTTTTATTTGCATGAAAATCTAGCTTTGAAAAGACCTTATATCTGTAGCAGCAGTGCTGGAATGGCTTCTCCAAGGCAGGTCTCACTTAATAGATCCTCGGTTAATTGAATTCCCCGTATAACCAATGAATTTTTCCTCATTTGAACTATACATCTGTTAAATAATTCTCGCTGAAAAATACTTGTAAAATTCCAATTTTAAGAGATTAACGATGTTACGATGGATGGAAATGATGCTACTGGAGTAACGATTACCAATGATGCGGAATTGCAAAATGCCTTTGAGGAGTATGTGAGATGCGACGACGAATTATTGTGTCTTGGGGATCTTACAGACAACGATATCATTAGCACTATTGTAACTTCTGAAATCTCCGAAGTAGCAGACGAAGAAGATGAAGAAACGACTGATAGGGCTCCAACCGTTAGCGAGATACTTCAAAGTATTTAAACTCCTCGCAAAAGTTTTCTTCTCACAATAAATATTTCAATAAATCAGAAAATATGGAGAGAGAAATCCTTACCAATATATTGCAAAATGAAATGAAATCGTCCAATTTTTTAATTAAATTTATACATACTGTGAGCGTCAAAAGAAAGTAAACACCTTAATTACTCATATTAAAAGTTTTATTAAAATGAAGTTAGTAACACAAAATCAAAAATAAATATAAGGAATTCAAGAATTATTTAATAAAAGCTGATTTCGATATAAACATTTAACAAAACTAATAAAAAAAAAATAAATTCACTTTAATTACAAAAAAACCAAATTTTACGCTTCAAAGTCCTTCAAAATGGCTAAATATTCCATTTAGTTCATAGTACAGTCAATAACAACAAGATTACCAACACCTGTTGCCGCCATATAGCCCCAAACCATAACTGAGCCACCACCGTGTTGGTAACACACTTTTCTATGAAGGCTTCATTCTAAGCAGGCCATATTTTTGGGGGCCTTTTCGCTCCGAAAATTTCGAATTTGCTCTCATCAGTATGAAGTATGTTTTCCCAAAAAGATAGAGCCTTATTTTTGTACTTTTTAGTAACAACCATACGCTTACTCTGCTTTACCTTGGATATGTAAGGCTTCTTGCGTGGTATCTTTCCATTTAAGCCATTTTTGTGAATCGGTCTCCTGACTGTACTCGCACTTACTGGATTGCCTTATGTGTGCGCTATGTTCTCTGATAATTTAACTGCACTTGAGGCTGGATATGCCTTTACTTCTCTAACTACAGCTCTAACTTCAGTACCACTAAGCCGCTTTGGGCGTCCAGATCCCGGTAAACCTTCAACCTGATGCTCTTTGGCTTAGTTATCAACTATTTTTTTATTGTTCAGTAGTGCCTTCCCACGATTTCACCAATTTCACGCAAGGATTTGACTTTTTCTTTTAAATCTAATATAATTTTCCGAGTATCAGTCGATGTTTGCTTTCCAATAGAGAGATTATCTTCCTTTATACCATTTTAGTTATTATTAATAGTTAAGTACAAACCAACTTAATATTAGTTTTAGTGAAGTAAAACATTTGATGAGTAAAAATTTTTCACTGTTTTACATTGCATTTTCTCATTCGAGAGGTTTGAGCAATGTTGTCACTTTTTTTGATTTCATGTTTTTTAAAATTAAATATCTAAATGGTATAGTAGTAAACTCTGTAATATTACTTTTTATCGTAAGTCAATAATAACTTTGTAATAAGATAATTTAAGGATGAAGAATTGGTGTTTACTTTCTTTTGACGCTCACTGTACTTTACATATTTTTTAGTAAAATGCTACACATACCTGAATTCATTATTAATTTTATTTATTTTATCTTAAGTTGAATTTTCTTTTTTTAAAAACTTCTTTTATTTATTTATTTAATTTGTAAAGACTAACAATAAGTTATAAAATCTTATTTCTAATAAAATTTATTACAAATTATATATTTTATAAAAATTGGAATATGTTTTATAATAAGTAATTCACAGCTCTGTGGGACTCAAAAACTTAAGCTGATCTGAAAATAGATTTTAATGTATACCACTTCTGTTCGTATCTGCAGTTGCGGCATGTGCGAATGGGATAATCCGTTGGAGCAGTGTCGCGGTGATAGGTTTATGGCAACCTATCTATAGTTGCAGTTGTTGATTATTCAGTATCCCCTGATTAACTTTCAGCCGAAACGAGCGAGGTCCCGGTCTGCGTTAGCGTGGTAGCAGAGACGGGCGTGGTTCCTGTCCACTATCATAGAGGTAACTAGTACCTCGATATGATTGTGACATGGTAGCGGAGATGAGCTAGGTTCCGGTTTATCACGTTGGGGAGAGCTAGTGGAGAGGACGTCTTTAAAGCGGTAGCCGAGATGAGCTAGATCCAGGTCTAGCACCCAAAAGCGTCCTAAAATCACACTGCTCCAACACTATTGCTGCCGCACTCTCCACTCATCGAGCAGCAGCCGAGACGGGCTAGGTCCCGGTCCAGTGCCCCCATTAGGAGATGAGCTGGATGTCGATATTTTCTTTGTTTTTATTATTATTCTCAGAGAACAGTGCCCGAGACGAGCTACAGTTGAATTGAAGTTCCTTTTACTTAAAAAGACATTTAATTTTCTTAAACCTTTTAATTAAAACCGAAAGATATTTGCTCAATTTTTTTCTGGTTCTTGGGGTGAGGTCAGTAAAATACAAATCTACTTTTTTTCTTCGCTTAGTTGACTAATTTGATCAATTATCCGGGATTCTTTTAATTGATTCATTTGATCAAAGAAGCGGGCCCGCTTTATTGATGCCCCGGTTAATAGATCTAAATTTTCACACCGTTAAAAGATCAATTAAGCAGGGGTCTACCTCAGCATGCAAATGAGCAATGCCTGCCTCGGAGAAGGCCTGCTAGCACTGCTGCGATTATATAAGGACTTCTTAAAACTATATTTTCATGCAAAAAAAAAAAATACAATCACAGAAGGCATAATATGCCTTCCCACGACAGACGTGCTATCAGGCCTGATATTAGAAGGCAAAGAAGAAGGACCCCATTGACTTTAAAGCTTTTCTGTTTCTTTTTTTATTTCATGTATTGTAATGTTTTATGATTCGGCATTACTTTTTTGTCATATGCATTGTACATATACGACATGAAAAGTAGACTCATGGTTCAATATTAAGAGAGGTGTGCATTTTGCCAGGCTAGTCTTCTGTTGTTTAATGTTATGTTATAGGAAGTAGAGTTTTGTGTATTCTTTGTCAAATTGTAAATTAAGAAACATCACAAAAAATAATTAATTAATAAAATATCAACGCAAGTGAGACGGCGCGGATAAAAAAAAAACAATTAATATTTAGAGTCTTACGATGTATTAAAATTTAATTTTTGTCAAGTACTTCTGAGAGTTCTACTACGGTAAGCGGTCTTAGAACGCCTACTTAGGAAGGCCTGTTTTCTTGGGACATTTCATATAAAAAAGAAATTACGTTTGAAAGGAGGGTGGAAGGCCTTATGGTTACCAAGGAAGGCCTTCTAGAAGCACTGTTAGCTCCTGCCCTTGCCTACTGGGACTGTATAAGTATTATGTTGTTGTGAGTGTAACTTCGATGTAGATTGTTTTGAACTACGCTACTTACACAAATGCGTGAACACAACTAAGTAATAATTTTGTAACAACAAAAACATGACAAAATTTATGTTTTGAAGTAAGCTAGCCCCTACTTAAGTTATGCTTATGTTTGTACTTTACTAGTACTTTTTTAAATTATAGAACTCTTGGTTATACTTAAACAATTCACAGGGTGTGCTTTCGTATCATAAAGTCTTAAAATAGTCTGACTTTCTTAAATATTTTGTTCTTGTCTTCTATATGAAAATAAGACAATACAACTCTTCTATACTTCGTTTTCTATTTTGGTGAGAGAATCTCGTATAGAGGAAAAAGACCGACAAAAAAAAGTTTGTAAACAAATAATTTTTGTTGAGAAGACATGAAAGACAACAACAAAATTTGTAAGACAGTCATAAAATTTTAAAACATTCTGACACGTTAGAACACCTTGTGAATTGCTTAATTATATTTTATTTTTTAAGACTTAAACCCCATATTATGTAAGGCGAATCAAGTGAGTGAGTGCCTAGATCTTTCAAGTGTAAACCTGAATTGAAACTCTCTCTTCACTCTCTTGCTTCGCCCTTCATATTACGGGAGTTTATGTATAAAAGCTTAATTGATATTGTACTAACATAATTGCATTTTTTAAAATAGATTTTCATTACTTTCTACCCTTATAAAAATAGTCAAAGAAATTTCGACATATCCAAGGTCATGTCCAACGTACAGTATTGGCCAAAACTTAAGCACCCCCCTTCGTAAATTTTTTTCATATCATAAATTTTTTATGAAAACGGCGTTACTGAAGCATATTTCGTTTTTATTTTATTTACTTATACCTTTATTATTGACAAACACAAATTAAAAAAAAATCTGCGTTTCATAAATAAAGAGTTAACATCAAATAACTAAGCATTTTAAACCCGAAAACTTAATGGACAGAACTAAAGCACCCTCTTGTTTATGGTAAATAAAAACTTTTAAAATTAGCAGTTAGTTTCGTACCCTTTATTCTGGACGACACATGCACCTCTTTAAGGCATAGAGGATATTAAATTATTAATGATATCTTGCGATATCCCTTTTCAAGGATTGAATATCTATTCCGTGGTTTTGGAATTTTCTCTGTTGATATTCATGTTAAATATATCCCACAAGGTCTTAAAAGGATTTAGATCGAGGCAAACCAACCAAATTCTTCTATTGCTCTGAAGCCAGGTCACACAAGCCTTAGAGGTATATTTCGGTTGTCCCGATGCAACCTCCATTTAAGTGAAATCTTTACATCGTCATTTGGCTGCATCACATCTTTTAGTATGTCAACGTACATGAAGCGATCCATAATATATTAATTCTTGTGAATTGACTCAATACCTTGACCATAAAAGCAATCTCAGACCATTACACTGACTGCTCCGTACTTTACAGTGGCTTTGCAATACTTAGAATTCAGTCTTTCTTCTTTTGGTATGCGTATATGCCTTATTTCATCCGAATCTTTGAGGTTGTACTTGGATTTGTCATAAAACAACATACTCTCACATTTCTGGACACTTCAGTTGAGGTGGGCTTAGAGTAAGGCGTGTACGCAAGCCAAAAGGAGAAAGATTGAATTCTAAGCATTGCAAAGCCACTGTAATGAATGGAGGTGGCAGTGTAATGGTCTAGGATCTGGTCAAGGGATTGGGTCAATTCACAAAATTTAATATCTCGTAAACCGTGTAAGATATTGTGATGAAATTTCTGATTTGTGAGAAATATCTTGAAAGTGAGCGGAATTGGAAAAGTAGAATAATTGTATGTGATGCCGCTGAAAGCAGCCATCAATGAAAGCTTAGCTAGTATACTGGAAAACCTCGTTGAAGAGCGTGGCACAGCCTCCAATATTTATAAACGTTATATTAAGAGAACTAACGACGTAATCGTTATGAAAATTAATAAGACAGATAAACTTGCTGTAAGGCATCTATGTATATAAATAAAATAATAGCCGTTTTCGATGAACGGGATTCACGCAAAATCTACTGAATCAATTTTGATCAAATTTTTTTAATCATATTTCTTAGACCCTTGGTCCCAACATAGAATTAAAATTATCACAATATTCCTTTTAAATATCAAAATATTGAGTTTTAAAATTGCTAAAAAAATTAATTTCACACATAGAAAGAAGCATGTAAGCATAACAAATCGTTTAATGGCAAGTTAGTGTGTGTGCGTTCGGTTTTTATATGGCAATGCAATGGAAGAGAATATTCAAATTTTACTCTCGCTCTCATTCTCAATTTGTCAACGCAGCAACTCGGAATTTGTGAACAATGAAAAAAAAAATTACATTACATTTTCACACATAGAAAACACACATGCTGTCCTAAATGGCTTGACAACATGTGTGACTGTCAATATTGCTTTACGTTCACATTTTCCGCCCTAAATTTTAATACTAATTACGGCATATATCCCAAATTATATAAGCGAATATAATTTATCGAACCAAAAGTAGATGGAATTATAGAAGTTTGCGTGGCATATTTCGATGTTTTCATTTCTATTCGATTTTTTTCAACATTTTTCATATTCTTTTGACTTTTTCAACCTTATAACTTTTTTCAATATATCTAGGGCTACCAGATGGCATACTTTAGTAGCAAATGTGCTACTTTTGTAAGGCTTTGCTACTTTGCTACTTTTCACTTGAAATGTACTACTTTTGGATGGTTATGGTACTTTCGAAGTTTGCATTGTAAAATACAAGTTATTTATAATATTGTTTTAATTTTGCTAGGGTTTTTCGTAAGAAACGAGGACCTTTTTTCAACCTCTTTGAACTTTCTTCATTATTTTCCATATTTTTTCGACTTTTTAAATTCCTTTCAACTTTGTTCAATGGTTTCCATATTTTTTCAACTTTTTCAGTCTTATTCGACTGTTTCAATATTTTTCAACATTTTCCAACTTTTTTAACATTTTACATTTTTTTGAACTTATTCAACCTCTTCCGTCTTTTTAACATTTATTTAAAAGTTACTTTCAATGCAGTATAGGGTATGTGAGTTTCAACCTTGTCGAAGATAACACCTCAACTAGTTTTTTGATCTGTTTTTATTTTTGACTTGAGTTAATCCTCAGTCCTGTGTTAAAAATTTAAAAATTTTAAGACAAATTCATCAAACTTTTTTAACTCATGGAACATTTTTTTTTTTCTTATAATATATAGCCTCTTTTGTGCAATAATTCCGTCACAAAAACCTTACATCGTGTTATATTTTTAAAACAGCAAAATTGCTAAACTATCCGTAAAACGGCGTATATAAAGATAGCAGAACAAAGAGAATATTCCGTGAATTACCAGTAAATCAACCATAGCCGCCATAACCTTTTGAATATTTTTATATGTTCATTATACCGTGACTTGCCAGTAAATTAACTGTGAAAAACGAATGAAAACAGAGTGTTTCGTACAATTATTACGTCCTAAATAACTAAACCAAATTGAATACCTTTTCTCCATGTGTTAACTTCTATCTACTGCAAAAAAAAAAAAAAACAATTAAATGAAATGATTTGCCTTAACTAGAAATTCTTATACATACATGTACATTCGAGGGTGAGTCAAGAAGTCCGAGACTTTTTGAATTTCCCGCCTCTCAACTGGAAGGGCAACACTGCTTCTGTCAACAAGTATCTGTTGGTTGACTCCTGTCAAATTTTGAACAAGCTTTGTCATTTAGGTTGTGTTTGTCAGCCATTTATAGCAGACAACCGCGTGAATTGTGGAGAAAATGGAAAAAATTGAGCTTCGTGTGTTCATCAAACATTATTTTTTGAAAAAACCATCACTCAAACCACTCAAAGCTTGATAAATACTATGGGGACTCTGCACCATCAATTTTAATGGTAAAAAAGTTGTTTACTGAATATCGTTGCGGCCTTACAAACTCTAGTGATGCCGAACGTTCTGGATGCCCAGTAGAAGTCGCTAAAGCCGAAACAATTGGAAAAATTCGCAATATGCTGTTGGCCTATCGGAGATTGAAAGTGCGGGAGATTGTGGAAGCCATTGGCATATCACATGGCTCAGTGGTTTCGATTTTGAATGATCACTTGGGTATGAAAAAGATAGCCGCAAGATGGGTGCCACGTTTGCTCACAATCGACCACAAACACAATCGTGTGACAACTTCGAAGGAGTATTTGGCGTTGTTCAACCGCAATATGGACTAGGTTTGCGCCGTTTCTTAACCGTGGGCGAAACATGGATTCACCACAATACACCAGAGACCAAGCAACAGTCAAAACTGTGGGTTTCTCCGAGCGAATCAGCGCACAGTGATCAATTAATAACTTTTAGCTGGCCGAAATTCATTTTTCTCTATATGAGGGAAGTGAGAAAAAAAATATTGCATTATACTTGTAAGTCCTTATTGCGTATTGTGGCAAAATATTTTCGTCGAAAGTGACGTCCGAGAAAAAATATTAAGCGACAAAGTCACCGCCTTAGCTAATTTCATTTTTTTATTTTTTTTTTTCGAGTTAAGTGAGCGTAATTGATCACATCGTGCTGTTTATATAATTCACTTTTGGACTATTTAAAAATGGTGCACATAGTTGAAGGTATAAGTGATATTTTAAGCTTATTCGGTTAAGTTTATACAAGTGCAATAAAAAAAATAATTTTATTTGTTAGTAAAAAAATAATCTTAAGTTTCTGCTTTACGTCCCATATCTTAAAAGGCACATGAAAATTTTATTATCTATATAATATAGTGTACTTAGGGTTTCTAAATATGTTCAATTTTTTACTCCCTACTTGCCCTTGCCGAACAAAATTTTCAATTTTGCAGGTAACGGCGCTGTCGTAAAAAAAACATCGACATGTTAAATGTTCTTAGAAGGTACCCTCCAATTAAGCCTTGTACAAAGAAAGATCAAAATATATTGTTTTTAATTATGGGTTAGAAGTTATTGGAGTAGAAAATTTTGAATCACAAGTTAAAAAAATGTGCCAAGTTCGGTAAATTGTTTTTGTAAATCAGCTGCCAGAAATTGGATTGCGGTTGGGCGGGATATCAACAAATTTGAGAAAAGTATGAGGAGTGGCTCTCCAAACGTGTTATCAGCTCTTGACCTCATACTGACAAACATCTCACCTCAAAAAATATAAGAAGAGGACGGCCGAAACAATATTTTACAAAACTACAAAACTGTACGTTAAATTACTCTGTGGAACAAATTCAGGTTAGCAAAAGTTAGGTCGATTCTGAGAGTGAGGGTTCAAAATAGAGGCTAAATTAGAAGACCCGTATCGCGGCGTTTCTTTATGTTAGTTCGAATTTTTTTTTAATCGACCTTCGAACTTTGCAGTCAAATGCCGATTTTCAGCATATTGTTTATATGGTTTTTTAGCTCGTCAACTAATTGATATTTTTCAATCTGTAAAAGTCAAATTATTGCTAGAGACCTGTGCAACAATTAAAATTTTTTAAAAAATTTATTTATAAAATTTTTGTGGTGCTTATATTGTTGGAAAAACTATTTTTTTTTTCATGCTTTTTGAAAATATTTTCCACAAAACTAAGTCTTTTTTGCTTTCTGTTTGATCTATAATATGCTTCTCAGTTTCTCAATAAATTTCATTTGAAAAGAAAATGATCTTAGTCGATAATTTGCGTTAAAAATCGCAAAACCATTAAATAAATAGCGATTTAGGTAGAAGTAATTAAAAAGAGAAGTTCCATGAATTAGGAATTAGTAAAACAACTTTTTTGTTTTCAACCACCACAGCACAGGTAGCGATTTTTTTTTATTTCGTACAAGCGAACTAACTTCAAAAATAAAGATTCAGTTAAGACTCGAAACTCAGCTGAAGCTGATGTCTTTTATTTTTTCCCCGTTGGTGATAGAATTCGCTATTAATTTTTTTGGAACTTATTTCATTTTGTGAGTGATTTAAGTTAAGTGCATCGGTTTCATAAAAATAACAAAGAAAACATTGTATAATATATATTGTATTAACACAATGTCGGGACCAAAATGTAAAATGGACCATTTTTGTAATGTTTGTGGACGTTTCATAGCAAGCGATGAAAAATGTGGCAATGTGATTGATTTATTTTTGGAAGCCTTTAAACAATATTTCTCGCAAGAGTTTTGCACTGACTTAAACTATGCCCCTAAAAAAGTTTGCTTTAATTGCTATTCAACTCTTATGCAATGGAAAAGTGAAAAGAAGAAGGCTATGCCTTTTGGTATACCAATGATGTGGTTAGAAAACAGCCCGCATCAAGAAGAAAATTGCTATGGATGTTTCAACTACCATAAACTTTGAATAGAAGGAAAGCAAAGAATAAAACTTATGTAGCAGTGCCAAGTGCCCAATTACCATTACCGCACTCAGAATTCGTTCCAGTACCAACATACCGAAGTACTGATCTTCAAACAGAAATCAGTACTACAACCGCCGCTGCTACATCCATGTATTTCTTCTCAGAATACGACCCTGGTGAAGGTACTTCCTATGAAACATCAAAGGACCTAATCCTAGTCACACAAAACCAATTGGATAGAATTGTTGCAAATTTGTGTTTGACTCAGAAAAAATTAGAACTAATGGCTTCATTTTTGAAAGGAAATACATAATTTGCTGGCGAAAGGTACCAAAGTAACAGCATATCGAAAACGCCAAAAAGAGTTAGAAAAGTTCCGTTGCTCCACATTAAACTTGGCATTGCTAAAAGTTTTTTGAAATGTATCGCAAAAAGACCAGCAGTATTCAACCGCTTAAAAGATTTTTCCAAGACTAAGTAACGCTAAAATTCAGGAAGGGGTTGTTAATGGTCCCGACATACGGAAACTAATGAGTCATCAAGATTTTGACCAAGTTCTGACAGACCGAGAATTAAATGCATGGCTCGCATTGAAAGCAGTCATGAAAGGACTTTTGGGTAAAGAACGCAAAGACAACTACAGGCAATCTGTTGCAAATATGTTGGCAGCTTTCGATGATATTGGGGTTAATATGTCGAACAAAATTCATCTCTTGCATCAGCATCTTGATCAACTCGCTCAACAGTCGCCAACTAAATCTGATGAGCAAGGCGAACGTTATCACCAAACTGCGCTTCCTTTTGAAATAAGGTAACTATAGAGTGTGCATATTTTGAATTCTTAGATTTTTCTAATATCTTTGTCAGAGTGCACAATTTAAACATGTTAACGATTGAAAACTATTTTCGTTTCAGGTACAGAGGAAAGAAATCTCCAGATGCTATACTCGCTGAAATTTGTTGGTGGTATAAAAACACCTTTGAACAAGAGGAAGACGAGAAAAAGGTAGAAGGGGAAGACAAAGATGAAATTCCAGAATATCTGTTGGACGAAATTATCGGCCTTTCAGATGATGATGACGATGACCAAGATATTAGAGAGAGCAGTGATGTTGATCCACACCCGCCTGCTAAACGGCGACTGGCCAAATCATTAATTTAATTTATTTAAATTTTTTACTTAAAACTTTTCATAACTAACATTTCAAAATTATATTTTTTTCCATATTTTTATAATTTCTTTTTCAATGTTTCTTCAAAACCAACACTGAACAAAATTGGTACATAAAAAATGAGAAGTAAATTAATATTAAGCTGGAAAACGCAAGTTTTGTATTATGATTGTTTTCTTTTCAAATGAAATTTATTGAAGAAACTGAGAAGCATATTATAGATCAAACAGAAAGCAAAAAAGACTTAGCTTTGTGGAAAATATTTTCAAAAAGCATGAAAAAAAAAAAATAATTTTTCCAACATTTTGCTTCATAAGCACCACAAAACTTTCTAAATAATTTTTTTAAATAATTTTAATTGTTGCACAGGTCTCTAGCAATAATTTGGCTTTTACAGATTGAAAAATATCAATTAGTCGACGAGTTATAGCTAAAAAACCATATAAACAATATGCTGAAAATCGTCATTTGACTGCAAAGTTCGAAAGTCGATTAAAAAAAAAAATTCGAACTAACATAAAGGAACGCCGTGATACGGGTCTTCTAATTTAGCCTCTATTTTGACCCCTCACTCTCAGAATCGACCTAACTTTTGCTAACCTAAATTTGTTCCAGTGTTATGTAAATGATTTTTCATGCCGCCAACAGTGCATAAGGTCTTGATGCATGGAAAAGATGTTATTGAACATTTTTCTTGTTGATCGGTCAATTAGGGGAAGATGCACAAGAATGTCGCCATAAGGAAGTAAAGTATTTTAGGGAGCATATCACAAGAAAAATGAGTAGAAAGGAAACAAAACAAGATTTATTTAAAATTTTACTTTTAACATTGGACCCTCAAACATCTCTGTTACGTCCATTACCTCAAAAAGCAAGCGACTGTCTACCCAACGAAGTTTTAAGTCTACTAGAACAGCCGAAATTTAATGAAGAAATGTAAGATATTAGATAATTTTCCCGCACACTTAATAACACACTTTTTTCATTTTTCATCAGAATATGAAAAATAAGAATATTTTCAAAGCTACATAACTTTCTTGAATATAATTGCACACAAAAGATTGAACATGGAATTCAAAGAGGAAGTTGACCTACGTACGAATCTGTAATCAAAAACTCTCAGTTCAGTTTTGATTGCATATAACTCAAAAACCAGACGTGATGGAAAAAAACGGTGCTCATTTTTGGATTCAGTGTGCCCAAATCATCCCAAATAGTGATCAGTGATTTTGTTGTTTGACCTGTGCACATTTGATGTCACTTGTATGGCAGCTTTGTAAAATACCCATTTCTATTTCCAGCTTCCTGCATTCCATTTTCGTTTTATAAACTTGCAGTTCCAACAATTTAACTTGAAGTTGTCTTTTGATGTCTTCATTCATGTTATTACCTGAAAAATAATGTCTATAACATTATAATAAATAATGATTTATAAAGTAGTTAGTACTCACTTTCTTGGAAAATGGGCTCCTGAACTGAACTTTTTCTTGAAGGGGCTATCATGGGATCTGAAAGTGAAGGTTCTAAAACGAGTTCAGGTGCATTTTCGTCCACATCAATAGATGTGATGCAGATTTCTTCTTCCAACGACTCATTCACTGGGAGACCAACAACTGTCGGTGAATCCTTGCCTAAAATGTCAAGCACTGCCTCGTCAATCTTACTGAGAATTTTGTCTTTCCCTCCTTCTCCCCCAGTTTGTTTTGAATTGTCTACTTTTTTCTGCAATAAAAACAATGGTAGAGCCACATGTACATTGAATATTCCACTAAGGACTCGAATTGTTAATATATAAATTAACGATTAAAAATTTACTCACCATGGTTAATTTCTTCACATTTGGCCACCAAACGTCCCTAATATAATTCCAATCCTTCGTGTCAGGCACCACTCCGATTGATTTTGCGTAGTTTCCAACTTACTTCCAAACTCGTATTTTGTCTTGCTTTCCTAATTTTTCACTAAAAGCCCCAAACAAGGTTTTTTTATTTTCCTTAATGCGCGAGAGCACGCACAAACGCATTTTCCGATTATCGGTTCTTTTACTCATTATTATAAAATGCAATCGCAAATATGCAATACGTTACGAAAATTTAATTTTTTTTCTTTTATGAAAATTAATACTTGAAAGTTTTTACAAAGCAATATTAATTTTTTCAAAAAAAAAAAAAAATAATCAAAGTACATTTTCAAAAAGTGCCTAAAAACCGATTAGCTGACTTGTACTTTGTACTTTTTCGTTTGTATAATATCACTAATAGTACAAGTCAGAACGTCTTCATTATGATACAGAAAGTATTAGTACTTGTAGTTTGTACACTTGTACTTATGAACTAATACTATTAGTTTTATTATGAAACAGGGCCCTGGTGGTCTGCTTTTTTGAAAGCAGATTAGCAGATCACACTTTATCTTATTAGAGTAGGTAAATATACGCTTATATAATATAAACAGGGTTGTCAAGTAGCCAGCCAAGCCCAGAATTGCAGGTCAAAGCCGTAAGACCCGTGGGAATTGAAAAATTTAGAAAAAAATTTATTTTCGAATATTGGCGGCTAAAAAAAAAGTCATTAAGTTTTTTCCACACAAAAATTCAATTTAAAAAAACCATTTCAAGGTAAAACTTTGGGAAGGCCGGCAATTCCTTCTTTTCAACTTGGCAACCCTAAATATGAATACGGCTGCTATTCACTATTTTAAACCCTCTTACTCTTGATCAAGTGAAAATTTTTTCACATTGTTAAATTATGGGAAATGGGAAAATTTATCTTTTATTATAGCGTATTTACGTGCGTACTACTATTCTATAACTCCGTTAGGAGCGTAGGGCATAGACAAATCTTCCATACCTATTTTTATCATATCGTTGTCTTATACTGCACATGACATTCCGGTCTTTGATATAAATCTTCTACATCATTTATCTTACATACTTATTAGGTTAAGAGCAGTGTTATAGCCTTACAAAGGCTCAATTATCTGAAACTAGTTTTGACATTTTTCACATAACTTCTTAACCATTTCCAGAAATGAAATTTTAAGTATCGAAAAATATCGTTGTAAGCCGATTTTACGGTACGATTTGCGACCGTTCGGTTCATTTTTAAATGTAAAACTCTGCATATCGGGCGAGCATTTTTTTACGGGGAAAAAACGACGCGAAACTAATTTAACTCATTAAAGTCTTATCCCCTTGTATTTCCTATATTTCCTGATTTGCATGCTTTATGAAATGACAGGTTTCTTTGCATTTCTCCTTACTTTTATCTGAACACCGTTCCTAATCGATCGATCGATCGATCTTTAGAAACTATGATTCTTCAAACATCGGCCTATCTCCCTTAATAGTAAATCATAGGTCTGCTATCATATTTAAAGATTTGAAGTAGAAAACAAGGCTCTTTTTTACACCCTGTGTGCAGTTTATTTTTTCACATTAAAACCCTGTAAAATCACGAAATATTCTCCGATAAAAAAAACATGACAAGCCACGCTTGATTTGCTAACTTAAAAAAACATTGACCGCGAAAAATTTTTCTTTATACGGTTAATAGACCAGTCAAACAAGTCTCTCATTTATCTTCCAAGAACGAGGTTGGCATAGTTATCGGTTTTTCGCACACTTCTCGTACCCCAGTAATTTAAAGTATAGAAGCACAGGTAATAAAAAAAAATGGTTCAAGCACAAAATTTTGATTTACTAATTTCTACAATATAAGTCCCTTGAACGACATTATCTAGATTATGTGTCCCCATGGCTAATCTTTATTGTCTTTGTGTCTTGATATTGGCCCACCACACTTTAAAATTCTTTAGTTATTATACTTTAAAATGGGACGATCTTTACCTATTCGGAGGATATGTGTTTTTCTGATTTTTGCAAGTGTTAGCAGTGAAAAATAACAAAAGATATTTTTATTGAGGGGGCAGGTCTAGTCACAGGCGTGACTGGCTGTGTTGGACCCTGTCTCATACAGAGTGCCTTGCGGTGACCATCACAAATCCTTGGAAAATCATCTTAAATCAATCGGATAGGAAAAATTAGTTATTTAAAAAAATAATCTAGTGCCTGATCGATTTTTTTTTTAAATCAACAAAATGGCGGCCTTCATGAAATTTAAATTCAGATTTTCGGGAAAATACCACCAATTAATTGTTCATAAAAAATCGATAATTAAAAAAAAAATCCTTCGATCAGGCTCTAGCTTCTTATGTTTTTCAAAAACTGTGAAAATTTCATTGAAATCTATCCAGCGGTTTTCGAGTTAAAGTGGTCACCAGTTCCGAAAACATAGTTTTGAGAAAAACGCATTTAAAGTTTTACACTCACATGAATGAGAAAAAGAGGGCACTTTGGTTATTGCCGAATAACTCTAAAAGTAATTGTCGGATTGACTTCAAATTTTCAGGATATATTTTAAAGATAAGGACTGTCCCAGAAAAAAACTTGCACTTTGTTTTTTAGTTATAAAAAAATACCCAGCAATTTTTTTGGTTTTTTTTATTTTTTTATTAATAATGGCTAGTGTTCAGAATATAAATATCTAAAAACTAATTAACAATTTTTTTTTTTCAAAAAAATTTCTGAAGTTGTTCTTAAGGCCCTTTATTACACTTTGTACAGGTGTTTCATCGACAGTACGGAACGACCTTTTTCACTTAAGTCTAAAGTCTTGTAAGTTTTTTGTAGTCTTACCACTCTTAAGAAGATTTCTTTTCATTAGAGCCCAAAATCTCCGAATTGGGCGAAGCTCTGGGCAGTTGGGCGGATTCGCTATTTTTGGTACAAAATTAATCTTTTCACTTTGATACCATTCCATCGTAGCTTTAGAGTAATGAGAGGTTGCTAAATCGGGCCAGAGAATCACTGTACCTTCATGTGCACGAATAAATGGTATAACACGTTTTTCGAGGCACTCTTCGATATAAACTTTTGAATTGATTGTGCCTTGCGTAACAAAGAAGCTTATTCTGAGGCCACAGGTACATATGACCTGCCAAACCATATATTGCTTCGAAAATTTTGAAATTTTTTTTTCTTTAAATTTACTAGGCATATGCCCCTTTTTCGGTGATGTATAATATTTGTGCCCAGATAGCGGCTTAAAATCTGCTTTGACGTAACTTCCGTCGTTCATAACGCAGTAATCAAATTTAGTCAGGTACCTTTCATACAATTTTCGGGCTCGCATCTGAGCCATCAACTGCTTTTCATCAGAACGCTCTGGTACTTTTTGAACTCTATATGTCTTTAGCTTACTTTTCTCCTTTATCCTTTGCACAGTAGATTTTGATGTACCTGCTCTAGCCGCCATATCTCGCACTGACGTGTTGGGATTCTGCCTAAAAAGGCGCTTCACCTTCGCCGCTACCTTTGGGTTAGAAAATTCTGGTTTTCTGCCTGAACCCTTTTTTCGTGAAACAGGTAGACCCTTCTTATAATTAGAAATAACCGTTTTGACAGTTCTTTCTGATGCACCAACTATTTTTGCTATAGCTGAATATTTTAACCCTGGATTTTGCAGGTATGTGGACAAAATCAGTTCGCGAACTTTTTCTTGCTTGCTAGACATCTTTGTCGTTAGAAGTGCTATCTTCAAGTGTTATACATCATATCAAACGTCACTTTATATGGAATAAATATTTTGTCCTTTTGGACCTATAAGATTATCAGGTAGAGTATAATCTTAAAAAATAAAAGTGCAAGTTTTTTCTGGGACAGTCCTTATTATACTTTAAAAAAATGCAAAAAAGAAAAAATCGATAAAAAATATGTGGACCCTCGAAATATGTTACCTGTTATATAGTAAAACATGGTGGCGGCAGTATGCTTCTATGGGGCTGCATGGCAGAAAATGGTGTTGGAATTATGCAATTTATTAATGGGAAAATGGACCACTTGCACTACATTGACATTCCCCAAAATAATTTAGAGTCTGGCGCTAAAAAAATTGGGTCTTTCAGGACGTTATTACTTTTAGCAAGATTACGATCCAAAACAAATCGCACATAATACGAAGCTATGGATTCTTTGCAACACTCCAAATATTTTGCAAACTCCTCCGCAGTCCCCTGATATAAGCCCCATAAAACATTTGTGGGCCGATTTGGAGAAATCTATACGTAAGCACCCGATATCATCAATAAATCAACTTAAAAAAGTCATCCAAGAAGAGTGGGCTGCTGTGTCACCAGAACGGACAAAAAAACTTGTTCAATCTATACCAAACCGCTTGAATGAAGTAATTAGACTCAACGGATGTGCTAAAAAATATTAATACTATTTAAATATTTAATACTATTAGTCGAGGAAATGTAGCACTGAACCTCCGATATTTTGCGCAGTAAGATGGATTTTAATGCGGTTTTTTGCATTAGATTCGTGAGCGCGCCCCGAAACTTTGTGACCGGTCCCCATGAATGAGAAATGAAAAAGTGCATTTGTGCAGTAAAAAAATGCATTTGAAAAATGCATTTCAGAAGTACAATAAAATGAAAATTCATAATTCGTTTTAAAATGATGGAAATAAGTTAGTATCGATCGGGCGGGTGTCATAGGCTATAAAACTTTTATTTAGGGTGCATATTTAGGGTGGCCCTCATTCACAAATATTTTCAAAATAGCGATTTCTCAAAGACAGGCAAATCGATTTTCATGAAATTTACACAGTATGGCTTTTATATTAAGGGGCACAGATTGGATGGTAAAAATTTTATTTAGGGTGCATACTTAGGGTGGTCCTCATACAAATATATTTTTAAATATCATTTTCACGAAGACAAATAAATCGATTCACACCGAATTTACACTACGTACCTCTAATGTTAAGAAGCATAGCTTAGGCCACAAAACTTTTATTTAGGGTGGCCCTCATACACAAATATTTTAAAAATAGCATTTTCTCAAAGACTGCTTAATCGATTCTCTTGGAATTTACAATAATGGTTTTTATATTAAGAGGCAGAGATTGGATTGTAACAATTTTATTTAAAGTGCAAAATTAGGGTGGCCCTCATACAAAAATATTTATTGAAAACTAGCATTACCCTGTGCGCATCGCCTCACCTCAACCGTGGTGTAGATTCGATGTGCGGTCTGCGTGAAAATTCTATTTAAAAACTACTTTTGTATGAGGACCACCCTTAGTATGCACCCTAAATAAAATTTTTACCATCAAATCTGTACCCCTTAACATAAAAGCCATACTGTGTAAATTCCTTGAGAATCGATTTAAGCGGTCTTCGAGAAAATGATATTTAAAATATTTTTTTGTGTGAGGGCCACCCTAAATAAAAGTTTTGTATCCTTAGCTATGCCTCTTAACATAAGAGCTACGTGGTGTAAATCGTTTAACCTGTTATCGTGAAAATGACATTTTAAAAAATTTTGTATGAGGGCCACCCTAATTTTGCACTTTAAATAAAATTGTTACAATCAAATCTCTGCCTCTTAATATAAAAACCATTATTGTAAATTCCAAGAGAATCGATTAAGCAGTCTTCGTGAAAATGATATTTAAAAATATATTTGTATGAGGACCACCCTAAATATGCACCCTAAATAAAAGTTTTATAGCCTATGACACCCGCCCGATCGATACTAACTTATTTCCATCATTTTAAAACGAATTATGAATTTTCATTTTATTGTACTTCTGAAATGCATTTTTCAAATGCATTTTTTTACTGCACAAATGCACTTTTTCATTTCTCATTCATGGGGACCGGTCACAAAGTTTCGGGGCGCGCTCACGAATCTAATGCAAAAAACCGCATTAAAATCCATCTTACTGCGCAAAATATCGGAGGTTGAGCCTTTTTTAGTGCTTTATTTCCTCGACTATATATAGAACATATTGAAATGAAATTAAATTTACGAATACTTTTTTGAGGTAAAATTTCATCATTTATTGTTCCTTACCTTGTGTAACGTTGTTGTTGTTTTTTCTTTTATTTATTCTTTTTGAAAAACGTTCAAGAGAGTTCCTCTAAATATTTTAAATAAATTCTGTGAAAATAAATTTCATGCAAAATATAAAAAAAGACTGTTTCTTCAAAAAAAAAAAAAAAAAAATATACGAATACTTTTTTGTATGACTGTTTTTGATGGACCAAGTTGTGACATGAATTTTGTTTAAGTTTTTTCTTTTTTTAATGTAACTTTGTGAGAGCTGAATACTTTTATTTTTTTATTTTTGTATATAAAAAATGAAAAGATTTCAATAAAAAAACTACTTTAATTTTTTTTTCGTTTTGTATAAAAATACCGTTTTCTACGATGACAATCCAAAACATTAAAAGTTACATGGTTGTACACAAAACGTATGTTGCTTTGCCTTGCGATCATATATCGACTTAAGCTGTTATTGCTTGTGACCACAGAAATAATAATGAAAAATATTGGAATCACATAGTGCGCTGTCATGTCCTACCCGTCAGAAAAACTATTTGAAATGGTTTCTTAGTGTTATTAAATTTAATATTCACTGTGATTCATTGCGTACCGATAAAAAGTAAATATTAAAATATTTGATATTTTAACCAAAGCCAGATATAGTAAATACTTTTAGTCAATTCGTAAAATATATTATCTTTCTTATAACCGGTTTCGACGTCGGAAAATAGTTTCGGAGCACAGAAATTTAAAAATTTAAAATCCGAGAAAATCATAAAATCGTTAATTTTTCATTACTTTCTGCTCATTTGTTTACTTCATTGTTTTAATAAACATATCGTACTCATATAATATTAATACAATTTTTTAATTTTTTGTAGGCTTTTGGATTTGCATGTTAAACTAAACCGACAACAAAAAAATACTAAAGGAACATTTAAAAAAGGAGTGCTACAAGAATTTAATCAAAACGAATATACTGAATTACAAGAAAAAAATTTATAGTGTAAAGTTTACTACTGAGAAATCGTTGCATTTGTTAAATATTTGTTTGGCAGCTTAAACAAACGCCTTATTAGTTATCATCATTAAAACTCTTGGATTTCGTTTATTCCATTTGGTTATCCTTCCTTACGGTAAGTAATACTTTATTGTATTTCAACCAACCTTACTTGGTTTTTATTTCTCATGTAAGTATTTGATTTAAACGAATTTTGAATCTTTGCCCACTTATTCGTTTACAATTTAAGTGTTATGTTCACTTAACGCTATCAAATTTTGAATTTGCAAATCAATATATTCCTTTTTGCAATCATGCGGAAAATATTTCTGGTTGTGTATGGAAGTCTGAACAAAAAAAAAACAGAATTTATTACATATTTGCTTATTCGTGCGAAGCCTTTGTAACGACTTACTCTTTCATGTAATATGCAGTTTGCTGCAAAATAAATAAAAGATATTTGTGTGGCAATGGTAATAAAATTGAATGAAAAATAACACTTCTAAAATATATCTACCCAGAGATAAATCGTAAGAGTTATCCTATTTCATTATTAAAAAGAAAAAAACTATTTTTATACGTTTTAAGCAGACATAAGGACATACATATATATATCGGTCATTCTTAAAATTAAAAAAAATTTCTAAAAATATTTTCAATATAACATATTTTTTTGTTCTGATTTTTTTATATGTTATTACTCAATCAATCCTAAGATTGAAGATAACATTACAAAAAAAAAATTTATGTCGAATTTTATGTTGAAAAAACATGGTGCGCTGCGCGTCATCAGTAAAAATTCATAGTTTCGAAAGTTATGGCGGGAATTTCGATATGAAAGCATATTCAGAACAAAAAAAAAATGTTATATTGAAAATAAGTATATTAAGAAAAATTTTTTTAATTTAAAAAATTAATGTTTTAACAAAATTATTTGCAGTTATTAAAAGAATGACCGATATGTATAGTACAGAGTACTTAAAAGATATTTCAGTCGTATAACCAGTTTTCGTAATTTTTTGAAGCAATTGGACCCTTATGTCAACAATAACTCGAGTTATGTGACGACGCACAGTGGCAAACATTTCAAAAAAGCGTTGCAAAAATCAATTTTGGTGTGGGTTTGTTTGACAAATTTGATACTCGCATCGGATAGAAAAAGCTGATAAATTAAAAATTTCAATCCATTTGGATAAGTAGTTTAGTTTTTACAGTTAGTCAAAGTTGAAACATTTTTGAAGTTTGCACAAATTAAATTTTTGCGATAAAAATTTCATGTTTGAGCTGACGGGGGCTTTGAGATCATGTCCCACGGCAGCCTTAAATGTCATTCTGCACCTGCTACCTCCGAATTATTTCATCAAGGCAGTAGCTGCGTGTAGTGCAAAAAGGCTCAGGGAAGCCGGTAATTGGTTTCCAAAACAATATGGACATTGCTCTATACTCGACACCCTACCAAGCGAACTTTCAAGTTTCCTAACGGACTACATCTCTCCTACACTCAGCTTTGAAAAAAACTTTCAGTGGGAAGAGGGCACTGTCAACTTAAATTTTGAAACCACTATATTCACCGATGGGTCCAAGATGGACTGTGGAGTGGGCGCAAGAGATCTCCCAGAGATCTCTAAAGCTTTTCATCTACCTGATTCAGCTAGCGTTTTTCAGGCTGAAGTTGTTGCCATTCTTGTAGCATGCAGATTAGTATGCTGTATTAATTCAGAGAAGAAGATAGCAATTCTCTCTGACAGCCAAGCCGCAATCAATGCTTTGAGCTCGGCACATATAAAATCGAAGTTAGTAGAACAATGCAAAAAAGAACTTGTCAGGCTAGGACATCAATTTGACATTACTCTCATATGGGTTCCAGGCCATAGGAACATTGAGGGAAATGAAAGGGCTGATGAACAAGCAAGGCGTGGTTCCTCTCTTAATGAAACCGCACCGGAACGTGTTTTCACTCCTCTCGGTTTAGTTAAGAAGAGAATTTTTTCGCATTTTCTGTCTGTAGCAGAAAACCACTGGAAATCTTTACAAACCTGTAAAACGGCCAAACTAATCTGTCCCTCTTATAATAAACTGAGAACCACATCCTTATTGTCCAAGAGCCGGATTGACATCGCGAGAATCACAGCGACCTGCACTGAACACTGGGCAATCGGCAGGCACGCTGAAAAATTAGGTATCCCTTTCAATTTTTCCTGCCGCAGTTGCTTTAATGCAAGCGAGAATGAATCACTCGAGCACTTTCTTTGCAACTGTCCAGCCTTAGCAAGAACCAGGCTAAAATGTCTTAGTAAACCTTTTTTCAACGACCTCAGCGAATTTGCTGATGTTGAAATCAGATCATTGCTATACTTTCTTAATAAAGCTAACTGCACAAGCTAGTTTAACATTCATCAATTCACGGGTCACGTAAATGTGGTATTAAAACGGCACAATCAGTGCAACATATGGCTTCAAGCCGTTTGCTTAGCCACCACTCTAACCTAACCTGACCTTGAGCTGAAAAATTCAACAAATGCTGAGAGAAAAATGTTTACTTTTTTTTCGTAATTTTTTTTTTTGGTTTGTTTTGATTTTTTTTTAAACTCTGTTTTTATCGAAGTTTTTGAGCTTTCAGTTGAGTTTAAAAATAAACTTCACAAAACTTCAAGCTGAGCTTCCACACAAATCATCACTGACTCTTCCTTAAAAGGTTCTCAGAACAAACTACGCACTTGACAAACCTGTGGAAATATTATTAACTAGAAAACATTTAATTTGATGTGCAATGCCATTAGTCATAGTCCATAATTAAAAACGTTTAAATTAAACTACAGCCCCACCCACTTTTTTTAATAGTGGGTGCACCTTTTTGTTTTGGTCCAAAATTACCTCTTAGATATAGCTTTTGAATCTAAGTATTATATGCAAAAAGACTAACTAAAAATTTGTCTCATTGCACTAATCGTTTTGAAGGCAAAGTTCCTGAAATCTTGAAAGTTACATAAGGATTACAAGAACATGTAAAAAGATTTCAAACGATTTGTGTAGAGAAAAAAGCAAACTAATGTTTTAAAATATGTAAAACTGCCTGTTTAGTTTTAAGGTAATTAAGTAATTTTTGTTAACCTATTCAGTGAATTTTGCATTACATGTATTTTATGTATTGCAGTTACAGGTAGTGCAATAGTTGATCTAAGGATCTGAAGGATAGGATAAACAAAAGAAAATTTGAGTATATATGTACCGGCAAAACTAATTTTTAGGATAAACTAGATTTTCCCAGACCAAACTAGTACATTCGAAGCGTGTTAGAATGAACTAGCCTAGGAAAATTTTAATATGTTTTTAAACTTCAAGCATATCGAGAGTGAAGGCGTAAAAATAAATAATAATCCTAGTTCATTCTAGGTTGCACTAGCTTGGCCTAAAAAAAAACCAGTTTATCCTAAAAACTAGCTTGGCCGGTAACATATATAAAGTCATTCCGACACGTAATAAATGTATTCCTACAAGAGAAACCTTTGTAACTTATACTACGAAAAAATTTAAAAATTCAACATGTATATAAACAAGTTAAGGTGTTATCTTCGGCCAGGCCGAAACTCACATACCCTACACTGCACTGAAAGTACCTTTTAAATAAATGTTAAAAAGACGTTGAAGAGTTTGAATAAGTCGAAAAAAATGTGAAATGTTAGAAAGGTTGACATAAAACCCATACCATGTAAATTTCATGAGAATCGATTTGCCTGCCTTTGAGAAATCACTATTTTTAAAATATTTGTGTATGAGGGCCACCCTAAATATGCACTTTAAATAAAAGTTTTATAGCCTATGACACCCGCCTGATCGATACTAACATACTGTAAAAATTTCATCAAAATCGGCTGGATAGTTTCTGCGTGCATAAGGGACAGACAGACAAAAAATGAATTTTATATAATAGATAATTCACGAAGTGGAGATCAGTAAAAATTAAAAATCGTATTCTTGTTTCAAAGTGGTAAAAGTGATGATTGTTCCATCAATGACTTGAATTTGGTGAGCCGACGCTATATCGCGGATACTTTTTGCTCTAGCGAAAATCGCAGGCGCGTTCAAAATGTAATTTATAACGGAGAAATCACGTTCATTAACTTCCTCAATGGCGATTCTCGATTCTGTACGATGAAATGCAGTAACAAAGTCTGAAGCACAGTTCACGCCACATTTACGAGACAAAACATGCTTCCCCACAATCATTTTGGTAGTTGCGCCTATACCATCGATACAACCTTTCCCGTGAGATAGTACTGACTGCAAAATGTACATGAAGAGAATTATGGTTTATTTTGTGTGCATTAAGTTGTCAGATACGAAAACCTTCGATTGAAATTTTTCGTTGTGATAGAAGACAGTAATAACGTATGCAAAGTTAGCTGTTTTTGATACCAATGTGCACTTTGCACTTCGTCTTGTCCCTCGCAGACGAAATTTTCAGCAAAATCAATTTGCAGCATTCCCTCCTCATTAAACTTATCAGTTGATGCTGTCGGACGATCTAAAGATTCACAGTTCGTTCTTCTAAATATTATCGATGAAAAAAGACTGTTACGTTACAAATTGTTTTTGGCTCGGGACACACACATAAGTAAATGACCGCTGATCTCTTATTTTCCTTAGAAAAAAGACTAAAAGTGCTCGAAGAAAATGAGGTATTTCTCTTTTGTTAACGTGCTAGATTTTGCACCAAAAGACTTTTTGGGATTTTTCACTGTTACGTTACATCAAAAAATGCGGTCGAATTCTTTTTTACACAAAATGCTGATAGCATTTTTTCCCCTTCAAAAATTTTATTAAGTTACTTTCACTATACCTAATTCTATCTCAGAGAACCGGATAGCACGTATAAATTTACATATATTGAATACAACGTACCTTTTTGATTCGTGTTGTATTTTTGTTTATTTCTATTCATAAAGAGACAACATGGAAACAAGTCTAAATTCTCGCAGCAAGCAACAAATTTCGGGTTGATATTTATGTTTCTCGATATTTTGGGATATGTACAACCAGAAATTAATGAAGAACCCTCGAAATTTAAAAAACAAAATTTTTCTCTGTAGTTTACTTTTTTGCGTTTTGATCCATATACACCAAGCCCATTCACATTTTAATTACATTTTGCTGCAGGTTTCAAAGTTTATTTGTGACAAACAAAACATAAGTTAATTTTTACTTGCAGAAGATATGTAATTTTTCCTCCCTACAAAAAACTTAACTTGAACAATCAATTGCGTCGGACTCTGCCAACCTATTTGAACAAAATTTGGCACTGTAGTAGCTATAAGAATTTCCTCTTGGTGATATAGGGCAGTTTCTTCGTAAAATCAAAATTTCTATGAGTCAAACAACCGCACAAAATCTGGACGAGCTATGGAAGATCGCCAATGGACAATGGTCCGTGATCAGTACTCAAATACTAAACAAATTGAAAGCGAGTATGCCTAAGAAAATACACTTCACCGCTAAAGCCAAAAGCGGCCACATAAAATATTAAAAAATTATTTAAAATGTTTTTATTATAGTCCGGGTGCCCACACTTAAAAAAAATCTTATAGAATAACAGGCTGAAACTTTCATAATCGCTTAATTACATTGAGACCTACAAACTTTACCATTGTGACAAATACGTCGAGTGGGGCGTTTTGGCTGTGGCAGCTGTCAAACATGTCAAAGTTATGACCCCCCCTGGACTGATGAACAACTGGTTAATTTTTTGTGAATCCACAGTTTTTTATTATTATTAAATGATAAAACAGTCGACCTACAAAAAGAGGGGGTCGTTTGGCGGGGCCTACGCGCTCAACATGTAATAGTTACACCTACCAACGAATTAATAAATAGCCAGCTAATTCTTTCAGAATTTGTTGTTTTTTCATAGTACTGTCACGCAATTATATTGACCTACAATTTGAAAGGGCCATTTTCCTCAACCTACGCCCTAAACATGTATGACTTTTAGGGGGGGGGTCGGACTTATAAATAACCATTTTTTTTTTTTTTTTTTTGTTTAAAATACAACATAGTTTACAATGTTATAAGTGACCTACAAAAAAAATGGAGCAGTAATAAAAAAAAAAAAAAAAAAACACTTAAATTTTGTTTTTCAAACGATCCAACAACCATAACATGTTTAATTTTCAATTTAGAAAAAAATGTTTCGAATAAAAATTATCGAGCTCAAAAAGTTCAACAAAAAAGTATTGGTGGGTTTATTTCGGAAAATCAATGGTTTGGCTGTTGAAATAAAATGTTTTAAGACCCCTTACCGCTTGTGGGGGGAAGCCTTAATACTTATTTTATCCTTAGCAAACAAAACTGCTTACCGCTGGTGGGGGCAAGTTTTGCTGCATTTAAACACTATATTTTTTGGGTTAAATGATAATGAATGTTTTTATTGATTTTACTTGGCCTTTTATACAATTATTATTTACACTAAATTGCTAAGCCAGTGATTTACCTTACCAACAAAAAATACTCTACTTAAATAATCGCTTACTCAGCACATGCTAAGCAAGCAGTAGCAAATTATTGAACTTAAATAAATGCTAGGTAAGCAGAACTAAATAATTAAATTTAAATATGTGTCTGCTTAGCAAAATAATGTACAATAAAAAACACTGTGCAACAAAATACTATTACTATTGTATCATACAATACACTATTAGACAAAATAATGAAAGAACAATAGCAATGTAAAAAATTAACATAAATGTTTAATAAAATTGAATTTATTATTATATGTTATGTTGATTCATTAACATTTTGGCGCCTCAGACGGAGAAACAGTTAACCCCAGGTTACATTGAAATCGCTTATTTTTTCAACTGCCTGTGAAGCGACAGCTGATGATTCAACCGGATGGTTTGCTGGAGATCTGGGGCGACCAAGATATCGACAACAGAAGATCGTAATTGTTATGAATGTCAGCAACCCTAAGACACCGACACCCCAAGCTGTCCAATATTTGTGTGGTATTATGGTTTTCCAATTCATTTCTGATAACTCTTCAAGATTGTTGACAACATCCTTGTTGTTATCGCTTAATACTCTTGCGAAATCATGGCTTAATGGTAACATTGTTTCATTGAAAATGTGAGGAATTCTGTAGGAGTTAATTGTGGAATTCTTCATGAGTACAGGCTTAACATAATGTGTTACTGTTTGAACTTCCTTCATTAGTTTCCCTTCAAGCTGAATAGTTTTAGATCGGATTATGCAATCTGGAGTGATATGAAGAATGCCGGTACCGTTCAGGACTACTTCTTCTCTCCCCATATGGCATATAACGAACACAGTTGACAAAGTTGGTGAGATAAAGATCCAGGCGTTGTGGGTCCATAATTCCTTCCAAATAGTATTGTGTACTTGAAACTTCCGTGTGGCTCATTCCTCGTAAGTGATTTTTCTATACAGTTGCTGCATAATGCAATTGTGGCTTTGGTCTTGATTATAAAAGATTGCTGGATGCATTAAAAATGTTGATGCATCAAGCTTGGGTGCTTGATTTATATCAGTAATTGTTGTTTCAAAGTATCGGTTTTTATCATAATTGACACCGTAGATTGATGTAGACGCCAAGATCTCCTGGTATGTATTATTCCCCAGATCTTTCGGTACTGTATTGCCTTTGATTACTTCATACGTTTCAGTGTCGCTGATGGTGAAATATCCATAAATGATTATGTTTGTAGAATCTACAACAAATTTCAACCGATCAAGTGGATCCGGAAGTACGTGTAACTCTGGCCCAATTTTTGCGTTGCAATTCTCTGCAATGTTGTTAATTTCTTCGTGGGTTAAAAATTCGTAGAGATGACTGCGCTTCAAGTAAGCGTTCAATAGTCTATTGTATTTTGTTTCCACTTCTCTTATGTAGCTGGATGCTACAAGGTATGAATTCAATAAATGTACGTTAATTTTGTTGTTTTCAGAAAGCTCGTGATATCCTTGCATCTGATTGCTTGCCTTTAAACCATCATTCAGTTTCTTGGTAAAAAGATTTATTCGGTTTGTAATTCTTTCTTCGGTTTTGTTGACTGTCGCTAAAGTGGATAACATGAGCCTTGCATTTGATTTTGTTACCTTGATTAACTCCTTCTGGTTCTGATCTAGAGATTCAATGTCGTGGTATACTTCATCGTTTACTCCGAATAGAGATGTGAGTATTGTTCCAACCAAGCCTCTTTTTTCGTCGTTTATGAGTAGTAACCACCTTCAGCTTGTTGAATATTGTCTGTAAATTGCGTACTTCGTATTTCATATGTGTGACTAGTTCGTCGCACTGAACTTCCGCGCCTCCAAAAGTCTTTGCTCTTCTACACAAGTTTTTCATTTCAGTTACTGTGTTGTTGATATTGGACTCGTCTCTTATAATAGCGTCCATCGGAAATAGCGTGGATGTACGAAGAATTCCGTGCTGAATCTTTGCCACTCCTAGCCTTTCAATACATAATCCTGCTTCTGGATACTCAATGGTATGTTTCGCCAGCGTGGTTGGCATAAACACAAACAGTAGTAAGATTGTATGGGCTGTGGAGATAACCTTTGAGGCAGTTGATTGTTTCTTACGAATTTGATCAGGGTCCCCTTTGGCAAAGTTGTCCTTGGGTGTATCTTGAATTGACGCACATGTCAATGTCTTGCGGGTCTCAGGAAGGTGACTTATAGTCAATGGCTCAGTATCATTAGGCCATAAATCCTTATGCTGCGTTAACCACCTTGGACCGTGCCACCAAAGCTCGTTGTTGACTAGTTCATCTCCAAGTTGTCCTCTGGAAGGTACGTCTGCAGGATTTTCTTCGCCAGGAACATATTGAATTTGTCCCTTAAATGTCTCTTGTATGTATGAGACTCGGTTTGCCACAAATGTAGTCCATTTTACTGGATGTTGCTTTATCCAATTTAGTACAATTTTTGAATCTGTCCAGGCAAAAATATTATTACTACTTGTCATTTGGTTTGTCTGGATGTATCCGATTAATTTTACTAAAAGAACTACCGCACAGAGCTCTAGAGGAGCAAGAGATACTTGCTTGATCGGAGCTACTTTAGTTTTTGAAGCGATTAATGAAACTGAGACGTTATTTTCGATGCGAACGCGTAAGTATACTACAGCTGAATATGCCACTTCGGAAGCGTCAGCAAATACGTGTAGCTCGACTTCTGCAGCTCTGGAGTGCTGTGTTCATCTTGGAATTCTTATTTTCGATATTGACGGCAGTCTCAACTTGAATTCTTCCCATTCTTTTTGAATCACTCTTGAACCACGTCGTCCCATCCGATGCCTAGTAACCAGAGTTTTTGTATCATTATCTTAGCCCTTATAGTTACAGGTGAAAGCCAACCGAGTGGATCAAATAATTTTGCTGCGTCGCTTAAAATAGCTCTTTTGGTGTTCTTGGAGTTCAATGAGCTCATGTTGATGATGAATTCAAAATTGTCGTTGGTAGGGCACCATCTTAGCCCTAATATTTTGACAGTTTGGCTGTGCTCTAAGTCCAGGTCTAATTTGTACTCTTTATCTTCCTCTGGTAATGTTTGTAGTATCTGCAGATTATTTTAGGTCCACTTTCTTAACTTAAGACCTCTCTTATCTAAAAGTTCAATTAGTTGTTGCTGCTTTTCTAAGCACTCATTTAATGTTTCTGCTCCTGCTAAGCAATCGTCTACGTAAAAACATTGCTTTAGTGTTTGGCTTCCCAACGGAAATTCGTTTTCGTGATCTTCTGCAAGCTGATACAACGTCTTGATTGCGAGAAATGGTGCTGATGACGTTCCATAAGTGACCGTATTGAGCACATACTTCTTAATTGGTTTTGATAGATCTTCCCTCCAAAGTATTCGTTGCAGATTTCTGTCCTCGAGATGCACCCATATTTGTCGGTACATTTTTCCCACGTCTGCCGTGAAAACCACTGCGAACATTCACCAACGCATTAGTAGTAGAAATATGTCCATTTGCAGAGTTGGACCTACCATCATGATGCTGTTGAGGGATTGACTTGTGGACGTCTTTGTTGACGCGTCAAAAACAACACGAAGCTTAGTCGAAGCACTGTCTTGTTTGATGACTGCGTGATGTGATAAATAATATTTGGTGTTTGAAGGTGCTTCTTTCTTGAGTTGGAAATATTCTTTAGTTTAGCTTAATCACAGTATATTTTGAGTGGACTCGAATTCAACAGGCTGTGTTACTGCTGGTGCAATTAAGTTGGAGGCTGTGTGCTCCTGGGCGCAGGCTATGCTGCTGGTTTATTGGAGGCTGTATGCTCCTGGGCGCAGGCTGTCGTGCTGCAAATTAGATGGAGACTGTTTGCTCCTGGGCGCAGGCTATAATGCTGTCGTTTGAGCGGAGGCTGTTTGCTCCTGGGCGCAGGCTGTAGTGCTGTCGCTTGAACGGAGGCTGTTTGCTCCTGGGCGCAGCTATAATGCTGCTGGTTGAGTGGAGGCTGTATGCTCCTGAGCGCAGGCTATGCTGCTGGCTTATTGGAGGCTGTATGCTCCTGGGCGCAGGCTGTAGTGCTGTCGCTTGAACGGAGCCTGTTTGCTCCTGGGCGCAGCTATAATACTGCTGGTTGAGTGGAGGCTGTATGCTCCTGGGCGCAGGCTATGCTGCTGGCTTATTGGAGGCTGTATGCTCCTGGGCGCAGGCTGTAGTGCTGTCGCTTGAACAGAGGCTGTTTGCTCCTGGGCGCAGGCCATAATGCTGCTGTTTGAGTGGAGGCTGTATGCTCCTGATGCTCGGTTTACGATTAACCCGTGTACTGTGTTGGGCGCTGGATAAACTGCGCTGACTGACCTGAAAGATGTCGCAGGATTCGAGATTCCAATATGTAGGAAAATGGGCTAGACCGTTGGCTAAAGTTTTCAGGCTTGTCGATTGATGGCCTGTATTTTGCTGAAAGATTCCACAGGATTCGAGATACCAATGTGTAGTAAATTGGGCTAGACCGTTGGCTAAAGTTTTCAGGCTTGTTGATTGGTGGACTGTATTTTACTGCTGGGTAGAGTTTCAGGATGCCTTATGTCAGATGCTGGGTTGAGTTGCAGGATTATATCGAATTAAAGACGTTTTTTTTTTTTTTTTTTTCACTGTACCGTTCTTAAAGCGACGGGACACTATCACTCACAAATTTTCACTATCCCGTTCTTAAAGCCAACGTCCCTTAATCCGACACCTGACATCCGGCTCGAAGGACCATGAAATAAAATGTTTTAAGACCCCTTACCGCTTGTGGGGGGAAGCCTTAATACTTATTTTATCCTTAGCAAACAAAACTGCTTACCGCTGGTGGGGGCAAGTTTTGCTGCATTTAAACACTATATTTTTTGGGTTAAATGATAATGAATGTTTTTATTGATTTTACTTGGCCTTTTATACAATTATTATTTACACTAAATTGCTAAGCCAGTGATTTACCTTACCAACAAAAAATACTCTACTTAAATAATCGCTTACTCAGCACATGCTAAGCAAGCAGTAGCAAATTATTGAACTTAAATAAATGCTAGGTAAGCAGAACTAAATAATTAAATTTAAATATGTGTCTGCTTAGCAAAATAATGTACAATAAAAAACACTGTGCAACAAAATACTATTACTATTGTATCATACAATACACTATTAGACAAAATAATGAAAGAACAATAGCAATGTAAAAAATTAACATAAATGTTTAATAAAATTGAATTTATTATTATATGTTATGTTGATTCATTAACATTTTGGCGCCTCAGACGGAGAAACAGTTAACCCCAGGTTACATTGAATACAATACATCATACAATACACTATTAGACAAAATAATGAAAGAACAATAGCAATGTAAAAAATTAACATAAATGTTTAATAAAATTGAATTTATTATTATATGTTATGTTGATTCATTAACAGCTGTAAATTACAATTAAAAAATACATATACATATTTCAAGCCGATATATCGGCGTATGTGCGACTCACAGGATTAACAAAGTAAAAAAAAATAGTCGATAAATACATAAGTTATTCATTAGCGAAAACTATTTCTTAAAAAAATCTGTATAGTTATCAATTTTAAATACAATTTAATTAAAAATTATTGAGCGTAAACAAATCAACAGAGAAATTTTTGAAAAATCAATCATACGGCTACAAATTGCAGTAAGTAACACGTGGGTTGTGCGCCACAGAGTTTTGTTTTACAAGTCAAAGTGTGTTTTTAACTAAATGATTAATTAAAACAACAACAACAACTGCTATTGTTTGTTTAATCTTTTTTCGATTTGTATTTTGTATTTTAAACATTTTTGCATAAATTGACAACTTAACAACTTGCAATTATTTAAACAATTTAATTGTTTTTAATTTTTAATGGAAATATACAATGTTCATATTATGACTTCTACAAATATAATAAGCTTTCTCACACTTTTATATTTAAATACTGACGAAAAGTGCGTCTCTATTGCATAGTTCAATGTATATCAATTTTTTTTATAGTTTATTATTTATTAATTTATTAAAAAATGTATTTAGCAAAAAAAAATTCGTGTGACTGAGATAAACAAAAAACTATTCTTGTAGTTTTTGTCTTAAATTGATAGATTAACTGTAAATTAAAATTTAATATTATACCATACACGCAGATGTCATAGGTTGGATAATTTGATACATTTTTTTGTAGGTTATGAGATAGGGCCCATATTTTTTGTAGGTCAATGACTTTTTTGATCATCAAATACTATTAAAAATGTTACTCTCTTTCTGACCTACAGTTATTTATCAGTCCGACCCCCCCTAAAAGTCATACATGTTTAGGGTGTAGGTTGAGGAAAACGGCCCTTTCAAATTGTAGGTCAATATAATTGCGTGACAGTACTATGAAAAAACAACAAGTTCTGAAAGAATTAGCTGGCTATTTATTAATTCGTTGGTAGGTGTAACTATTACATGTTGAGCGCGTAGGCCCCGCCAAACGACCCCCTCTTTTTGTAGGTCGACTGTTTTATCATTTAATAATAATAAAAAACTGTGGATTCACAAAAAATTAACCAGTTATTCATCAGTCCAGGGGGGGTCATAACTTTGACATGTTTGACAGCTGCCACAGCCAAAACGCCCCACTCGACGTATTTGTCACAATGGTAAAGTTTGTAGGTCTCAATGTAATTAAGCGATTATGAAAGTTTCAGCCTGTTATTCTATAAGATTTTTTTTAAGTGTGGGCACCCGGACTATTACTTTAAGTCCCAAAACTGTTGACAAAAGATTAAGAATAAAAATAACTACCCAAGTTAAACAAAATGTGAAATATTTTAGCTCTGATTTTTTTAACTAAAATAAAAAATTTGCAAGTTTTCTGCATACTTTTTTTTAAAACCTTTTTTACGAAAAAAAAAAAATACAGCCTTAAAACTAGAAATATGTTTTTTCGTCAACAGTTTTGTGGCTCACTGTACTTATTTCCGAATTTTCCTTTGCTCCTAAATTATCTACTTCTCGATCTTTATCCAAACTAGTACCAAATTGCATTGAGCGTTTCCGCTGTGGTAAGAAAGTACGCTATATCGGCAAAATTCTGTGACAAAGGAGAATAAGCCGAGCTTTGATGACAATACGAAACATTATAAGTTACATGCTCATACACGGAACTTATTTTACTTTGGCTTGTGATCACAGATTGACTTCAGCTTTTATTCCATGTATACACAGAATCGAAGTGCTATGAAGCTCACAGGCATAACACTTGCTTAAGATCACTATTACTTTCATCTTTGCGTTTATTGTGTATTTAAGTCTACTTAAGTGGACGGCTCAGGATTGTTCGTTAGTCACACTACTTCTGCATCTGTGTAAGAGAACGATCTTCGATCTTGGCTTAGTATTTACATCCTTATAGTATACATTTTGGGCATTCATATTAGCATGTGTAGCAACAAGTTCGTAATAAAACTAAAAAAAAGCTAAAAATCAAGTAAAACTGAAAATAATTTTATTGAAAACCATATAAAGGGTGTTTAGATTTGAGGTATATTTTTAAATTTTAAATAAAAGTAATAAATTGTGTAAAATCTTTCGCATAAGAAACCCAATAAGAAGAAATCCAATAGCGTTAAATCGCATGATCTTGGTGGATTAATGAAATGTTATTATCGAACTAATGAAACGTTTAGGATTTTTTCTGAGACCAATTCTTATTTTAAAAATTAACTAATTCAATAAAAAAGCTTCTACAAATCTCCATGACTGGAATGAGCGTACATAATATGCATGGTGCAATTACAGCCATAGAAATTGAGGAAATTGTTCAGTTCGTAAAATCAACTTATTATTTGTACCAACACACGTCGTGCTCAATCATTACTGTATTCAGGATAAAATGTTTACCCCAGAAAGTTTTGTGCAATCCGTTCGCTATGAAATTATAGTGTTGCTACACGTGCCATTGAGGGGATTCGTTTTCTTGTTAAATTGGTTAAAGATCTTCAAAAGAGCCGAAGAGCGATAGCTATGAAATTGTAAGTAAAACTTTTGTATCCAGCGGTATAAGAGTTTTTTGAGCGTTAGCTACCGAGTCTAAGCCATTTCTACAAGAATATCAGACTGACTCTCCTAAGGCACATTTCTTGAACAGTAATTTAGTGACATTTCTCTAAAATGTCATAAAAATGTTTATTAAATATGACGTAATAAAATTGCCAAAGCCATTGTAAAGTCTACACTGGGGGTAAAGAAAAGCTTAACATCAAACTAGCAATGCTCATGTTAAGAACTTAAAGGGATCTGAAGACTTGAAGTGATCAAAAATCAATTTTTAATATTTGTATTAGAGTATAAAAAAATAATATTAATTTGTTCCTCTCGTATATTCATATTTTTATTTAATTTATTTGAAATTTTTTTCTTGCTTTAGCCCGGTCAAGTGAAGATACTATTTTTTGGGAATTTTAAATCTTGTCCAAAACACTCAGTAGCAGTATTTTTTCATTATTAGGTTTAATAGATGAAGGGTTCTCTGTAGAAAGGTCGAGTGTATAAGATTGCAGAATGGGATGCAAAGGAAAGATAGTGATGCCTCTTTGGTGAAACTAACCGACCAGAGTTGCCTTGCCAAAGCCCGTCCCGATGGACTATTTTAATTAAAATTGTTTAAGATTACAGCTTAAAATGTTTGCCTATAATATAATTTCTATAATATAATTTTTATCACTAATTTTTCAATCTTTTTTTATTTTTTTAACAAGAAAAAAATATCTAATGGCATTATAGTATTTAACGAAAGTACACTTTGCGGCGCTCGTACGCCAAAACTGTGGATTTTACGAAAAAAGATTAGAACATAAATTGTAGAAAATTTCCTTAAGTTTTATTTTGTATACTATATGTTTTTATCGTAAAATGAGTCAGAATGGCGTGAGCGGCAACAATACGAGGTGGCAAAGTTGAAATTCAGAAAGAGCACATCAAAATCAAATAAAAATACTCATTTTCAAAACTACGGCAAAACTTTCCAGGTAACGTCGTTTTTTGCTACCAAATGACTGTACTACTTGGAAACTGAAATTTTGGTGAAATTTCCTTTAGCTTTAATGTCAAAACATAGGTCAAACGGACCGAAAAATGCCATCTTTGGGTGTTTAGTATTCGAATTTTCATAAGATTGAAAAAAATAATAAAGGATTGTAAATAACTACACACTTACTTTTTTTTTGTTTTTTAATAAATGCCAATTTTTTGAGACGAAATATTTCAAAAACAAGAGAATAGAGCAAAAATCTTAAAATCTCTTTTGTTTAAAAATGCTTAAATTTAAAAAAAAAAAACAAAAAAATAATTTACTTTAAATAAATTTGTTTTAACATTAATATTTTAATTTAGACCAGGGGTTGACAGCTCCTAACTCTTTCCACTCTTTGCACTCTTTTACAACAACTTCGTATTGTTGTAATTCGCCGAATCGTTGACAAGCGCAACTGCACCAAAACAATTCAACCCTTGCGTGTTGTTGCTTTGCTTGTCATTGTTGGTAAATACGTAGCACTTGCGACTGCGCACAATTCTTGCCATGCTTTGTTTGTTGTTGGTAATTTTTGTTTGTTGTTGGTAATTTTGCGTTGTATTTGGTCACCAGCTATTTCTAAATATAAATTCACTTGTATAGATGCATTGAAAGGTGCGCTGCCGAGTGCGCTACCGACATGCGCGTTGTTGCTTTTATATGTTTTTTTATGTTAATAAATCTTTATGGTACCGAATCTAACGATTTGTTGTTGTTGGTTTTTTGTTGAAATTGCTGTTGCACTGTTATCCAACCGGCTACAAATTTATTTCATCTTGATCGTAGGGGATCAAATTCATGTCTTTTTCAAATGGCTATAACTTTGCGAGGAAGGAATATAGAATAAGAAGTTCTATAAGAATCAAAAGACAAAAGTTAATTATTTTGATTTGGATGGAAATGCCGCTTTTTTGAAAAAATGTTCAGCCTAAAATGGGCATAATTTAAAATGGCCATAGCTTCGTAAAAAATTTTTTTTAATCAAATCGGGGAAATATGGGTCCCCTTATATCCTTTTGAAAACAACATATTTAATCAGGAAACAATTCCGTAACATGAAATAATCCGCGTGCATGGTTTGAGATGGATTTAGTCTTTATAAAAATGTTTTTCAAAATATCTTCTTTTTTTTTTTGGTTTTTTTATATTCTTTTCATTTCGAAATTCCCAACATTCGAGTAATTTTGGAAAATAAGAATTTTTTATTGAAGGTGCACAGCAGAATGTATCATAGCTCATACAAGTAAATTGCGCCTTCAATAAAAAATATCATATCTTCCAAAGTTATGTTTCGAATTTCGATTTCAAAGTAGATACTTTCTTAGAATTGATTGAAAAATGAGACATAATTATGCAATTAAATAGTAAAATTGCAATGTGACAAAATTTCAATGTGTTAAATCATAAATCTGTGAGCGCGCCATTTTTGACGTTATGATTTTGGTTTGCCAAACAAAAATTGAGAAAAAAATATTAAATCTGATTATGAGCGAAAAGGATGAGCTATTCTCTCGATTGTATCTACAAAGGTCTGTGGTCATATTGTTCCACAGTTCCAGTAAGTGAGCTTAAATTCCAAGAAAAATAACAAAAACAACGCAATTTTCTTTCTAAAGGCAGCGACGAAGATGATGACCAAATTTTGGAATTTAGTATGAATATATCTTTAATACTGAGCAATCGCCAAACTTGCCATTTATTTGTGCCAAAATCCTGCGCATTGGGTTAATAATGTATTCGCTACCTTTGATGATGGTAGAATACGCCAGATGCTGCGAGTTAGACATGACGAGTTTGACCACATTCTGACACTAATTAGAGACGACCCCATTTTTTACAATCGAAATTATGTTCTAATAGGAATTGCTCAGCAATAAGAAAAATTGCATCTATTTCCGGAGTTGGAGATGGCGGAACTGTCATAAAAGCAGCCCATAGAGTGATATTCGCAGTATTAAATCTAGAACCCAGATTTTTGTTCTGCACCGGCTTCCATTTCAAGAAAATTGGAGAGGTCTTCCTTATACCAAACTATTACCAAAAATAAGCTTAACAGGCACTGAGTTGTACTTTGTCTTTTCTTTTTGGTTCTAATTTCTAAGTTTTAGTTTTTCGAGTTCAATACGCTCCTTCATTTCAAACTCCTCTAGAGCGAGTTTTCCTTCATTTGGATTTCCAAAACCTTGAACTTTTCCTTTTGAAACTCCAATTATTTTTCTCTTAATTTGATATCCACTCAATTCTGTCTTTTTTATTTGAATTAATTGTGACTGCACTTCTATTATATCGGAGAAAGCTGTGCGCGAGCAAATACCCTTTCGAGATTTGCCTACACTGGTTGAGCGTAACTCCGATTCGTCTGTCCTGATTTGATCACTCAAATCCTGCATGCTGGGCTCTGCAAGCAGCAGTTGACTATTTTATTTTTACGCAAGAAAATTTGTGCTTTACTTCGAATCGATTTTCATTCTGTGAAAGCTCCAGCACTTTTTGAATCTTGCCACTTTTTATTTTTTCGTATGACCGGCGCATGTTTCGCTCATAGCTGGGCATTAACTCGTTAATCTGTTAATCGTTAATTAACGAAGTTAACATTTCGACTAACGGTTTAGCTTTTAAGTTAACTTTAAAAAGTGTTAACGGACTCGTTAACTTCCGTTAAATATCCTCAAGTCCGTTAATCGTTAATCCAGTACCTACTATTTACCAAAAATATACCTCACACTCCGCGATGCGCCGCGAAAAACACGTTCTGACAACAAATACGTTCCGGTTTATATGGCTGAAAACGGATGACAGTAGTCGAGTGAGTACAGTAAAAAAATGCATTAAAAAAGGGTAGAACAGGCGTTACGACAAGAAGCTGCCAAAAGATCGCAGAACAGAGATAGTTTAAGTGGCGGAGGTAGCAACGCGACAACAACGACAATGATGAGGAAGACTTTTTTAATTCTTTCAATCAGTCTAAAGAAAAACCTAACACCCACTAATCTTTTAAGACTAAAGCTCAAAATATCGTCAAAATGTGAGTAGACATGAAATCAAAAGACTTGTTCAACGACGTGGCATTACTCAGGAAACAGATATTCATAAAGCTGTTTATTAAATATAATACTGCTATACCCTCAAGAGCGGCAGTTGAAAATCTTTTTTCTACGGGCAAAGTTATATTAACGCCGAAACGAGCCTCGCTTTCAGACAAGAACTTCAACATATTAATGTTCCTGAAGGGAAATATCCACATAGTGGCGTACCACGTGCGTATTTTTGGCGCCCGGGACGAAGAGTTCACTTGCCCTACATACACATTTCATCTTTTTAATTTCAAGAAAAAAATGCCTCTCCAAAAACGGTAGCAAAATGAGATATATTTCACAGTGAATTACAAAATCATCACACATACGAGGGTATGTAAAAAGTAAAAAAAAGGTCCTCACAAAAACCATAGCAAAATAAGATACATATATACGAGGACCGCCCTCCCCTAGGTACGCTACTGTATCCACATTATACCAGAGGACTAAATTACACACTCCAATTATGCTCGTCTTTTTTTTTGTTCCTAACCTATTAACTTCTAGAACCCAAAGCAACAGTTTTTATAAGAAGATCAATAACGCAACGATATAAAAAATGAAATTTCTATCACGTGTTAACGGATTAACTGTTAACGTTAACTTGCGTTAAGTCTTCCGAAATGTAACGCATTAACGTTTAACGAAGTTAACTTTTTTAGTAACGGATTAGCGATTAACGAAGTTAACTATTTGATTAACGGTGCCCAGTTATGGTTACGCTCCTTATTACGTATGTAGCTCCAATCCTATTTCGTTTTCCAATATATAACACCGATAATAAGTCTAAACCGAAGGCTTTTACTTTAGGAAGTTTAACAGCATATGCTGTTCGGCATCTGTCCACTTTTTTTACATTTTGGCATCTATTTATTACAAATAAAACAATTTTTATTGACATTTTCTATTTTCTGAATTTACTTATAATTAAGTATGTAAACTTATATTTTGAAAAACATTTTTAAAAATAAAAAAATTAATGTTTAAACCAATTAATTTAAAGCAAACTATTTTTTTATAAAATTAAAGCATTTGTTAACAAAAATGTTTGTGAATATTTTATTCTATTCCTTATCGTTTTTGAGACATTCCGTTTCAAAAAATTTGGATTTATTCAAAAAAAAAAAATATTGCAGTAGTGTTGAATAACCGATATACAGCTGAGAACACACAAATAGCAGTGCCAAAAATATTTAGAAAAAGACATAACATTTGAATATGAGAACATAACTTTTTATTATTATTTTAAAAGTAATTCTTGCTACCTAACTAAAACGCAAAAAAAAAATTTAAAGAATTTGAAAAATTTACAAAAAAAAAAAACAAAAATTAGAGTTTTTCATACGAGTTTTGGTGGTAAAAACTGAAATTTTTCAAAAAAAGGTAATTGTATATCAACTGTTTTTCAATATTTCGTCGAATTTCCCAAGTTTTTGATCACTGCGTCACAAAGACGTTGAGTTCATCATTTATCTGACTAGCCGTTTTATTTAGTTCTTTTTTGGACAGAAGTTTGAAGGTGAAGTTTTGCGTTTTGCACCTCTTTTCTCCGGTTTTTCTACATATTTGATGGCGTTGGATATCATTTTTGCCGAGCACTATATAATATTTTCAATTTTCAATATCTTTATAAGACTTTCCATCCTTCCTTAACTTTAAAATTAATTTTCGCTGATCAGTGCAATGTTTGATGCACCCCACTGTTGTTAAAAAATTCACAATAAATGCGTTAACTTTCAGTGTAATTTATAAATAGAATACACATATGGAATATTTTACTTACATTCAAATTTTTGGGAAAAATTTAACTTCTTTCAAAAATATAAGCACACTGCTATTTTAATGTTTCGCGAAAAAAAACTTGGTTACATACCTTAAAAACCGTTATCTACAGAGTTCCCATATTGTATGAAGGTATTTCAATTCCTCCATAAGCTCAGAACCCCTAATAATTAATTAGTGTTGAAATTATTATTCAGGACTTCTATAAAAAAAAATTATGGAACTTTATAAAATTTAGATGAAGTTACTGCTGTTTATGGATATATGTATGTATTCGAGTACAGCAGTGAGCTGTTCTGCATTTAATTCATTCATGAACTCATGAAACTTTCAGCACATTCACGCTTACAGAAAATTTTGTGAGACGAGCCACCATTCGTAAATTTATTTTTTTTTCAAGATATAAGTATAAGTATAAGATTTAAAAAAAAAAAATTTGGCTGGGTTCAAATATGTCTTTTCTGAAAGATTATTATGAGCTGTTCAACTCTTCCAAACGATATTTATGTACAACACTCGAAATTTTCAGATTTTTATACAAATTCTAAGAAAATCAATATTTTCTCCAGCTTATTGATGTTGATTTGGTTATGATAAGTTTCAAATGAAAATAAAAGTTTGTACTTAAAGGTTTTTGATGAATTGAATTTCAATCCGGCCTCCGATTTGACCTAAACTTACTAACTCACGGTCCGTTGTTTTTTTATAATGAAATTACTTTCTTAACATCTCATTCTATCTTCTCTCTTCAAAAGTAACATAAAAAAGCAGTTGAAAGAGAGTTTGTACTTTGAACTTTAAAACCAAAAACAGTATATCAAGTAATTATTTGCAAAATAAATTATGCAACCCAATTTACACTTTTATATTGAATTAAAATAAGAAATACTAACATTTTTTGTAAATTTTTTTTTATTAATTCTTTGCTCATTAGAAAACAACAAAAAAAATTATTTGAGAACAACAAATACAAAAGTTTATGGAGCATAAATAAAAACTATGATCATTTCATGGTGTCAAGTAATTATTTCCAAAATGCAAGGAACATATGAAGAAACTAATAAGAAAAAACTCAATACTTGCTGTGTCCACCACGAAAATCAATCACGGCTTGGAATAGAGGCAATAAGATTTTGCTAGTAATATTCTTTCGGTGTCTTTTTGTCCATTCCTTCTTAATAACCCTTATTAGAGCGTTTTTATTTGTTGGAGCCCGTTTTAGAAATTTTAAGTGTTCTTATGAATTTTCGATTGGGTTCATATATCGGGGCTTTGAGCTGATATGCCTATCACTATACTGCAATTATACAGGATGCAGGTCGTGCCCAAGAGTGATTTGGGCTTAGGGTCATTGTCTGAGTATCAGTGAAACCAAAATTCTGAACCCTTATTTTCAATTCCATTTTAAGCAGTTTCAATATTAACACTAGAATGAACCAATCTCATCCCCTGGTCTTGGTGCTTTTAATTTGTTCCTGTGATATAAGTCGTAAGTTCTGTTAAAAAAAAACTATTGTTTCTCTTTCACCTTTTTTTTTTACTTGTAACACAACTGCATAATGTAAGCTGTAAAACATAAATCTCTTTCTTCCTGTTCATTAGTTTTTATTATTTTCATCTGTTTAACAACATTTCTAGGACCAAGTGGCTTCTAACAATTGTATGAATACAAACGCTTACATTAATGGAGGTCAAGTTAACTACTGTCTAGACCAATAGGTAGACAATATTTTCATTAAAAAGGTTAAAAGCTGAACTACCCAACGTGGAAATGTATACATAGCTGTCGAACTCATTACAAAGTGTAATTTATTGGAAAAAGTTTATTTGTATCATCTACCAGTTGGCACGAGCGCATTTAATAGTTTGAAACTATTCAAGGCAACATTTTGTTTGAAAAATAAATTGTTTTTCTAATTTGTTTGTAGTATGTACTTGCAATTTACTAAACGGTAATGATTAACAAATGCACGAGATTATAAATTGAAAAGAAAAAAACAAGAACAAAAAGTAAAACGTGTTCTTTTTATCCTTTGAAAGTTTGATATGCTTTGCAAAATGGCGTCAATCTCAATCCAAAAAGGGCATAATGCGAAAATAATGAAAATGAAATACCAACCCTAACTCATATTCTTCCTTGCCCTATATATGGCATGTTGGATTTCCACTTACGTATATAACATTTTACTAAGCACTTTCAATGCCTTTTACGTACTTACATATATACACATACATATATATTTGTACTTCGTATGTAAGTAATACAAAAAACGGCAGACAGATCTCCCTTGGTGTGCTTGGCATTCCGAACATGCGCACTTTTGTTTCGAAGAGGGCGCTTTGCTTTGCGCCATTAGTTCCTTCTCTGTTGCACACAATAAAGCTGAATGTGTTCAAATGAGCATTCGTATAACTGCATATAAAACAACAATAAAAGTTTACCGGCTTTTGCTCAAAGGCTCTGCAAAAGAAATTTGCAAAGGACAGTTAAATTTTAGGGTAAATAAGCATACCATCTCTTATTCAATTTTAGATGCCCGATTTTAGCCGTTATGAAGTTATTTTTATAATTTTTTTGCCTCATCAATTTCAATGTATTTTTTTTTTTTCAATAAAATGCCAGAAATTAATGTTTTTCTAGTGAAAATGATTTAAATTAAAAAGTACAAGGGTATAACCCGCATTGAAATGGCAGAAATCTAATTATTGGAGGCATATTATAAATAAATTTGAACATAAATAAACCAGAATTTCACCTGATCAATAACAAAAAAAGAAGCAGAAGCGCCGACATCGGCTTCGAACACCACTTCTTTGTGGCTCGAGATAGCTTACACTCAACAGATCCGCGAAACAACCAAAAATTACACAAAAGAATCCCGGTCAATGGTATTCCATAATCGGCAAAATAAGAAGACAGCAGAAATACCAACCCAGAGGACACCGGAAACTCTTTTGCCGCTGCCCTTGTTATTGAAAGAAGTGAGAGCGGGGAGCACTGACTCATGCTCCAAATAAAAATTTAAGGGTATATGGGCGATATTTCTTTCCTCTGTTTTTAGAGTGAATCCACAGCGTGTAGAGTGCAATGTTTTATCTAACATCGAGTGAGATCATACTTGGGCTTATACCAAAGAACAAAAACTCTGTATGAGTGACGCATTTTGTGAGATCGTAAAAAATAAAGCTCCAAATTGCGAACAACATATCAGCCTGTTAGATGCCTCAGACATGTAACGAGCTTAATAAAGAAGTAAAGTTTTTAAGTGATCTCGCTGCCAAAGCCTAGATGTCGCAGGAATAAAAAGCCTTCACACTTTTTATGAAATAAGTTGCAAAATGTCGGGCAACAAGTTTTAACAAAGTCGGTCAATCAAGAGTGATAACGGGAACGTATTTACTACAGATGACCAGCTGATCCGCTTAAAGAGCATTTTTCGTAGAAGCACAACCCATCATCCGTTAGTATGTATTCAGTATACACCGTTTCCTGAGGAAAACCACTGACTACTCGCCTCGTGCTCTTCTTCATTTACTGCGATTACAAATCCTATAATATTACCTCGAAATAACAAAGTGGTGGGTGCAGAGCACATAATTCATGTTGTTATCTAAATCTGGAAAGAAAAGTGCTACTTATCGCTTTTTTGGTACTTAAGGACTGTCCCAGAAAAAACTTTCGGTTTTATTTCGTTTGATTTTACTCTACTTGATAATGTTATAGGTCTAAAAAGACAAAGATGTCCAGCAGGCAACAAAAAGTCCGCGAACTCATTTTGTACACGTACCTGCAAAATCCAGAATTAAAATATTCAGGTATAGCAAAAATAGTTGATGCATCAGATTGAACTGTTTCGACGGTTATTTCTTATTATAAGAAGGGTCTACCTGTTTCACGAAAAAAAGGTTCAGGCAGAAAATCAGAATTTTCAAACTCAAGAGTAGTGGCGAAGATGAAGCGTATTTTTAAGCAGAATCCCAACATCTCAGTGCGATATATGGCCGATAGAGCAGGTACATCAAAATCTACTGTGCAAAGGATAAAGGAAAAAACTAAGCTGAAGACATATAGAGTTCAAAAAGTACCAGACCGTTCTGATGAAAACCAGTTGATAGCTCAAACACGAGCCCGAAAATTGTATGAAAGGTACCTGACTAAATTTTATTGCTGCATTATGAACGACGGAAATTACGTCAAAGCAGATTTTAAGCGGGTACCTGGCCACAAATATCATACGTCACCAAAGAAGGGGCATATGCCTAGTATATTCAAAGAGAAAAAAATATATATGGTTTGGCAGGTCATATGTACCTGTGGCGTCAGAAGAAGCTTCTTTGTTACGCAAGGCCCGATTTAGCAACCTCTCATTACTCTAAAGCAGGGAAGGGCACTTAGTGCCTCAATTTACTCACATTGCTCTAACCGTTATTCGACGCACAACCAAGCGAAAACAAATTCCCAGAATTTCAACGCTATCGAGGCACAAAATTCGCAGAATTTCAACGCTATCACAGCGTTGACTTGAATTCAAATGAAAACAAAAACAAAACACAAAGGCACAAACGACGGCGCCGCATTGTGTCTTGACGAATGTAGCAATTGTTTTTGTTTGTAGTGTAATTTGTTTTTTTTTTTGTGCTAATGGCAATTTTGGAAATGAAAGTAAAAAAAACTTTAAAATTTCGTTTGTTGTTGCTTGATGTTGTTGTTTTCCTCTTTTGTTATATTTTTGTGCCCACCGCTGCTCTAAAGCTACGATGGAATGGTATTAAAGTAAAAAGATCAATTTTGTGCCAAAAATAGCAAATCCGCCGAAAGAGTGGTAAGACTACAAAAAACTTACAAGACTTTAGACTTAAGTGAAAAAGAAATTTTGAAATTTGGTATACATTTTTATACACTATTTTTTGAGAATTTATATACTTGCGACTTCTTATGATCTTTTTAATCTTCAAATGTAGTTAAAAAGAAACAGGGATTGCTGGACTATTGAATGTATTTTGCAGCAGCGAAAAAAAATTTGAAAGTGGAATATGCTAACCTTCATATAAAGGCACTTAAATCCATTCTATAACTGACATACAACCTCGAATTCACCTTCATTGAGTGGTTTCTTTGGAAATTATGCAGCCATGATAAATATTTATTCAAGCAACCAACTACCACAGCTTTCAGCGGTAGCGTTAGTTCCAGCGTCATGTCGATTGATCCTAATTCAACTGTGGGCGAGAAATGAATATTTTCTAGTTTGTCTTTATCTTAAATGATTTTATTCCTTTTGTATATCGAAATATAATTGAATTAAAAAACATGTTCGATGTTTCATACATACGAAATATCCATGTATTTTACCAAAATAAAACCATTTTTTGCGATTTCATGCATAGAAAAATATACCTACTGATTTTTGTTGTTGTTCGAAATTTCGCAAGTTGACGACCATTTTTTTTTTTTTTTTGATAATCAAAATCAATGAAATTTCGACATTCCTATTTTCGGTACTTTGGAGCTCATTTAAGTTCACTTGTTTTGGTAAATTAGGTACAATGCGAAGTTTCCATCCATTTTATGAGTACCCGAACAAAAGCACGGAACCTGTCCTGAGTACGATACAGGAAATCATTCTCAGGGACTTTAATGAAAAAACAACTACAGCAGATAAGTGGATGGCATCTCTCATACTACTAAAATACCTAAAACGCTATATCTTGGCACCTAAAGTAGACTTTTGCTTCGTTTTAGTAAGTCGCTTTTTTCGTTAAATTTCAACGAAATCGGACATAAAGGTTTAAGCTAGAAAGCTCAAATATTGGGACAATTATTTTTATTCCTCAAGCTCAAATATAAGCAAAAAATAAAAAATAAAATCCATCTACACCCTAATGTATATGGGGCATTCCATGCCAAATCACCGAGGTTTTGGCCGGACTCTCTTCGATTTCGCTAATTTTAGATATGTTTTAGTGCGTATTAAAAGCAACAAGCGCACTAATTTTCAGTCTTGTATTCAAAACCGTTATTGAGTAATCTGTTTTTTAAATTATAAGGCAAAAAATTTTCAATTAACGATAGGGTATCATTTTTTTGTATTTGAATTTAGTTTCTGAAAAAATGTAAAAAAAAATATTCGAAGTAATAATCAGGTAGTTATTAACGTTTAAAGATTAAAATCGACATTTTAGAAAAGTGCGACACCTTTGATTTTTCTTAAAAATTTTTTCAAAATTCTATTCTATGTTACGCAACTTTCAAGCTGTAGTTCAAGATGTGCTGACAATTTTTTTCATTTTTTTTTTCAAATTTTGAAAATTTTATATTTGTTTTTTATGATTGAATTATCTATATCACTAGCTGGTTTCTCACATACTTTTTTTTATGTATTTTGGGTCGTGAATTCCAAAAATGCCAACCATTTTTTATCTTAAGGATCGTTTTCCAGTTATTCCCCAAAAACCCGTTTTTTACACTTTTTCCATTTATCATTTATTCCATCAATTTTTTTTTGAACTTATTCAGTTGCACGCCATTCAAATGGTATTATTTTATCTTACTAATAATTTGGAGTTAATGAGAATCGAATAAGATTTGATGGAGTTACAAGTGATCAAAGTCCAACAAAAGTGATTTTTTTGCTCATTTTTAAAAAAAAACATCAATTTTATTGAATACTTGGTAGGTGGTCAGGGAGGGTAAGTGGGCGGCATTCGGCCGTGGCTTCTAATTTACATCCTCCAATATGTCCAATATCGGCTTCGCGGCGACCTTCGGCCGCGGTTCAGTCTATAACATGTGCAACACCGGCTTGGCTATCCACAGTATTTTTGTATTAAAATTAAATACCGTGCTGTACCCTGATCAAGAAATACCTGATCTGGATCTGATCATAAACCGGAATACCTGAACTAATTTCTAGTCGGGTTCCTCATCACCAATCACAATGTTCTACTTTGCCTCGATAAAGCATGTCGTCATAGTACCTCCCTTACAAGGAATAATTTAAAAATAGGCAGGTATAGATGAATACAAAAAAACAAGCCGCTATATTGAGAAAGCTCATGATAGAAATACCTGGATTCATACAGGCAATCGCTGACTAAAAGTAGACGGGCTTAGAGAATTGGGCATGCCACCATCCATAAAATCAAAAAACTATAACCGCAGTGTTGATATTTAAGAAAGTACACGTGGTTATTAGATTAATTTGCCTTTCCTTTAATATACTTTGCATAATTTGAAACAATTCTTCGCAGTGGAGCTTAAACATTTCTTAACGCTATTACGAAGCCCACCCTTGTGTATCTAGAATATCAAATAATCCATATAGCACTTTAACGTTTTTACCTTATATTTGCATCATTTACCCTAAAAAAAACTGCAAAGCACCGTACAAAGACTAACGCAAAAAGCAACAATTGTTCACAGAGTGGACACCCACTCCTTCACATATCGAAAACAAATCCTGTATACAAAACGGCTTTGAAATACAACACACCCGTTTGTAAACCGATATAGCGGCAATGCATCAAAGTACAAGTATAGACTCTAGTAGAGATAAAATGGGTTTATTGCTGAACATCGGAATTGCAGTAGTGTGACTTTTTGGCTTTGTGTTGTCGCTTGTTTGTGATTTAAAGTCTATCGTGTCATTCGGATGTTGACATCTCGAGCATCGCATCATACAGAGTGTAAATCATCTTGTAATACGTTTTGAAAGAATGTTCATTTGTCTCGTGTCACTCGATTAGATCTCATTAAAGGTGATTAAAATTTGTGCGTGCGATGCCTCTTTCAAATTATATTTTTTGTGTCTTTGAAATCTAAAAGTAATCTTAAACCATTTGGTTTTTGTTTTGTGTGTTTCGTAGTTCTGTAAAATGTTCAATAAAACTTGTTGATTTGTCGCGTGTATCAGGTAAGAGTTTGATGCATGCCATAAACAAATTGCCTTAGAGTACTTAGAACCTGCAGAGTATGCAAACAAAACATATTTGTTTTCAATTTAAATTATTAAGCTCTAAACTCTAAAATTTAATTAGTTTTCTGCAGCTATAATTTAAAAAAGAGATGTTCTATTCAATAGTCAGAAAGCAAGTATTATCCTATCTGCCAGTCATCAACCAAATATTTGTATAGCCCAGTTCTATTATTCTACGAAAAGGATGCAAGTGAAGCGTAAAATATTAAAACTATAACAAAAGATCTTCAATTTTTTGCTTTTTCTGTTGCCGAATATAAACATCATCTGTCTGTCAGTGGTTTATGATTGTATAAATTTCTTATTTAATTGTATTTTAGGGCTGCGTGTATTGTGTTACACCGTAAATTTACTGTAGCTTAAATTCAATTCCCTTTTCTTTTTGTACACACTACTTAATGCAATTACGCTAAAATCCAATACAGTTCAGTGTCTGTAATTAAATAAGCGTGTTTCCACGGAAATATTTCGACGTGCACGATTATTATATGAATTTAAAAAAACAATTTTTTTTTTGATAATAAGTAGTTGTAAGGGTAAATGCTTACCGATTACTTTCCGATAGTTTTTCCCATTTATTATCCAAAAACACGTAATTATAGGGCCAACATACTATGTATGTATGTTTTTTTTAGGAAAGTTGCATATCTCGCCTGTTTAAAGAAGTCATGTAAGCTCTAAAAAATATTAAAACCTTCTTTACAAAATTAATTTTGCTTAAAATGAAACGTTCGGAAATTCGTTCTTACGTGGAGCTACGGCATCGCAGACTGCGCGAGACACTAATAGTCTACTATTTGGCTCTAGTTTCTCACGTTTACCTCACTTAAACCCAAATTTGCGCTGTTTTCAGGGAGTTTTTCGATTCTACCAAGATACTCAGCCACTGTATAGCAAAACAACTATAACCATCGTGTTCAGCAGACCCAAAAATATAAGAATCAATGCCAACAGCCCGTATCTCATGCAGAATTGTCTTTTGGGAAGAGTTATAATTACTCGCAAATAAAAAGAATGAATTTAATTCCTAAATCGGACACTAGCGACTTCTAAATATCAATATAATGAAATTTTTTCAGAGCTTCATTTTTTTACATAACACTAACTATTTTTCATAAAAGCAACGTATAAATCGAAAACTCAATTTTTTTTTGGTGACCCTAAGTAGATAAGTCAAAAAAAAACATTTAAAATTATTTTTAATAGCTTTTTTTTAGCATCAAAAATTAATATTTTTTTAAAAAAAAAAAATTTTCTTTAACTACATGAGATCAGGGCTGTCGTTTTCACTTCGATCGAAGTGTTTCACTCCTTTTTTTATCAAAAACACTTCGCCACTTCCCCTTTGACTATATCACTTCACTTTTCTATAATTTTAAGTTTTCAAAATTCACCTAAAAATTTGATCAGTATGCAGCGTACTAACCGTTTAAAAATTCAGAGACGTTCAACTTTGATGGTACTCAAATAATCTCCATTAGCCGCAAGTGAAATTGGACGAAAATAATTCAGCTTTAAAAACTCACAATGTAAATACCGTCATTGTATTCGATGAACAGGCACAACGTAAACGATAAATCGACAAACGGATAGTGAATGGAGGCTCCTAATGTTACACGAGTTTTCTGAAAAAGCTTCAGAAAAGAACCTTGCATCATTTTAGCAAATGGTTTTCCATATCAAAAATAGTTTGGGAAAATTAATGTATCCGAATTTTAAAGACTTTATCGGGGCTCAAATTATGTCTGCACATAAGCAGTAGCGCAACAACGAAAAGAGTTTTTTCACAAATAACTTATGATAAGACTAGAACACGAAACTGCCTAAAAGTTGAGACGGTGAATTCCTTGTTACTAATAAAAGAGGTAGTCTTTGATATAAAAAACTGGGATCCTCCAAAAATTATTATTTCTAAATACATAGCTTTAAATAAAATTTGTTAACTATGTGCATACATAAAATGCAACAAGCTTAATTTTGTGATGTTATTTTTTAATAATACAGTAGGACTGTAAAGATATTTTTGTAAGCAATGAAATAACTGTATCAGCATTTTTATTATATAATAATTCAAAATAATTCCGATTTTGTTTTTATTTAATTAATTAGTTCGAAAAATCAGTTTATTAGAATAAAAAAAAAAGATGTGGCTCTAAGGATGTTTTTTCAATGCGTGTTAGCTTTAGTCATCACCAGAGAGGTTATAAATTCATATTTGCATATTGCATATGCATTTTGCATATTTGGTACTTTAGAGCATATTTTGGGTTAATTTGCATGTTTTTGCATATCTGAGCATTTTCATTAGAAACACATATAAAATTAAATTTATGGAATTCTTGATGGCAGCCTTTAAACTTACATTTCCAAACACACCTCTGCCACCATCTACAATTATTGCTCGATGGGGCACTTGGCTAGAAGCAGCAGTTTATTACAGCGGCAATTTTAAAGACGTATAGGCAGCTGTTAAAGATCTCAGTGAAAATGATGCTGAAGCCATACGAATAACAAAAGGACTGCCGCGATATACAAGCTGAAAAGCTGAGATAAGCTACATTAAATGTAATTTTTTAATACTAATAGTTGATTCGATTTGAAACTTAGAAACTCCCGGCTTAGAGCTCAAAGAAAGCGTAAGAGTTTTTGAAAATGTGCATAAAAAGTTAGCTACTCTAAATCGTGCGAATATCAGTAACACATTTGAAAGCGTGATTATCTGTAATCTTTGATATCCATCAAATTCTTTACGAAGATACTACTTCAAAAAGCCCGTTTTGTGAAGTATTCTCCTAGCTCGTTTTTTAAACGCACTACTGATTGAAAAACGATACAATTTTTTATTCGAAAATTTGAAGCAGCATTTGATAGTTTATGCAAATTTGAGTCTTGTGGGAGTGTAATATCTTAAGTTTTTGTATGTTCAAATATAAAAAACCAACTGATAACACAGTTTTTGATTTTTTTCAAATATTTTTTCGTGCAGGAACTAGTCCTGATGAAATTTTCAAGCTGTTTTTCGTGCGTATTAAAGTGCATATTTTGGTGTTTTTTGAAGCATATTCTATGCGCTTAAAACGTGTTTTATTTTGCATATTTCCAGCCTCTCTGGTCATCACTTCGCTACACTTCACTTTTTTACAATTTCACTTCAGTTCGCTCCGTGCATGAGATACTTTATTAAATAAAATAACGGGAACAAATTTATCTTCTTCGAATATTTAATGGGGACCGTTTAAAAAAATGGAAAAATTGTTCATAAGATTTGTGTTTAACATCATTTAAGACCACGAAGGCACACATATAGATCCAAATAGTGTATGAAAGATGTATTAGCCATTTAATTTTACATCGAAATGTCCTGGGTCGTTATCACCAAAAATCTTTTGTTTTACAGTTGTAGATCGATGAATAAAAAAACGCATTTTAATCTAATTTTTCAGCCTTTGGGTCAAAAGCGACTGGCCTGTTTCCAATAGAAACACAACATTTTTTTTTCAGATCTTGTTTTTTAACCCCATTCTATTAGAAAAGGCGTGTGGAGCGAAACAAGTCACACTTTTGCACATATGTATGGGTGCTCTAATATACATACATGCATACTGTATTCAATTAATGAGTATATAGTATGTTAGTTACTCATTACAATTCATATTAAGAACAATGTATTTTGATAATACTCGTTCTTACAGAATACTTTCAAGTTTGTTGTTGGCGATAAAATCTGTAGTTTAATAATGCTTGTATCGAAAACCCATCACAATACACTGCAGTCTTATGACCTACCCACAATACGAACGGTTGACGGAAACACCGCCAGCGGTATGCCGCTATCAAAATTACAATACACTTCACTGAATGAAATGATACAGAATTGCAGCGTACAACGTAAATACCGCTACCACTGATGGTGGACTTGGATTGGATGGTGCCAATTTATTAATCGAAGTTCGTAAGAAAATACACAAATAAAAACCTAGTTTAAATAAAAAAGAAAAAAAAACCAAATGAATTTCAAGGAATTGTAAATTGAAGAAGTCCTTTTACTGAAGGACTGCAGGAATATGCAGAAAAAGGATTGTTTCCTCGCGCTTATTTTTTTTTTGCAATTGATAGTTTGAGTATGGCTGATAATGAAAGTAAGCGTCAGTCGCCAGGATCGTGGTGGAGCTGGTTGTGAGAGTTTGGCAAAAAAAATTTCGGTTAATGCATTAGTATGAGAACCATTCTAAGTATACACCCAAAATAAAATTTTAAGGAGTGCCTCGTAATATAAAAACCACTTGGTGTAAATTCGGAGTGAATCGACTAACCTGTCTTCATGAAAATGATATTTAAAAATATTTTTGTATGAGGGTCACCCTAAGTATGCACCCTAAATAAATTTTTGTGCCTCTTAATATAAAAGCCATGTGGTGTAAATTCCAAGAGAATCGATTAAGCAGTCTTTGAGAAAATGATATTTAAAATATATTTTTGTGTGAGGGCCACCCTAAATAAAAGTTTTGTATCCTTAACTATTCCTCTTGACATAAGAGCTACGTGGTGTAAATTCAGTCTGCATCGTAACCTATCTTTGTGAAAATGATATTTAAAAATATTTTTGTGTGAGGGCCACCCTAAGCATGAACCCTAAATAAAATTTTTATAATCTAATTTGTGTCTCTTCACGTAAAAGCCATGTGGTGTAAATTACATGAGGATCGATTTAGCGGACTTCGAAAAAATGATAGTATTTAAAAAATATTTTTGTATGAGGGCCACCCTAAATAATAGCTTTGTAGCCTAAGCTATGCTTCTTAACATAAGAGATATGTAGTGTAAATTCATTGTGAATCGATTTATTTGTCTTCGTGAAAATGATATTTAAAAATATATTTGTATGAGGGCCACCCTAAGTATGCACCCTAAACAAAATTTTTACCATCCAATCTTTGCCCCTTAACATAAAAGCCATACTGTGTAAATTTCATGAGAATCGATTTGCCTGTCTTTGAGAAATCGCTATTTTTAAAATATTTTTGTATGAGGACCACCCTAAATATGCACCCTAAATAAAAGTTTTATTGCCTATGACACCTGCCTGATCGATACTAACATACTGTAAAAATTTCATCAAGATCGGCTTTATAGTTTTTGCGTCCATAAAGGACATACAGACAGACAGACAGACAAAAAATTAATTTTATATAATAGATAATATTTGTTACCTTAGGCCAGGGGTGCCCAATGATCATAGAATGAATGGCCAAAATTTGACGAAAAAAAAAAATGCTGGCCGCAGATAAAAACACAATTTTTATTCGAATTTTTAATCAAGTTGATTCCTTTTATTTAAATTAATTCCTTAAAGTCATATTCAAGTTCAGTATTGGAAAATCTTAGCTCATTTTTTAAATTGTCGTCAGTTAATGTGCTTCTGTAAATATTTTTAGCATATTTTAATCCATAAAAAAACACTAACTATTATAAGTTGTACCAAATACTGTTTTTAAAAAAAATTCGATTTTTTTTTTAAAAGAAATCAACTAGTGGTTTCGTTTTGAGTTTAACGTCAATTATATTATCATATCTGTTTCTTATTTTTCCCATTTCTTTTTTTTTTTGTTCCATTTCTCATGTTTCTTATTGGAAAATTTCGTATTGAAATTGAAAATCGATTTTTTTATTGTTTCTTAAATGAAATTTATTTGTAGGGGATAGCGAGAAACATTGATTTTCGGAAATTGAAAACCGTTTTTATTTTTTTCAAAATGAAGTGTAAAGCAACATATAAACAAAATTTATTCAATGGCCGCACAAAAAAAAGTAAAACTGGCCGCAATTTGGCCACCCCTGTCTTAGGCAAACACAACTATGTAAGAGTTATTCGATTGGCGAAGAAAAATCCCTTAGGCTCTGCCGTAAGGACCTAAGCACATATGAGACTAAATAGTTGTAAGACTGTGACCGCTCCATAACATGTGTATATGTACTCGTATATACGAGTTCATATTTTTGATAGCTTACATTGAAAGTTATCAAGTGGATCTTAATCGCACAGTTATTTAGTCGCAAGTATGCGAAATTCCTAAATTCCTAGTCCAAAATATTTGATATAATCCTGGAAGAAACCCAGTTTTTTGTTAGCACAAAATCAAACATAAAATAAAAAGAGTTAATTTCAAAATTGAAAGAATAGTTACTACATATATTGTGTTAGAGGACTATTCCATCATCCACCTTAAGGCCTGTGCGCAGATCCAAGAAAACAACCTCGAGTTACCATATCGTAAACTTACTAACAAAAAAGACCTAACAATTGCGTGTCACATAGTTTTTCTTGAATTTGGATACGGCAAAAAATCTCAGAGCTTTTAACATAAAAATCAAATCAAGCTTTTTTTTTCTTGTTTCATTGCACATTAGAATTGTTCAAAAGTCCAAAAATTTATTTTTGTTCATCTCCTAGTAAATTCATGTTTTTCTATGTAAAAGAAAAAATTTGAGTCCTTTTTAGAGTGTCAGAGTTAAAAATTATGGATATCAATGTGTTCAACAAGTATATTGTTGAAAAGATCTTCTTTTATCCACAACACTTACTGATTCCATAAGTGACATGTGAGGGACCCCAGGAGTCAAAATCTGTTTCCATTATCTTACATTATGAGTAAAATGTAATAAAAGGACAAATTTTGACATGTTGGGACCCTCATATGCCACTTACGGAATCGGTCACGTAATAAAAATGGAATTTAACAAATAAAACACTGGAAAATGCAGCTTGATATCAACTCATTATTTTTGTATACTTTTAGGTAATTCATATGATGTGATAATATGTCGTATAACTTTACAATAGTTGTTAAAAAGGTTTTTGATCCATATACTATATCAGGGATGCGCACAAAAACTTTTTCGCGAGCTGGCGGCTACAACAACATCAATTTAGATAAAAAAAATCAAAAACATTTTGCGAAAAAATTCCTAGTATTGACGAAAATTTTGAAGTTAGCTAATTGCAGTAAGCAAAAACAAAAATCTCAAGGTGAAGGAGCGAATGACTTGAAAACAAAATCACATAAACAATAAAGTGCGTTGAAGAAAAATTACAGCAACAAAATACATGCGGTGATTGCGGTCCAAAATTATTTTGCTCGAATAACGGAAAGAGCTCGAGATGAGCTCAATATTTTTTGTTATTGTTGTAAGAGCTAAAAGAACTAATTGAGCTATGGGTTGCGCATCCATGTACTATATGACAATACAACTCTGCATCCTATATTTTCTAAGTGTTGTATTAACTTATCTATTTTATTGACAGAATCATAGAGGAAGAGAGTGGGAACAAAATTTTTTTCACTTAAATTTTGTAAGGACGGTGCTCATACATATCATATTTTTTTTCAAAATAAAACTTTCGAGTTGTGAATTCCCTACCTATGTTTTTTTGGTATTGTACTCATTTTTCCATCGTAATGAAAGAATCAAATAGAGAAAAAGAGTGGCAAAAAAAGATTTGTAAACATAAAATTTTTGCTGAGAGAGTCGTATCAAACATGTTATATTTTCTTCTTCTACCTCTATGACACTTTGTGAATTCCCTAATTGTCAGCAGCGCTGCCACTTTTTTACTATCGTAGCAAATTTGCTACACTAAAGCAAAAAACAAGTTAAGGTGTTATTTTCGGCGAGGCCGAAACTCACATACCCTACACTGCACTGAAAGTACCTTTTCATCAAATGTTAAGAAGACGTTGAAAAGGTTGAATAAGTCGAAAAAAATGTGAAATGTTAGAAAGGTTGACAGAGGTTGAAAAATGTTGAAAAGTCGTAAATATATGCAAAATATTGAAAAAAGTTGAGAGAGGTTGGAAAGCTCAAAAAAAAATGAAAGAGGTTGAAAAAATTTGAAACTATTCAAAATTGATGAAAAAGTCGAAAAAATAAAGAAACTTATGAAGAAAGTTGAAAGAGGTTGAAAAAGTCGAACAAATACATATAGAATATATTGGAAAAAGTTAAAGGGTTGAAAAAGTCTGGGAAATATTGAAAAAATCGAACAAAAATGAAAAATTTGAAATATGACACGCCCACTTCTCCAATTCCGCCCACTTTTGGTTCAACAAATTATATTTGTGATCGACATCCTCATATTAAATTTCAGCACAATAGCTTGTATAGTTTGCGATATATGCTGCAGTTCAATTTAAAATTTAGAGCGGTGACACACCCACTGGTACAATCCAGCCCGGTTTTGATCCAGAAATAGCTTTTCATAAGCAAGCCCCTAACACCAAATTTTAGTATGATTGCTCACTTATTTCGATAAATATGCCACTTACCGTATTTTATTTGTATGGAAGGTGCCACGCCCACTGGTGCTATTTCAACCACTTTTGATTCAGATATACTCTATAGCAACTGAACCACTTTTATTAAATTTCATAGCAATTGCTGCAATAGTTTACTTAAAACAGCGCTGACAAATTTATGTTAATATGGAAGGTGCCACGCCCACTGATGCAATTCTGTCAAAACTAATTTATTTTTAAAGCCTATAGTAACTGACATCTAAATACCAAATTTTATGAAGATTACTCTCTTAGTACACTATTTATAACAATAAACAGTTTTTGCTTATATGAGAGGTGCCACGCCCCCAGGTACTATTGTACCAAATTTTTGTAATAAAAGACCTTACAGCAAGTATATCTACCTCATTAAATTTCATCACGATTACTTTGTTCGTTCTCTTAATATAACGTTTATAAATATTGTGGGCGGTGCCACGCCCTTCAAAGAGTTTTTTCAATAAAGACGCTGAGGTTGTATTGATGACAGCTTTCAGCGGCATCATCTCCAAGATTTTTATGAAAATCGTTTGTGCCAATTTTGAGATATATGGAATCAAAATATTTAGCAGTTGAAAAGTGCCACGCCCACTTTTTCAATTCCGCCTACTTTTATCTCACCTCAAGATATATTTGATATGTATCCGTTTACCAAATTTCATAACAATATCTTGCACGGGTTACGAGATATGGTGGTATAAAGGTTAAAATTTAGGGCTGTGCCCCTGTAGGAAGCTTTGAAAACTTGAAACCTAACCTAATACTAATCTTGTTCAGATGTGCATCAAATCACCAATTTTCATCAAAATCACTGCAACTTTTTTCAAAATTGACCTGGGTATATTATACATATGGGCGGTAGGCGTGTCAGTTAACCGATTTCGCCCATTTTCAATAGCAAGATGCCTGCAAGAAGATGTGACCTGTGTGTGAAAGTTTCATTCCACTAGCTCTCTTGGTTTTCCCGTAAACCTGATTTCAACAGACAGACAGACAGACGGACATCGCTAAATCAACTCAGGTGGTGACGCTGATCAAGAATATATATACTTTTCCATACCATCTTCTATGTGTTACAAACGGATGGACAAAGTGAATATACCCTCGGTGTAGGGTATAATAACACATTTGCGACTTTGCTACGCACTCTCATCAAATGTATCAATTTTGCTACATTTTTCCCATTTCCATTTTTCTCCTGCGATTTTTTTAATTAAACACATTTTCCACTTTATTGTCAACTAAACAAATTTTTCATGATTTCTAATATCAGTTACTGCTTTTCAAAAAAACTGCTCACTTTGCCACAAGGCAGTACATCTGCAGAGCGAATATTTTCAGACCTTCATTAAATAAAAAATAAAAATTAACTCCTACAAGATAAATATCATACTCGTAGATACTGTGAGCGTCAATAGAGAGTAAACACCTTAATTACTCTTATTAAAATGAAGTTAGTAACACAAAATCAAAAATAAATATAAGGAATTCAAGAACTATTTAATAATAGCTGATTTCGATATACACATTTTCGATATACACATTTAACAAAAGAAACAAAAAAAAAAAAAAATTAATTCACTTTAATTAGAAAAAGACCAAATTTTACGCGTCAAAAAAAAAGTAAACAGCAAACAAAAGAGAACATAACTTCACTATAAAAAGTAAACTTTTTAAATATTTAATATTTGGTTTGTTTTCGTTTGGCCTTAAGCACCTCGTTTAGTCTCCTAGGCATCGACTCGACAAATTTTTTTGTTACATCTGAGCAGATTTCGCTCCATTCTTCCCTTAGAGCCTTCCTTAAGCCTGCCTTGCTTGAAAAAGCCCTTTGTCTGATTTTTCTGTCAATGATGTTACCACAAATGCTCGATCGGGTTAACATCCGGGGACTGCGGCGGATGATCAAGTGCCTTAGGAGTCTTGTTGTACAGTAGCCACACCTTTACAATTTTCGACGCATGCTTTAGATCGTTGTCCTGTTGGAAGATCCAGTTTCAAGCCAAGCCTAATTTCTCGACGCTAGGGTCAACATAGTCCTTCAAAAGGGCTAAGTAATCCATTTAGTCCATAGTACAAGCAATAAAAACAAGATTAGCAACACCTGTTGCCGTCATACAGCCCCAAACCATAACTGAGCCTCCAACGTGTTTGACAGTGTTGGTAACACACTTTTCTATGAAGGCTTCATTCTAAGCAGGCCATATTTTTGGAGGCCTTGTATAAAGTATGTTTTCCCAAAAAGATAGAGCCTTATTTTTGTACTTTTTAGCAACATCCATACGTTTACTCTGATTTACTTTGGATATGTATGGCTTCTTGCGTGGTATCTTTCCATGTAAGCCATTTTTGTGAATCGGTCTCCTGACTGTACTCGCACTTACTGGATTGCCTGATGTGTGCGTTATGTTCTCTGATAATTTAAATGCACTTGAGGCTGGATATGCCTTTACTTCTCTTGCTACAGCTCTAACTTCAGTACCACTAAGCCGCTTTGGGCGTCCAGATCTCGATAAATCTTCAACCTGATGCTGTTTGGCGTAGTTATCAACTATTTTTTTATTGTTCAGTGGTTCCTTCCCACGATTTCACCAATTTCACGCAAGGATTTGACTTTTTCTTTTAAATCTAATATAATTTTCCGAGTATCAGACGACACGGTGGTCTTTAACCAACTTTAAATGGCAAGTTGAGTTACAACAAAAACTTGAATGTGGAATTATTTGGGATGTTAATCAAAGTAGAAATGCATCAAAAGGAAAAAAATCCTTAGAGCTTTTTTTTTAATTCCATATTTACTGTTTTTTAGTAATATTATCTAGTATAATATGTGTTTAACGTACGTATGAAATTTAAAAAAAACATCCGACTGTGCTCAAATTTTACACGTTAAAGAACCTAAAAAGACAGTCTCACAGTTTAAATTTCAGCTCCCTAGATATTCGGGGTCTTGAGTACTGTTAGATCAAATTTCGAAAAAAATGCAATTTTTGCGAAAATAGCCAAATTCAATGTTTGATATCTCTGGGCCTGGTCAACCATTTTCACTATATGGTATCTCACTTAAAAGCGAATAAATAGATAAACATAGTTTAGTTTAGTATTATGAATAAAACTACGATTAAGTACACCGTTTTCAAAGCAGTCATATTTTACTAAGACGTATTTAACTTAATCGGGTCGCAAAAATAAGTCTTAAGGTCTAGAGGCTTAAAATTTTTTTATTGTATAAAAGATTACATAACACAAAAAAATTGATATCCACAACTTTAAATTTAGATTTGAGGGCTTTTAGAACAAATATTTTTAAACCGGACTAAACACGACTATTTTCAGGTCTAAATATGGTTCTTTCTCTAGACCCCGACCACTTAGGAATCTGAAATTTAGACTGTAGTGCTATCTATTAAAGTATTTTGACGTGTCAAAATTTGAAGAAAATCGAATAACTTTTAAATTTTATACGTATGATATGCATATGTAATATTATTAAAAAATAGTAAATATGGAATTAAAAAAAAAAAGCTCTAAGGATTTCTTATTTTTTTCATATATCGACTCTAAATTACATCCCAAATAATCCCCAATTAAAGTTTTTGTTGTAACTCACACTTTTATTAAAAGTTGGTTAAAGCCCACCGTGACGATGTTTGCTTTCCCATCGTGAGATTATCTTCCTTTATACCTTTTTAGTTATTATTAATAAGTAAAAATCAACTTAAAATTATTTTTAGTGAAGTAAAACATTTGATCAGTACAAATTTTTCACAAAAAACTTTAGTTTCTTCCCCGAAATATAAAAAATCTAAGTAAGTATTACAACTGTTTACTTTTTTTGACGCATAAAATCTGATGCATTTTCACATTCGAGAGATTTGAGCCATGTTGTCACTTGTTCTGATTTCATGTTTTATGATAGTAAATCTCTAAATGGTATACTTAGTAGTAAACTCTGTAATATTACTTTTTATCGTAAGTCAATAATAACTTTGTAATAAGATAATTTAAGGATGAAGAATTAGTGTTTACTTTCTTTTGATGCTCACTGTATAGATTAATGGCTGTTTGATCTCGAATAAGGACACTGTACGGGTGCCTTCAAAAGGTAATAATCAGATGAATTATACTATATGTATGTTTATGAACTATTATATTTATTATTATTTATGTGAATTATAATGTGTTAATTACATTTATGTTAGGAACTTCTATACCATTATGAATTTCAATGTGATATTTTCGTTTTATATAAAAATGAATGTTTAGTTTACTGTCTAATAAAAGATAGTTTAGCCAATTATTGACTTTTGCTACGCTGCTCACCGTTTTGTTACGCAATTTTGTTACAAAAATTTTATCCAAAGTAGCAGCACTGATTGTCAGTCTCTTTGTACGCAGGGCCGTATTACCGCATATGCCACCGACGCCATGGCGTATGGGCGACAAGGCCACGGGGGCGGCAAAATTTTGAAACAAGTTTTTTTTTTTTTTTAATCCAAAAATTAACACCAAGTATGAAGTGGTAGAAAGAAATGAAAGTCTATATGAATATTTTCGTTAGAATTTTTATTTAACGTATAGTGAACAGAAATATATTTACAGAACTACTTTTGCTACTATTGATTTTTCAACATCCAATATTGCTCATTCAAAGTTGAAAAAGACGGTTCGCTCCGAAAAATTGTACCAGTTGGGTCGATTCGGTTACTTTCGTTTGCAGTTTCAAAGTTCAAAAAAATAGCTTAAGGTTACTGAGGTTACTGGGGTTACTGGGGGTTCACTTGAATGGCATATAACTTATAAATTTCTAAGGTTGTTTTTGTTGTCAGGCGTGTATACTACTAAAAATTTACTTATGATTTTTTTTTTTAAATTTGGGGGCGGCAAAATTTTACTGGCGTACGGGCGGCATATAGCCTTAATCCGGCCCTGTTTGTACGTTTCATAATTGTCATCCTATTTTTCAAGATGACATTCTTATGAACGTCTTTTAATATTCCTCGTTATTCGTTTGCATCCTTGTTCTGCTCTCGCCCGTGATGATACGTGCCCACTGTTCATGACGTTTAGATTTCCGTTTTTACTGGTCTGGTGCTTTGTGTACGTAACGCTTGTTTTCCTTCCCCTGCAGCTTTGTATTATTTCGCAGCAACAGCAATTTTATGTTCGTCACAAGAGACTTTTCTGCTGTTGTTGCTATTGTGATGTCGGTTTTCCCATATCTTTGACTGTGTATTTGTTGTCGCTTGTTCTTGTTGCTACTGCGGCTTTGAGTTTCGTTAAAATTCAAAATTTTGTTCATTTTTCTTTTGTGACGACGAACAAGTTTTGCAGCGCGCGTCAACTGAACGTCGCTTCGTTCTTACGTTCGTTTGTTTGTGTTAAATTTTTCTCTTTTCAATTTTGTACATAATGGGTTATTGTCCTTCTTTTTGTTGCTGTGTCCTGAATATTGTATTGGTCGATTTCATCAACCAATCACAAACACTTTCAAAATGGCCGCAATTCGATTTTGCATGCTAAATCCGTGCTCCTTTATTCTAAACTGGAATGGAAATACGATTATTATTATTCCTTTTGAATGATTTTCTTTTTAACTTTATTCTTTTCAAATAATAGAACGACGGTTTAACAAGTTTTTAAGTCATGTGGCAATAAAAACACTAATTGATACTTATTTAAAAAATCCTTACAAATCGATATGAAATTATTTCAATAGTTCCTATAGAAACTATGAATAAACTTCAATTGATTTATCTACGAGAATATGTACAGCCGTGGTCAAAAGTATTAGGCACCACTTAATTTTTTCAATTCTGCTAGTACCACTAAGAATATCTAAAAAAGTTATTATTTAAAAAAATTAATATATTCTTGACTCCCCCTTAGTCCTTGTACTGTCAAAAAAGCATTTCCTTAAAGAGTGGGAAATTTCACTCACCTCTCCTTTTATACATTCAACCAATTGCTCCTGGTTTGAATAAAACTGTCTGTGCACCTTTACTTTAAATATTTTCCACAAATTCACAATCGGAAATAGGCTTAAATATATGAAAATACACAAGGTGCCTAATAATTTTGACCACAACTGTATGTATAGGTACACCAGGACAAAAATTGGGACAGTACGAAAATGCATACTTCCATTACTACAAATAACATTTATAACACCACAAGGAATAACAGCTTAAGTCGATCTGTGATCACAAAGCAAAACAAACATAAGTTCTGTGTACAAGCATGTAAGTTATTCTGTTTCGCTTTGTCAAATTGTGGACTGAAATGAAAGAAACAAGAAACTTTTTTCGAAAATGAAGGGAGTACCATCCAAATCGAGGATCAGTTGAATTTAAAACAGTATCATTTACTCTTGCTTTCTTTAAAAAAAATACTAAATTTGACTTTATATGAAATCATCAATTTGAAATTCTATGTAGATTTTGACGTTGAATCTGGTATTTTTTTTTTTTAGTACGTTTGGTTTTTAGACGAATTAGGTCAAATGTGTGAAAAACAGCGATTTTGATCATTTTTCGTGCACCAAATACCAGCAATTGCTTTGGTGCATTTCTGAGTACACAAAAATTAAATAAGAAATCGTTCACATGTTACGTAACGACTATGCGATTATATAATAATAATAGAGTTTTGCTACTACAGCCTTCTTAGCTATTTAGCATTGAAGCTTTATACCAAGTAAAAAGCTTATTCAATAAATAATGGAATAGAAAAAATTATCATGCACATTAATTTGTTATTTTTTTATAATTTTTTCTTAGCTTTATCGCACTTTCTCAACATACCCACTCAGATCATATGTACATATATATTGCATGAATGTAATTGTATGGACTTAATCATATGGTCTAAGGAATAAATGTCAGAAAAAATTTACCCAGCATGCTGTGGGGCTCGGACAACACAAATATAAAAATACACACCACCATTAAGCTACAAATTTAGATACAGTTAGTTTTCAGTCTAAGCTTGAGTTGACCTTTTGACAAGCTAATGTTATAAACTTCGCAATTATTAATAAGAGTTGTTATGCGATTAAAAGGAGCTGTAGCCATATAATTAGTTCTACTAACCGGTCGGTAAAATAACTGATAAGAGTTACGAGTACTCCGATTACTATTAAAATGTATTTAGTTAAGAAGCTCTGGTGCAGCAAGAGACCCAGTTACAAGTTGATGCAGATAAAGTATATCCGCAATATTTCTACGCGAGCTAAAAGACTGCATATGTAGTAACTTCAAACGATCCTCATAAGGAGGAAGGTTTAAAGGGTCAATCCAATTTAAGCCATTGAGAGCAAAACGAATAAATTTTTTTTGAATTCTCTCAATTCGATTTATATGAATACGAGTATTATAAAAAGGTGACCATACTTGGCTGGCATACTCTAAGTGAGGACGCGTATTATATAAAGTCACCGTTACTAAAGGTCTATTAAATTCTTTTGCCCACCTCTTATTAAAGCCAAGCAGAGATGAGGATTTTTTACAAATTTGATTAATATGCTCATTAAAAGTCAGGTTAGGTTAGGGTGGCGGCTATTTCAGAGCCTCACATATTTCAGGGTCCATAGTGTTTCATTAAAAGTCAACTTAGTATCAAAATGTATACCTCGGTCTTTGACTACATCGACACGACAAATATTTTTATCTTTTAATTTATAATCAAATTCCACAATAGTTTTCTTCCTGGTAAAAATCATAGCTTGGCATTTATCAGGATTGAGATATAAGTTATTCTTAGAACACCAAACTTCAAAAGGATTTCAAGTCAGACTGAAGTGGAATAGTATCACCAACCCCCTTTACGTTCCTGTAAATTTTCATGTCATCTGCATTTACTAACAGATGGGAGTTTTTAATAACATGTGTAACGTCATTAATTGCTAAAATGAACAAGAGCGGCCCCAGGTGGCTTCCTTGTGGAACACCTGATGTCGCGCTAAATGGGGAGGAAAACACTCTCCGAAATTTTATTTGATACGTACGATAAGATAAATAAGATTCAATCCAGCAGACAAAACTTAAAGGAAATCCAAGCTTCTTTAACTTAAACAAAATCAAATTATGTGGTAATTTGTCAAATGCTTTACTGAAGTCAGTGTAGATGCAATCAACTTGCCCACCAGAGTCCAAAGAGCTTAATGCAAAAGAAGTGAAATCTATGAGGTTGGAAACTGTAGATCTGCCATTAACAAAACCATGCTGACGAGTTTTTATGACTTCACTACAGCACAACTTAACCTGATCGTATATAATATGTTCAAATATTTTCGGTATTGATGATAATATAGCCACGGGCCTGTAGTTTGAAACATAATTTTTGCACCCTTTCTTGAAAATGGGGCTAATGTATGCATTTTTCCAAAATTTAGGAAAATAGCTTTCGCGAATTTCTCGAATCGATCTATTAAATAAAAAATATATGATAAAGTTACGTTACGGTCATTCCAATTTTTTCACATGATTGAAATTTGTGGCGAAATTGTGTTTGGTCATGGAAAATTATTGGACATTATTCTGCGGTACAGATACAGTCTCTCTTTCTTCTTGTTTCCGTCATTTCATCGTATTGTTTGTTCAATTTTCACATTATGTTAATAAGTGTTAAGTTAACTTGTTTGAATTGTTTTCAAAAATCCCTTGAGATTTGCACGAAAATAGTAAAAATCGTTATTTTTGACACATTTCACCCCATTTAGCTCAAAAACTGGAAGTGATAAAAAATGATAAAGAAAAAATCATAAAGGTTATCAGCTTGTTTCATTTGAGTTTGCGATCAACTAAAATATTTTCGAGACATAACAAATGTCCAAAATGGTTGATCTTTAGTACGTTCAAAGCGCTAATTTGATCATAGGAAAAGTGCGCAAGTAATTTTTTTTTTTATATTAAAAGTAAATGTATGCACATTTTTAAAATTGGTAAGACTAGCAAATAAAACGTGGATGAAAGGCTAAATGCGAATACGTATAAGTCAGAACAAAACTTTTTTGCACGAAAGTATTCATCTATACTCATCACTAAACAGTCAGTATCAATTTGAAAAGATTGAAGAAAGCGGTTCTAAAGCCTCTAATTTCTCTTAACCGTTAATTTTTCAGAAAAATTATCCTTGGCACTTCTGTAGCAAAGAAAAATTGTAACGAAAAAAGTAAAACTGCATAATCTTGAAGGTGTTAACGTTTTCATGTTTTATTAAATTAGGAGGAGTAATTGTTTTTTTTTTTTTGAGTAAAATGTTTTGCTTGAAAAAAAAAATGCAAGTACAAATAACTACCTACACAAGTTCCCAAAGTGTGCGCTACGGCGCACAGTGGCTCCTTTTTCAAAAAGTGATTGCTAAAATCAAATTTTCGATTTCTGATTTTCGAAACTTTTTTTTTTATTTGACAGATAGTTGACCAAAGGTTCTAAAGCCGAAAACTTTTTTGATTTATGACAAGTATTTTGGTTTTTATGGGTGCTCAAAGTTGGATAACTTTTTATCGTTCATTAAAATAGCAATTTTTTTTTCCATTTTTCGCAATATTAAAAATGGAAAATTTCAAAAATTTGAAAAAACATGGGAATTTGAAGTACGCTCTCTGAATTTATGGTATTTTAAAATAAATAATTTTCACAAGATGTAGAAAAAAAATTTTAGTTAGTAATTTTCATGAATTTTTCAAAAAAGGTCGTTTTTAGCATAGTTTTTCAAATTTACTTTGGCCTATAATCCACAAATCAAGGATTGACAAGGTTCCCCTCTGTCCATAATACCTTAGCTCATAGTGGACAAATTATCAAGCCTTACCCATAGGAGAATTATCAGAAGAAGCCCAAGAGTCTAAAAACAAAGATTATAAGAAGTACAGATAGATATAGCAATACATGTAAAATTTCACGTATTCGACAGAATGAGGACTTGTTCAATATACTTTCAGCATCTTCAGATCCTTTGATTTCATCACTTAGGCACGTTAGGTCACGAAAAGAACTGACTGAATAATTCTGTAGTACTGTTTTAAGTTTCTTAGATATCCAAAATAATGATGATATTTTTATAGAATTGAGGATTGTTGTTGATTTTTTTTAGGAAATTACCAAATTTATTGCTGTAACCCTTTTTTAAAACTTCTCTAGCCTTTGAGAAAGACTGTTTATAAATTATGTTAAGAGATTAAAAAAAATACATATGTGCATATCCATCAGATTGGGCCTTTTAGCTGGCCTCGTTTTTTTTTTTTTTTTTTTTTTTTGGAGTACATCTTCCAGCCATAGTTTTTCTTGAAGCTAAGGCTGTCTTGAACTCATATTAAAAGTTGTTCAATTGAAATTCAGATAGCTATTTTTTTTATTTAACTTTATATGTAACATTTCATGTTGTTTTTAACTAAAATCCAATTTTAACTGTGTCTCCCTTTGAATTTTAATTGTTCCTCCTTGAATATTAATTAAAGATAGTCTAAACTTCGAGAAAAACCATGTTTGAAGAGTCTGCTCCAAAAAAAAAAAAAATAAAAAAAAAATCGAAATTGTCATCTTACCTCCTTCGATTTTTTTTTTTATTTTTTTTTTTTGGAGCAGACTCTTCAAACATGGTTTTTTTTGAAGTTAAGAATATCTTTAATTAATATTCAAGGAGGAACAATTAAAATTCAAAGGGAGACATAGTTAAAATTGCATTTAAGTTAAAGAAAAAACCTGAAAAGTTACATACAAAGTTAAATAAAAAAAATAGCTATCTGAATTTCAATTGAACAACCTTTATTATGAGTTCAAGATAGCCTTAGCTTCAAGAAAAACTATGGCTGGAAGATGTACTCCAAAAAAAAAAAAAAAAAAAAAAACGAGGCCAGCTAAAAGGCCCAATCTGATGGATTTGCAGATATGAATGAATTAGTAAAAATTAAAAATTTTTTTTTTTTAAAAAGTATTTAAAAAATTTTTAAATTATTTAAAAATCATTAATTGAATAAAGCGCACTAAAATTTATACAAAAAAAAATATTTTTTTATGAATTCATACCACTAAAAACCAAAAATTTCGAAATTTGGACTTTCACCTCCTTTTAAAAGTATTTATAGCTAAGCCTCAAACCTGAATCTTATATATGTCATATCTACAGAAATTACCAACCAAAATCAAAACTTTACTCAAATGTCTATACCCGTTCAAAAGTTATGATTTTAGCAACGCGAAATCGCAAAAGGCGCCACTGTGCGGCGCCGCTTGTTTTCAATAAACAATTCAAATCGCGCGCGCTGCATGCATTGCTCTCTGCATTCGCTGTATTCACGTTCGGACTGTAGTTGGAAAAAGATTTCCGGCAGGTGGTAGGTTAGCACCCCTGGAGGTTGGAACCTCCGAAATATGATTTAAAAAGCGTAATCTCTGATCAGCTGACTTACAATGTGTACATCTACTGAACGCAGGGGTCATTAGCGTAGCTAGAAAGGGACAAAAAAAGCCGTCGTCCCAAGCGCCCCCATTTTAACGAGGAGCAACACGCTGTTCCACGCAAAAATTGGTCATAAAAACGTTCAAAATTATGCAAAAACCTTTGTCTGTCACGGTTATAGGCTTTTGAGTGGCTTAAACGATTTTTGGAAGGCAGACAAGGACGAAGCCGAAAAGTTTCATCAAAAATCAAGCGAATGTTCATCGTTTTCTTTGATAGCAATGACATCATCAACCGCAAATTCATCCCAAAAGTTACTGGTGCTTTCTATTTGAAAGATCAGAATATCGCGATCCTGACGACTGGTGTTTGTTACACGATAATACACCAGGTCGGACATCGTTGATTGTTCGTCAATTTTTCGGCACAAAATCAAGTCTATGTGCAAGCATCATGTGACTTCGCAATATTCCCAAAAATTAAATTGAAAGGATGCAATTTTGATGACAACGAAAATCAGAAAATTTACTAAAACGCAAAAAAAATCTGTTTTTCGTTGTTTTGTTTTTTCGTTTTTCATACGAATTGTACTAAAAAACAAAATGATTGCGCGGTTCGCAGGTTTGATCTAGGAAGCTGAAATTTTGGGAGAATTTTCTTCAAACCCGATTCTATTATATAGGCACACAGCACCGCAAATTTTTAAAAAAAAAATACAAATACCTTCTTGGGGTGTATTTTTTCCGCATTTTTAGTCACACGAAAAATGTGGGCGTGGTTTTACAACAGTGGGTGGCGACCCCCATTCAACTAAAATACCCAAAACGCTATATCTTGGCACCTAAAGCTGACTTTTTCTACGTTTTAGTAAGTCGGGTTTTTTCATTAAATTTCAACGGAATTGGACATAAAATCTGTCCGCGCAGTTTTCAGGTTAGAGCTAGGAAGCTCAAATGTGGGGACAATTATTTTTATTCCTCAAGCTATAATATAGGAAAAAATAAACAAAATCCCTGTCCTAAAGTTTAAAAAAACACCCTAATACATTCATATGTTTGCTTCAGATTGTGTTGTTTTCATTTCTGTTTCTAGTGTCATAGAAAAAAATACACCTTTTTATCTTTTTTGTCATTGCTCACATGTTTCGATTAAAGCACCGTGTCAGAATGCTAAACCTGTAAGTGCACCGCGGACTGAAAAAGTTTTGGAACCTCTGGTGTAATTAATAATGGACTACGTCAAGTATATGCATGAAAATTTTGCTATGTATTAATAAACATATATTTATATATTTCTGAAACATGGTTTGTTAATGAAATCACTGACTGCTATTTTCATTTATCAAATTTAAACTTCACAGAAAGAGAAAAGGAGGTGGCCTTGAAATTTATTGTAGATCACAACTAAATGCAAGGATTGTAAACAAATCCAACATTTAACATTTGAATAATTAAATTTAAAGCTACTTACATGATATAAAAGTTATTGCCACTTACAATCGCAACCTGCAGACTTGAGTCTTCCTTTTCTGATTTAACTTTACGATTCATTGACTATGATCGTTGAGTTCTCTGTGGTAATTTTAATACCAACTTACTAGTAAATGACTACGTCACTGGTAGGTGTTGATAGTCGTGATTTCCGTAATGCAAACTACGCTTGTTAACAATGCATATCATAGTTTGCTGGCGCTCGTTCCCGATCAAATTCCATTTATCTCTGACTATCTGATTTAATTTTCTGTTCTTTAAATATAAATCATATATCGCTTAGCTGAGTTAACAACTATCCTTTAACGAAAATTTAGCTTTTCGTTATTTGATAGTTTCATCAATATAAATTGAATTGAGTGTTGGTACTGTAGCTGTGTAGATCAGAAGTTGGAGTTATTTACCAATAAGATTCCTTATCTGGTAAATGCCCACGTTCCTGTTCGTAAGCTTAAGTACTTAACAGGAAACTCTTGTGCATGGTTCAGTTTCCGTTTTAAATAGAAAATAAAAATAAAAAATTACTTGCATGCGATGTGGAAAATATACCTACTAGCGAAATTGGAAAGCTTGTGAGGCAGGCTGAAAATTAACATAATTGCTTTTAACATGGCAGTTGTTGAAAAATCTGAGGCAGCTTGGTGTTTATAAAATATTTAAAATCGGAGTGTAATATCGACTCAAATTGATTGAATAATTACTTTATACAAAAAAATTAATGAAATCTGGAGTATTGCGGTCAGTTCAATGGAACTTGCATTAAGTTCTCAAAACTTGCCTTGCCATCTGTGATGGAGCCAATAACACATATAATAAATCATTTCATAACAACTTCCAGTTTTCCAAATATTTGCAAAGTTGTTGTTCTGCTCTTTCATCTACTCCCACCCATTAGTGTTTTGTGTTCCTTATCTAATGTTTGCGAGGTATTTTTATTAACTAAATAAAAACTGATCAAGTAAACAACAATGATCTCCGCTAAATCTTATAAAACCAGTGTTTCGTGCTGGACTTAACGATTTGCAGCAGACTCAGCATATGGACGTGGTTATCAAGTTTTTAAAACTTCGAACATAGTTCGCCACCATCTTTTCTTCAAACATCTCTAATCCCATTCGATGAATTTCGTTGCCCTTAATGGCATTTATTAAGCGCCCGAAGTGCTTGATGTAATGCTTAATAATGTGTACGCACTTCGATTTGATATAATGTGATCCTTAGGTAAGGTAAGGATCCTAAGCTAATTAAATACAATTTATAAGGACTCGCAGTGGGATATCGTGGCCATAAATAAAAAGTGACTTAAAATTTTTCATAATCCTCAGATAATACTTAAGGAAGGAAAATAAAACTATAAAATGTCTAAATTTTTCTTGGGTTTAGTGACACAGTAGGCTCAATGTTGAACTTTGAACACTAAAAATGTTCTATGGAACTTAAGTAACTGTTGGATGGAGCGCTCTAGTTAGCTTGTTTGAAACAAAATGCACTAATATGGCATATTGACGGAAAGTACATGGTTTCCACTTTATAAAAACCAATTTATTTTTTTTCTATCGGCTTTATATAAATTGTATGGTGTTTTCAAATATTAGAATGAAAAATTCGCAAACTTTGACAGGAAAAAAAAATGTATCCCCGCATTTCGGAAATTTGTTTTGTTTATTATGTAAGAAAGTATTGCTAACCAAAATCTAAAGTACCAGCTGCAGTTTTTCACAATTTTTTTTATCAAGTTTTTTCTAATGTAGTCTTAAAAGGACCAAAATATATTGACTTATAAAATGCTTTTATTAATTTATTTGTATCGGAATCTTCTAAATCAGTATATTAGCAAAAAGTTCATGCATTATACTTTTGAAAAAACATTAGTTTGATGTTCTATAATAATAATAAACTTTAGCTACTACAGCTATTAGCTAAGAGTAGTCATGCAATTTAAAGGAGCTTCAGCCATATAATTAGCTATACTTGGTAAAATATTTGATAAGAGTTACGAGTACTTCTCCGATTAGTATTAAAATGTATGTATGTATGTAGTTAAGAATCTCTGGTGCAGCAAGAGACCCAGTTATTGATGATAACTTAGCCATTTTTACATCCTTTCTTGAAAATAGGGCTTGTGTATGATTTTTTTCCAAAACTTAGGAAAATAGCTTTCTCTACACTCAGAAAAAAAAATGTCTAACCTGCGTCAGGTAGCACATTAACCTGATAAATTGTTCTACGGAATTATGTTTAATTTAAAAAAAAAAACAATTTTGTCTTGCATCCAATGGGGTTCGAACCTAGGCATTCCGTACTGTAACATGCGCAGTAGAAATATACTACTAGATTTACGCAATATAATAATAAGAGTAGCTCAGTTGGTTAAGAAGTGCGCATCTCTGAACAGTGACATAACATAGGAGACCTAGGTTCGAATCTCGTCGGTGACAAATAAAAATTTTGAAAAGATTGAAGTTTTTAAAATGCAACATTAATATATTAAGGGTATTTATTCCTCTAAACGCGAAAACTCGAAAAGCTCGAAAGTTTTCGAGCTTGCTTTCGGGAACACCCCTATCAATACAAACGCGTAAATGTTTGAGCAATGACAATTTGACAGTTTGATCAGTGTTGCTGCAGCCATGAAAAAAAAAAATTTATCACACCAAAATGAAAAAATATGCAGAATTAAGTTAATAAGTAACAAAACACAAATAGGTAAACAAACAAAAATTCTGAGAATTGCGCTTTTAATATATTTAAAAATCATTATGTTAAGTTTATGTGCAAATTTTTAAAGAATCTTCAAACTGGCAGCAAATTATTTCGACAAACGGCAACACTGATTCACTTTCCAACTTTTCGAGGCTACTTGCTCAACTAATTCGCCTCGAAAGTTGCGCAAACTTTTCTTCATACAAATTATTTTCGAGGCTCGAAAATGTGCTCAGTTTTCGCAGTTTACGCAGTTTACGCAGTTTTCGAGGCTTTTTCGCGTTTTCAGGAATACCCTCATTAAGTTCCAATTAATAAGCGGTAATAAGGGAATATGATAAAAAAAAAAAAATAAAATTTCGTTTTTTGAGAAAACTAAGCAGTTAACCTGATTCCCAGTTTAGTTAGACCTAACATTATAGGCCATCAGGCTAGAAAATTCTAACCTGAGATTTGGTAAAAATTTGGTAATTTTACCAAATTTATTTTCTGTGTGTAATGGATCTATTAAACTGAAGGGCTGACTCAGCACAGAGCTACAGTAAGCTAATACTGTCGCCGGAATATCATCAGGTCCGGAGCTGAAGTCATCTTCAATAGATGAGACATATGTATTTCTCTATGAGGTCAGGTGAAAAAGATATCTCATAACCCGAAACTAAAGGGTCGTTATCCATATATTCAAAATAGTCGATCCCAAGGCTAAATAGACTTTTTTTAGAATTAAGTAATCCACAAAACATGAAAAATATTCAACCTAATTTTATTCAAATATTAAGAATTAATTAAAGCTGACATATCCTTAAACTTCAAACAAACGTATTTGTGACAAGCTCTATTACAGCCATTACCAATTTTCTTCAAATCCATTGAGTACCAAAGGTACGAGGAATTATTAACGTACATAAGTGTATATGCTTTGGCTGGAATAAATTCTCTATAGAAAAATTTAATGCAATCATCGATTGTATAATTATTAAAATAAATAAATAAGTCGTCTAATTTATTTCTTAAATTCTCATTAAATTTTAAAGAGTTAGCTTTATTAAAATTGATTTCGTAATAATTTATGAACATGCAATAGCCAAATTTTCGTTGTCTGATTGATAAGAACTAGAGTTCGCCCAGTGGTAGAAATTCAACCATTAAAAATGCTTTTGACATTAAAAAACTGATATAAAAAAGAGCTATTTTTTGTCATCTCTTTTAAAAATAAAAATCATGCTAAAATGTTGCCTTGTCCCTATATCTATCCATTCTTAGAGTTCAATATAAAGCTGTTGTCAACTAATTGGAAACTAAATCTTTCGTTGTGTTATTGGTAGTTTTTTCATTTATTTTTCTATGTGAACCAGAAAATTTATAGATATTATAAATGTGGAACATATAACCTCTAAAAAAAGAGCATAACTGAAATCAAATTCATAGCACAAAAAATTTTATGAAAGATTTTCTGCTCAAACCTCAGATTTGACTGAGTCAAAATTTTGGAAACAAAAAAATAATTTGCAAAAAAATAAAAGAAAAACTTGATAAAAGATTCCAGAAACGGTATTGTGATCTTGTGAATGCTTGTAAGATCACTTTTTGACCGAAATTGCTTATAAGCGTATCCTTAATCATGGGTTGGGCCAAAAGTTGTACACCGGCCACGCGTAAGTCAATTGTTGAGCTTCGAAAGACAGCCATGAGATATAAGGCGATGGCAACACAGCTAAATTACTCCAAAAAGATGATATTCAATGCACTTGATCATTTCAATAAGTATGACACAACAAAAAATGTTCCTCGCAAAAAGAGACCTCGTAAGACTTCTGCAGACCTCCAACGCGAAATAATTGATCAATTTGATGCACAAATACCCAAGCGAACTTTTGCTTGTCGATTGGTTGAGGCTGGACTCCATGGACGAATTTCACGCAAGGACCTATTGGTGACAGTTAAGCGGAGAAATAGCTGCATACAGTTTGCTAAGACACATGCCGGTTTTCCGCTCATTAAATTACGTAACGCAATTTTTGAAGATTTTTGAACGCGCCGTTATTTATTTATATAATAAATATAATATTAATTGCTGTAGCTAATCTAGAAAGCGTTTCATTATACACACCTAATTTCAAATCACCCTCCGCTAAAGAAGTTTCACTTCAAAAACAATGTTACGTAACGCGTTTTTCGACACCTTCCTCCCGCCCCTGTAACGCATCGTAACGTTTTACAAGAACCCCCCCAAATTGCGTTACGTAATACTTGAACGCCCCTTAGCTGTGAAACATATTTTCTTACTAGGGGTTGGTACCGTCCACTTTAAAACAATTAGCTTTCTTCAGGGTTCAATCTATCTCTGTACCGAATTCCATCAAAATCGGCTCATTAGTTTGGCAGTGAAAACGCTTTTTCCTGTTAGAGGTGCTGCCACCTCCTAAAAAAATTTGAGTTTTTTGAAATCATTTTTAGGGTTCTGTCTATATCTGTCTATATATATATATATATATAACAAAATTTCATCAAAATCGGTCCGTTAGTTTGTAGTAACGACGTATTTACCTGTAAGAGGCGTGGCACCGCCCACTAAAAAGAAGATATTTTTACTCAAGATTTATCAAATTTCATCAAAATCGGTGTAGTGGCACAGCCGTGATACCGTTTTTCCCATTTGACGCGGTACCACGCCCCTTTTAAGGAAACAGAGTTTCCAATAATCTTTCTTAGGATTCAGTATATCTTTAAACAAAATTTCATCAAAATCGGTCCATTAGTTTAGCCGTGGAAACGTTTTTCCTCTTTAAAGGCGTGGCACCGCCTACGATTGAAAAACAAAGTATACATGTCCCCCCTTCTTTTCACAACCTTTCCAACCAACAAAAATTGAGCGATTATGTCTTGCTATGGCTGTGAAAAAGTGGTGTAACCGTTTAGACATTGCGTATTTATATATATATATACTCAGAGGTGGATGATAGGAATCCGATAGAAAACCTTAGAAACAGAATGAATAGCATTTCTTGCAACAAAATTGCTACTATTTGTAACGAAAACTAAGTCAAGTTGTCATCCGTGGCAATTAGGTACGCAACTGTACTTGTACGTTTCAAAGAATTTCGTCAACAAAAATTTGTTGTTGTCGAGTTTTTGGACAAGATGCATAATAATATGAACCATCATCCAAAGAAGTCCATTTTAGTTCAGGACATTTTTTTACATAATTTTTTTACATAAATTCAGAAATATAGATATCATTATCCACCCACGCATTAGATTTGAGAATGGCAGAAACATGCGAAGAGGCCACTGTTATTTTAAAAAACGCATGAGTTGGTTCATTACCGATTTTCCTTCGGCAGGAATAATTTAATAGTGGTAGTGGAATGAAGTCGTGAAATGAATATTGATCTGGCCTGGAATGAAACTTGAGCCACCAATTGCATCAACCACCTAATGATTGGGAATGAACGAAATGGATGGAGAAGTTTTTATAATAGAGGAAGGGGATGAAGAAATAATAGCAGGAAAATTGGAAGTAGGTAGAGAGATATTTAGAGAGCGATCCATGGAACTTTTCTCATGATTGACGGCAGCACTAACCCTTCCCACATTACCTAAATTCTTGTTAAATTTCCTTTTAGATTTTCGTTTATTTTTAAGGGAAAATATTGCATAGGTAAAGTAAAGATCGAAGGAGTGGAAGCAAAACCATAGGAGCCTCGGTAATAGGATTACGAGTATTTTGCAAACTAGCATCCTGTGAAATAGCATCATTAAGACTTTTTTCAATTTGGGGAGCTAACTCAAGATAATTGTTCAGAATATCTCTGAAATTCGTATTCAGATTGTTAAGGTTTTCCCGAAATTGCTTGATTTTGTCGAAAAGACGGACGGTACCAATGCAGATCCGAACGCTCAGAGCATAATAAATCATTAAGGGTTCTGCAAGATGGACGGTACCAATAAATCCTTAATAGATTTTGTTAAGTTTGCACAATAGGCATGAAATATCTCTGTGGCGACAAGGAATAACAGCTAAACTCTATTTTAGCAAGTTTTCAGAAGAGCATTTTTAAGTTTCAAATCGTTACATTAAATCAAGGAACTAAGAATATGATACGATTTTAACGCAATATGTTAGCAATTTAATGGTATTTCAATTTGTGAGTCAAGTCTTATCGTTAACTTAGCTTTTTAAAGAGAATTTAAGAAACAAAAATTTAGCTTTTTTTCCTTTTTTCTTGTTTAAAATTTGTGAGTCTTAAGTTCACTTTAGTTGTTTTCCCGTACGAATAATTTGGTTTTTCGTAATCCTTTTTAAAGTTAGGCTATTATTTCAAATATGTTGTTGAACACTTACCTTGACTTAAGTTATATTTCCAAAAATAATAAATCTTATAAGAAGAGCTTGAGTAACTTTAAGTATTACTTTAAATGGAAAAAGATTTTATACAATGAAATAATTGTTACAAACTAAAATTGGAGTCTTCTTTTTTTCGAAATAATTTTTATTTCTGCACTTTAGATTGCACATTATTTTTTAAATTATGAGAACTTTAAAAATAATTAGAAACATCATAGGTATTGTTTGGTGATAGTTTTCACCAAAAAGAGAATGTAAAAAACCTTTTTCAATAACGCGTGCACGCAGCTTGAATGTTCTAACAAGACTTCAATATATTTAAAATTCAAGCTCTGCTTAACATAACTTAATAAAAAATAAAGCGTACGCGTTTATGTATATATAACAGTTAGAATATCGCTCGTATGTTTATACATATGTACATATTGTAGCGATATTTGGTTTACACCAGAAAATTCTCGAAATAAAAACCAACAAAAGAAAACTAAACTATACTAGCTAGCATCACTGACTGTATAAATACTTTTACACCATCTAGCGGCCAAGTGCAGTTTTTGTACTAAAAATGAAATTATCGCCGTCGTACAACGCCATCTAGAAGGTACTGAATTATTCGAGAAATTGATTGTGAATTCCACGCCGATACGCCATTTAGAAGGTACTGGATTATTCGAGAAAGGGATGACTGCAGTATAAAAGGTTGTCATCTGAGTTGTCGAGACACAGTTGAATTTAAGCAATAAAGTGAAGCAGTTGTTTTTAAGCAATAATGTGAAGCAGTTGTTTTTAAATAATAAAGTAAAAAAAGTAAAAAAGTTGTCTATACAGTGCCAGATTAATATTAGACTTTGAATGTTAATGAAATAAATCAGATGATTGCCCCATAGTCTTAGTTTCGAAGCTCTGTCGAAATTCCAACAGCCTTACCATCGGTGGAAAAATCAACGAAAAACCATGTGAGCTTACCTTGGATACAGGCGCATCGCATTCAATTGTGAGGAGAGACTTATTTGATAGACGACGAGTAACGCCATTAAATGGGATCCAATTGAGAACAGCGACAGGAGAAAGTGCGCAAATAGTAGGAAAAGTTACAGCGAGTATTCTTATCGGCAACAAAACTGTGCAACATGATTTTACTGTTGCAAACATCACCGATGAGGTTATCATTGACGTGGACTTCATGATTCGACACGGGTTCACTTTGGATCTTAAGAAAAAAACGTTTGGGCCACAACAAGTGAAGACTTTGAGATAAGCCATCTGCGGGTAGTGGAAGCAGATAAGAAAAATTTAAAGAAAAACCTGATTATTGGAAAGACCCTAGTAAAGACAAGAACGGACAGAAAAATACCGGTACGAATTTTGAATCCAACAAATAAGCCAAAATGGATGCAAAAAGGTGAACTTATAGCGCAGTGTGAGAAAGTTACGGCTCTGATAAATTGTGAAAATGACCAGCAGAACACGAAGGAGTTGTCTGCCCAAAAAAAAAATAAAGCAAAAGGTTTCTGCAAAAGCATTGGCGGATATTTGCGTCCAAAGGAGAAAATAATGGCCGAACATCAGTTGTCAAATATCGCATTGACACAGGTGATTTTCAGCCAATTCGTCAAACTCCAAGGAGGCTAGCACTCGCTAAGAGAGAAGGAGTGACGGGTCTTATAGATGATATGGCGCGAGAAAATGTCATTGCACCATCAGAAAGCTCATGGAGTTCACCGGTCGTGCTTTTCAAGAAAAAGGACGGAAGTATGCGATTCTGTGTGGATTACAGAAAATTGAATGACGTCACCAAAAAAGATAGCTACCCGTTACCCAGAATCGATGATACACTGGATACGTTATCTGGAGCAACATGGTTTTCTACCCTGGACTTACAAAGTGGATATTGGCAGGTGGAAATAGATGAAAAAGACAAGGAGAAAACTGCCTGTAGTATTTAGCTCAAGCTACGTTTTAGCGGTTAATGGAACGAGTTCTCAAAGGACTACATTGGAAGACTTGTCTAGTGTATCTCGATGACATAATCATCATGGGAAAAGATTTTGATGACCATTTGAAAAATCTGGAGGAAGTGTTTGAGCGCTTGGAGGCAGCTGGACTAAAATTAAGTACGAAAAAGTGCTCACTTTTCCAGCGTAAAGTCAAATATCTGGGGCACAAGGTTACGTCAGAAGGAATACACACAGATGAAGATAAAATAAAAGCTGTGAAAAATTGGCCACGACCATCTAATCTTCATGAGTTGCGAAGTTTTCTGGGTCTATGCACTTATTACAGATGCTTTGTTCCTGGTTTCGCAAATGTTGCAGGCAGTCTACATGAGCTGACACAGAAGAATCGGAAATTCGAATGGAGTGGTGCACAGGAAACTGCATTCCAAAAGCTGAAAGAATTACTGTCTACAGCGCCAATACTCGCGTACCCAATACCCGGCAAAGGATTTGTATTGGACACCGATGCGAGTGGCCATGGTATTGGAGGAGTTTTGTCCCAAATCATTTTTGTCCCAAATCATCAATGGACAAGAAAAAGTCGTCGCATATTTCAGCAAAATTCTGTCGAAACCTGAGAGGAATTATTGCGTAACTCGGAGAGAGTTACTGGCAGTAATGGAATGCGTGAAACACTTCCATAAGTACTTATATGGACAGCACTTTCTCCTGAGGACAGGCCATGCGGCATTAAGGTGGCTACTTCAATTCAAGGATCCTGAAGGTCAAGTCGCACGGTGGATAGAACGCTTACAGAGCTATGATTTCACCATAGAGCATCGCAAAGGAAGCCAGCATGGAAATGCGGATGCACTTTTCCGTCGTCCATGTAAAATAGAATACGGTCATTGTTCACGAACGGAAAATAAAGCTGGAACAATTGATGTGTGCCTTTTGAACGTTTTGCCTGAAGAAAAGTGGACAAAAGAGGAGGTAAAACGGGACCAGCGCAGTGATACAGATTTGGCAACTATAATTAAGTATAAGGATCTGGGTAGGAAACCGGCGTGCCAAGAAATCTCAAGTGAAAGCGAAATCTGTAAAGCATACTGGGCGCAATGGCAAAGTTTGGAGTTGCATGATGGTTGTCTCTACCGAATCTGGGAAAGCGAGGATGGTAAAATTCGCTCAAAACTGCTGGTTATTCCAAAGGCCAAATTTAAGGAAATAATCGAGGATTATCACAATGGATCCAGTGGTGGACATCTGGGCATAACGAAAACCACAGAGAAAATAAAGAAACGGTTTTATTGGGTAGGATGCTAAGAATCAGTTGCTGACTGGATCCGCCGTTGTGACCAATGTGCAATTGCTAAAGGACCAAGGCAACGCACTCGGGTAAAAATGCATCAGTATAACGTTGGAGCTCCCTTTGAGAGGATAGCCATGGATATAGCGGGACCTTTTCCAATCAGCAATGCAGGAAATAAATACATCCTTGTGGTAATTGATTACTTCAGTAAGTGGTCAAAAGTATATCCCATTCCCAATCAAGAAGCAAAAACAGTGGCAGCCACTTTAATCAAAAATTGGATTTGCCGATATGGAGCTCCACTTGAGTTGCATTCCGACCAATGACGAAATTTTGAGTCGACAATTTTTAAGGAGGTTTGTGACATGCTTGGAATACAGAAGACACGTACCACAGCTTTGCATCCTCAGTCCGATGTCATGGTCGAAAGGTTCAACCGTGCTCTAGAGGAGCATTTAAAAAAGGTTGTCGATAAAGGACAAAAACATTGGGATGAGCATCTACCAATGTTTCTGATGGCTTATAGGTCGTCAATACACGATACTACTACAGTCACGCCAGCAAAAGCCATTTTTGGTACGGACTTAATTAAGGCTTCCAGCAGATTTGAAGTACGGAGTAAGCGTTGTCCCAGAAACGACCCATGCTGACGATTACATGTCGCGGCAAAGAGAAGATTTAGCAGATATACACGAGCTTATCAGGAGACGTACTCAATTGGCTAGCGACAAGATGAAAGCTCGGTATGAGAGTTGTCGAGACACAGTTGAACTTAAGCAATAAAGTGAAGCAGTTGTTTTTAAGCAATAAAGTGAAGTAGTTGTTTTTAAATAATAAAGTAAAACAGTTGTCTATACAGTGCCAGATTAATATTAGACTTTGAATGTTAATGAAATAAGCAATTGTAACGTGTAAAAACTAACTTTTGTGATTTAAATAAATCATTTTATAATTAAATAAGTTTGTGTGTTTTTGATTGCTACACAATCCAGTGATCGAACTCAGAAAAGTGTAAGAGATCTAAATTATCGCCTAATAGACAGGAATTTCTTAGCAATATACTTAACGCACAACTGTAACTATTTACAAAGAGCATAAAATACCGCGGAATACACTGTTCGACAAATTAACTTTTACTAAATAGCACAGTACATTTTAATGTTTGAAAGTTAGTTAGTTAAATTATAATGAATAATAGATATAATTATACCATAATATAAAGATATTTATGTACATTTATCAGACAATTATTAATTAAATTGGAAAAGTATTTCTTTTTTAACTTCAAACTTATTCTACTGGATTAAAATAAATAAATAAGAAAAAACTGAAAAATTGGTAAAATGAAATTATGACAATTTACACTAAATTGGCTATAACTTTAGCATTTATGAACGGATTTTCAAAAACTTGGTATTATTTCCTTTTGAAGAGTTTCTTCTTTGTAATCAAAGAGCTAAAATGATGTATTTTGAAATATTTATATTTTTAAAGTTATTTTTAATTGGATAGAAATTTTAAAAAAATCAATTTTATCAAATGTGTCAGCTTTTACTCGTATCTCGTAACCTGTACATTAAAACCAAAACTTTTCTTTACAAGAGTTGTGGGAAATTTTATTACCTTTTTCTCAAAATTTATTTGAACAACAGTTTCTTTACAAGAGTTGTGGGAAATCTTATTACCTTTTTTTCAAAATTTATTTGAACAAAATTGGTTCATATTTGGATGAGATATAGCCTAAAAACTGAAAATGCACTAAATGAACTCAGGGGACCTAATTACATCATAAAAATTAAGAAAGTTCATGGAACAAAAAAAAAATTTCAAAAAAGTCGCCTGGTGTAATTTGTAAACTGTAAAAGATATCCCACAATCTTAAGTATTTTTGAAATTAGCACTGCCAAATTAATGGAAATTGATACCCATTTTGAAGAAAGAGTCTCAGCCACATCCCACCTTTGTATGAAAGGTAAGCGTGTACATTAGGGTGTTTATTTTGAAAATTTTGTGAATAGATTTAATTTTTTTATTGAGGAATAAAAATAATTGTCCCAATATTTGAGCTTCCTAGCTCAAACCTGTAAACGGCGCGGACAGACTGTATGTCCGATTTCGTTGAAATTTGACGAAAACACCGACTTACTAAAACGAAGAAGAAGTCTGCCTTAGGTGCCAAGATATAGTGATTTAGATATTGGAGTTGTATGAGAGATGCCACCCACTGTTGTCAAACCACGCCCGTGTGGCTGAAAATGCATACAAAATACACCCAAAGGGGGTTTTTTTTTTAATTTGCGGTCCGTCAAAAATAACTTCTTAGCCGGTCACGTTTTTAGTTCTTTTTTTTTTCAGAGCACACTCTTCTACCATGGTTTTTCTTCAAGCTAAGTCTACCTTGTATATATATTCAAGGTGGAACATTTAAAATTCAAGGACCTATTTTTTTACGCAGCTTTTTATGTTTTTTTTTTTACCTTAAATGTAATTTTAACGATGCCTCCCTTTGAATTTTAATTGTTCCTCCTTTAATAACAATTCAAGATAGTAATGACTTCAAGAAAAACCATGTTTGAAGTGTGTGTTCCAAAAAAAAAATCTAAATTGTCATCTTACCCGGCTCAGGATTCGATTTTTTTTTGGTTTAAGGAGGGGGTAGGGTTTGAGCGTTACATTTTAGGCACAAGTTTAAAAATGTTTTTTAGTGATATGGTAAAAGTAAACTAATTTATTTAAAGAACACCGTCTCATCCTTTTATCATCTGCAATCAACCAAGTTAAGGTGTTATCTTCGGCCAGGCCGAAACTCACATACCCTACACTGCACTGAAAGTGAGAAAGTCGAAAAAATAAAGAAACTTGTGAAGAAAGTTGAAAGAGGTTCAAAAAGTCGAACAAATACATTTAGGATATACTGGAATAAGTAAAAGGGTTGAAAAAGTCGAAAGAATATGGAAAATGTTGAAAAAATTCGAATAGAAATGAAAAATTTTAAATATGCCACGGCTACTTCTCCAATTCCGCCCAATTTTCGTTCGATAAATTATATTCGTGATCGGCATCCTCATATTAAAATTAAGCACAATAGCTTGAATAGTTTGCGATATATGCCGCAGTTAAATTTAAAATTTAAGGCGGTGACACACCCACTGGTACAATCCAGCCCGGTTTTAATCCAGAAATAACTTTCCATAAGCAAAACCCCTTACACAAAATTTTAGTATGATTGCTCACATATTTCGATAAATACGCCACTTAACGTATTTAATTTGTATGGGAGGTGCCACGCCCACTGGTGCTATGTCAGCCACTTTTGATTCAGATTTACTCTATAGCAACTGAACCACTTACATTAAATTTCATAGCAATTGCTGCAACAGTTCACTTAAAACAGCCCCTACAAATTTATGTTAATATAGGAGGTGCCACGCTCACTGATGCAATCCCGTCAAAATTCGTTTATTTTTGAAGCTTATAGTAACTGACATCTATACACCAAATTTTATGAGGATTACTCTCATAGCACACTATCTATAACAATAAAAGTTTTTTGCTTACATGAGAGGTGCCACGCCCACAGGTACTATTGGACCAAATTTTTGTAATAAGAGACCTTATAGCAAGTATATCTCCCTCATCAAATTTCATAACGATTGCGTTGTTAGTTCTCTTAATATAACGTTTATAAATATTGTGGGCGATGCCACGCCCTTCAACGAATTTTTTCAGTTAAGAAGCTGATCTTGTATTGATGACTGCTTTCAGGGGCATCATCTCCAAAATTTTTATGAAAATCGTTTGTGCCAATTTTGAAATATACGGAATCAAAATTTTAACAGTTGAAAAGTGCCACGCCCATTTTTTCGATTCCGCCCACTTTTATTGCAATTCAACATATATTTGATTTGTATCCGTTTACCAAATTTCATCGCAATACATTGAACGGCTTACAAGATATGGTAGTATAAATGATATAATTTAGGGCTGTGCCACGCCCCTGTACGATCCTTTGGAAAATTGAAACCCAGCCTTATCCTAATTTGGTTCACATGTGCACCAGATCACAAAGTTTCATCAAAATCGCTGTAAAATTTTTTCAAAATTGGCCTGGGTAAATATACATAGAGTGTGGGCGGTAGGCGTGTCCGTAAACCGATTTCGCCCATTTTCAATAGCAAGATGGCTGCAAGAAGGTGTGTTCTGTGTGTGAAAGTTTCATTCAATTAGCTTTCTTGGTTTTCCCGTAAACCTGATTTCAATAGACGGACAGACAGACGGATATCGCTTAATCGCCTCAGGTGGTGACGCTGATCAAGAATATATATACATTTCCATACCTGCCACGCCCCCTTCTATGTGTTACAAACGGAGAGACAAAGTGAATATATCCTCGGTGTAGGGTATAAAAATCGAAAAAATTTGGTTAGCTTATGAGTTTTTCAGGGTATTGACGAAGGATTTTTTTCTTTGACGATTTTTAAGATTTTGGCATAATTCTTAAGTCAAAAATCGAATTTTTTTTAAAAAAAATAATGCAAAAATCAGTTTATTTATTATTTTAAAACTAGTTTTAATGCAAAAAAAAAAACCCCTTCTTCATTACCTAGTTTTATATGTATTAAAAAAGTGTGTCAAATTTCAAGAGAATCGGTCTAGTAGTTTTTGAGTAAAAGTGTCCACCGACTTTGAAAAGTTAGTTTCGAGAAAAACACGTTTGAAGTTTTAACAAACCAATCCCTATTAACTGTAAAATTTTAATTTGCTTAAGTTCATGTTCTAAAGTCACAAATAAAATAGAAAAACATCATTTGTTCTCATTTCGAAATTGATAACAGCAGCAAGTGCGTCAAAATTTTTGCGCGAACAGAGTTTCATGTACATAATTAAAAAAAAAAACCTGTACAAAAAAAATAAAATTTTAAAGTTTGGAGCTGTTTGAAGTTGGTTATGTTCGAAAACATAAGTGTAATAAATAGGCAGTTCAAAACGGTTAAACCACTTATTCATAGCCATAGTACAACATAATCGCATAATTTTTTTTTGTTGGAAAGGTTGTGAAGAAAAGAAGGGACATGTATACTTTTTTTTCAATAATAGGAGGTGCCACGGCCCTAACGGGAAAAAACGTTTCCACGACTAAACTAATGAACCGTTTTAGATGAAATTTTTCTTAAAGATAGATTTAAACCTAAGAAAGATTATTAGAAACTCTGATTTCTAAAAGCGGGCGTGGCATTGCTTCCAATGGGGAAAAACGGTATCACGGCTGTGCCACTACACCGATTTTGATGATATGTGGTATGTAGATAGATTGAAACTTGAGTAAAAATATTTTTTTTAAGTGGGCGGTGCCACGCCTCTTACAGGAAAAACATTTTAACAGCAAAAAGGCAAGTTTTATATTCTTTTAAGAAAAATATCTACTCCTTCCTCTTTTCTTAGTTAAAATTGATCTCACTAATTGATTTGATAAATATAAACATTAAATTTGTTTTTTTAATTACTGTATATAACTTAATTATTATTATTTATATAAGTACTAAAGTAGTTTTAAAAAAATTGCCCAAGTGAACATAAACGGAAAAATATGTCCCGTTCTAATGGATTATTATGCCTTGTAAAAAAAAAGTAAATAAGATTTTTCAATCAAACGAAATCTATTAAAAAGTTACATTATTCCACAACATTTTAAAATTAGTCGCATTAAAAAATGTTGCCAGGTTTCGCTGACTTCTGCTTTTCTATAGATGGCCATGAAAAACTTCCGGTTTTTGTCCCGTTCGTCTGGCATCAACTTTACCACTCAATATAGTGCTATCAAAGGGCTGTTCCTTAAAGTAACAGAAAAAAATAAAAGTTTTTTACTTTGACTTTTATTCCACTTTAAAAAAAAAAAACTTCCGTCCCATTCAACATGAGAGAAATGCCTATATAGTATACTTACACAGAATTATCGAGACTCAAGACACTGTATCTTCGTCAGTTTTACTCCAATCGACCTCAAATTTCAACAGGATACTTTTGAAGAGTTATGCTATCAAATAAAACAAAACAAAAATGGAAAAACAAAATTTGGTCAAACCAAAATTTCATCTTCCTAGATCATCTATCCTAGATTAGGCTAGGAAGCTCAAATATTGGGACAATTATTTTTATTCCTCAAGCTATAATATAGACAAAAAAAATAAAACTCATCTACAAAATTTTCAAATTAACAGGTTCCCTGTCCCATGAATCATATATGATTCATGTCACCGATTTTGTACCGTGTCTGATACGCTCATGAATCACATATGCACAATTTTGGATTTATATTCCAGCACATTAATTTTTTTGAACGGCGTAGAAATCCGTCGACGTACGTTCATGCATCACATGTGAGCAATATTTTATTAAATAATATATTATATTATTATTATATGGGTTTTATACTTTTTTTAAAAAAAAGTTTTGTAAAAACTTGAATCTACAAGTTTTGTTCCGACATTAAAAAAATCTTGAAAAAAAATAACTGAACGTAGAGCTCTTCATTGACACTTTTGTACGGGGACAGGGAACCTGTTAAACATCCTACGTTAGCCGATTTTTTTATGTTCACATATTTTTGTCGTTTTGTCCTAAAAAACATCTATACCGAATTTCAAGAGTCTACCGCTATTAGTTATTACTATATATTATTACTATACACTTACTCGTAATTTCATCTCAAACATGGTGCAATTGTTTGTAGTTTAAATGACCCATTTAGTATCAACGTCCAATCACCTCGTAATTTCGATGAAGCTCAGTAAGTTATTTTGAACCTTATTGTTGAGACAATAAGGTTAAAAAAAGGCTTTAACATTTTCACAAGATAACCATGTAAGCCTCATTCTTAAAACGAAATCTCAAAATGATTTTTCACTCTGTAAAACACCAGGAACATATGGATGTGCAAATTAAAATTATGTGGAAAAAGATATTAAGCAATGAAACATTTCTTTTTTATCAATTTAAATTTTATCTGAGACTTAACTAAGCATTGAAAACAGGGCATAAAAATTACTGAAGTTTTGAGTTATTACTATTTCTCGTTTTTTTTTTCGATATTATTTAATAAAATGTTATAACATATATATTTTTTTTTTTTTTAATTTATTCTAGGCCTTGTCTGAATGAATGAATGCCTTTCAAATCAACACAAATAATATATTTGATAAAGTATCTTCCAAGTCCAAAATATTTTAAGTATATTGGACAATATTAATTTTTTAAGCATCACCTAGCCACGCTGCAAAGAGGAGACTCAAAAAATAAAAGTTTTACAAAAAGGAGCTTAAAGCAATAATTTCACTATAAGTATTGTCTTCAAAGCTTAAATAGGAAGTTCATTTCCGAAATTTGATTTCACAAAATTAGAAAACGCTTAATACTCCATTTGCGAATCGAATTTTCGAAGTGAAACCAGCAAGATTTAAACTGGCATGAGCTATCCGTCAGGATATAAGAAATATGATGATAATGAGTGTTGTGGGCCAAGACCACCAGTTCCCGGAGAAGAAAGTCGCGTTAAAAAGGTAAGAATCTCTTCAACTCTTAATGAAAAACAAAAAATAAAAATTATTTTAATTTATTCAAGATGACCGAAGGGGTTGTTGAAACTTGCAGAAACTCACCACCATCGTACTTGAATTGGGCCCGTACGCTTAATCACTTGCTGGAGGATCGTGATGGGGTAGAACTATTTAAGAAATATGTTGAAGAGGAATCACCCGCTTTCAATGATCACTTGAACTTTTACTTTGCTTGTGAAGGTCTTAAGCAACAAAGTGATCCGGATAAAATCAAGCAAATAATTGGAGCCATTTACAGGTACACTTACATAGCTACGTCATTTTCTTTAAGTCGGGGAATTTTTACTATTGCTGAAATTAAAAAAAAATATTTAATATATTTTTACGCTGTTTCCATGGCTAATGTGATGAACTCCGCAATATGAAAAATATTAACCTTTTTGCGCTTTCGCCACGATATTCGCAACAGTCTTATTGAGTTTTATCCATTGGAATGGACCAAGAACTTTTTTTTTTTTTTGTCAACTTGTTAAACGAAAGTTTCTGTCATAGAGGTGATGCAACCAAACGATTTTTGAAGTAAACCAGTCAAACTTCAGTTTTAAAAAAGAACTTAATGAATTACTTACTAAATTTTTAAAATCTGAATGATAGCTACCTCTTTGGAAAGATATTTTTGTGTACTACAATTTTTTTTCAGAGGCTTAGGAAATCATCTAGGTGGGATGGAAAATGTTCAATTTTTGCATTTTAACCATATTTTGTTACGTGTGGATATGCATATCTGTTACGCGTTTTTACTATGCTACACGCTTTTGCCATATTCCTGATGATTTTTTTCTTTTTAAACCTTCATAATTTTGTGTTTTTTCTCGTTATAAATTTTTTTTTTAATTTTTTAAAATGAAATTGAATTAAAATTAATAACAATAAAAAATTAAATTTCCTAACTTTTTTCTTTGAAATTTTATATAGATTCCTGCGAAAGAGTCAACTTTCAATATCGGAAGACTTACGACGAACTATTAAGGCCGGACTCAAAAATGAAATTCAACTCAGTCCAAACATTTATGATCCAATGCAACAAAATGTGGAAGCGATCATCCGCACAAATATCTATCCAACGTTTCTGTGTTCGGAAATGTATATTTTGTATATACAGCAAATGTCAGCGGCTCACGAACGTTTTAGTAGTGGTGGTACTGTTTCAGTCAGCGGCAGCAGTAGTGGTACCAGTTGTGTTGGTGGCGGAGGCGGCGGCAGTAATGGCAGTAGCGGCGCTGATATACAGGCGTTGGCTACTGGTGGTGCGATTGGTGGTATGCCAATGCCTCCCTTTGTTTGCAGTACTTCTACATCTCATATATCAAAAATTACCTCCATATCAACAAGTACAGCAGCGTCGGCAACTGCTTTAATAAATTTACCTCCCAGTTCTAGCGCTTGTGGAGTAAGCGGAGGCAGCGGTGCTCCTCTTGCTGGAACTTGCAGTGCAAGTGGTAGCGTTTATGGTCCATCAACTTCAGCAAGCTCCAGTGGATCGGTTAGCGCAACTGATACACTTCCTCGCAGCTCTACACTTCCCACACTACATGAAGACTCTGAATTATCGCTTTGCGATGATTTTGAAAAGCTCCGAGTCGAGGGTGGTAGAATGTCAGCTGATATGCCGATGCGTTTGACACGTGATTTATTACTGGCAACACAAAAAAGAAGACTTGAAATCCGACCACCAGGGTAAGCATCTATATTGATTACCAACATGTTTTACTCCATCTCTTCATACAAGAACTATTTTTGAATTACTTGCTAAATCGTATGTAAATATGTACATAAATATACGTATATTTCTTGCATATTTTATTCATATTAAAATTTGAATCTCATGAATTAGTAAAATGTTTCTAGTAAAAAGTACTTATTTTGATTTATTTCCTTGTTTATAAACTTTATTATTGAATATTTAAATCAATGAAATTTAGTTTTGACCTCAAAAAAACGATATGATATGTGATATATCAAATAGAATAAAATTAGCTTATGTGTCTTTTATTTCATCGAAAGCATAGATCCTCCGCAAAACTCTTCCCACATGCGCCAGCAGTAGTGAATGCCTTAAATTCCCCCCCCCCCCCCAACAATTCCCCGATTCATGTATTTCTTGCTCTAGCAAACGTTTCTACAATGATTTAGTACTGCCGCGTTTTCTGCTTCCCTAAGGGTACTCCAATCCTTGCTCGCAGACTTCAGTTGGTGAGTTTTAGAATGTGAGCCCAATTCATTTCCACTTTCGTCGTTTGACTTAAATCGTATCTTGATATCATCTGCATGGTCCTGGGCCAACTAACAACGTAATCGTTATGAAATTTAATTAGTCATTAGTTTCTTTATTTTTTCGACTTTTTCATCCATTTTGAATTGTTTCAAGTTGTTTCAACTTTTTTAGAGTTTTTCAACCTCTCTCAACTTTTTTCAACATTTTGCATATATTTTCGACTTTTTCAACATTTTTCAACCTCTGTGAACCTTTCTATTATTTCACATTTTTTTCGACTTATTCAACCTCTTCAACGTCTTTTTAACATTTATTTAAAAGGTACTTTCAACGCAGTGTAGGGTATGTGAGTTTCGGCCTGGCCGAAGATAACACCTTAACTTGTTCCTTTTTGCAGGAGGCTTTTTTTCTCTTTATTTAAGGCGTTATATATTTGTGTGGCGTTTTGCCTCTAGTCTCTTGTTCGCGCTTCATCTCGCGCGTTTTTCAACTCTTGTTTTTTCTATGGTATCTGAGGTAACGTCGCTCATCCAGGATTGTCTGTGCCCTGGGTAAGACCAAGTATGGACTCACTGGCTGTTATTAATGACGACTTGATGTTTTGCCATTTGGATTCGATTGAGGTACGGAGCTTAGTGTCGCATAGGCTTTATACTTCGTCGATAAAGCTTTCCCGAAGATATCCAGGAGCTTATGTAGGGCGAACTTTTTGATTGTTGTGTCGAAGAGAAGTCACTAGAAGGTGGTAATGTAATGGTGCCGATTTCGGCGCTTTTCCTGACTCCTATCTATTTTAATATTTAAGTTTGTTCTGCAACAATGTCTCTCCAATCATAAGACTTGTGTGCATACCTGGGTTAAAAGTTCACCCTTTTTCATTCATGGTTCCGACTCCATGTTGAACCATAATTTGCTTGAGGATATTGATTCGGCCAGATGTGTCCGACTCGGCCAGAGTATAAAAACTTTGCACCCAGAGCTGATGGGATTCCAGCTGCGTCATTCCATCTGCATTCAGACCTCCCTAACACTTCGATGTATAGTCTTTGTAATTCGTTAGCAGCTATTTACAGCTTTCCGATGTCACTTAGTGTTAGAACGTTCCATGATTCAAAAAAGGTGACATTGCGAGTGAAGTGCGGCAAGTATTGGGTACTCTTTACTCGAATCCGCTGATTGTCTGAGGCTGCCAAATAAGCTACTCCACATATATACGGAGCGTATTAGGAAGAAAGAGGACTAGGACATGGATATAAATATTGGGATAGGGTTGAGGTAGGGATAAGTACAGCTATAAGTAGAAAGCTATAGAAGACACTTTAAAACAAATTTTGATAATTCCTTAAATATCTATATGACTTCATAAACTAAGTCAAAAGTTTCTGGATAAACTAAGTTTTATAAAAAAAAGTTATAAAATTTTGGAATTAAGGTTAATTTTTCTTATGTTATTATTTTATCAATTATTTTTCATTTTTATTTTTTTCTTTTTGTTTTTGTTTTCATTCATCTGCACCTATCGAATAAAAAATACGCACACATATACACATTCGATGTTACACTACACCAACATATATTTGCCGCTGCTTGTGTTCCTGAATGCATTGCTGTTATTTTTTTAAACATATTTTTTGAATTTTGGTTTTCTCTCGAACATTCATTTTTATTGTTATTTATTATGTATTCAAATTTGGAACATTGCATGGATCCTTTATTATGAATCCAAATCAAACCAAAATATCCTGCATGCGAATAGTGCTCACGGTTATGTGTATACAGCAAGTACAAACACTTCCTATGTACCGAATTCTAGAGTGGATTCGGAAAGAGCAAGCGTAAGCTCCGGCGGCCGTACTGACTCTGACACAATGTCACTCTCCAGTTGCTCAGTGTAAGTATGATAACTACATATTTATATGATTTTTATTTTCCAAAAATATGTTGCTCGTGAAAGATATTTTTATTTATTTTTTTTTTTTAATTTTCCAAAACTAAGTGATACTTACTAACAAAACTTCAAAACTTTGCCTATTTTTAGAGATGGACGGCCATATGTTCAACGGAGACATAGTTCTACGGAAAGTAAAGCAATTAGGCAGAGTGCCATGGCCAACAAGGAATCTAACTCATTTCAAGTAATTTTACAAGTTTTTTAACTAAAATAATTATTTTATAATTATTAGAGCATGAAGGCTACTCAATTATTTTCTTGTGATAATTTATGTATTTGATGAGGTTAGAGTCATAAGGATAGAAATGAGATTTCTTTAAAAAATAATAAAATGGGATAAACGTTTGTTACTCAGATTTCACAGTGGCATTAAAAAAACACGTTTTTCATTTACCTTGCTTTTTAAAAATAGCTTTTGAAAATATTTTTTTATTTTGCTAATTGCGTCCATGTTGTATTCGTTTTACGTTTTCATTTTACTTTTTGTGTTTTTTTAAAAAACCTGTTTGGTGATGAATATTTAACATAGCTATAGAAAATTGAATAACTCTTATAATTCATTCACAGTAGCACCGGACTTTGTGAAGATATTGGTTTTTGAAGAAAAGAGGTCAGAGATGTTTCTGATTTGTTTCGCTTGATTTATATGAAGCGCGAGCTATTTTTGACTAGTTTTTTGATCAGAAAAACAATGAAAAACTGACTGCTTTTGATGCCAGTGAGTGAACCTTATTACTTGCCATTGTATAGTTTTTTTAAAAATACCCATCTTGCTAGAAAAGTACTTCAATTAGTTCCACTTATGTACATCCATAAGTGACATTGGAATATAACTACGAGTACATTGCAAAAGTAGCCTTATGATATGGGACACACTTTTTATGGTACAATTCATTTATGATGAAAAGTGATTGCATTCTAAATCAAAAGAACAGTAGTATGCTACTATAGTCGTTAGTAATATTTAATTTAAACAACGGTGTCGATTTTTGAAAATCCGAGACACCAACAAAACCAAAAAATTTCCGACTTTTGCTTCCGGAATTGTGCAAAACAATGAAAAATGATATTTACGAAAATGAATTGGGAAGACACCAGGCGGTCCCATTTTTTCTCCACTTTCGTAAATAATTTGCACCAATCGCAGGGAAAGGTCGAAAATGTATTTTTAATGTTACCGAAGGTGTTTTGGACCTATTTCCCGAACAAAATTTAAATATACCAATCGATGCGAAATATCGAAAATAGATTTTGGAAGTCTCCCCGGTTTTCCGGTGTTTTTCGAATCATATTTAGAAAAGAGTTTATTGCACTCACTTATCGATGGAAAAAGATCGAAAATTAATTTTAGAAGCCACACGGGACGTCCTTTTGACCGAAAGCAGCTATTCTGTATATTCATGACATCTGATTACGGGGGGACGTGATGTTAACATTAGCAAAAAAAAATTGTAGAAGCAGCATCTAAAGCAGTCGAACTGTCGTATTTATATTCGAGCGGAAATACAATGACGTAATGAAAATTATGCAATTTTTAGTTTCCAAATTCAATACTTTCTATCAAAAATAAGGTATAGATAACTTGATCTCTTGCAAAAAAAATTAGTAAACGTGTTATCTTTGGGCTCGCCAAAAATTAAATACCCTACACTTCAGTATAATAGTGTGCCAAAGTCATACATTTTTATTAAAAGAGTATTTTTTTTCACCACACTTCATATTGGCTGGCTTGAATAAACGTACACATATTGAAATTTTCAACATTTACTAAAATAACTCTCTGTGCATGGTTTTGAAGCTTATGCTTGTATTGGAGGTGCCACGTCCTCTTTTCGAAACTCTCCAACTTTTTGTCTGATGTTAGGTCGAACTATGTGTTCTATTTCGAAAAAAAATTTGAAAAAAATTGAAAGCTTGTACACAATCGAAGAAGTCGAAAAATTTGGAAAGTTGGAAAAAGGCTGTAAAAATAAGAGGTTGGAAATGTTGAAACAGTTGAAAGAGGTTGATAAATGCAAATCGCTGTAAAAATGTTAAAAATAGTTAATAGAAACTCAAAAACTGTTGAAAAAGTAGAAATGTTTTGAAGAAGTCGAAAAAATATTGAAAGAGATAAAAAAAGTTGAAAAGATATGGAAATTATTGAAAATGGTTGAGAGGAGTTAGAATAGTGGGAAATACTATATATGGAAAACGTTAATTTAAGTTGAAAGAAGTTGAGAATGTCAAAAATATCGAAAAAAGTTGAAAAGGTATAGAATATATTGAATAAAATTAAAAATTCGAAATATGTCACGCCTACCTTAGGTTCAATAAATTATATCCGTGATCGGCATCCGCATACCAAATTCTATCATAATTTTCAACATATGCCATAAGTCTTAAAATTTAGGGTGGTGACACACCCACTGGTACAAAATAGTTCGATTTTGATCCAGAAATAGCTTTCTATGAACAAACCTCTAACACCAAATTTACGTATGATTGCTCACATATTTCGATAGATATGCAACTTAACTTATTTTACTTGTATAGGAGGTGCCACGCCCACTGATGCTATATCGGCCAATTTTGTTTCAGATATACTTTATAGCAAGTAAGCCATAGTGATAAGCCATTGCATTAAATTTCATATCAACTGCTGTAATAGTTCACTAATAACAGCGCTTACAATTTTATGTTAATATGGGAGGAGCCACGCCCACTGATGCAATCCCGTCGAAATCCATTTAATTTTAAAGCTTTTAGTAACTGACATCTATACACCAAATTTTTTGAAGATTGCTCTCATGACACATTATCCATAACATGCTTATATGGAAGGATTAATGCCCACAGGTACTATTGGACCAAATTTTTGTAATAAGATACCTTATAGCAAGTATATCTATCACATTAAATTTCATAACCAATACGGCTAAGCTTGTATTGATGACTGCTTTTAGCAGTCGAGACATGCAGAGTCAAAATTTTTAATTGTTTAAAAGTACCACGCCCACTTTTACGATTCCGCCCACTTTTAGCACAATTCACGATTTACATATATGATCTGTATCCGTTTACCAAATTTCATCACAATATATTGCACGGTTTACAAAATATGGCACTATAAAGGTTAAAATTTAGGGCTGTGCTACGCCCCTGTCAGTTTCTTTGAAAACTTGAAACTTAGCCCAATCCTAATTTTGTTTCCATGTGCATCAAATCACCAAGTTTTATCAAAATCGCTGTAACTTCTTTCAAAATGGGCTTGGGCAAATATACATAGAGTATGGGCGGTAGGCGTGTCCGTGAACCGACTTTGCAAGAAGCTTGCAAGCAGGTGTGACCTGTGAGCCAAATTTAATTCAATTAGATTTCTTGGTTTTACCGTAAACCTGATTTCAACAGACTGACAGACTTAAGCGAGTGAATACGATTACGGTATTTTGGGAAAACATTAAAAAAAATTCCAAAAAAATCATCATGTCTCCAAAGCTTTAGGTTTGCGCGCAGAGGGATTTTGTCGTAGGTCATCCCATACAAAAATTAATTGTATTGAAGCGAATATCGGTACCCTTAATTTTTTTGCATATGTTGATTCTTTAATATCTAAGGCTTGTACTAAAAATAAAAAATTTAATTTTTCGCATTGAGAACGCAAAAAATTAACTTTAATTGTTTATAGAAGAGTTATTAAAAACGGTAAAAATGAACAAAATTTTGTAGTTTTATGTTAATAACTTTAATTGGAGATAATTTTTCAATTAAACTTGTCGAAAACTTTCAAAAAAGTAACAATTGAAATTTTAAAAATCCTTGGATATAGAATTTTCTATTGTTAAGTACTTTACATTGATGTGTAAAACTTTCAATTCCAAAACAAAGTGGAATTTTAAGTGCCTACTTGGCGTGGTATATCTCTAAGATAGACAGAAAACTCAGTGGTTTTTGAAACAACAAAATCAATATGATTCCAACGTATGTAGCAGAAGTCACTGCATGTAAAAAAAATTACAGATACTAAAAATTTTAATACTGCCAAACACTATCTCGAAGATCTACTAATTGAATCAAAATCAGGAGCATATTGATTAAACAATTCAAATTTTAATACAGAGGAATACTTCAAATTTTCAAAATTTATGCTTCAAATCCAGGAAATATCCTTGAACGAGATAACTAAAATTTGGTTGACACCATGAAATTGAATGAGATTCGACAAGAAAGCCATATGGGTCCGGAAAACTTAATTTGTCAATTAGTTACGTTACACACATTATTAAAAACTCTCATCTGTTACTATATGCAGCTAAGATATACAGGAACGAGAAGTGCACTGGTGATACTACTTCACTTCAGACTGTCGTGAAATCCTTTGGTGTTCTAAGTATAACTTACATCTCAATCCTGATAAATGCCAAGCAACCAACTTCAGAATTATGGAGCTTAACAAAGCTCACCACATTAACAAAATATTTAATATTAACACGTTGTTAATGTTCCGTATTCTGGCAAAAACTTAAAAGCTCTTTTCTATATTATTTTGTTAATGTCAGAAAGTGTCTTAACAACGAGTGATATTTCAGTATTGAGCTAAGTAAAATTATTTTTTTTTATAAAATTTAAAAGACAGGACAACGTGGCTTTAAATATTTATAGCCATGTCTTAAAAAACATTTATTGTCATTGATATCAATAAAAAAAAATTTTGGATTCACGAGTATCGAACCCACGCACGCGAGCTATGAGTTCAAAGTCCTAACTACTTCGCCACGTTGCCTTGTATATTCAAGTTTTTTATTACTCTATTTGTTATTTTATTAATTTAAATTTAAAAAGTCAAAATTTGACAAGTTTACCACGAAAGCTTTTGTGTGGGGAATTCAAAAGCTTTTTTGTTGTTAATGATTTTTTAGAATACCAATATTTACATTTCATAACAATTAGATTAACACGAGCACCTTTATTATTTCTTGTTAAGTCAACAAGTAGAATAGGGCTGTAAGCATACATTTTTCATTTTCACAATTTATTTTTTAATATGCTTTTGATTGAAAGCTTCAAGTTTAGAAGGTTAATAGATGTGTAGTAGCTTAACTCTATTATTATTAAAAAAAAAATGCATGATCTCCACAAACGTCTTACGTAATTAATTTACAGCCCCTGACTATTTAATTTGTTATTTATTGTATTTAATGACAAAGTGGAGAAAGAAAAAATTCATCTGCTAAACAATAATCAAAATTTATATTCTAAATAAAAACTAAGAAATTTACATGTTTCCTTTGATCCTTAAGGTTATACCACGGACTCAAAGGCTTCATTCAAATGAACATCGTCCACTTAAGGAAGATGAACTACTCGCACTCTTAATTCCAAAACTAGAGGAAGTAAAACGTAAACAAGATCTAGAAGATCGCGCTCGCTCAGAGGTACTTAATTTTTTTACATTTCTAACTATAAAACTAAATAATTAAAAAAAAATAAATTTAACTTACAGCGTTTTCCGGACGATTCAATGCCAACGAACGAAAGACTTGCCAGTGATCGGGCATTTGCGGAAGCGATACGAGAAAAATTTGCTCTGGATGAGGACAACGACCAGGATATTCTTGATCAACACGTATCTCGCGTATGGAAAGATCAAACACCCCATCGTTCGCCAGGCACAATGTCCCCTTGTCCTCCGATACCATCACGCAGACGTACAATTACGCATGATTCCGGAATGTTGAGTGATGGCGCCATTAGTATAGGTATCTGTTAACAAAAAAAAAAACTATTTCGCTTGCTCAATTACTACGTATTTTTTATTCAAGGTGGTCATTCAATGAAACATTCAAAGTCAATGCCCGATCACAGTTCCTCCTCTAGGAAGCTAACTAACAAATGGCCTTCCATGAATACTGATAGTGGAATAAGTTTGTTTTCAGCCGATACTCTTATGAAGTACAAAGATAACAGGTATTTGTAATATTCTTTTTCTATTGGTTGTCATTGGAGTTTGAAATTTTATAGCGTCCAAAAAACTTTGGATAACAAATTCAAATAAATAGATACATCCCGAAAGGGTCTGATTTCTACATATTTTTTTATATCGGAGAAAAATTCATAGAAATTCACAAAATGCAAACCCAAATCTGCTAAAAAATTAAGATTTAGTTCTTACAAATACAGTAGCCACCCGGTTATATGAACTAATTCAAATAGGAGCTGTTCGCATAATCGAGAGAATTAAAGTAAATATTTTAACTCATTTCTAATGTTTTTTATGTTGAAAATTTTGTAGATGTTTTTTTTTTATTTTTTTGCCTATGTTTTGGCATGGAGTTTAAAAATAATTGTTACAAAATTTGAGATCCTAGCTCAAACCTGTAAACGGCGCGCAAAGAGTCACAAGTTCGATTTCGTTGAAATTTTACTTGATAAAACGTAGAAAAAATTTTAGTTGTATGGTAAGTGCCACCCCCTGAACCACGCCCACATTTTTGTAGCTGAAAATTCGGATAAATACACCCGAAAGGGCTTATTTTGCGGTCCCATAGACCTAGATTATAGAATTGGGTTTGAAGAAAATTCTTCCAAAATTTCAGCTTCCTAGATTAAACCTGTGAACGGCGTAACAGTTTGTTGCCTAACTTCCTAAATTTCTGACAAAGTTTTTTAAAAAAACTGTTAATTTTTGCAAAATAATGTATGTATTATTAAAACATATTTTTATTAATACATTGAGAAAACAATTATTCAAATGGGCTATTCAATTTCGGGTTTTTCCTTTTTCAATCCAATTTTTTAAGGGACCTATCTTTTATGTAGTATTGCTGTGGCTGGCAAAGCCTGTGTTCTGCTGAACCGCGACTAAAGGCCGCCCACTTACCGTTATTGTAATGTTGAATTACTGTGGCTAGCAAAACAGGTCTTAGATATAAGAAAAGAAAGATAGTATGTTTAAATTAAAGCCACATTATCATTTACAATTTAACAAAAAAAATTTAAAACTGAATCCAATTTTCAATCTCAAAACAAAACTTATGTGTGTCCGAGCGCGCTATATGCATACATACCTGTAAATAGAGTAAGTGTATTCGACGGGTTATAAAAAAAATGTTTTTTTACGATGCGTCAGTAAATATCTATAGCGTACACTGACAAAGCTCTTCAAAGAATTTTCATTTATATTTAATCTTGCATTAGCGCCGCCTGATTAAAGTTGTTTAATGTGGAAGGATAAGATTGATTTTAGAAATAGCTCAAGTTACTATCGAGTTTTCCAACAAAATAGGGGTGGTTATAGGACTAATTTCAGACCACGAATTCGAAATATTGATTATCTTAATTTTTTTTTCTTTATTCTTACAAAAAATTTGAAAATTGACTGGAAAAATACGGATTTTCTATTTTAAAATTGTAAAATCATTTCCTTTTTTTCTCCGCCGCACCGGGGATTTCACCGCCGTACAAAATTTTAAATAGTTGCATAACAATTAAATTTAAGTGATTAAGAACAAATTTCCAAAAATGAAGGCTTAAGTCTTACTTTTTTTTTTTGCTTTCCAGCTCCCGCTCTGGTGCTAGTACAGCCTCGAAATTGGAAGAGGCAAAAAGAAGACTGGAAGATGAGACTCGACGCTCTCGTCGATACGCTCAACAGCAACAACTACCACATTTGTCAGCTATGCAACAAACGTTTAGTAGCAGTAGTAGTGGCAGCAGTAGCTTACATCATCAATCACTACCACCAGCACCACCGTTACCCGCTAAGCCACAGGAAACCACGACTGTTGTGTTCTCATTTTGTGACGAAGAATATCCCTACAGAACGAAAATTCCTGGTACACAGCCGACTTTGAAGCAATTCAAAGATTATTTGCCCAAAAAAGGAAATTTTAGGTAATATTTAATTGAAGCGTTAAGAATGACAAAGGTTTTGCTTAAATAAAATTTCAGAAATTAGGAACATACCACACTGTCATTCTTATAATACATACTGTTATTATTTCTTTAACTTTTGACACTTTTTAATTTATTATTGCAGATTTTTCTTTAAAACTCATTGCGAGGATTCTGATAGTCCAGTGATCCAGGAGGAAGTAGTTAATGACTCGGATATTTTGCCTTTGTTTGAAGGCAAAGTTATGGGTCTAGTCAAGCCATCCGATTAGTTAAGTTTACAGTTTAGTATTTTTAATACAAAGGAAAAACAGACACATTTATAAATTGTATTGAACATATAAACACATACGAATACATAAAGTGAATTTACACAAAAGCTAGTAAGTAATAAATTACATATTTATGCTAAGTAAAAAAAATAAATTTTGTAAAAAACTGTATTTTTTTAAATTTTATAAAAAAGGATATGGTTAAACACCATGTTTTGTACTGTTAAAAAGATAAATCAGTTTTGATTTCGACTACAAACTTATGATAATTTAATAATTTTTAAAGTTACTCTAACATAATGACAATGCAATTCAGACCTTTAAAATTGTCAATATATATAACTAAAAAATTCTTCATTATTTTTTTTATATACATATATGTACTGTGGACCCTAGTGGTTAACGTGTCTGCCAATACAATGGTGGCTCGCGGTTTGACCCTCAAGGCTGATAAGTAAAGAATGTTTTATTTACGGCGCTAAGTCACTGGCAATGCTTCGAGAGTAAAATCTGCCGTGAAAAGCTTTTTCAACTATAGTCGTTCGAAGCCGGCATTAGACTGTAGGTCCCCGTCGTTCTGCAAAATGAAATCAGAAGGGTGGTTAGAAAAAAAGAAAGGCCAAAGGCCTTCTATGGGCTTTTACGCCTTAATATTATTATTATTAAGTTTTTGCTTTTAAACTGATCAGATAGTTATTGTTATAATTGAGAGTTATTTTTTGTGTGCTTTACAATTATGGACTGCCTGCAATAAATTTTGTTACATTATTGATTTGTATCAATAATATCCAAACGAAATATCTAATAATTTTGAGAAAATAATCAAAAATATTTTAATTCCTTTATTAGTAATACAATATAAAATACCTTATTTACTTTTATATTTAAATATGTGCTGTATTACATTATTATAAATAACACATTTAAATTATAAATATACACTTTACAGCTTAAAACTTAAATAAATAATAGTGTTGTAAACCTTATGTGAGCATCGGCATATATAAACCTATACATTAGTTTATTTATTTATATACAAAATTAAAAATATTAATATTTTTTCAATTCATTGACCATCATAAATAGTTGATAAAATAATCAAAATATTAATTTTTTTTAAAAAAATAAAAACATTTAGACATAAATAAACTGTATTTTTGATAAAAAAAAAAGTAATGATATACATAGTACATATATTGAAATATGAAATCCACTTTATCAATAGCATTTTGGAAACATTCGTCCTAATTATTTCAGTCGGCCACGACTCTCGTCTCGATTTGCTGTCGCCATCGCTTCAACGTCGGCACTCTCAATTGTGGTGGCATATAACAAAAGCAAAGCGACTCCAAAAATAAGCGATAACTTCAACTACAAAAAAGAACAACTTTAATTTTTATATAATAATGTCATCATTGAATTTTTGTGAGCTAATATTAAATAAACAATATAAAATAATCAGTTGATTAAAAAGCATCACGAAAACTGTATTTCACTAAATAAATGTTATATTAATGCTGCGGGAGAAATCAGAGTTGGCGTGCCCGTATCTATATCAGTGATGGCATTTAGTTATTATGGAAATGTACTGAATTGACTTGAAATATACTTAAAATTACTAAAATTCAACAAAATTTTTAACTCTTTTACTAAAACAAAAAAAAAAGGTCAGCATAGTTTACTCCGGATTTCTATGTATATTTCAGCTAAATTTACTTAAAAAAAAATATTATTTTTACTGAAAATGCGCCAGTGTACAAGAAACTTGTCGAATGTTCTGACGACGTTTTTTCACAACGCAAATGTACTGAAAAAAGTACAAATGTACCGAAAATGTCATCACTGATCTACATATGAGCCGCTGAAAGCAAGAGTGCTATAAGTCACACATAAGTTGTTTTGAGAAAATTGGAATTTTACGCTTTGGCATCCCAAAAAAACAGAGCTTTTGTTTTTGTCAAAATTTTGACACTTGGAAAGGCAAATGTTCAAAATTTCATGTGTTAAAAAAATAATATAATTTTTGGAAAGTTAGCTGTACCAATTAAGCTTAAAGTTCGAATACCATTCTTCCAATTTTTATTTCAAAGAAATTAGCGATAAAGTGGTATAAGTGAATGAGTTATACCACTTTTCCTTAAAAATGTTGGCCTTTAAAGCAGAGCGCATCCTACTCACTTAACTATTCATTCCCATATTCCTTTGAAAATATTAAGTAAATTTAAATATTAGCGGTATTCACGATATGTGGTATTTTTTGTAAATATTTACAATTTTGCTACACATTCTGAGCGCTTTAAAATGTATTTTTGTTGTTATGACAACTTTACTTAACAAATGTACAAATACTCTACAATAGAGTTTTGTGATTAGCGATATTCACGATCTGTAGCATTTGGTCTTGTATTGTTTATTTTTGATAAATTTGATATTTGTAGTGAATTTGATCTTAACAAAAACAAAACAACTGCTTTTTTCAAATTCTCTAAATATCAAAAATACAATGACAAAACCCTATTGTAACTTCCCATTCGGTATGAAACGTTTCTGAAACCTTGCATATGAAACCTTACATCTTTCAGAAACGTTTCTGTAAGGTTTCATTTTCACTTCAGAAAGCTTTCTGCAACGTTTCAATGTCCGCTCTTTTGCTTTCATTTGAAACGTTTCTGAAACCTTTCTACAGGGGGGAAATGAAAAAAAAAATATTGTGTTTTGAGGAAAAATTTTTTACCATTGAATGTTTTTTTTCCACGTCTTTCGGTGCAGCGTCACATAATGCATATTTTTATATGATTTTTATTACCCATACTTCCCCGTTCATATTTTTGTTGACTTATTTTAAATGAATTTATTTTTGTGACGTTTATTTATTTATATTGTCAGTCGTCATTCATACACAAAGTTCATATTTATTCATATTTTGACACAACATCAAAGCATAGAGTCACCCAGGCAGCATTCACATAGTTCATCACTATATTTCTACATTTGATGTCATATATGTATATTAGGCTGGGTCAAATTGTTCGGGTGGAAAAAACATGACCAAGCGTCTAGCGAAAACGTAATCTACGGTAAATTCTAAGAAAATTTGACCAAGAAACCATGGGTCTAAAATCAATATCGAGCCCCCGATTTTTAACAAGAAGATTTTACTATGAAATTTTTATAAAAAGTTAGTAACTTCTTTACAAAACACTGCTTTATCATCTAAAAACAAAACATACATATGTCATTGGTTTTGTCAGCTTTTTGAATCTGTTATTATCATGAAAACATTTTTATAACCAGGCCGAATTTCGGAAAGGCTTTGTGAAAAATGGTCATAAATGCTAAAAATCTTACAAGTTGTCATCAATTCATCTGCAAAAAATTAAAATGTTCTTTATAATATTTATTACAGGGACGTGAACCGGTTCTGAACCGGAAAACCACTTTTTTTACTAATTAGCTGAACCATTAACCGACCCGAAATTTCCACAAATGTTTGATCCGAACCGAAAATCGAACCACTTCTTATAATGGTTTGAGGATTCATTCTGACCAATTTTCAATAAACAAATTTTCCTCACTATTTTTATTTTTTCTTTTGTTAAATATGGCAATTGATGAAATTTTCAAAAAAATAGGGAAGCATGAAACAGAGTTCATATATAAATCATTAATATGGTAGGGGCCCATTTTTACCAATCCGTTTTTACCAATCCATTTTTAGCACTCCATTTTTACCAATACCTTTTTTCCCACTGGACATTTCTACCAATCCATTTTTTCCAATCCGTTTTTACCAATCCATTTTTACCACTCCATTTTGACCAATATCCTTTTTCCCACTGGACATTTTTACCAATCCATTTTTACCACTCCATTTTTACCAATCCATTTTTACCACTCCATTTTTACCACTACCCTTTTTCCCACTGGACATTTTTACCAATTCATTTTTACCAATCCATTTTTTCCTTTTCTTTGACATATCCTAACTTTTATATAGCATTACTGTGGCCACCGTAGCCCGTGTTGGATACGTTATAGACTGAACCGCCGCGAAGCCGGTGTTGTATTTTTGAGAGTTTTAAATCCTGAGCCGCGGCCGAAGGCCGCTCACTTATCCTAACTTTTAAGCTCCCTGAACATTGTTTCTGTTAATAAGTGGTAAAAAGAAGTAGTGGTAAAATTGGTCAGTAGCCAGTGTTGGATGCGGTATAGACTGAACCACGGCGAAGCCGGTTTTGGATTTTTGGGAGTTTTAAATCCTGAGCCGCGGCCGAAGGCCGCTCACTTATCCTAACTTTTAAGCTCCCTGAACATTGTTTCTGTTAATAAGTGGTAAAAAGAAGTAGTGGTAAAATTGGTCAGTAGTAAGAACGGATTGGTAAAAAGGATTGGTAAAAAGAAGTAGTGGTAAAATTGGTCAGTGGTAAAATAAGTAGTGGTAAAATTGGTCAGTGGTAAGAACGGATTTGGTAAAAAGAAGTAGTGGTAAAATTGGTCAGTGGTAAAAAGAAGTAGTGGTAAAATTGGTCAGTGGTAAAAACGGATTGGTAAAAATGGTAGACAATCCATTAATATATAAAATCAAATCATTTGATAATACAAGGCGGCTTTCAAATAAGTAATGTTGATGTTTTGAACTTTAGGAATAACTACCCCGACAAAGAATTATCTGAATTAGCTCAAATGATTTTTGGTGTTCCAGCAACCCAGGTTGCGGTAGAGAGGGCATTTTCCACCCTAAAATTTATTCTCGGAGACCTGCGGGGAAATATTGACGAGGACTTGTTCTCATCAACCTCAACTGATTATTGTAAAGCAAATTTTTTATCAAATAACAATTTTTTACTACGTAGTTATAGCGTAAGACATAAATTAGGTCTACATGTATATTTCTATGTTCTTTTGGATTGTTACTGAATAAAAATAATACAAATTTGTATAGTCTTTAACCGTTGAACCAAAACCGAAACCCCGATTCAAATAAAAAAAAACCGTTTTGACGAACCAATCCTAAAGTGCAAAATCGGCTCGATCACTGAACCGAACTGACCAAAATTTTCACCTGGTTCACGTCCCTGATATATTAAACAATTTTGTTAGTTTTTTCGTAAAACTTTTCTTATTAATTACACCAATATTTAATTTCTTCCAAGTTTCAATTAATGTATCCGCTACTTGCGGAGTGAAAAATGAATACGAGGACATCTTGCTTTCATTTCTGGAACGCTCACTCAAAAAAAAAAAAAAAAAAAATAGTATCTTAAAATATCGCGACCACTTGGCAAATTGAGTTCGCTCAAAACACGTGGTAAGCCAAAAGCAGAATAGTTTTGATACGGCATATGTCGATCTCCGAGAAATGCTTTTAAAAGTTACAATGGCGAAAAAATGTTAGCACCTCAATACATGATAATTTCCAACTGAACAATTTAATCATAACATCAATTTGAAAGCAAAAGCAATGATGTTTTTTTTTTTTTTTAAATGTCGTATATAAAAATGTTCTCGACAAAAATCGGGGGCTCGATATTGATTTTAGACCCATGGTTGCTTTGACAAATTTTCTTAGAATTTTCCGTAGATTACGTTTTTGCTAGACGCTTTGTCGCGAAAAAATTTGACCCACCCTAATGTATATACTCGTACAATTATAAAAACATAAAAGTAATAACGAATCATAAAAAATTATTTTGATTTTATTAGAAAAATTCAATGTTTACCTGCGCTGCCACACTTGGTAGATATCCCCAAATTTGGTAGAAAATTTTTGGTTTGGTAGAAAGGAAGATTTTTTCATTTTGGTTGATTTTTCTTTGACAGTAAATGAACCGATGTAAATTAATGTTCCTTCTGATTTGAAAAGGTGCTTTACTTTATTAAGCTTGTTTTTGAATGCTTTTGTGTGAACTGTGTTTTAATTTAAGAAAAAACAGATTTATAATAGAAAGCTGACGCTTACTTGGGAAACCGAGACCTCTAATATACCATAAATATTGGAAGGTGACCGAATTCTGATCATTTCTGATATATTTTGGATATTTGTGGTTTTGAAAAAAGTTTTTAGAAACAAATTGTAGAAACATTTTTTACTTCTGCACGTTGCTATAACTATTTAAGTTAGTCCAGCTTTATCTAGTGTACATGCTTTTGAACTACTTTGAGTCCCAATTCGAAAAGATATATTTCACGTAATTTGCTGCATCTTGCAGGTGATGAAAAAAGTTTTGGATGAATTCGATGCAATCGGATTTCAAAATTGGATTTTAATTCTATCAAAAATGGCTAAAAAAGGGAGGTTCCATTGCAAAAAATTTATCGCAAAATAACAACAACGAACAATTTTTTTCAATTACCAAAAATAAATTATACAAATAATGTTACATTGAGCATTGCAATTTAGTGCAAGCGGTAAACTGTATGACACAATGAAATCTTACACAAACAATTATTTACTTTATAATTGTGACATTATTGTTAAATACATAAGTAAAACTGCAATTTTTAAAAAAGTTGGCACTTCAAATTCAGTCGTATAACTCTTTCGTCTCTAATTTTTATTCTATTTAACAACAACTTGCATAACTACATTCTTGAAAAGGCTTTTTTGTTTATATATCAGTTTTGTATTAAAAATATGTTGAAACAAAACTGTTTTATAACTAAATAAAAAGTCATTGCTACAGTAAGCTTATGTTATTTTAATATTCTAATTCCAATAAATTTTTTATCCAAAAAATACTAAAACAAAATTTTCTTAAATTAAAACATTTACATGGAAAATGATAAATTAAAACTAAATCGAAGTAATTAAATCAATACATTATTCAGGATAAAGAGCTAGTCATCCTCCTCGATCTCGGAAAGTTGTCCACTGTCCAGTGAGATAGCGTTTCATCAAAAGTTTCATCACTAGTAAAATTAATGTTCACATTATCTTTAGTTACAGAAAGTAAATAAATTAATTAGAATATTAATTTAATAACTGATTACGCTCATTACTAACTATTCCACTCCCACTATTCAAAATTGCACCGATGTGGCTCTATACCAGACCACTATAAGCTTGCTATTCAGCCTTATCCTGAGTTTCACGTGAACAAAGTTTTGAAATTTATTTGTATTCAAAATTTCATTAGCTATTTTGAGTTTTGCCCCATTGAGATTTTACAGGAATGATAGAATACAAGATTACGACACGCGCATATGTCTTTTTTTTTTTTTTTTTTTTTGTGACGTAGGATCTGACCATCGCCATAAACGTAGATCCTAATTGATTAAGGGGATCAATTTAAAAAGAAAATAATTTATTTCTACTCTTTACTTATTAAATACCACAATAAAAGTATTTTGCTGAAAAGAACGCATATCAAGAATGAAATTAAATTGTTTTGAGTACAAGTTTTGACCATGGTTTAGTATTTTTAATGGGACGTTAAATCCCTTTTTAGCCCTTTAATGAAACTAAAGTGTAGTTCATTTAGTCGATTGACAGTTTCTTTGTTATTGTTTTGATTGCTGACAATAATAATAAGTGCCTTTTTACACACGGAAATTGTGTGGAAGAAATTCTAGTCTATCCTCTGTTGTGAATTTTTTTTTGGCTTACATACAATTAGAGCACAATCAATATTTCCACTAATAATAAATCTGTATAAAGCAATTTACGAGTGTAAGGATCCTTAAATTTAACGCAATTCCAGAGGACCATTGTACATAGAGTATAAGCTCTGGGAATTATATACATGTGACCTGCAAAGGTATGTATATCTAAGTATACCTAAGTCTAAAATTTCCTTTGTGCAACCCAAAATAAGATTTCAGAAATTGTTAACGAATTCGGACTATTGATAATTTAATTAATATCTTACAATAAAAATGAGTTTTAGTTGCCCGCTTTTCCCCCAGCACCCCGATTTAACTGAGGGAGGACTTTCGAAGACATCAATAGAACTAATGAACCACATGAGGTCTCTCCAACAAATTTTCGATGAAATAAATGAAAATGGAATATTAGTATCGAATGATTATCTGAAAAAACATCTGGAGCATGCAGAACATTTTAATTGTGACCAAAAAGTAAAAAATTATATTTTAGAGCTAGAATGTTTTTTTGTAAACAGTATCCTAAAACTTACTTTGTCGTTTTATTAATTAAGGAAAAAAACACATTTTTCTATACAAATTTTCAGAAGTCTATTTCATAATATTTAACGTTTAAAGAATTTCCAAAAATAATTTCTGTGTGTAAACAGAGAGTAAACAATAATGAAAAATATTTTAATAAAATAAAACTTTTTGAGCAGGCTCTAGGTCTAATTTAATGAAAAACTATTTTTTTTTGTTTATCATATCAAATTTTTATTCCAATATTTCGACTACCTTTGGTAGTCATCTTCAGGGAAATCTGTATAAAAATGTAACAACAATTAAAATAAAATAATATAAACAAAAACAGCATAAATAATAACTTACGTTTGTCAGCATCAAATAAATAATTACTTAAAACTAACAAAACGGTGGACAAAACAAAAACATTAATATTGCACAGAAATATTGCACAAAGTTTTTAAGTCTTCGTAAACAAATCACAGCTGATCTTATCTCTCGTCGTATTGTTTTGTTTTGTTATTAGATATCTGTAGCTTTGAGCAATTCTCGTTGTGAGTGTGGTGTATTAATTATGTGGAGCATTTCTAGAGTATAGCGTTTAACGTAATTTGTCTCTTCTTGCAATATCTCTACGTTGACAAAGTCAGCAAAGTGTTGATGTTTTGTACAGTGGGCCGAAAGAGCTGTTCTCTGCTCCATTGGTTTGTCTCGTGACTTATGCTCGGATTTGTGTAGTGAAATTCTTGTCGGTAGTTTGTTTTTAGTTGTACCCACTTATGTTTTGTTGCATAAGTGGGACCCGTCTCCTTTGCATGTTATTTTATAAATTACGTTTGATTTGTCATATTTATCTATTTTGCTTTTTGTATTGCGTATAGTCGTTGAAGTATGTTGTTTGACTTGGCCGCTATTATGTATTTTTCCCTGTCCATAATGTCTGCTCTGGAAAATCGTTCCGAAAACCCAGGAACGTAAGTCATTGATCTGTAGACCTTAGGTGATTTATCGTTTTCTTTTGTCATCTGTGAGTAGTATTTTTTAATCAATTTTTCTGTAGTGTTTTTTGGGAAGCCATTTTGATACAATATTGTTTTAATTTTGCTGATGTTCTGACTGTGAAATACTTGGTCCGAAATGTTCAAAACTCGTCGTATAAAGTTATTCGTTGTGTTCATTATTATCCCCTTTGAATGTCTAGAGTAAAAATTTATCAATCGTCCCGATACTGTAGGCTTCTGGTGCCAGTCAATTTTAATTATGTTTCCTTTTCTTATGATCCTTGTGTCCAAATATGCCAGTGTTTCGTTAGCTTCTTCTTCTTTTGTAAACTTTATACTTCTATGAAACGAGTTCAATTTTTCCAATGTCGATTCTATTGCACTTGTTTTAATGATCGAAAAAAGGTCGTCTACATATTTCGTCACTAGTCTGGGTTTTTCCTCAAGATCTTCCATGGATTTGTCAACTAATTCTTCCATGATGATGTCTGCAATTACTGGCGAAGCCGGCGATCCCATCGGCATGCCTTTTTGTTGTTCATATATTTTTCCTTTGTATAAAAAGTATCTATTTTTTTTTATGCAGAATCTAACAATTTCCATGAATAATTTTCTGGTCATTTTGGTGTGATTTTTAATAATATCCCATTTACTGTCAATGACACTTATTGCATAGTCAACAGGGATACTCGGGAAAAGTGAAATTACGTCAAATGATATTGGTTTCTCGTCGTCATGTTTCTATGTGTCATTAATTTTCTGTTTGAAATGCATTGCGTCTTTTATATTGTATATTGAATTTATGGTTAAATGATTCAAAATTTGTATTATGTATTTGCATAAACCATATGACGGTGAGTTAATAGAAGAGCAAATTGGTATTAGTGGCATGCCTACTTTGTGAACTTTTGGCAGTCCATAGATTTTTGGCGCTTTTGCCGCGTTTTGCACTAAATTATTTTTTTCCTTTTTTGTGATAATATTGCTGTTGAATAATGTTTCAGCAAATTTAATGTTTTGTATATAGTTATATCATTAAGGATTAAATGCATTCGTCTCTCATATTCCGTTTTGTTCATAGCAACTGTCATATTACCTTTATCTGCATTTAGTATAAGTACTTAGGTCTATGTTTTTGTTTAGAAAAGTTTTGGTTTTTCCCACTGTATTTAAGATGTATTTGTCTCTCTCGTTTAACTGCATTGACTAAACATGTTCTTCGATTAGTGTGGTCAGCTTCGTTCTTGCAATTTCTTGTTCTTCTTTGTTGTTGTTTGTGTTAATGCAGTTTTCACCATCAGCAATGATTTTAAATAGGGGAAAGTCTCTATATTTTAATATTTATTTTATTTATAAAGCAGTTGCTATGCAACTGACACATGTTTGTCAATAGTATGGGCACCTGTGTCGTACATGCGCAGTAGATTTCTAACCCACTCGGTAAGAAACGTTTCCGAAAGTTTCAGAACTATTTCGCAACGTTGCAGAAACGCTTCATTTGAAACGTTGCAAATGACACGTTACAGAAATCTTTCTGATACATTTCAAATGTATTGTTTCGGTTGCAATCATTCTGAAGCGTTTCTGAAAGGTTACAGATGCAACGTTTCCTGAACTTTTTCAACTTTGATTTTCATCATTTTATTTAATTTTTTAATGAATATTGACCGTGATGTATTTATAAATTTTAACATTACTATGCGAACTCAAATTAAAAAAAAATTCGAAGAACTTCTCCTGCCCTGGAGTTGAACCTGGTCATTCCGTACGCATTCTTGTGCATTGACTCACTAAAAGCAAATAAAAATAATTTTTCTAACCGTGTCATATTTGAATTGTCATTTTATCAGAGTTCCCAGATTTGGGTGTTTTTGTAATGTTTGTTAATTTTTTTTTTTTTGGTGGAAATTTATGTGGTAGCTGCTCGATGGAATTAGAATATTAAAATAACATAAGCTTACTGTAGCAATGACTTTTAATTTTTTTATAAAACAGTTTTGTTTCAACATAGTTTTAATAAAAAACTGATATATAAACAAAAAAGCCTTTTCAAGAATGTAGTTATGAAAGTTGTTGTTAAATACTTAAGTAGAATAAAAATTAGAGACGAAAGAGTGGTTATACGACTAAATTATGAAGTGCCGAATTTTTCAAAAATTGCAGTTTTACTTATGTATTTAACAATGATGTCACAGTTATAAAGTAAATAATTGTTTGTGTAAGATTTCATTGTGTCATACAGTTTACCGCTTGCACTAAATTGCAATGCTCAATGTAACATTATTTGCATTATTTATTTTTGGTAATTGAAAAAAATTGTCCGTTGTTGTTATTTTGCTATAAATTTGTTGCAATGGAACCTCCCTTTTTTAGCCATTATTGATAGAATTCCAATGCAATTTTGAAATCCAATTGCATCGAATTCATCCAAAACTTTTTTCATCACCTTCAAGATGCTGCAAATTATGTGAAATATAATTTTTCGAATTGGGACTCAAAGTAGTTCAAAAGCATGTGCACTAGATAAAGCTGGACTAACTTAAATATTTATAGAAACGTGCAGAAGTAAAAAATGTTTCTACAATTTGTTTCTAAAAACTTTTTGCAAAACCACAAATATCCAAAATATATCAGAAATGATCAGAATTCGGTCGCCTTCCAATATTTATGGTATATTTGAGGTCTCGGTTTCCCAAGTAAGCGTCAGCTTTGTATTATAAATCTGTTTTTTCATAAATTAAATGATTCCTTATTACTTTTTTGTTTTTATAATTGTATATATGTATGTATATGACATCAAATGTAGAAACATAGTGATGAACTATGTGAATGTTGCCTGGGTGACTCTATGCTTTGATGTTGTGTCAAAATATGAATAAATATGAACTTTGTGTATGAATGACGACTGACCATATAAATAAATAAACGTCACATAAATAAATTCATTTAAAATAAGTCAACAAAAATATGTTCATATTTATTTGGCGCTGCGCCGAAAGACGTGGAAAAAAACAATTAATGAATGGTAAAAAGTTTTCCCCAAGACACAATAATGAAACCTTTCAGAAACGTTTTTGAAAGATGTAAAGTTTCATATGAAAGGTTTCAGAAACGTTTCATGTCGAGTGAGAATTTTCTTCGTCTCATGTCGTAATCTTCTATTTATTCATTCATGGAGATTTTACTTCGAATCAAATATGTTAATTCGAACAAACAATTGTGAATTTTGACAGTTATGAGAAGTGAAAAAAAATATATAAAAATTGAAAAAGTGCAGTTTTTAAAAAGTAAATCAAAATATTTTTATATTTATGAATATAAAAAAATTGGGAACAGGTTTACTTTAGGGACAACTCTCCGATTTTTTTTAGTTTCTTAGGGTAAGTAGCGTGCTATGAATAAACAATAGATCTGCAAAAAAAAATTATCGCTCGGTTCTGGCTTAGGAGATATAGCCATCGGAAATTGCGGATATAGCTTTTATGAAAAACGCTATAAGTTGGGAACCCCTGAATGGATTTCCATATGAAAGGTAATTTCATGGGGCATAAAATTGTGCTTTAAAAAAATTAAATCCGTTGGGTTGTTTTCGCGATATGAGGTTTTTTACAAAATTTTTAACTCTTTTTTTGACAAAAAAAAACCTTTATTTTTTCCAAAAAATTTACTATTAACCTATAGTTATACTTATATATTTAGAAAGTATAATTTATTAGCTTTAAAATGGTGTGCTATTTGTTTATATATTTTTTATATAAATCAAGTTTTTTTTACCGAAGAACAAAAAAAATAGTCTTTTTTTTTTTGAAACCAATGAAATTTATATGGGCAACTGTAGAAGTTTAAATTTTACCTTCTGAAATAAAACCAGCGTGTTTGCTCTATGGAAGTTCAAAATGGAGAGAAAATTCACTTTTATTAAAATAAGTAAGAAGCTTAGAAAAGAATAATGAGGATGAACTATAAAAGATAATAACAAACAATTCAGTGTTGCTAATTCAGAGTTAGTAGTAAGTTACAGTGATTGTTTACAGTGATTGAAAGCGTTACATATTCAACACTCCCTCTCGCTTTCAAAAACGGAAAAAATTAAATATTTAACATAATCCACATTGATCTATCAGAAAACTAAATTTATCTTTAGATAACACCTTAGTCAAAGGATCTGCAAGCTGATCTTTAGTTGACACATACTGAACATCAATCTCCTCTCTCCTTTGCATATCGCATGTATAAAAATATTGAGTGTCGATATGTTTCGTTCTTTTTGATGATTCTGGATTCTTAACGAGTGTTATTGCTCTTTGATTGTCGCATTTAATGATTGTAGGCTCGGTCTGTTCGTGACCAATATCTTTTAATAATTTTCGAAGCCACATAATAGATTTTGTTACTGCACACAAAGCTACAAATTCTGCTTCTGTTTTTGACGTAGCTGTCACGGTCTGCTTTCTTGAACTCCAAGCAATAGGTCCACCGTTCAAAATAGCTATCCATCCTGTAGTACTGCGTCTTGTGTCAATATCGCCTGCCCAATCAGAGTCACAATAAAAATGTAATTGAAAATTATTAGTTGAAAAATTGAAGGAAATTCCTTTGTCCACAGAACCTTTTAAGTATTTAAATATTCTCTTTACTCCCTGCCAATGAATAATATTCGGTTTTTCTACAAATCTACTTAGCACGCCGACCACATATGCTATATCAGGTCTTGTACATACCATTAAATACATGAGGGAACCAATTGCCTCTCTGTAGGGAAAGTTTTCATTTTTCTTTGAATCTCCTTCTTTTGTTGAAAATTTAATTCCAGGTTCTGCTGGTGTATTAACTGGTGAACAATTAGTGTGATTAAACTTTTCGAGAATTTTGTTAATATAGGCATTCTGATATATTTTTAACTTAGATTTTTCTTTGTCTCTTTTTATTTGCATGCCTACGAAAAACTCAGCTTCTTTAAATGTAATTTCAAATTCTGCGTGTAATTTGCTCAGCACATGTTTGATTAAATGAATGTTGTTGCCACAAATTAAGCCGTCATCTACATACAACGCTAAATACATGATATCATTTTTCAATCGATACAAAAATATACAGGTGTCCGCAAGCGATTGTTGAAAATCATTATTTAATAAAAATTGCACAATGCGCTTATTCCATTGTCGAGACGCTTGTTTTAAACCATACAGGCCCTTTTTCAGCAAACAAATACGATCATCGTCTTCAAAACCATATGGTTGCTCCATATAAATGCATTCTTCGATATCACCATGAAGAAAAGCAGTTTTGACATCGAATTGATACATTTCAAAGTTATGCGCTGCAACTATAGCTAAAATAGTTCTAACTGATTCATATCTTACCACTGGGGCAAATATCTCGCTGTAATCAGTCCCATATTTCTGCGAACAACCTCTAACGACAAGCCTGGCCTTATATTTGTCAATTTCGCCATTTGCCTTATACTTTTTCTTGAAAACCCAACGATTTGTAATAATGTGCATACCTTCAGTGCGTGGAACTAGTATCCAAGTATTTTTTTTATAAAGTGCCTCAATTTCTTCATTTATCGCTGCTAACCATTTTTGCGAATCTCGGCTTTGCATAGCGTCTTCCAAACTTATGGGCTCTAATTCAGCAATACAAATATCACCAACAACTTTTTCTTGCTCATCATAATTTGTTTTCGAGACTTTTCTTGTACAATATGGACTTCGTGGTATGGGTAATCTAGGATTTCTAGGTAACCTCTTTGCTTCACCTGTTTCGCCATTTTGACTTGCTTCATCATCTAGCCGATCATCAAGCACTTCACAGCATTTCTTTCCCACTTGGTACGTTGCTCTTTTGGAATGTGAACAAAAGCTTCACTACCAAATACTTTTAGATTTCCTACTGACGGTTTGGTGCCAAACCACTTTTCGTAAGGTGTGACTCCACCAATAACATCAGAAGCTATGCGGTTCTTTAAATATACTGCTGTATTCGTTGCCTCAGACCACAAAAACAATGGCAGTTTTCTTTCATGTAACATGGCTTTGGCACTTTCAACAACTGTTCTGTTTTGTCTCTCAATGAAACCATTTTGTTCAGGTGCCCTTGGAGTTGAAATTTCATGTTTAATACCTTTATCCAAAAGAAAACGTTTAACTGACTCGTTGCAAAATTCTAAGCCGCCGTCAGACCTAAGCCTTTTAATTTTGTGACCAACAGCTTCAACCTCAATTACAAACTTTATCAAATTGTCCAATACGTCGGTTTTGTTTTTTAAAAAATAAACGTAACAAAATCTAGAAAAATCGTCTTTTAGTAACATGAAATAATTGGCACCACCAATTGTTGCTTGCCATAAGCACAGCCCTCGCAAAATACATTTTCTTCAGCGCCATCAATTTTAAGATCATCGACAATCTTTTTCTTGTTCATTTCATTCAGCGTACGAAAATTGACGTGACCCAAACGTTCATGCCATAGCTTCAGCGAATTTGTTGATGCCACATTCACCTCCGAAGTTTTAACTGATTGGAAATTCATTTTGTACAACTTCTTGTCGCGCACCCCATCAGCAATAACTTCACCATCTTTTATAAAACTTACGCGTTGTCCACCTTCTTCAAAAACTACGCTCATTCCTTTTTCTGTTGATTTTGAAACAGAAATGAAATTCCTATCGAGTTCAGGAACTAATAAAACGTCTTTAACTATATGAATTACTCCTGTGCCACCACTTTGCACTTCAATGTCACCAATGCCTTTAACGCACAATTTCCTCCCATCTCCAACTCGCACTTGGCAAGTGTCAGATGTTAAATGTTGAAAGTTTAAGAAAAACTCCCTCTGGAATGACATATGGTCAGTCGCCCCTGAATCGGCGTACCACACGTTATTAATTTTCTTATTAGAAATTGCAGAATGTAAAACAAATAAATGTGACTTTTCTTGTAATTGACATTTGTTCATCTCGCTCTTCATCAAAAGTGAATGCCGACCGCCTTTCTCATCTTTCTTTTCTCTATGTTCACTTTCGCATTTACTTTGTCGGTCTTTTTGTCGCTTAAAACATTCTCTTGCCCAATGCCCTTGTTTGTGACAATAATTGCATTTGCCAATTCTTTTGTTAAAATTTTTGCTCTCTGCTTTGCTGTTGTAACTATTTTTGTCTCTTTTGTTATAACTATAAGTACTGTACGCAGCTTTGTTCGAGCTGTCGATTTCACTTGTACGAAGGTTTAACAGGGATTCCTCATTAACTAAATGGTCAGTTAACCTCTCAATATTTTGTTCGGCACGTGGTACTGCATACCATGCAGTACGGACATGATCAAATTTAGAAGGCAAGCTGCTTAAAATTTTGGCAATGATCATTGGCTCCTTTTGTTCTAAATTCATGTCTTTTAGCCTTTGTGCTAATGATGTCACTTTTGCAATGAAATTTGCCATATTTTCTTCGGCATCAATTCTACAATTTATAAATTTTTCTAAAAGTACCTGTGCTGACTGGTCACTTCTTTCAGCGTGTACTGTTTTTAATCTTGACCACATTTGCGATGCAGTTGTACAGTCTGTAAGATATTTCAGCTGATCCAATTCTATACCTCGCATGATGAATGCTTGTGCCTCCGCATCTTTTTCATCCCATTTTGTTGCGTTAGTTGCAGACCTTACCTCTGTTCCAATGATGTATGGCTTTAATTTATTCTCCGTCATATAAATTTCCATCTGCTTGCGCCATAGCTGATAATTCTGCCCATTGAAGCGATGAAGTTGATAAATTCTTGATTCTGCCATCTTTTGTACTGGCGTTTCCTGAATCCCAAAATTTTGCTCAGAATCTTGTATAGAGTCTTGCTCAGTGATTGTAACTTCAATTACAGAATCGTCTTCGCCGTCGATGTAACCTTTCTCCATTTATGAGCACACACCTGGGCCCATAACCTGTAGAAGTTTAAATTTTACCTTCTGAAATAAAACCAGCGTGTTTGCTCTATGGAAGTTCAAAATGGAGAGAAAATTCACTTTTATTAAAATAAGTAAGAAGCTTAGAAAAGAATAATGAGGATGAACTATAAAAGATAATGACAAACAATTCAGTGTTGCTAATTCAGAGTTAGTAGTAAGTTACAGTGATTGAAAGCGTTACATATTCAACAGCAACTACCATATGTTATAAACTGAACCGCTGGTCCCAGAAATTCTACATAAAAGTTATTATAATTTGATGGCCTTCGGCCGCGGCGAAGGGTTTAATACTCCCAAAAACCTGACACCGGCTTTGCGGCGGTCTGCGGCCGCGGTTCAGTCTATAACGTATCCAACACTGGCTTCGGTGGCCACAGTAATGCTACATAAAAGTTAGGATAAGTGAGCGGCCTCCGGCTGCGGCTCAGGATTTAAAAATCCGACATTGGCTTCGCGGCGGCCTTTGGCCGCGGTTCAGTCTATAACATACATAAACTGTTGCCCATACATATTGTAGCGAAAATTGGTTTATGCTAGAAAATTCTTGAAATAAAACCAACCAAAGAAACTAAACGATACTAGTACCATCTAGCGGCAAACAATAAACCGAACAGACGCTGCAGTACACTATAAAACTCAATAACCGAGAGACATCTAGATTGTGAATTCAACGTCGTACAACGCCATCTAGATTGTGAATTCAACGTCGATACGCCATACTGGTAAATTATGGATTATGGTAGAATACACGCCACTTAAAAGCACTGGTAAATTCTGTGTGGATTACAGAAAATTGAATGACGTCACCAAGAAAGACAGCAACCCGTTACCCAGAATCGATGATACACTGGATACGTTATCTGGAGCAACATGGTTTTCCACCCTGGACTTACAAAGTGGATATTGGCAGGTGGAATTAGATGAAAAAGACAAGGAGAAAACTGCCTTTAGTATTGGGAATGGTCTATGGCAGTTCAACGTCATGCCGTTTGGTCTTTGTAACGCTCCAGCTACGTTTGAGCCGTTAATGGAACGAGTTCTCAAAGGACTACATTGGAAGACTTGTCTAGTGTATCTCGATGATATAATCATCATGGAAAAAGATTTTGATGACCATTTGAAAAATCTGGAGGAAGTGTTTGAACGCTTGGAGGCAGCTGGACTAAAATTAAGTGCGAAAAAGTGCTCACTTTTCCAGCGTGAAGTCAAATATCTGGGGCACAAGGTTACGTCAGAAGGAATACAGATGAAGATAAAATAAAAGCTGTGAAAAATTGGCCACGACCATCTAATCTTCATGAGTTGCGAAGTTTTCTGGGTCTATGCACTTATTACAGACGCTTTGTTCCTGGTTTCGCAAATGTTGCAGGCAGTCTACATGAGCTGACACAGAAAAATCGGAAATTCGAATGGAGTGGGGCACAGGAAACTGCATTCCAAAAGCTGAAAGAATTACTGTCTACAGCGCCAATACTCGCGTACCCAATACCCGGCAAAGAATTTGTATTGGACACCGATGCGAGTGGCCATGGTATTGGAGGAGTTTTGTCCCAAATCATCAATGGACAAGAAAAAGTCGTCGCATATTTCAGCAAAATTCTGTCGAAACCTGAGAGGAATTATTGCGTAACTCGGAGAGAGTTACTGGCAGTAATGGAATGCGTGAAACACTTCCATAAGTACTTATATGGACAGCACTTTCTCCTGAGGACAGACCATGCGGCATTAAGGTGGCTACTTCAATTCAAGGATCCTGAAGGTCAAATCGCACGGTGGATAGAACGCTTGCAGAGCTATGATTTCACCATAGAGCATCGCAAAGGAAGCCAGCATGGAAATGCGGATGCACTTTCCCGTCGTCCATGTAAAATAGAATGCGGTCATTGTTCACGAACGGAAAATAAAGCTGGAACAATTGATGTGCGCCTTTTGAACGTTTTGCCTGAAGAAAAGTGGACAAAAGAGGAGGTAAAACGGGACCAGCGCAGTGATACAGATTTGGCAACTATAATTAAGTATAAGGAGCTGGGTAGGAAACCGGCGTGGCAAGAAATTTCAAATGAAAGCCAAATCTGTAAAGCATACTGGGCGCAATGGCAAAGTTTGGAGTTGCATGATGGTTGTCTCTACCGAATCTGGGAAAGCGAGGATGTCAAAACTCGCTCAAAACAGCTGGTTATTCCAAAGGCCAAATTTAAAGAAATAATCGAGGATTATCACAATGGATCGAGTGGTGGTCAGATGCCCAGATGGGCATAACGAAAACCACAGAGAAAATAAAGAAACGGTTTTATTGGGTAGGATGCCAAGAATCAGTTGCTGACTGGATCCGCCGTTGTGACCAATGTGCAATTGCTAAAGGACCAAGGCAACGCACTCGGGGAAAAATGCATCAGTATAACGTTGGAGCCCCCTTTGAGAGGATAGCCATGGATATAGCGGGACCTTTTCCAATCAACAATTCAGGAAATAAATACATCCTTGTGGTAATTGATTACTTCAGTAAGTGGCCAGAAGTATATCCCATTCCCAATCAAGAAGCAAAAACAGTGGCAGACATTTTCATCAAAAATTGGATTTGCCGATATGGAGCTCCACTTGAGTTGCATTCCGACCAAGGACGAAATTTTGAGTCGACACTTTTTAAGGAGGTTTGTGACATGCTTGGAATACAGAAGACACGCACCACAGCTTTGCATCCTCAGTCCGATGTCATGGTCGAAAGGTTCAACCGTACTCTAGAGGAGCATTTAAAAAAGGTTGTTGATAAAGGACAAAAAGATTAGGATGAGCATCTACCAATGTTTCTGATGGCTTATGGGTCGGCAATACACGATACCACTACAGTCACGCCAGCAAAAGCCATTTTTGGTACGGACTTAAGGCTTCCAGCAGATTTGAAGTACGGAGTAAGCGTTGTCCCAGAAACGACCCATGCTGACGATTACATGTCGCGGAAAAGAGAAGAATTAGCAGATATAAACGAGCTTATCAGGAGACGTACTCAATTCGCTAGCGACAAGATGAAAGCTCGGTATGACCTGCGAGCAAATACTGAAGGGTTCAAAGAAGGTCAGCCAGTGCTGCTACATAACCCACAACGAAAACGAGGCTTGTCTCCTAAATTACAGACTCATTGGAAGGGACCTTACCGGATCGTCACAAGGATGAATGATGTTGTGTATCGAATCCAAAAATACCCCGGGAACAAAAGTGAATTAAAGGTAGTCCAAATCGAAAGGCTGGCACCTTATACTAGAAACGGAGAGACTCTTGTTCGGGACGAACAAGTTTAAGCGGAGGGCAGTGTAGCGAAATTTGGTTTATGCTAGAAAATTCTTGAAATAAAACCAACCAAAGAAACTAAACGATACTAGCAACATCTAGCGGCAAACAATAAACCGAACAGACGCTGCAGTACACTATAAAAGTCAATAACCGAGAGACATCTAGATTGTGAATTCAACGTCGTACAACGCCATCTAGATTGTGAATTCAGCGTCGATACGCCATACTGGTAAATTATGGATTATGGTAGAATACACGCCACTTAGAAGCACTGGTAAATTATGGATAATGGTAGAATACACGCCATTATTCGAGAAAGTGATGCCTGTAGTATAAAAGGGTGTCATTTGAGTTTTCGGACACAGTTGTATTTAAACAGTGAAGTAGAACACTTGAATTTAAGCAATAAAGTGAATACAGTGTGATCCGTAGTAAAGTAAAACAGTTTTCTATACAGTGTTAAATTAATATTAGAATTTGAACGTTAATAAAATAAACCATTTTATAATTAAATAAGTTTGTGTGTTTTTAATTGTTACACAATCCAGTGATCGAAAGTGTGAGAGATCGAAATTATCGTCAAAGAGACAGAAATTTCGTAACAATATTTTATTGTTTTCAACAAAAATAATATTTTTATTTTTTGTTTTTCGGTAAAAACAAAAATGCGCTTAACGGAATCAGCCAAACTCATTGTTGTGAACTGACTTACTAAAAGCAAATAATAATAATTTTTCTAACCGTGTCATATTTAAATTGTCATTTTATCAGAGTTCCCAGACTTGGGTATTTTTGTAATGTTTGTTCATTTTTTTTTTCTGGAAATTTATGTGGTAGCTGCTCGAGAATTGGAATTAGAATATTAAAGTAACATAAACTTACTGTAGCAATGACTTTTTTTTTATTTATAAAACAGTTTTGTTTCAACATATTTTTAATAAAAAACTGATATATGTATGTATGTATAAACAAAAAAAGCCTTTTCACGAATGTAGTTATGCAAGTTGTTGTTAAATAGAATTAAAATTAGAGACGAAAGAGTGGTTATTCGACTGAATTATGAAGTGTCGAATTTTTTAAAAATTGCAGTCTTACTTATGTATTTAACAATAATGTCACAGTTATAAAGTAAATAATTGCTTGTGTAAGATTTCATTGTTCATACAGTTTACCGCTTGCACTAAATTGCAATGCTCAATGTAACATTATTTGTATTACTTATTTTTGGTAATTGAAAAAAATTGTTCGTTGTTGTTATTTTGCGATAAATTTGTTGCAATGGAACCTCCCTTTTTTAGCCATTTTTGATAGAATTCCAATTCAATTTTGAAATCCGATTGCATCGAATTCACCCAAAACTTTTTTCCTCACCTGCAAGATGCCGCGAATTATGTGAAATATATCTTTTTGAATTGGGATTCAAAGTAATTCAAAAGCATGTACACTAGATAAAGCTGGACTAACTTAAATCACCAATCTACCAAACCAATCAATGCAAGAAATAGAAGATAGCAGGCTTACATACTACTATACTTCGGCTAACAAAGCTTACTGATGATATGACGTAGCTGTCATTTAAACTAGTATAAGCAGCTCGTTGCCCATTTTAATGCATTTTGCGCTTGTAATTTTTTTGTGGTTTTTTTGCACTAGAAGTACTGAACATAAAAACTCTGTACAAAACCAAATTATAATAAAATTTTGTTCCAAAAAACACAACTGAAAAAATTACCCTCGGTGAGATCGCCGATATTTACATGTAGCACTTGCAACTTCGTTCGTATTGCCAGAAAAGCCTTCAACGGAGCGCTAGTCAAGAAATGTGTAATATCAAAGAGATTACAAGGTCAATTGCATCAAAATGTAGAAATTTTGTTTTGTTTTTTGCTGTGATTCTTAACTGATCAACGCAAGAAATAGAACATAGTAGGCTTGCAGACTACTATACTGCCGTACTAAGCGAAAAAGACGTATCTCAAAAAAATTAATTTCGAGATAATTGATGTTTTGTTTATGTCAATTTGTTGAAATACCTGTAAAATTGAGATAGAGGAAATTTTCTTAGTAGATATTTTATATGATTGAACTAAGATGCCGACATTTGGAGTATTTCATTAGACAAGTAATTTCTTAACCTAACCGATGCCATAAGAATCTCGGATATTTTTTTTTTTTTGTTTTGAGATACGTCTTTTTCGCTTAGTACGGCAGTATACTTCGGCTAACAAAGCTTACTGACGATATGACGTAGCGGTCATTGAAACTAGTATAAGTAGCTCGTTGCCCATTTTAATGCATTTTGCGCTTGTAATTTTTTTGTGGTTTTTCGCAATAGAAGTACTGAACATAAAAACTCTGTACAAAAACAAAATATAATAAAATTTTGTTCCAAAAAACACAACTGAAAAAAAACCGAACATTTTGTTTCAAAATTCAGAGTCTGCTGATTTGTTGGCAATTAAGTAAGCTCTCATTTTCAGTCCCTAGCAATTTTTGAATCTAAAAATTTTTTTTTTTTTTTTTTTTTTGTCTTTTCCAAAAAACAGTATTTTGTTTTAATATGCTTTAATTGAAGAAAAAAATTGTTGACAAGATTTGCGCTTTCTAGCCATTTTTGAATCGTCGAACGATTTATTGGAATTTTAGTTAGCTTTCATTTAAAAAAGAAATTGTTAATTTTCGATAAGACTTGAGCTCTTTAGCGTTTTTTGAACCAAAAAACACGATTTAGGACCACTGTGCAGTGGTCGGCAAAGACCGAAACTCAAATTTTTCTTTATGCGGTAAACAGAATACGGGCGATTGACGGAAATACTGCCAGCGGTGAGCCGCTGTCAAAAATACAATACATTTGACTTAATGAAATGGAACACAATTGTGGCATACGAAGCACAGTGGCGACATCTGGAATTTAATTGAGATATCTCCTATTATTTTTTTTTTTTTGTTATGGACAGACAAATAATACAGCTTTTACTGCACAAAATTTTGTTTGAATTCTAAATCTAACATTTCCGAGAAATATATTTTTTTACAACTCTTTTTGAGTTCGGATATGCCTTGATGAAATCTTCGGATCTGATTTTTATATTTGCAATTGAAGTTTTATCTGAACTACGTACACTAATCCAACTTTTACTCTAATGAATAGGTACTGCATGAATTTTTTCCCGAATTTCAGTTTTTTCGAATTTTTCATCAGTGATGTTAAGAAGTTTTTGTAATGCTGTTCCGAAATCTAATTCAGTAGATGAACTTTTGAATATTTCATATGAGTCGCCCAATTTCAAAAGCAGTTATTTTAAGTTTTCATAATTGTTGGCAAATCACGAAAAACTGCTAAAACTTTTTCTATTCATTATAATGATCCAATTTTTTGGTAACTTGAAGGTAATATATCACTGATCCAACTTGCAAGATATGGATAATCTCAGCTTATCCATATATTTGTTATTAATAAAACAAAGTAGGATACAACTTGTTTTGCTTCTGTAAACTTTTTTAACTTGTTTTGGAACAGTATTGACTGCCATGTTGTTCTTTCAAACAAGTTTAATAAATTTTCAGAAGCAAAACAAGTTAAAGCCGTTAGTAGAATCTTACCTACACCATAGAATGCATTTTGGACTTTTTGAACTTTTTGGTCATATTATTATGTATCTTACTATAGTTTGAGTTGGAATAAAACTAAGTATTGCATTCAAATTATTAGATATTAATTATTCATTACATAAAAACATGTTGAAAAATTGTTTAAACTACATATTTCAATCGGAATATCCTCATCTTCATCACGTAGTTCCAAACTGTCATCATAATCGTTGTTTTCTGTATCTGAAATTTGAACCAAATTCAACCTTAGCTCCAATTATAAAGCTAATTAGGAGCTATAAGTTAAACCTATTGTCAAAATAAGAATCCGTTTATTTTAACTTTTTTTCACTTTAAATGTGTTCGACGGTCAAACGGGACACATGGAAATGCCAATATGGAATATACCCTCCCTGGAGTTTCATCATAGTCTAAGAGCTAGCAGCCACTTTGAGGAACCTATATGCAAGGCTAAGATTTTGTGCATACTTGGTTTATTTATTATTTATTTATTCAACTTTATTTACTGGGCTCATAGGCCCTCATAAATTGAGATATTATACATGAAATAACTTAAAATAATTCCGCACCAACGGCTGATCTCAACTGGCTGGTAGATGCCTGAAAGCAGCAGTGACTTCAAATCAGCGCTAACGGCTGACCTCATCTGGTCGGGTAGATGCCTGAAAACAGCAGTGATTAAAATGCGCGCTAACGGCCGGCTACACTTGGTCAGGTAGATGCCTGAAAGCAGCAGTGATTTAAAAACTTCCGCGCTAACGGCTGACCACATCTGATATGTAGATGCCTGAAAGCAGTAGTAATAATGTTGGCACAAGACTGCGCTAGTGGCAAACCTTATCCAGTCGGGTAGATGCCTACAAGCAGCAGTGAATAATTAAAGATGTAGGATGCGAAAACAGCATTTCACCAACAGCGTCAGCAGCAGGCGGTATTTGTTGCAAATGCGTTCATTTATCCACATTCCATAAGCGTCTAGATCAAATAAAACGAATTAAATATTAACTATTTCAAGAAAACGTAAAATGCTTTTTTTAGTTATGCTTTGAGATTGATTAAAGTCAAAAACGGCGTAAGCACTGTTGAAACAAAGAATTATATATGAAAGAACTACGCTCCCAGAAATGTCGGTAATCGGTACGCTTGACTAATTTTCAGACAATAAAAATACGGTTTTAGAATGAGGGGAAATGTGATTTTGGCTTATGCTGCGCATTGGGATTTTTAGCAACGACGCTGAAATTTAATTTGCTCTGCCATTTTGTGTATTGTTAAGATTTTATAAGAATTAGTTTATGACTTTTTAGGGTTTTTGAATATAAGCAAATGAAAATGAATGCTATATGAAATGAAATTGAAAAAAAAGGAGCAAGTCTTTTGGCAATTAGTTAGTAAATGCAATAAAAATTGTAAATAAAAAATCCGTATTATTCAATAAGTGAAATTCCTTCTGCCGTTTTTTACTTATATTTTGCAATTACATTGATTTTTAATTGAGCTAGTTATTTAATTAAAATCTTTTAAAATAAATGCTTATTTATACTAAAAATTAGCTATTTGAATTTCCATTTATAACAACAAGGTATTTTAATAGAAAAATAATATAAATGCAATTTATGCAAATTGAAAATCAAAAAAAAAAATCTTTTATATCAATTTAGGTAGAAAAAATGTAAAAAAAAAATATTTCCAGCCTGACTCTGCTCGGAATCGAACCGAGGCAGAAAGTATCAAAAATAACAGCTTCTATCACTAGGACACAGTCTAACTTATAATTATCCCATCAATTTGTCGTATTACTGTTTCTCAATGAAATTCAAAAATTTCAAATTTAAGGAACAAAATTTTCATTCACAAATATTTTTCTTTTATTTTTCTCTTTGGTTGTTGTACAACAAAATCAAGATACGTGGCAACGTAGCTAACTCAATAGAAAAAGCATCAAAGATATGAATGAAAAATCTGTAAAACGCAGTGATCTATAGTTTTAAGTGAAACAAAAACTTTTTCAATCAAGATGCGTGGCAACGTAGCTAATTCAAAAGAAAAAGCAGTATATGAATGAAAAATCTGTAAAATGCAATATTCTATCGTTTTAAGTGAAACAAACATTTCATCTAATGAAATAAGTTCAGAAAATGCTTTTAAAGTGCGTAACGGCTGTGACGTTGAGAAAATCTCTTTTTTAAATATTTTGAGTTTGAGTTCAAATTGCCTAAAATTTTACTGGAATGAGTGATAAATTGATATCATTTTAGAAATATTTGATATTTTTTTTTATTAAAATGATGAGAAACTTTTAACATCAACTTTTAAATAATATATGCAAAGTTACTTCAAAAATGTAACGGGTGTGACATCCAAATATAACGGGTGTGACAGTATAATAGTAAACCATTCAAGTTATTGCAACGAAATTTGGTAGACGGATGCATATCATAAATATCTTAAATGCTATCAAAAGTGGGCGGAATCGGAACAGTGGGCGTGGCATATTTCAATAATTGAAAACTTTGATTCGATATTACTCGAAAACGGCACCGAGGATTTTCATAAAAATTTTAGAGTTAATACCGCTGAATGAGGTCATTATAACAAGCTATGCCACTATACTGGCAAAACTCGTTGAAGGGCGTGGCACAGCCCACAATATTTATAAACGTTATAATAAGAGAACTAACAACGCAATCGTTATGAAATTTGACATGTCAAACATACTGGCTATTGGGTATCTTGTAACCAAAAGTAGGCGGAACGGCACCTGTGGGCGTGGCACCTTCCATACATGCAAAAAATGTTAAGTGTTATATTTAGTGTGCTATGGGCGTAATTTTTTTTAAATTTGGTGTAGAGATGTCGGTTACCATAAGCTTTGAAACTAAATGGATTTCGACGGGATTGCATTTGTGGGCGTGGCACCTCTTATACAAGCAATTAAGGCTACATTTAGTGTGCTCTTGGAGTCAAATTTTTTAAATTTGGTTTGGAGGTGTAGATTACCATAAGCTTTGAAATTAAATGAAAATCGACGAGATTGCATCAGTGGGTGTGGCACCTCTCATATAAGCAAAACACTTTAAATGTTATATTTAGTGTGCTATCGGAGTAATATTCTTTAAATTTGGTGTAGAAGTGTCGGTTACTATAAGCTTTGAAATTGTATGAATTTTGATGGAATTTCATTAGTGGGCGTGGCACCTCCCATACAAACTTATAACGTTGATGCCATATTTAGCAAACTAAAGGAGTGATCCTAATAAAATTTGGTCTCAATATATTCAGCCTCTTTCAACGAGTTTTTCAACGTCTTTCAACTGCTTCATTATTTTTCAACCTCTTTCAACTTTTCTCAACGATTTTCTACATTTTTTAAATATTTTCAACGCTTTCAATATTTGATTGACTTTTTCAACCTCATTCAACTTTTTTCGAGTTTTTCAACTTCTTTCAACTGTTTCAACATTTTTCAACCTCTTTCAACTTTTCTCAACATTTTCCATATTTTTTCGAGTTATTCAACCTTTTTCAATATTTTTCAACTTTTTTCAACACGTTCCATATTTTTTGGACTTTTTCAACCACATTCAAGTTTTTTCGGCTTTTCAACCTCATTCATCTTTTTCCGAAACTTTCAACTTTTTTCGAGCTTTTCAATCTATTTCAACGTTTTCAACATTTTAATATACTATCGAGTTTATCAAACTTTTTCACCTGCTTCAACCTCTCTCATTTTTCATATATAATCAACTTCTTTTAAATTTTTTTTAACTTGTTTTCGGCTTTTCAACCATATTCAATATTTTTTAAATATTTCCGACTCTCATTCAATTGCATTACATTTTTTCGACTTTTTCAACCTGAAATCGAAAAACCGAACTTTGGTCGGTCTCCTGGTACTATGCTTTGAAGCAGGCGGCCAGATCATGGAACACAGCGCTTCATGAAGTATTGATTGAAGGTGGTTTTCAGCAATGCTATAACGATCCGTGCTTATATTCCAAGAAAATTTATGGTCAATTTTGCTATTTAATTGTTTATGTCGATGACTTGGTAATAGCGAGTTCAACAAACAGACAAGTGACACAGATTGAAAGTATGTTTAAACCACATTTTAAGATGCAAAATTTGGGACCGATCAAGCATTATTTGGAAATAAAAATTACAAAAGATAATCATGGCAATTTTGCACTAAATCAATCAGCATACAATATGAAAATCGCATCAGATTTTGGGCTGAAAGATGCAAAGTCAGCGAAGACACCATTAGAAGTTAGTTATGGAAAATCTGATTCGTCACAACCATTGGAAAACAATAAGAAATATCGACAGCTTATTGGTAGATTGTTGTATTTATCAGTAAACTCAAGACCTGATATTTCAGTCAGCGTCAGTATTTTGGCTCAAAAGGTATCGCCAAATAGCGAAGACTGGAATCAACTCAAGCGTATCGTTAAATATTTAAAAGGAACACTTCAAATGAAGCTTAAATTGAGTAATATCCAATCAAATAAACTATTATTACTTGGATATGCAGATGCAACATGGGCTGATGACAGAGTAGAACGAAAATCAAACAGTGGTCGCATAATTCTATTTAATGGCAGTACAATCAGTTGGGCATGTAATAAGCAAAGCATAGCTGCATCTTCGTCATGTGAAGCTGAATTTATCTCAATGTCGGAGGTATCAAAAGAAATAAAATGGTTACGCTAATTACTGGAAGAAATGCATGAGCGAATTGAATCTCCAACAGTGATATTTGAAGACAATCAAAGCTGTATTGAATTGGTACGTAACTACAAGTTTTCATACAAGACGAAACATATAGATACGAGGTACAAAATGTATCGAGATTTAGTAAAGAAGAAAATAATCGAATGCGAATACTGTCCCACAGAAGAAATGGTTGCAGACCTATTGACAAAACCATTGTCAGTAATGATACATAATTACTTACGAGAAAAATGCAATTTGTTGTGAACGAGGAGGAGTGTTAGCTGTGTGTAGCATAGCGTTCACTTTATTCATTTTTAAAATCAAGTATTCTTTTGTTTTTTGTACTTTTAATTTTTATTCTTAATTTTTATTTTAACTCACTCTGTTTTGAAAAACCAAAGAAGCAATACAATAAATTCTTGCAGAATAATAATTAACTAAATTTATTTCTATTCAAACTTTGTTGGATGCTTTTGCGGAGTCTGGTTTGATCTGAGGCAGGTTTGAATATTATCAATTATTCTACATCTTTATCGGGTATGTTTTCTGTTTGCGACGAAGTCGTTGGCAATTCTTTCATTGGCAAAAGGAGTTCTTAAGCTTCTTTAGAAAATCCTGTTTATTTTTCTTTCTCAAGGCCGCTGACATGATAGCAGAAGGACCTGACGAAGCTCATTTATTTTCGCCTTTTGCTGCGGTTTGAGCATTCTTCGAATTTTTTCAATGGCCGACCACTTCTTCGTTTAGACCATATTGTCAATTTAACTGTTTCATCGAGCCATTTATCATTATTTTTAATAAACCTATCTTCTTTCCTACACGCTGCCAACCATTTTTGCTTAGCCTTTATCCGGTCGGCTGTCTACATTTGTAGCATTTTTGCATAAAAATTTAAAAAAAAAAAATTTATCACAACATAAGAGTCCGGGGTTACCAGTACCCTCCTAAAAAACAATTCTAAGCAGTTTTTGCCACTAACAGCATTAAAAAGGTATCTAAAATACCTCCACGCCTGACTTATAAAAACTAACATCTCCTGGCCGGTAGTCTACAAATGTAGACACCATACAATTTGTATGGAAAGTTTCCGCACTTTTTTTACTTATCTCAGATTATATTGATTACAACTAGTCGAAACACTAATATTAGTCTTTGCTTTCTTACGCATATTTGTGAGTGCTTGCATTAGTTTACATATGTGACGTAATTACACATTTCACAATAATAGGTAATAAGCTATGTATTTTTTTCAAACTGCAGTTTTTAATTTTGCTGTGCTTTTTCGGCTGTTAAATAGTTGTGAAATAGCTTTTTATCAAATATAGTGATATAGATTAACACCTTGGAGAATGGAGCGTGCTTCAAATTGACCGAACAAGATTTTGAGAGCAATGTCAACGAGGAAGCATCTACCTCGAAACGTCTGGCTTACCAACCTGCCTAATCAAAGAGTTCGCACAAGTGCTCATAATCTGTTTCGTGGCACCGCTATTGGCTACCAAAGGGCTCATAGAGTCTGCGGTATCCAGAGAACCGAAAAACGTCGAATCTTTCTCCGAAGCCTAGCTAAACAGCTATTCATGCCGGCAACAGCGCTCTTAAATACCAAGGGTATTAGGCTGTGTACAAACACGTCCGGCTATAGAAATGACACTCGATCACTGTCCTGCTACGTCTTCGAGCACTAATTTGCTCGGTTTGCCTGATATTTTCAACGAACAACAACCCAAGATTCTTGGTGTAAAAAACCAGTGTGTGAAGCACATACCTTTACTTATACTTACGGCAACTGTTGCTATTTAAATGAAAATTAAACCTGTTTATTTCGATTTGTAATGTATTATATAATTTACTTTATCAAATAAATATGCTAAGCTGAATTTAAGTATAACCGTCTGTGTACAATGATTTTTTATGATATGTTGTCTACAAATGCATAAAGGTTAAATTCAGTCTTGAAAAAGCGCGATTCACGTTTTAAATGCCTAATGTTTTCTACTTAACAACTTGTTAATTTTATCAAACGATTTTCCAAATAAACTATCTTATCTTCAATAGAACGCTCCGCACTTTCCTTCATATGGCTAAAAAGTTGACTGTTAGTCATTATCTTGAAGTTTTTATCCAGATCTGTGAAGGAAATACACCCTTAAGTAAATTTCAAAAAAATCATAAGCTAAAAGGCGCAAAGAAGCGCATTTTTTTTTTTTTGCATATGTAGTAGACATCTGAGGCTTGATGCCAAACCAAAAATTTACGCGAAATAATAGCAAAAACAAAAGTGCTTAGAGAATCACTATGTACGTTACGTATCAACGAACAAGTTTCGAATGGGCGTAACCTGTCACACGATGACACGAGGGACTTAAGATTACTGCCATTTGATGTCAAAACTATTCAGCTACAGTATGGTATGCTTAAATTTATGGTATTTTAATAATTATAATATCAGCCGTGTTTTTTTTGACGCGGTTACCCGCTAAAAATATTTTTTGTATGAGAAATTAGTCGGCGATATAATCGCCGCTTAAATATTAGTCGTGCAAATAAGCGTTGGAGCATTCACAATTGGGTGGTAAATGTGCGATTTGGCAGCACAATTTCACAAAGTTTCCAATTTTTAATCGAAAATATTTCATCTCTAGACGTCAAATAGGAAAAAGTAAATATTTATATTTAAACAAATATTTTGAAAAGACACAGACTAAATATGAAATATTTATTTGTTATCGAATTTTGCCGTTTAAAAATGTAGTTTATTTAAAATTTTGATTTACTCTAGTTAAATTTTTATTTATTGTGCAGATACGCGCTGTTAGCTGGTGCGTCAATTGAAAACAACTGTAAAAGACAAAGTTGTCTGGCAAACGGAAGTTAATGCCCTGATCGGTCTAAGAAAAATTAACTGAAGCATAAAAGACTGCCAGCACAACTACTAAAGCCAGGGGTAGTTGATCTGCAAAATGGTAGTTGTCAGTTTTTGTTTGACAGTTGCTCTGCGGCAGTGCTGCCAAGTTTGACTTACGAAAAAATTAAGCGGCGATAGCCGTTTTTTTTTACCACTGAGATAACTATCTTATACCCGCGTCAAAAAAAAACACGGCTATCGACTTTGTCCGCACTTTGAGCTCATATACCCTTCTGTGCAATGATACGATCAAAACAAACTGTACCAGAAATTTTTCAAAAAAACAAATAATTTTTACTCAGCATTAATACACTATTTACTTCATAGACTCTTTACTATTTACTTCATAGACTCTTTCAGAAATCAACAAAAACATTTAATCTAGAAGACATAGATTTTTTTAAGTACATATTTACCTTATTTATTTGATATATTAGTTTGCCAGCTAACCTCAGTAAAGCAGTCAGTTCAGAGTTAGAAACTATTGAAGTTGATATTTTATTTTTTTTTTTTTAAATATATTACAAAAAATCTATTAATATTAAAAGAAACTATGATAACAAAGGAGCTCAAGTTGACGTCATACGTTAATCGTGCAAACAGGTTTGAACAGTCAATTGAAATTTTCACATGACGTTTAGGGTGAAATTCTAATATGTATCACTTAAATTTGCCACATTTGCAATGGATTAAATATATTATTTATTTTTATTGCTGACGAGACATCAACCAAAGATGACCGATGTGATTTTAAGAATCGAAACATATGTCTATATTTCCGAGTTGTTCCTTTGTTATCAGTTTGTTAAAATAAAACATTGAATCGATTTGTAAATTTACTTGAATATCGATCGCTGGCTGACTGGCTGTAAGTTTATTTTGTAAGCATCAAAATCATTTTGTATTATAACCAAAAATACGCCGCTTGTTATATAATCTCTTCCGACAAAATGTGTAATTTTAGAAGTGTATGGTTCCAAATGCGTTTCTTCTTTGTTTTTTATTATTTTGAGTATCATCCTAAATGTGGGTAGATATTTACAAGTCCTTAATTTACCTCAAATAGTTTTTAGGCAATTTGACAATGAATATATTTAAGTGACTTTTCATTCTGATACTAAATCACATAGGCAAGTTCTCTCATTAGGGAATTTAAGCTTTATTGAATGTAAAAGTAGGCCACAGACTTGCGTAAGCCGATGGACAATTTTATTTTTTAATTTTTTTCAGCCAACTTTCCGTCGTTTAGTTTTCGGCTCAATTAAATACATTAAACTGATTACATAAATTTATTGTGTTTGGTTGTGCACCTGTAATTGATGGAAAACACAATGTTTCAGCGCTATTAACATTCAATAATCCAATATCTTCAAAGTGTTGTTTACACTTTTTGCTCTCAACATTTACGTGCGCTTCTTTCGACGCTTCGGGTTTGCAATGCATCTGCCTCATATGAGATTTTAAATTGTATTTTTGTGCAAATGTTTTATTACAAACAAAACATATATGGGATTTTACACCCGAGTGTGTTAGCTTATGACGTTTTAAGTGTGAGGAACTGCGAAAAGTTTTATCGCACTCAAGGCATTTATAATTCCTTACATCAGTGTGTACTATTTTGTGCTTGTTTAAAAGATTTGTATTTGAAAATATGTGCCCACATTCATCACACTGTGTCGATTTCTCAATACGATTTGATGATGACGTTTCTATGTGGGTGGCATCATGAGAAGTAAGTTGGCTGTAAGTTTTAAAAGTTTTTTGACATATCTTGCAAATAAATGGATTTCGCGGCATCTCTTGCTTGTGCACTTTCTTGATGTGCAATTTTAAAACTTCTTCAGATGGACATTCGACTTCACATTCTTTGCAGTATCGGTTTGCTTTGTCATCTTGAAGTTTTGATTTTAGAGCTGCTATAGATTCTTCATCTTCTTTATCGCTGATACTTTTTTCATCAATATATTTTGTTTGTTTTTCGGTTTCTGTAAAATAAAAATAATATTTATTAAAATTGACAGTTTCACAAACACGAGAAAATAAGAAAATTGCGCTCTGTGAAAGAGATAAAATGTAAAAAGTACAGGAAAGGAAAAAAACAGTTTTTTAGCACGAAAATAAACATCAACATTTTTTAACGTAGTTGGATCAAAAATTTAATTTTCTAAGCACAGGCAATAAATAAATCAGAGTTCGTAAATACTCCTCATTTGGGGAGTAAAATTTCACTCCTCATCCTCAATACAATTCAATTCAAGAGAATTCAATTTTGATTTTCTCATTTATGAGAAAAAATAAGGGTCGCTGATTCGTTTATTATCTTGAGTGAACAAAATATTACTTTTTTCTCTTTCACATTTATCGTTCACTGAATATGATCTTCAAAAAAACTCCTAAGTGCGCAAACAATAATTTTTTACTCTCTTTCACTTTTTGAGTGGAGGCTGTAATAATAAAGGTGAAGTAATTAGGGGAGCCATGCATGCTAAAATTGAAGCCATCTTGAAAACGTGAGAGTTAATCAATTTTCAATAATCTGTCATCCTATTTGCAGTAATTTCGACATTCATAACATTTCAATTGCCCATTCAGTAAAGTTAAGCGCTTTGATGAATTGAAGCGCTTAAGCATTAAGATCTTGAAAATTTTCTGAGCGATATGCTGCAAACTACATTAAATCTTAAAAATTTAGTCGCTGTTGTTGTTATTGCAAAAACAAAAAAGACATTGCTATCAGATTGAAGCCCGCTGCACTATATAGCGTAATTTTTTGTTCGTATCGTCTCGTTCTAGTTCTCGTACGAGACATTTTTGATCTGTATTGTTATCGTTTCGTTATCGCCGATATTTCTTGGTTATTTTCGTTTACTTTTATGTGTTATACTAGGTTGACCAATGGCTGAACCCGTGCACTGCCTTTTGTTCCACCCTACCTACATTTTACGCAGTCTTTACTCCAGATTATTGGGTCTATGTACCGAATTTCGCAAATTGGTATAAGTACCAAAGATATCAATATAAGGGGTTTCGTTGTATGGGAAGAGATTCATTATCCAACCCCGTTCACATTTTGCGAGTTGCTTGGTACAAGCAATTTACATTTTCTTATGCCAAGATATAGCGTTATAAGTGCTTTTTTTTTATTAAAAGGTGTTACGCTCCGTTGCCAAAAAAAGAGCTGTCTGCTCAGTAGTTTCCAGGTCTATAGAAAACATACAGAAAAAATTTGATAAAAATCTTATTGTGATGGGAGACGAAGCAGTATTATTGTGAGTTGCTGCTGCCATGTTATAATGTGATGTAAATCACCACATTTTGTTTTGATTTGGTTTCATATTTTTGTTTTTTTTGTTTGTTTTTAGGAAAAAATATACTTACGTCGGTGTATGAGTGTATATACATATGTATGTGCAAGTGTTTTTGTTAAAACATACCCTGCAAGAACGTAATAACCCTCTAGGAAATGGAAACATTCCCAGATATGAACAGAAAACTTTCCATGGAATGTAGGAAGCATTCCCTTCCGTTAGACACTCCATTTCTTTTTTACACACGATGTCATTGGAGGGAAACTTTCCTCTCCGCTGTCTTAAAAATGAATGTGGAAACATACCTCTTCGCTGCCTTAAAAATGAACGTGGAAACATTTCACACAAATATCTTGAAAAGGCGTGTGAAAACATTCCTCACCACTGTTTAAAAAATGGATGTGGAAACATTCCGCTCCACTGTCTCAAAAATGAATGTGGAAACAATAGCCGTAAAATATGTTTTATTGAGCTTACTGTTCATTATCTAAGCATATTACGTTCAAAGAATTGCAAAAGGAATCAAGTTAGAATTGAAAAATTTTAATTCCTTTGGTTGAAAATGGATTTTGTCCATCACCACAATAGACGATACTCTAAGGTCCTGAGGTCGGGCCATTTTTCGGTAAGAAAATTGTGTGCAATTGACACAGAAATCGTCACATTTTCAGCCTTATCACTTTTATTTGTAAAAAATTTTCGAATAGTGAAATCCTAGCCGTGAACCGGGCCGCCTGTGGCTTATAATCCTAACTCATCGATTGCTGTAAAACAGCCTCTTGTGATGTTCAATTTCCATCAAATTTGCTTTAGAAAAATTAGCAACTAATTCGATTCGAATTTGATATGAATATTTCAACTTCAAATATTGGTTACTGAAATGGATTTGGTAAAGAAATCAAATCTTTCTTCCATGGAATAGAAAAAGTTAAAGTTCGAATTCAAAACACGGAAAGGAATCAGCAATATTAAATTAATATTGTGCACGATTCCGTTTTTATTATTTTGATTTCACTCAATGACAAAACAAAATTGAATAGTTTTGAAAACTTAATTTTTATAAAAAATTAACCAAAGTGTATTTCATTGCCTCACAAGCCACACGAATAGAAAAGTATGAGTTAGATTTGTCCTAACGCTCTATACAAAATAATTTAATGTTTTTAGATTTATAACCAATACTTTCAGCAGCAATAACACACAAATAACGAATTATATAATTGAAACGTTCTTGCAGGGTATGATGCAAAATATACACACGCGTTCAATGTTCTAAATGTTTATCGTACGATAAACAAGTGTTTATCGACACTACATTATCACCGAGAACGAGATATCGGCCAGACCTTTCTCGCCCTCGGTCATACGGGAAATAATTTTTTACTATCGTCTCGTTATCGTTCTTGGTTCCGATAACGATATTTATCGGTTCTCGGTGAAGCACTACTTTGGATGCACTCGTCGCTATAACGCTCTCCAGTTTTTCGGCGCACACACAGCATTCCGTCGGAGCCGGATATGTTTAACTTTGATTCATTTGAAAAGATCACATTTTCCCAATCAGATGCAGTCCACATTTTGTGCTGGTTGGCCCACTCCAAGCGTTTCCGACGCATTTGAGTGGTCAAAGGCTTTTTAGTGGGGCGTTGTGCAGATACCTCCCTGGAAGTAAACTGGGTTGTGCGCAGGGTTTGGTACCCGCCACGTAAAAAAAACATTCCAATGAAGACTAAAAAAGCCTCGGATACAGAAACCCTCAACGTTGACGACCACTGCAAACGAAAAAAGGACTATGATTTAAGGATATGCACCTGGAATATCCGGACCCTCAATAGGGAAGGTGCCTCTATCGAATTGGCGGATGCCCTCGGAAAAATTAAGGCTGACATCACCGCCATTCAGGAAATAAGATGGATAGGACAAGGTTGCTCTAACCAAGCAAGTTGCGATATCTACTACAGCTGCCATGTGGAGAGGCGCGAATTGGAAAGCGGATTCGCAGTAAGCAAGAGACATCGCCACCATATCTCCAGGTTCACACCTGTGAGCGAAAGGTTGGCTACGATCCGCGTCAAGGCTTGATTTTTTAACATCAGCTTGATTTGCGCGCACGCCCCGACGGAGGAAAAGGACGATGCTGTCAAAGATGCCTTCTATGCGATACTCGAGGAAGTATACGACCGCTGCTCGGCCCACGAAGTTAAAATTGTACTCGGGGATTTCAACGGAAAGGTCGGAAGAGAAAGTATATTTGGCCCCACTGTCGGTCAGTTCAGCCTTCACGAGACCACCTCAAACAACGGTCTACGGCTGATCGACTTTGCCGCGGCACGAAACATGGTAGTAAGTAGCACCAGATTTCAACACCTCGATATCCACAAGGCCACCTGCTGTCCCCTGATCAGAAAACACGCAACCAAATCGATCATGTTGTGATCGACGGAAGTCATGCTTCCAGCGTGCTAGATGTTCGTACGTTCCCGGGAGTCAATATTGACTCCGATCATTATCTTGTTGCAGCCAAGATACGCATGCGGCTGTGCAATGCAAAGGATGTACGCTCTGGTGCGTAACGAAAGCTGGACGTCGCTAAGCTGCAATCACATCGGACGGCCGAAGCCTATTCCGCTCGCCTCTCAGAACTGCTCCTTCAACCTGACTCTCTACCCGATGATGCCGGTCGACTTTGGGCGCATATATCCCGCTCCATGCGCTCTGCCGCTGAGGAAGTCACCGACGCCCACTTCCGCGAAATCAATGGTATGACCAGGAGTGTCGCGAAGCTACTGCAATGAAAACGCCGCCTACAAAAGAACCCTGCAGTCAGCCGCAACGCGAGCCGTGCACGAAAACTACCGGGAAAAGAGAAAGGAAGAGAGGAGGAAACCCTATCCACGCTTGGTGTGATTGAGTGGAGAACGCGCGCGAAGCAGAGGCGCCTGGAGAGAGCTTTTGAGGTCGGCCGTAACCCGGTAACGGGTTTCTATTCCTCCACATTCTACAAACTCTTTTCTAATTTTTACAGCTATTTTGAAGCGATTTTTAAGACTAATCCTTTTTTAAAGTCGATCATCAGCTTCTGTAGTCTTTTTTTTGCGGTACTGACCCTTTTTTTCATCTTTTCGACCCGGTTTCAGAATACTTTTTCAAAAATTCGGCTACTGAGAACTTACTAAAGTCTGCTCTAGCAGAAATTTTCCATATCGTTTATCTATCGCTTCGAAACGCCAAAATCTCGCGCTTATCCGCTTATATTATAATATATAATTATAAGCCTCATACTCAAAAATCCAATGTCTAGAGATCCGGTAATGATGCTGGCCAATCTTCCGCAGAGTTGAAATCAGTCGCATTTATCGGCCCTTTTCCTATATAAGGTACTGCTCCCTTCACCTTGATTTTGGTCACGTTTTGATATCGCTCAGCAGTCAATTCATCTTTTGGAGCATTCGCAAAACTTCTTGCGTACAAACGGTTACTCTGCCGGTTGTGGCTGTCTTGCAGGAAGAACAGTTTTTCATCCGAAAAAATTATTTCATTGCCACGGTGGCAGTCAAGTAGCTCCTTACTTTTTGTAATAGGTAATTGCTTTTGCTTATTTGTTAGCCCATGAAAGCGTTAGCTTTTATAGGCCTTGAGTCGTAGATCATTCCTGATAAGAAGCTGCTTGGAAGTTTTTTATATTTTCATATCCTTTTCTACAGAAGAGGCTGATTGGGCAGGATATCGTCTTCTCACTTGTTTTATGACGTCATTTGTTCCCACAGTCCGACTGCGTCCAACTTTTTTTTAATCTTCGAGCCTCCCGTATCCTTATATCGTTTTATTGTTTTTTGTATGAATTTTTCAGCTATTCCGAGTGGTTTTAGTGTTTTTATGATGTCACAATTTCTGTAATTTTTTTTTTAAAAAATTTATAACTAAGTCACGTTTACCGTCCATGGCGCTTCTGAGTTTGATATAAAGAATATTTTTTTTGCCGTGTACTTTCGTTGTGTACAATTAAATTGTTAAATAACAACCCGTTGTCAGGTTACGGCCGAGCACATTAGCTCTCGCCAGGCGCCTCTGTTTTGCACGCGCCTTCTCCAATCGTTAATGCCAAGCGTGGTTAGGGCTTCCTCAGCTTGGTCTATCCACCGGACGCATGGTCTCCGAATGCGATAGTCGTCGCCAACTCGAACAGGACCAAAGATTTTGCGGAGAACTTTCCTCTCGAACACCCCAAGAGCAGCTGCATCTGTTGTCGAAACCACCCATGCCTCAGCGCCATAAAGAAGCACAGGTAGAATGAGCGTCTTGTAGAGTGTTAGCTTTGTCGATCGAGAGAGAGCTCTGCAACGTCATTGCTTACTGAGACCGTAGTAGCACCTATTAGCAATTTTTATTCTCCGCTTAATCTCCAGACTGACATCATTGTTCTAACAAGCGGTAAAAACACGCCACTTAAACGCTTTTCTTTTTTTTGTTTTGCCAAGCTATTTTTTTGCAAGACAATAATATGTATTTGTATGAGTATGTATATACTAAGCGAAAGAAAAAAAAACCGTAAGTGCATGGCGTGAGCGGCAGACGGACGGCAACAAGCAGTAAGCCGACCGTTGAGTGGCGACAGGTTGCCAAAAAACGCATCGTACAGTCAGTTGCCGAAAAATATTCAACGTGCGCGGACGTCTGCGAAATAAAATAAGTCGGAAAATACAACACATAAAAAAAACTTTACGGTTAAAAAGTGCAAATTCAGTTTTACAAAAGTTTGCAAATCAAGCATAAAAAAAAATGTTCGGAAATAATTAACTCATATAGAAATAATTAACTTTTTAAAAAACACATTAATATAAATAGTAAAATGAATGGCACAACAAAATTAGGAAAGACAACAAAGTATTAGTGGGAAAATCTAAGTGTTAAGTTTTCTTTTAAAAAACATGATCACTGTTTCACAGTGAAAATGGTCCGCCTACACGGTTCAAAATTTAAGTATAGTTTTTCAACTTTTTAAGTTGACATATACATTCTTTCCAAAAAAGTTGATATTTTTGTCTTATTTAGGTTGAAAACGTTATACATAAGGCATTTTCAACTTCATCCGTTGATAATTTAAACCTTTTCGGTTGAAAATGTAAACAAAAACAGAATCTTTCATCCAAAGTAGTTGAAAAAGTAGTGCAAAAAGATGAAAATATTGCTTTCAAAGTTGAATTATTCAACGCATTGAGTTGAAAATTCTATCGAAAAATTTCTATTTCGTCCAAAATTGTTGAAAAAGTTGCTTTCAAAGTTGAATTATTCAACTCAGTGAGTTTAAACTTCCACAAAAGTATACATTTTCATCCGAAATAGTTGAAAAAGCGCCACAGATAGATGAAAAATTTGCTTTCAAAGTTAAATTATTCAACGCAGTAAGTTGAAAATTCACACAAAAGTTTTCTTTTTCGTCCGAAATAGTTGAAAAAGTTACCCAGAATGATGAAAATATTGCTTTTAAAGTTGAATTATTCAACGCAGTGAGTTGAAAATTTGCAGAAAAGCTTACTTTTTCATCCGATATAGTTGAAAAAGTTCCTCAAAGAAGACAAAAATATTGTTTTCAAAGTTGAATTTATCAACGCAATGAGTTGAAAATTTGCAAGCTAGATGACCATTTAAAAGCTAATTTTAAAGAGGAAGAACGGTACGAAATGATGGTTTTATTAAAATTAAGCTGAACAAATTTTTTTGAATCCTATACATGGCCTCAAAAGTAGACAAAAAACTAATTTTTTAAGTACTTAACCTCAAACATTTTAGAATTCTAATATGATGAGTTAATTTTGAGGCCAAATTCGGATTCAGATTCTTCGGAAAACAAACTTTAAAAAATGTATTACCCAAATTTACCTTAAGCTTGAATTTTTGCCTGTTTCGAGGATTTTTCATTTTTCTATTACTATGGTGTTCTGATAAAAAATACTGGAACATCAGGACTAGCCAGAATCTCTTAGTCTGTTTTCGGACAATAAAGTTCAAGAATATTAGACTTAGAAAAAAAATGTATTCCTCGAGCTTACTTCCCTTAAACCCAAATTTGCTCTTTTTTTTCGCTCTTTCCTGGGAGTTTTTCGATGCTATTAAGATACCCAGCCACTGTATAGCAAAGCAACCATCACCATCGTGTTCAGCAGACCCTAAAATATAAGGATCAATTCCAACAGCCCGTATCTCATGCGGAATTGTCTTTTGGGCAGAGCTATAATCACTCCCAAATAAAAAAAACTGAATTTAATTCACAAATCGGACACTAGCGACCTCTAAATATCAATATATTTTAATGAAATTGGTCCCTCTAATGTAGATGTGGATGTGCTTACATTTAAGAATATTCAAAACAAATTGTGAAAGAGTACACATACCCGAACCTAAGGCATCTTCAGAGGGAAAATTTCTTGAATGGCGTGTCTTTTGCATGACCACGTATCTTGACTTCGCTCACGAACCTTCCGTTGGATTCTACTATTATTTTTATTATTTATTAAATTAAAGAAACTTGAAACTTTTTAATTCTATATAAAAAACAGACGTCAGAACGACAGAAGTTGAAAATATTTTCTAATGTTGAAAATTTGTCAAATAGAGTTGAAAACAATTTTTCAACCAAAAAGTAAAACTTTTTCATCCATGAAGTTTAGTTTTTATACTTTTGGTTCAAAAAAATCAACTTTGGAGTTGAATTTATTTGAATTTAAAATTTTTCAACCAAATAGGTATAAAAATTTAACTAAAAAGTTGAAAAAATTAACTTAGGCGTCGAAATATTCATCTTTCTGGTTGAAATCAGTAAATATGTAATAATTTAAACTAGTAGAGGATGAAAAATTACACTTAAAAGTTGAAAACTTGAAGAAAAAAACAACAAAAATATTGTTTTCAACCGAACAATTTTGAGAACGGTTGAAAAATTAAACCTTAATTTTGAACCGTGTATGAGCGGAAATTTTTAAATATGCTTTTGAGCCAATATAAAAAAAGATATACATTTATATAGGGTGTTTTTTTTAGAGGTATAGAGCTTCGAATTGAAATAAAACACAAGAAAATCGTTTTAATGTCCATCAATTTGGCTTTATTGGAAGGATAATTTTATGCCATTAATGTTTAAATATGATTTCGGGCATGTGGCCGCCGCGGCTGGCTCGAATAAAGCCAATTCTACAGGTCCAGTTCCACGAATGTTGGCTTCCAAGTCCCCTAACGTTTCTGGTTTGTTGGCGTAGACGAGCGACTTCACATATCCCCAAAGAAAATAATCCAATGGTGTCAAATCACACGATCTTGGTGGCCAATTGACAGGTCCATTCCGCGAAATTATGCGCTCATCGAATGTTTCCTTCAATAAATTGATTGTGACGTGCGCTGTGTGGCATGTAGCGCCGTCTTGTTGGAACCACAACTCATCCACATTCATGCCATCCAATTCGGGAACAAAATAGTCGGTTATCATACCAAATAGTCAGTTTTTGTGGATGTAATGGCGTCTCAAGGGTCTCATGTGGATTCTCTTCACTCCAAATGCGGCAATTTTGCTTGTTGACGTAGCCATTCAACCAAAAATGAGCCTCATCACTGAACAAAATTTTGCGATGAAAATCAGCATCGAGATCAATCTCATTTTCGGCCCATACACCAAAATCACGACGCATTGCATGGTCTCGCGGCTTTAATTCTTGCACAAGCTGGATCTTGTAAGGTCGCAAGCCAAGATCTTTGCGCAAAATCTTCCATAAAGTTGATGGACAAAGCTCCAATTGCTGTGCACGGTGGCGAATCGATTCATTCGGGTCCTCTTCAACATTTTGCTCTACAGCGGCAATTGTTTCTTCGGTGCGCACTGTTCGACGTCTCTGCGGATGCGTATTATCACATAGAGTAAACGTAGTGCGAAAACGACCCATGGTTAACCGAATTAATTGCTCTGATGGACGATTATGTCGACCATAAAATGGACGGAGCTTGCGGTAAACTTCGCGAACTAAACCATTATTTTCGAAATAAATTTGCACGATTTGCAAGCGTTGTTCTTTTGTCAACCTGTTCATGATGAAATGGCAAACCAAACTGAACATAAATGACATTAGAGTTGCCAGATTTGACCATAAAATGCCAGTTTTATCTCTATTCGAAAAACAAACCTTTAAAAAAAACACCCTGTAGTTAAATGAAACTAATAAACTTGTTTTAGCATTAAAATAACATTTACTCAATGAGTAATAAGAAACTTTTTGAAACTGAAAAAGTGATAATTTTTAACAGAAATTAAATACAAAACTTAGTGAAAACAAAAATCCGCAAAACATTTTCTACAAAAAATTCGTAATAAAATTACATTGAAATAAAAACACAAAAAAACAAAAACAACATGCAGCAGCCAGTCTCAATGCCAGCAGCAGTAACGAGCAGCGGGGTACCCCACATTAAGGATAAGTAAAGTAAGTATTTTTATTTTTCTTATCATTCATTTTAAAATAAAAAAATAAATAGTTTAGCAGTAGATTCAATATTAAAATAAATGCAAACATATTCAATTAACCAATATTTATTAGATTCTACAAACTCAATTTAAAAACATAAATCTAAAAATAGTATAAACACAGATATGTTTGCATTTTATTATATATTACATAATTACATAATTTTAGTGGTAAATCTGTTTATAAGTAAAAGAGAATAAACATAAAAAAAATTATATAAGAACAAAAAAAAAGAAAAGAAGAAAAGAAAATGAAATTAAAATTAATTTAATTAAAGCAAAATTAATATTTTTTTAAAAATAATGGAAATCTGCTAGGCGGTAGATTAGGGGGAGAGTGCCAGGGTGGTAAGCCCGTGATGCCATCGGGAGGGATTTAAGGAAGGAACCTGGGGTTTTTCTGCTCCCCGTTTTTATGACTTTTTTTTTGCATGTAAAAAAATTAAAAGTTTTTTTTCTATGTCACGCAGTGAGGCGGCGTAGGGATACCGCGACCCTAGCCGGGTATTCATAGCGAATGATTCCGTTTTTGTATGCCGCGCGTAACAATCTTTAAATTATAAAAAAATCAGGTTTTAAATTTTTTTCGGAACAGTGAAATTTGGTGACAGTTATTATGGGCCACACTGTACACATGATTTCCCCATACAAAACGCTTTAACCATTTAAATTAAAGTATAAAATTTGTAGCTTAGAAAATTGCCTACAAAATACTTTTTGTTTTCTTATGTAAGACTAACGGTTTTCGACTAAATGCGATTCAAGAAGTCGTAACGTGTAATCACTTAACGGTATATAGTGTATGTTGAGTAAAATTTGTTAAGCGTATCAGGTTAACATTTTTTATGCTCGGATCTTGTTTAAATTTGGGGTATTTGTAGTTCTAGTAGAAATCGATTAAATTCCGGGAGGATTTCGCTGCAACTTAATTAGTTTCCAAAATACAAATGTGTAAAATTCCGAATTTACGTAGTTCTTTCTACAAACGTCTTTTTTTATACCCTACACCGTGGGTATATTCACTTTGTCTCTCCGTTTGTAACACATCGAAGGGGGCATGGCAGGTATGGAAAAGTATATATATTCTTGATCAGCGTCACCACCTGAGTCGATTTAGCGATGTCCGTCTGTCTGTCTGTCTGGGTGTCTGTTGAAATCAGTTTTACGGGAAAACCAAGAAAGCTAATTGAATGAAACTATCACACACAGGTCACATCTTCTTGCAGGCATCTTGCTATTGAAAATGGGCAAAATCGGTTGACAGACACGCCTACCGCCCATACTCTATGTATATTTACCCCGGCCAATTTTGAAAAAAGTTTCAGCGATTTTGATGAAACTTTGTGATTTGGTGCACATGTGAACCAAATTAGGATTAGGCTGGGTTTCAAGTTTCCAAAGGGTCGTACAGGGGCGTGGCACAGCCCTAAATTTTATCATTAATACTACCATATCCTGTAAGCCGTTCAAGATATTGCGATTAAATTTGGTAAACGGATACATATAAAATATATCTTGAATTGTGATAAAAGTGGGCGGAATCGAAAAAGTGGGCGCGGCACTTTTCAACTGTTAAAAATTTTGATTCCGTATATCTCAAAATTCGCACAAACGATTTCCATAAAAATTTTGGAGATGATGCCGCTGAAAGCAGTCATCAATACAAGCTCAGCTACTGGACCGAAAAAACTCGTTGAAGGGCGTGGCACAGCCCACAATATTTATAAACGTTATATTTAAAGAACTAACAACGTAATCGTCATAAAATTTAATGAGGCAGATATACTTGCTATAAGGTCTCTTACTACAAAAATTTGGTCCAATAGTACCTGTGGGCGTGGCACCTCCCATATAAGCAAAAAACGTTTATTGTTATAGATAGTGTGCCATGAGAGTAATCTTCATAAAATTTGGTGTATAGATGTCAGTTACTATAAGCTTTAAAAATAAATTAATTTTGACAGGATTTCACCAGTGGGCGTGGCACCTCCCATATTAACATAAATTTGTTAGCGCTGTTTTAAGTGAACTATTGCAGCAATTGGTATGAAATTTAATGTATGTATTTCTGTCGCTATAGGGCATATCTGAATCAAAAGTGGCTGAAATAGCATCAGTAGGCGTGGCACCTCCCATACAAATAAAATACGGTAAGTGGCATATTTATCGAAATATGTGAGCAATCTTACTAAAATTTGGTGTTAGGGGTTTGATTATGGAAAGCTATTTCTGGATCAAAACCGGGCTGGATTGTACCAGTGGGTGTGCCACCGCCCTAAATTTTGAATTTTTGTTGCAGCATATATCGCAAACTATACAAGCTATTGAGCTAAAATTTAATATGAGGATGTCGATCGCGAATATAATTTATTGTACCAAAAATGGGCGGAACTGGAGAAGTGGGCGTGGCATATTTCAAAATTTTCATTTCTGTTCGATTTTTTCCAACATTTAATACATTCTTTCGACTTTTTCAACCTTTCAACTTTTTCCAATATATCCTATATGTATTTGTTCGACATTTTCAACCTCTTTCAACTTCCTTCATAAGTTTCTTTATTTTTTCGACTTTTTCATCAACTTTGAATTGTTTAAAAATTTTTCAACCATTTTCAACTTTTTTCCGAGTTTTTCAACCTCTCTCAACTTTTTTCAACATTTTGCATATATTTTCGACATTTTCCAACCTCTGCCAATCTTTCTAACATTTCACATTTTTTTCGACTTACTCAACCTCTTCAATGTCTTTTTAATATTTATTTAAAAGGTTATTTCAGTGCAGTGTAGGGTATGTGAATTTCGGCCTGGCCGAAGATAACACCTTAACTTGTTTTAAATTCAGTACAGTCGACGTCCAATAATACGAATGCTCTTTTATACGAATGCAATATTTTTTACACATATGTATGTCCCTATTATTACGGTGACCATAAATTTAAATTGAAAAAAACAGAACTGAAATTGTGTATGTAGAAACGTATTTTTTATATTGAAAGTATTAAAAATTCACAAAAAAAAACATAAATCACATTTCATTGGCTTTGATTTTAATTAATAATAGTGTAACAAAAATATACGCACCAAATGCATACCATTGATAATTTTCTGAGTTATAAGATTTTTTAATCATGTTTTCCAGGCTTTGTAACTATTCCTTAAACTCTAAGCAGTTAAGATCATAGTGGCATCTCGTTATTAAAATAGATTTTACAGTCTCAATTTTCATATGGAACTTTTCGTCATTCCATGTATTGCTTAAGATAGAAAATACTCTTTCGGTGGAGTCATTTGAACCCGGTAAACACAAATTAAATTCCATTACATATACTATAATATTTTGAAAAGGTATGAAATTCTTTTGAAAATGTTGAAATATTTCAACCCATTTACTCTCGACAAGCTTTCCACCGACATTCCTTTAGTTTTTCGCAAGTCACATAACTTTTAATGCTTGAAATGTGTGCCAAACGATAGAACTCGAAAGGCCTTAATAGAATATATAGGGTTGCCTGGTCGAATCTGGTCCTAAACATGGGTTGCCACCTGTTTTTAGGGCCAATTTTCCTTAAATTAAACTAAAATAACAAAATTGGCTAAAATTCGGCCATTTTCAGGCATCGGGACATGCTTTGGCAAGGCAACCCTGGTTCATTAGTTTCACCAATATGGCTCACTATGTTTCCAGTACATCCCATCCTGTAATCTTTTACACTCGACTTTTCTACAGCGGGCTCTCCACCTATCCCAAATTCTTTTCTTGATCATGAAAGGCAAAAAAATTTCATCTCTGCGTTCAGCGAAAAAACAGCGAAAATTTGAGTTCAAATCCAAACCGACAAACTTAGCGTCACGGTAATTACATTGCACAATCAGCTTTTTAATAGAGATTGCTAATTAATATCGATAACACCTTACATATCGATCAGCAAAGGGTTGCCGTTAGTAAGTATATAGAAATATATTTATAATGTGGATTAGTAAATAGTAGATGTGCGTGGCGCATGAAAGCAGAACAAAAAACAGAACATTTTTGTAATTTTCCACTAAAAAAAAAGTACGCAGAACAAGCGCCTTAAAAACAGAACTGTTCTGCTAAAAACAGAACGGATGGTCACCGTACCTATAATACGAATAGCAGTTAATTTGACTGTTCAATAGAACGAATGAGATTTTTTTTTCTCAGTAGGATTTGTGTTTTTGTTTATATTTTCAAACTTTAAATCTAATTTTTTGAATCTAGCATAGTGAAAGTTGATCTTAAGTGAAAAAAAAATCAATCATAAACGTATTTCTTTGCATGAGAAAATGAATATTCTTGCAGATTGTGATAAAGGAAAGCTCTTAACAGACATTTCGAATAAATACGGGTTATCAAAGTCAAAGCCATCTGCAGGAAGAGGTATTGCAAATAAATTTGCAAGTCAAAAAACGTTAAGGCTTAATGACAGAGTTTTGAAGGAACTGATTAGAGCATGCTTGCTCTAAAATGTATTTATGTATTGGAATTGATACGAATTATCTTTTTAGTTTGGATTTTTTTTAATAATCAAGAAATAAAAGAGTTTTTGAATATTGTATACATAACATATGAACATTAGGGTGATTGAAAAAATTTTTTTTTTGAGGTGCTTTTTTTTAAAAAGTTAGTTTATGATATTAAGATAATTTCCACAAAAATTCCAATTATCGCTCCTAACGTTGTCATTTTACAGTCGATTTTCTTGTGAATTTTAATTTATTTTAGTTTTTGCGCAAAAATATCAGCTCTACGTGTAAGAAGTAAAATTATTTTTTTTTATTTTATTTCTATTTTTTCGTGGCCACAGAATGAATTTAAAATTTGATTTTTCTTAAAATCTGACATGTTTTCATCGATATCTTTTGAACCACTTTTTTATTTAAAAATGTAATTACACACGTTTGTTTGTCATTTTATTATCTTTAATTGGACATTTCTAGCTCAAGATATAAATTTTAAATTGAAAGGAGGTCGAACAAATTAAAAAACCCCAATATCTCGAAAACTGTACCATTCAAAAAATTTTCATTTTCGAACTAAACAGGAAAAAGTTCATAAGAAAAGTAACCTCAGATCAATGGAACATTTTGAGTGTAAACTAGTGTAATTAATGATAGAAATAGCATAAGGACCATTGGAAAACTCAATTAATTCAATAATTTAATATACAAAAAATTCATGTCTATGCAATTCAATACATACATATATGGAATAACATTGAACCAGTATAATTTATGCACAGTAATTATTGACAATTGATTTTAGCAATATAGCGTTTAAAATGTTTTATTTATAAGGTACTGAATTTCATTGAGTTATATCCCTTGGTTGGCAACATTTTTTAATGCGACTAATTTTAAAATGTTATGGAATAATGTAACTTTTTAATAGATTTCGTTTGATTGAAAAATCTTATTTATTTTTTTTTCTTACAAGGCATAATACTCCATTCGAACGGGACACATTTTTTAGATTATGTTCACTTGGGCAATTTTTCAAAACTACTTTAATATTTATATAAATAATAATATTTAAGATATATGTATACAGTAATTAAAAAAACAAATTTAATGTTTATATTTATCAAATCCATTAGCGAGATCAATTTTAACAAAGAAAAGAGGAAGGAGTAGATATTTTTCTTAAAAGAATATAAGACTTGTCTTTTTGCTGTTAAAACGCGTTTCTGTAAGAGGCGTGGTACACCCAGTTAAAAAAAACATTTTTACTCAAGTTTCAATCTATCTACATACCAAATTTCATCAAAATCGGTGTAGTGGCACAGCCGTGATACCGTTTTTCCCCATTTGGAGCAATGCCACGCCCGCTTTAAGGAATCAGAGTTTCTAATAATCTTTCTTAGGATTCAATCTATATTTAATAAAAGTTTCATCAAAATGGGTCCATTAGTTTAGCCGTGGAAACGTTTTTTCCCATTAGGGGCGTGGCACCGCCTACTATTGAAAAAAAAGTATTGTAATCGCACTAAGCGATCGGTGCTTTTGCGTGGGCAATAGTGACAGCGGCAGCACGAGCTGGTTTGCCTACTAGCAGTTCGGTAAGTTGTAGTGGGTTCGCTGCTGCCCCTATTGCTCCTTCAACTCGTGCTGAACTATGAATGTTTAAAAGTTTTAAAGTTTATTAAATGTACACGTTACCGAAAATTCAAAAAAATATGTGACTCCCTAATCCTTTCCACTGTTGCTAAACCTCCGAGCATGATGGTCGCTCGGGCCCGTCTAACACCCACCCTACCATGTGGACCATGGGGCAACTGTTTGTGGTCCACCCTAACTGAATTCGGTTCTACATAGGACCTTGCTTTACAGCGTCTTAAGCTGTCATGATTCTCTTATTCCTTTAAAAATAAAATGAATTAGTTTTCATTTTTCCATTTCAATTTCTTTTTTGTTTAATTTTATTTAAAATTTTTTTTTTTTTTTTAAAAACACCTTAACTTTTATTATGTTCGAGTTCATATGCTAAAGATAACATTTGGGGATATGAAATACATAAAATTAGTATAGAAAAATTTAGGTATTAATTTTTAATAATCACAAATTCATAAATTTTATCAATAAGACTTTATGGGCTTCATTATTCAATAAGATATCACAAATGCAGAAAGTGGATTTTTGAAAATGCGAAACATCGTTTTTTTTGTTTTTCAAGAAATCAAAGAATTTAGAAAATATGTATAAGTTTCCCTTAGAGTTAATTAAAATTTAATATTAAAGCTTTTTCTTATTATTTTTTTTTTGGTTGTTTTAATAATTTTTCTTTTTGGCAAAGTTCATTTTCAAAATTCCACGTTCTGCAAAGTGTTCTTAAAATTCTAAATATTATAGTAATTCACGCCTTTGTTTACTCAAACTTTAAGTCTACGCTAGTGTATTTCTTTTAAATTATATAGTATATTTTTAATACTAAGTAATTATTATAATTAATTTTATAATCTGTTATTACATATTTGTAATTATTATAATATTCTATTATCTCTTTGTATTATAATGACTGACTGACTGACTGACTGGCATTCACTCTGATTGTAGTATGATGGTGTATTAATGGGATTTTTATTTATTTGGTTTACCTCAACTATAATAAGGGTGAATGTTAACAAATAAAAATTAATTTGATAGATAATGTCAAAATTACTATTGACAAATGTCAAGTTCTCTTAACATAAATCATTTCAGTATGAACACAATAAAATAAATCTTATGCGATTTGACATATCATATGCAAAGATATACAAAAAAACATACAAAAAAGCATATGACTTCTCACATAGTCTGAAGGGGCTTTAAGCAATTTTTAATGTTAAGCGTAACAATTGTCAAAAATGCAAGTTTAATAAAAATGCGCGAATTCTTTGAACGTTGGAGTTGTCTTTTCTTGTTCCGCTTTTAATTCCGTTTGCAAATGACCGCACGCAACGAGGGTTTTTAAAACAATGAATCTAATGACGTAGACGTAATTAAAAGATTTTTCCACACAAGAAAATACACACGCGAATTTGTCGTTCTGCTTTGTCAGCGTTTACACGAGGAAACTCTTGCCGGAAAGTTTCCTTGTTTGTAAGCAAGAGAGGAAAAACGAAAGGGTGGTGTACAGAATTTTCGGTACCCGCAAATTCTCTTTCGTTCTGTTCGTTAGCTTATATTTTGCTTTGACTATACGTTTGTTGTGGTGGATCGACACAGTAAAGGGCCAACTAAACCATGCACGCTTTGACTGCAGTCAACTTATGCAAGTGTGCGAATACACACAAATCGTATATCAAAACTACAACGTACTTAACAAAAAGTTTCGTTCAATTTCCACAAATGTCATTTGCTTAAGGAAAAAGCGAAACTGAACGCACTTTCTGTACGGAATCAGCTGTCTATGCATTGTATACATAAGAAAACATTTTTTGCAATGGAACTTGAAGTGGAAAATACTTTTGTTTTGAAATTAATAGAAAATGTGAAAAAGAAGATGATTAAACAGTAAAATAGACGCATTTTATTGTAATCGAAATGTAAAGGAAAGGGCTTGGAGTGCAGTTGCAGAAATATGCATTTTAATGTATACACACACAATACATAAATCAATTTGATTGACAATTCAATGATGCCACGCGCTGCATTTGCTATTACTTTTCCCCACAATCTACACGCATAGTACAAAATGAGGAATTTTGTTTTCTTATTTTTTTCTTAAAATTAGTAAATACAATATCTGGATTACATATTTATTGCTTTAAGTATTTAAATAAATGTCATTGAATAACATTTTGTGAATGAATTCAATTTATTTAGGAAATATAAGAAATAAAATTTATGCAATTGTGGGAATATTTCACACGCTTGCAACTATGGCTACATCGCTTCTTAAGTTCAACGAAGTACAACATAGCCACTAAAAAGTCTTCTCTGAGTTTCTTAAGCATTGGACAGGCTTTTCGTTCAAATTTGACAGTAGGTTACGCTAGGCGATGCATGAATTAGTTGGGCCTTAAAGCCCAATTTTCATGTGATCTTATCTTATCAAATATCAGGGAGGACATCACATGCTATCAAGATAGCAAATGTATGCTATTCACTCTCGCATTCTACAAGCGCATTACGTTCTGTTCGCATGCTTTTTCTTTCTTACAAAAATTTGAATTGATATCCCTGATATGGGATAACGAAAGATAGCATGGAAATTAGGCTTAACTGCTTTGATATTCACAAGCAGAAAGAAATTCTAGTTTTCGTGTGTAAACGCAAAACAAATTCACAAAAGGGAATGGACAAGAATTTGTTTCATCGAATTTGCTCGTGTCAACCTTAGTTTTGTAAAATTCAGTTTTATTTTTTTTTTACTTGCGCTCATTATCTGATTGTTTTTATTTGTTTTTTTTTTTTCTTTTTTTTTCTTTTCACTGTCAAATTTGTGTTTTCTTTTGATATGGATAGGTGTGTTCAGTATGTATGACTTTTCTGTGTCTCTTTTATTTTATTTTTGTTCAATGTCAACGTGTTTCAATGTCAGGGATATTTTTTTTATTATCTTATGTCACTTAAAATGTTTTTTTTTTCATTTTCTTTTATGCTTCTTTAATGACAAATTTCATAAATGCCGCCTTTTTTTCTGTGTTTCGTGACGTCAGAATTTTCCGTCTCACTCATTCAATGTCAGATTTTTCTTTTGTGTCAATTATACGGAGAACTAGCGCTTCAGCGCTTATGTTTAAGGTTAGGTGTTACCTTTTTTTTTGTATGGTCTGATTTGGTATGTTATGCAGCTTCAATATGATGGTAATGGCAAAAGTAACAATTGCACTCGTTTTTAATGTTGATGCTGACGTAAAGTCAAAAAATGAGAACTTTCAAAAATAAAAAATTCAGAACTGTAACTGCGGCGTTTTGGTGCTGTTTTATTAATTTTAATTAGTAAGGGTGCGGAGCCGCGCTTTAATTTTTTACATTCACTGATTTCATACAAAATTTTCTTTTTTTTTTAAATTGCGAACCAAATTGATATTTTAACTTTTCACAAGTTTCATGTAAATTTACAATTTATTTGGGTAAGTTACTAAACAAGAAAACCCGCAGAGCAATCAAATTTAAGTAAAACTTTATTTACTTTGTTTCCTCACTTTTTATTAACTTTATAGCAATAAATTAAAGAAAACTAAAACTTTTTTCTTATTTTTTTATTTTATCTACTGGGTCAGCGACCACTAACGCACGACTGCACCGTTCGAACAACCAAAATCAACTCAACTCCCGTTTGAGTTCTATCCTTTTCTTTCGCCACGGTTTGGCCAGATCTTTTTTAGAACGACGCGCAAATGCGCGATTTTATTGGCTGATGCAGCGCGCGCAAGGAAAAGTCTAGAACATCATGCGCGATAACGCGATTTTTGAAATTTTTATGTAATTTTTGACATTTTTGGCTAGACTTTTTCCCTGCAACGCCTGTCACCACCAGATGGCAAATCGAAAAACGCCAATTCGCACTCATCGGAACTGGTGCCGTAACAGTATACATGTCCCTCCTTCCCTTCACAACCTTTCCACAAAAAAAAAATTATGCGATTATGTTGTGCTATGGCTGTGAAAAAGTGGTTTAACCGTTTTGAACTGCCTATTTATTACACTTATGTTTTCGAACATGACCAACTTCAAACAGCTCCAAAAATTTAAAATTTTATATATTTTGCACAAGTTTTTTTTTTTAATTATGTACATGAAACTCCGTTCGTGCAAAAATTTTGACACACTTGCTGCTGTTGTCAATTTCGAAATAAGAACAAATGATGTTTTTCTATTTTATTTGTGACTTTAGAACATGAACTTAAGCAAATTAAAATTTTACAGTTAATAGAGATTGGTTTGATGTTTTTGCATTGTTTTTAGCTAATTAACGTTGGAAGAGAGATTTTTCGGAAAGACTATCATCATGTATCACTTCTCTTACACACTTCAATATTTAAGGCAAAATACTATTCAATATTACAAAAAAAGAGAAACTGCATTTATGCAAGTTTGCAGGTGATTTGCTCAATGTGATAAATGAATTCTGGTGTAAATTGTTTAAATTAATAAAATTTGAATATTTTCCTTAGATAATATCAGATAGTAACGCTTTTTAATAACTTTTGACTTTTCTGTCACAGTTGGCTTTTTGGCGGAAATGCACATATGTATAATTTACTAAAAAAACAGTGCACAATTTCAATACGATTATACGAATTTTTTCGATTTCACGAATAGGCCTGGCACTAAATACATATATCATTCGTATTATTGGACGTCGACTGTACTTGGATTTTATTTGTAAATTAGGAATTGAAATGAGTGATTCCAATAGATTTTTTCATGATTTTTACCATCAAAAATACTTTCTTGCTCAAAATATTTTGTTTGGATAAATTTTTGAAGTATATACATTAGAGCGGTTCAAAAAAAAAACTTTTTGATTTTTTCACGATGTGTCAGCGGATTACAATAGCCCTATATGTCTGGACAAGCCCCATTACTAGGATTAAGGTTAATATTGAAAACTGGATTAGCGCCCTCTGTTTTAAGTAAACAGTAAACATGGCAGTTCTGTTAATTTGGAAAAATGCAGATATCTCGGGTTTGCAATAAGGAAATGATATGCAGTTTACGACATTCTCTTAAGCAAATAACAGTTCATTAAAAATGATGTTACACGGGATCGGCAGCAAAATAATATGGGGTGGTTTTGCAACTTTAAAGTACAATATCGGAATTTTTTAATTTTTAACAAGTCAATTTTGAATTTTTTTGTAAGAAAAAAGAAGAAGAAGAAAAACTAATCACGAATTCGAATTCCCCTATTGATGGTTACTGTTTTAAATAAAAAAAAAATTAGAATCACCTTAATATGCAAATTTGTCGAATCCGATTCGAAAAAAATCAGGTCTGTTAATTTAGAAAAATGCAGATATCTTTGTTTTAAAATAAGATAATGATATGCGGTTTCGGCATTCATTTAAGGGAATATCAGTTCATTAAAAATGATGTACCATGGGATCGGCGGTAACATAATATTTGAGGTGTTGGTGCTAGAAAGTGGAAAATCGGTACTTTTTTACTTTTGTCCGGTCAATTGTCAATTTTTTTGTAAGAAAGGAAGAAGAAAAAGAAAAACCAATCACGGATTTGAATTCCCCGATCGATTGTTTCCCGAAAACCATACCCACTTTGTTGAAAAATTGTATAACCTCTACAACTTGCAGCATTTTTTAAATCAAGATTTTTGAAAATGGGTTGTTTACTTAAAACAGAGGGCGCTAATCCAGTTTTCAATATTAACCTTAATCCTAGTAATGGGGCTTGTCCAGACATATAGGGCTATTGTAATCCGCTGACACATCGTGAAAAAATCAAAAAGTTTTTTTTTTGAACCGCTCTAATATAAGCGCGATGACATGGGGGTAAGCTGGCGAATGCGTTACGGAAATGAGCGAACAAAATATGTTACGGAAATGGGTATCGAAGCATTGACAGATTTTGTGTGAGAGAATCGTATGGGAAAAGAGAGCGACAAAATCAAAATTTTTAAGCAACTCATTTTTGCTGAGAAAATCGTATGGGAAAAGAGAGTGAGAAATTTTAATAGATGCTTTCTGTGTGTGTTGAAAAGCATATGACGTCGTACATAGGCATTGATGCATGCATGCTTTTTATGTGTTTCGCCTTATAGAAACAAGCATGTAAGCATAAGAAATCGTTGAATGGGAATTGAATGTGTTTGTTAGTGTGTGCTTTGTTCTTTGTCTTCTACATGGAATATTTATAGAAGAGAAACAAAGTAACATCCAAATTTTACTCTCGCTCTCATTCTCAATTTGCCAATAGCAGTTTTAACTGCAAAATCAAATTTTTTAGACACGCTGGCAGTTTTATTTTGCAAATCGCAGTTTTTTTCATGAAATTATGACTAAAAAAAAAAGGTTATCAACTTTTAATAACCACTAAAATTTTATATTGTCCAAAAAATCTGGTTTATTTCGGAGGTACCAGTTTTTTATACAGAATTTGCAGTTTTCCCTAAAAAAAATCTGGCAACATTGATTTCAAACAACAACGCGGGCCGTGTGACAAAATGATCAAAAATTACAGCAGGTCTACTAAAAAAATTTGAATTGTTTGCCTTCGCAGAACAAACTAAAAACAGGCTACGTGTTTAAAGTCGCGGGCATTAGCTAGTAAATTAATACATATTTTGTTCAATATTCAATACATTGAATATTCTACGTTTAAAGTGAATAAAATTGTAAATTTATTTTAAAGTTCATATTTTGTGAATTTTCAGAAATATTAATTTATCAATGAAAACCCATAATAAATTTAAGTATTTGTAGAAAATTAATAAATATATGTTTATGTATATAAACATCAGAGCGGTTCAAAAAAAAAACTTTTTGATTTTTTCACGATGTGTCAGCGGATTACAATAGCCTTATATGTCTGGACAAGCCCCATTACTAGGATTAAGGTTAATATTGAAAACTGGATTAGCGCCCTCTGTTTTAAGTGAACAACCCATTTTCAAAAATCTTGATTTAAAAAATGCTGCAATTTGTAGAGGTTATAAAATTTTCCAACAAAGTGGGTATGGTTTTCGGGAAACAATCGATCGGGGAATTCAAATCCGTGCTTGGTTTTTCTTCTTCTTCTTCGTTTCTTACAAAAAAAATTGAAAATTAACAGTACAAAAGTAAAAAAGTACCGATTTTCCACTTTCTAGCTCCAACACCTTAAATATTATGTTACCGCTGATCCCATGGAACATCATTTTTAATGAACTGATATTCCTTTAAACGAATGCCGAAACCGCATATCATTATCTTATTTCAAAACAAAGATATATGCATTTTTCTAAATTAGCAGACCTGATTTTTTTCGAATCGTGGTCGACAAATTTGCATATTAAGGTGATTCAATTTTTTTTTTTATTTCAAACAGTTATTATCAATCGGGGAATTCGAATCCATGATTAGTTTTTCTTCTTCTTCTTTTTTTCTTACAAAAAAAAATGAAAATTGACCGGAAAAAAATGAAAAAATTCCGATATTGTACTTTAAAGTTGCAAAATCACCCCATATAGCCCAGTCAAAATAGACATTTAGGTCTGCAATAATTCGCATAGAGCTGAAAATTAGTACAGGTCTTAAATACATCATTACAAATGAAATATCAAAAGTCCCCACTGATCCGACTTCTGCAAAAATTTTTATTCAAGGTCAAAAGACAAAAATATCGGTTTCTTGCATTTTTCTCTTAAGCGGTAAAAGATATCGTAAAAACTTATAAGAATGAGTTGTAGATCATTCAATTGTCTACAAAAATTGTTTCATTACTTTTTTCCGTACGAATCACCATTATTGAGATATGTATTGTGGTTTCAAAAGTTAGTAAAGTTATATTTTGAATAACATGCACACATTTACACACCACCCATGAGGTAGTGTACTGGGCGCATTTTTTTTTTAATGTGGTTTCCCTAGTAGGTATACTCCACGGTCTATTACGATGAAGGACCAGAAAATATTCTATTAGTTTTAAGCTTGGAACTAAAGATAAAGATCAAAGTGTATTGGATTGTTGTTGATTGTTATGATTGATAATCTTCCAATTCGACTTTAACAGTCATGTCTTCATCTTCGCTTTCCTCTTCCTCTCCTTAATTGATTTCTGTGCAAAGGTCTGAGAAAAAAGATGCATCAGTTGTCTCCTCCAAAGCACAAAATAAAGTCGTGTATATAGTATTGTAGTTACTCGCTGGTTGATGAATAAATGGCAAGAATAAAATTTGAGATTCAGAAAAATTCATAATATTACTTGTTAAACGTTCAATATAACCATTGCAACCGGAGCAAAGATATTGTACTATAACTTTGATAAGCAAAATTCTGCACAGTTATTTTACTATATCCTACACCATCTTTTTGATAGACTCGTATTGGCACATGAGCTTTTGTCGCAAAATCTTTTGCTGAAACGATTTTATTTATTCGTGATGTAGGCTTTTCTGTTATAACTGAATTTTTTGGAGTAATAATTTGAACAATACCCATTATGTGGAGCGTATTATGACGGTCTAATGTATATACATTTATATCAGCATTGTTTGCAACATATTGAATAAATGTCCCAGATTCTGGCGGTAAGATATGAGGTGGACGATGAAGAGCTACTGCTGCCTCATACACTATTGTATCATTATAAGATGCACACAAGCCAAAAGACGAAAAAATCTCTACAAGATGTTTTGATCCAAATCGTCGATGAAAAAAAACTAACAGATCCAATTGCAATCTGGATTTGAAAGACCTAGGTCGAACAGCAGCCATAATAGAGTGGCTGATAGTTGTACATATTAAGTTCAAATGTTCTTAAAAATAGCTTAAAAACTCGGGAATATCGCTGGCGGGGGGTAATTATTATTGTCAAACATTGTAAATTGAATATCCGCTCTAATGATTACTGCAGCAGCTTTAAGTATTCTAACTCGTTCTTCTTTTTCATTTTGTTTTTTTTTTTTTGTCATACCAAGCTTTGTTAAGAATATCGTGGTGACTATCAATAAAACTTGTAAGTGTTAAGCCTCCCAGTTTCTCAGTTATAATAATTTTATTACCATATTTTAACGTTAATTTTGCTTTAATTGTTCTATTATCTATATCCGGATTTTTGCAAATATCTTTTAATTCTTGCAATGAAATTTGACAATCCTCATTATTTTCAATGTATGCAAAGATATCTTTCATCGCTAAAGTAACAAATTCATTTTCAGGATGACCGATTTTACCCCCGTAGTGGGCCTCAGAAAGGAATTATAACAGTTATTATGACATTTAGCCTCAGCAGGTACTAAGTCATAGTCATACTCAATGCTTACAACAACAGCTTTTGCTACGTCATCTGAACGAGTCTGGGCTACGTTCAGAATAGATTCCTTAAATGCAAGTGTAGCAACTTGATATACATTACGCCGAACATTCTGTAATTTTTTCTTTTCAGATTCATCATTTGCTTCATCGCCGCAAAATAAGCAATAATTTTGAAAATAAAAAACTGATTCACTTACTGGTGTTCTAGTAATAGTAGTATACTGGCATTTTCCATATCGCGCTGTCTTTTAGCTGCAGCAAAACTACTTAGTCTTCGGAGTGTACACTTTACGACACTGCACATGGATTGTCACAGATTGCTTGTCCTTCAAGAATTCACAAAACCCATCATTTATTTCAACACTTGAATCAATCAAAGTCTTTATTCCTCGATCAACAACAGCGATTTCACTTTCACTCAATGGTTTATTACAAATGAAACAAACTTGTGACATTTTTTTAAAAATTATTCAACGGCACAAATTGAAATCCAAAATATTAAAATTAATGTTTGTTCGCAGCAAATAAACTCTTAAAACTAACGAATACGAATTTTCCAACTTTTCAAATCAATATATCTCAGGAATGGTAGTTTGTAGAGAAAAAAACCTTGAGCCATTATTGTGGACAATTGCATGATCTAAATCTTTTTCTAACCAACTTTTACGACAGCACTTAAGCACGTTTAAGAGAAATGTGCGAAAAACCGATATTTCTCAGTTTCGACCTTGAATAAAATTTTTTGCGGAGGTTGGATCGGTGGGGACTTTTGATATTTCATTTGTAATGGTGAATTTAACACCTGTACCAATTTTCAGCTCTATGCGAATTATTGCAAGCTTACGCCTTTTTTCGTTAAATTTGACTGGGCTAATATTATTTTGCTGCCGATCCCGTGTTACATCATTTTTAATGTACTGTTATTTGCTTAACAGAATGCAGTAAACCGCATATCATTTTCTTATTTCGAACCCAAGATATCTGCATTTTTCCAAATTAATAGAACTGGTATAATTTGAACTATTCTATAGATTTTTCTAAAATATTCAAAAATTCAAATTATGTCAGTTCTGTTAATTTAGAAAAATGCAGATATCTCGGGTTCTCAATATTCAATTCTTTTGTAAGAAAAAAAGAAGAAGAAGAAAAACTAATCATGGATTTGAATTCCATGAATGATAATAACTGTTTGAAATAAAAAAAAATTGAATCACCTTATCAGGTCTGCTAATTTAGAAAAATGCATATATCTTTGTTTTGAAATAAGATAATGATATGCGGTTTCGGCATTCATTTAAGGGAATATCAGTTCATTAAAAATGATGTTCCATGGGATCAGCGGTAACATAAAATTTGAGGTGTTGGAGCTAGAGAGTGGGAAATCGGTACTTTTTTACTTTTGTCCGGTCAATTGTCAATTTTTTTGTAAGAAACGAAGAAGAAGAAGAAAAACCAATCACGGATTTGAATTCCCCGATCGATTGTTTCCCGAAAACCATACCCATTTTGTTGAAAAATTTTATAACCTCTACAACTTGCAGCATTTTTTAAATCAAGATTTTTGAAAATGGGTTGTTTACTTAAAACAGAGGGCGCTAATCCAGTTTTCAATATTAACCTTAATCCTAGTAATGGGGCTTGTCCAGATATATAAGGCTATTGTAATCCGCTGACACATCGTGAAAAAATCAAAAAGTTTTTTTTTTGAACCGCTCTAATAAACATATATGGGTCGTTCTTCCTCGTTTTTACATTGAGATTTCCCAAAAACAATTTTTTTTCGATATTTTATCAAAAAATATTCGATTCGTGTTTTTGGAAAAAGTTTTTCCGGGCTTATTTTCGAAAATACGATTTTTTGAAAATCACAAGTTTTAAAAATACATGGATTTTCGGACGCTTTTATTGCAAAATGTACGCATCATTAAGAAAAACTGTACAACCATGAAAGTTAGCATTTGACGTCCATTTTCATATTATCGCATTAAAAATTTTCTTTTCTTAAGTTATAAACAAAAATTTAGCAATTTAAAACACAAAATCGAAAATTTTCTTATTTGGGTATGTTTAATTTTTTTGGGTGTTTTTTTAGAGAAAAGATAAAATCCTAGCAATCATTTTGCAATTCATTTCAATTTGAGACGAATCCTGGTTCTCTAAATATGAATTTTTCTGTATCGCCGCAAGCAAGGTAAAAGACGCACATGCAAGCGTTGATATTACATATGTACATCGTGCATCGTACATTTACTGTTATCCATTTGCGTTACTGCGTTGCATTGGTTCTTTTCTATGATTTTGTTAGATATTTTGTGATTAATTTTTGCGCGTGTCGACACAGAAAAATTCATATCTAGAGAACTAGGACTCGTCGCAAATTGAAATAAATTGCAAAATGATTGCTAGGATTTTATCAAAAAAATTACACATACCCAAATAAGAAAATTTTCGATTCTAAGTTTTAAATTGCAAAATGTTTGCTTATAACTTAAGAGAAGAAAATTTTAAATACGATAATATGAAAATAGACGTCAAATGACGTCCCTATTTCAAAATGAAATTTAGGGGTTAGGGTTTTGATAAAAATTTTGAATTAATTTTTTTATCCTATTTCGTATCCCATTGGGGAGTCCCCAATTTTTTTTTTTATTTCTTAAGAACCACCCTAATATACATACATACATATAGATGGAGCTAAAGAAGTATATACTTCAGTCGTGTGGCATACTCGTTTTTTAATTAGGCTCATATGAAAGCTTGATTTATTAGCTTTCAGAGCATTAAGAACTTAAAATGAACTGGAAATGGATTTTGCGAGTTTTTGAACGTTAAGTTCATTAAGTGCATTTTTTTTCGATATACATACGTAACCCGTAGCCAGATTTTCATGAGAAACCGTTTCTGGCACCTTTGACTCCTGGTAACATTTTCAGCGGCTCACGTATAGATGGGTACTTTTGGGATTTTGTTTAGAACCACAAAAGAAAGGTTAATACGAAAATCAGCTTTCCCCTAATTTGTTCGAAGTTTGACTTTTTTGTCTTTATTCCCTGGATTAATATGGATTTACTGGTTAGTATAAAAATGCAAATTACACTGACCAACAATTTTGTGCGTCAAAACGTATTTTTTTGTTTTATTTTACATATTATTATTTTAATATTAATAATTTCACAACTTGAATTCTGTGTTATAAATGAAGAGTGGGCGAGCAGAACATTACACTAATCTTCAAATAATTTCAATCTCAGATATTTCCAAAAGGTACTTTTGTGATAGCAAAGTGAATAATTAGTTCAGAAACATAAGCCTTTTTTTCGCGATTTCTTAACATTTTTGCAATTGGACATGTGCCGTTCTGTTCTCACACTCCTCAATTGTTGTTTTTTTCCTCTCATTTGTACCAATGGTGTTTAGGTTCGAAATTCAAACAAAAAACTCATCCTAATTTTTTTTGTGCTTCTTTTAAGCCACCTGAACACGTGGAAAGGATACAAATCGGTTAACGAGATTTCAGGCTTTTGAAGTTCAAGGTTAAAACTAAATATTCTGAAAGTTTCATATTTTTATCTCGTGGTCTACACGCCGATATAATGGCCTAAAAAATCCATTTTTTCAAAAGTTCGAAATTTCAAGCACATATTTTTCTTATAAAAAGTAGGCCAAAGGCGTTAATTGTAGATTTTATTTCTTACCCGATATGAGTACTTGATCTATAAGAAATATTAATGATTTGTATCCAACAGTCGCGACACTGGAGCCAGTTAAAATCACGAAAAATCAACAAAATACATGTATTTTGAGCACCGTGTAATTTTCGCGTATACTGATTGTGTGAATTTATATTCATTGCACAAATACTACCATCTCTTAGCTCTAAGATTCCATCTCAAGTGTGTTTATATCTTAAACAGAAAAATTTTCACAGCTAAAAATATTGAAGCCTAAAAATTACGTTTTTCATATGCTTCAATTCGGCCTGGCGGGGACTGACGCATCCGAAAATTAAAAGCCCTTAGATTTCCTTCTTTGGAACCCTAACGAAGATTCTCGCAAAGTTTGAGCAAAATCTAAGCTAAGCCAGCTTTACCGATTAGACGTTTTCATATGGAATGACTCATATTTAAGTCAATCGTAACGAGAGTGTTTCTTTGGTTATAAATGCAATTCCATATCATCAAACACCCTCTTTCGATCTGTATAATCAAATTTGTTATATCTGGCATAATTATCGATTTGTCTCATCTAATTTTTTTGTTTTTACGTAATGTGTCTGATTGTTCCACATCTCTTCTTGCCAAATAATTGAAAAAAAAGGATATCGACTACGATTTTTGTCAGTTGCATTAAGCATATCTACTATTATTAAGCGAGCTAAAATTGTATGTTTATATGTACATATATACCCTAATATGGGATTTTGAAGCTTTTATGCAGTTTTTTCGTTCTCCTGTAAAATTACAAAAACATGAGTTAGGGCCTTTCTACCCGAGAGCGACGATATGTATATATGTACAGGACTGAACTTTATTTCGAAAACGGCTGCAGCAATTTTGATGAAACTTGGGGATTTTATGCATATGTGAACAAAATTAAGATTGGGCTAGGTTTTAAGTTTTTCAAGACTCTAACAGAGGCGTGGCACAGCCCTAAACGTTAATTTTTATAATGTGATATCTCGCAAACCATTTAAGATATTTTGATGAAGTTTGGTAGACTGATGCAAATCATAAATATCTACAATAGTACTAAAAGTGGGCGGAATTGGAAAAGGGGGCGTGGCATTTTTCAACAATTGAAAATTTTGATTCAATATTAGTCAAAAACGGCGACTACGATTTTCATAAAAATTTTGAAGACAATACCGCTGAAAGCAGTTATTATAACAAGTTATGCCACTATACTGGCAAAACTCGTTGAAGGGCGTGGCACAGCCCACAATATTTATAAACGTCATAATAAAAGAACTAACAACGCTATCGTTACGAAATTTAACATATAAGATACACTAACTATTGGGTATCTTGTAACTAAAAGTGGGTGCACCGACACTTGTGGGCGTGGCTCCTTCCATACATGCGAAAAAAGTAAAATGCTATATTTAGAGTGCTATGGGAGTAATCTTTTTGAAATTTGGTGCAGAGATGTCAGTTACTATAAGCTATGAAACTAAAATGGATTTCGATGGGATTGTATCAGTGGGCGGGGCACCTCCCCTACATGCAAAAAATGTTAAGTGTTATATTTAGTGTGCTATGGGAGTAATCTTTTTGAAATTTAGTATAGTGGTGTCGGTTACCATGAGCTTTGAAATTAAATGAAGTTCGACGGGATTGCATTAGTAGGCGTGGCACCTCCCATACAAGCTAAGACCATTTAAGGTTATATTTAGTGCTCTGTATGAGTTATCCTAATAAAATTTGGTATAGAGATGTCGGTTACCATGACCTTTTAAGTTTAATGAATTTTAATGGGATTACATCAGTAGGCGTGGCACCTCCCATACATTCAAAAAACGTTAATAGTTATATTTAGAGCGCTGTGGGAGTAATTTCATTAAAATTTGGTGCAAGTGTGTCGGTTACTATAAGCTTTGAAATTATACGAAAATCGGCGAGATTGCATTAGTGGGTGTTTCACCTCCCATATAAGCAAAATACGATAAATGCCATAGTGTACTATTGGAGTAATATTTTTTAAATTTGGTGTAGAGGTGTCGGTCACTATAATATCTGAAATTATATGAATGTTGACGGGATTACATTAGTGGGCGTGGCACCTTCCATACAAGCTTAAAACATTTTATGTTATATTTTGTATACTTTATGAGTGATCCTAACAAAATTTGGTTTTAATATATTTAGTCTCATTCAACTTAGTACGAGTTTTTCAACCTCTTTCAACTGTTTCATTATTTTTCAACCTCTTTCAACTTTTTTCAACCTCTTTCAACTTTTCTCAAAATTTTCCATATTTTTCCGAAATTTTCAACCTTATTCAACTTTTTTCGACTTTTTCAACCTGATTCAACTTTTTTCGAGTTTTTCAATCTCTTTCAATTGTGTCAACATTTTTCAACCTCTTTCAACTTTTTTCAACTTTTTTCAACCTCTTTCAACTTTTCTCAACATTTTCCATATTTTTTCGAAATTTTCAACCTTATTCAACTTTTTTCGAGTTATTCATACTCTTTCAAATTTTTTCAAGTTATTCAACTGTTTCAACATTTTTCATCTTATTTCAACATTTTCCATATTTTTCGAATTTTTTGACATTATTTACACTCTTTTCGAGTTATTCAAACTCTTTCAACTTTTTCAAAATCTTTCAACCTCTTTCAAATTTTCTCAACATTTTCCATATTTTTTCGACTATTCCAACCCCATTCAACTTTTTTCGAGTTTTACAGCCTCTTACAACTGTTTCACAATTTTTCAACCTCTTTTTAAACTTTTTTCAACATTTTCTATATTTTTTCGAATTTTTCAACCTCATTCAACTTTTTCCGAAGTATTCAAACTCTTTCAACATTTTTCAACCTTTTTTCAACATTATTTAACTTTTTTCGAGTTATTCAAACTCTTTCAACTTTTTTTAACACGTTCCATATTTTTGGAATTTTTCAACCACATTCAACTTTTTTCGGCTTTTCAACCTCATTCAACTTTTTCCGAGACTTTCAACTTTTTTCGAGTTTTTCAATCTCCTTCAACTTTTTCAACACTTTAATATACTATCGAGTTTATCAAACTTTTTCACCTGCTTCAACCTCTCTCAACGTTTTTCAACATTTTTCATATATAATCAACTTCTTTCATATTTTTTTAACTTGTTTTCGGGTTTTCAACCCCTTCAATTGCATTACATTTTTTCGACTTTTTCAACCTCAAAGCGAAAAACCGAGCTTGATCGGTCTCCTGGTACTGTATATAAATAGGTAATGTCTTAAAGGTTACACCACTTTTTCTCAGCCATAGCACAACATAATCGCTCAATTTTTTTTTGTTGGGAAAGTTGTGAAGAGAAGGGGGGACATGTATACTTTTTTTTATAATAGTAGGCGGTGCCACGCCCCTTAAAAGGAAAAACGTTTCCACGGCTAAACTAATGGACCGATTTTGATGAAATTTTGTTTGAAGATAGATTTAATCCTAAGAAAGATTATTAGAAACTCTGATTTCTAAAGTAGGGCGTGGCATCGCCCCAAAGAGGAAAAAACGGTATCACGCCTGTGCCACTACACAGATTTTGATGAAATTCGGTATGTAGATAGATTGAGTCTTAAGTAAAAATACATTTTTTAGTGGGCGGTGCCACGCCTCATATAGGAAAATACGCCGTTACTACTAAACTAATTGACCGATTTTGATGAAATTTTGTAATGATATAGACTGAACCCTGAAAAAGATTTCTAAAAACAAAAATTTTTTTAGGAGGCGTGGCATCGCACCTAATGGGAAAAAACGCTATAACGGCTGTGCCACTACACCAATTTTGATGAAATTTGGTATGTATATAGATAGAATCTTATGTAAAAATATATTTTTTTAGTGGGCGGTGCCACTCCTCTTACAGGAAAAAAAATTGTTACTACTAAACTAACAGACCGATTATGATGAAATTTTCTTAGGATATAGACTGAGCTCTAAAAAAGATTTCTAAAAACTAAAATTTTTTTAGGAGGCAGCACTTCCAACTGGAAAAAGCGTTTTCACTACTAAACTAATGTGCCGATTTTGATGGAATTTGGTACATAGATAGATTGAACCCTGAGGAAAGCTATTTGTTTTAAAGTGGACGATACCAACCCCCAGTCGGAAAATATGTGTCCACAGCTAAGCTAATGAACCGATTTTGATAAAATTTGGTATGGAGACAGATTGGAAAAGAAAGAGATAGTCGTAGGGATATATTAATATGATATGTACTATGACTTACATTTTTGGAGCGATGACAAAAAATTACTCTTTCCAGTTCAATTTTTTAGTACTATTAGGGAAAGTCCATAAATTACGTGAGTCAAAAAAGGGGGGGAAGGGGTCCGGAAAAATCTCATCAAGTCTCACAAAGAGGGGTTCAACAAAAATCTCACGTCAGCTTTTTAATGTAGAGACTAAGCATTATTATGGCAGATAACATTTAATAATTACAAGGCAAGTCTCATGGAAGGGAGGGGGGGGTCCCGTCAGAACTCACCAAATCCCATCAAGGGGAGGAGCGGGGGGGTCCAAATTTTCAAAAATACACCTCACGTAATTAATGGACGGCCCCTAATCGAATCTTAGAGTTGAGACATTCAACAGCTTCTTACTCTTTGTTTGTGAGAGAGTGAGGATTATCTATACATAAATAGGCAATTGCAAAACGGCTCCATCCTGCCATAACACAACATAATCGCTTAGTTTTTTTTTTGTTGTAAAGGTTATGAAGAGGACCAGTGCAGAATGTGAATTTTTTTTAATAGTAGGCGGAGACATGCCACGCGGTGAAATTTGGTTTGGAGAAATGGAAAATGGACCGATTTTGATCAAATTCAGAAATAGATTGAACCCTGAGGAAACGTATTTGTTTTAAAATGGAGGGTGCCACACCTTCAATAGGAAAATATGTTTTCACAACTTAACTAAGGGACCGATTTTGATGAAATTTGGTATGGAGATAGATTGAAGCTTTTTTTTATGTGGGTGGTGCCACGCTCTTAACAGAAAAATATGTTTCTTTAGCTAAACTAATTGACTGATTTTGATGAAATTTGGTATGGAGATATGTATATTGAACTCTAAGAAGATATAGATATAGGGATGACAAAAATAGCGGTTGAATTTCAACCACTGGGCGAACTCCAGTTTATAAAAAACAACACAAAATTTCCATTCTAAGAGACACAAGATTTCCATACTAAAAGAGAAGCTTATTGAAGTTTATGACCGGTGCTGCCCAGAGAACGAGCAGGCGCTCAAAGAGCGTAAAAATGAGAAAGAGCAGGCGCTTAAAGAGCGTTAAAAGCGTGCACGTATACAGAATTGATGATCAAATCATCATCACATTCTTATTGTAAGCGCGTTTGTTTGTGGTAGTGGGCACCACTGGTTATGACCCCTACACACTAGCTTTATCTCGGGATTTACAATGTTTGGGCAAATAAGTTCTCAGAGTAAACGCTGCAGGAAAGTATTTTTTTGAATAATTAGGGGGGCGTTCAAGTATTACGTAACGCAATTTTTAAAGATCTTTGAAAGTAATGCGCTGTTATTTATTTATATAATAAATATAATATTTATTGCTGTAGCTAATCTAGAACTCGTTTCATTATGCACACCTAATTTCAAATCACCCCTTGTTTGACACCTCCTCCCGCCCCTGTACCGCATCGTATCGTTTTATAAATTGCGTTACGTAATACTTGAACGCTCCCTAGTTTGAGTAGACTCTAACTCAAAATCCTAGCCTCAGGTTGTAATCCTAGGCAAGAATCAACGATGAAGGTATGGAGTTTTCCAAACACGTTTTTAAATCTAACTAAAATGCTTTTTTGAGTTTTTCAATTAAATATTTAATTTTAATATTTTATAAATTTAATAAGTGATCCAAATCCAAGAATGATAGAAAAGAAGATTACGCATTGCGCATCTCCGTTATTTTTCATGTCATTTTTGAGCGTCATCTGGTGGACGGTTACAGTTGCCGTGGTATAAGAAATCTATACTTTTTTGCTACTAATGTTCCCAAAAAAAATACTAATTACTATTATATAATCATATTATAAATTTTGAACAAAATTGTGTTTTCCGGTATTGGAACTACTCTTTTGATACTTCTAAATTTTTTAATTGGAAAATAAGCTCAAGCTAAGAATTCAATAAGTAGATGTGAAAACAAATATATCGAAAAGTGCCTTAAAAAAGACTTTTCGATGGACTTAGGCATGATTTGAATTTATTGTATACATTAAGCTTATTTTATAGCAGAAGTGTGTATTCTTTCGGAGCTAGGATTTATTTTCGAATAAGACTCCACTGATGAAGTCAACAAAAAATTGACGAAACTTTGGGACAAAATTGACTAAATGAATTTTTAGTGCAATTACAATCCACTGGTCATAAACCTCTACATACCGTAACTAAGACTTGTTGTTGTTGTTGTTTGTTCTATCATAAATACAATATTGTAGCGAAATTTGGTTTATGCTAGAAAAACTCTTGAAATAAATACCAACAAAAGAAACTAAACGATATTAGCACCATCTAGCGCAAAGTGCAGTTCTTGTACTAAAAATAATAAACCGAACAGACGCTGCAGTAAACAATAAAAAGTCGACAACCGAGAGAAATTATCGCCGTCGTACAACGTACCACGCCATCTAGCATAATAGCTAGCTCAACGTCAGTGCGCCATGCTGGTGAATTGTGGATAGTGGTAGAATGCACGCTACAAAGTAGCACTGGTAGGTGGTAGATAATGGTAGAATAGATTATTCGAGAAAGTGATGCCTGTAGTATAAAAGGGTGTCATTTGAGTTTTCGGACACAGTTGTATCTAAGCAGTGAGGTGGAACACTTGAATTAAAGCAATAAAGTGAATACAGTGTAATCCGTAGTAAAGTAAAACAGTTTTCTATACAGTGTTAAATTAATATTAGAATTTGAACGTTAATAAAATAAACCATTTTATAACTAAATAAGTTTGTGTGTTTTTAATTGTTACACAATCCAGTGATCGAACTCAGAAAAGTGTGAGAGATCGAAATTATCGTCAAAGAGACAGAAATTTCGTAACAATATTTACATAAGTATAAATGTTACAATTTTTGAGATTTAATGTTATGGATCTTACAACAAATAAATTCTAATTTAACAATAAAGATAATCACTTAAAATAAAATAATATTTTATAGGAAGTTCACAATAAGTCTGGATGAATGGGAATCTTGTGGTCGGCTTCTTAATAGGGACTTAGAGGAAAATGTTTATAAAAGAAAAAGTTTATAAAATTAATTACCTGTTTTAGAATTTGTATTTTATTACTTACAGCAAGATCAACATATTTTTACAAATTTTGCAAATAAATAACGATGAAATGGTTAAATATAGTAATAATATAAATCAAACTAAATATTGAAGTTGAACTCACAATAAATTCTACAGTAAACGTCCAATATAACGAACTAATTAATGCACGGGTCAGTCGTAAAATCGAAGAATTTGTTATGTAGGAGTGTTTTTACTGAAGAAAATGGCTGTTGTTTACGCCATATATAATTGCGATCACTTTTAATGGTATTCCTTTCTTACCACCCTCAATTATTTTGACTTTTTCACTTAACGTAAGGCGCTTGCATTGAAGCGGAATAATTTCAACACAATGATCAAATTTATATTACTGAAAAAGTCAACGAAAACGACGCCAAAAAAAAAGAAAAGTTATTCCTAGGAAAAAAAACAGCTAGATGAATTAAACAGCGTTCGCTATTTAGAACAGTGAAAATCAATTGCGTTCTTAATTTAGAGGCACCAATGGAAAAAAGTGCAATTTAAAAAACCGTTCATTAAAATGGAAATTCGTTATATTGGACGTCTACTGTATATTTTCATATAAGCTTAAATGTAGTTGAGGTACTTGGTGCAAAAATATAAAAATGCAACCGTAATCGTCCACCAGATGACGACATGCGCAGAAGATTTCCATTTTTCAACTCGGAATGCGTATAGCTCTATTACCGATGGCGATTCGCCTGAATTTGTCGATTCGCCACGGATGGCTATGGCTCTGTATTATGGTTGGCGAATGTACACGTTCGCCTACAAAACAATGCTGCCAAGTTACAAAACAGAAATTGACGTCTAAGAAACTTCAAACCTGAAGTCCTTCTGCCAAATTAGGAACACAAATTGACAGCTGAAAAACTTCAAATTTGAAATCGTGAAAATTTTGAACATTTAATTTTTACAAGTGAAAAAAAATAAAATTAAAATGATAAGCAATATGGACTTATTTTTTGAAGACAGCTATGAGGTTGTGGATAGCAATATTCAAAGAATGCGGCGGAACATTAGGGAGAGCTCGAACTGCCTAGCCGGCTGTAAGCAAATTCATTTCTTAAATATTGACAAGAAATATATGAAGAAATTGTGTTTTCCAGATTTGGATTAATTAAGAAGCGTTTGTGTATTTATTGGAAACAATGGAAACCCCATTCGGATTATTCGGTCGTAGTACCGTAATTCCAACTTTTCACATCACGCGTGGGTGGTCCTAGCGAATTTATCTCAATTGCGAGTTGATCCCACATATCCTTGTTGGTCTTATTATTCCTCCATAAGCTTTACTAGTTTATGAAACTGCTTGTGCTTTCCATGATTGCCATATCTGTAATTTTTGTAAGATTTTTCAAATTTTCTCTATCACAACTTATTGTAAAATTTTTCAAAAACTTATTCAAATATTTGTCACACATAAATTCTATTCGCCCGATTTAGACATTTCTGGCGAACGAAAGTTAAGCGACTCGCTATAAGTAATATGAACATTTTTGACATTCGCGCAGTTTTGACGTTTGAGGCGAAACAACAGGGCGACTCGCAAGCCGTAATACCAATTTAGGCGATTCGCCTAATTTTTCAGGCGATTCGCCATCGGTAATAGAGCTAGTAATCTTCTATTCTATCATTCTTGATCCAAATCAGTTTGTTTTTCTTTTTTATACCCTACACCGAGGGTATATTCACTTTGTCCTTCCGTTTGTAACACATAGAAGGAGCCGTGACAGGTATAGACAAGTATATATATTCTTGATCAGCGTCACCACCTGAGTTGATTTAGCGATGTCCGTCTGTCTGTTGAAATCAGGTTTACGGGAAAACCAAGAAAGCTAATTGAATGAAACTTTCACACACAGGTCACATCTTCTTGCAGGCATCTTGCTATTGAAAATGGGCGAAAGCGGTTCACCGACACGCCTACTGACCATACTCTATGTATATTTACTAGAGCGGTTCAAAATAAAAACTTTTCGATTTTTTCACGATGTGTCAGCGGATTACAGTAGCCTTATATGTCTGGACAAGGCCCATTACTAGGATTAAGGTTAATATTGAAAACTGGATTAGCGCCCTCTGTTTTAAGTAAACAACCCATTTTCCAAAATATTGATTTAAAAAATGGTGCAAGTGACAGACGCTATGTAATTTACCAACAAAGTGGGTATGGTTTTCGGGAAACTATCGATCGGGGAATTCAAATCCGTGATTCTGATGAATTCTTTCTTATAAAAAAACTGTTAATTGACCGGATAAAAGTAAAAAAGTACCGATTTTCCACCTTCTAGCTGCAACACCTCAAATATTATGTTTTCGCCGATCCCATGGTACACCATTTTTAATGAACTGATATTCCCTTAAATGAATGCCGAAACCACATATCATTATCTTATTTTAAAACAAAGATATCTGCATTTTTCTAAATTAACAGACCTGATTTTTTTCGAATCGGAGTCGACAAATTTGCATATTAAGGTGATTCAATTTTGTTTATTTCAAACAGTTACTATCAAACGGGGAATTCGAATCCGTGATTAGTTTTTCTTCTTCTTCTATTTTTCTTACAAAAAAATTGAAAATTGAACGGAAAAAAATGAAAAAATTCCGATATTGTACTTTAAAGTTGCAAAATCACCCCATATTATTTTGCTGCCGATCCCGTGTTACATCATTTTTAATGTACTGTTATTTGCTTAACAGAATGCCGTAAACCGCATATCATTTTCTTATTTCGAACCCGAGATATCTGCATTTTTCTAAATTAACAGAACTGACATAATTTGAATTTTTGAATATTTTAGAAAAATCTATAGAATAGTTCAATTATGGCAGTTCTGTAATTTGGAAAAATGCAGATATCTCGGGTTTGCAATAAGGAAATGATATGCAGTTTACGAAAAATATGGGGTGATTTTGCAACTTTAAAGTACAATATCGGATTTTTTTAATTTTTTTCCGGTCAATTTTGAATTTTTTTGTAAGAAAAAAAGAAGAGGAAGAAAAACTAATCATGGATTCGAATTTCCCGATTGATAATAACTGTTTGAAATAAAAAAAAAAATTGAATCACCTTAATATGCAAATTTGTCGTCCACGATTCGAAAAAAACCAGGTCTGTAAATTTAGAAAAATGCAGATATCTTTGTTTTGAAATAAGATAATGATATGCGGTTTCGGCATTCATTTAAGGGAATATCAGTTCATTAAAAATGATGTACCATGGGATCGGCGGTAACATAATATTTGAGGTGTTGCGGCTAGAAAGTGGAAAATCGGTACTTTTTTACTTTTATCCGGTCAATTATCAGTTTTTTTAAAAGAAAGAAAGAAAAAGAAGAAAATCAAATCACGGATTTGAATTCCCCGATCGATAGTTTCCCGAAAACCATACCCACTTTGTTGGTAAATTACATAGCGTCTGCAACTTGCACCATTTTTTAAATCAATATTTTGGAAAATGGGTTGTTTACTTAAAACAGAGGGCGCTAATCCAGTTTTCAATATTAACCTTAATCCTAGTAATGGGCCTTGTCCAGACATATAAGGCTACTGTAATCCGCTGACACATCGTGAAAAAATCGAAAAGTTTTTATTTTGAACCGCTCTAGTAAATATACATAGAGTATGGTCAGTAGGCGTGTCGGTGAACCGCTTTCGCCCATTTTCAATAGCAAGATGCCTGCAAGAAGATGTGACCTGTGTGTGAAAGTTTCATTCAATTAGCTTTCTTGGTTTTCCCGTAAACCTGATTTCAACAGACAGACGGACATCGCTAAATCAACTCAGGTGGTGACGCTGATCAAGAATATATATACTTGTCTATACCTGTCACGGCTCCTTCTATGTGTTACAAACGGAAGAAAAAAGTGAATATACCCTCGGTGTAGGGTATAAAAAAGAAAAACAAACTGATTTGGATCAAGAATGATAGAATAGAAGATTACTAGCTCTATTACCGATGGCGAATCGCAAAACTGTTGAACAACTCATTCTTGTTGCTGTTACGAGCGAGCTTCAGTTTTTCATATTGAAAATTTCACAAAAACAAAAGACAAACAGAAGCCATGAGTTGTTCAACAGTTTTGTTTAAACTTGAATAACTCCGAAACTAATGAACCGATTTGAATGACAAAAACGTCATTTGATTGCTTACGAGATGAGGAAGAGAATCAAAAACTTAAAAGTACTGAAAACTGCAATCAGATGGCGCTATAAGCATTTTGAATAGTTTTAACTACTTCAAATAAAAACTCGCGTGCTCGAAATTCATTGTAGCCATATGTTGTAGTGGACTTTTTTGCTTAAAATTTGACGAACTTTCTGAAAAATAGAGTTTCCGGACTAAAAAATATTTCTCCATACAATTTAATCCGCCCTAATGTATATACATACATGTATATATTATACATATATAAACATACTTATATACATTAGGGCGGTTCTTAAGCCCACTTTTTTGCGAAAATCAAATAAAAAAATTTTAAAAATTAATTTAAAATTTTTATCTTAACCCCTACGGACCCAAATTCAAAATGAAATTTGACCTAAGCCGACATTTTTTTAATAGGGTCCGATTGAGGGGGAGTCCTTAATTTTTTTTCTTAAGAACCACCCTAATATACATACATACATATAGATGGAGCTAAAGAAGTATATACAGTGTTGGAAAAAATAATAGGGACAAACGCAGCAGAATATTTATTATTGGAATATTTTTTTATGTTACAATCTGTTTTTAATGGAATTGACTGTAATGTTACGTTATTCAATGGGACTTAATTTAGCAAAATCAGACAAGTTTGAAAGCGCACACATTTTGCATAGAAGCGTCTTGAATTTGCACAGTTCATATTTTAGCTGGAAAAAATAATAGGGACAAAATATGATTTTGGACAAAGTCTATTAATAAAAGTGATCTTAAGTGGTAAGTTGTATTTTAGAATGATAAAGTAACCAGTAAACACTTTATATGTGAACTCTTTACTTACTTGCTAGATTTTATCGATATTTATTGGAAATGGGTCGTGGAAAACATTGTTCCCAAGCTTAAAGAGATGCTTTTAAAAAGTTGGGAAAATCAAGCCAAAAATTCGAGATATGGCCAGTATAATGGAGTGCTCTTAGGACGTGATTTGCAATGCTCTGAAATGAGTTGCAAAAAGAGAGAGCAGATTAAGAAATCCAAGATTTCACCAACTTCGACAAATGTTTTGGATCATTGTCGTGCATAAATTCCCATTGAAGAGGCATTTCCTCTTCTGAATAAGGCAACATTGTAGAACTAAATATGTTTACGTAATCTGAATAGCATATATTGTCTTTTATCCAAAAAATTTGAGATTTGGCCGACTCCAGCCGCCAAAGAGGAACCCACTTATCATTATAGATTCGCCACCATGTTAAACAGTGTATCTCGAATCGAATTCCGCATTTGTGGGTCGCCTAACGAAGATTTTTCCGTCAGAACCAAACAAATTAATTTTGGTTTCGTTAGACCTAGACCAAAGTACAAAATCTTCAAAACCAAAATTAATTCGCTCCACTTAATGTTTCTCTACTTTGCAAGGGGCCATACCAAGTACCCGTGCGCAAGGTCCGGTATCTTTGTGATATGTATTTTTTTTTTAACAATGGAACTAATCGTGGATTCTGGGCACTCAAATTGGTTTCCCTGAGTCTTCTTTTAACTGTTTCTACTTTCGCTGCTATATAAAGCACTTCCTTTATTTCCGTAGCAGGCAAAAACGGATTATGTTTCGAAAGCCCTATTGAACAATTCACGTCCCGAGAGGACATGGAAAGCTTTCCGATCCAAACTTTTCGCTTATTTGTGTATTTCATCGTATTCGAAACCATTTTCACAAAACATCCAATAAAATTTTAAATTTCCTCAAAAGTCTTACCTTGCGAAATGAAATTTTTTAATAATTCTACATTACTCTGGCGTAAAATGCTTTCCACGGCCCACTAAAGTGTAAAAACTTGAAAAAATCATTGCAGTATAATAAAAAAATAATAGAACTTACTTTTTACAAACAAATTTTTTTGATAATAGTAAATACCTAATCATCAGAAGTAAAGGAGTTGAACAGTGCTATTATTTTGATCATTCGAAATTACAAATTAGATACAAACTAAAAATGTACCGTTATTTTGTGTACTTATCAAGTATGTATTCAATTGCATAAAAAGTAATGTGTCTAAACCTAAATACAACTATCAAACGTCTTTAAATGTGGGTCAACGTCTTGGAATATACTGTTTTAGGGGAGGCAATGTCATTTTGTCCGAGGCAGCTCAAGTGCTATAGATATGGAAACTATGAAGGCCGAAGTTGAAGGTCTGGCCGTACATACATAGGTGTAATTTTTGATCGTGTCCTTCAGCCGAGACCTCAACGAAACGTTCAACTTAACGCTAGGAAAATTATTCTTAAACATACCCCAATCTTCCGCCCAAACGTCATCATCAGTTGTATCATCATCGCTATATAAAAAGTCCATTGAATCATCTGTATTTTGTGCCGTCGTCAAAGTGCTATTGATTTCAGTGTTTTTCACCAACTTTTTGAATTCAATACGCTTTACAGCGACTTGTAAAACAGCTTCGTAAAATTCTAATAATTTTTTTTCACATTCCAAGCACATTAATGCAGAAGTCTCCGTATCTTCTCTAATATTATTTGGCAAGGAATCGGGTGACTCAAAGCATTTTATCAGCAAGTCCTTTATTGTAATGGCCGGCATTCCTATTTGATCTGTGGTAACATTTTTCCAACTTGCAGTATTTTTTCGACAAATCACGCAAACCACTAACATAATTTTTGTTTATTCGAAAAAATTGCACCTATTCCAAATATAAATAAAGATATGCAACACTTTTGCGCCAACATTTCTTACCCACACGCATTGATTGTCAAAGAATACGTGTGATTCGCTCAGAACAATGCTGCCGTATGTTGTAAATTCAATTGGTTGAAATTTGCTTCTAATTTGAGGTGTTATTGGGCGATCGAAGTATTTAATTGGAAGATTAATAATACATCATGTACATGTCGCTCTTACTTCGAGGCTGGCATAACTCAATAAACGTTATTTTTAAGTTAATGATGCAGAAATATCCGCCATTTCTTGTTTTATTTTGTGTGAAAAAATCAGAAAAGTATCTCAGAAACTTGCTTTGTGAGAAGAGTTTATGTTGACATACTTTTCATCATTTTTATATAAAAAGCAACTTATTGAAACATTTAAATGCGTTTTCCTCCCACTTTATGTTTTGTGAGTTATGCCAGTCTTGAAGTGAGCGATGTGTACTTAAATTTTAATATAGGCTTTTTTGTCATTTGACATACAAATCCCAATTCAGCTGACAGTGAGCTTTTGCATCGACTCACTATACCGTCGTAGAAATACCGAACTACTACATGATGCATTTCGCATTCACTAAGCTAAAAAACTACTCCGAAGTCATACGCAAGCTCTCAAACTCGGTGCGTGTGAATAGCGTAATACTTACATACATACTTCTCAAGTAGCTCAATCTATTCGTAATGAAAAATAGAGAAGAAACTCAGCAACAAATTTGAAAAGATTGGCATATGTTATGATTTCAACTTAAAGGAAAATGTTTACTTAAAATAGTCAAGTGTGAGCAAGTAAACTTTTAAAAATTTGGCAGATTTTGCCTAAAATGCAATAAATTTTGATTAAGGACTAAAAAAATTTAAATTTATTGGATGAAATACCCAAAGTAGTAAGGCCACTGCCTGTATAGTTACCAGACTGGATGAGTTCTTAGATGCACCAACACAGCCAAACAATTTTTTTTTTTTGGGCAAGTGTCAGAACTCAGCCGAGAGTTACTAATCTTGTCTCATCTTTGGCCCATGCATTTAATAACAAACAAATTCATAGTTGCCACACAACACCGAACGGTTACTAAATTTTTAGAACCACTTCACTTCTGTCAAAATATAATCTGCTTAGCCGTGCCTTTACCCTTTGACAGCCATTGGTACACCGGTGACCCTATTATCTTCGAGCTTTTCCTGAAAAACTATGGAATGGATTTTCATCATCAAGGTATCATTCAATAGAGGATGAATGTGGCTTGCAGAAAGTACCTAATTTATAAAGGAATATTCAAAATCTTAACTTTTTCTCCCCTATATTCTTGCTGGAATATTTTGAAGGTGGGTGGAGCTACAGGGTCAACATTTTTGCAAAAGTTACGGGCAACCTACTTCTTTCCAACGAAAAAAAAAAACAAACATAGTCTACTTCGACCACCCACGCGACCACCCGATCTGTTGGGACCTCTATGTCCCAATTGTCGTCAACGGTAAAAATCTAAGACATATTTTAGTTTTGTTGACGAGTTGATTTATTTGAAAAAAAAATAAGTTTATAATATAGTTTATTTTTTATGATAAATTTCGAAGCAATTTCTGTCTTTGGTGAAGCAAAATGGTTTTTTGCAAAAGGCACAAATAGAATTTGTTCGACGGTCTTTGCCTTGTTTGGAGCAGCCAATACATCTCTTACGTCCCAGTTCACTTTTGTAGAGATAATGACCGGACAGATTAGCGACCTCCACAAGTTTCAATCGCTTAGGTCCCTCTCCTACAACTACTGATGACGGTCTTTGGCGGTTGGTGAATGAATTGATCATTTGAATTGCTGCTAGCTGTGCGCGGAATTCCAATGCAGATATAGAAAATGGATCATTATTTGAAGTACAGATTTTGTTGTAAAAGCCATATCTTCTTCGTCCAATTCAAATACCCGTTCATCGTCATCGCTATCTTCGGCATTTATCAATTGAATGATTTCTTCCTCTGTGAGGTAGAATCTGCGTGATCTCGGCATTTTGTGACTGCAAAAGTCGAACTATAACAATATTACTAAAGCATATATAGAAAAAAGACATGAAACTTACGAAAATTTGATAAAATGCCTCACAAATTGTTAAGCAATAATAGGTTTGTTCGAACCAGATTTTGTGGTAAAAATTGAAAAGTGTCAAATCGCGATTTTCGAGAGAGTAAAAGCTAAAATTTCTCTGACTTCTCGAATCACCACAATTCTGGCTCGAACGGAAAAATAGGTAAAAATTGAAGACTGTCAAAAGTTGCGCGTATTTTGGTAAGCAAACAATGGCAGAGTTTAGGAGCTAAAACCAGCATCATAGTTGCATAACCGTTTGGTTAAGACATTCTGAATGCAAGGCGAGTGAAGCATTTTCGAGAATATTATTGAAATAACTTAAAAAGTAAATGTTCGATTTTAAAGTTTTCTGCCTGATGTTTATAGCTTCATAAATTATCTTGAACTTTGATTTATTTTAAATGCATAAAATGCATTTTAAAACAATGCTTAGGATAAAAATAAGAGGTTTGACGTTATGTAAATTTTAGCCAAAATTGTTTAGCCTAAACCAAAATAGACGAGACGAGACGTAACGAGTAAAGGCCCAACTAAACCATGCATCGCCTAGCGTAACCTACTGTCAAATTTGAACGAAAAGCCTGTCAGATGCTTAAGAAACTCAGAGAAGACTTTTTAGTGGCTATGTTGTACTTCGTTGAAGCGATGTAGCCATAGTTGGCAAGCGTGTGAAATATTCCCACAATTGCATACATTTTATTTCTTATATTTTCTAAATAAATTGAATTCATTCACAAAATGTTATTGAATGACATTTATTTAGATACTTAAAGCAATAAATATGTAATCCAGATATTGTTTTTACTAATTTTAAGAAAAAAATAAGAAAACAAAATTGCTTATTTTGTAATATGCGTGTAGATTGTGGGGAAAAGTATTGGCAAATGCAGCGCGTGGCATCACTGAATTGTCAATCAAATTGTTGTATGTATTGTGTGTGTATATTAAAATGCATATTTCTGCAACTGCACTCCAAGCCATTTCCTTCACATTCTTATTGCAATAAAATGCGTCTACTTTGTTGTATAAGCATCTTCTTTTCTCCTCATTTTCTATCAATTTCAAAATAAAAGTATTTTGCACTTCAGATTCCATTGCAAAATTTTTTTCTTATGTATACAATGCATAAACAGCTGATTCCGTACAGAAAGTGCGTTCAGTTTCGCTCTTTCCTTAAGCAAATGACATTTGTGGAAATTGAACGAAACTTTTTGTTAAGTACGTTGTAGCTTTGATATACGATTTGTGTGTATTCGCACACTTGCAGAAGTTGACTGCAGTCAAAGCGTGCATGGTTTAGTTGGCCCTTAAGTTCGAGTGTATGTAAACCAATGTTGATAGCCAAAATGAACCAACGTAATTGATCGAAAGTGAACGAAACATTTTGACGAGACGAGTTGTTCCGTAAGAACCGAACTTCAAAACGTTGCTACTCGTCATAACAGGTTTTTCGACTCGTTGGCTAGCGTAACATTTTGGGTTAAATGTCAAAACAGACGAAACGAGTGCAAACGTTCGTTCAATTGCTACCGTCTCGTCACGTCTATTTTGGTTAAGTCTTTTTATATTTTGAGTTAAACAGTTTTGTTGCATTATTTCTACTGAACACTACTTATGGTAGAAAAAAAAATTAAGTGTTTATAAACAAAGCATAAAAAAAACACTAAAGTTGTACAAGCGGGAATTCTTGACGAAAAGTAATTAAGTTTAAATTTTGTGTTTCGCATTTAATTATTGAATTTATTTCATGTGAGTATAAGGAGTGCAATTATTAAAGTGTTATTTGAAAAACGTAACATTTTACTTAAATTCTGAAGTGTAAATTAAATTACATATTATTAAAAAAAAACACTTTCGAGACTGCTTAAAATGTTATGCAGTTTTAGCAGCTTGTTAGTCCAGAAAAGTTCTGTACCAAGTTTTTTGTTCAAACAAAAAGTTATGTTCGATGGAATTGTAAAAACAAAAAAAAATTGGAACAACTTTGATTTAGCAATATTTTAGTAATAATTATCTGGTTGACTACCGTACAACAATTTAGGTGACATTCAGCTTTACGATTCCTTTTCAATAAAAAATCGCTCAGCTATTTAATTAAATAAATGAGACTATACCAAGAAATGTTTTGATTTCAAGCTTTTTGTTATGTTGCTCCTTCTTAACACAACCTTATAAGTGAAAAAAAAATCAACGCTGAAAATTATTTTATACTAGCATTACCCTGTGCGCATCGCCTCACCTCAACCGTGGTGTAGATTCGATGTGCGGTCTACGTGAATATTCTATTTAAAAAATACTTTTGTATGAGGACCACCCTTAGTATGCACCCAAAATAAAATTGTTACAACCTAAGCAGTGCCTCTTAATATAAAAACCACGTGATGTAAATTTCGTTAGAATCGATTAAGCAGTCTTCAGGAAAATGATATTTAAAAATATATTTTTATGAGGGCAACCCTAAATAAAAGTTTTGTAGCCTAAGCTATGCCTCTTAACATAAGAGCTACGTGGTGTAACTTCGGAGTGAATCGACTAACCTGTCTTCGTGAAAATTATATTTAAAAATATTTTTGTAAGAGGGTCACCCTAAGTATACACCCTGAATAAAATTTATTTGACCTTATCTGTGCCTCTTAAAACAGAAGCCACATGGTGTAAATTCCATGAGAATAGATTTGGCGGTCTTCGAGAAAATTATATTTAAAAAATATTTTTGTGTAAAGGCCACTCTAAATAAAAGTTTTGTATCCTTAGCTAAGCCTCTTAATATAAGAGTTACGTGGTGTAAATTCGGTGTGAATCGTTTAACCTGTTATCGTGAAAATGATTTTTAAAACAATTGTGTATGAGGGCCACCCTAAGTTTGAACTTCAAATAAAATTTTTACGATCTTATCTGTGCCTCTTAATATAAAAGCCATTTGAAGTAAATTCCATGAGAATCGATTTTGCGGTTTTTGAGGAAATGGTATAAAAAAAATTGTTGTATAAGGGCCACCCTAAATAAAAGTGCTGAAGCCTTAGATACGACTCTTAATATAAGAGCTACGTGGTGTAAATTCGGTGTGAATCGATTAACCTGTCTTCGTGAAAATGATATTTAAAAATATTTTTGTATGAGGGCCACCCTAATTTTGCACTTTAAATAAAATTGTTACAATCTAGTCCCTGCCTCTTAATATAAAATCCATTTCGTGTAAATTCCAAGAGAATCGATTAAGCAGTCTTTGAGAAAATACAATTTTTAAAATATTTGTGTATGAGGGCAACCCTAAATAAAAGTTTTGTAGCCTAAGCTATGCTTCTTAACATTAGAGATACGTAGTGTAAATTCAGTGTGAATCGATTTACTTGTCTTCGTGAAAATGATATTTAAAAATATTTTTGTCTGAGGGCCACCCTAAGTATGCACCCTAAATAAAATTTTTACCATAGAATCTGTGCCCCTTAACATAAAAGCCATACTGTGTAAATTTCATGAGAATCGATTTACCTGTCTTTTGGAAAATGCTATTTTTAAAATATTTTTGTATGAGGGCCACCCTAAATATGCACCCTAAATAAAAATTTTATAGCCTATGACACCCGCCTGATTAATACTAACATACTGTAAAAATTTCATCACGATCGGCTGGATAGTTTCCGTGTGCATAAGAGACAGACAGACAGACAGACAGACAGACGGACAGACAAAAAATGAATTTTATATAATAGATGGAAAGTATTTGACAGGTATAATTCAGACAGGAAATTTAATTTCCCTCGCATGCAAAAAGTGAGTCCCAGTCTCGTTGCCTACGGTTTTGACAGTCTTCAATTTTTAGCCACAAGAAATTTGTCTGGGTGAAAATTGAACTTATTTTTGGGAGGGGAAGTGATCAGCTGTTTCTTACTCTCATTTTTTCTCTCTCAAACACCACATTTTTTCTGGCTCGAACGCTTTTTGTGGTAAAACTTTATAAATATTTATAAATATTTACCTATTTTTTCTGGCTCGAACAAACCTAATATTTGTCACTCCTTTCGATACACTCGGTGTCAACAACTATTTTTCCCGCCAAAAGTGACACTCAGACCTCGTTATGAATGCATTCCAGAATGCGTTTGAATACGGCAAAAGTGAAAAAACAGTTGCATACATTTTTACTATTGACGACCATTGGGACATATAGGTCCCACGATTTTTCACACCTTTGCTGGTAAAATAATTTATATTTTGTAACACTTTTGTTTAGTAATTTGGGGTCGCTGAACACGAATCCGGTGTTGGATTTAAAAATTTTTCAGGGGTTCAGGAGCGGTCGTCAAAGGGTTAATGAACAAATTTCGTAGCATCTTCGAACGCTCCGAAGTGATTTTTGAGCTGTTCCTAGCATTCCGCTTTCCGAGTAAATCTACGAAGACTGTTTTTGTCAAGCTAGCTTCATACACCCAACGTCAGTTTCCACTGGATTTTATTGGATTCAATTGGAGTCATAATTCGAAATTGAGAATTATATTAAAAATATATAAAGCAACAAAGTATTTTGTTAAAGTTTAAAGTAATAACAATTTTTAATGATTAATAGGAACATTTTATATTATTTTGGAAAAAAGAAGACATGAGTATAAACAAAAAATACATGGATATTGCAAATATGTACGTTTGTTAAAATCTTTAAATATTACAAAGATTTCTTTGAATAATAAAAAAATAATCATTAATCTTAAAACTCAAATGAATATCGTGTTGGCCATCGTACTGCTTCAATTATGGCCTAATGCGTCTAAGCATTGACGAATTCAAATTTGCAATATCCTTTTGTCCTATTTCATTCTGTCACACATGAGAATAACATTTTTCAAACTTTTTTAAAGTTGAAGGCTGTTTTTCTCTAATTTCCTCAATTCCCCAATTTGAATTTGAAGAAGCAACATAATAAAAAGCTTAAAGTCAAAACATATTTGGTAAATGCTCATTTATTTATTAAATAGTTGACCAATTTTTAATTGAAAAGTAATGGTAATCCTTGATTATCACCTAAATAATTGTACGGTAGTCGACCAGATAAATAACCTTCAGTATTTATTTAAAAAATCGATTTGGGAATTCTCAACGTTTAACGTATTTTAGAAAATCTATATCCCCGACTTCCGATGTCTATATCTCCGAAACTAAATTCGCTCCCAACTTCTGGTTTCAAATTCGTTTTCAGTATTAAAGGCCTCGTAAGAAAACAATGATTAAATAAAAAAAGAAAAGGAGACGGGCTTCTTTTGAAAAAGTTTGAAAAAGGCTGAAAAGGAAAATTTGGAATCAGCCGAAAAAAAAGTGTTGGAAAATGTTAAAACAGTTGAAAAAGGTCGAAATATATTGAAAATGTTAACAAAAAATTGAGAGGTTGAAAAACTAAAAACGTTGAGAGAAGTTGAAAAATGTTGAAACATTTGATAATCATTAGAAAAATAATTGAAAAGGGTTGAAAGAGTCTAGAAATTATGAAAGATACTGAAAAAGTCGAAGATATATTATGTTTACGTTATTAGTGTTATAGAGTTCATTAATATTGTGGGCCTTGCCATGCCCTACAACAAGTTTTGCCAGTATACTGACCTAGCTTGTATTGATGACTGCTTGTTTTATGAAAGTCGTAGGTGTCGTTTTCGAGTAACATTGAATCATATTTTTCAATTACTGAAAAGTGGCACGCCTACTTTTGATACAATCTAAGAAATATATGATCAGCATCCGTTTATCAAATTTTATCACAATGTCTTGCATTGTTTGTGATATATGACGTTATAAAAATTAAAGTTTATGGCAGTGCCACGCCCCTGTAATAAGCTTAAGAAACTTGTAACCCAGCCACTCATAATTTTGTTCACAAGTGCACCAAGCCCCCAAGTACATCAAAATCGCTGCAACTTTTTTCAAAAAGGTTTGGCCATATATACATATATGGGCGGTAGGTGTGTCCATGATCGATTTCGCATATTTTAAATCACAATAAGTTTGTATCGATGTGTGGACCGTGTGCTTGCTTGGTTTTCGAGTAAACGTGATTTTCAGACAGACCAACACACAGACGGACATGGCTAAATCGGCTCAGATGGTGACGCTGATGAAGAATATATATTCATTTATGATTCCTGATTTACCAGGAAAACAAAAATCACCAAAATTTTATTGGAGAGCTCGAAAATGCTGTGCATTTAACTTTTGAAAATAGCTTATATATTAAGAGATTACGTATGGAAATGGCTTTTTTGAAACTTTGGGGCTAAATATTTCAAAATTCACCGACAATCCCAAAATCTTAAGCTTTCAGCTGAATAAACAGATTGAGTTTTTTCACGGGAAACATTTTCTGATAGCACAATGTGATGATTCAACTTAAAAAAATTAAATAACTTCTTAATTTAAATGCTATTTTATTTCCTTATTTTATTCCACGTATTGACAAATATTATCTTTGCAATGCTGTTCATAAGTTGCCCGATTTGAAAACGACTTTGCACATGCGTTGCACTTAACGCGGTGTCGGCGCGTACTACCAGGTTTTTCGTGTTCTCGTATATGTACTTTCATATTGTAAACTTGCGAAAAACGTTTACCACATATGGGACAACTGTGCGGCTTGGCACCAGTATGCGTAAGCATATGTCTGTTCAAATGCGCTCTTGTACGAAATTTGAATCCACATATTTCACAGGTGATTTCTCGTACATCATCATGTATTTTTTTGTGTTTCTGCAAGGCAACTTTGTGAACGAAACGTTTTTCACACACATCACACTGGTAATTCATTTCACCCGTATGCCAAGCCATGTGATGCTTCAGGTACACTTTCAAATGAAACGCCTGACCACACACATTGCAAACGAATTCTTTGATTTCCCTATGCGTAAGCTTATGGCTTTCAAATCCAGTAGTGGAGAAAAATGTTTTACCACAGGTATCGCATACATAACCTGCGTAATGATCCTTACGTCGATGTGCATTATATTTTTGCTTACTTTCAAACTCCAAATCACATTCAGTGCATTTGGCAACGTATATTTTTTGTGAATTCTTGATCCGTTTTCTTTGTCTTTGTTGTAAGCGGTTAGAGACCTGTTCTTCCTCTTTTACTTCTTTTGCGTCTGCTGTACTGATAGGTTCAATTTCAATAACATCGGCAAATATACTGCTACTTTCACTCCCTGCTTCTATTTTGAGGTCTGAATCGTCCAACATTTTGGAATTCATTAAAGCTGGCATATCCTCCAAAATAAACTCGTCCTCGCCATCTTCAATAAATGTATAATATTAGTAACAAAAACAAGTATACTTTCGCTCCCATTCGCTAATTTTGTTTTTATTATTTTTCAGAGGATATAGTGTTCAAAGCAAAAAATAAAATTAAAGAACAAAACTATCGGACGGATGTTTTTTATTTCTAAAGATCAGTAAAATTTTGGTAGCCTTGTATTCATATCCAAAATACCCATATTTATATCATATGAATGAAAATTCAATAAGCTACAATATTGATTTTTTTCAACCATTGACAGATCTTGACCGAAAAACCGTTTTTTTTTTTTTAATGTGGTATTAGCCCAAAAAATCTTTATCCATGCCCTATAAAACGATGTGATATTTGTAGTAAATTTTTTCGTAAGAACTCTCTTTTAATGCAAAACAAAAACAAATTAGTTCAATAAATTCTATGGAAAACTTTGAATTTATGGCCAATACCAACAATAGCAATAAATTCTCTTCAGTTGACACAGAAAGACTATCCCAGTGGCAAATATATTATAAGCAAAGAGATGGTCACTTTGTAGGTAGTTTGGCTACATCTGTTTATGCAATGTGTCAACATCATTGCTTAAAAACAGGCTGTGTTGTTTTGCGAGATGCGTACTACTCCACTACAAAAAATTGGCGAGTGGAAGCTGCAATCAACTTATGTAAGCCCAAATGGACTTTTAGAAAACTACCTGTGAAACTATCCATGTAATCCACATATTCAATTTTAATGTAATCGTCACATTCAATATCAACTTCTTCACCTGCATTCACTGCTCCTTCGCCCTCTTCAATATTTAAAATCGGTGTTTCTTCCTCAGGTGACCAACCTTCATTTGGCTGCGCTTCCTTGTTTGTTTCTGTTTTTCTTATTAAGTTGCTTAGATCAAATTTAATTTTTTTCATCATCAAGGAGGCTTTGTAGTAAATCAGAAGTTTACCAGTGCATTTTACACAAATGTTATTCTGTTTGATTCCATTTATAACATCCTCGCCTTGTACAAAATCTTGGGTGCACTCATGGATAAGATCAGTTATTGCTACTGGTGGATCACCAATACGTTCTTTGAAAATATTTATTTCAGTTTCATAGGAAAATTTGCAAATGCAACAAGAATGCATTTTTGAAATTTAATTACTTAAGTTTACGCAAAAGAACAAACAAACGTTTTGTTTTCACCGAAATGTACGCTGTCAGTTTAAAGTGTTGTCATATTCTCAATTTATTTAGAAAGGGCATTATGGCCACCATGGCTGTCAAACAATTTCACTCATGTCAATAATCAAGAATGATGAAATAAAGATTGCGGCATGCGCATGATTGACGTCAGTGTTGAATATCCAAGAGTTGCCAACCTTATGCTCTGTGAAATCACGTCTTATACAGTCGTTTCTATGTTGACTTGTATCAACAATAATTGAAATTCGCTATATATGTATGTTATCATTATTATATTTTTAAATTCATTTATGAATAATTTGGGTATTCATCTAAGCGCGCAAAACCCTCGCAAACTGTGCACGAACTGTCAAAAATCGTATGGAAAGTTTTTTGAGCAAACTAGAAATGTTTCCGAGACAATTTGGTAGCGAAAACTAGCGCTGCTAATTGTGCAACTCGACAAAGCTTTTACCATCCTGCTTTCCGAAGAATTGCAGTATTGGTAAATCGACTACAGCGATTACTAAAGCGCTTTTTTTGATTTAACTGCATGTAATTTTTTGATTCAATAAACAAAGTTTGGTTTCAATAATTTAGTATGTAATTTGTTTTTCTATTCAATAGCCTTAAATTTATACGAAGTGCTAAGGCATTGTAGCGAAATTTGGTTTACCCCAGAAAATTCTCGAAATAAAAACCAACAAAAGAAAACTAAACGATACTAGCTAGCATCACTGGCCGTATAAATACTTTTACACCATCTAGCGGCCAAGTGCAGTTTTTGTAAATAAAAATTAAATTATCGGCGTCGTAAAACGCCATCTAGAAGGTATTGAATTATTCGAGAAAGTGATTGTGAACTCCACGCCAATACGCCATTTAGAAGGTACTGGATTATTCGAGAAAGTGATGACTGTAGTATAAAAGGTTGTCATCTGAGTTGTCGAGACACAGTTGAATTCAAACAGTGAAGCAGAACAGTTGAACTTAAGCAATAAAGTGAAGCAGTTGTTTTTAAGCAATAAAGTGATACAGTTAATTTTAAGTAGTAAAGCAAGACATTTGAGTTTAACACAGTGGATTTTAAGTAATAAAGTAAAACAGTTGTCCATACAGTGCCAGATTAATATTAGACTTTGAATGTTAGTGAAATAAACAATTATAACGTGTAAAAACTAACTTTTGTGATTTAAATAAACCATTTTATAATTAAATAAGTTTGTGTGTTTTTGATTGTTACACAATCCAGTGATCGAACTCAGAAAAGTGTAGGAGATCGAAATCATCGTCTAAGAGACATGAATTTCGTAACAGTATATTAATATTGAAAATAAAATTGAGTATGATATTGTTTTTAGCGACTAATTTCTATTAATTATAGCTATACATTTTTTCAATGAATTTGCAGTTATTAAGTAGAGACAAATATTCCTGTAAATTTTTAAAAATTGATCAATGCTATTTTAATCAACAAACATGACAAAGATAACTATGAATGGATCAGGTTAACGTGGTAATTACCTGATAATTAAAAAAAATAATACAAATATTAAATGATGAGGCTATGTATATATCAATACATATGTATAGAGTAACTTCGGATATTGTGATGTAGGCATTTTTGTATTTTAAATTACACGTTACTTTTATAGCATAGCTTCTACTTCTTTAGGTATTATGGTTTGTTGATGAATTGTGCAGTATATTACGACTTCGGAGCTCTAGAGTAGCGGTCACAAAGGATTTTATTTCAAGAGTGCAACAGCAATTACAACAAAAGACCAACAACAAATCGTTGGATACGATACAATAAGGAATTATTAACATACAAAAACACATGAAAGCAACAACGCGCATGCCGCTAGCGCACACGGCTGCGCACCAGTTCATGTATACACCGTTAAAATGTTACTTGTTATGAATAATGTAATTTTATATGTGCACAACTTGTTGCTAGTCAGAATACATTCTGATTTATCCAGATCACACCGCATTGAGGTAGCTGTTTTCGAGTCCTTTCAATTCTTATTTCATTCAATGCTTTGCATATAATTGGGACGGGGTCGGGAAAGCGGCGACGATTACACGCTGTCAAAAATTATAACATACTTGATCATGTGAAACTGAACATAATTGCAACGTACGACTGGCAACCTGCCGACGGGTACCCGGCGATTTAGAACAGTGACCGGTAGCCCATCTGGCCGCGGTCAAGTGAAGAGCATAAAGGCCCAACTAAACCATGCATGTCTTGACTGAAGTCAGCTTATGAAAGTGTGCGAATACACACAAATCGTATATTAAAACTACAACGTACTTAACAAAAAGTTTCGTTTCCTTAAAGAAAGAGCGAAACTGTACGCACTTTCTGTACGGAATCAGCTGTATACATAAAAAAAATATGTTTGCAATGAAGCCAGAAGTGGAAAATCCATTTGTTTTGAAATTAATACAAAATGTAGAAAAAAAGAATATGTTTATACAGTAAAATTTTATTGTAATCGAAATGTAACGGAAAGGCCTTGGAGTGCAGTTTGATTGACAATTCGGTGATGCCACGCTCTGCATTTGCTTATACTTTTTCCCACAAACTGCACCAACATTGAAAAATTAGCTATTTTACTTAATTTTTATACCCTACACCGAGGGTATATTCACTTTGTCTCTCCGTTTGTAACACATCAAAGGGGGCGTGGCAGGTATGGAAAAGTGTATATATTCTTTATCAGCGTCACCACCTGAGTCGATTTAGCGATGTCCGTCTGTCTGTCTGTCTGTCCGTTTGTTGAAATCAGGTTTGCGGGAAAACCAAGAAAGCTAATTGAATGAAACTTTCACACGCAGGTCACATCTAATTGCAGGCATCTTGCTATTGAAAATGTGCGAGATCGGTTGGCGGACACGCCTACCGCCCATACTATATGAATATTTACCCAGGCCAATTTTGAAAAAAGTTGCAGCGATTTTGATGAAACTCGGTGATTTGGTGCACATGTGAACCAAATTAGGATTAGACTGGGTTTTAAGTTTCCAAAGGGTCATACAGGGGCGTGGCACATCCCTAAATTTTATAGTTTATACTACCATATCTTGTAAGCCGTTCAAGATAAGATAAAAGTGGGCGGAATCGAGAAAGTGGGCGTGTCACTTTTCAACTGTTAAAAATTTTGATTCCGTGTATCTCAAAATTGGCACAAACGATTTCCATAAAAATTTTGGAGATGATGCCTCCGAAACCAACCATCAATACAAGCTCAGCCACTTTACTGAAAAAATTCGTTGAAGGGCGTGGCACCGCCCACAATATTTATAAACGTTATATTAAGAGAAGGTCTCTTATAACAAAAATTTGGTCCAATAATACCTGTGGGCGTGGCACCTCCCATATAAGCAAAAAACGTTTATTGTTATAGACAGTGTGCTATGAGAGCAATCTTCATAAAATTTGGTGTATAGATGTCAGTTACTATAAGCTTTCAAAATAAATAAATTTTGACAGGATTGCATCAGTGGGCGTGGCACCTCCCATATTAACATAAATTTGTAAGCGCTGTTTTAAGAAAACTATTGCAGCAATTGCTAAGAAATTTAATGAAAGTGGTTCAGTTGCTATAGAGTATATCTGAATCAAAAGTGGCTGAAATAGCACCAGTGGGCGTGGCACCTCCCATTCAAATAAAATACGGTAAGTGGCATACTTATCGAAACATGTGAGCAATCATACTAAAATTTGGTGCAAGTGTTTTGCTTATGAAAAGCTATTTCTGGATCAAAACCGGGATGGATTGTACCAGTGGGTATGTCATCGCCCTAAATTTTAAATTTAACTGTGGCATATATCGCAAACTACACAAGCTATTTTGCTAAAATTTAATATGAGGATGTCGATCACGGATATAAATATATTGAACCAAAAGTGGGCGAAATTGGAGAAGTGGGCGTAGCATATTTGAAATTATTCATTTCTATTCGATTTTTTTCGACATTTTCCATATTTTTTCGACTTTTTCAACCCTTTAAGTTTTTCCAATATATCCTACATATATGTATTTGTTCGACTTTTTCAACCTCTTTCAACTTTCTTCATAAGTTTCTTTATTCTTTCGAATTTTTCATCAATTTTGAATAGTTTCAAATTTTTTCAACCTCTTTCAACTTTTTTTAGAGTTTTTTAACCTCTTTCAACTTTTTTCAACATTTTGTATATATTTACGAATTTTTCAACATTTTTCAACCTCTGTTAACCTTTCTAACATTTCACATTTTTTTTCGACTTATTCAACCTCTTCAACGTCTTTTTAACAGTTATTGAAAAGGTACTTTCAGTGCAGTGTAGGGTATGTGAGTTTCGGCCTGGCCGAAGATAACACCTTAAGTTGTTTTTTTTTTTAGTTTATAAAATGGTCATAGATTTGCATATTCATTGTTTTAAGTATCTTATTAATGTCATTCAATAACATTTTCGAATGAACTTCATTTATTTAGGAAATATAAGAAATTAACTTTATGTAATTGTGGGAATATTCCATAGTTTCGCAACTATGGCTGCATCGTTTCTTAAGTTTAACGAAGTACAACATTGGCACAAAAAAGTCTACTCTGAGTTTGTTAAGCACATGACAGACTTTTCGTTCGATTTTGACAGTAGGTTACGCTAGCCCAAACATGGTTTAGTTGTCCCTTCACGTCTCGTCAAAATGTTTCGTTCACTTTCGATCAATTACGTAGGTTCATTTTGGCTGTCAACATTGGTTTACATACACTCGAACTTTCTCGTTATGTCTCGTCTCGTCTATTTGTGTTTAGGCTTATGCATTGTATACATAAAAAAATATGTTTGCAATGGAGCCAGAAGTGGAAAATACATTTATTTTGAAATTAATATAAAATGTGGAAAAACGAATATGTGTATATAGTAAAATTGACGCATTTTATTGTAATCGAAATGTAAAGGAAAGGAGTGCAGTTACAAAAATATGCAATTTAATATACACACACAATACATACAACAATTTAACAATTCAGTAACGCCAAGTTCTCCACAAAATCTTTGGTCCTGTTCGAGTTGGCGACGACTATCGCATTCGAATGAACCACGAGCTGTATGAGCTCTACGCCGACATTGACATAGTTAAGCGTATAACAATACAGCGACTACGCTGGCTGGGTCATGTCCATCGTATGGATAAAGAAGCTCCAGCGAAAAAGGTATTCGAAGGGAAGGTCCCCGGTCAACAACGAAGAGGGAGACCATGCCTCCGGTGAATAGACCAAGCTGAGGAAGCCCTAACCGCGCTTGGCATTAACGATTGGAGAAGGCGCGCGCAAAACAGAGGCGCCTGGCGAGAGCTAATGAGGTCGGCCGTAACCTGACAACGGGTTGTTATGGCCATCTAAGTAAGTAAGTAACGCCACGATCTGCATTTGCACGAATAGTAAAATTTATAAAATTTTCATAGACTTACATATTCATTGTTTCTTAATTAATGTCATTCAATAACATTTTGTGAATGAACTGCATTTATTTAGGAAACATAAGAATTAAAATTTATGTGATTGTAGGAATATTCCATAGTTTTGCAACTATGGTAAAATCCTTGTTAAGCACTTGACAGACTTTTCATTCGAATTTGACAGTAGGTTACGCTAACCCAGGCCCTTTACTCCCATTTTTTCTCTCTCAAACACCACTTTTTTTTCTGTCAGGATCGCTTTTTGTGGTAAAACTTTTTTAAATATTTACCTATTTTTTCTGGTAGGAACGGACCTATAGTTGAGTCTATAAAACTTGTATTTAGGGTGTATGTTTAAGATGGCCCCCCATACAAAAATATTTTTAAAACAGCATTTTCCCAAAGATTACTTCATCGATTCACATGGAATTTACACCACATGTCTTTTATATTTAGAGACATAGTTAAGCTTATAGAACTTTTATTTAATGTGCATATTTAGGGTGGCCCTCATATAAAAATATTTTTAAATAACGTTTTTACAAAGACGACTGCATCGATTCACATTGAATTTACATCACGTTTCTCTTACATATATTAAGAGACATTGTTTGGTCTTTAAATCTTTTATTTAGGGTGGCCCTCAAACATAACTTTTTTTAAAAATTCATTTTCAAGAAGACCGGTTAATTGATTCACACCAAATTCACACCACGTAGCTTTTATTTTAAGAGGAATAGTTAAACCTACAAAACTTTTATTAAGGGTGGCCCTCATACAAATATATTTTTAAAATAGCATTTTCACGAAGACCACTGCATCGATTCACCCCGAATTCAGACCACGTCTTTTTTATATTATAAAACTTTTATTTGGGTTGAATATTTAGGGTGGCTCTTACACAAAAATATTTTTAAAATATCATTTTCACAAAGACCAGTCCATCGATTGATATAGAGTTTACACCACGTGTTTTTTATATTAAGAGACATAGTTAAGCCCATAAAACTTCATTTAGGGTGCATATTTAGGGTGGCCCACTCCATCGATCCACTTGGGACTTATACCACGTATCAGGCATAGTTAACTCTATAAAACTTTTACTTAGAGTACATATTTAGGGTGGTCCTTTTGATTGATTGAGTAAATTTATTAGTATTTTAAATACTTTGAATAACATTTTTTTAACTATAACTTAAAATATGACTAGTTTTCATTTCTTTGATACATCTTAACATATTGCAGTATATTATTTACAAGTTTGAATTCATTGATTCCTTTTTGCTTTGATGAATTCTAAACATTTTCTTTTAAAAATTCTTAAATTCGATTCATTTTTTATCTCATTTGTGAGGCTGTTAAATAATCGAAAACCTTTCTGGAAAAGGGTCCTCTGGGCTGCTGTTGATCTCTGGTATTCGATTCTAAAATCACTCGCATTTCGAAAACTATATGGCTGGACCTCTTCAACTCTTCTGACATAATTTGTGAGATAGCTTGATACTGTCTTGTGTCTTATCTTGAAAACCGTTAATAGTGTGTTGAGCTCTAGTCTTTCTGTAATATTAAGCCATCTAAATGTTTCCAACGTCCATCTGATTGAGGTGTAGGTTAGGTTAGGTAGGAGTGGCAGTCAGTTACAAAACCGACTCACTTAGACCAAGTTTGGTCCATTGTGATACCACAGGGTACTTGACTATACCCTCTCATTGAACCATCCAGATTTCGTAATGAAACTAAATAACTGACCTATGCTAACATGTCTAAGATCCTCCAGGTCATCAAACAAAAACGAACTAAGAGTTTTGTGGCGTTTTCTAGCAAGTGCAGGGCAGGAGCAAAGAAAATGTTTAATGTTTTCCTCCTCTTCCACATCCCCACAATTTCTACAGTAGTCAAAAGACCGAATACCTAATCTCTCCGCATGTCTGCCGATAAGCCAGTGGCCAGTTATTACTGCAACAACTGACGAGACACTGTGTCTAGTGCGGGATATCAGTTCTAGAGATCGCTTAGCGTTCCATTCCGACCAGATTTGCCTTGTTATATTGCAAGTTAACCCTTGGGTCCATCTTATGTTAGCCTTTTTTATCATGTCTTCTTTAAGCAGTAACTTGCAGGTAGCAAGTGGCATGCCAACACCTTCCTTGTCTTGAGGAATTTGTGCAGTAGTCCCCTGCCTAGCAAGTTCATCAGCTTTGCAATTGCCATCAATGTTCCTATGCCCAGGCACCCAGGTGAGGTGAATGTTAAAATGCTGAGCCATCTCATTTAGAGACGAGCGGCATTGTTGGGCCACTAGTGAGTTTAGGAATACTGATTCTAGGGATTTTATAGCAGCTTGACTATCTGAATAAATGTTAATACCCTTTTTGGATACCACATTTATTCTCAGCCAGGATGCTACTTCTTCTATTGCTATAGCCTCTGCCTGAAAAACACTACAATGGTCTGGTAACCTCGCAGCAATACTTATCTTCAGTTCCTTAGAGTAAATACCATAACCCACTTGGTTATTTAACTTGGAGCCATCCGTGTAGAAATTAATATGGTTCCTTCTCCCCGGGATTCCTCCCTTCCAGTCATCCCTAGATGGGGTATGGGTTACGTAATCTCTCTTGAATGAGATTACTGGAATAGTATAGTCCAATTTAGAGGGTACGGAATTCAAGCTATTAAGGATAGTTGAGTGTCCTGTACTTCCCTCGGACCAGCAAGCAGTTTCCCTGAGTCTAATGGCGGTACATGCTGCCATTCGTTTACCAAACAGGTCAAGGGGAACGAGATGAAAGAGGACCTCCAAGGCATCAGTCGGTGTGGTCCTCAGTGCACCACTGATGCACATGGAAGCAGCTCTTTGAACCTACTGCAATTGTCTGTAATAGCTGACCTTGTCTAAGACAGGCCACCACAACACAATGCCATATAACAGAATCGGTCGAATTACCGCTGTGTAGAGCCATTGAATGATACGAGGTGATAGCCCCCATCTTCTCCCCACAGCTTTTTTACAAGAGTATAATGCTACAGTTGCTTTCCTAACTCTCTCAACAACATTTATTTTCCAACATAATTTCCTATCCAATATCAGACCAAGATACCTTGCACTACTTTTTAAGACAAGTCTAACGCCCTTTAGCGAAGGTGGTACTATAATTGGAAGTTTGTGACTCTTAGTAAAGAGTACTAGTTCAGTTTTGTTCGGATTTACGCCTAAGCCAGCCTCATCTGCCGATGAGACGAGTCTGTTTAAAGCATTCTGAAGAATTTCACACAGTGTGTTTGGGAATTTACCACATGCAATTAATGCTACATCGTCGGCATAGGCAATAGCTTTACAGCCAAGCCTTTTCAGTGACATGAGCATCTTATTTATTGCCAGATTCCACAGAGGAGGAGATAGCACTCCACCCTGCGGCGTTCCTCTGCGGACAAACCTATTAGCTTCGGAAATGCCAAGATTTGAGGTAATGGCTCTGTTTGTCAGTAGCTTTTTAATCAGCTCAACTATGGAACTGTTGAAACCCAGTTTCTGCAGTTCATTGATAATAATACCTGGGTCTACGTTGTTAAAAGCTCCTTCAATATACAGGAACGCCGCCAGGGCAAATTCCTTACATGCAAAGGATTTTTCAATGCTGCTCACTAGTGTGTGAAGTGCGGTTTCTATAGATCTGCCTTTCGTGTAAGCATGCTGAGAAGTAGACAGCAGATCAGGTTTGATACTGCTGCGAACATAGATTTCTATGAGCCTTTCCAAAGTTTTTAAAAGAAAAGAGGAAAGACTTATTGGCCTAAAATCCCTTGGATTTATGTAAGAGCTCTTCCCAGCCTTTGGAATGAAAATGACTTTAGTCATCCTCCAGGCTAGAGGAATAAAGGAAAGGTTAAGACAGCCCTTGAAAATAGCTGTCAACCAAGGTATAATTAAGCGAGCTGATTGTTGCAGCTCATCTGGTGTTACACCATCAGGTCCTGGTGATTTATAGGTTTGAAGCTATTTATCGCCCATCGAATTTTGGTTTCTGAAACAATGTCCCCGAGAATAATTGAGGGCATCTGAGGTTGAACATTCAATTCCTCTGGTTCATGCAATGAGTTACTAGGGAAGTGAGTATCTAGTAAGAGGTCTAAGGTTTCTTCGCTAGATGTTGTCCAGGAGCCGCCAGGCTTTTTTAAAAGACCTAGAGTAGTGGGCGAGGTAGATAAAACCTTCTGTTTAAGCAGATCATTTATTACTACATATCTCATTATTATTTTTTTACTCACTGAAATGAATTATATCTAACATATTATATAAGTATCTAATATATTATTCGTATTCTTATAATTATATTTATCTTTTACTTATTTAATGTTACTGTGACACATTATTTCAAAATCATGCTCATTTAATTATTTTATTAATTAATTTATGGCAACACTGCGAACAAATGAAACTAGAAATGAATACTTGTTGCAATTTGCTCTTTCGATTGTTTGAAAATCGATTACGACAAGTTGTCTAACATGTGTGTAATCTTCATACAATTCCTTTTTCGTTTTTGGCTTTTCTGGTTGTCGTTTGTTTGCAGCGTTTGTCACGGTCACGGTTTTTTCCTCTTTTTTGCTAAAAAACACTGTGGATTTTTAAGTCTTGTGTTACTTAATCTAAAAAATAAAACTTTGAAAACATTTAAGGGAATGAGAGATGTACAATAATTTCATGCGTGAATATCGGGACTTAGGACACATGTCTTTAGCTCCTCTTAACATTTTGTCAAAACCACACTATGTAATTCCTCATCAGTGTGTGATTAGGCCTGAAAGCGTCACAACAAAACTTCGCGTTGTCTTTGATGCTTCATGCAAAACGTCTTCAACCATTTCGCTAAATGAAATTTTGATGGTTGGACCATTTATTCAAGACGACTTATTTTCGATTTTATTGCGTTTTCGTTTGAATAAATATGCGATTACAGCTGACATATCAAAAATGTACCGTCAAATTATTATTGACGAGGCTGATCGTAAATTTCAACTGATTTTGTGGCGAGAATCAGTTTCTGAGCCAATTAAAATATATCAGTTGAATACGGTTACTTATGGAACGGCTTCAGCTCCATTTTTGGCCACCAGATGTTTAGTTCATCTTAGCGATATCTGTAAAAATTCTCACCCAGCAGCTTCTATGGTGATTAAAAGAGATTTTTATGTGGATGATATGCTAACAGGTGCCAATTACTTAGAAGGGCTTGAAACAATTCGGTTACAAGTTACAGAAGTGCTTTGTTCTGCTGGGTTTTACTTGGCAAAGTGGTATTCAAATCACCCTAGCTACTTTTCAGCAGAAAAAGATGAAAAATCACTTCAATTTAATGATTCCGATTTCACAAAAACTTTGGGCATGAGATGGTTTCCGAAGAACGATAACTTTACGTTTAGTCTAGATCCAAGTTTTGATAACTTGAGAGCCACAAAAAGAAACATTTTATCAGTTTCTGCAAGGTTTTTTGACCCTCTCGGACTCCTATGCCCTATAATTACAAAGGCCAAAATTCTTCTTCAAGAATTGTGGCTTCAAAAATTGGATTGGGACGAATCTATACCAATGAGTCTTCAAACAAGTTGGACAAAATTCAAAGAAAACCTCAAAGAGCTCAGTGGAATATCTATTCCACGCTTTATGAACGCTTGTCCAGGTTCTCCAATCCAAATTCATGGCTTTGCAGACGCTTCCATTCGTGCATATGGCTGTTGCCTATATGTAAGAAATAATTTTGCTCAGGAAATAACTGTGCGTTTGCTAACCGCAAAATCTAAAGTAGCTCCACTTAAAACAAAATCATTGCCAAGACTAGAGCTATGTGCGGTGCATTTATTGTCAAAGCTTTGGGCTCGAGTAAAGCCATTACTTACTAATTGTGAAATCGAGAGCACTACTTTTTGGACAGATTCAGAAATCGTCCTTCATTGGATTCAAGCACATCCATCCACTTTAACTACTTTTGTAGCAAATCGTGTGGCAGAAATTCAAGATCTGTCACAGGATATAAAATGGATGCACGTACCTTCTAAAGAAAATCCTGCAGACATTGTCTCCAGAGGCTGCAACGCCGATGAATTACAAGCTTCAATTTGGTTATCGGGGCCTGCTTTTCTGCCAAAAAATTCCGACGATTGGCCAAGGCCCAAACATTCAAATTTGAGTTCGCAAGATAAATTGATTGAGAAAAAATCAAGCTCTGTCTTGCTAACTCAAAAAACAAGCAATATTTTCATTGACTTGATACTCAAACATTCGTCTTTTTCAAAACTCATACGCATTTTTTGCTATATATATCGTTTTTTAAAACTATCAAAAAATGACAGTTTTGACTTGACTGCGGCTGAGAAAAATCTCGCTTTCTTAAAAATTATGGAAATAAAACAAAAGTATGAATTTTCAGATGAAATTAAAAAATTAGAAAAATCGCTGCAGCTTCAACCTCATCTGCAAAAATTATGCCCGTTCATTCAACATTATAATGTCGATAAACGTTCAATTTCTCTTGTTCGTGTTGGCGGTAGATTGCTGCATTCAACTCTTCGTTACGAGTCAAAATTTCCACTACTCATGCCAAAAAATGCATATATTATACAAATTTACCTAAAATATTTGCACTTGCAAAATTGCCATGCTGGACCAAAGACACTTGTCTCGTTACTTCGCCAAACAATATGGCTTATCAATGCTAGAGAAACATGTGCCAAAACTGTGCGTCAGTGCGTACACTGCTTTAAATATAAACCGAAATTGATAAACCAAATAATGGGTTCATTGCCCGCAGATCGAGTTCGAGCCATTCGACCTTTCTCGATATGCGGAGTGGATTTTTTCGGTCCAATTTATGTATCCCTACGTATTCGGGGTCGTCCACTCGTTAAAATGTACATTGCGGTTTTTATATGCTTTAGTTCCAAGGCTTTACATTTAGAACTAGTAGTAGATCTATCAACTGATTCTTTTCTTTCCGTTTTAAAAAGGTTCATCGGCAGACGCGGAGTTCCTCAGAAGATTCACTGCGACAATGCTACGAATTTCGTGGGGGCAAAAAACGCGATGAGAGAGCTAGAAGTCGCATTCGAGCGCCAACGCCAGAAACTGCAGCAGTTTGCAACCGAAAAGGGAATCGAATTCGTATTCATCCCGCCACGAGCACCGCACTTCGGCGGCCTTTGGGAGGCAGCAGTGAAGCAAGCCAAACATCATTTGATGCGCATAATGAGCAACGCTCATCTCACCGCAGACCAATTGAACACCGCATTGGTCGAAGTGGAGGCCATCCTAAATTCAAGGCCGATAGCAGCCATGTCCAACGATCCAAACGACAACTCAGCCTTAACGCCAGGCCACCTTTTGATAGGCGAGGAAATCGTTTCGCTGCCGCACGAATCCGTCGCAGACGAGAAAATCAGCAGGCAACCTTGTTTGACACAATTTCGCACGTTATGCTTAATCAAACGAACATTTTGGCAAGCATGGTCGAAAGATTACCTGCACGATCTCCAAGCACGCTGCAAGTGGCACAACGACCAACCAAACCTCAACGTGGGTGCTCTGGTGCTCGTCCACGAGGACAACTTACCTCCCCAACGATGGATGCTGGGAAGAATCACCGCCGTATTTCCAGGAAAGGATGGAAAGGTGCGAGTAGCGCAAATAAAAACTGCTGCAGGCGAATTTAAATGACCTGTCCAAAAATTGGCTTTAATTCCACCGTGAAAACTTTAAAGTTCTTCACCGGGGCCGGTATGTTTAGGCAGATCATTTATTACTACATATCTCATTATTATTTTTTTACTCACTGAAATGAATTATATCTAACATATTATATAAGTATCTAATATATTATTCGTATTCTTATAATTATATTTATCTTTTACTTATTTAATGTTACTGTGACACATTATTTCAAAATCATGCTCATTTAATTATTTTATTAATTAATTTATGGCAACACTGCGAACAAATGAAACTAGAAATGAATACTTGTTGCAATTTGCTCTTTCGATTGTTTGAAAATCGATTACGACAAGTTGTCTAACATGTGTGTAATCTTCATACAATTCCTTTTTCGTTTTTGGCTTTTCTGGTTGTCGTTTGTTTGCAGCGTTTGTCACGGTCACGGTTTTTTCCTCTTTTTTGCTAAAAAACACTGTGGATTTTTAAGTCTTGTGTTACTTAATCTAAAAACTAAAACTTTGAAAACATTTAAAAAACAAATAAGGATATAAGCCTTTCTTAATAATTTTGATGATTGGTTGTGACAATTTGTGCTAATTGTGGTGTGGTTTAAAACTTTTCATTTACCACCAAATAAAGTGCAAGGGTGATAAAGCATTCCCTTAAATTTGTGAACAAACGGCAGAACATTGTTTCTTTGGAAATCTCCAAGTCAAGCAAGGAGGAATTCGTCAGGCTGCGGTATACAACGATCAGCGGAGTTCCATTGATTTAATACATTCACACAGCGGTAAAAAGCTGCCGCTTCACCTTCCTTAGCCTAGATGCTTCTGAAATCTCTTCAATGTTTCCACAGAAGTTTTTCCACGAGTTACGTTTAGCTTTTCTTAACGAACTCTTGTAAATTTTGAGACTAGATTTATATTCATTCCAGTCATTATCCAAACCTGATTTTTTGGCTTTGTTAAATAAATTCCTACTTCTTCGTCGAAGAACCTGAATTTCATTTGACCACCATGTGGGTTTCTTCTTTCCTCGAGGACAAGAAATCTCCAGGGATTTATTTAACCCTCCCGTTAAGTCTCGAACCAGCCTGTCTATGTCGTGGATAGTTGACGGCTCTACGGGGGTTGAGATAGGCAGATACTCTGCTATTTTCCTGTTATATATTCCCCAGTTTGTCCTTTTTACATTTAGGTGAACAATCGGTTCTGGGGGGTTAACAGTGAGAACAAATTCTATATAACGATGATCTGAAAAAGAGTGCTCGCTTGAGACTCTCCAGTCAACGATACATTCAAAAACAAAGTCCGAGACCAATGTTATATCCAAGACTTCTTCCCTGTTCCTTACTATAAAGGTTGGCTCACAGCATTTGTTGCAGATAAGTAAGTTAGTGTTTAAAATGTATTCTAGAAGTGACTCACCTCGATCATTATCATCTGTGCTACCCCAGACAGTGTGATGCGTATTTACGTCACTGCCTATGATTAGCCCAGTTTTGTTTAAGCGGGCCTGCTCTACAGCCGTCTTTAAATATTTCGGTGGTAAACCACTCGCCATGTCGTGAGCCATGTAGCACGAAGCTAACCAAAAGCCTCCAGCTTTTATCTCCAGGCTAGCAACGACCGTATCTAGGTCACTGTAATTAGAATGCAAAAACAAGTTAAGATTAGTCTTTGCCAAAATGCACGCTCTGGGGTTACCTTCCACATTTGCCACCAGTAGCTTATAGCCAGGCGTCCTCAGACCACCCTACAAGAAATGACTGACCGAAACTCCAACACATTGATAATGATTTTCATTTTTACTAACACATAAATAAATACTTTTGCTATTAAATCAAAGCAGAGAAAAGGAGACTGTTCCACTGCGTATATTAATGCCATAAAAGTAGTAGAAGGAAAGAGATAGATAGATGGATAGAAAATTTGACATTTAATAGAAAAAATAAAAAGTTTGTGCGGCGTAAAAAAATAAAAAGCAAGAATAACTACGCAATTGGAAATAATTCAAATCAAAAGGTAAATTTAAATCAAATTATAATAATATATCTTATTAACATATTATCATTTTAGCATATCATACTTGGAACTACTGATGAAATTCAAAAGCTTCACATTCGTACCGTGCCACTTGGTAAAGCACCACGCCGCATTGCTCATCAAGAATTTTCACAAGCATTTGGTGTTGCTACTTTACGTATTGATATACAGGGTCGTGATTTACCAAAACCTTTGAGACCAAGTGCATCTACGCGGACACAAAAAACAACTTTCTCTTCGAGTATCGTAATAAAGCCAGGAGGCGGTAATCACCCAATAACAAACGCAGAAATTGGGCAATAACTCAACATTAATGATTTGTTAATTGCTACCAGAGGTGGCAGATTTTCATTTAGGTGAATTGTTAATGTGTTTCGGCTCAATTTGATTTTGTAATATTATATGCATACATATGTACATAATAAAGAAATGTTATATGTTTGTAAGGTTATGTTTTATTTTCCATCAGTTCTGACATATTTACGTCATATCTGACTATTGAGAAACGCTCTCACGTATCAGCAATGTGAAAAAATGCAATCATGACTGATTAAAATAATCGAGACAACTGAATGTTCAATGAAACCTAAAACTTGATGTGATAGAAAAAGATGTCAAATCACATGTATACAAAAATTTCCATCAGATTTTTTACACGGCTATTCAGAAACTGATAGAAACTTCTGACAGAAATTTTTATCAGAGCTGTCTATCAGATGACCTATCATCTGACTGACAGTGTTCTTGTAGGGCACAGACTCTCCCGGCATGAACCCAGGGTTCCTGTATGAGGACTACATCATCTCCGCTTTTACTTAAGCGGATCAGTAAGCCCGCTGACGCCGCTTTTGAGTGGTGGAGATTAATTTGGAGGACCCTCATCGGATTCCAAATCACCTCCCCTCTCTACGACTGTTATGTCCGCCTCGTCTTCATCATCCTCTTCTAAAAGAAGAGCTTCTTCCAGGAGGCCCCCTACATCCGACGACCTATCGGAGTCCGTGGATTCGGCTTCTTCAAGGGACTCCTCAGGTTGATCGCTTGGAATGCAGTTGTCCCCCATGGTAGCTCTTCATCCCCACCCTCCATCTCCACTGGTACTGGTGGTGCAGTGACGATGGTTTCTGGGGAGGGAAAGATAGTGCCTTTGGAGGCCAGCTCTTCATCTTTACGGTAAACCCTAAGCGTCACCTTGTTGAATCCATACTTGACGACCCCCTTAGTTGCCGCCAGTAACTCCACGGATTCCTTGTTTAACAGGACCATGGCCTGCATGGATGGTCCGACTGGTGCTTCTAGCTTCCCAAACTTCCAGTTTTGAGTTGGAAGATTGAGATTGCATAGTCGATTGAGGTGCATCTATTGCATTTCAAAATTGTTCTCATAGCTTTATTTTGGAGTTTCTGTAGTCTATCTATCTGTCCGAGGTTGCATGATGTACATAATACTGAAGGACAGAATTCAAAGTGTGGTTATATTATGGCGTTATATACGTTCACGGTTGTTACATAATTTATTTTTTTGCGGATCTGTTTGAAAAAACCTATTTTTTACCGATTTTTTTGCAAATATAATCGATATGGTGCTGCAGTGTTAATTTTTTCCAATTTCAATACCTAAGTATTTCATACATTCAACTTTTTCTATTTGTTCTCCATTGATCTCTAAGATTATATCATGATTAATATTGATACCCATTATTTTTGTTTTTTTCTCGTTTAATTTTAGTTTGTTCATTTTAAGCCATTCAGTTATTCTATCTATATCATTTTTTAGTTTAGTTTTACATTCTTCTGTATCTTTTTCTTCGGCATACATAAGGGTTTCGTCAGCATATAGAGTTATTTTGCTATCTTGAACCACATTTGGCATATCATTTATGTAAATAATGAATAAAAGTGCGCCTAAAATAGATCCCTGAGGCACCCCCACATTTATTTTTATGGGTGACGATACACTGTTGTTAATTTTACTTCTTTGCTCTCTGTTACATAAAAATGTTTGAAACCATTTTAACTCTTTTCCTCGAATTCCATGTATCTCCATTTTTTTGAGTAAAACTTCTTGATCGATCGTCTCAAAAGCCCTCTTAAAGTCTAGAAAAAGTGCTATTGTTTTTTCCGCGTTCCGCCGTCGTTGAATTCACCGATTATATAACTAACTGCTGATTCACATGAGTAGTTTTTTCTATAGAGTGACTGGTGTTCAGATAAGATGTTGGAGCTCTCCATATATTCCATTAACTGTTGTTTAACCACTGGTTCTAAAATTTTTTCCAGCGTTCCTAGTGAATTTATTGGTCGGAATTCTTCGCATTTATTAGTGTTTGGAACTTTTTCAACTGGTGTTACCATAGAGTCTTTCCATGTGGTTGGGAACTCGCCCGTATATAACGATCTATTAATAACTTCTAGAAGAGTTTCTCCTACTGGATTTCATTGGTCAATTATAATTTTTGGACTCATTTTTTCGAAGTCAACCTTGTTTTTCAGCTTAACACATATGTATGTTCTTTAATTCACGCAACGTTATTTCACGAAATTTGAAACTGTTTTCGGTATGACTGACGTAGTTTACGTGCTCTATGGTATCTATCGTTTCTCTGATTTCATTTACACTATTCACGAAATATTCATTGAAATTTTCGGCGATTATTTTTTCATCTTTGTACTCTTTGTTTTTGAAAATTACTATTTTTATGTTATTTTTATGCTGTGTAAGAACTAAGTTTTATATTTCCTGCCACATCTGTTTCTGTCCTACTGCCTGACAAATTTTATTATTTATGTACTGGGTTTTCCCGTTATTAAGTCCTCAAACATACTTCTTTTAAAAAATGAATTTTCACGAAGAATGGTTAATCGGTTCACACCGAATTTACACCACATAGCTTTTATAATAAGTGGCATAGTTTGGATAAAATGTTTTACTAAGGGAGCATATGTAGGGTGGGCCTCATACAAAATATTTTTTAAATAGCATTTTCCCAGAGACCACTCCATTGATTCACAATTGACACCACGTGTCTTTTATATTAAAATACATAGTTTAGTCTATAAAACTATTATAATGTGCATATTTAGGGTGACCCTAATATAAAAATATTTTTAAATAATTTTCACAAAGACAACTGCATCGATTCACATTGAATTTACATCACGTGTCTTCTATATTAAGAGACATAGCTTAGCCTATAAAATTTTTATTTAGAGTGTATATTTAGGGTGGCCCTCATACAAAAATATTTTTTAAATAGCATTTTCCCAGAGACCACTCCATTGATTCACATGGGATTTACACCACTTTTCTTTTATGTTAAAATACAAAGTCTATAAAACTTTTATTTTGGGTGCATATTTAGGGTGACCCACAAACATAACTTTTTTTAAAAAATTAATTTTCACGATTTACACCGAATTTACACCACGAAGCTTTTATATTAAGAGGCATAGTTTGGATAAAATGTTTTATTTAGGGAGCATATGTAGCATTTTTCCAGAGACCACTCCATTGATTCACATCGAATTTACACCACGTGTCTTTTATATTAAAATACATAGTTAAGTCTATAAAAGTTTTATTTAGGGTGGCCCTTACACAAAAATATTTTTAAAATAGCATTTTCACAAAGACCGATTAATCGATTCACACCGAATTTACACTAAGTAGCTTTTTAAATTTGTGATGATGTGATAAATGAGACTTCTTCTTTTTAGATGGCCATAACAACCCGTTGTCAGGTTACGAGCGACCTCATTAGCTCTCGCCAGGCGCCTCTGTTTTGCGCACGCCTTCTCCAATCGTTAATGCCAAGCGTGGTTAGGGCTTCCTCAGCTTGGTCTATCCACCGGAGGCATGGTCTCCCTCTTCGTCGTTGACCGGGTACCTTCCTTTCGAATACCTTTTTCGCTGGAGCTTCTTTATCCGTACGATGGACATGACCCAGCCAGCGTAGTCACTGTATTTTTATACGCTTAACTATGTTAATGTCGGCGTAGAGCTCATACAGCTCGTGGTTCATTCGAATGCAATAGTCGTCGCCAACTCGAACAGGACCAAAGATTTTGCGGAAAACTTTTCTCTCGAACACCCCAAGAGCGGCTGCGTCTGTTGTCGAAACCACCCATGCCTCAGCGCCATAAAGAAGCACAGGTAGAATGAGCGTCTTGTAGAGTGTTAGCTTTGTCGATCGAGAGAGAGCTCTGCAACGTAATTGCTTACTGAGACCGTAGTAGCACCTATTATCAATTGTTATTCTCCGCTTAATCTCCAGACTGACATCATTGTTGCTGGTTACGGCAGTGCCAAGGTAAGTGAATTCCTTGACAACTTCTAATTTACAGTTGCCCGCTGTAACATGAGAGTCTGGATCCCGCACTCTCTTGTTGTTGTTAGTAGACATCATGTATTTCGTCTTGCCCTCGTTTACCGTCAAACCCACTTTGACTGATTCCTTTTCAATAGCAGTGAAAGCAGTAGTAACATCTCTCTTACTCCGACCAATAATATCAATATCATCAGCGTACGCAAGGAGCTGAACACCTTTGAAGAAAATGGTGCCATTATGATGCACACCGGCTTTTCGTACGATCCCCTCCATATTGAAATTGAAGAGATCGCACGAGAGCGGGTCGCCTTGTCTGAAACCTCGCTCGGTATTAAAAGTTGCGGTGAGGTCATTCCCTAACTTGACGGAGCTACACGTATTGCTCAACGTCATCCTACAGAGCCTTGTTGCGTATAGGCAATGCCGCACTGGGCTATCGAACGCAGCTTTATAATCGACGAAGAGATGGTGAGTGTCGATTTGATATTCATGGGTTTTCTCCAGGATTTAGCGTAGTGTAAAAATCTGGTCTATAGTGGATTTACCAGGTCTAAAGCCACACTGATAGGATCCGATCACTGTTTCTGTATGCGGCTTCAATCTTTCACACAATACGCTGTAGAGGATCTTATATGTGATGGAAATAAGACTGATACCCCTGTAGTTGGCGCAGATTGTCGGGTCTCCCTTCTTTATTACAGGACAAAGCACGCTGAGATTCCAATCGTCGGGCATGCTTTCCGCTAGCCATATTTTGCTGATGAGTTGATGCATGCACCTTATCAATTCATCGCCACCAGCTTTAAACAACTCAGCTGGCAGGCCATCAGCACCCGCTGTTTTGTTGTTTTTGAGTCGCTGGATAGCAGCTCTAACCTCTTCATGGATAGGTGATGGTACTTCTACTGCGTTATCATCGATTGGTGGTATCGTACTGCACTCTCTCTGGGTGGAATTGGTGGAATCATCGTCCGTAACCAAGTTGGAGAAATGCTGCCTTCATAACCTCAGTACACTCTGTGTATCTGTAACCAGATTTCCATTTTCGTCTCTACAAGTGGATGATCCGGGCTTGAAACCTTGAGTTAGACGCTTAACTTGTTGATAGAATTTTCGTGCATCCTTCTTGCCCTGGTAAACCTCAAGTTCCTCACGCTTTTCTTGCTCCCTTTTTTTACGTCTGAAAATGCGCCTCTCTTCCTTCCTCCTTTCGCGGTAGTTTTTTCGCACGGCTTGCGTTGCGGCTGACTGCAGCGTCTTCTTGTATGCGGCGTTTTTTGCAGCAATCACATCGCGACACTCCTAGTCATACCATTGGTTTCGAGGTTGTGGACGTCGAAAACCAATGACTTCCTCAGCAGCAGCGCGCATAGAGTGGGAGATGTGTGTCCAAAGTCCACCGGCGTCGTCGGTTCCAGAGGTTGGTTGGTAGAGCTTAACCGAGAGTTGAGCGGAGTACGCCTCGGCAGTCCGTTGTGATTGCAGCTTGGCAACGTCCAGCTTTCGTTGCATGCCCGTGCGTACATTCTTCGCATTGCATAGCCGCATGCGGATCTTAGCTGCAACAAGGTAGTGGTCGGAGTCAGTGTTGACCCCCCGAAATGTACGCACATCTAGAACGCTTGAAGCGTGCCTTCCGTCGATTACAACATGATCAATTTGGTTTTTCGTTTTTTGATCCGGGGATAGCCAGGTGGCCTTGTGGATGTCGAGGTGTTGAAATCTGGTTCTACTAACTACCATGTTGCGCGCCGCAGTCTCAAACCGTTGTTTGAAGTGGTCTCGTGGAGACTGAACTGACCGACTGTAGCGCCAAAGATGCCTTCTCTTCCGACCTTCGCGTTAAAATCGCCGAGGACTATTTTTACATCGTGGGTCGGACAACGGTCATACACGTCCTCTAGGCTCGCGTAGAAATCATCCTTGGTGACATCGTCCTTTTCCTCCGTCGGGGCGTGCGCGCAAATTAGGCTTATGTTGAAGAATTTTTCCTTGATACGGATCGTAGCCAACCTTTTGTTTATTGGCGTGAACCGGGAAACTAGGTGGCGTAATTTTCGACATACGAGTCCGCAACCAAATTCGCGCCTCTCCGCATGGCCGCAGTAGTATATATCACAGTTTGTCTGTTTAGAGCAGCCTTGTCCTTTCCATCGCATCTCCTGGATGGCGGTGATGTCAGCCTTTATTTTTACGAGGGCTTCTGCCAGTTGGATAGTTGCACCTTCCCTATGGAGGGTCCGGACATTCCAGGTGCATATCCGTAAATCATTGTCCGTTTTTCGTTTGCAGTGGTCGTCATCGTAGTGGGGGCTATTATCCGAGGCTGATTTGGTTTTCATTGGAAATGATGATAATGTGTGGTGGGACCCAAACCCTACGCACACATTCCAAGTTTTAAGTCTAGGAGAGACTCGCCTTCTCAGAACTAGCTCACCCCCGGACGGGTGTCCAAGGGATCTCCAGAGGAGCTGCTTGAACTGCTTGCAAAAGAATCATCCCTGGCCACTCCCAGGTGAGTGGCGATCAGGAACTTTACCCACTTACGTGAACTTCTACAAGCAGCTCCACCCTCCGTTTAATCGATTCACACCGAATTTACACTAAGTAGCTTTTTAAATTTGTGATGATGTGATAAATGAGACTAGATACTAGGGGTGGCAATCACGGGATTTGCTCTAAATATAGGCTAAAGTAATCCCGGGATTACAAAGAGACAATCCCGGGATTTTCGGGATTAGAAAAAAATTTTATATTATATAATAAAAATTCTTTTATATGGCATATTTAAGTATAAAATCTGCAAAATAACTGTTTTCAATACAATTGATGTGCATGGAACATTATTGCATCAACCTGCAAAATGCACTTCAATTGTGTCTGAACCTTATATTGAGTAAAAATTTTTTTTTAAGTTTTTTTGCTTAAGATTTTCTTAAAAAAAATGTCACATAACAAAAAAAAAAAATATCTTTTTTAATACTTTGGCTAATTTTAAGAATTTTTTACTAAGTGCGATTTGTATTGAAAATTGATATTTCAGGAGAAAAATGATAAAATGTGAAATTTAGACTAAAATTATTTTTACCAATAACGGAAATACTAAAAATGCAATAGAAAATCAACATAAGCAAAACATATCTATTTTTTATAATAAAATACAAATCTGCAACACAAAATATAGGTTTGTCTTCAAAAAAAAAAAAACGCTGAAATTTCGACCCATACCTAGACCTACCAAAACTTAAGTTCTAAGATACCATATAACTAAACTTTTGTCTGAAGCTTTTTTTTCTGAAATCAGCTTCTAAAGATTTTGACAACTTAAATGAAGCACACTTATGGGTGCGTCTACTGAGAGCGAGCCATTCGGTGCCACTAAATGCCATCACTGTCACATTTGAAGAAGGTGATGAAGTATTAATCAAGTACAAAGTGTAGTACACGAATTTTTAAATTTAAAAATAAAATTTAATAATAAAATTGATAGTTTGGTCATAAATGCTTGATTATCCTCTAACATCTCCTTTTAATAGTGACTATCTTCTACTAGTCAAACTTAGTAAATGTGATTTAGATGTATTAACACTCGAAGTGTTCTAAGTGAGTTTTAAGCCATTATTTTTTCTATTATTTTGCGTTCTTATTCTTTATTGTTACGCTGTGAAATAAAGCAATTTTGATTTTATATATACAATAGTATGCACTTCTCGTTTTTTTTGTAGTTTTGTATGCATTTACTAGAACTATCAATCCCGGGATTAGAAACTTCGTTCCCGAAAATCCTGAAACACAAAAAAGCTCCGGGATTGCCACCCATACTAGATACATACATAAAAAGTACAAGCAAAAAGAAGTTTCAATGCGAAAATGGTGGTGCCACACCTTCCATATGCGAACAAAGCCACATTTTGTATATATCAGCAATTATTTGATGCAGATGATTGAGACTTGGTAATTTTATAAAACACAAGAGCTATAATAAATTAAACTCATCGCACCACCTAGCAGTAAGGCCAGAACAACGTCTGCCAAGTCTGTTATACTATACAATATGTAAACGAGTAGGGACATGAGTTGATTTCACTTTAAAAATGGGTTCATACAGCTTCGCGCCACCTACCGGAAAGGGCAGAGCTGGACACAGAACGTCTGCCGGGTCAGCTAGTAAATTTATGTATAAAAAGTCTTATTGTCTCTTCTAAGATGGTAATTTTCAAATATTAATGTAAATTAATCGTGCTTATAACTAAAGCAAAACGTTCTCTTTATTTTTTCAAGTTTAATTTTCTGTTGGTATATAAAGGATATTAAATATAGCCCTTTTTATAAGAGTAAATATATTTAAATAAATATTACTACATGAAAATATATATCCACAATTGTTGGATTAAAGTTATAATTTTTACTCATGATTTATCAAACATTTTAGGCGCGATCACAAATAGCAATAAAATAGTCTGGATACTTTATTATTAAAAGATTTTTTGTTAAACAATGATCAGCAGGTCCATATTTCTGGAAAACAACAATCAGTTAATATCAGTATTGGATATGTTTTACAACCAAATTTTACCTCTGAGACTCCGAAAATTTTAATCGTTTTTAATTTAGCATCACGAATAATTTCTCCTCCTCCCATACATTTTACTTTAAAACCTAACATCTCACAAGACTCGGTGACGCGTTCATAAATATTCACTTACATTATCAAGTTATTAAAAAATATAAGTAAGACTACCACCTCGAAATATGCAATTCACTTACTATGCCATTCACAATCTGCATATCCCCGAAGAATTGTTTTTATTCGGCCACTTCCATTCGGATTTTCTTCTGGATCTACTTTAATCAAAAAGAGAAGGTATTTAAACCGACCAGTATCAATTTCTACGGGCTTGATACGATCCAAGTTAGGAGGTCCAACTCTTTTGTATAAGGTTTTTACTTCTAATAAAAATAACAAATATGTATGTATATGTTTCTTAAATTTTCTTTCCTAAAATAAATTTGAAATCTTACGATTATTGAAGAGTCTTGCAGCAACTATTTTTGCATTGTATTTTGCTGCAAAAAGGCCGAAAACAGGAATTAGCATATTCTAAAAGCGAAACTATAATTTTAAATTTAGATTGAAAAACATTAAGCCAGAAAATGATTTATAAACTTATTTATTTTTTGTTTTTTTTTTATTTTTTATTGAAAACTTTGAAATTATGGTGACAGTAGAATACATTTTTTAAAGATCTTAATAAAGGACTGAGTGAAAAAATGGAACAAGCACTTTTGAAAAAAAAAAAATAAAAGAAACATTACACAAAATAAACTTATTTTAAAACTGAATTTGGATTAGAGAGCATTAATAAATTACACACGCACACAAAAAAGTATGGACCGCGGTAAATTAGATAGCACTTCTTGCGAACTTGAAAGTGATGGATCAAACTCTGGCATCAGACTCCATCACATAAGTACTTTGAGATATTTTATCCTTCAGTGCCGATGTATGGAAACGGATGTTTTGATCGTTGTCTGTTATGTTCAACTTTTCACAACCAAAAATAGGATATCAGTTCTCATAGATTTTTTTGATGCTGAATCCAAAACTTGGATGTGCTGTTCGGTGTGCTGAATCAAAATTCGTAAAAGCATCTCTTTATCATGCTTTTTTGTAGAATTACCGTAGTAAGCGAAGCTGGCATTGGACATCCTATAGTTGTGTCTTATATACATATGTGCATTTCCACAGAAAATGTTATTTTAGCCGGCCATGATTTTTGTTGAAGTTAAGCCTATCTTTAATTGATATTCAAGGTGGAACAATTAAAATTAAAATACTTATAACTCTTAATGTAACTTTTCATGTTTTTTTGCTTTAAATGCAATTTTAACTATGCACACTTGCTAGAAATTAAGAAATTAATTTTAAGAAAAATATAAAATTTCTCTTGTTTTTCCAAGCATAACAAAAGTGGTTTAATGTTATCCATGGGAGTTGTGTCCATTGTTATGAGTGATAAAACTATTTTGTTATAATTCGCAAAATTATTTTGGAGACTTTGACCGTTTTTAAGGTGGACATAATGCCCAACATTTTGTGGGGTTATGACATGGCCCCAATATCTCAGATCGTGTGCGTCGTCCGATCAAATACCAATTGTGCTTTTAAGGTTTTGGGTGTACTGAATCCGAATCATGTCGTTAAATTTATTTTCCCTTATAATGTCATTACGTTTGGTTTTTAATAATTATATAACAATGTAAAATATTTCTCGTATAGTCAATATGTAAAAAACAGACCTTCTTTATTCCGAAGCTGTTTCTGGTGGTGAAAATACATTTTCGACCTATCCGTAAGAGGCATATTGACAAAAATAATTTTAAAAAAAGTATCTGAATGTTTTCAGTGCTTATCTTACTAACTTATTTCAAACAAATTTCAACTGAGATTTATTTGGAAAAAATGTTACGAAGTGTTTTTTAAAAAAAGAACTTCGTATCAAACAGCCCCTCACACGGGGTATGTTGATACACGCTTGTGGTACTTTAATTCATAGTTTAAAACACTCCTATATTAAATAAAATACCCTTCCTTAACGTCTTTTGATATAGGTGGATCAGTATCAACTGCGTTATTTTTAAATTGTACTTATAGACCGCATTTCTTATTGATGCCTTGCATTCCAGTACATCAAAGGTTGCAGAAGCCATAGCGGTATCATCGATGTTACCTCTATCAATTTCTCGTTTTTACGTTCGCTCTATATTCCTTTCTGTTAAAAAAGAAAATGAATAAGTCACAATCTATTTACCAGACGGGACAAATTCATACATATCAATGTGCCCCGTAGATGCTTGTATCAATGGGCCCCAAGTGACTTTTTTGTTTTAAATAATAATTTTACGTTTAAGTGTTTGTAATTATAAAAATAACAGCTACCTAAAAATTATCAAGGATATGTACTAACCGTATATTGTAATATGCAATTCTCAACACAAAACTTTCCAAATACATGCACACCCGAATAGGGCGCAACTATTTTACTTATGAGCGTACAAAACAGGTTTATACTTATCATACGCGAAGCGATACCTGAACGCCGTTGAAGTTCAAATATATGATATGTTCTGTCCTTGCCTACTTATGTACGTTTAAATGATATCTGACCGCGTCAGGTTTTGATTTAACGGCCACCGTATCTATGTGCCCCGTGTATCAGTGTACCCCTTCTCCCCCTATCGGTTAAAGAAGAAATAATTTCAAAAATGGTTCGCTTCCAGGATCCGGGGCAGCCCCTGGTGATGTCCAAAATGTATTTTCGAACTTTCCTGATCGATTAGTGCAACGAAAAGTATTTGACCGGAATGTTAGTTCCTCCAAGGTCAATTCACCTCTGAGTAAATATCTTTTTCGGTATAAAAAAATATAGATATGTATATGGGGCATTCCAAGCAAAATCACCGAGGTTTTGGCCCGACCCTCTTCGATATCGCTCATTTTTTTGATATGTTTTAGAGCGTATTAAAAGCAACAAGCACACCAAGTCTTGTATTCGAAACCGTAATTGAGTAATTGCTTTTTTTAAATTTTAAGGCAAAAAATTTTCGAAAACGATAGATTAGTAATAAATATCGATACCAATAAAAAGTGGGGCATCATTTTTTTCGTATTTGAATGTAGTTTCTGAAAAAAAATAAAAAAAAAATTATTCAAAGTAATTATCAGTTAGTTATTAACGTTTAAAGAATAAAATCAACATTTTCGAAAGGTGCGACCCCTTCGGTTTTTTTTAAAAATTTTCCCAAAATTCTACTCTATGTTACGCAAATTTTCAGTTGCAGTTTGAGACGTGATCACAATTTTTTCTATTTTTTTTCGAGTTTTGAAAATTTTATATTTGTTTTTTATGTTTGAATTGTCTATATCACTAGTTTACACAAAAAATATCTGGTTTCTCACATACTTTTTTATGTATTTTGGGTCGTAAATTCCAAAAATCCCATCCATTCTTTTCTCTTAAGAATTGTTTTCCAGTTATCCCCCAAAAACCCGTTTTTGCACTTTTTACATTTATTTCGCCATATTTCCATAATTTTTTTTTCGAACTATATCAGCTGCACACTGTTCAAAAGGTATTTATTTTTTTTCTTACTAACGCACAGTGGAAATTTGTGGCCATAAATAGGAAGAATTTGAAATTGCTTGGAATTGAAAAAATTTTGTAGTACAATCGTCAGATAATACTTAGGGGATGATAAAAAAACTATAAAAGTTTTAAGTTTGTTTTGGATTTAGCGACACAGTGTGCTCAAAGTTGAACTTTGTACTCCAAAAATGTTCATTGAATTTTTTTATATAAGCAACTGTTAGATAGGGTGCTCTAGTTAATTTGTTTGAAACAAAATGCAATAATGTAGCATATAGGCGGAAAGTACATTGTTTTTACTTCATAAAAATTAATTTAGTTTTCTTTTATCGGCCTTATATGAATTTTGCGGAATTTTCAAAAATTAGAATGAAAAATGGTAAAAATGAAAAATTTTATAACTTTAACAGAAAAAAACAAAAAAGTATATCTCCAGATTTAAAAAATTTTTTTATATATTATGTGCAAAGGTATGATTAACAAAAAAAAAAAAGAAAAAAAAGCTGCGCATATTCAAAACTTTTTTTTTATTAGGTTTTTCCTAATGTAGTTTTAGAGGGAACAAAATATATCGACTTTTATTAAATGCTTTCACTAATTTGTTTGTATCGAAATTTACCAAAATTGCATACTGGCAAAAAGTTCATAAATTGTACCATTTAAAAATTGTTTGTTTGAAGTCTTATGTTCTATGTGTGAATTATGCTGATTTTTTAAAAATTAGGGCTGAAAAAGTCATAATTCAAAATTTCGCAATATTTAACAGCAAAAAACGGAAAAGTACGAGTATATCTCCAGATTTAAAAACTTTTTTATATATTATGTGCGAAGGTATGGTTAGCAAAAAAAAAAAAAGCTGCGCATATTTTTTCTATTGCAATATTTGTGTATTGTCTCATTTTGCAATGCCTTACTACAATTTTATAAATTGTTAAAGCTTACATTGTGAAGGAAGTTGCTTGAATGTAGATATTAGTTCCCTCAAATGGAGGGGAACTGGTTAATGCTGTATTTTTCTTTTTTTTATCCCTCTTTGCTTTCGCTTTTTTAGAACTAAACATAGCGTAGTGCAGATATGGATGGTGCAGCATAGGGGGCATACCCACTGGGCATTAAAATAATCCACAGCTCTTGTGAATTTTCGAAAGCATTTAATAAACATTTATAGGGCTCTTAACTTATACCAGAGTATTTATTCGCCTCTTAAAAAAATTAAATTAAATCTTGCGATCAAAATTATTTATAAAGCATTTCAAAACTCCCAATTAAGATGTTTACAAATACAAAAAATACTCAAAATTTTAAAAGTATTTATCAAAGTTTTAACAACGTCTTGTGAGAGGTTCTTAAATCGTCTGTAAAAGTTTCTTTTTTAAGTAGAGCTAAGGTATTTATAAGGTCTTAAGAAGGATTCGGAAGATCTTCATAAAACGCTTATAAATATTTTTGTATTCAAACATTTTAATATTTATCAAGATCTTTAAAAAATGTTTGATAAAAGCTTTTTAATGAATAAAATTTATTTTTTACTTTAAGAGACATACATTTTATTGAGCTCTTCAATTTCTGAGTTTTTAAGTTCTATATAAGTGCCAATATAAGCTTCAACTCTTACGCGAACTCTTTCCAAGAGCTCTATAAAACTTTTTTTGCTTTCATGCATTTATAGAACTCTTCGCAAGAGCTTTATAAAACTTTATTTGGTTTCATTTATTTATAGAACTCTTCACAAGAGCTCCATAAAACTTTTTATCGAAAAGTAGGGTTACCAAACGTCCGCAATTCAATAAAAAAATTTAAATGACCAGTACTCTTATAAAAATAGTAAATAGCTTATAACTTAAACATTTTCTTAAAAATTAAAGTTTTGGAATTTGATAAATTCTTGATTCAAGTCTCCAAAAGTAGTACCGTTTTTTTGACTTGTTTATTCCGTTTTCACATTTTCGCAAAGTTAAATATTATTTCATTCAACAATGCTAGTACATCATAAAAATGGCCGCCTACCCGTACACTGGTTGTCCAATGGCAAGATCTGATCAATTAAAGACGCCGAGAAACAAGTTTTACTCAAGAATTCGGAAAGTAAGCCACAAACAGAAAAATATATTGAGACCACTGTTGTAGAGGAGCAGATCAAAACACATCGGTTTCATGCTCGAAAAATCTCCATGTGACAAGTGACCCAACTTTGATTAAAACTTACAATAAATACTTTAATTTTGAGCAGAAATAATTATTTACGGCAAAAAATTTAGTTTTCGGAAGCTATGAAAGGAGGGTCAAATCTTGTGATACGAAGACTTGATATGAAATCGAATTCATCTTCTCTTGAACATTGGCCTTAATATATTTTTCTGTTGCAGCTTACTTTCCGAGATATTAATATCTTAATATAAAATTCATTAAACTCTTGAGTAGGTTTTGAAAACGTCATAGCTAACTCTTACATAAACCTCTTGAAGGTCCCCATAGAAGGTGCCCTTTTGGTCTTAAGTAGCATTTATTCTGTGTTTTAAAACCTCTTTAGCGAATATTTCCAAGAGTTCTGCTCTTAAAGAATGGTTATATAGAACTCTTGAAGAGCCTAATAAATGCAAAAATGCCTAGTGGGTAGGGGGTCCGATTATAAACATTTTTGCTATTATTATTATCGCAATATATTTCCAAAAAATTAAAAAAAAAAAAATTAATTCTTATGTCCTTAATTATGATAGTTATCATTCTATATTTTCCAATAAATTAATTTTATGTTTTTAATGTCTTTAAAGTATGTTCAGAAAAAACTTATGTTTTCATTAGAAACTAAACGTACAGTATTCCAAAAGTTATTGCGACCGAATATTGCTTTTGCTATTAATATTTTACAGTTATTTAATCAAAACAAATATAGTAGAATATTTTACAAGTTATGGCTTCCGGAGAAGCTATAAATCTCGAAAGCTTTCATAAATGTACCCAAAAAACTGTGTAACTTTATAAAAAGGACTACAATTCGTACAACATGCCTCCTTCCGTGCACAAAGTTAATACATTGAAGTCAAATTATGCAAGAACTAGAAGTTCCAATTGGACGTCTTTCTGAAGGAGCTCAGGAAGCTTCAAATAAAGTTTTTCAAAACGCGAGGTTGCACAACAGCAGGTGTAGCTCTAGAGTAGCAAACAACGAAGATGTTTGGAATTATTTGCTGATTTCTTCTGATCCTCTTATCAGCCAAATTCGAATAAAGCGAGATAAAAAATATAACGAGTTATCACCAGAGGCACAAGAAATGCTTGAAGTCTATGAAGAAGACGGTTAAAATAAATTTTAAAAAAAAACATTGCTGTTTTTTATCTATTTTTCAAATTAGGTTTTTTTATTGAATTTTCAGTTTTTCTTTAATAACTTGAAAACTATAAAAGATATCGCACAATTTGTAATATTTTTGAAATCAGCATTGTCAAATTATTGGAAATCGACACCCATTTTGAAGAACAAGTCTCAATCACATCCCACCTTTGTATGGACGGTAGGCGTATACGTGGACCGATTTTTTTCATATTCATAAATTTTTGTTGATTTAACCTATAAAACGTCTGTGCCAAATTTCAAGACTCTGGCGCTATTCTTACTGTTTATGGCCACTGTTTTTTGGTTTTTCTCTAATAAAAACTATAAGAGATATTGAAAAATGTATAACATTATTTAAATCAGCATTGCCAAATTAATGAAAATTGATACCAATTAAAAAAAAAAGTCACAACCACATCCCACCTTTGTATGGGAGGTAGGTGTGTCCTTGATCAGATTTTTTTAAAAATCACCAATTTTTGTTTTCATTACCTTAAAAACATCTGTACCAAATTTCAAGAGTCTACACGGCAAAAAGTTTAAGTATAAAGTATAAACTTATTTAAACTATTTGATTTTATAAACTTATGCATTCGATTTTTTCTATGAAATTTATATAATTTTTCTTTATAAAACTATTCTAAACCAAAATATAATATAACTTAAACCAAATTACCTATTTATACGAAATTTGTTAACAAATTGATATGATTTTTATACAAAAGCTCATATGACGTTTATCTAAACAAGAAGCATAGAAAAATTATATGCTAAAATGTTACAAATTGTATACTAATTTGCTATAAAATTACAAAAACTTAATACAAATTTTGTATAAACTTTATATAAGAAAAACAAAAAACATTTCAAAAGTGAAATTTCTTTGAAATACATGACTGTTTGACGTCATATGAAAAATTTTGACTAGCAAAATTAAATTCAAATAAAGATTTAAATCTCGTCTTGCCATAATAATAATTAAAGTGAAAAGTGTTAAAATTATAAACTTAGTAGAAAAAAATGAAGTGTTTTTATTGAAAAAAAAAAGATAAGAAGGTAAGATCAAGTGAAAAAAAAGGTAAACGTATAACCTAAAAATAACTTATAAAAAAGTCTATTGTTCATCTACATACAAGAACTCTAAAATACTATGGATATGCCACCTTCAATAATAATACCAATTGTGTGTGATGGGAAACGTTCCAGGAGTGTCAAAATTAAGACTTAATCAGACTTGGAGGGATTCACATTCACCGATTTTGTAAAATCAGGTAATAAATTCTAGCATTAAACACAGTTTTGTTGTTTTAAAAACAATAATGTTTAGCTAATACAATTTTCTTATTTTAAGTTTTGTGAAATGTTAAAACAATAAAATATATGTGCTTAGAAGTATTACTTAATTATTAATGCATACAACAGCATCGAACAACGCGTTACGTAACATTGTTTTAGAAGTGAAACTACTTTAGCGGGTGGTGATTTGAAATGAGGTGTGTATAATGAAACGCTTTCTTTATGTGTATGCTTATTGAATAGCTACAGCCAAAAAATTTTATTATAATGATAAAAGTTGATGGGATCTAGATAATTTACAGCAATAAATGATATGTTAAATTAAAGCACTTATCAAGCAGAATGTTCTAAAACTATCATCTTCGAGATTGGTTAACCAAAACCAGAGATGTAAGCGTGGAAAGATTTCCTATTTTTCTCATTTATTGCTGTAGCTGTTCTAAATCCCATCAACTTTTATCATTTTAATAAAATATGTTCGTCTCATTTTTCGCCATTTTAACATATTTTAAGCTTAAGCAAATGTTTATTACATTATGTGTGATTTTTATTAAATAATAATATGAACAAGTTAAGGTGTTATCTTCAGTCAGGCCGAAACTCACATACCCTACACTGCACTCAAAGTAGGTACATATATTTCAGTAAAAAAAAGACGTTGAAGAGGTTAAATAATTCGAAAAAAGTGTGAAATGTTTAAGAGGTTGAAAACTGTTGAAAAAGTCGTAAATATATGCAAAATGTTAATGTTGAGAGAGGTTGAAAAAGTCTAAGCAATTTAAAATCGATGAAAAAGTCGAAAAAATAAAGAAATTTCATCACAATATCTTGCACGGTTTACGAGACATGGTGGTATAGAGGTTAAAATTTAGGACCGTGCCACGCGAATCTTTGGAAACTTGAAACCTAGCCTAATCTTAATTTAGGTCAAATGTACACCTAATCACCAAGTTTCATCAAAATCGCTGCATTTTTTTTTCAAAATGGGATTGGGCAAATATACATAGAGTATGGGCGGTAGGCGTGTCTATGAACCGATTACGTCCATTTTCAATAGCAAGATGCCTGCAAGAAGGTCTGACCTGAGTCTGCTAATTTCATTCAATTAGCTTTCTTGGTTTTTCCGTAAACCTGATTTGAACAGACAGACAGACGGACATAGCTAAATCAACTCAGGTGGTGACGCTGATCAAGAATATATCTACATACTTTTTCATACCTACCACCGCCCTCTTCTTTGCGTTACAAACAAAATGGCAAAGTGAATATACCCTCGGTGTAGGGTATAATAAAGAAAATAAACAACATACGCATGTATTTCCGGTACTTTTCGCAACATAATTGTGACTTTTAGGTAAATATGGTCACTTGGGTGTTACGTAAAGTTTAGGGGGGGGGGGGGGTAGAGGAAAACGTTACGGCGCGTTACATAGGGGGGAGGGGGGGGTCAAAAATCTTCGAAAATTGCGTTACGTAATACTTGAACGGCCCCTAAGTACAAATATCATTTATTCTAATAGCCAAATATTTATTCCAAAATAATATAAATTTGGTTAACATGCGCTCATTATAAATCTTATATAAGTAATAATAGTTTAAAATACTTTTATATAAGCTTTATATGAAATTTATATTAATATTCGTTTAAAAGACTTTTATTCATTTATACTATTAAATTAAAACTAAAATGGTTTAAATGGTTTTAATAAATTGGTTTGTATGAAATATATATACGAATGGTATAAATCGCTTATATAACAAGTTATGGTATAGATTTTAAATCAAATTTGGTGTGGATCCATATGTATTCCAATTTGGTTTAATTTTTATACTGAAACTTTTTAGCGTGTAGCGCAATTATTACTATTTATGGCCGCCGTTCCATACAAATCCATCCACTGTGTAACTGTTTGAAGTTAATGAGAATCGAATAAGATTTGATGGAGTTAAAAGTAATCAAAGTCCGAAAAAGGTGATTTTTTTGCTCATTTTTAAAAGTCACTAAATTTCAATTGCTTTGATTAAGTTCAAAAATCTTTCTTTTCATATTTTTAAGATTAAGAATGAAAATCTATTCCCTTGCAAACATTTAAAACATAAATTTACTTAAATCGGACAAGAGGTTAATCAAAAATCGTTAGAACCCCGGCACACGAATATTGTAAGAGTATACCTTGAATGCATGAAAATATAGAAATAACCATTTTTCATTGATTTTAAATTTGACATTTTTTATTCGATTTGAACAAATGTTCTTAATATCTACATTTGTTAAAGAATTGGCTTCCGCTCTATGTCTTACAAATATGAAAAAAATACTGAAAAAACTCTTTGAAGGGCGTGGCACAGCCCACAATATTTATAAACGTTATATTAAGAGGACTAAGGACTTAATCGCTATGAAATTTAATAAGGCAGATATATACCAGCTAGAATTTATGTTTTTGCAAATATTTGGCGCAATGGAGGAGGTGGGCGTGGCACCTCCCATACAAACAAAAAACGTTTAATATTATAGATAGTGTGCTATGAGAGTAATCTTCATAAAACTTGGCTTGGAGGTGTCGGCTGCTATGTGCTTTGAAGTTAAATGAAAATTGACGGGATTGCAGTAGTGGGCGTTTCACCTCCTATATTACCATAAAGTTGTAATCGCTAGATTGATTGAACTATTGCAATAATAGGTCTGAAATTTAATTTAGGTGGCTTACTTGCTTAAAGGTGTACCTGAATCAAAAGTCGGCGAAATAGCACCAGTTGACGTGACACTCCTTTCACAAGTAAAATACTTTACGTGGCATATCTATCGAAATATGTGATCAATCATACTAAAATTTGGTGAAAGAATGTTGTTTATGGAAAGCTTTTGTGTATAAAAATCGGACCATATTACGCCAGTGGGTGTGTTACCGCCCTAAATTTTAAGACTAATTACGGAATATCGCCAACTAAGCTAAGATTTGGTTTGTGAAAGTCAATGACAAATGTAATTTATCAAACCAAAAGTAGGCGGAATTGGAGAAGTGGGCGTGGTACATTTAAATTTCTTAGTTTTTATTCGATTTGCTTCAATATTTTCCATATTCTTTTGACTTTATCAACCTTTTAACTTTTTCCAATATGTCCCATATGTATGCAGTACCAGGAGACCGATCAAGCTCGGTTTTTCGCTTTGAGGTTGAAAAAGTCGAAAAAATGTAATGCAATTGAAGGTTAAGTTAAAAAAATATGAAAGAAGTTGATTATATATGAAAAATGTTGAAAAACGTTGAGAGAGGTTGAAGCAGGTGAAAAAGTTTAATAAACTCGATAGTATATTAAAGTGTTGAAAAAGTTGAAGGAGATTGAAAAACTCGAAAAAAGTTGAAAGTCTCGGAAAAAGTTGAATGAGGTTGAAAAGCCGAAAAAAGTTGAATGTATTTGAAAAATTCCAAAAAATATGGAACGTGTTGAAAAAAGTTGAAAGAGTTTGAATAATTCGGAAAAAGTTAAACAAGGTTGGAAAATTGGAAAAACATGAAAAGTGTTGAAAAAAGCTTAAAAAGAGGTTGAAAAATGTTGAAACAGTTGAAAGAGGTTGAATAACTCGAAAAAAGTTGAATAAGGTTGCAAAATTCAAAAAAATATGGAAATGTTGAGAAAAGTTGAAAGAGGTTGAAAAATGTTGAAACAGTTGAGAGAGGTTGAATAACTCGAAAAAAGTTGAATAAGGTTGAAAAATTTGAAAAAAATATGGAAAATGTTGAGAATAGTTGAAAGAGGTTGAAAAACTTTGAGACAGTTGTAAGAGGCTGAAAAACTCGAAAAAAGTTGAATGGGGTTGAAAATGTCGAAAAAATATGGAAAATAATGAGAAAATTTGAAAGAGGTTGAAAAACTCGAAAAAAAGTTGAATGAGGTTGAAGAAGTCGAAAAAATTTGAAAAATGTTGAGAAAAGTTGAAAGAGGTTGAAAAATGTTGAAACAGTTGAGAGAGTTTGAATAACTCGAAAAGAGTGTAAATAATTTCAAAAAATTCCAAAAATATGGAAAATGTTGAAATAAATTGAAAAATTTTGAAACAGTTGAAAGAGGTTGAATAACTTGAAAAAAATTTGAAAGAGTATGAATAACTCGATAAAAGTTGAATAAGGTTGAAAATTTCGAAAAAATATGGAAAATGTTGAGAAAAGTTGAAAGAGGTTGAAAAAAGTTGAAAGAGGTTGAAAAAAGTTGAAAGAAGTTGAAACAGTGGAAAGAGATTGAAAAACTCGAAAAAAGTTGAATCAGGTTGAAAAAGTCGAAAAAAGTTGAATAAGGTTGAAAATTTCGAAAAAATATGGAAAATTTTGAGAAAAGTTGAAAGAGGTTGAAAAATAATGAAACAGTTGTAAGAGGTTGAAAAACTCGTACCAAGTTGAATGAGACTAAATATATTAAAACCAAATTTTGTTAGGATCACTCATATAGTATACAAAATATAGCATAAAATGTTTTAAGCTTGTATGGAAGGTGCCACGCCCACTAATGTAATCCCGTCAACATTCATATAATTTCAGATATTATAGTGACCGACACCTCTACACCAAATTTAAAAAATATTACTATATATTATTCTCGCCGATTTTCGTATAATTTCAAAGCTTATAGTAACCGACACATTTGCACCAAATTTCAATGAAATTACTCCCACAGCACACTAAATATAACTATTAACGTTTTTTACATGTATGGGAGGTGCCACGCCTACTGATGTTATCCCATCAAAATTTATTAAACTTAAAAGGTTATGGTAACCGACATCTCTATACAAAATTTTATTAGGATCACTCATACAGAGCACTAACTATAACCTTAAACGGTCTTAGCTTGTATGGGAGGTGCCACGCCTACTAATGCAATCCCGTCGAACTTCATTTAATTTCAAAGCTCATGGTAACAAACACCACTATACTAAATTTCAAAAAGATTACTCCCATAACACACTAAATATAACACTTAACAATTTTTGCATGTGGGGGAGGTGCCCCGCCCACTGATACAATCCCATCGAAATCCATTTAGTTTCATAGCTAATAGTAACTGACATCTCTGCATCAAATTTCAAAAAGATTACTCCCATAGCGCACTAAATATAGCATCTTACTTTTAATGCATGTATGGAAGGAGCCACGCCCACAAGTGTCATTGCGCCCACTTTTGGTTACAAGATACCCAATAGCTAGTGTATCTTATATGTTAAATTTCGTTACGATAGCGTTGTTAATTTTCTTATTATGACGTTTATAAATATTGTGGGCTGTGCCACGCCCTTCAACGAGTTTTGCCAGTATAGTGGCATAACTTGCTATAATGACTGCTTTTAGCGGTATTGTCTTCAAAATTTTTATGAAAATCGTAGGCGCCGTTTTTGAGTAATATTGAATCAAAATTTTCAATTGTTGAAAAATGCCACGCCCTCTTTTCCAATTCCGCCCACTTTTAGTACTATTGAAGATATTTATGATTTGCATCAGTCTACCAAATTTCATCAAAATATCTTAAATTGTTTGCGAGATATCACGTTATAAAAATTAACATTTAGGGCTGTGCCACGCCCCTGTTACAGTCTTGAAAAACTTAAAACCTAGCCCAATCTTAATTTTGTTCACATATGCATAAAATCCCCAAGTTTCATCAAAATTGCTGCAGCCGTTTTCGAAATAAAGTTCAGTCCTGTACATATATACATATAGTACCAGGAGACCGACCAAAGTTCGGTTTTTCGTTTTCAGGTTGAAAAAGTCGAAAAAATGTAATGCAATTGAATGAGATGTCGGAAATATTTAAAAAAAATTGAATATGGTTGAAAAGCCGAAAATATGAAAAATGTTGAAAAACATTGAGAGAGGTTGAAAAAGTTTGATAAACTCGATAGTATATTAAAATGTTGAAAACGTTGAAAGAGATTGAAAAGCTCGAAAAAAGTTGAAAGTCTCGGAAAATGATGAATGAGATTGAAAAGCCGAAAAAACTTGAATGTGGTTGAAAAAGTCGAAAAAATATGGAATGTGTTGAAAAGGGTGAAAAATATTGAAAATGTTGGAAGAGTTTGAATAGTTGAATAAGGTTGAAAAATTCGAAAAAATATGGAAAATGTTAAGAAAAGTTGAAAGAGGTTGAAAAATGTTGAAACAGTTGAAAGAGGTTGAAAAACTCGAAAAAATATGGAAAATGTTGAGAAAAATTGAAAGAGGTTGAAAAAGTCAGACAAATTTGGGAAATGTTGAGAAAAGTTGAAAGAGGTTGAAAAATGTTGAAACAGTTGAAAGAAGTTGAAAAACTCGAAAAAAGTTGAATGAGGTTGAAAAAGTCAATCAAATATTGAAAGCGTTGAAAATGTTTGAAAAATGTAGAAAATCATTGAGAAAAGTTGAAAGAGGTTGAAATATAATGAAGCAGTTGAAAGACGTTGAAAAACTCGTTGAATGAGGCTGAATATATTGAGACCAAATTTTATTAGGATCACTCCTTCAGTTTGCTAAATATGGCATTAACGTTATAATTTTGTATGGGAGGTGCCACGCCCACTAATGAAATCCCATCAAAATTCATATAATTTTAAAGCTTATAGTAACCGACACCACTACACCAAATTTAAAGAATATTACTCCGATAGCACACTAAATATAACATTTAAAGTGTTTTGCTTATATGGGAGGTGCCACACCCACTGATGCAATCTCGTCGATTTTCGTTTAATTTCAAAGCTTATGGTAACCGACACCTCCACACCAAATTTAAAAAATTTGACTCCAAGAGCACACTAAATGTAGCCTTCAACATTTTTGCTTGTATAAGAGGTGCCACGCCCACAAATGCAATCCCGTCGAAATCCATTTAGTTTCAAAGCTTATGGTAACCGACATCTATACACCAAATTTTAAAAAAATTACGCCCATAGCACCTGCTTGTAGAAGTCCACGTAAGTGGGGAAAGTCCTGATCGCCACTCACTTGGGAGTGGCCAGAGATGATTCTTTTGCAAACAGTTCAAGCAGCTCACAAACTTCCGGCCTTTTTTGGCCAAGTATCCTCTGGAGATCCCTTGGACACCCGTCCGGGGGTGAGCTAGTTGTGAGAAGGCGAGTCTCTCCTAGACTTAAAACTTGGAATGTGTGCGTAGGGTTTGGGTCCCACCACACATTATCATCATTTCCAATGAAAACCAAATCAGCCTCGGATAATAGCCCCCACTACGATGACGACCACTGCAAACGAAAAACGGACAATGATTTACGGATATGCACCTGGAATGTCCGGACCCTCCATAGGGAAGAAGCAACTATCCAACTGGCGGAAGCCCTCGTAAAAATAAAGGCTGACATCACCGCCATCCAGGAGATGCGATGGAAAGGACAAGGCTGCTCTAAACGGACGAACTGTGATATCTACTACAGCGGCCATGCGGAGAGGCGCGAATTTGGTTGCGGATTCGTTGTAAGTCGAAAATTACGCCACCTAGTTTCCCGGTACACGCCAATAAACTAAAGGCTGGCTACGATCCGTATCAAGGCAAAATTCTTCAACATAAGCCTAATTTGCGCGCACGCCCCGACGGAGGAAAAGGACGATGTCACCAAGGATGACTTCTACGCGAGCCTAGAGGACGTGTATGACCGTTGTCCGACCCACGATGTAAAAATAGTCCTCGGCGATTTTAACGCGAAGGTCGGAAGAGAAGGCATCTTTGGCGATACAGTCGGTCAGTTCAGTCTCCACGAGACCACTTCAAACAACGGTCTGAGACTGATCGACTTCGCCGCGGCGCGAAACATGGTAGTTAGTAGTACCAGATTTCAACACCTCGACATTCACAAGGCCACCTGGCTATCCCCGAATCAAAAAACGAAAAACCAAATTGATCATGTTGTGATCGACGGAAGGCACGCTTCAAGCATTCTGGATGTGCGTACATTTCGGGGGGTCAACATTGACTCCGACCACTATCTTGTTGCAGCTAAGATCCGCATGCGGCTATGCAATGCGAAGAATGTACGCACGGGAATGCAACGAAAGCTGGACGTCGCCAAGCTGCAATCACAACGGACTGCCGAGGCATACTCCGCTCAACTCTCGGTTAAGCTCTACCAACCAACCTCTGGAACCGACGACGCCGGTGGACTTTGGACACACATCTCCCACTCCATGCGTGCTGCTGCCGAGGAAGTCATTGGTTTTCGATGCCCACAACCTCGAAACCAATGGTATGACCAGGAGTGTCGCGATGCGACTGCTGAAAAAAACGCCTCATACAAGAAGACGGTGCAGTCAGCTGCAACGCGAGCCGTGCGAGAAAACTACCGCGAAAAGAGGAAGGAAGAGAGGCGCATTTTTAGACGTAAGAAAAGGGAGCAGGAAAAGCGTGAGCGTGAGGAACTTGAGGTGTACCAGGGCAAGAAGGATGCACGAAAATTCTATCAACAAGTTAAGCGTCTAACTCAAGGTTTCAAGCCCGGAGCATCCACTTGTAGAGACGAAAATGGAAATCTGGTTACAGATACACAGAGTGTACTGAGGTTATGGAGGCAGCATTTCTCCAACTTGCTTACGGGCGATGATCCCACCAATTCCGCCCAGAGAGAATGCAGTACGATACCACCAATCGATGATAACGCAGTGGAAGTACCATCACCTAGCCATGAAGAGGTTCGAGTTGCTATCCAGCGACTCAAAAACAACAAAGCAGCGGGTGCTGACGGCCTGCCAGCTGAGTTGTTTAAAGCTGGTGGCGATGAATTGATAAGGTGCATGCATCAACTCGTCAGCAAAATATGGCTAGCGGAAAGCATGCCCGACGATTGGAATCTCAGCGTGCTTTGTCCTGTAATAAAGAAAGGAGACCCGACAATCTGCGCCAACTACAGGGGTATCAGTTTCATTTCCATCGCATATAAGATCCTCTCGAGCGTATTGTGTGAAAGATTGAAGCCGTATACAGAAACGCTGATCGGATCCTATCAGTGTGGCTTTAGACCTGGTAAGTCCACCATAGACCAGATTTTTACACTACGCCAAATCCTGGAGAAAACCCATGAATATCAAATCGACACTCACCATCTCTTCGTCGATTATAAAGCTGCGTTCGATAGCCCAGTGCGGGATTGCCTATACGCAACAATGTCTGAGTTCGGTATACCTGCAAAGTTGATAAGGCTCTGCAGGATGACGTTGAGCAATACGTTTAGCTCCGTCAAGGTAGGGAATGACCTCTCCGGAACTTTTAATACCGAGCGAGGTTTCAGACAAGGCGACCCGCTCTCGTGCGATCTCTTCAATTTCATTATGGAGGGGATCGTACGAAAAGCCGGTGTGCATCATAATGGCACCATTTTCTTCAAAGGTGTTCAGCTCCTTGCGTACGCTGATGATATTGATATTATCGGTCGGAGTAAGAGAGATGTTACTGCTGCTTTCACTGCTATTGAAAAGGAATCAGCCAAAGTGGGTTTGACGGTAAACGAGGGCAAGACGAAATACATGATGTCTACTAACAACAACAAGAGAGCACGGGATCTAGACTCTCATGTTACAGCGGGCAACTGTAAATTAGAAGTTGTCAAGGAATTCATTTACCTTGGCACTGCCGTAACCAGCAACAATGATGTCAGTCTGGAGATTAAGCGGAGAATAACAATTGATAATAGGTGCTACTACGGTCTCAGTAAGCAATTACGTTGCAGAGCTCTCTCTCGATCGACAAAGCTAACACTCTACAAGACGCGCATTCTACCTGTGCTTCTTTATGGCGCTGAGGCATGGGTGGTTTCGACAACAGACGCAGCCGCTCTTGGGGTGTTCGAGAGGAAAGTTCTCCGCAAAATCTTTGGTCCTGTTCGAGTTGGCGACGACTATCGCATTCAAATGAACCACGAGCTGTATGAGCTCTACGCCGACATTGACATAGTTAAGCTTATAACAATACAGCGACTACGCTGGCTGGGTCATGTCCATCGTATGGATAAAGAAGCTCCAGCGAAAAAGGTATTCGAAGGGAAGGTCCCCGGTCAACGACGAAGAGGGAGACCATGCCTCCGGTGGATAGACCAAGCTGAGGAAGCCCTAACCGCGCTTGGCATTAACGATTGGAGAAGGCGCGCGCAAAACAGAGGCGCCTGGCGAGAGCTAATGAGGTCGGCCGTAACCTGACAACGGGTTGTTATGGCCATCTAAGTAAGTAAGTAAGTACGCCCATAGCACACTAAATATAACACTTAACATTTTTTACTTGTAGGGGAGGTGCCACGCCCACTGATGCAATCCCATCAAAATCCATTTAGTTTCAAAGCTTATAGTAACCGACATTTCTATACCAAATTTAAAAAATATTACTCTCATAGAACAATAAATGCAGCTTTTAACTGTTTTCGCTTGTATGGAAGGTGCCACGCCCACAGGTGCCGTTTCGCCCACTTTTGGTTACAAGATACCCAATAGCCAGTATATTTGACATGTCAAATTTCATAACGATTGCGTTGTTAGTTCTCTTATTATAACGTTTATAAATATTGTGGGTTGTGCCACGCCTTTCAATGAGTTATACCACTATAGTGGCGTAGCTTGTTATAATGACCTCATTCAGCGGTATTAACTCAAAAATGGTAATGAAAATCCTCGGTGCCGTTTTCGAGTAATATTGAATCAAAGTTTTCAATTATTGAAATATGCCACGCCCACTGTTCCGATTCCTCCCACTTTTGATAGCATTTAAGATATTTATGATATGCATCCGTCTACTAAATTTCTTTGCAATACCTTGAATGGTTTGCGAGTTATCACGAAATAAAAATTAAAATTATGGCTGTGCCACGCTCCTGTTAGAAACTTGAAAAACTTTAAACCTAGTCCAATCTTAATTTTGTTCACATATCAGGCGCGGATCCAAGGGGGGGGGTCACGGGGGTCATGACCCCCCCCAAAACATCCCGCATTTCAAAAAATAGAGTTGAAACAATATTTTGCAAACCGAAAAACAAAAAAAAAACACACGAACAAAACCTAGTTTTTGCAAACTTAAAAACCTGAAACTAACCAAACGACCAAAATTAACTTATTTTTTTGCACTCTGAAAAAATTGGAATCAAAAAATGACTAAATCAACAAATTTGACTAATTTTCTTAAACAAGACTGACTTTTTTATTATTTTTCCTATATTTGGATTGTAGCTTCACTTGATATACTATCATCTGTTTACAATCTGTTTACAAGTTCCAACTAAAAGCATCATTTATAAAACAAAATCCAATCTTCTATTTTGTTTCGCAAATCTGTTAATGATCGCATCGATGTCCAATGAAAATTCGAAATAAAAATATTCATCAGCTAAGACATTTCTTAGTTTTAAGAGTACATTTTTTATATAAAAAAGTTTATAATTTTATATAAACAATAAATATATATATACATGTAATGAATTTTCAAGTAAAACAAATTGGACAAGTTTTTCATTTTTCATTTCATTTCTTTATTAAGCCTTTGGATTACATTTCCTTACAGACTAGAAGAGTCTTTAGACCAGGGGTCGGCAAAACACAATGTGTGTGATGTACTTCAGCTCAATTGAGCTATGAAAAATCAAATTTTGCCGACCCCTGCTTTAGACATCGAAAAATCAAATTCATTTATGGATGACAATCTATTGAATAATGAGAGAGCTCTTAATATAGGCTCATTCTGAGCATAATTAGTTTTATGTTTTTTTATGAGGAATAAATCAAAATGACGCAACTGTCTAGGTGGGATATAAAAACCAATTAAATGAAGTAACTCCGGACATTCAATATTACTATTAACTATATCATAAATAAATATTAAGGACATAACCTTCCGCCTCGATTCAAGGGTATTTATGCCCAAAAGCAGGCAACGTGAATTATATGATGGCCTTGAATCACCAAAATACAAAGAACGTAATGCAAATCTAGAAAAAGTTTTCTGAATTCGTTCAATTTTAGCACAATGATTTGCATAAAACGGACTCCAAACAAAAGAGGCATATTCCAATCTAGATCTTACAAATGCAAAGTAAAGGCTCTTAATGGTATGTGGATCCATAAAATCAGAGCTGTGTCTACGAACAAAAGCCAACATTGCATAAGCTTTAGGGATGATAAAATTCAAATGCTCAATAAATGTAAACTTAGCATCGAAAACTACACCTAAGTCCTTTATAAGATTAATTGACTTAAGAAGTTTACCCTGAATTGAGAAATAACAATCGAGTATATTATTTGATTTTGCAAATGTGCAGGGAAAGCATTTCCCAATATTTAAAGGTAACTGATAAAGTTTACTCCAGTTACTCACATTGGACAAGTCACGTTGTAAGGATTCAACGTCACCTACATTCCGTATACGACTGAATAATTTTAAATCATCTGCGTAAAGCAAAAATTTTGAGCTCTGAAAGCAACTATGAATATCATTCATGAACAAAATAAAGAACAGAGGTCCAAGGATACTACCCTGAGGTACTCCAGACGACGCTACAAAATTATAAGATTTAGTATTATTAACAAGTACAACACACAGTCTATTACTCAGATAGGATTTAATCCAATCCAAAAATGAACCATGAAATCCAATTTTAGCTAGTTTAGCAATTAAAGCACTATGCTTAACCTTATCAAAGGCTTTTGCGAAATCAGCATAGAGCACATCCACTTGATAGCCACGTTCAAAAGAGGATACACAATAATTAGAGAATAATGATAAATTTGTTATTGTGGATCGACCAGATACAAAGCCATGTTGCTCTGGGCAAATATGACACTTAATTAAAAAGTAAAGCTTATCTTTTATAATGCTTTCAAATAATTTAGAGACAATTGTTAATTTAGAAATGGGACGATAGTTCGCGACATTATTTTTAAGCCCATTTTTGAAAATAGGGGTAATACATGCTACCTTCCAGGGCTCAATAAAAGTTCCGGAATTTAAAGATTTATTGAAAATCAGATACAGTGGCTTACACAAAGCCTGAGCACATTTTAATAATACTATAGAGGATAATCCATCGACATCCAGTTTAGCAGAAATCTTCAACTTTTATAATGCGTTAAAAACGTCTGTTTCACTCAAAGTAATAGAACCAACATCCACGAAAGAATTGATGTTTTGCAGGATAGAGGGCTCATACCATGGAGCATCTTCAGTATAATTTGATTTAAAATAGTCGGCAAATAAATTAACTGTGTCTGCAATTGTACACGAACTAATATTATTGAAAAACATAGAAGTGGGTTGGTTTCCGTTTTCAAAATAAACTGCTTGTATAAAAACTTATTCAAAAAGTTGAATTCTCTCATGTAATGCACATATTTCTCCTTATACTCTAAGTTCCCAGTGGATTTAAAAAGTTTTAGAAATTTATTGCGCATATTTTTCAGTTTTTTAAGGCCAGAATTATACCATGGAAGCTTATATACCTTATGAGGGCAAATTGGAATATGGTCATGACAGATTTGTGACACATTAAATTTAAACAAATCAAAACAAGTTGCGGCATTTTTAGCATTAAATAAATTTTTCCAATTTATATCATTTACTAGCATAACCCTGTGCGCATCGCCTCACCTCAACCGTGGTGTAGATTCGATGTGCGGTCTACGTGAAAATTCTATTTAAAAAATACTTTTGTATGAGGACCACCCTTAGTAAGCACCCAAAATAAAATTTTTACAACCTAAGCAGTGCCTCTTAATATAAAAACCACGTGATGTAAATTTCGTGAGAATCTATTAAGCAGTCTTCAGGAAAATTATATTTAAAAATATATTTTTATGAGGGCAACCCTAAATAAAAGTTTTGTAGCCTAAGCTATGCCTCTTAACATAAGAGCTACGTGGTGAAACTTCGGAGTGAATCGACTAACCTGTCTTCGTGAAAATTATATTTAAAAATATTTTTGTATGAGGGTCACCCTAAGTATACACCCTGAATAAAATTTTTTTCACCTTATCTGTGCCTCTTAATACAGAAGCCATGTGGTGTAAATTCCATGAGAATCGATTTGGCGGTCTTCGAGAAAATGATATTTAAAAAATATGTTTGTGTGAGGACCACCCTAAATAAAAGTTTTGTATCCTTAGCTAAGCCTCTTAATATAAGAGCTACGTGGTGTAAATTCGGTGTGAATCGTTTAACCTGTTATCGTGAAAATGATATTTAAAAAAATTGTGTATGAGGGCCACCCTAAGTTTGAACTTCAAATAAAACTTTTACGATCTTATCTGTGCCTCTTAATATAAAAGCCATATGGTGTAAATTCCATGAGAAACGATTTTGCGGTCTTTGAGGAAATGGTATAAGAAAAAAATTGTTGTATAAGGGCCACCCTAAATAAAACTGTTGAAACCTTAGATATGACTCTTAAAATAAGAGTTACGTGGTGTGAATTCGGTGTGAATCGATTAATCTGTCTTCGTGAAAATGATATTTAAAAATATTTTTGTATGAGGGCCACCCTAATTTTGCACTTTAAATAAAATTGTTACAATCTAGTCACTGCCTCTTAATATTGGTGTAAATTCCAAGAGAATCGATTAAGCAGTCTTTGAGAAAATGCAATTTTTGAAATATTTGTGTATGGGGGCCACCCTAAATAAAAGTTTTGTGGCCTAAGCTATTCTTCTTAATATAAGAGATACGTAGTGTAAATTCGGTGTGAATCGATTTATTTGTCTTCGCGAAAACTATATTTAAAAATATATTTGTATGAGGACCACCCTAAGTACGCACCCTAAATAAAATATGTACCATCCAATCTGTGCCCCTTAACATAAAAGCCTTACTGTGTAAATTTCATGAGAATCGATTTGCCTGTCTTTGAGAAATCGCTATTTTAAAAATATTTGTGTATGAGGGCCACCCTAAATATGCACCCTAAATAAAAGTTTTATAGCCTATGACACCCGCCCGATCGATACTAACATACTGTAAAAATTTCATCAAAATCGGCTGGATAGTTTCCGCGTGCATAAGAGACAGACAGACAGACAGACAGACAGACAGACAGACAGACAGACGGACAAAAAATGAATTTTATATAATAGATATTATTACTTATTTAAAAATTCAAAATCACATAATTTAAAGTTAAATACATGTTTAGCAGGCTGAGGATCAATAAATTCATAAAATTCTATATCGAGAACAATTGGAACATGGTGCATATTAGATGGTGAAATTGGGCAAAAACATTCAGATAAATTGTATTTAATATTATACGAAATAAAAATTAAATCCAAAATTTTGCCAAGATTATTAAGTACTTATTTTATTAATTTGAACTAATTCAATACTTAAGAAGCTATCAATAAGATTGATTTCATGAGGATGATTGATATTTGTTGGCGTCAAGTCATCGGCGAGGTGAGTCCACATTACTTTGTTTAAATTAAAATCCCCCAATATGCAAAGCTGACTTTTATGGTCCAACGATGAATGTAACGATAAAATGTTACTTACATGTGCATCGTAAATTTCATCAGAACTATTTGGCGGGATATACGAGGCACAAATATATAAAGAGCCTGATGAGCCAGAAATGGAGACACTTAATTGTTCGTACAAACTGTCCGCATTCTGAAGGATACAAGCTGTTGTACAGAAAAAACGTTTGATGGCAATTAGAACACCACCTCCTCGACTACAACCTGTTTTTATAGCGTCACGTTCCTTTCTGTATACTTGATATATATTTGTATCAAAGAATTCTCCATCGAAAAATTCATCATTTAGCCAGGTCTCAACAAATACGATGACATCAAAATCTCCAGCCGCGGTATAATAATAAATGGAATTGGATTTAGTTCTGATCCCAGACATATTTTGGAAATAAATCCGAAATTGTGAAGTTTTACCTAACTGATTGTTAGGCTGAGCGGATGAATATTTAGTTAAATTAGCTAAGTTATTGCATTGATGTTAAGTTTTTTATATAATAAAATATTCGACTCAGCATAAACACGTCCGCACCTTTTGAATTCACGACTAGGAGTGAATTCTGGCTTAGTTTTTATTCATTGAAGAAATTCGGCTTGCTTTGTTTATTTGGTTATTCTTGTTATTTTTGATTTTTTTCTATCCTGTGACCCCCCCCAGAAAAAAAATCTAGATCCGCGCCTGTCACATATGAACGAAATCCCGAAGTTTAATCAAAATCGCTGAAGCCGTTTTCGAAATAAAGTTCAGCCATATATAAATATACAATTTTAGCTCGTTTAATAACACTAGTTTACAAATTTGGGGTTGATCTCGAGATCTGGTTTCTCATAGACTTTTTTCGATGCATTTTGGGGCTTAGATTCCAAAAATGGTAACAATTTTTTTTTTTCTTAAGAATCGTTTTCGAGATATCCTCAAAAAACCCCTTTTTCGGCACTTTTTTCATTTATTTGACTATATCTCCATAAATTTTTTTTGACTCTAAAACGATTTTCAGCATTCGAAAGATATTTGTATTCCCTTTCTAACAATATGCTGCTTGCTTGAATCGGATAAGATTTGATGGAGTTACAAGCGCTCAAAATCGAAAAAAACTGACTTTTTTGGTCTTTTTTGAAAATCACTCAAATTCAATTGCTCCATTTGAATGAAAAATTTTTTCTTTTTCATATTTTTAAAATTTTTAATGAAAGACTATTCTTTTGCAAATATTTTAAGTATAATTTTGCGAAAATCGGACAAAAACTGTATAAGTTATTCGAAAAAACAGTAAAAAACTTGCAATAAAATTAAACGAATATACATACGATTGTGTTTGTGTTTGGCTCTTTACTTTTATTCTCCGTTTCTTTTTAAATAAAAAACATGTATTTTCGTTTAATTTTATTTCAAGTTTTTTAGTGTTTTTTTCGAATAACTTCTACATTTTTTGTTCGATTTTCGCAAAATTATACTTAAAATATTTGCAAAAGAATAGTCTTTCATTAAAAATTTTAAAAATATGGAAAAGAAAAAATTTTTCATTCAAATGGAGCAATTGAAATTGAGTGATTTTCAAAAAAGACCAAAAAAGTCAGTTTTTTTGGACTTTGAGCGCTTGTAACTCCATCAAACCTTATCCAATTCAAGCAAAGAGCATATCGTTAGAAAGGGAATATCTTTCGAATGCTGAAAATCGTTTTTGAGTCAAAAAAAAAAGTATAGAGATATAGTCAAATAAATGAAAAAAGTGCCGAAAAATGGATTTTTTGAGGATATCTCGAAAACGATTGTTAAGAAAAAAAAAAATGGTTGCCATTTTTGGAATCTGCGCCCCAAAATACATCGAAAAAAGTCTATGAGAAACCAGATCTTTTTTCTTGTAAACTAGTGTAATAGTAGATACATATATACATATATATATATAAGTACATATAAACATACAATTTTAGCTAGCTTAATAACAGTAGATTTGTTTGACTTTTTCAACCTCTTTCATTTTTCTTCATTAGTTTCTTTATTTTTAAGACTTTTCCAGCGATTTTGAATTGCTTAATCATTTCTTAACCTCTTTCAACTTTTTTGAACATTTCATATTATTTCGATATTTTATTTAACCTTTTTTCAACATTTTTCATATTTTTTCGACGTTTTGCATTTCTTTCAACTTTCTTCAATGGTTTCCATATTTTTCGACTTTTTCAGTCTTTTACAACTGTTTCAACATTTTTCAACCTCATTCAACCTTTTTTAAATTTCACATTTTTTTCGACTTATTCAACCTCTTCAACGTCTTTTAACATTTAGTTAAGAGGGACTTTCAGTGCAGGGTAGGGTATGTATGTTTCGGCCTGGCCGAAGATATCACCTTAACTTGTTTTTATTGAAATTTCGGAGAATGAAAATTTTGCAGCTCTGGTAGCAACCCCAGAACTTTTCTTTGGTCCACAATATATCAGCAATTATTCGTTTGATTCTAAAATGCGGTGTATCGCTGATAAAGTGATTTAATTGCCTACTCAACGATGTAATTAGTGGTCATCCATTAATTACGTGAGTCAAAATAGGGGGAGAGGGCACCCGGTAAAATCTCACCAAGGGGAGAGGGAGTTTAAGTAGTCGGCGTAAAAAAAATTTCACTCAGCACACACTAATCAAAAAAAAAAAAAACAAATATCATCACTTCGACTGGCAAATATAGTTCTCCAATTTGTAGACCAGTGTAATTCAGCATGAGAATTTTTGAATATTTACTAAAAACTATCGAAATTTTCACAATTTGAAATGCGAATACCTACAGCCGAATCTGTAACCAAAAGTATTCAATTTTGATTTTCTCATTTATGAGAAAAAAATAAGGAGCGCTCATTTGTTTATCTTTAGTGAACAAACTATTACTTTTTTCTCTTTCATATTTATCGCTCACTGAATATGATCTTCAAAAAAACTCCTGATAAGAAATTTGAATAACTCTTGTTTTCGCTCGCTCAATTCTTTTCGACTTTTTTTGATTCACTTTACTCAAAGGGTAAATTTCATTTTACTTACACTCAGCGTTGCCGTTTTTGGTAGTTTCCTACCAAATCGGGTAGGTTTTTTTCCTCTTGGTAGGTTGGTAGGTTAAATCTGATTTTGGTAGGATTTAGGATAAATTTTTATGAAAATCAAAAATTGAAATTTTTTCGTGAAGTTTTTCGAATCAGGAAGCAAATATTTACATCTGGAAATAAGCTTTTGCCAACCCTATCTTCCACAAGTGGGTATGGTCTCTGTTTTCTTGCGTACAAATTACGTTTAGGGAATATGCATATGTATGTACAATGTGACGAAATAGTGTTGCGACTGATCGCACATCTAAATTTTTGCATGTGTGCTCAGACCCGTCGTATTAGAAACAAAAGTTACTAGCGCTATTAATAACATAATTTTTTTGATCGCAGCTGTGATCAAAATTGGGTCGCTAAAAAAGGTCTTAAGTTCTAAGAACTAAAATTTTTTTATGTACATAAGATGACATAATAAAAAAAAATATTTCCGTTTCCGTAATAATAAATTTGAATTGTGGGCTTTAATAAATAGCATTTTAAAAACGGACTTTATGTATACGGTTATTTTCAGACTTAAATATGGCTCTTTTTCAGAACCCCGACCACTTAAGGTGTGTTTACCATGCTCCAAAAGGAGAATATTTTAAAATGTGCTCTTTTGCGAAATTGTTTTGTTGATGCATGGCTTATCCTGTGTTACTCAGCCATTAAAATTATTTTTCCGGAGAACTTTTCGAACGGCATGGACTTCTTAATGAAAATTAGTTTTACCATTACAGTAAGTTTTTGAGTAGATATGAATGGATTTTAAAAAATTTCTCGGATGGTACATTTTTCGTCTCTCGAGCTAAACGTTTTTTTTTTTGCCACCGTTCGTTGTTTATTTGAAATCCTTTTGTCCTCTTTATATCATTTAATAATACCGTGAATTGCTGACTTTCATTTTTTTAAAAAATTTGTAACTTTGCGATCGGTTTTGACTTCAAAATGATTTTTAATTACTATTTTTCTTTCTTCTAACGTTCATCGCTTAATTGTACGCTGCATGTGTCATGTGGTAACTTTTTGCGCACACTTGCCCGACTTTTGATGTGAACCATTCTACACGATTTTGCAATAGAAAATTTGTGCTATATTTAACCGCACAAATTTTAAACGACGTCATACAAAAATATGTATTTTAAACAGCATTAAATTTTAATAAACGAATTCAAAGCTGCAAAAAAGTTTTTTTTTTTAATTTGTAAAGTTTTGGTAGGTTACAAACGATTTTGGTAGGTTTTCGAGAAAATTTTGGTAGGAAAATAAATTTCTCAGTGGCAACACTGCTTACACTTTTAATTCAAAGCGCTAGGTACATTTATTTTCAAAGTATTCAATTTTGATTTTCTCATTTATGAGAAAAAAAATAAGGAGCGCTCATTTGTTTATCTTGAGTGAACAAACTATTACTTTTTTCTCACTTTATCGCTCACTGAATATGATCTTCAAAAAAACTCCTGATAAGAAATTTGAATAACTCTTGTTTTCGCTCGCTCAATTCTTTTCGACTTTTTTTGATTCACTTTACTCAAAGGGTAAATTTCATTTTACTTACACTTTTAATTCAAAGCGCTAGGTACATTTATTTTCATCAAAAATTTTGCATGAAATAGAGAAATCGCCAAATAAATTTATCGTTTGAGTACTCATGTGCCATAAGAATAATGCAAAATTTATCATTTGATAAATAAACGAGTGATGAAAACAAACGAAGAGTTCTAATAGAGTGAATGCTGATTTGCTGCGCTTTTGAATTTTTAAAATGAAAAGATAAGTATAGAAATATAAATAAAAAGAGCAATTGCGTATTTTAAGTGCTCTACGCACTCTGTTTTCACATGATAACAAACTTAACAAAAGTATATAGTAAAAGTATTGTGTAGTATTAAATATAATAAAGAAAAATAAATTTAAATGAAAATAGTTTCAGGAATATGAAACACAATTTTTTTTTTCAGAATAAGCAGTCCTAGCAGCTTTTATTTATTGGCCATCGCAACAAAAGAAGTGCCACTGGGATAAACCTGGAATGCTTTTTACTTCAATGAATGTTCTTCAATCCGATCTGATGGCATACAATACATTTTAACCCCATTTATGTTATCTTGTGCATATTGATAAAATTAAAATCATTTCATTATATCCGCTTTCCACATTTGCCTAGCATTCCGCATTCTTTCCTTGTTTTTTAATTTTAGTTCACCTTCCTTCAACTTTTCTCTCCACCTTTTGTATTTCTCTTTATTTTTTTCGTTCGTTTTTGCCCATCTGGACTTAAATTATTTGAAAGTAAGTCGAATTTTTCATTTTCATTTATATAAAAAAAAAAATTTCCAAATTTTTAAATTTTATACTTACGGTGTCGCACAGGACCAACTTGATATAGTACCAAGATCCCAAATCTTCATATTTTTCACCAAGGTTTTTTTTTTATTTCAATTGAATAAAAAATCTCTGTTTGTAGTACTCAATATTAAATAAGCTTTCTGCAAATACTTTCGACGCACTGATAACACGTGTAGTTTTTTAAGGTCGCACGGGACATCGAAATATGCGTTAATGCAAAGCAAAAACTTGCAGTTATTTAAGTACAATCGCATAGTTTCTTATACATTATTTTTTGAATTTTTATACCCTCAAAGATTTTAGAGAAAAAAGTCAATGCAGTCAATATCTCTCTTTAAAATTTTTTTATCAAAGCAAAACGTGCAATAGAAATATCCAAATAAGAAAAGTTTCATTTGCGCGACTTTGCATTCGAATATCTCGAAAAGTTTTATAAATAAATGTAAAATTTATTTACATTAGTTAAATTTGATTGTTTCCCTATGAAAATATGATAAAACAAAGTTTTCAAGAACTTTTAACTTTTTTTGTCTTGGTTAACCTTGCGGTGGAAATGCCCATATCCCTTAAGAGGTTTGACCTAATTCAGAATAATGAGAGATTTTGAATATTTTTTAAGAACTATCGAAATTCTTGCAATCTGAAATGCGAATACAGTCGAATCTGTATAAGTTAATACCACAATTTCATTAGTTGAATTAGACTAACAAACGTGTGAATTTTTTCATAAATTGCTGGTGTGATTTAATTAAAATGTAACTTTCTTAAAATTGGGACGAGCTTAAAAAAAAACTGAAATTGACCAATGCCAGTAAAATTTAGTGCAATCAGAGCTGGGCGATAAGGATTACATGTGTAATTGATTGCATCTAGGATTACGATTATTTTAATCGCAATTTCAAAATTTTTAAATTAGGATTGCTGTAATCGTGAATCGAAGGAATCTAGATTACAATTGCAGTAATCTTAATTTTAGAAAAACTCAAATTACAATTACAGTAATCGTTATTTTAAAGCCCTTGAAAAACCATTACAATAATTTTAAAATTGAAATTTTTTTTATACTACGGTTTTTTGAGTAATCGTAAACGAAGTAATTCAAGAAATGTCGAAAAGTTAAACGCGTTACTTATGACCAGAGAGGCCGGAACAACAGTTCCTCCAACGCTTTCACATATCAAAACACACAGTCAGAGGCGAGCCAAATAGTGCTAATTTTCTTGTATTTATTAGCATTTATTCAAATTTTAGTGTCCACGATTTATCAGGTGGAATTTATGCAATAAGCATATCTGCATCTCTCTGTTTTGAAATATTTTTGTTATCTGCCAAATGTACTATTGAGAAAAGTTGAACCTAAAAACGGGTGTCAACTAATGTTTAGGACATGATTCGACAAGGCAATCCTATATATTCTACTTAGGCTTTTCGATATCTATCATTTCGCACAAATTTCTTAATACTCAATAAATTCAGAGATAAGTTACCAAATTTAAATCGAGATATAATCGGAGTTTATAAAGTCTACGGTTAAAGTGGTATTAAGAAAAGAGATAAGTTAACAGGCCTTAAATATTTAAGGCAAAATACTATTCAATATTACAAAAAAGAGAAACTGCACTTATGTAAGTTTGCAGGTGGTATAAATTGTTTAAATTAACAAAATTTGAATATTTTCCTTAGATAGTAACGCTTTTATAATAACTTTTAATTTTTCTGTCACGGTTGACCTTTTGACGGAAATGCCCATATATTAATGCCACTCGCGAAATAACACAATATGTTTTTTTTTAATTATCTGTAATTTCTGTATACACTGGATTACTTATTGTAATTTCTGTATAGATGCACTGAGTAAAGTTTTCTCAAGTGAGCACAGAAAAAGCCAAGTTATTAAACTTAAACTTTTTTTTGCATAACTTTGAAGATTTATTGATCAATATTAACGCCTTATATTTTTTTTTTTTTGCAAAATTTGGATTTTTTTGAAAGTTATGAACAAGCGAATTTTTATGTGGGTGTTTTCTTAAATTGCGATTTCTCAGTAAACATTGGGAAAAAGTTAATGAAATTTTCGTGATAAGACAAGAAATATTTTACAATTTATATGAAATAAAGTTTTTTTAAAAAGATTATTTATAAAAAATTAAATTTTTAATAAACAAATAGAATTTAAACCAACTTCTCATATGTTCAGAAGCAAAATTTTTCCACAGAATTGCTCTGTAAAGTCTACACAACTTTTTCCTGAAAAAAATTTTAGTACGTTTCATAAATAAAAAAGTTACAAATGCTTATATGTCACCACCTAGGCAATTTTACTTCTACAAACCATTCGATAAGAAAAATTTGAATTTTACAATTCAAATACAATTCAAAACAAGTTAAGGTGTTATCTTCGGCCCGGCCGAAACTCACATACCCTACACTGCACTGAAAGTCGCTTTTAAATAAATGTTAAAAGACGTTAAAGAGGTTGAATAATTCCAAAACAATTTGAAATGTAAAAAAGGTCAAAAGAAGTTGAAAAATAATGAAAAATTTGTAAAAGACTGAAGAGGTCGAAAAAATATGGAAACCATTGAAGAAAGTTGAAAGAAATTCAAAATGTCGAAAATATATGAAAAATGCTTAAAAATGTCGAAATAATATGAAAACTTTCAAAAAACGTTGAAAGAGTTCAAAATCGCTGAAAAAGAAAATAATGAAGAAAAATGAAAGAGGTTGAAAAAGTCAAACGAATAAATATGGGATATAGTATATTGGAAAAAGTTAAAAAATTGATAAAGTCAAAAGAATATGGAAAATATTAAAAAAAATCGAATAAGAACTAAGAAATTTAAATGTGGCACGCCCACTTCTCCAATTCCGCCTATTTTTGGATTACTAAATCATATTCGTCATTGACATCCACATACCAAACCTTAGCCCAATAGATTGTATGATTTGCGATACATGCCGTAATTAGTCTTAAAATTTAGGGCGGTAACACACCCCCTGGTATAATGTGGTCCGATTTTTATCCAGAAATAGCTTTTTATAAGAAACACTCTCACCAAATTTTAGTATGATTGATCACATATTTCGAAATATATGCCACTTAAGGTATTTACTTGTATGGGGAGTGACATGCTCACTCGTGCTACTTCGCCCACTTTTGATTCAGGTATACCTTAGAGCAAGAAAACTACCTAAATTAAATTTCATACCAATTGTTACAATATTTCAATCAATATAGCGATTGCAACTTTATGGTAATATAGGAGGTGCCACGCCCACTACTGCAATCTCATGAATTCTCATTTAATTTCAAAGCCCATAGCAGCCGATACCTCTAAGTCAAATTTTATGAAGATTGCTCTCATAGCACGCTATTTATAACAGTAAACGTTATTTGTTTGTATGGGAGTTGCCACGCCCACATGCTCCATTGCACCAAATTTTTGCAAAAACATACCTTCTAGCAAGTATACTATCTGCCTTATAAAATTGCATAACGATTACGTTGTTAGTCCTCTAAATATAACGTTTATAAATATTGTGGGCTGTGCCACGCCCTTCAACGAGTTTTTTCAGTAAAGTGGCAGAGCTTGTGTTGATGACTGCTTTCAGTGGCATCATCTCTAAAATGTTTGTGAAAATCGTTTGAGCCACTTTTGAGATATATGGAATCAAAATTTTTAACTGTTGAAAAATGCCACGCCCACTTTTACGGTTCCGCCCACTTTTATCACAGTTCAAGATATATTTGAAATGTACCCGTTTCCAAATTTCATAACAATATCTTTCACGGCTTACGAGATATGGTGGTATAAAGGTTAAAATTCACGCCCCTGTAGGAAGCTTTGAAAACTTGAAACCTTGCATAATCGTAATCTTGTTCACATGTGCATCAAATCACCAATTTTCATCTATATCGCTGCAACTTTTTTCAAAATTGGCCTGGGTATATATACATAGGGTATGGGCGGTAGGCGTGTCCGTGAACCGATTTCGCTCATTTTCAATAGCAAGATGCCTGCAAGAAGGTGTGACCTGTGTGTGAAAGTTTCATTCAATTAGCTCTCTTGGTTTTCTCGTAAACCTGATTTCAACAGACAGACAGACAGACAGACGGACAGACAGACGGACATCGCTAAATCAATTCAGGTGGTGACGCTGATCAAGAATATATATACTTTTCCATACCTGCCACGCCTTCTTCTATGTGTTACAAACGGAAGGACAAAGTGAATATACCCTCGGTGTAGGGTATAAAAAAAAAAAACCATTCGCATCCGTTTTTGTGCATATTGGGCAGACACAACTAATGTGTACGCAGCGAAATACATGTGTGTTTATGAACCTACCCAGTAGGCAAGGGCAGGAGCTAACAGTGCTTCTAGAAGGCCTTCCTTGGTAAGTATAAGGCCTTCCGCCCTCCTTTCAAACGTACTTTCTTTTTTATATGAAATGGCCGCAGAAAACAGGCCTTCCTAAGCAGGCTTTCTAAGACCGCTTACCGTAGAAGGACTCTCAGAAGTACTTGACAAAAATTTAATTTAATAAATTTATGACTCTAAATATTAATTGTTTTTTTTTATCCGCACACCTCTCTTAATTTCTAACCATGTGTATACTTTTCATGTCGTATATGTACAATGCATATTACAAAAAAGTTATGCCGAATCATAAAACATTGCAATACATGAAATAAAAAAGGTACAGAAAAGCGCTAAAGTAAATGGAGTCCTTCTTCTTTGCCTTCTAATATCAGGCCTGATAGCACGTCTGTTGTGGCAAGGCATATTATGCCTTCTGTGATTGTATTTTTATTTGCATGAAAATCTAGTTTTGAGAAGTCCTTATATAATCGCAGCAGTGCTAGCAGGCCTTCTCCGAGTAAGGCCTTGCTCATTTGCCTGCTGGGTATTGATATAAATGCAAATGCATTTGTGTAGGTTTGGCTTACACTGCTCTAAAGTAACAAAGAGTACCAAATATGCAAAATGCATATGCAATATGCAAATATGCATTCACCTCTCTGCTTAAAAAAAAACATTAAAAATAATCTAGACATCAGACAGTTTGAAGATGACCATAAAGCGTAAAACGTTCAAACTTTACATCTCTATACCCTCGATATCTGCGATAATGAAAAAATTCCCGATACACGTGTTGACTCATATAATCCTGGAACCTGTAAAAAAAATTTGGAAGAATATAAAAATGAGTCGGTCTGAAAGTATTCAGTTTGTAAAAGTATGTCTCATACTTTGTGCTCTAATTCAGTCAATCGAACTTTTGCATCCGTTGTTTTACGGGTGATGTTTTTGCCACGTTTTCTGTCTTTTTAAAACTGTTGAAGTGTTTAATAGCACCATAAACTTTCCTAACTGAGCAACCAAAATGGGTGACAATTGCTCGGTATGACAGTTTGTTCGGGATCTTGGATCACAACTTCGTGATTTTCCCATTTCAAGAGTGTCTGAAACTCTGTAAATTAGCTTCTCCACAACTAAGGTCTTTGTCTGATTAATAACTTACCAATAAAGTTAATTCAAAGTCCAAACATTTGCTACTGACTTGCACACAACTTACTGTCTCTAATTAGATGGCCAGCCAAATTATACAATTCTCTTAATTTTCACATCAGCCAAAGGTCACTCTTTCAATAAAACCAACAACAAACACGTAAGCCACAAAAGGGCATATGTATAATAAAAACAACAACAAATGCAACAACGTTCCATGAACATTTTTTTTTTAAATGTAGTAAAAGCAAGAACAAACTGTTTCTAATTAGTTATCCACGGCTGTATGTACATATATTTAATGCGTATTAAATATTGGCAACTTATTCCTCTAAAGGGGGCTACAGGCCTTTCGGGAGGCTTAGCTTCCAACAAGTTACGTCAGTGAGTGCGGGAGCATGCAGAGGCTCGCTTTCATACTAATGTGAAAATGAAAGGTGTTCAAATTTGAAGTATTCTTTTTAATTTTTAAAAAAAAAGATTTTTTTTTTGTGAAATTTTTATTTATTTTTATTGGTTGATAACGAAAAAGAAGGTTTTTCAAGTTGACAAAATTTTGAATAACTTTTTCGCAAAATGATGGTTCAGTTAGTGATATTTGATCGATGATGTTTCCTTTGAGGTGTTGAACAGTTTGAGGAGTATCCGCATAAAATTTACTCTTCAAGAAACCGCATAAGAAGAAATCCAATGGTATTAAATGGCATGATCTTGATAGCCAATTCACTAAATTATTCGATTGTTAAACTTCTCCTTCAAAAGATCGATGATGGTGGACACGGACTTAACCCGTCTCCGCATCCACACCAACTCAGACCAAGACCTCGCTCTTCTCGGCAGCAAATTAATCAGGGGAGACGTAATAGTCAACAACCGCCACTATAGATGGGTTGCCATAAGCCTGTCGCTGCGACACTGCTCCTACGGGCTATCCCATTCACACCTATCGCAAATGCAGAAATGAACAGGAGTGGTATTTAGTAAAATTTATTTTCAGACCAGCTTAAGTCTTTGAGTCGCGGAGAGCTTGAATTACTTATTATAATACATACACCAATTTGTATAAAATTTACAATTTGTAATAGTTTTAATTAGAAATAAGAGTCTATAACGTATTGTTAGTCTTCACAACTTAAAGAGACACAATAAAGGATTTTGAAAATAAAAAGATCGATTGATTTCGTTGCTGTGACATGTTGCATCTTCCTGTTGAAACCACATATTCTGCTCATCATTATCTTCCAATTGACTCCAAAAAATGTTTCTTATCATCTCTCGATATCGAGTTCCATTTACAATAATTTCATTGCCTGTTTGGCTTTCGAAAAAATATGGACCAATTACGCTACCACACCGAAATTCACAGCATACAATATTTTTTTTTGGTTTCATTGGCTTCTCAAACTATTCTTTAAGATTTTCTTTAGCCCAGATGCGAAAGTTTTGAGTGTTGACATAGCCGCCAGTTTCAAAATGAGCTTAATCGGTGAATATAATTTACTTGAAAAAATTTTAATTTTCTTCTCGTTTTTTATGGCCCAATTAACGAATTACCGACGTAATTTGTGGTCAGTTGGATTTAATTCTTATGTTATCTGTATTTTGTAAGCATTTACGTGAAAATATTGAGCAATTGTTGATTTGAGGTTTAATTGCTGTGAACGACTGGTGTTCTTGGCTCTTCAGCAACACTAACAGCTGCAATATTTTCACTTAAACGACCAATAATTTTACGTCTCTGATCTTGAACTGAACCAGTTTCTTCATATTTATTAATGATAAGTTTAATAGCACGGTTTGTCGAAGCATTTTCTCTACCGTATTTTGTACGAAATTTTTTCCAACTTCTGAATAGCTTTCACCATATTTAAAACAAGTTTTAATAAGGAAAATACGAGGTTCACGTGTAGCGATCCATTTTAACGAACCCGGAATTTTGCACTTGCAAAAAAAAATAGCGGCAAATTTAAAGGTACCTTAAATTTGAACACCTTTTACATATAAGAAGCAACTGTCATTTCTTTATTAAGTTTTGACGCATCTGTATTTTGCATATTTTTAGCGTTTAGTGATTCTTCCCGTCAGCGATCAGTGCCAGTTTACACTTAGAGCGAAGCGACTCTTCTTGCGTCCACGTTGGTTAAGCTGTGTTTACCTTTAACATAATTTTCTATAGTATAGGTGCTTATGGAGTCCAATAACAAAGTAATACTGATAAACTGATAAAGTAAGTTATGCAATACAAAATGGCCTTTCACACGTTGTTAAAGTTTAATTTAAAATTATTTATTCAACTTCTTCGTTTATGCTTTATATTTTTAATCATTTATAAATTATTTTTCGGATGTTCTGACGGCACTGCTTTTTAAAATATAAAATAATGGTTATTTATTAACGCATCAAACTACTAGTAACCTTCATCTGAAATTTCAATATCATAATCGGTATATTTGCTCTTTAAAATGTTTTTCGTCTCCGCATGATCAGCTTTGCCATATCCCTGGAAAATATATTGATATACAAAACTTTGAAATAAAGTACGTTACTTTTGACCAACCTGTGAATACCCATAAATTTTGATTAATTTTGCACTGGTATTGTGTTCGATTCTTCCACCACCAAGGCACTCAGTTTCTAAGCCCAATCCTTGACAAGAAGCGCTTACCCGATCGTATATGTCAGCTAGGAACAAACATGTTTAGTTCTATTTCCATTCAACAAAGATACCAACCTACAATGCCATTGGCAGTCTGCATATCCTCGAACCACTTTCTTACTTGGCTCTGTGCCATCGTTCTTCTCTTTGCCGTATACATTGATGAGAACGTACTTAAAAATACCTTCCTCAATATCAATTAGTGGCACAGCATCTAACTTTGCCTCAACCATTGTACAAAAGTGTTTTATTTCTAGCATTAAAATACATCGTTATTAACTGAATTTGAATTGATAATAAACTCACGTTGTCCACAAAAACTTGAAAATATTTGGGTTCTTATAAATTTGCACCCATGCATTTATTTATTTAGCCGACTCGCAAATATATAAGTGCACACCAAAGATAAAATAGAGATGTGCAACCAGAGTAGAGCTGGGGAAACTGGAGTACTATCGATGTTTACTCGCATCGTTAAGCATCGCTGCATATTCTTCTTCACTACGCAGACTTTTTATTTTTGATTCTTTTTTTTTCAATCAGGAAGTAAAATCAGGAAGTGAAGATACGATAAAGAACGACAAATGCTAAATTGCGCCATGGAAAGTGCACTTCAGTAAATTTTACGTGGCTTAATTTAATTTATTCTTTATAAATGTTATTGTTATCATTAAAAAAATATGAAAAACTTGAATTATGAAGTTATTTGAAAATTATTGAAAATTTTTATGTATGCAACATTTTTAATCATTAAAGATTTTGAAACATTTTTGACTTTGGAAGTTAAAATAATTTATAATGGTTATTCAAAAATTCAAATGAAGATTGAAGTGCTGTAATTTTTTAAAAATAATGTGTTCCAGCTGGCACTAGTACCACTATGTCTACAAAAAGTAATAAAAGCAAAAGTGATAATATTAAATTTAAAAGTAAATGCTCATAATTATAGTCGCAAAATTAAGTTATAACCCAAAATTTAAAATACCCCTTTAAAAAAAGAAAAACTTGCATTAAATGATGAGAAAATTTTAAAAAATAGATTTTCCTGCGTTATTGACACAAAATATTATAGACACAGTGAACAAAATGAATAATAAAAAACTCGAAAATACAAGGCAACGTGGCGAAGTGGTTAGGACTGTGAACTCATAGCTCTCAGTACGTGAGTTCAATACTCGTAAATATAAATGTTTTTTTTTATTGATATCAATGAAAATAAATGTTACTTTAAAACCTGGTTGTAAATATTTAAAAGCACCCCTAGTAGCATAAAAAGGTCTTATAGCTTTTTTTATAGGCCTTTTAAAGACAAGTAGAAAGACAACATATTATATACATATATAAATTCTTTATAGGGGCTTATAAGAGCCATTTGGCGTATGAGGTATAAAGACACTTTCCCCTCAATGTTATCTCTTAAGGGACTCGGTAAAGTATCTTTCTGAGCTGTTTAAAAGACACCTTAAAAACATTAAAAAAAAATACCGCATCTTGTAGAACTTTGTTACATATAATTTTATTTTACTATCAAATTATTTAATATGCAAATTCCTATCTTATTTAATTTGATTTTTTAATAAAATTTAATTTTTACTTACGATTTACAAATTTGCAAAGTCAGTCTCGAACCCATGTCCCAGCGATTCATAGTCCTGCGCGCTACCTACTAGGCTACCTGTCATATATAATATTACTTGTCAAAGGCAAATCATATCTTCTCTCATTTGTTTTGGTAAAGCGACAAAAAAAATGGGCAATAATGTGCCCTATCTAATATGTCTCTAAAAAGATCAAACGTCATGTTTTTCAAATGACTTATATGGCTACAGTATTAAGACATAAGAGACATGCGGTCTCTATATCATGATTGTATATCTTGTTCTAGCAAGATATTATAAAAGCAAATTTCACTACAAAGGCGAAACATCTTATTAATTTTGATACACATCTATTTAAAAGACATCACTGTTTTGTAAGCTAGATTTTTGTCTTCATAACTTCCCCTGATGCTACTAGGTACGTAGTCCTGCTTTTAAATTTAAAACGTTATAGTATATCACATTATCTGAAAGCTATATATCACATTATCCGCCAATTTAATTAAGGGGACATGACACCTTCAAATTTTCAAGAATTAAAAAAATTTTTTTTGACTGTTTCTTGCTTAAAAAATATTGAAAAATACGTTTTTATTAAAATATACCTCAAACTCAGCTTATAAAATATATAGCGAGCATTTTAGTAGCATCGTGCCAAAGTTATATTACTTGTAAAGCTATAGTTAAAAAGCTTTAAGCGCGTTTTTCTCGAAACCACGTTTTTCGAGTTGGCGGGCATGATAAAATAAAAACTACTGCACCGATCTTTCTGAAATTTCAATATGCTGCTGTGAATATATGTATAAATGCAAGGAATGAACTACGAACAGAAAGATCGGTGTTGTAGTTTTTGATTTATGGCACGATTTTGCCCAGAAAAATTTTCAATTTCCAAAAAAAATACGTCATTTCGTTATTTTCAGACCAAAGTTTTTGCCTGTAGCTCATTCCCTGGCGGCTTTGATGCTGATTAAAACCTCTTATTTTTTTTTAGATGTTCCAGTGAGGTGCAATCATGCCCGCAGTGATTTTTTAGTGTATTTTTTTAAAAAAATTTTAGTGGTCATAAATTTCATAAAAAAATTTAAAAAACATTTTTTTAAATATTGTTTTGTGTCAAAATATATGTGTAAAGTTTTCTATAAAAATTATACGCATTTGAAAACACTTAAGACAAAATTTTTTGAAGGTGTCATGTCCCCTTAAGGGGTTTTGTGGAAATGGCATTAAGCCCAATTTCCGTGTGATCTTATCTTATCTTATCAAATATCAGGGAGGACATCACATGCTATAAAGATAGCAAATGTATGCAATTCACTCTCGCATTATCCAAGCGCAATAGGTTCTGTTCGCATGCTTTTTCTTTCTTACAAAAATTTGATTTGATATCCCTGATATGGGATAAGATAAGAAAGAAAAAGCATGCGAACAGAACCTAATGCGCTTGGAGAATGCGAGAGTGAATAGCATACATTTGCATCTTAATAGCATGTGATGTCCTCCCTAATATTTGATAAGATATGATAAGATCACATGGAAATTGGGCTTTAGGCTTAATTAGTCTATGGTCAAACCGATGGCATTGTGTTCAGACGGTTACTAACTAACTAGCACAAGTCAGTCAATTTTTTGTGACGCCATCTCCCGTCAGTAATTTTGCAAGAATAACAACTGACACTAGGGTTTTCTGTTGTTTGTTGTGAATCTAAAGTTCTCTTTTTTGTCGTATTCGAACTCGTCTACAGCGTCTCTTCCTTTTATAAAGCAAATGTCAAAATAGAAAAAGTTGTGAACTGCAACTAAATATACTTATATCAGAATTAATTTTGTCAATGGCACAGTTTTCAAGTGATCAAATACGGTGCTTTTTATGCCGCCGAATAAATGCAAGCACTAAAGTGCATAAGAAAATTCAGACTACTATCTGCCCAGTTTCGAAAAAAACGCTTAACGATGTGCTGCAACACTTGGCCCGAAGTGCGCGCACAGAACTGCATATTCCCAAGACCGAATGCGTGTGTTATAATTGTCACTGCCAGTTAGTGGAGTTTGATGGCATAATGGTAAAATTGCTGCGCACTCAAAAAAGTCTTACAAAACTTGTTGAAAATGCTGCCGCTGGCGTAGATTCCGATATGGAGGACGAATGCAATGCCCATATATCTACTATGGATGAGTTCAACGATGACGACTTCTTCGGCGATTTGGATGTTTCTGACAGTGAAATTGCACAAACCGTAGACGACGCAATGCACGAATCGAAAGAAAGCTTTAAAAATCAACAAATGCAACTAGATGAAATTCGCTCAGAACATTTGCATAAACATAAACAAGATAAGCAGCACCTCCAGTGTCAATTCTGTGTTATGAAATTCAAAAATAAAACCAAGCTCCAAAGACACATTAGCCAAGCACACAAAAAGTTTACTTGTGAAATGTGCGACTTTAGTCACAGAAATGAAGATTATGTCATGTTACACATGAATCTGCATGAAGACCGACCTGAAAATCAATGCCGTTTCTGTGATAAACAATTCACAACTAAAATTAGTACTATTCGACACATGGAAGTGCATATGAATTCAAAAAAATACATGTGCGACAAATGTGGCCTCTGCTTCTCCCAAACGACTGTACTCTACAATCACAAGCTTCAGCATGAAGCTGAAGAAGAGCCGCTGAGGTGCGAAATTTGCAATCAAATTTTTAAAACTAAGCGTACTTTTCGTCATCACATGATTACGCATCAAGCCGATAGACCACGATATAGTTGCGAGTATTGCTCAAAAACTTTTACAGAAAAATACACACTTAAAGTACACAAACGAACACACGCAATGTCCATTGATAATCCAGAACAACAACAATCAGCTGCTTCGAATGAAGTTGAGGAAATACCAACAACTGCAGCAGTAGCACAACCTTCTGAAGGTACCAAGTTCAATTGCATTATTTGTTCACAGACATTTTCCAGCAAGGATCACCTTAACAAGCATATGGAAAAAGAACATGATGTTATACTTAAATCACTTACTTTAACAAACTTTTCCCAGTACGACATTGTTACTAATGAACCGAAAAAACCGTGTTATATTTGCGGCCACATGTTTAGTGCCCAAACTAATTTGGACTTTCATTTGGAAAATGTGCATGGTGTTTCATGTAAATAGGATGCTCTAAGTGTGGGCCTAACCGTAAAGTACTTGCATGAAAGTAGAGATAAGATCACACTATTGCCTAATATAGTTTTTAAATTTTCGTTAATAATACGTATATTCTACTAGTATGCGAGTACTTCCACGTGTGGATGCGAGGTAAGGGTTCGCTAATTTTGATTGAACTTAGGACAGTTTTAAGTAGGAATGTAATTTACGCATCAACTTTTATTCAAGCTATGTATAACATGTATGAATTGCAGACCTGGCTGTAAAAGTGGTTTTTAGCCTATCTAAACGTGACTTGCCTTTCAGAGGCAAAAACTAAAAGTGGATTGGTTTTTTGAAAAACGATGCTTAACAGTTTATGTAGCTTTGTCGATCCTGCAACTGGGTAATTTTATTTCATTGGCAATTCGATGATAATTACCTTACAAGCAGACACTCATAATTAAATTCTTTAATCTCCCTAAAATCTCTTATGTAAATGGAAGATTTCAATTAAGTAATTACTCAAAATAATATTATACAAATTAATTTAATATAAGTTTATTGGTTTCCTAAAAATTCTGCTGATTGTTGCTAAACTCAGAAAGTCACTACGAGCAAATAAATGGTAAAATGTGTTGTAACTCGCTTTACACTATTTTGAAAACTTCCGTCGTTACAGTAAAATTTGATACTCAAAGAATTCCTTTTTCTTTAGACCAGTGTAAGGAAAACCTACACAGATGTATGTGCCGAACGTAATCGACTAATGCCGAATCGTATTTCACAGCGTACGCGACGAATATACCATATACGCAGCCTCTGCTTGAGTTCTGTCGCAGTTGTTCGCGAGAGGCAGAATGCCTTACACTGTTTTAGGCACATATAAAAACATTACAAGTTTTTTTGACACCATTCAAAGAGATATTTTATGAAATGCGCTTCTCAAATGAACGTCTCACTGCGCAGAGGACCAAACCAGTTCTATGCTTCTAACCATATATGCATGTACATATATACATTAGAGTGTTTTGTTTTGTAGATGGATTTAATTTTTTTTATTTACCTATACGTATTTTAGCTTGAGGAATAAAAATAGTTGCCCCAATATTTGAGCTTCCTAGCTCAAACCTGTAAATGACGCGGACAGAGCTTATGTCCGATTTCGTTGAAATTTAACGAAAAAACTACAGACTAAAACGAAGAAAAAGTCTACCTTAGGTGCCAAAATATAGCGTTTTAAGTATTTTAGTTGTATGGGAGATGCCACCCACTATTGTTAAACTGGTGTTTGTTTTGAAAATTTTGTAAATTGTTTATTTTCGCCATGCGTTTAGCATGGGACTTAAAAACTATTGTCACAAAATTTGAGCTTCCGAGGTCAAACTTGTAAGCGGCGCGGACAGAGTTTGTGTCCGATTTCGTTGAAATTTCACGAAAAAGGCGGCTTACTAAAACGTAGAAAAAATCTTCCTTAGGTGCCAAGGTATAGCGTTTTAGTTATTTAAATTGTATTGGAGGTGCACCCCTGCTGTCAAACCATGCCAATATTATTCGTGTGACTGAAAAATTCGGACAAAATACATCCGAAAGATTTTTTTTGCGCTTCTATAGGCCTATATTATAGAATCGGGTTTGAAGAAAATTCTCACAAAACTTCAGCTTCCTAGATCAAACCCGCGAACGGCGAAAACAGTTCGTTTCCTATTGCAATTCTTATGAAAAATAACGATGTTTATACTAAAAAGTAGAGAAAAAACTCCTCTTCTCTGCTGGCTTTATTAATAGCCCTTTAGTTACGGTGACTTTATATAATAAAATAGTGCGTCCTCACTTAGAGTATGCCAGCGAAGTATGGTCACCATTTTATAATATTTATACGGAGAAGGACTCGTAACTCTTATCTAATATTTTACCAACCGGTTAGTATACTAATTATATGGCAACAGCTTCTTTTAATCGCATGACTACTCTTATTAGCAAATAGCTTGTCAAAACTCAAGCTTAGATTGAAAGCTAACTGTATCTAAATTTGTAGCTTAATGATGATCTGTTTTTTTATATTTGTCTGTCCGAACCCCACAGCGTCCAGGGTAAATTTTTTCAAACATTTAGGCCTGGGACCATGTAAATTTATACATATAAATATTTTAAGATATATGTATATGTTTATGTTCACATGGTAGGAGTGGATGTATTGAGAAATGCGAAAAAGCTAAGAAAAATTTTAAACTTAATGTGCATGATCTTTTTATCATATCCTTTAGTTATTGAATAAGTTTTTTTTACTTAATTTAAAGCTTAATCGGTAAGAAGGTAAAAAGTTGTATTCGCCTAACTCTATTATTATTATTATTAAAGAATCTACCATTCGTTTTTCTGCTTTTTCGTTTTTTTCAATATAAATTGTAATAGGAAACAAACTGCTGTGACGTTTGCAGCTTTAATCTAAGAAACTAAAGTTTTGGGAGAATATTCTTCAAACCCGATTCTATAATATAAGCCTAAGGAATCGCAAAAAAAAACCTTTCAGGTGTATTTTGTACGCATTTTCAGTCACACGAAAAATGAGGGCGCATATTGACAAACTTAAATATCTAAAACGCTATATCTTGGCACCTATGGGAGATTTTTACTACGTTTTAGTAAGCTGCTTTTTCTTTAAAATTTCAACAAAATCGGACACAAACTCTGTTCGCGCCACATTAAGGTTTGAGATAGAAAGCTCAAAATTTGTGACAATTAATTTTTAGCCCCATGCTACAACATATGCAAAAACAAAAAATAAAAAAAACAACAACGTTTTCAAAATAAACACCCTAATGCATATATTAGTGCAGAAGTGTGAACATATGCAAGCATTTAAGCAAAAAACCGCAACAGTTATGTAGATTTCATGAAACCAAACAATTTTTTTTGCAAAATTGTTTACTGGATCAGTAATTAGGCAAGTTTGGAACCACATTGATTTTTTTTTATGAGAACGTAATTAAGAAAGCTCGTTTTGACAAAATATTTTTTATGCTGTCTTGTATACGTATACAGTGGACAGACGTATATTAGAACCACTTTGTTTTTCCAGTTATTCTAATATCCGAAATGTTCTAATTTCTGAAAGTTTTTCTCTTTTTGGTTTCCAAAAACAAAGTATTTTTTCACGTTTATAAGTTATCACTTGCACTTTAATAAGCTGTCGTTTTCACTTTGCAATCAAGACCGCCCGAATATTTACATGTGTATTAAACATTCATATGCCTATGACCAAATATATGTACTTATATTAAGGGCGACAAAAAATACGAGAATGGTAATGATGACAAGATCAGGTTCTAATATATTTAAGATTCTAATTCTTAAGAGTTCTAATTTGTGAGTGTCCACCGTATATCTATTTCTAGTCCCCGCTGAAATGATAAACGTGCCATGCCCATAACTGCTACTTTTCATTTAAGGAAGGTTCTTATGTTCAAAATTGTTTACTGGAACAGTAATTAGGCAAGTTTGGAACTACATTGAGACCCATACCCCTTTTTTTTAGAGGTGAAAAAAATATGTTATGTGTACAAAATTTTTAAACAATGGCTCACACTATGTGGTAAAAGCGATTAAAATGTACTAGATAAAAATTTATAGAACCAGTGATGTCATTTGGGTTTTGTGGAAATGTACTGAATCGAAACTTGAATATACTTTTTTAGAGGCCGAATGTCCTTTTTTGTCATGGACATCAAAATCTACAAAAAAAAAAAGTTGATCGATTTTTTTAACGCAAATATCGGCAAAGTTTACTAAAAAAAATAAAAGAAGAAAACGTCATTCGATTTTTTACGCATATTTCACCAAAACTTATTAAAATCTATAAAAGTTTGGCTGAAGTTTACTTAAACTGCCATTCGCCAATTTTTATCAAACCAAACATTTTTTATTTGGTTTTAAAATCCAAGAATAAATATGTAATCAAAAAGTGTCGCTCGAATCTGGTTTCGGAGATATAGCCATCGGAATTCGCGGATACAACTTTTATGAAATTTATTATAAGTAGGGAACCCCGAATGAATATCAAATATATACATAGATGTCGTAACATATATATTTGAATGGGCTTCAATAATGTTCAGCAAATATTTACAATTTAGCCTCTAGTTTTTGAGATATCTTTCTGAAATTTCGACTAATTTTATTTTTTCAAAACCGTTATTTCTTTCAAAAAATGTTGATAACACAGGACCACAAAAAAAAAAAAGGTCAAGAAGTTGGAACGTGAGGTATCATACGGTATGTATTTTGGCCTCCTAAGCACGAATCCGAGGTCAGAATTTTTCCATCACCCTCAGATTTCGATATAACCTCAAAATTACACCTAAAAATACGATAAAAGAAAGTCCTTAAAAAAAAAATTAACCAAAATCCAGAATGTGGACCTTTTTTATATTACGTATTTAGGTGTGCTATAATACTATCTTACAATTAAAATTAATTTTAGGTACCCGCTTTTCCCCATATACCCCCAAAAGGGGTTAAAAATCATTTTTTTGTAAAATTTCAAAATGAATGCGTATTCCTATGTATTTTGGTAGACTAAAGCTGTTAATATAGATAAAAACTGATTTCAACCACTTGGTCCAACCCAAAACCACCCAGTACCCTATTACACCCCCAAAAGTCAAAAAATTTTTTCCTATAAAAATTCAAAATTGATGCAGGTATTTTGGTGCATTAAAACTCATAATCTAGAAAAAAAATTTTGACTGTTGGGGGTGTAATGGGGTACTGGGTGGTTTTGGGTGGGACCAAGTGGTTGAAATCAGTTTTTATCTATATTAACAGCTTTAGTCTACCAAAATACATAGGAATACGCATTCATTTTGTAATTTTACAAAAAACAGATTTTTAACGCCCTTTGGGGGTATATGGGGGAAAAGTGGGTACCTAAAATTAATTTTTATTGTAAGATAGTATTATAGCACACCTAAATACGTAATATAAATAAGGTTCACATTCTGGATTTTGGTTAATTTTTTTTTTTTAAGGACTTTGTTTTAACGTATTTTTAGGTGTAATTTTGAGGTTATATCGAAATCTGAGGGTGATGGAAAAATTCTGACCTCGGATTCGTGTTTAGGAGGCCAAAATACATGACGTATGATACCTCACGTTCCAACTTCTTGACCTTTTTTTTTTTATGGTCCTGTGTAATCTATATTTTTTTTTAGAATATCAAGAAAGCATAGTTTCTTTTATTTTCATTTTACTTATCGAAAAAAATAAAGTCACTTTCGAGAATTTTGGTATTAAAATACATGGTAATTATTTACATCACTCTTGATTTTCTTGAAATTGTAGTATGTTGTACAGTTCAGTATGTTAATCAAGAATATATACATAAGTCGGGCGCGGAAACGCCACCTTCTAATTTTTTTTAGATTGAAAATCGTTTACTTCCTATACTATTTTCAACACCGCCGCCGCGGAGCCGATGTTCGACACATCGGAGGATTTAAATCCTGAAGAGCGGCCAAAGGCCGCCATCTCACTTTAACTGCTATGTGGAATTTTTGTGGCTAGCGCAGCTGGTGTTGGACATACTATAGCAAGTCATCGATTTTCAAGCTAAAAAAAATTAGAAAGTGGCGTTTCTAACGTTTTAACTTTTTTTTTCAAAAAAAAAAAAAAATGGTCAAAATTTAAGAAAAATCGTCATATCTCCAAAATTATAGGTTAAATTTCAAACATTTTCAGAACATTATTATAGGCTATTAAATTATCTTTCTTATGACATCCATATTTTTGATATCCATTCAGGGGTTCCCTACTTGTAATGATTTTTACAAAAGCTTTATCCGCAACTTCCGATGGCTATATCTATCTCCGGAACTAAATCCGATTGACACTTCTTTTTTTTTTTTTTTTTTTTTGTTGCATTCAGCACCTTATTACCCCTAAAAAAATTTGGGCAATGAGAGCTAAAATAAACCTCTTCCAAAAATTTTAATTAAAAGACATAATTCAAATTAACCGAATGTACTAAAAATTTGTCTAATGTACGAGGCATATTTTTCACAACAAACATGTACTGAAAAAAGTACAAATGTAACGAAAATGCCATCACTGTATAAAACATGTCTTATTTTTCAGCAAATATCTGTACCAATACAAAATAATATCAATTCAATATCTATTAGTTTTTCGCAAAGACACAAAATATAAATTAAAGCAAATTCACTCTCTCGGTATCATTGGCCTAATTATTCTAAAGTTGTTGTTATAAAGAAGAATGAATGATTGGATAAGAAACATTCTTAATAAGAGTCTACGACAGTTGCGGATCTAAGGATCAGTCATGTGGGGCTGAAGTAAAAAAAGAAGAAGAAGCTGGGTAAACAGAAAATGCGGTTCAGTATTTTTCTTAATATATAGTGTATAATTACTAACCATATAAGGAGATTTAGCCCCCTAGATTCGCGGCTGATCTTCGGCAATTAAAAGCGGCGCACAGTGCATTTTTTTGCCTTCATATCATAAATAAGTAAAAAAGTCATAACAAACATTTGAATTTTTTTGTACTTTCTGAATTTAGGAATTGCCTATAGTTTTTGAAATACATTCCGCTCAAAGACTTAAAAAAAAATTTTTCGAGTTAGCTATGCATAAAAGTATCTAATGAACTAGCCTTGTGTCGACATACTTTGTAAAAAGTAATTTATTGAAAACTTTAAAATTCATAATCAGTAAAATTTCAGCTAATACAAAAATTAATTGTAAATAGAAAATACCCACAATTTTCTGATTTTTCAAACTTTATATAAGCTTTTAAAGTATACCTGACGTGTAAATACGTCGTTTAAAATGTTTCTTGGTGTTGCCTCAATCAAAAACAATAAACTTTTGGTGCCCTATCAGAACAATATTTTCATTCAAAGGTTTGGAAACACTGAACTTTTCATTTCCAGTTGAACCAGATCTGTTAGGCTAATACTCTAGAGTAGCACTATGGATCAATTTAAGGCAGTCAAAAATGTTCGTTGGAACTTTTCTCTGCTCAAACTTGCTCTAAAATATGTTTGCTGAGTCTAATCTAATTTTAATATTGCAACACCTGCTTTTGGCTCCAGGTGAAACATACCCGAAACTGAAGAAAACTTGTCCAAAACGATTTTTTTCAGGTTTTTTTCAATTATTTTGAAAACTTCAACCAGGAACAACTACATTTTAAAGGCCTCCCAATCTCAAAAATTCATTTCCTGCAAAGATCAGCCTTCGTTACCCTTCGTCAAATCACATAAATTTTTTTAAGTGGAAGGGTAATATTTCCGCAGAATGAACTTATAACTAGAAATTAGGAAGTCTGTCAAATGCAAATGGAAGTATGTGGCAAAGCAAAGAGGTATTCAACCAACCAAAATTTGACCATCGAAACTCATAGTCCTTAGTGTGCTAAACATATTACTTAGAATACAATTATATATATATATATTCGAGCAGCGGTTTTCAAGAAACTGGCCAAACGTCATAAAAAAAACCCCCCTTTTTTCGCCATATAATACAAATCTGTAATAAAAATTATAGGTTTGAATTTAAAAAATCACAAGGTTAGGACAATGCATTTTTAAAAAAGCTTTTAGAAATTTTTATGTATTCATATATTTGTGAAATAAATCACTGTGCTCTAGATTACAGAAAAAATATTTTAAAAATTTCTAGTTGAAACATACCATTTGTTAAAATATTATTAAAAAACAGTATGATGGAAATTGCCATCATCATGCAATCTTATTTCAATGTAAAATGCGTTTTTATAATTTTTATTCTTATATATTAACCCTACATTTACTACATGAGATTGTGAAGTACTCTTTGCATTTACGGTATTTGCACCTAGGTGAACCACCTACTTTTGGCCAATGTTCAAACCCATCTTCCCTTATGTCTTTAGGAGGGGGAGGAGCCGCAGAACCTTTCCTTTTTTCGCTTGCAATTCTTGTTCTAGCGCATTACTGCTTAGACGCCCTATTTAAGCATCTTTAGTTGTTCCTTTGTTGTACAGAACAGAGGCTTATTCATTTCTGAACTAGGCCAATGCAAATATACATACATATTTTTGGTACATTACTTTTCTGGGTATTCTTTTTGTACAAAATTGATAACTGCAAGATGAAACAAATGAAAAAACACAGGTTCAATTTTTTAGAACTCTCTAAAAATACAACATACAATGAAAATTTACCCAGTACAAATTTTCTCTATACTCACTCATTATGAATTTTAATAGCAAAAAAATTTAAAAATAGTATTTAAAACACAGTCGGAAAATTGCACGTTTTTTGAAATCACAGCGAACAGCGTACCTAATGTCAAGTTCAAATTTGATTATGACACAGTACAGTTATATTTTTTTTTGACAGCTGTGTTCCAATGAACGCAATAGTCGTGTAGAAAGTAACAACAGTAACATTAGTAACCAATTTACTAAACACATTCTTTTAATCATTTCTTTGTCACTAAATATTGTGATGGAAATTTCCATCACCATGTAAAGAAATGCTAAAACGATAGTGAAATTTTTACTAACTTACAAGTCGCACAAGCTGTCATTTCAAATATCTGATTTGCTAAATATACTAGCGCAACTCACACAAATTAATAATTTAGTGGCACCGAAAATTTCAATCGATACTTCTATTTTATTTTCAAAATTTGAGCTGTAATATAGAAGTTTGGCTTGAATGTGTTTCGCAAGATACATGTATAGAAAACTGCATGCAAACATTCAGAATCGTGCGGATGTTATAAACTTCAGATTACGAAAAGTCTTTGAAAAGTGCACTGTGCGGCCTCTCTATATGTTGCCGTTCACAGTAGATCGAGTACTGCTTCTTATGCGCAGATCTAAAATTAAATTAAATTAAAATCTTAAATATATTGTATCTCAATCGAAATAAATTATAGCATTTATATTAACATTATTTTTAAAGTATTGAATATAAGGTCATATATATAACCTTAATATTATTACCCAACTTACTAAGACAAATTAGAATAGTCCTATAACATGTAATTTAACAATTCGAATCTACATAATATTAAACTCCATGAACAAGTATTACATTATGTAAGTATAATAATTTATAATTAGGTTAAAATATAGCGATAATAAAACTTCAAATTCAATTCTTTAATATTTAAAGTGACATATTTACATACATACATACATGCTTAAAATAATACGAATCGAACAAAAGTATCAACCAAAGTTAGATTTACGCCACACAGAGGGATCAAATACAAAAATTCTCATCAGAAATTAATAATGTTTTTTCGATAAACTACGAGCCGAATTTAACATACGAGGTCTCATGCTCTTTGTATTACTCAAAAGATTAACATAGGAACTTACTTAAAAGTTTTTTAATTCAAAAGATAATATCGACACAACAATTACTCTTTTTCGAATGCCTCTGAAAAAGTTTGATGATTTTTTTTAAATGTGGTAATCAATGCTTCGATTCAAAAAAGTTCGACACTTTTCGCTCTATGGGAAGTGCCACATCCTCTTTTTAAGATTCGTCTTGTTTTATTCGGACTGTAAAATTAATCCCATTTGCTGTGTGAAATTTTGTTGCAGGGTTATATCTCCCTTATGATCTAAAAACCAATGCTGTTTTAATTATTTTTTTTAAAGGACATTTGAGATTAAAGGTATACAAATAATATAACATTGGATTAAACAACTTTTGAACAAATAAAATTTGTTATTGATTATTTTTTTTACAAAATGGCGGCTGTACAGTGATAAACGTGAACCGCGTTTTCAAAAAAGTCTTCCGCAGCGAGCAGTAGAAGTCGGCTATCGGCCATTTTCACGAAAGCGATTTCACGAATGGTCATTTTCACAAATGACCATTTTCACGAATGTCCATTTTCACGAAAGACCATTTTCAGTTTTTAGTTTATTTTTCTCTTGTACACATTAAATAAATATAACAGTTTACAGTACAATATTGGTTTTTTTTTCTATAGTAAAGCATTAAATATTGTATGAAAACTTTCGGAAATAGTCCAAAATTTGATCTTGCTCCTTGTAAGTGTAGTAACTAGCCACTACAGTAATTATTCTGTCTTGGAGTAAAGCCATTTTTTCTTCGGAGCTGCCTTCACGTTCCTCCCTAAATTAAACTCTTGTGTTTAGATTTTTGTATCGTGAAAATGGTTATTCGTGAAAATGACCATTCGTGAAATCGCTTTCGTGAAAATGGTCATTCGTGAAAACGGTCATTCGTGAAAATGGTCATTCATGAAAATGACCATTCGTGAAATCGCTTTCGTGAAAATGGTTATTCGTTAAAATGGCCATTCGTGAAAATGACATGGAATCGTAGAAGTCTCGTCCAACTCCTTCTATAACAAATCAAAAATTTTTTTCATTATCTACATGAGTTTTGCTATTGAAGTGCACATGATTATATTTTGAGAATTTTTTTTCGCGAAATAGCGAATGTTTTAACAAAAAATTGTGTTTTCGACGAAAAAAATCGACTTAAGTTGCTTATAACTTTTTTTCTTGTTAAGTAATCGCTAAAAATGTGTACTTCAACAGATAATCAAACAATGAAGCTACTGTTCAAATTTCAAGTCAATCGGATGTAAACTTTTTGAGAAAAACGCGTTTGAAATTTCAAAATGTTATACATCTTCATCAAAGTTTTTAGAAAAAAAATTGATTCAAAAAATTTTGAGCTTAAATCGGTATTGGTGCGTTATAGATTTTGATTCTAGGATTGTATTGGCATGATTTAAGCCAATAAAAAAAAATGGGAAAATAAAAAAAAAAATAGGGGGAGATATAACCCCTTAAATAAACCCTTCAGTAAAGTGTTTTTAAATTTTTGCTTGTATGGAAAGTGTCACGCCTTGCCAAGATGCTAGACCGAAATATTTATCTGATTACATATATCTTATACCTGTGCGAATATTTCTTTGAGCAGTGTTTTAAAGCTTTGTTTTTACGCCCACTTTGAATCTAGTACCAAGACGAACCATTTCTTAACATATTCGATTCTTAAATTCCTATGTAATGGCAAGCAAAATGCGCCGCAGAGGAAAATTATTTCAAATTTTTAAAGATAATCTTTCCATATCGAAATTTTGGAAAATCATTTCTAGAAAAATAATTTTATAAATAACTAGCAAAACCCGGCGCGCGTTGCTACGCCTCAACAAATAAATATAATATGTTTTTATTTTAGTTGGATTAAATATGAAAGTAAAAATTATTTTTATTGATATTTATCTTATTGCGAGTGGATAAACAACGTTGTAGATTTTTCTATTTGGCTCATAAATGAACAATTGATTTGGCGGGAATTATTGGAATGCGTAGAATCAGCACCTTTGAATGAGTTTATTTTGGTTATAGTCCTTGTCTTCTATATATGTACCGAGTCTCATAGTCATAGTCTTTTCTTATTTTGGAGGCATGGAACTACCCATTTTTTCATTGAAACTTTCTTTCTTTTTGGCTCATTTTTTCCAAACCAAACTATATTAAGAAATTTTTACAAACTATTAGAAACATATGTACCAAATCTTATCCATCTGTGTCAAATAGTTGTTGATACTTAAAAAAGTTGATTTTTTCTCATGTGGAAGCGTGGTACCGCCCATTTTTGCATTGAATCTTACTTCTTTCTCTACCATTTATATGTATATTTATGTACCAAGTTTCATTTATCTGCATCAAATAGTTGATAAGATATGATGAATCTTATTTTCTTTTAGATAAGGGGGCGTGGCATCACCCATTCTATTCTAAGCTGTTCCTGTTTATATAAAAGCCACGTGGTGTGAATTCCATGAGAACCGATTAAGCGATCTTCGAAAAAATTATGTTTAAAAAATATATTTGTATGAAGGCCACCCTAAATGTGCTCCCTAAATAAAAGTATTGAAGCCTTAGCTACTCCTCTTAATATAAAAGTTACTTGGAGTAAATTCGGTATGAATCGATTAACCTGTCTTCGTGAAAAGATATTTAAAAATATTTTTGTATGAGGACCACCCAAAATGTGAACCCTAAGTAAAAATTTTTCTATCTAATCTGTACCTCTTCATATAAAAGCCATGTGGTGTTGAGACCATGAGAATCGATTAAACGGCCTACACTCTAAATAAAAGTTTTGTAGCTATGATTCTTTACATAAGAGATACGTGACGTTAATTCGGTGTGAATCGTCTAACCTGTCTTCGTGAAAATTATTTTTAAAAATATTTTTGTATGAGGGTCACCCTAAGTGTGCACCCTAAATAAAAGTTTTACAGCCTTATCTGTGCCTCTTAATATAAAAGCCATGTGGAGTAAATTCAATAAGAATCGATTTAGCGATCTTCGAGAAAATGATATTTATAAATATTTTTGTATCAGGACCACCCTAAGTGTGAACCGTAATTAAAATTTTTACTATCTAACCTGTGCTTTATAATATAAAAGTCATGTGGTGTAAATTCCATAAGAATCGATTTAGCAGTCTTCGAGAAAATGTTATTTAAAAAATATTTTTGTGTGAGGGCCACCCTAAATAAAAGTTTTGTAGCCTAAGCTATGCTTCTTAACATAAGAAATACGTGGTGTAAATTCGGTTTGAAAATGATATTTAAAAATATATTTGTATGAGAGCCACCTTAAGTATGCACCCTAAATTCAATTTTTACAATCTAATCTGTGCCCCTTAATATAAAAGCCATACTGTGTAAGTGTCATGAGAATCGATTTACCTGTCTTTGAGAAATCGCTATTTTTAAAATATTTGTGTATGAGGGCCACCCTAAATAAAAGTTTCATCCAGAGTGCGTAGAGCACTCAAAATACGCAATTGATCTTTTTTATTTATCTTTCTATACTTATCCTTTCATTTTAAAAACTCAAGAGCGCAAGCAAATCAGCATTCACTCTATTATAACTCCTCGCTTGTTTTCATCACTCGCTTTTTTCCTCACTGATAAATAATTAACGAGCGAACATTGTATTGATGCGTATCGTTTCATTTTCGTCACTTTCGAGTTTATCAAATGATAAACTCATTTTGAGATGATGTGAAAAGTGAGGAGTATTCAAATGATAAATTCATTTGTCGATTTTTCTATTTCAAGCAAAATGTTTGTAGTGATGAGAATTAACTTTTACCTTTTAATACACGTATGACAGAGTTCGGAAATTATCATGTATGTGCACTCAAAATGTCGTATTCATAATTTTATTCTTGTATGAATTTTCTTATAGTTTTTTTCATTCGCCCATGCGCATGAATGCAAGATTGAAAATCGTTCTTTATTGCACCGCACTCTTATGTGAGTATCTGGTTTTTTTTTCGACAACGAGTAGCATTGCTAAAAGAATGAATGCAAGTCAACAATTTTTTCATCGATCATAAATGAAAATTAACTGTGTGAGAAAGCGTGATAAGCGATCGTACATGTATAAATTTTCTGTCACGCCGAAATGCATGCACACGATCAGCGTTCCCGGGCCATGGTATCTGTTTTTGACCCATTTTCGAAAAAAAATTTTGTTTTTTCAAACGAAAGATAACTCAAAAACATTTTTGGCTATCACCAAGAAAAGCTCGGGACCCTGGAAGGAAATTTTTAGGAATCGTTTTTGACCCGAAAATGGGTCGAAAACGGATATAATGGCCCGGGAACACATTTTCGGGTCAAAAATGGTTCTTTCCAGGGTCCGGAGCCATCCTAAGTGATATTCAAAATCCTTCTTCGATCTTTACCCATTAGAACAGTAAATTTTTTCCAAAAATAGGTCAAAAACACCCTTTTAGGAGGGTCGGGGACCACACCTATCACTTTAAACATCGCAGAGTTCATGTAAGATCGATAGAAAAAATGTTGCTTCTACTCGTTCATGAATATAGGCTAGTGAAAAGAAGGGGGTGCATACATTCGTATATGAAAGATGACATAAAAATGTTCGAATGCAAATGTTTGAACTTTTTGCGGCGATTCATTGCTCTGCTGTGTCAAGGAATTAACTTTTTGCTCAAGCAAATTAAACTAATCGGCCCATATTCATAGTCGCAAAATAAAGTTAAAACCTGGTTCTTACCTAAAATCGAAGATAAATAATGAGAAAATTTTAAAAATAGATTACTCTGCGTTATTGACACAAAATATTGTAGGCACAGTGAACAAAAGGAATAATAAAAAAATCGAATTTATGAGGCAGCGTGGCGTAATGGTTAGGACTGTGAACTCATAGCCCTCAGTACGTGGGTTCGATTCTCGTAAATGTAAATGTTTTTATACCCTACACCGAGGGTATATTCACTTTGTCTCTTCGTTTGTAACACATCGAAGGGGGCGTGGCATGTATGGAAAAGTATATATATTCTTGATCAGCATCACCACCTAAGTCGATTTAGCGATGTCTGTCTGTCTGTCTGTCTGTCTGTCTGTCTGTCTGTCTGTCTGTCTGTCTGTCTGTCTGTCTGTCTGTCTGTCTGTCTGTCTGTCTGTCTGTCTGTCTGTCTGTCTGTCTGTCTGTCTGTCTGTCTGTCTGTCTGTCTGTCTGTCTGTCTGTCTGTCTGTCTGTCTGTCTGTCTGTCTGTCTGTCTGTCTGTCTGTCTGTCTGTCTGTCTGTCTGTCTGTCTGTCTGTCTGTCTGTCTGTCTGTCTGTCTGTCTGTCTGTCTGTCTGTCTGTCTGTCTGTCTGTCTGTCTGTCTGTCTGTCTGTCTGTCTGTCTGTCTGTCTGTCTGTCTGTCTGTCTGTCTGTCTGTCTGTCTGTCTGTCTGTCTGTCTGTCTGTCTGTCTGTCTGTCTGTCTGTCTGTCTGTCTGTCTGTCTGTCTGTCTGTCTGTCTGTCTGTCTGTCTGTCTGTCTGTCTGTCTGTCTGTCTGTCTGTCTGTCTGTCTGTCTGTCTGTCTGTCTGTCTGTCTGTCTGTCTGTCTGTCTGTCTGTCTGTCTGTCTGTCTGTCTGTCTGTCTGTCTGTCTGTCTGTCTGTCTGTCTGTCTGTCTGTCTGTCTGTCTGTCTGTCTGTCTGTCTGTCTGTCTGTCTGTCTGTCTGTCTGTCTGTCTGTCTGTCTGTCTGTCTGTCTGTCTGTCTGTCTGTCTGTCTGTCTGTCTGTCTGTCTGTCTGTCTGTCTGTCTGTCTGTCTGTCTGTCTGTCTGTCTGTCTGTCTGTCTGTCTGTCTGTCTGTCTGTCTGTCTGTCTGTCTGTCTGTCTGTCTGTCTGTCTGTCTGTCTGTCTGTCTGTCTGTCTGTCTGTCTGTCTGTCTGTCTGTCTGTCTGTCTGTCTGTCTGTCTGTCTGTCTGTCTGTCTGTCTGTCTGTCTGTCTGTCTGTCTGTCTGTCTGTCTGTCTGTCTGTCTGTCTGTCTGTCTGTCTGTCTGTCTGTCTGTCTGTCTGTCTGTCTGTCTGTCTGTCTGTCTGTCTGTCTGTCTGTCTGTCTGTCTGTCTGTCTGTCTGTCTGTCTGTCTGTCTGTCTGTCTGTCTGTTAAAATCAGGTTTACGGGAAAACCAAGAGAGCTAATTGAATGAAACTTTCACACACAGGTCACATCTTCTTGCAGGCATCTTGCTATTGAAAATGGGCGAAATCGGTTGACGGACACGCCTACCGCCCATACTCTGTGTAAATGTACCTAGGCCCATTTTGAAAAAAGTTGCAGCGATTTTGATGAAACTTGGTGATTTAGTGTACATGTGAACCAAATTAGGATTGGGCTGGGTTTCAAGTTTTCAAAGGGTCGTACAGGGGCGTGGCACAGCCCTAAATTTTATCATTTAAACTACCATATCTTGTAAGCCGTTCAAGATATTTCGATGAAATTTGGTAAACGGATACATTTTAAATATATCTTGAATTGAGATAAAAGTGGGCGGAATCGAAAAAATGGGCGTGACACATTTCAACTGTTAAAAATTTTGATTCCGTATATCTCAGAATTGGCACAAACGATTTTCATAAAAATTTTAGAGATGATGCCGCTGAAAGCAGTCATCAATACAAGCTCAGCAACTTTACTGAAAAAACTCGCTCAAGGGCGTGGCACCGCCCACAGTATTTATAAACGTTATATTAAGAGAACTAAAAACGTAATCGTTATGAAATTTAATGAGGTAGATATACTTGCTATAAGATCTCTTATTACAGAAGTTTAGTCCTATAGCACCTGTGGGCGTGGCACCTCCCATATAAGCAAAAAATATTTATTATTATATATAGTGTGCTATGAGAGTAATCTTCATAAAATGTTGTGTATAGATGTCAGTTACTTTAAAAGTTAATGAATTTTGACGGGATTGCATCAGTGGGCGTGGCACCTCCCATATTAACATAAATTTGTAAGCGCTGTTTTAAGTGAACTTTTGCAGCAATTGCTATGAAATTTAATGTAAGTGGTTTAGTTGCTATAAAAAATATCTGAATCAAAAGTGGCTGAAATATCACCAGTGGGCGTGGCACCTCCCATACAAATAAAATACGGTAAGTGGCATATTTATCGAAATATGTGAGCAATCATACTAAAATTTGGTGTAAGGGGTTTCTTATGGAAAGTTATTTCTGGATGAAAATCGGACTGTATTACACCAGTGGGTGTGTTGCCGCCCTAAATTTTTAGACTAATTACGGCATATATCGCAAACTATACAACCTATTGGGCTAAGATTTGGTATGTGGATGTCAATGACGAATATAATTTAGTAACCCAAAAGTAGGCGGAACTGGAGAAGTGGGCGTGGCACATTTAAATTTCTTAGTTTTTATTCGATTTTTTTCAATATTTTCCATATTATTTTGACTTTACCAACCTTTTAACTTTTTCCAATATATCCTATATGTACTTGTTTGTTTTTTTCAACCTCTTTCAACTTTCTTTGTAAGTTTCTTATTTTTTCGACTTTTTCATCAATTTTGAATTGTTTCAAGTTTTTTCAAAGTCTTTCAACTTTTTTAAAGTTTTTCAATTTCTCTCAACTTTTTTCAACATCTCAACCTTTCTAACATTTTACATTTTTTTCGAATTATTCAACCTCTTCAACGTCTTTTAAGCATTTATTTAAAAGGTATTTTCAGTGCAGTGTAGGGAATGTGAGTTTCGGCCTGGCCGAAGATAACACCTTAACTTGTTTTTATTGATATCAATGAAAATAAATGTTAAACCTGGTTGTAAATATTTAAAAGCACTTTTCCTGCTTTTAAATTTAAAACGTGCTTATAGAAAAAAAGCATATTTTCTGACGAGATTCGAACCCACATCCTGAGGGCTATGACTCATAGCCTATGAGTTCACAGTCCTAACCATTACGCCACGCTGCCTCTTATATTCGAATTTTTTATTATTCCTTTTGTTCACTGTGTCTACAATATTTTGTGTCAATAACGCAGGGTAATCTATTTTTTAAAATTTTCTCATAATTTAATGCAAGTTTTTCTTTTTTTTATGGGGTCAGTCTGTATCTTCGATTTTGGGTAAAAACCAGGTTTTAACTTTATTTTGCGACTATGAATATGGGCCATCGTTTCAATAAAACTGAAAATAAATTTAACGCTTTGACTCAAAAGTTCATGTAAAATAAAATTGAATAAATTTATAAAATTTATGAGTAAAAAAAAAAAAGTATCACTCATTGAGTTTTATTGAAAATCATGTTCAGTGAGTGATAAATTTGAAAGAAAAATAAATAATAACTTCTTCACTCAAGATATTAAAAGAATGAGCGCTCCTTATTTTTTCCTCATAATTGATAAATTCAAAATTGATTACTCTTGAATTAAATGGTATTGAGGATGAGGAGTGAAATTTTACTCCTCAATGAGGATTATTTACGAACTCTGGTTTCATCGTTTTACCTATGCGTCTTAATATAAGAGACATGTGAATCGATTAAGTGGTCTTTGTAAAAATGCTATTTTAAAAATTTTTGCGTATGAGGGCCACCCTAAATTAAATTTTTATTGCCACCACGCCCCTGGTGTCTAATCTCGTTTATATTTTGTGAAGTGCTTAACATAGGCTATGTGCATCCTGACACCGAATTTTAAGACTCTTGCTATCATATGAACCAAGACATAGCGAGTTAAATGTTTTTATTGCATGTAAAGTGCCATGCCCCTTGCTTTTATCAAAATAAAACATAGCCCACGTTACTCAGGAATAGTGTAGCTTTCTATTAGTAGAAGAATTTTTGGAATCGGTTCTGTAGTTCCAGAGATTACCCTGAACATACAAACAAACAAACAACAAAACCTTACCTCTTTATATAATAGTACAGATAAATGTTCATATAACAATATTGTAAATTATAATTCACACAAAAAATTGCAAGCACAAATGCATAAAATAGAAAAAATGGGCAACAAGCTGTTTTTTTTTTTGTTTTTTGCACTAATAGTACTGAACAGGAAGCTCAGTAAAAAATATAATATTAAATTTTGATCTGTTCCAAGAACGTGCTCTCGGTGAGCACGCGGATATTTTCATATAGCACTTGCATCTTCGTTCGTATCGCCAATAATCTTTCAACGGAGCCCTCGCAAAAAATGTGTAATATCAAAAGAGTTACAAAACCAATGCATACAAAGGAAAATACTTATGTAGAATTTTTGTGCACTGTGTTTTATTTTGCTATGTCCTTAAGGAGTTAGGCCACAGTATACATTTTTTATTGGCTTGAAATATGTCTTAGTACATTAAAAATTACATACTTACTAAAAGAGTTATGGCGAAAAAATATCTGAGGACTCTAATTTTGAATGTTGGTGGTCTGTTGCCAAAACTTACTGGTCCGTACTGAAAACTTTAAACAACGTTTTCCTCGAACAATTTTTGGCCCATTGACTTAAAATCGTAGAATAGATTTTTTATATTGCATAGTTTTTTTTATAAACAATTTTCAGGCGATTTTTTTAACTTTTCTTAAAATGCGCCATACTTACAAGATTCGAGACATCGAAATAAACCTACGTATTTTTCTAGCTATTCATATACATACCTATATAATCCAATTAAATTTTTTTGCGGCTTCGAACAAATTATTTTATAATGTTCGAATGTTATAAATAAAGTTCTATTTCCAGAATTTCTATTTATTTTATTGACCCACTGAAAAAAATTCTCAAAATTTGCTTTTTTTTACGACGCTACAGTGGCCTAACCTCTTCATTGATATTACATATCCATCTTTAAAATTAAAAAGTATATAGGTAAAAATTGGTTTAATAATAAAACAGTAAGAGCTATAGTAAAGTTTTTTTTAAATTGAAACAATTAAATTAGGTTAAGGTTTTTGTAATTCAATGTGAATCATATTTCATTTTTCTAATGTTTTAGAAAATCTGTTGATAGGCAGCGGCAAATTACCTCTTTGGCCCGAGCACCCAATGTGCGCTGACTGTATGTACTTCTCGTATACCGGTGCACCACGTCCCACAATGCGTACTTCATACATGTGGTGGAAAACATAGAAATGCTCCTATGTCAATGATATTTTGCATGCTAGTTAAGTTACAGTTAAGAAAAACTCTAAAAATGGGCGTGATGCGTCAACTGACACGCCCACCTCCCATACAAAACAAACGTTTTATTGAAAAAAAAAAAAACACGAGTGCTCCTATGACAATGAAATTTTGCATGCTTATTTAGTTACAGTTAGTCAAGAAAAAATTTAAAAATGGGCGGATGCATAACCGGTCACGCCTACTCTGTTACACAATGAGCGTTCCATTGTTGAAATAAAAGGAGTGCTATGACAATGAAATTTTGCATGCTTATTTAGTTACAGTTAGTCAAGAAAAATTCTAAAAATAGGTGTGATGCTTAAACGGACAAGCCTACCTCTGTTACACAGTGAACTATGACAATGAAATTTTGCATCCTTAGCTCAGAGCTGGATGATAAGGATTACATGTGTAATAGATTGAGTCTAGGATTACGATTATTTTAATCGCAATTTAAAAATTTTTTAAATAAGGATTGCTGTAATCGTCCATCGAAGGAACCTTATAGCCCAAGAGCCGAGCCGGCTGTAGAAAAGTCGAGTGTATAAAATTATAATAATCATCATTTGACATACATTTTAATCTGAAATCTTAAACCATAAACTTTTTTCAAAAATAAACTGGCCCAAGAAACGGGTGGCAGCCCTTGTTTAGGACAGGATTTGGCAAAGCAACCCTGTATATTCTATTTATGCTCATCGAGCTCTATCATTTGTCATACATTTTAAGCTGGAGTCTTTAACCATAAACTTTTTTTAAAAAAATTTTTGCCCAACAAACGGGTGGCAACCCTGGTTTAGGACAGGATTTGACAAGGCATCCCTGTATATTTTATTTAGGCTAGTCGAGCTCTATCATTTGACATACATTTCAACCCATGTTTAGGACTAGATTTAACAAAGAAACCCTATGTATTCTCTTTAGGCTCTTCGAGTTTTATTGTTTGACATACATTTTGAGCTGGAATCTTAAGCCATAAACTTTTTTCTAAAAAATGTTGGCCAAGAAACGCGCGTTACCTATGAAGATAATATACATATATCTAAATAAAAAAAAATATTAAAAATAATCTAGACATAAGACAATTTTAATAAGACGTTCAAACTTCATAGCTCAATATCATCGATAATAAAAAAAGTCCCGATTCATATAACGCCTGAAACATTCATAAAAAAATTTAGAGCAATTTAAAAATTGGTCGAACAGAAAGTGTTCGGTTTTCATTAAGTTGTAAAACTATTTTTTGTTTTTCACTGAAATACACTTTATAAAGTAAATGACAGTTATTTTTACCAGCCAGGTCGAAACTCACATACCCTACTGCACTGAAAGTACCTTTTAAATAAACGTCAAAAAGACGGTGAAGAGAATAAGTCGAAAAAAGTGAAATGTATAAAGGTTGGAAAAATGTTGAAATAGTTTAAAAGAACTGAAAAAGTCGAAAAATTATGGAAACCATTGAAGAAAGTTGAAAGAAATTCAAAATGTCGAAAAAATATGTAAAATGTTGAAAAAAGTTGAAAATGTTGAGAGAGGTTGAAAAACTCAAAAAAAGTTGAAAGACGTTGGAAAATGTTAAGCAATTCAAAATCGTTGAAAAAGTCGAAAAAATAAGGAAAATAATGAAGAAAGTTGAAAGTAAAATTTGAAAAAAAGTCGAATAGAAATGAAAAATTTGAAATATGCCATGCCCATTTCTCCAATTCCGCCTACTTTGGTTCAATAAATTATATTCGTGATCGACATCCACATACAAAATTTTAGCACAGTAGGTTGTATAGTTTGGGATACATGCAGTAGTTAGCCTTAAAATTTAGAGCGGTGACACATCCACTGCTACAACCCAGCATTAGCTTTCCATAACCAAACTTCTTAAACCAAATTTTAGTATGATTGCTCACATATTTCGATAAATATGCCATTTAACGTATTTTATTTGTATATATTTTATAGCAGGTAATCCACTTACAATAAATTTCATACCAATTGCTGTAATAGTTCCCTTAAAAACAGCGCTTACAAATTTATGTTAATATGGGGGATGCCTCGCACACTGATGTAATCCCGTCGAAATTCATTTTATTTTAAAGATTATAATAACTGACATCTATACACCAAATTTTATGAAGATTACTCTAATAGCAGGCGCCACGCCCACATGTACTATTGAACCAAAGTTTTGTAATAAGAGACCTTATAGCAAGTATATCTACCTCATTAAATTTCATAACGATTACGTTGTTAGTTCTCTTAATACAACTTTTATATACATATATTGTGGGCTAAGATTGTATTGATGACTGCTTTCAGTGGCTTCATCTCTAAAACTTTTATGAAAATCATGCGTGTGCCAATTTCAAGAGTGTAAGTGTCCTATCAGCAAAAACATGAAACTGAGAAAACAGCGTTTTAAAGTTATTTACTCTGCGATTTGTTATTTAAGGATTATTAATGTTTTCCATTATGTTGCTTCTCTGTAATTACCTATAAGGTATTTGAAAAATATTTATTGAAACCTACCTTTGATTTTCTTAAATTAAAATTACCCGGATTTGTATGAGTTAGGACATTTGCATTCTTAAACTCCACGTAAAACGTATATTACGTTTGATCCAAAACACACAGTCCTCGTTGTTTTCATATTATCAAGAAAAGTATAATAAAGCTATTAGTACTTCAAAAATCTCTTCACAGAGGGCGTTGTATGCAAAAAATAAGATATAATAATCTTATGAGTTACATAATTGAATAAGTCACAAGTCATCAATTGGTGGAATAATTTTTTTTTTTTAATCAAATGAGGCTGAAACAAATATAGAAAAGCACCATTCGTACTTCAAAATCCATTTTCGGTCTTTTTGAAACGATTGGTGCCAGAAATTTTTTGTCTTGAAACGAGGCAAAATTACCGCCGGGGATACCTTTTCCCCTCTTTTACAAAAGTCCATTCTAACTTTTGACCTGAGAGCGATTGTTTACTATTTAATGTGACTTCAAAGGCAAAAAAAGAAGTTAGGACATTTGCAGTCCGAGATTTCATTTTGAAAGCTGCAGTTAGGACATAAAGCATACTGAGATCTTTGGAACGGGAAGAGGTAGCTAAATTTCGATAAAGCCAAACGAAAGAGTGTATTTTCTTAAGTAAGTGTGTTAAAAAAATGTTGTCAAAAAGTGCGATGGACACTTACACTCTGAGGTGACGATATGTAGACAGAGTCAAAATTTTTATTTGTTGAAAATTTCAACAGACAGACAGACGGACATAGCTAAATCAACTCTGGTGGCGACGCTCAAGAATATATATACTTTTCCATACCTGCCACGCCCCCTTCGATGTGTTACAAACGGAGAGACAAAGTGAATATACCCTCGGTGTAGGGTATAAAAACCAAACTGCACATTAACGTTTTCATTATAATTTCTAATATAAATGCGGTCAAAAAATTGTCAACGGATTTGGAACCCTTAGGGTTTTATGTTACAGACATTTTTAGAATTTTTCAAAGGTGCGGAATACTAATTAATACTAAATTAATTGTTTATAAACAATTTTTACTTTAAGTCTAATTCTTCCCTTTTACTATGCCAAAGTTTCATTCAGATCAGTTTATTTACGCAAGAGCAACAAGCTTTTAGTTAAGCTACCTAAAATTTAATTTTGCAATAACTTTGTTAAAAAAAGGAATCTAGAACATTATTTGGTCACATATGACATATGATATGAGTCTTACAGGTCAAATCTCCTAGGCCAAAAATCAAAGTGGTCAAAGTGTTGTCTATTGGGTGGACTGTAAAAATCTTAATCTAAGTGTTTTCCATATATATTTAATGGTCTTTCGAATGGTCCTAGCTATTTTTAGAATTTGATCTTGATTTTTCAAAATCAAAAATAAATATCTCTTTTTTTGATTTTTTTTTATATGCTTTTTTTTTAAATACGTTAAATTCCCGAGAGCGTTTTTTTACTTCTCAAGAAACTACACATTGAACATCTCGGCACTAATTTTGCTGGTGCAAAAGCTATTTAAGAAAAACAAAAAATTAAATTTCGTCCCATAACAAAAATCAATGTTTATTTCTATTTTTCGAATTATTACTCTGGGAACGTAATCGTTTGAAATACAGTTGTAAGCAATTGTTAATAATGCAGAATTAAATAAATTAAAGTCCGTTGAAATATTTTTTTACTTTTTCTTATATTAAGTGTGGATCTTTAAAACTTTATATTACGATTTTGTTTACAATTCAGAGGTAGAGGCACCCAGAGTCCAGTTTCTGGCCTATACAGCTCCAAAAAAAAATCTAAGCAAAGCGTCATTCATGACACCTCTACCGCAAGCTGTTCGTACGATCCAGCATTAAACGTCATCTTTTCGCCATTTTAATAATTAAAAACAGGGTGCAAGTGACTTATAGATGAGCCCAAGTCCAATATGACCACACCAAAATAACAGCAGTCCAAACCGAAACCAGATGCTTGTCTTACTCCGAATGTTGAAAATCATAAAACCTTTAAGAAAAACATGTTAGATACTGTTTGTTCAAAATAAATTATTTTTATTTCTTACTTTTAAATCGTAGTACTTCTGTTGCCTTATGACCTAGTTTGAACCCACAACAAAGTCTTTACAGAATTTGAGTGAGCGCATTTTTGAAGTCACATAATCTGATTACTGCGTTGGCAGCCATGAATTAGAGAGTTGCAGCCAACTAAAAAAGATTTTTTCCTCTAACAGCAATGCTTCAACAATTTCAATAACCATGAGTTCGTATTATTTTGTGCTGTTTACTTTCCTTATTAACTAGTTCATTTTTGCAATATGCAATTGCTATACAGCTGAACTATAAATTTTCTGATTTTCCATAAGAATTCAAATACAATTATGAGTTTTTATCGGTTCCAAAATTATACACATAATTCGAAAAAAAATACATCGTAATTGTTTTCACTGTTCAAAATTAAGGTTTATCCCGAAATTAATTTATTTACAGTATTATTTGTTCTATTTTGCCTAATAATATGTTTACTATTTTCTAAACTTTCTGAAAATTTACTTGAGCAGAACCAACATATACCTATGTACTAGAAATCATAAATTATATTAAATCTTTAGTATGACGTCGTGCATAGTTTCCATGTGCTGATTATACTGTTCTTTATTCGAAAATCCACTACCACAAATAATACATGTATGTGAGAGTTTGATTTCTTCCGATGCGATTGAAATATTTGGTTTTTCATTGTTTTCGCTCTTAGCTGATTGCGCAGACAGATCTTCATGCGTACGTAAATGAACCTTTAACGTATATTTTTCAACAAACGTTTTTGCACAGAAAGTGCATCCGAACCGAGGCCGATCTTCACGATGGGTCATCATATGTCCCTTGTAGGTGCGCTTAGTCTTAAATGTTTGATTGCACACAGAACAAACAAGCGGTTGCTCTTCAGCTTCGTGTTGCAATTTATGATTGTATAACACTGTAGTTTCCGAGAAACGTAATCCACACTTTTCGCACTGAAACTTTTTCTTGTCCCAATGTTTTTGCATGTGTCGTATCACATTTACTTTTCGTGTGTAACGTTTGGAACAGTATCGACACTCCTTTTCTGTTTTACCCTCATGTAGATTCATGTGTAAGTCTAGATATTCTTCGTCTCTTACAGCATGCCCACAAACTTTACAAACGCACGGCTTACGTTTCTTATGCTCATGCTCCATGTGATAAAGAAGCCGAGTTTTATTTTTGAATATTCTGCTACATTGGGAACAACTGACAATTTTTAGATTTGTTGGCGATGATGGCGTTTGTGGAACCTCCAAGTCGCTTAATTCCAAATCATCTTCAGACTCTACTTTTATGTCAATATCAGGTATCGAAATATCATCCACTTCACCATCCGTAGGCTCTTCAATTTGCGAAATTTCATCAGATAGCTCAAGAAATTCGCACTTGAATGTTTTTTTGTAAGACTTATCTGTATTGCAATTTTGTGAGTTCTCAATCATTTGAGTCAGCCGTTGCTGCACCGACAACAGCTTGAGAACGAATTCATCGTATTCCACTAATTCTTTGTAGCAACCTTCGCATACATTAGCATCCGCCGATATATGCAGCTCATTTTTCATAAATTTTGCTAGATGTAACAGCACCGACTTGAGTGGTTTTTTTGATTTGGGTACACGACATGTTTCAACATTTTCATAATGCAAATCTTTGCTTTTTCTTCCACAAACGAAACAATTAAGCATCTTTAATTCTATGCTGACACCTAAAATGCATTTTTGACATATAATTGGTGGTGTTTAGTGGTGCAGACGCCACATCTGTCAATAATGGATTCGAATCAGGGGTGGTATCCGCTAAGGTGATAGTCGACTGTCGACTTTTTGATTGTCGTTTTTGAAAACGACACCTAAATAGCTATCACATAAAAGCAAGCGATAACCAAGTTGACAATCACCTTACAGAGAGTAAAAAACGATAGTTGATAGTCAACTATCATCTTAGCGAATACCACTCCAGTTTTCGGTAATACTTCCTGAATCCAAACCAAATGGAACTGACACGCGTAAGGAAGTCTGAAAAACTACAGTAATAAAATTTTAATTACAAGCCAGATTATATAAAACGCTACGCATAGTGGGGAGTCATATCTTCGCATGAACAGCAAATTTCACTTCAGCTTTCAAATTAGACTCTTGCTTTTGTCACTTTTTCAAACATCATTTTCATTAAATTTTTTAATGAATATTAGGGGACGTCCATAAATTACGTGAGGGGTTTTTCTTAAAATTTGGACCTCTCCCCTGAGTGAGTTTTGGCGGGACCCCCCCTCCCTTCCGTGAGGCTTTTTAGATGTAATCTGCTATAAAAATGTATACTCTCTGTATTAAAAAGTTGACGTAAGATTTTCGTTGACCCCCCTCCCCTTTGGTGAGACTTTGCCAGACCCCCTCCCTCCTATTTTGAATCACGTAATTTATGGACGGCCCCTTAAGCCATTATATATATATATATATATTTAGTGGTTACACATTGAACATTTGACCATGCTATCTGTTTATGTTATTCTTCGCTGTAATTTTCAAAATTTGTATATATGTTTGCGAAAACGAAGCTAAACAGAATTGGGATGTTCGATTTATCTTCTGTGTCAAATCGCACCAAAAAACAGAATTTGTGCTATTTCTCTGTGATAAATTTTGTACTGTCAATTTTGTACTCACTACAAACGTATAGGAAAAATCTGGACCATGTTGCACGTCCCAATTCCGTTTAGACATTAACCGTAGCTGGGCAAAACAACTGCAGCAGACAGAGAATAACTTATCATATACGTATATAAAGCAGAGAGTGTAAAAATCATTTCAGTTTGGTTTGAAAAGCGGACAAAGTACAACTACACATGTATTGAAGAGTGTAGTGGTACCCACTCTGCTCTTAACACTTGAGATATGAGGGGCTCTAACATAGAACTGAACAAAGAGTATTTTTGTATTTTTATTACATTTTGCACACAATGCGCCATCTGTCTTCTATTTCTAATATATCTTTAACTACTTTTTCCACAAAAAAATTTGTATGGTAAAGTGGGGCACATTCATTATCGGGGCACATTCGTCAAGGCCCATTTCGATATGACGCACTCTTATTTTAGAACTATTTATCATGCCGAACGCAACCTTTATCGAATACATACTCACTCTCTTAGTTTGATGTATGTGAAATCGGGCTCAAACAAGTTGCATGCATTTTTGTGTTTTTTCGTTCTTCGCTGTAGTTTTGAATACCAGGTAAGTTAACGATTTTCAATAATAGTTCTTTGAATTATAATACGGTTTTTTGTGATCTGCTATGTTATTATGTCAGAAAGTGAAATTTTAAGTTAAGATTCGATTGTATTAAAAAGATTTCGAGAATTGTGTAGTTTCTTAAAATTCTGAAAAGTGGGGCAGTTTCGTGGTCTACGTTGGGGCAGATTAAGCAGATGCCAAATGTGTTTGGCGATGCGGCGTTTAACGTCAGTTTTCTTCAATTTCATTGAACCTCCGACCGAAGACATCTCGGTTGTTTCAAAAGCTGAAATCGAGCTATAGCTACCTGATCCCACCAATCCGGCATCGACTTTTAGGTATCGTAGAAAATATAGTTTTAATTTTGACATTGATAAATTTAATGTTAAGTAATTCATCATTATCTTATCTGAATACAATATATACATTTATTTCTCATTTTTTTAAAATAAAAATGTCTACATTTTTTTTGTGAAATTACTTGAATGGTGAATGTTCCCCATGAAATGCCGAAGCTGCCCCGTGTCGGGGCACTTTCAGCAAATTGACTTGCTTTTTTAAAATGCGAAAATTATTTGAAACCTTCAACAATATTTACAAAATGTATTTTTAATATAGCTCTCTAATATCGAAATAGTTTGAATTTTCTCAGAGATTTGATTTCTATGCATTAATAAAACCAATACAAGGCTTTAAAAAAAAGTTAACCAATGTGCCCCACTACCATACCCATTTTAAGGAAACATTTTTTTTATTTTGCGAAGGCCAAGAACTCCTTCTTCAACTTATCAAGCCCGGATTACTCCTTCGATTACCGTATCGTAAATTATTTCTACATCTAAGTATAATGCAAGAAGTCAATGGTTACATAAGTAATGCATGCCACAAAAACTGGTAGGATGTCTATTAGGTAAAGCTGTGCATATAAATGATCAAAGGCTATTCTCCAAATGAAAGCTCTTGGATTGTGATTAAGGGCCGGTTCACAGTGCTTAGTTAACCAATTAGTTAACTAATGTCTGTTAGTTAACTACCAAATTAAAGTTTTTCAGTTTCACAGGGTTTGACGGTGAACGAGGGCAAAACAAAGTATATGCTGTCCACAAACAGGGAGACGCGGCGTATTGGATCCTTTGTTACTGCGAACAACTATACTTTCGAAGTTGTCAAGGAATTCACCTATCTTGGCACCGCCGTGAACACTCAAAACGATGTCAGCCTGGAGATAAAGCGAAGACTAACTCTTGCTAATAGGTGTTACTATGGTCTCAGTAAGCAATTGAGTAGTAGAGACCTCTCTCGCCCGACAAAACTGACACTCTACAAGACGCTCATCTTACCCGTGCTACTTTACGGCGCAGAAGCATGGGTTGTGTCGCAGACTGATGCAGCCACGCTTGGGGTGTTTGAGAGAAAAATTCTTCGCAAAATCTTCGGTTCTGTTCACGTCGGCGACGACTACCGTATTCGAATGAACCACGAACTGTACGAGCTCTACGCTGACATTGACATAGTCAAGCGCATCACTATTCAACGTCTGCGCTGGCTGGGACATGTTGTGCGTATGGACGAAGAAGCTCCGGCGAAAAAGGTGTTTGATGCGGAAGCCGCTGGGCGACGACGAAGAGGAAGACCATGCCTCCGATGGAAAGACCAAGCCGAGGAAACCCTATCCACGCTTGGTGTGAATGATTGGAGAAGGCGTGCGCAAAGCAGAGGCGCCTGGAGAGAGCTTTTGAGGTCGGCCGTAACCCGGTAACGGGTTGTTATGGCCACCCAAGTAAGTAAGTAAGTAAGTTTCACAGTCTACTGGTTAACTAATGATAGTTTTTTGTACAAAATATGGCATCACAGCACGAATCATATTTTTTTTATTTGACATTTCAAATAAATAATAACATTTTGAAATATTTCAAAACAATCAATGGACATAAATAAATTTTTTCTTTGTTTTTTCACAATAAATTATATATTTATGTATGTGAAATGTGAAATACAAATATTTTTATTACATACTAGCTGTCCCGGCAGACATTGTTCTGCCCTTTTCTATGTGTGGGGCGATGTTGTATGAACGTATGCGATGGAATGTAAAAGCGAAACAGCCCAATTTCTCAGTGAAACTAACTTTTGTCCCTATTAATTTACAAATATATAGCAGGCCTGGCAGACGTTGTTATGTGGGGCGATAATTTTTTCCTTTGAAACTTACTTTTGTCCGTACCTTTTATATACATGTTTTTGTACCGAGTCCCATTCATCTGCGTCCAGTACTTTGTGATATATGATGTATTTGATTTCGAAGGGCGTGTCATTGCCCATTTTTTAAATCAAACTTTATAAAAATCTTCAATAGGCCACAATTATGAAATCTTCATGTAAATTCTATTTAAAAAAATATTTTGTATAAGGGCTACCCAAAGTATGCAAAAAGTATATATAATGGAAGAGAAAGACTCGCGCTCACAACAGACTCATGTTGCTGGCTAACTCGTACGGAGTTAAGGACCGTATACATTTGTAGTTTCAGAACCGACGCTGCAGCGTTTTTGAGCAGCATCCAATCTTCTGCGAAACTGAAATATGAATGAAACGAAATTTCTTATTGCTGTTTCTTTTCATTTTCGTTTTTCTTCAATTTCTGATTTCTTATTTTGTTTTGATTTGGCTAATATCTTATTTTGTCTTCTCATATGAAAATATGACTGATTTATTCTTATTGCTATTTCACACATATGCGCTTCTTTCCTTTTGTTTACCTTTACCTTTTTTATGTTAATTTCTTCTTATTGATATCTGCAATATGCAAAAAATTGTATTTCTTATTACTATTTATGAAAAATATTTAAAAAAAAATATAAACATGTAAAAAATATAAAACATATTAAAAAAATATAAAAATCAAAAAAATATTTCTTTAATTTTTTTGGATAGCAGGTACTGGGATTCGTACATCGTCTTTTTTTTATTTTTGTTGATAATTTCAAGTTTTCAATTTTTATAATGTAGCATAAAAGAAGCTAACACCTACGCACACACATATGCGCTTGTTTTCTTTTGTTTATCTTTTTGTTTTGCGTATAAATAGAAAATCATCCCTTATTTTAAGATCGTGGCAACTTATGCAAATAATTAAATGCTTAAAGCTTCGTTGCATTTGGGAAATCATTTTCTAAATTCGGCAAAACCTTAACTTGAAATTATATATGTAATTATTAAAATGGCTAAAATGTTTGAAAATAAAAAAAAATTTAAATATGTGGTTGACCATCACCGCTTTCATCATCAACACTGTCCTGGAAGGTAATTTCCACCAGTGGTTGACCATCACAGCTTTCATCATCAACACTGCTTGCATCATCACATCGTCGAAGTCAACACTGTGCTGGAAGGTAATTTCCACCAATGATTGATTTTTTACTTCTATAATTGGCCAATGATAGACTTTTCTATCACCGAAATCGTTGTTTGTAAGTTAAAAATCAATCATTGGTGGAAATTACCTTCCAGCACAGTGTTGACTTCGACGATGTGATGATGCAAGCAGTGTTGATGATGAAAGCTGTGATGGTCAACCACTGGTGGAAATTACCTTCCAGGACAGTGTTGATGATGAAAGCGGTGATGGTCAACCACATATTTAAATTTTTTTTTATTTTCAAACATTTTAGCCATTTTAATAATTACATATATAATTTCAAGTTAAGGTTTTGCCGAATTTAGAAAATGATTTCCCAAATGCAACGAAGCTTTAAGCATTTAATTATTTGCATAAGTTGCCACGATCTTAAAATAAGGGATGATTTTCTATTTATACGCAAAACAAAAAGATAAACAAAAGAAAACAAGCGCATATGTGTGTGCGTAGGTGTTAGCTTCTTTTATGCTACATTATAAAAATTGAAAACTTGAAATTATCAACAAAAATAAAAAAAAGACGATGTACGAATCCCAGTACCTGCTATCCAAAAAAATTAAAGAAATATTTTTTTGATTTTTATATTTTTTTAATATGTTTTATATTTTTTACATGTTTATATTTTTTTTTAAATATTTTTCATAAATAGTAATAAGAAATACAATTTTTTGCATATTGCAGATATCAATAAGAAGAAATTAACATAAAAAAGGTAAAGGTAAACAAAAGGAAAGAAGCGCATATGTGTGAAATAGCAATAAGAATAAATCAGTCATATTTTCATATGAGAAGACAAAATAAGATATTAGCCAAATCAAAACAAAATAAGAAATCAGAAATTGAAGAAAAACGAAAATGAAAAGAAACAGCAATAAGAAATTTCGTTTCATTCATATTTCAGTTTCGCAGAAGATTGGATGCTGCTCAAAAACGCTGCAGCGTCGGTTCTGAAACTACAAATGTATACGGTCCTTAACTCCGTACGAGTTAGCCAGCAACATGAGTCTGTTCTGAGCGCGAGTCTTTCTCTTCCATTATATATACTTTTTGTGTAACCGCACCCTAAATAAAATGTGTACGGCCTAAGTTATGCCACTGAATATAAAAAGCCATGTGGTGTAAGTTCCATGAGAATCGAATAAGCGGTCTTCGAGAACATAATATTTTAAAATTGATTTTGTGTTAGGGCCAACCTAAATATGCACCCTTAATTAAAGTCTTATAGCATACTTATGCCTCTTAATATAAAAGACACGTTCTGTAAATTCCATGTGATGTAAATTCGGTGTGAGTCCATTTACCGGACTTAGTGAAAATTCTATTTTAAAAATATTTTTGTTTGTGGGCCACCCTAAATATGCACCCTTAATAAAAGTCTTATATTCTATGATATAGCGGAATAGTTTCCGCGTCCATAAAAAACAAACAAACGGACAGGCAAAAACTAAATTTTATAAAAACAACAAATTGCAGTTTAACTGTAAAAAGCAATTAACATCGTACTCTCTCATCAATATAGGCGGAGAGCCGGCTGTAGAAAAGTCGAGTGTATAAGATTACAGGATGAGATATATGCCAAATGATAGAGCTCAATGAACCTAATTAGAATATCTAGGGTTGCCTTGTCAAAGCGTGTCCCGATGGCCGAAAATGCCCGAATTTTAGCCAATTTTGTTTCTCTAATTAAAACAGTAGTACATAACAGCTCGAAATGTGTGCCAAATGATAGAACTCGAAAAGGCCTAAATATAAGGCAACCCTATATATTCTATTTAGGCTCTTCGATATCTATCATTTGGCACGAATTTCAAGCTGTTATATTCATGAATGAAAATTGACCCAAAAAACCGGTGAAAACTAGTCTTTGGGACAGGATTCAACAATGCAATCCCTGTATTATATTTAGGCCTCTTCGAGTTCTATCATTTGGCATACATTTCGAGCTGTTATGTACTACAGTTTTAGTTATAGAAACAAAATTGGCTAAAATTCGGGCATTTTCGGCCATCGGGACACGCTTTGGCAAGGCAACCCTATATATTCTATTTAGGCTCATTGAGCTTTATCACTTGGAATACATCTCATCCTGTAATCTTATACACTCGACTTTTCTACAGCCGGCTCTTGGACAAATAGTAAAAAAACTGAAGGAGAGTTGTTCTTTGACCTTCAAAGCCAAATACAAACGGTACAAATGAAAACAAAAATAACAACACAAAATTCAAGAAGCAGCATAAGCATAAAGCCCAATTTCCATGTGATCTTATCTTATCAAATATCAGGGAGGACATCACATGCTATTAAGATAGCAAATGTATGCTATTCACTCTCGCATTCTCTAAGCGCATTATGTTCTGTTCGCATGCTTTTTCTTTCTTACAAAAATTCGATTTGATATCCCTGATATGGGATAAAATAAGATAAGATCACATGGAAATTGGGCTTAAGCAACGACAAATCGAACGACAATTACTGTGTGAGGTTTTGCAAAAAACTTAATCCTAAAAAATAGCATTTTTAACTTAAAAAAATCATAGAAATAAGTATACAATAACATTGTTTAGTGCAAATATGTTGTTTTAAAACATAAATCGGTTCAGTATATTTTGCGGTATGGCGCTACAAACCATTTCTATATAAGCAATATTATATATATAGTATAGACTCACAAAGTGAGTATCAATGAGACATCTTCTAAGGTGGTTCTTTGTGAATACATATCTGCTTTTTTGAAACTTTGTGTTTTTATTTATTACGTTTTTTTTTCGTTATGACAGCAATCATCTGTTAGTTAACTATTAGTTAACCTGCCAAATTTGGTTGGTCAACTAATTGCTATGAACCTGAAATTGGATATTTAACCTCAAATCTTTAGTTAACTAAACACTGTGAAACCGGCCCTTAGGGTCTTATTGGTTATTATATACATACTATTGTGCTACGCTTCTAACCAGCAATATTCTACACGGGTAGATTTAACCCACATGCATACACACTTTCTTAAGGCCCAACTAAACTATGAATGCATTTACTGAAGTTAGCTTATGGAACTGTGTGAAAACACATAAATCGTTAAAAGACATTTGCATCTGCAAAGAGCGAAACTGATCGCACTTTCTATACAAAATTAGCTATTTGTGCATTGCATATCTACAAAATCCTTGCATTAGATCCTGAAGTGGAATAACCACACGCAATCAAAATAAAATTGAATGCATTTGCCAGCACTTATACAACTTTTTTTTTAATTTTAAAATCTATTAAAATGAACATCAATTTGCGTATTTATTGTTTTAAATATCTAAATTATTGTCATTCAATAAAATTTTGTAAATGAATTTCAAATATTAAGGAAATATAGAAGAAATCAAATTTATGTATTAGTGGGAATATCACATAAGTTTGCAACTAGGATACATTGTTTCTTAAGTTCATGTTAAAAAGTCTATCCTGAGATACTTAAACATCTGATAGGCTTTACGTTCAAATTTGACAGTATGCTATGCTAGCCTATGTATAGTTTAGTTGATCCCTTAACTCGAGCAGAAGCATCTAATGGAGTTAGGACCAATTTCCATGTGATCTTATCTTATCCCATATAAGGGATATCAAATCAAATTTTTGTAAGAAAGAAAAAACCATGCGAACAGAACCTAATGCGCTTGGAAAATGCGAGAGTGAATAGCACACATTTGCTATCTTAATAGCATGTGATGTCCTCCATGATATTTGATATGATAAGATCACATGGAAATTGGGCTTAAACATAATAAGTATTTTATAAAAGTTGCTCTAAATTGTTCCTTAATAAGTATTGGATTTTTTTAGTTTCTCATTCATAGCCCCAGCAATAAAAAACTTCTCTGGCAATAACTGTATTTGAATATGTATAAGCTTTCGATGTTTCGGTTATAAAACTTATTCGAAAAGTATATTTTTGTGTTGCGTGTGATGTCAGTAAAATGTTTCATGATTCGCTTTCAACTCATATACAACCCGTACGTAACCTCGTTCTTGCTGTACACTACCAATATCTGACAGCTAACAAGCTATTTAACGACTTTAATTTTTGACATAGCAAATTTCGGATTTTTCTCTATTTTTGTACTGTCGGTCGACATTTCAACTAAAAAATTAAAGAAAATTCTGTAAAATGGTGAAAAAAAGATGTTTCTTGTGCGCGAAACGGAGTGATGAATTTACAAATTTTGAAGACATTGAAATAGCAAAAGTACCAGCATCAAAAAAATCAATTAAAGTGGTGCTCCAGCACCTGGCTAACTGCATTAAGGCAAAACTCACCTTTAACGAAGACGCCTGCATTTGTCCAAAATGCCAGAAGGAATTGAGTGAATACGATGACTTAATGCTTAAACTTTTAACTTTTCAGAAAAAGTTAACCAAACTATTGGAATCCGCTTTAAAAAACGATGAGTACATTGAGGAGTTTGAGGAGTTTCAATCCACAAAAGATGAGTTTGATGATGCCATAGAGGTAAAGGATGAAGATGACTTTGATGATGTGGATACAGATGGAGTGGAAGATAGCGACGATGATGATAGCCCCGAAGCAAAAAAAATTAAAAGATTACGAGAATGCTCGGTGTGTAACAAACTTTTTGACTCAAAGCTACAGCTTACACAACACAGGATTGAAATGCACGATGCACCTCAGGTGTATTCCTGTCATATCTGCGGTGCAGTTCGTAAGGATGAAGAGTATTTGGAGCTACATATGAATTTGCATGAGGGGAAAACGGAAAATGAATGCCGTTATTGTCCAAAGCGTTATTCGAGACCAACAAACACACTGCGGCACATGCGAAAACACTGGGACAAAAAGAAGTTTCAATGTGAAAAGTGTGGTTTGCGTTTTTCACAGGACAACATATTGTACAATCATAAAATGCGGCATGAAGCTGAGGAAAACCCACTCATATGCAGCATTTGTAATCAATCATTCCGAACAAGAAAAACGTACACACATCACATGCAAACCCACTCGGAGAATCGAAAACGTCACCAGTGTGAATTCTGCTCCAAGTCCTTTACTGAACGTTACACACTTAAAATGCACATGAAAACGCATCCAGAGATAAATCAAGAAATTGTTTTAGAACCAGTAAATGAAGAAATTGTCACTTTTGAAACTGAAGCTGCTGTTTGTTCTTTAATGTCGAATTGTTCAGAAGAAACTCCTTGCGTCATATGTGGGTTTAAATTTGAAACAAAAGAAGCGCTTAACGAACACTTGGAAAAAGAACATGATGTTATTTTAAGTAATAAGTAAAATATCAAAACTCTTAAAATGTTTCTCATAATAAATATAAAAACTTTTGATTTTGAAAGTAAAATTCTAAATGTGTTCTTGCGGGTCAGACCGCGTGAACCTTGTAATTTCAGAGCGTTGCAAATGACAATCATTTCATCCAGTTTGATTCCCAATTTAAGTTATTCCTTTCGGGTAGTAATATGACGATTAAAGCGTCCGCTGTTTTAGTAGTGGTGGGGCTGGTTGTGAGGCCAAAAATATATATATATATATACTCAATAACTTGAAAAGTAAGCCACAAATAGAACTACATATACATAGCTTGGTACGGTAATCAAATTGTTAACTTTGTTAATCGATAATCCGTTACTAAAAAAGTTAACTTCGTTAAACGTTAAAGCGTTACATTTCGGAAGACTTAACGCAAGTTAACGTTAATTGTAAAAACGTTAACACGTGATAAAAATTGCATTTTTTATATCGTTGCGTTGGGAACAAAAAAAAAAGGGTCTGTATAATTGGAGTGTGTAATTTAGCGATCTGGCATAATGTGGATATTCCCCTTAATAAACATTAATATGTTGAAGTTCTCGTATGAAAGCGAGGCTCGTTTCGGCGATAAAATAACTTTGCCCGTGGAAAAACGATTTTCAACTGCAACGCTTGATCTGTTTAATAAACAGATTTATGAATATCTGTTCCCCGAGGAATGCCACATCGTCGAAGAAGTCTTTCAATCTCATGTCTAACCACATTTTGACGAGATTTTGAAATTTACTTTTTAAAGATTTGTCGCTCTTAGGTTTTTCTTTGGACTGAGTGACAGAATTGAAAAAGTCTTCCTCATCATCGTCGTTGTTACTCGCGTTGCTGCCTCCGCCACTTAAATTATCTCTGTTCTTCGAAAGTTCCGCAGCTTCTTGTCGTTAAGCCTCTTCTACCTTTTTTTTCGTGCATTTTTTACTGCATCCACTCGACTGATGTCATACATTCCCAGCCATATCAACCGGAACTTACCTGTTGTTAGAACGTGTTTTTCGCGGCGCGGTGCGTGCGGTATCTTTTTGGTAAATAGTAGGTACTGGATTAATGGAATTGGGGAAACTTAACGGAAGTTAACGAGTCCGTTAACATTTTTTAAAGTTAACTTAAAAGTTAATCCGTTAGTCGAAATGTTAACTTCGTTAATTAACGAGTTAATGCCAAGCTATGGAACTATCTATACAAGTTTCATCTAAATCCGTCCAACCGCTATTAAGGAAGCAACGTCCATACTTTTATATTTAAAATATTAAAAAAAATAGAGCTTTAAACTAGAACCAAGCTGAATTTTTGTTTTTATCAACTACTGCAACATAGGGTGTTTATTTTGAAATTTTTGGAGATAGATTTTATTTTTTGTCTATATTTTAGCTTGAGGAATAAAAATAATTGTCCCAGCATTTGAGCTTCCAAGTTCAAATCCGTAAACGGAGCGGACAGAATTTATGTCCAATTTCGTTGAAATTTAACGAAAAAACCGACCTACTAAAACGTAGAAAAAGTTTGCCTAAGATATAGCGTTTTAAGTATTTTAGTTGTATGGGAGATGCAACGCCCTGTTGTCAAAACACGCAGTCATTTTTCGTGTGGCTGAAAATGCGGACAAAATACACCCGAAGGGGGTTTCTTTTTTTTTAAATTTTCGATCCTATATCAAAACCCCGATATGTAAAAAAAACGAAACATGATAAAATCGTATTGATGATAAATTTAATTTTTAATGGAGGATGCGATTACTCGAGCTTTTTGAGAGCACATTGTTTTAATTACTTCCCCTCTGTTATTACCAGGGACAAAGAATATCTTCTAACAAGTCCTCCTCAATATTTCCCCGCAGGTCTCCGAGAATAAATTTAAGAGGGCAAAATGCTCTCTCTACCGAAACCTGGGTTGCTCGAACACCAAAAATAATTTGAGCTAAATCAGATAATTTTTTGTCTGGGTAGTTATTCCAAAAGTTCAAAACATCAACATTATTTGAAAGCCGCCTTGTATTATCAAACGATCTGATTTAATCTACTAATGATTTATATATCAACTTTGTCTCATGCTTCCCTATTTCTTTGAAAATTTCATCAATTTCTATATTCAACAAAAGAAAAAATAAAAAAGAGGAAAATTTTTCTATTGAAAATTGGTCAGACTGAACCCGCAAATCATAATAAAAAGTAGTTCGGTTTTCGGTTCAGATCAAGCATTTGTGGAAAATTTCGGTCCAGTTCAGTTAATTAGTAAAAAAAATTGGTTTTCCAGTTCACGTCCCTGGTTATTACACCATGGGTGACATTTGATCTAATATAACAGGTTATATGCTTCACTCTTAAGTGACCTTGGTGACGTAGTGACCATACCTAAAAATGTACAATTGCTTGTTGATAGCAGATTAGACTCTCAGTTTCAAGTGAAAACTTGCTTTTTGGTTTCGTTTTGTGTGCTGTGACTGCAGGATAACTATTTTAATATACCCGTACTGCCCAAAGAAGCGAAGAGGACGCATCTCAAAAAAATTCATATTCGTGATTCTTATGGCATCGGATAGCTTAAGAAATTACGTGTCTAATGAACTACTCCAAATACCGACATCTTAGTTCAGACATATAAAAAATATCCCATGAGAATATTCTCTATCTCAATTTTATATGTATTTCAACAAATTGACATAAACATAACATCAATTATCTCGAAACGCATTTTTTTTTGAGATACGCCCTTTTCGCTTCTGAGCGCATTGTAGTTCAACAATATATTTAAAACAACGACTGCCAGGTAATAACTCCATATATAGTCTATGGTATATATAGGTCTAATATCTAAATCTAATATGGGGATATATAATTTTATATGTGGTCAGCGGTGTTATGATGCATATCCAAAGTGACCCGCGAGATCATTTGGGTTAAACACCCCTGCTTTAAAGCATAAAAAGGAGCGACTACTTTCATTTATACTTCATAAAAGCCACAACTTAATAATTAGGAATGGTATAGCAAGTCATAAAATCGAGATATATTGTAAAAACCCAACAATCATAAATATCTAAATTAAGAGTTTTATATTTACATTAAAATTAAGAAACCTGCTATTTACATCGATACAAAATTTCACGGTATCTGAATTTCGACGAAACGAACAGCGAAAACTTTTCCAATATCAATTTTTGAGCGAACGTGCTTTGTATTATAAGCGAGTGTCGATGGTCGTTGACAGGAGGATCAAGGTCTAATTTTTTTTGTGAGCTCCTGTTATCTAAGAAAATATGTAAGATTTTAACTATTAAAGACACAAAAACACTTAAACTATGTATGTATAGTATGTCGGTCATTCTTTAAATAACTGCACACTTAGTATTTTTTAAACTTTTTTGAAGCGAAATAACTATGGGGAATATAATTAAAAACCTAGAGCCTTTTTATTTAAAAATGCTTGTTTTTGAAAAATAAAAATCTTTAAGTAAATTTGCTTAAAACTAATTTTTTATTTGTAAAAATGTTTCTCAAAACATCTTCAATCAATCTTAAGAATGTATCTACTTTCATATCGAAGTTCCCGCCAGCAAAATTAAAAAATAAAAAGAACTTTTGGAGCTTTCATACATCAGATAGAAATTACAATGTAGCGAAAATTACTTAGTTATTGAAGTTGTATTATCCTGTTACAAGTATGCTTATTTTGTGAATAGCTAGTTTTCTTTCAAAGTGAAGTATTAAATATCACGTTTTCCATTTCCATCGTTGATTTTAGAAACGTAACTTTCGATTACTACTGTGGCCATTTTGATGGTTAGAATTTCATTCAATCAAAGATGTTTTTTCAATAAATATATGTTATTGAGAATATATGAGTTGCACCCGCATGGCCAGCGTTAAAGGTAAATAATCTTCATGATGAATACACATTTTTTTTCTCATTAGAGTGTCGCAACAAGAACCAAGAAGCTACTTTGCACCACTTTTACTCCATAAAATATGGCAATTGTACTCCATATCAACTCAGCGCGCACTAAACTACGAACATGTTCAAACGCAAAAAATTTTGCTTTGAGAATGAAATGGGTACCCGGGTAACGTCACACATAGAAGGGTTAAGCGGTAAGTTCCATTTTAGAATGATATAGTAACTCCTTTATATTTGGACCCTTTAGGGGCCGTTCAAGTATTACGTAACGCAATTAGGGGGGAAGGGGGGTCTTGTGACACGTTACGATGCGTTACAGGGGAGGGGGGGGGGGGGTTCGAACAACGCGTTACGTAACATTGTTTTAGAAGTGAAACTACTTTAGCGGGTGGTGATTTGAAATGAGGTGTGTATAATGAAACGCTTTCTTTATGTGTATGCTTATTGAATAGCTACAGCCAAAAATTTTTATTATAATGATAAAAGTTGATGGGATCTAGATAATTTACAGCAATAAATGATATGTTAAATTAAAGCACTTATCAAGCAGAATGTTCTAAAACTATCATCTTCGAGATTGGTTAACCAAAACCAGAGATGTAAGCGTGGAAAGATTTCCTATTTTTCTCATTTATTGCTGTAGCTGTTCTAGATGCCATCAACTTTTATCATTTTAATAAAATATGTTCGTCTCATTTTTCGCCATTTTAACATATTTTAAGCTTAAGCAAATGTTTATTACATTATGTGTGATTTTTATTAAATAACAATATGAACAAGTTAAGGTGTTATCTTCAGTCAGGCCGAAACTCACATACCCTACACTGCACTTAAAGTAGATACATATATTTCAGTAAAAAAAGACGTTGAAGAGGTTAAATAATTCGAAAAAAGTGTGAAATGTTTAAGAGGTTGAAAACTGTTGAAAAAGTCGTAAATATATGCAAAATGTTAATGTTGAGAGAGGTTGAAAAAGTCTAAACAATTTAAAATCGATGAAAAAGTCGAAAAAATAAAGAAATTTCATCACAATATCTTGCACGGCTTACGAGATATGGTGGTATAGAGGTTAAAATTTAGGACCGTGCCACGCGAATCTTTGGAAACTTGAAACCTAGCCTAATCTTAATTTAGTTCAAATGTACACCTATTCACCAAGTTTCATCAAAATCGCTGCATTTTTTTTCAAAATGGGATTGGGCAAATATACATAGAGTATGGGCGGTAGGCGTGTCCATGAACCGATTACGTCCGTTTTGAATAGCAAGATGCCTGCAAGAAGGTCTGACCTGAGTGTGCTAATTTCATTCAATTAGCTTTTTTGGTTTTTCCGTAAACCTGATATGAACAGACAGACAGACGGACATAGCTAAATCAACTCAGGTGGTGACGCTGATCAAGAATATATCTATATACTTTTTCATACCTACCACCGCCCTTTTCTATGCGTTACAAACAAAATGACAAAGTGAATATACCCTCGGTGTAGGGTATAATAAAGAAAATAAACAACATACGCATGTATTTCCGGTACTTTTCGCAACATAATTGTGACTTTTAGGTAAATATGGTCACTTGGGTGTTACGTAACGTTTAAGGGGGGGTAGAGGAAAACGTTACGGCGCGTTACATAGGGGGGAGGGGGGGTCAAAAATCTTCGAAAATTGCTTACGTAATACTTGAACGGTCCCTTACTTGCTTGCTAAATTTAAACGATATTTATTTGAAATGGGTCGTGGAAAACATTGTTCCAAAGCTGAAAGGGATGCTTTTAAAGGATTGAAAAAATCAGACCAAATAATTCAAGATATTGACAGTATAATGCAGTGCTCTAAGAACATGATTTGCAATGATCTGAAATCACTTGCAAAAAGAGAGAGCAGAGGAAGAAATTCAAGATTTCACCAACTTCGACGAACGTGTTGGATAATTGTCGTGCATAAATTCCCATTGAAGAGGCATTTCCTCTTCTGCATAAGGCAACATTGTAGAACTAGAACTAAGTATGTTTACGTAATCTGCAGCGCATATTTTGGCTGCTATCCAAAAAAAATTGGCCCAACTCCAGCCGCCGAAAAGGAACCGCATATCGTTATAGATTCGCCACCGTGCTTAACAGTGTATCTCGAACTGAACTCCACATTTCTGGGCCGCCTAACGAACATTATTCCGTCAGAACCAAAAAAATTGATTTTGGTTTCATTAGTCTAAAGCACAAAATCTTCAAAACCAAAATTAATTCGTTTGTTATGTACATATCTACAACAAATTCACTTTAAAGGTGCACCTCCACATATGGTATAAAATCAAATACAGTGGAATCCCGATAATTCGTACCCCGTTAATTCGAAAATCTCAATAATTCGTAGCAAACTGTTGGTTCTTGAAAAAAATCGCTTTAATTCGTAAAAATTCCATACATTGTGGTCCCCTCGATAATTCGTATTTTATTTTGTGTAATAAAGTCTGTTTAACCTCTTATAAATCGAAATTGGATTTGACAACCTCTTATAATTCGTAATGCAAAGCAAAATTCTATAGAACTGCAGTTTGAAAAAATATCAATCATAGTGGGTAACTAAGGCTACGTTCATCATTTACTTTTTTTTATGGAATTTTTTGTGATTTTCGTGGTCAGTTTGTTCGTTGCTTTACCTGAGGTGTGTGAAAAACAGTGTGGCGTGAAAATGGCAAACAAACGTACGAATAAGACTTTATAAGTGTTGCAAAAGCAAAATATCATTTCAGCCATTGATAATGGATAATGGAGCAACAAAAAAATTGATCGAAAAAATCGAATCCTCGCTAAATCGAAAACCCCTGTATTTCACAAAAAATTGCTGGTCCCTTGCGATTACGATTTATCGGGATTCCACTGTAACTAGAAAATTATAATTATTTTTTAAATAACGCTTAAATTAGTTGGAAATCATGAAGAAGATAATCTGTTGGGAGCAGTACGCCAAAAAGGTTCAGTAGAGCGGGGATATTCATTATGTTATAGGGATAGTTAACCACAGCATTGGCATGTCCCATTTTATAATCTTAATACAGATATTTTTTTTTCTTTTAGTATATTGTTTTAACTCTGTTCAGCAGCAAATTCATTATGAGTGAATATGAATCGGCGTTTAAAACTAACTCCTTTGGATGTGAAACATATTTTTATGTATCAACACGTTCCCTTTCGGATTAAATAAAAATTTATTTTAACATCAGATTGATGTTAAAATTATCACAACATAGTGTTAATAAATAAACACCTTGAACGAATGTATTTGTACTGACCTTTGTTGAGCTTTCAGTCGATAATGCATTTTGAAAAAATAACGAGTTTTTTAAAAAATGTGTCAAAAATTTAATGCAGTCGTAGGAATGACGAAAATCATGGGATTCTTCAGTTGCACGATATTGTATTATATTATCTTTCATACGTCTCATATTTTGAAAATAAATAGTCCTTGGGCCCAGGAGCAAAAAAATTATTCATGACCACATTGCTCAAACTTTTTGTATGTGAAATTCACGTCGAGTCGGACAACTCACTATGGATATATCTTCGAAACTAGATTCGACCGACATACATACAATAAATTACTAATAAACAGAAATAAGAAAAGCATAATATAAAGGAAAAACAATGGATACTTGAACCCTGTTCAGTTTTCGAGAATGACGCGTTTCTAAAATATTTTTTTAAGTTTCAAGTTAACTTAAGCCTATTTTTAATTCAAATTTATAGAGCTAAACTATGTACTTTAATATACGTAAAGGTGAAATTTTAGAGTGATAGAACTTTAAATTCAAATAAAACACATTAAATTTAAGTTTCCAAATTTTGATTTTTATTCAAGATGATTTTAATACTCCTTTGAAAATATTTTCCGGAATATGTGCACCATGACTAGATGTAATAATTTATTGATAAATTCTTAAGATTTATTCTACTCGTCGGTGCTTTCCGCGAGTGTTGATAATATATTGGATATATGAAGCCACTGGCTTATGCAAAATCAACACTTATTTTAGATCAAAGACCTTAAGTTGTCCAAGATTAAAACTAAATGCGATTTATTACCAGTCGTTAAAATATTTTGAATAAAAAAAATAATTTGGACTAAAATTTCATTTCACTTTAAAATTCTGTTACGCAAAAAAAAAAACTCTTAATTTCACTGATTAGTTATATTACTGTGTAGAAGCTGAAACCCTTAAAACAGAGTTGGGTGTATATCGCTTATTGAAAAACAAAATACCCACAAGGCCTCAAGATCGAGTACTACATACATATAACACTATGTACGTACAGACAATAACTACACATACAATTTAATTGTATAGATTTTGACTTTATAGCTCTATCCTTTTGATGTCGCATTATTTGATATTATTTTTATATGCATTCTCAATACTGTCTTGTTTTTACCGGCACTTTTATATCTTCAGAGAGAATTCAATTTCTTGCTTTTTGCACTTGATTACAAATTTTCAATATAAAATAAATTCACTTTTTACCATTTTAGTAAACCGTCTATATTCCGATGGATTGAAGAATTAAAAAAGTTTATATTAAATTTAAGTTTATTCGTTTTCTTGTGAACGAAGACGACCATTTGGATTGGTCAAACGAATTGATAACTGCTTAGCCCGTTCCACAATATCCTTGCGTTTCTTCGACGAAACTCCATGGGCAATTTCCCCACAGTAAACACGGTTCTGCATCATCAAAACTTCCAGTTCCTTGACATTATGTACAACGAATTTCTTGAAACCGGTTGGAAGCATATGACGGGTACGCTTGTTTGAACCATAACCAATGTTTGGCATCAAGTATTGACCTTTAAAGCGGCGACGTACTCTGTTGTCAATACCTTTAGGTTTACGCCATTTGTGCTGCAAATAAAGTAAATTAAATTTCGCTCAAAATAAAAAATTAACAAAAACTTACGGATAACTTAGCATAGCGATCAGACTGGTGGCGGATGAAGTGCTTGTCTCGCTTCTTCACAATTTTAGGCCTGTACGCTGGACGAATAGTCATCTTGGAGCTGAAATATGAAAAACAAACTATCAAATATGCTTCGTATTCTATTTCACTATTTTGGTTAGCAAACAGATTTTTGCAACTGTAAATAAACGTCTACAGTTGCACCATTGAATTAAGCTAAAATGCGCCCTATGGAACGTTTTTAGTTATAATTGGATTAGTATATTTAACAAGAACTAAAATTCTATACACAGATGATAATTATTTTTATTGATTTTAACATTTTATACGCACCAATTTAAGTTAAAGAGCACGTCAAAAAGAAAGAAAACCGAAGTTGGCTACAAATTCCATTTAATTTTATTTTGACACTATTCAGTGCTTACAATAATTGGATTTGAGTTTCCGGTTTGCATCTCCACTTCATGTAGAATACATTAACGCTACTTACACACACCGAACTTACGAGCCGGCGTATAACTTCGTAGTAGCATTTTGTTGTGTTAATGGCAATTAGCGAAGAAAAATTAATTTAGAATAAAGCCCAATTTCCGTGATCTTATCTTATCTTATCAAATATCAGGGAGGACATCACATGCTATAAAGATAGCAAATGCATGCTATTCACTCTCGCATTCTCCAAGCGCAATAGGTTCTGTTCGCATGCTTTTTCTTTCTTACAAAAATTTGATTTGATATCCCTGATATGGGATAAGATAAGATCACATGGAAATTGGGCCAAGGCATAATTTCCATGTGATCTTTCTTGAACTTATCTTATCAAATATCAGGGAGGACATCACATGCTATAAAAATAGCAAATGTATGTTATTCACTCTCGCACTCTCCAATCGCATTAGGTTCTGTTCGCATGCTTTTTCTTTCTTACAAAAATTTGATTTGATATCCTTGATATGAGATCAAGAAAGATAGCATGGAAATTAAGCCTAAAATGGGCGTGGCATTTTTCAACATTTTAAAATTTTGAGTCAGTATATCTCAAAATTGGCACAAACGATTTCCATAAAAATTTTGGAGATGATGCACTGAAAGCAATCATCAGTACAAGCTCAGCCTTTTTACTGAAAAAACTCGTTAAAGGGCGTGGCACCGCCCACAACATTAAGAGAACTAACAACGTAATCGTTATGAAATTTAATGAGGTAGAAATACATACTTGCTATAAGGTCTCTTATTACAAAAATTTGGTCCAATAGCACCTGTGGGCGTGTCACCTCCCATGTAAGCAATAAACGTTTATTGTTATAGATAGTTTGCTATGAGAGTAATTTTCATAAAATTTGGTGCATAGTTTTAAAAATAAATGAATTTTGACGCGATTGCATCAGTGGCCGTGGCACCTATTAACATAAATTTGTAAGAGCTGTTTTAAGTGAACTATTGCAGCAATTGCTATGAAATTTAATATAAGTGGTTCAGTTGCCATAGAGTATATCTGAATCAAAAGTGGCTGAAATAGCACCAGTGGGCGTGGCACCTTCCATACAAATAAAATACTGTAAGTGGCATATTTATCGAAACATGTGAGCAATCATACTAAAATTTGGTGTAAGGGGTTCGCTTATGAAAACCTATTTATGGATCAAAACCGGGCTGGATTGTGCCAGTGGGTGTGTCACCGCCCTAAATTTTAAATTTAACTGCGGCATATATCGCGAACTATACAAGCTATTGTGCTAAAATTTAGTTTGAGGATGCTGATCACAAATATAATTTATTGAACTAAAAGTGGAGAGGAATTGGAGAATGGGCGTGACATATTTCAACTTTTTTCAACCGTTTCCAAATTCTTTCGACTTTTTCAACCCTTTAACTTTTTCCAATATATCCTATATGTATTTGTTCTACTTTTTCAACCTCTTTCAACTTTCTTCATAAGTTTCTTTATTTTTTTCGACTTTTTCATCAATTTTGACTAGTTTCAAATTTTTTCAACCTCTTTCAACTTTTTTAGAGTTTTTCAACCTCTCTCAACTTTTTTCAACATTTTGCATATATTTACGACTTTTTCAACATTTTTCAACCTCTGTCAACCTTTCTAACATTTCACATTTTTTTCGACTTATTCAACCTCTTCAGCGTCTTTTTAACATTTATTGAAAAGGTACTTTCAGTGCAGTGTAGGCCTGGCCGAAGATAACACCTTAACTTGTTTTTTTTTTAAATTAGTTAATCTAACTAATAATGCATGTATAACTTAAAAAAAAAACTTAATTTTGATAATTTTTGGACCAGAAACTAAATGCATGTTTTTCCTCATATATTTTTAAAGCGAAATTCATGTAGTGCTCATTTTGTACCATGCGTGTAGATTGTGGGGAAAAGTATTGGCAAAAGCAAAGCGTGGCATCACTGCATTGTCAAACAAATTGTTGTATGTATTGTGTGTATATTAAAATGCATATTTCTGCAACAGCACTCCATGTCCTTTCCTTCACATTCTGATTGTAATAAAATGCGTCTACTTTGTTATATAAGCATCTTCTTTTCTCCACATTTTCTATCAATTTTAAAATAAAAGTATTTTCCACTTCAGGTTCCATTGCAAAAATTTTTTCTTATGTAAACCAGTGACCGGCAGCCCATCTGGCCGCGGCCAAGCGAAGAGCATAAGCATTCGCCCTTGCTTAACGAATTCAACACTTCAGTTTCAATCAAAGAGTATCCAAAGAGATGAAGCTCTTCTCTGCCCAAAAATTCTGCTCACACGTATTGCTTGTCAGAGAATACGTGTGACTCGTTTCAAACAATGCTGCCGTTTGTTGTGAAATAGAGTTTTTGGAAATTTTCTCTTGATTTGGGATATTTTCAGGCGATTGGGGGAATCACTTGGGAATATATTCATAATTCTGTTATATAAATGAAAAGTTACATAGCTTTATACCGTTATAACAAAAAAATTTTCAAAATCGTTATTTATTTCATATCTGAAATTTCAGTTTCTTACAAAACATGTAACATTAATTATAATATGAACAAATGTATTTGTAAGCAACGCGTAGCAATAGCAAGTTATTGCTTAACTGTCATCAGTTACTGTCAGTTTTCCTTTAAATGTGAAGAAAACATGTTACAGAATCCAAAACTTGAAAAAAGTTGAAATATGCCTATATATTCGGCATGAAAACTTACGAACTAATAGTATGCAGGCTAAAACGAGATCACTAAGTAGAAAACAAGTTCATATGAACTGAAAAAAACGAGCTTCACGAATGAGAAATAGTGCAACTTGATAAGGAGCTGCTCATAAGTCTATACGGCAAGGGAAGCGGGGTCAAAAACAGCATTACGTAATATATGAACAGCCTCTAACGTGATTATTTTCTAGACATAAAATAGCTTTGGCCATACATTTGTAAAATAATATAGCTATTAATAAAAAAATTTGTTAATTCAATACAATTCCCTTTTACAGGCCTTTTAAAGACAGGTATCTATCTCGTGTGTCTCTAAAAACATCAAACGTCATGATTTTCAAATGACTTATGTGGCTACAGTATTAAGACATAAGAGACATACGGTCTCTATATCATGATTTTATATCTTGTTCTAGCAAGATATTATAAAAGCAAATTTCACTAAAAAGTCGAAATATCTTATTAATTTTGATACACATCTATTTAAAAGACATAACTGACTTGTAAGCTAGATTTTTGTCTTCATAACTTTCCCTGATGCTACTAGGGTTGTTCTTTCATTAAAAGATAATATTCTAACACAGTTTTAATGAGTTTCTCATCAATTCGATCAATTTTTTATTAGTCGAACTAGCAAGTTTGTTATGGGTCAATCTTTGAATACTTTTGGTTTTAAATTTTAAGATTGGTCATTAATCTCAGGAAGAAAACCAAAAATGTTTAAAAAATATTTACAGTTAATAGCGCATGAATATAGGTGATGTTTTTGTAAAAATATGTAAGCCAGACAGAATCTTTAATAAGCTTATGTCTTTAGTGACACTTAGTCTGTTTTTCCTTTAATACTTTCTATATAATAAAATTTGTAATTGAGTTTTAGATTTATAAGAAACAGACGACGGGCGCGATTATTAGTGTTTCGGCTAAAATCAATGATAAAATTAAAATTTTTCAATAATAAACGTTTTTAAACAATAAACGTTAGTGCATTTTTCTAAGTTATTATGTTTAGTAAGGTTGTGGTCAACACATTTACATGCGTACTGAATAATTATTTGCTTTATGTGCAAAAATAAGTTAACTCGTTGAAAGCCTTCATAATAAATAACGTGCTTTTTGGGTAAACTTTGCCGATCTCAAACATTTTGCGGCGAGTTTAAATTTTGTACGTAGGGGCAACATCTTAACGTCGTGGTGAAAAAAAAATTTTACTGAAAAATATGCTGAAATATGAAAATTTCAAAACACAATTGCAATCATTTTTAGATCTTGCCTAACAAGATATTTAATTTTTTGATTCTTAAAACTCGTTCTTATTATTTGGGTGGGCATAATAATGTTCTTTTAATTCCGTTTCCTTCATAAAGAAACTGAGAAAAAGAAGAAGAATACTGAAAAAAATTGTAGAAAGTGTGAGGTTAAAATTCCTATTAGACCCATGTAAGTTTAAATTGGACTCGTATGTATTAGTGAAAAGACCTGATTTTTACAACCGTACAGGAGGGGAAATATTTTTAATTTGGTGAAAAACCCAAACAGCTGATTTTGAGGTACTACTAATTAGTGAAAATATCTGATTTTTACAACCGTGCAGGAGGGGAAATATTTATTTTTATTTTTAAATTGGTGAACAAACTGACATTTCAATGGAAATGAAAAAATGAGTGGTGAAGTATAATATGACATTTTCCCAATGAGTAGGTTGCCATATGTTAAGATGTTGAACTAAAAAAGCTTGGAAGTTATTTTTGCATATTTAAAGGACAGAAAACTCGCAAAGTATATTATTTATTACTTTATTTCATTACTTTATTTAGAATTTATCTGAATTGCATTGTTTTTTTGACTACATAATAAAATTAGTTCTTATATGTCCCTAATTTGGACCAAAATGTCCTAAGTGGTAAGATCAAGAATTTTATTAGTCACCATGGGTGGGTGAGTTTTTAAATGCAGCGACGCGGCTGAACTTTTTTGCGTTAGTAGTAGAATTCTGTCGAGAGCTTCATCTCTTTGGATCCTCTTTGGTTTCAATTGAAACGTTGAATGAGTAGGTTCGCGCTGCGCATTTTATTATTGCACTGCGAAAAATGTTTAACGTGGAATAGGAAAAACCTTATTTTTTCGCAGAAAATTTTTTTGGTCAACCGTAATGTTTAATTTGTATGCGCGTTTTAGAGGAAATACATTAAGGGAAAATAGAAAGACATTTCTTGCCACATATTGAATTAAAAAAAAATATATCATAAGTTTTCATAAAAACTGCATTTTTTTATAACTTCACTTTATAAATTTTGAATAAATTTTCTTTAAATAATTTGTTCCTATCCACTCGGTAATAAATAGATTCAAAGAGCTAAAAACAAGGAACTGCGAACGCAATATGAAAATTGTAAGAATATATGGAAACAAATTAAAACACACAAGAATTTCTCTCAGTGATGAGAGCGCTTTTGATTTCCCTCTTTTTTGAGCGCAAGGAAAAATTTGGGTTTCGCTCTTTGCCGATTACTGATGTAAACAATGCATAGACAGCTGATTCCGTACAGAAAGTGCGTTCAGTTTCGCTCTTTCCTTAAGGAAATGACATCTGTGGAAATTGAACGAAACTTTTTGTTAAGTACGTTGTAGTTTTGATATACGATTTGTGTGTATTCGCACACTTGCAGAGACATAAGCCTTTTTTCGCGATTTGTTAACATTTTTGCAACTGGACATGTGCCGTCCTATTCGCCCACTCCTCAATTGTTGTTTTTTTCCTCTCATTTATACAATTGATGTGTGGGTTAGAAATTCAAACTAGAAACTCACTCTAACTTTTTTGAAGTGAAAACTTCTTATGGCACGTTGTGCGGCTGAGGAAAAAAGTATAATTTCGCGACACCGACCGTCATCGGGATTCCCCGTCATGAATGCGATAGTAAAATTTGAATGTTCTTTGAAGACTTGGGAAACGAACTCGATTTTGGAATTTTGAAGACTTGGGAAACGAACACGATTTTGGAATTTTGAAGACTTGGGAAACGAGCTCGATTTTAGAATTTTGAAGACTTGGGAAACGAACTCGATTTCAGAAATTTGAAGACTTGGGAAACGAACTCGATTTCAAATTTGGAAGACTTGGGAAACGAACTTGATTTTGGAATTTTGAAGACTTGAGAAACGAACTCGATTTTAGAATTTTGAAGACTTGGAAAACAAACTCGATTTTAAAAAATTTAAAAAACGTTGCCTACTTTCAGGCACTATTAATAATTTGCCCTAAAAGTATGCAACACTTTCTAAAAAATTTCAAAATGGCGCCTAAAAGTAGGCAACGATTTTAAAATTTCAGATAATGTTGCCTACTTTTAGGCGCTATTTTTGAAATTTAACGGAAAGTGTTGCATACTTTTAGGAGTAAATTATCAAAAGCACCTAAAAGTAGGCAACGTTTTTTGAAAAAATTGGACCATGAAAATATGCAATTTTTTGGAAAAAATTTTTAAATTTGTAGCATACATATTGTAGCGAAATTTGGTTTATGCTAGAAGACTCTTGAAATAAATACCAACGAAAGAAACTAAACGATATTAGCACCATCTAGCGCAAAATGCTAAAAATAATAAACCGAACAGACGCTGCAGTAAACAATAAAAAGTCAACAACCGAGAGAAATTATCGCCGTCGTACAACGTACAACGCCATCTAACATCTAGCATAATAGCTAGCTCAACGTCAGTACGCCATTGTGGTGAATTGTGGATAGTAGTAGAATGCACGCTACAAAGTAGCACTGGTGGGTTGTAGATAATGGTAGAATATACGCCACTTAGAAGGTACTGGATTATTCGAGAGAGTGATGACTGCAGTATAAAAAGGGTTGTCATCTGAGCTGAAGGGACAGTAGAATTAAACCAGCGAAGCATAACTGTTGAGTTTGAACAGCAAAGCAATAAGCAATAAAAGTGAATACAGTGTGATCCGTAGTAGAACAAAACAGTTTTCTATACAGTGTTAAATTAATATTAGAATTTGAACGTTAATAAAATAAACCATTTTATAACTAAATAAGTTTGTGTGTTTTTAATTGTTACACAATCCAGTGATCGAACTCAGAAAAGTGTGAGAGATCGAAATTATCGTCAAAGAGACAGAAATTTCGTAACAATTGGTGTCAGAAGTGGGATTGTGTAAAAAAAATTAACAATCACTTAAAAAAAAAAATAAAAAAAAAAAAATAAAAATGGTTAAGTTTGACGAACTGAAAGTGGACCAACTGAAGAAGGAGTTGCAGCAGCTGAATCTGCAATCTACTGTCGGAAAGGTGGAGTTACAGAAACGCTTACGGCAGGCTCTTGAGGCTCAAGGTGTAAACCTGGAAGAGCACGAATTTTATAGTGATGTATCAGAATCAGCAGCGAAAGTGGAAGAAGCTTCTGGATCAGCGGCAAGTGGTGAAGTTGTCTATATGTCAAAGTTCGAGAAAATGTTAATGGCGATGACGCAGACAATGAGTCAAAATGCACTACAGATGAATAAAATAGACCAGAAGTTAAGTCAGAACGCGCTGCAGATCCAGGCGGTTCGAGAAGTAATTGATCAGAGCTTAAGTCAAAATGCACTTCAAATGAATAGCAATATCCAGGCGGTTCGAGAAGAAATTGATCAGAGCTTAAGTCAAAATGCACTTCAAATGAATAGCAATATCCAGGCGGTTCGGGAAGAAATTGATCAGAGCTTAAGTCAGAACGCGACGCAGATCCACGAAATGAATCAAAACATTGAGGCTGTTCGAACAGAGGTGGCCAAAATGGTAAATTGCTTCGATGCAAAAATTATTGAGTTACGAGATGACGTTGAATCATTCAAGGAAGAAGTTCAAAATAATTTTGAGGACGTTAACAAAAGGATTCAACAGTTGGAAATAAGCGAACCAACCACTCAAGTTATAAGAGAAATCAGCGCAGAGAGGCTTAAGGCACCCTCATTCGATGGAACAACGCCATTTAGTGTTTTCAAGCTCCAGTTCGAAACAACATCTGGTCACAACCGTTGGGATAACGAAAGCGCAGCTGCAGCGCTAATTGTGGCATTAAAAGGCGCAGCTGCAGAAGTATTGCAAACGGTTCCAGTGGCGGAGCAGAAAAACTACAAGGCGGTGATGGATGCCTTACAGTGAAAATATGGCAGTGACCACATGAAGCAGATTCACAGATTGGAGTTAAAAAGTCGTATCCAGAAATCTGGTGAGTCCTTGCAGGAGTATGCTGCGGATATTGAGCTATTGGCACACCTTTCCTATCCTGACGAGTTAAGTGTCGTAGCTGAAAAATTCAAAATAGAGGCGTTTATTGACGGCATACGTGACTCAGAAACAAAACGCGAGACAATGAGAAGCCCGAAGACGACATTTAATGAAACAGTAACGGTTGCCCTCACGCAGGAGACGATTGCGTTGACATGCCGCCCATCACTGAAAACTCGTCGGATAGAGGTGGAGGCTGAAAAGAAAAATTCATCGTTCGCCAGCGGTAGCTTCAGCAGAAAATGCTACAACTGTGGTAAGCAGGGACACATGGCACGTGACTGCAAATCACGATCTGCATCACGTTCACCAAGAAGAAAAATTGAAAATCGGATGGAGGTGGATTTTAAAAAGAAAAGTTCATCGTTCGCCAGCAGTAGCTTCAGCGGAAAATGCTACAACTGTGGTAAGCACGGACACATGGCACGTGACTGCGAATCACGTCGTAAACGATCTGCATCACATTCACCAAAAAGAAGAATTGAAAATAGGGTGGACGATGGCGAAAATGGGAGCGGGCAGCAGGCGCGTACGTGGAATCAGGGTTCGATTCCGGAGAGGGAGCCTGAGAAACGACTACCACATCGCAAAGAAAGCCAGCATGAAAATGCGGATGCATTTTTCCGTCGTCTATGTAAAATTGAATGTTCACGAACGGAAAATAAAGCTGGAACAATTGATGTGCGCCGTTTGAACGTTTTGCCTGAAAAAGAGGTAAGATGGGACCAGCGCAGTGATCGGCATCGTGGTGATCGTGAACGAGAGTGTGAAAGGGAACGTGAAAGAGATCGCGAGCGTGATCGCGAACGGCGTGAGGAACGCGACAGAGAACGAAAGCGGGAACGTGAAAGAGAACGAGAGGAGGTTAGAGAGCGCGCTGAAAGAGATAAAGTTGAAAAGGAGGATCCAGAACGGCCAGATAAAGATCGTGAGCGCAGAAGAAGAGAAAGGGAACGCGAACATGAGAAAGAGCGAGAACGAGAGCAGTCACGCCGAGAACGTTCTCGAAGTCGGGAGAAGTCTTCTAGACGTCGTTCTAAATCGCGTAAAAAGGAACGGGAGAAAGAGCGTGATAAAGATCGCGACAAGATGAAAGCTCGGTGTGACCTGCGAGCAAATACTGAAAGGTTCAAGAAAGGTCAACTAGTGCTGCTACACAACCCACAACGGAAACGAGGCTTGTCTCCTAAGTTTCGGACTCACTGGGATGGACCTTACCGGATCGTCACAAGGATTAATGATGTTGTGTATCGAATCCGAAAATACCCCGGGAACAAAAATAAATTTAAGGTAGTCCACATCGAAAGGCTGGCACCTTATACTAGGGACGGAGAGACTCTTGTTCGGGACGAACAAGTTTAAGCGGAGGGCAGTGTAGCGAAATTTGGTTTATGCTAGAAGACTCTTGAAATAAATACCAACGAAAGAAACTAAACGATATTAGCACCATCTTGCGCAAAATGCTAAAAATAATAAACCGAACAGACGCTGCAGTAAACAATAAAAAGTCAACAACCGAGAGAAATTATCGCCGTCGTACAACGTACAACGCCATCTAACATCTAGCATAATAGCTAACTCAACGTCAGTGAGCCATGCTGGTGTATTGTGGTGAAATGTGGATAGTAGTAGAATGCACGCTACAAAGTAGCACTGGTGGGTTGTAGATAATGGTAGAATATACGCCACTTAGAAGGTACTGGATTATTCGAGAGAGTGATGACTGCAGTATAAAAAGGGTTGTCATCTGAGCTGAACACAGAGTAGAATTAAACCAGCGAAGCAGAACAGTAGAATTAAACCAGCGAAGCAGTAAGCAATAAAGTGAATACAGTGTGATCCGTAGTAGAACAAAACAGTTTTCTATACAGTGTTAAATTAATATTAGAATTTGAACGTTAATAAAATAAACCATTTTATAACTAAATAAGTTTGTGTGTTTTTAATTGTTACACAATCCAGTGATCGAACTCAGAAAAGTGTGAGAGATCGAAATTATCGTCAAAGAGACAGAAATTTCGTAACAATATGTTGACTTCCGGTTAGCTGTTGCTCAGTCAGCAAATTTTTTTCTGCAAGCGCAGCCGAAAGCAGAGCCAGCAGCCCAAAGCAGAGAAAAATCTGAAATACCAGGCCACCATGAACCAGCAGCAAGCAAATTTGGTTTTTTGAAAAACTTTAAAACGTTATGTCTCGGCTAATTCTAAACCGATTTAGACAAATGAGGTGTAATAGTTTTTTTAATAACAAGCAGATTATTTGAAGTCATTTGTGTTTTGATAAACTGTCACTGGATGGCGTTTTAAGCAGTTTGAATATTGTAACAGCCATAACTCGGCAACGAATAAGCCGATTTTGATAAATGTGGTGTCTGTAGGAAGAAGCAGATTTTTAAGTTAAGTTTTAGAAAAATTATGTTTAAGCTATTTAGTCACAGGTCCAGGTACTTTCTTTACCTGATTTTTTCTTATAATTACATAATTCGCAATGATGTTTCGTACTGCAATCAGAATAAATTTTTGTTCTCAAACATTAGGAATACTTAGCTCAAATTTAATTATTCACAGATGAGGCTACTGAGCCGAATATACTTCTTCCAGCAATTTTTGAAGTGAAAACTTCTTATGGCACGTTGTGCGGCTGAGGAAAAAAGTATAAACTCGCGACACCGACCGTCATCGGGATTCCCCGTCATGAATGAGAGCGATAGTAAAATTTGAATGTTCTTTTGTTTCTCTTAAATAAATATTCCAAGTGGATGACAAAAATCAAAGCAGACACACTAACTGACACATTCCATTCTAATTCAACGATTTTTATGCTTACATGTTTGTTTCTTTCAAATTCCGCGTTGTTGCGTTGACAAATTGAGAATGAGAGCGAGAGTAAAATTTGAATACATATTCCGTTTTTGTCTTCGATTGCATTGCCATATAAAAAGAAAACCCACACATACCAACTAACACACTAACTTGCCATTAAACGATTTGTTTTCACTTCTGTCGGCACTCCCGGAGTGCAACTCACTCTAACTTTTTTTTTTGTTGCTTCTTTTAAGCCACCTGAACACGTGGAAAGTATTAAAATCGGTTAACGAGATTTCAGGCTTTTGAAGTTCAAAGTTAAAACTAAATATCCTGAAAGTTTCATGTTTTTATCTCGTGGTTCACATGCTGATATAATGGCATAAAAAATGCAATTTTTCAAAAGTTCGAAATTTCAAGCACACATTTTTCTTATAAAAAGTGGGCGGAAAGAAATATTTGTAGATATTATTTCTTCCCCGATATGTGTTCTTGATCTGTAAGAAATATTAATGGTTTGTATCCAACATTCGCGACACTGGAGCCAGTTAAAAATCACGAAAAATCAATAAAATACATGTTTTTTCAGCACCGTGTTATTTCGCGTGTACAAATTGTGTGAATTTACATTCTTTGCACAAATACTACCATCTCTTAGCTTTAAGATGCCATCTCAAGTATCATATCTTATCATATCTTAATCAGAAGAATTTTTACAGCTAAAAATATTGAAGCCTGAAAATTACGTTTTTCATATGCTTTAATTTGGTCAGGCGGGAACTGACGCATCTGAAAATTAAATTCCTGTTTTTAGACGTTTTCATCTGGAATGACTCATATGTATATACATATATGCGTATGTAACTATATACAAATGTTAGTTTTTGATACTTCTCAAAAAGGACCAAATCAGAAAAAGAAGGCCCAGCGGACCAAACCTAAAAAAAACCAGTTTTGGTCCAATTGGACCAAAGTGGCAACCATGGTCAGCGTCAACATCCCCTCCCATGGAAAGTACATAGCACAAATTCATCTTTGAGTTCCTTTATTAGGGCACTAACATTTTTCCTTATAAATTATAATGCATAAAAAAAACTGGTAACAAAACAAAAAACTCTGAAATAAAAGTTGGTTAACATACGTATATAAATATTATGAAAGAAATATGATAAAATTTAATTTAATCTATAAAAAATATATATATAAAAGAATGACGAATTTTATGGAGTATCAGAGCACAGATTAATTAATAATAATTACTTCCGGTAAAACAAAAATCAAAATACAATTTTAACTAACGACAAGTAAACAAGAAAACTGCATTGTTACCGAAAAAATAAGAAACCAAAACATAAAAATCGGAATTCGCTTAGTAATAAAAAAAACTGAGGACCACCCTAAAGAAGCTTCCTTAAAATGTAATAAAAAAAAACAGAAAATTTCAACAAAAAAAACTAACTTAAAACGCGCACCGAGTTTTCTTTTTTAGCAGGTCGGACAAAATTTTAAAATAAAACACTTAAGACAAATGGAATAAGATGAATCTAAACCTAAACACTTAAAAATATTTCAGTTTTCAAAAAAAAATAATTTGCGCACATATAGATGATTTTCGTGATTTTTTTTTCCCCGTGTTTGTTCCACGGTACGAGCGTCGCAGCAAGTTGTGTCACTCGCTGAATTTTATTCTAAACGTTTATGCGATGTTTTTTTTTTCTTTCTTTTTTTGAGGCTGCGGATAGGATTGACACCTTTTCGTATTTTATAATACGTGATTGTAAAAATTGTAATCACGTATTTTCGGTTTAAAAATTCAAATTATGATATATGTATATAAAAAAAATGATTGTGGCTGACTTATCTTGTGTGTAGGCTCGTTCGTCCAAATCTCCTCCAGAATGATTCTTCCAGAATTATCTATTTTGCCTGCCAGCCACACTATCATAAAATAAAAATTATATATTTATTGGGCATGTATATAGGTGATTAAAAATCGGATTTTGCTAATTTTTATATTTCTCTTTTTTTTTATATGCTTACATCAAATTTTCTCGAATTTTAACAATTTTAGCACCTTTCGTCTTAGCTGCTGAACCTCTTCACCACACGTCCTTCGCGGCTTACTCTCCTAAATTTTCGCCTTACAATTTCAAATTTTACCTCCTTTTCCAAAATATAAAGTCAGAATTTCTAATAATTCGCAAGTTGCCTTCACTATATTTTTAATGCACTAGCACTTCCTAACTTTCAAATTTTTCTGCACACACGTATTAATTTTTTTTTTTTTTGAAGTGAAAACTTCTTATGGCACGTTGTGCGGCTGAGGAAAAAAGTATAAACTCGCGACACGCGATAGTAAAATTTGAATGTTCTATTGTTTCTTTTAAATAAATATTCCAAGTGGAAGACAGAAAGCAAAGCAGACACACTAACTGACACATTCCATTCTCATTCAACGATTGTTATGCTTACATGTTTGTTTGTTTCAAATTCCGCGTTGTTGCGTTGAAAAATTGAGAATGAGAGCGAGAGTAAAATTTGAATACATATTCCGTTTTTGTCTTCCATTGCATTGCCATACAAAAAGAAAACGCACACATACCAACTAACACACTAACTTGCCATTAAACGATATAATTTAAAATTCAACTTTTATAATTTTTTTATTATTTTTTTTTTGACGACGGACTTGACCGTTTTCAGCGATGGTGGAAATAACTATGATATTTTGCGCGGAAACTTACTGTCGTCAAGCCCTAAATTTCTAGACCCAGCAGCAGCAACAAAACCAAAATCCGCTTTAAAATCATACATACATGCAAATACATAAACTTAATATAAGACTTACTTAAATATTAAATTAATCCATCTACTAATACTACTACTTAAACATATTCCCTATTGGCATGCCTCAATTCGGATTATGTTCCTAACAACATTTCTCCTCGGCCCACAAAAGGTTCCTGCAACATTTCTCTCAATAGCTTTCTCTTTATGAACATCTTTTTGTTTTACGATGTTGCGATACGATGTTCTTATTCTTTTGACATGGCAACATCCTATTGTGGCTCTCTTACTACTTTACTCGTTGGTTTCTCATCCATTTGACAGCACAAAAATTAACCAACGAACTGGCGGCACGAATTTATTAACTCTGCACAGTTTTGCAATATTTGAAATTTTCCTTTTATTTTTAATTTGTTTTGCTTTTTGCATCATCACAACAAGGATAATCTGCCCAAGAATCCGGAGGATACCATTTGTGTGTCCCACCCAAAAGATATGGATACATTTCTGTTCGCCACACAAACCTAACCTCAACAAAAAAAAAAAACAAGTACACTGCAGCACCAAGCCGTAGTCACAGTCTGAAGGTCAACTTTCCTATTGTTTTTTTTTTTTTTTTTTTTTAAGTGAATAAAAGTTTTTATTATTCAATGCATGAAATGCAGGTCATTTGGGTTTTCAAAGCGGTATTACTGGTTTTTCAGTACACGCCAGAAACTCCACACATTGCCACAACACCCAATCTAGCGGTGTCCATTCATGCGACATAGTTGGCCTCAACATGCAACAAACTTTTATAGAATAGCTTCTACTTCTTTGTGTGTTATGGTTTGTTGATGCATTGTGCAGTGTATTATGACTTCGGAGCTCTATAGCATATGCCAATCTGAAGCTATTTCAACAAAATGGAAAAAGCCAAGTGACACCTCTAAATGAAATTGGCGGGTAATGTGAAATGTAGTGTTCGGATAATGTGATATACCATCATGAAAAGTATAACAAGTATAAAACAATAGGAACTAAAAATACAATATCATTACATCTTTCAATAGAATTTCCATAAAAAAGGAAACTAGATTTAAACTGAATCAATAAGCCTTAAGCCTCTCTGCGCGGATTTCTCTTATAACTTGAGTGGTTGGTTCACTTATTTCCAACTGTTGAATCCTTTTATTAACGTCTTCAAAATTATTTTGAACTTTTTCAACATTATTTTGAACTTCTTCCTTGAATGATTCAACGTCATCTCGTAACTCAGTCATTTTTGCATCGAGGCTATCTACCATTTTGGCAACCTCCGTTCGAACAGCCTCGTGGATCTACGTCGCGTTCTGACTGAACTTCTGGTCTATTTGCAGTGCATTTTGACTTAAGCTCTGATCAATTTCTTCCCGAACGGCCTAGATATTGCTATTCATTTGTAGTGCATTTTGACTTAAGCTCTGACCAATTTATTCCCGAACGGCCTGGATATTGCTTGTCATCGCTATTAACATTTTCTCGAATTTTGACATATCTACAACTTCACCACTTGCCGCTGGTCCAGAAGTTTCTTCCACTTTAGCTGCTGATTCTGATACATCACTATAAAATTCATGCTCTTCCAGGTTTACACCTTGAGCCTCAAGAGCCTACCGTAAGCGTTACTGTGACTCCACCTTTCGGCCCGTAGATTGCAGATTTAGCTGCTGCAACTCCTTCTTCAGTTGATCCACTTTCAGATCTTCAAACTTAACCATTTTAATTGATTGTTAATTCTTTTTACACAATCCCACTTCTGACACCAATTGTTACGAAATTTCCTGTCTCTTTGACGATAATTTCGATCTCTTACACTTTTCTGAGTTCGATCACTGCACTGTGTAACAATTAAAAACACACAAACTTATTTAGTTATAAAATGGTTTATTTAAATCACAATAGTTAGTTTTTACACGGTACAATTGTTTATCTCATTAACATTCAAATATTAATCTCACACTTTATATACTACTGTTTTACTTTATTATGGAACACACTGTATTACTTTCAAAATAAACTGTTCTGTTTCACTGTTTGAATTCAACTGTTCTGCTTCACTGTTTTAATTTAACTGTGTCACTCAACTCAGATGACAACCCTTTTATACTACAGTCATCACTCTCTCGAATAATCCAGTACATACCTTCTAAGTCGCGTGGAGTCTACCATTATCCATAATTTACCAGTACCTTCTAAATGGCGTATCGACGTTGAGTTCACAACTATCCAGAATGTTGCTATTATGCTCTAGATAGCGTTATACGACGGCGATAATTTCTCTCGGTTATCGACTTTTATAGTGTACTGCAGCGTTTGTTCGGTTTATTATTTTTAGTACAAAAACTGCACTTTTTCCGCTAGATGGTGTAAAAGTATTTATACAGCCAGTGATGCTAGCTAGTATCGTTTAGTTTTCTTTTGTTGGTTTTTATTTCGAGAATTTTCTGGCGTAAACCAAATTTCGCAACACTGCCCTCCGCTTAAACTAGTTCGTCCCGAACAAGAGTCTCTCCGTTTCTAGTATAAGGTGCCAGCCTTTCGATGTAGACTACCTTTAATTTACTTTTGTTCCCGGGGTATTTTTGGATTCGATACACAACATCATTAATCCTTGTGACGATCCGGTAAGGTCCCTCCCAATGAGTCTGTAATTTAGGAGACAAGCCTCGTTTTCGTTGTGGGTTATGTAGCAGCACTAGTTGACCTTCTTTGAACCCTTCAGTATTTGCTCGCAGGTCATACCGAGCTTTCATCTTGTCGCTAGCCAATTGAGTACGTCTCCTTATAAGCTCGTGTATATCTGCTAATTCTTCTCTTTTCCGCGACATGTAATCGTCAGCATGGGTCGTTTCTGGGACAATGCTTACTCCATACTTCAAATCTGCTGGAAGCCTTAAGTCCGTACCAAAAATGGCTTTTGCTGGCGTGACTGTAGTAGTATCGTATATTGACGACCGATAAGCCATCAGAAACATTGGTAGATGCTCATCCCAATCTTATTGTCCTTTATCGACAACCTTTTTTAAATGCTCCTCTAGAGTACGGTTGAACCTTTCGACCATGCCATCAGACTAAGGATGCAAAGCTGTGGTACGTGTCTTCTGTATTCCAAGCAGGTCACAAACCTCCTTAAAAAGTGTCGACTCAAAATTTCGCCCTTGGTCGGAATGCAACTCAAGTGGAGCTCCATATCGGCAAATCCAATTTTTGATGAAAATGTCTGCCACTGTTTTTGCTTCTTGATTGGGAATGGGATATACTTCTGGCCACTTACTGAAGTAATCAATTACCACAAGGATGTATTTATTTCCTGCATTGCTGATTGGAAAAGGTCCCGCTATATCCATGGCTATCCTCTCAAAGGGAGCTCCAACGTTATACTGATGCATTTTCCCCCGAGTGCGTTGCCTTGGTCCTTTAGCAATTGCACATTGGTCACAACGACGGATCCAGTCAGCAACTAATTCTTGGCATCCTACCCAATAAAACCGTTTCTTTATTTTCTATGTGGTTTTTGTTATGCCCAGATGTCCACCACTCGATCCATTGTGATAATCCTCGATTATTTCCTTAAATTTGGCCTTTGGAATAACCAGCAGTTTTGAGCGAGTTTTACCATCCTCGCTTTCCCAGATTCGGTAGAGACAACCATCATGCAACTCCCAACTTTGCCATTGCGCCCAGTATGCTTTACAGATTTGGCTTTCACTTGAGATTTCTTGCCACGCCGGTTTCCTACCCAGCTCCTTATACTTAGTTATAGTTGCCAAATCTGTATCACTGCGCTGGTCCCGTTTTACCTCCTCTTTTGTCCACTTTTTTTCAGGCAAAACGTTCAAAAGGCACACATCAATTGTTCCAGCTTTATTTTCCGTTCGTGAACAATGACTGCATTCTATTTTACATGGACGACGGGAAAGTGCATCCGCATTTCCATGCTGGCTTCTATTGCGATGTTCTATGGTGAATTCATAGCTCTGCAAGCGTTCTATCCACCGTGCGATTTGACCTTCAAGATTCTTGAATTGAAGTAGCCACCTTAATGCTGCATGGTCTGTCCTCAGGAGAAAGTGCTGTCCATATAAGTACTTATGGAAGTGTTTCACGCATTCCAATACTGCCAGTAACTCTCTCCGAGTTACGCAATAATTCCTCTCAGGTTTCGACAGAATTTTGCTGAAATATGCGACGACTTTTTCTTGTCCATTGATGATTTGGGACAAAACTCCTCCAATACCGTGGCCACTCTCATCGGTGTCCAATACAAATTCTTTGCCGGGTATTGGGTACGCGAGTATTGGCGTAGTAGACAGTAATTCTTTCAGCTTTTGGAATGCAGTTTCCTGTGCACCACTCCATTCGAATTTCCGATTCTTCTGTGTCAGCTCATGTAGACTGCCTGCAACATTTGCGAAACCAGGAACAAAGCGTCTGTAATAAGTGCATAGACCCAGAAAACTTCGCAACTCATGAAGATTAGATGGTCGTGGCCAGTTTTTCACAGCTTTTATTTTATCTTCATCACAAGTTGTGTAATTTTGAATAGTGCATATTAGTTTTAAATTATTAAAAGCTTAACTCAGTACTAAAATTGGATAATTAAATCACCTGAAAGAGCGAAAAATTCTGCATCTGGAATAAATCAAGTTCAACAAAGGTTCAAATTGGTTTTATCTAATTTGATTGCTATTGCCGTTGCCATTGTTTTCTTGATGAACATCTGAGTCAGTAAGACAACATCAATAAAACCTGAGACTCCCGAGACATCTGTCAACTTTGCCGCGGTTTTTACTCATAATCAAAAATTTCTCTTGTCGTACTATACATAATAAATTACGTGAAGCCGAAAAGTATACTACAGATTTTTTCCGCTTTCGAAGTACACTCTGTAACAAAAGCTTAGTATAAAAATTATATTTTATTTGAAATCATCGTCCAACAGTTCAATTGATGTCGTCGCCTGCTGCGAAAGAACTTAGATCAACTCTAAGCCGCCAAAAAAAACTATTTGCTGGTGGTAAAGTATCTGCCTTTAAGGCAGATGCTCTCCAGGAAGAGGGAACCTCTTCCAAAACACTTTTATCCCATTTGCAACTTATGGAGGAGAGACTGCAGCTTCAGTTTGATAAAGTATTTACTGAACTTGGTAATTTAGATAGTAGGCTTTCTGCAAAAATAAGAACGGAGATTGATATACTAGCGAACAGAGTTGGTGAATTAAATGAGAAAATTCTTGAAATTGAGACTGAATTAGAGAAAGTACGCAAAATTAGCAGTGAAATTGGCGATTTAAGACTTGAATGCGATAAAATTAAATCTGGACCTAAAAATTATCTATCCTGTGATGCTGTAATATTTGGCATTCCGAATGGAGAACCTGAAGATTTAAAAGATCTTTTTTTGAAGATTTGTAATGTGATCAACTTTGTTCCACCGCAGTTTCGTAACATATTTCGGACTAAAAAATCGAATTTCACTGTCATTGTTAAATTTTACTCCCGATATGACAGAAATTATGTTCTGCGTATTTTTGGCAACTACAAGCGTACAAACAAAAAAGCTGTCTCTCTCGAAGATCCTAGTTCTGGACAGTTAAATAACATTTTCATTCACGAAAGCCTTTCAGTAGAAAGCAGAAAAATTCTTCAATCTGCAATTAAACTTAAAAGACTGGGAAAGCTGTTTAGTGTTTATTCTTTTCGTAGAGTAGTCTATGTGAAAAGCAAAAGGGACACCAGTGCAAGCCCCATACTGTGTTTGGATGATTTAAGAGTTTTTTAATATGTATATGCCATTAATAACTAAAGTAGTCATCAAATAATTAATGTAACTGACATTTGTCAATAATTACTGTTATCATTAGTATTATTATTTTTTATTTTTTCTTAGCCTGTAAAAATACCTGGTCTTTTTGTGCCTTATATTTACTATTTTAAAATTTACAAAATTATAAACGCTTATTGTTGTTGGTTATGTGACTTATGACGTTGAATTTGGATGGCAGTAATGGTGTTACACTTAACAAAGATAAAATTTTAATAGATGTGTTGTGGAAGCAGCATAGTGGACTGAAAATAGTACATTTTAATGCTCGTAGCTTAAATGTGACTAAAATAGATTATATTAAGTTCGCATTTGAAAACTCGTTAATTGATGTAATCTGTGTTTCAGAAACGTGGTTTGACAGTGAAATCAATAATTATTACTATCAAATACCTAATTATCAGCTTTTTAGGAATGATAGAGTGTGTAGAAAAGGCGGAGGTGTAGCGATATATTGCAGATCTCACTTTAAGACTAATGTTGTTAGCAAGTCAAACAATGATACAATTGAGTATTTAAATGTTGAGTTGAATAATAATAGTAATAGAATACTAATATCTTGTGTCTATAACCCCAATAGAACATTTAATCTTGAACCTTTCTTTACTGATTTAGGCTCAAGAGTGACTGATTATGATCATTTCGTTATATGTGGTGATTTCAATGTCAATATTCTAATGTGTGACAATATCACTGATAGGTTTTTTGACCAGGTTAGTGCTAATGGTTTATCAGTTGTGAATTCTGTTACGCCTACACGCTTTGCTAATAATGCAACTCCTAGTTTGCTTGACCTTTTCATAACCTCTGATAATACACCAGTTCTAAAATTTGATCAAATCGGCTTCATATCGGATCATGACTTGATATTTTGTGCTCTTGGTATAAATCTTTGTCGTACGACTGAAACTACAACAATCTCTTTTCCTGTTTTTAATTCTGTACGTCTTGATTTGCTTTTTGATGATGTAATTCAGACGGATTGGAATGAATGTTGGTTATTCAGTTCTATTGATGAGAAATTAGAATCTTTAAATCGTAAGATTAATAATTTATTTAACACCCACGTACCTATCAGAACGATTCAGGTTAAGAAAAACTCCTGTCCGTGGTTCACTTCACGTGTCAAAGCTCAAATTAATAGCAGAAACAGATTATATGCTAAATGGAAAAAGTGGCCGACCAGTGTAAACTGGGAATTGTTTAAACAGGCTCGTAATACAGCTGTTTCTGTGATTAGACAATCAAAAAAAAAAAACATTTTTGCACAAAGCTTAATACTACCCTACCGCCAAAGAAACTATGGAAAAATATCAGACAGTTGGGTGTTCATGCAAATGATAAGTATGAGTGTACAGCTGACCCTGATTTATTGAATGATTTTTTTATACGAAACAGTTCTTATCCCATTAGCAATCATCAGCCTAATATAAATGTCTTAAATCGTGCAATGAATTCTTTTGAATTTCATGTTGTTGATGAGTTTAGTGTATTTAAAAGCATTATGAATATTAAATCTGATGCAGTGGGTGCAGATAATGTTTCAATTAAGTTCCTCAAACTTATTGTACCGTATTTGCTTGGACCCTTAACGCATGTTATAAACCATTGTATTGTAACCTCTTGCTTTCCCCAAATTTGGAAAGTGGCTGTAGTAATACCAATTCCAAAGAAATCAGCTGCAACCAACCCAAATGATTTCCGTCCTATTAGTATTTTGTCAGCTTTATCTAAGGTATTTGCATGAGCAAATAACTGAATTTTTAAATAAACACCAACTGCTTTCCCCACTACAATCTGGTTTTCGTGTTGGGCATAGCTGTTCAACTGCCATGCTAAAAGTTATTGATGACCTCCGCATTGCCTATGATCAGGATCAAATTACTCTTTTGTGCCTTCTGGACTTTTCTAAAGCGTTTGATAGCGTTGACCACCACCTTTTGTGTCAGAAATTAGAGTTTTATTTTGGATTTTGTGAAAGTTCAGTTAGGCTAATAAGAAGCTATCTTCATAATAAATTCCAAAAGGTTAAAGAAGGTGATAAATACTCCACTTACAGGCAGTGTACCTCTGGAGTACCTCAAGGTTCAATTTTGGGGCCACTTCTGTTTTGTATGTTCTTGAATGATATATTTTTGGTTACCAAAAATGTTAAAATGCATGCTTATGCTGACGATGTTCAATTGTGTTTGTCACGTAGATTGGGTCTTGTTGATGATCTCGCTTGCAGACTTAACGAAGACTTAGTTTGTATTGTAAATTGGGTTGAATCAAATCTTTCGTTAAATCCGTCCAAATCATATATTTTACCCATATCGCGATCCCAACTTGATTTGAATATTGTCCCCCCATTATTCATTGGTGACTCTTCAATAATGTTTGTTAATAACATTGTCTGCTTAGGTTTCCATCTCAATTCCTCCCTATCCTGCAATGATCATATCAATTATGTGACCAGGAAAATTTACATGACGCTACGGTATTTGCGCAGATCCGCTGAGTACACACCTCTAGTAATTAAAAAAAATTAGTACCATTTATTAATTATTTTGAAGTTGTTTACAGTAGGTTAGACTCTAGGTCATTACTTAAGCTACAAGTTGCAGTTAATAATGCTACTCGATATATTTTTGGTCTGCGTAGATATGATCATGTCTCTTCATGGAGTAAAGATCTTCTAGGATGTTCCCTCGAGAACTACCTTATGGCTAGGAATTGTATTTTCTTACATAAAATTATATACTCGCATACACCATCTTACTTGTTTGATAAACTTCGGTTTAGCATGTCGAATAGAATTAACTACTTAATTGTTCCTAAATTTGTGCATCTTAACTCCACGCGTTTGTTTTTTGTCAACGCCATTAGAATTTGGAATTCTCTGCCTATTGAACTCAAATGTACTGATAATCTCAACAACTTTAAGCGTTTAGTTTTTAATCATTTTTCGCGTTAGTTTTTTTTGTTCGTAATTTAAATTTCTTAAATTTCCAGACAGGCTTCTTTAAGATTATTCTTTTGTTTTAGTTTTAGCCAGTGTTTAAAAAACTGCCAGCAAAATAGCAACAGCACTGAAAAATATGCTGTCGCTGCGCTGCCAAAGTTATTTTTTTTACAGAAAATATTTTTGGCTTTGCTTTACTGCGCACTTTCCAACAGCTAAGCTACAGTACAGCTGAAATTTGTTTTTCGTTCAACTGTACTGTTGCTTTGCTTTGCGAATTGAAACAGTTCAGTCGCAGCAGAGCTAAAATTTTTGTTAGTTTGAACAGGCTGTTGATTTGACTGCCGAAGAACGACAGTCATGAAAGCAGCACAGTACAAAACTGATTCATGTTACTGCTGCTGTTGCTGCTCGTAAGCTGCCGAAGAGCTTTTTAACTTGCATGCTGAGTGAAATCGAAGAATATACGTAACATAGAGGTTTAGTAAGTGATTGAAATTGATCGTGTTTACATATTATTTTGTTACTTATTTTGATCATGTCTCCGCGAAATAATATTTCAAATATCATTTGTAGTCCATTGAAATGTTATAAAATGTTGGCTGAACCTTGCATTTTGTATAGGACAAGATTTTTTTTTGTGTTGCGTAGAGGGGATCAGTGTGAGTATAAGTCTCAGTTTTCGGGATTGAAAGCCCTCCATTTGGCCGCCATTTAAAAAAATAGATGTAAATAATATTTCCACGATATCTTATCAGCCGTATGTCTCACAAAATTTTTTTAAGACTTTTTGAGTAGAAAATTGTATTCTCTACAACAGTGAAGGGCACATAGTGGCTCTATTTGCTCACATTGCTCTAACCGTTATTCGACGCATAAGCAAGCGAAAAAAAATTCGCAGAATTTCAACGCTGTCGAGGCACAAAATTCGCAGAATTTCAACGCTATCGAGGCACAGCGTTGACTTGAGTTCAAGTGAAAACAAAAACAAAACACAAAGGCATAAATGACGGCACCGCATTGTGTCTTGACGAATGTAGGAATTGTTTTTGTTTGTTGTGTAATTTGGTTTTTTTTTGTGCTAATGGCAATTTTGGAAATGAAAGTAAAAAAACTTCGTTTGTTGTTGCTTGATGTTGTTGTTTTGTTAGATTTTTGTGCCCACCGATGCTCTACAATATTGATTGATATACTTTTTATCGTAAAAAAAATCTTGGTTTGATCCCTTCGAACCGCCCTAACGCTTCTCAATAAAAATAAATTTTAAAAATGAGTATAGGAAATTGTTTGGAATAAGATGGTCTACAAAAAACGTCCGGAGTATTTTTTTAATTAAATCAATAGAAAAAAAGTTATGGTCCTTAAATGATATTTTATCCGAATAATTTAGTCGTTTTTTAATTATAACTTTTTCATTTTCAATTTTACGATAAAAGTCTTAAAAAAATTTTGTAAGACATACGGCTGTTATGATATCGTGGAAAAATTATTTACACCAATTTTTTTAAATGGCGGCCAAATGGGGGGGCTTTCAATCCCTAAAACTGAGACTTATACTCACACTGATCCCCTCTACACAACACAAAAAAAAAATCTTGTCCTATACAAAATGCAAGGTCAATGTAACATTTCAATGGACTATTGGGAATATTTCGAGAATAAAAAAGAAATTGGAAAGGCGGTGTGTAATTTATGCAAATTCGAAGACGTGATTTCAGAGGATATCCATGATTAACACCCACATAAGAATTTAATTTTAACTCTTATGCTAATTTCCTTAATATTTTCAATCTACATATCTATCTATTATAGATCTTCTCAATAAATACCTATAATATTATTTATCTGTTGCTTTTTCTTTTTTTTCGCTTTTGAACAGGCTTCCAGCAATAACAACAGCAACCGCAACAGTCGAACTTCGGTATTTTTGTTGTGACTGTCGCTTTGCTTTCGTGCTGCGAAAATTTTCGCTGCACAGCAACGGTTGAATTATGGCTTTTTTCATACTGCTGTTGCTTTGCTGTCGTGCTGCTACAATTTTTGCAGTAGAGCGACAGTACAGCTTCGGATTTTTTTGTTATTGCTATGGCTTCGCTTTTGTGTTTGTATATTTTCGCAGTCACAGCATAGCCGAAGCAAAGAAAATATGAAAGCCTTTTCAAACGCTGGTTTTAGCTTTAGTAATAATTATTGTATTACGTAACTTTTAAATGTTGACCATAATTTGTATTGTACGCTAAAAGAATTAAGTTCTTACTGTACTGATGTTTACTTTATATATAAATAAATAAATCAAATCTGTGTGTATTCCTTCTGACGTAACCTTGTGCCCCAGATATTTGACTTCACGCTGGAAAAGTGAGCACTTTTTCGCACTTAATTTTAGTCCAGCTGCCTCCAAGCGCTCAAACACTTCCTCCAGATTTTTCAAATGGTCATCAAAATCTTTTCCCATGATGATTATGTCATCGAGGTACACTAGACAAGTCTTCCAATGTAATCCTTTGAGAACTCGTTCCATTAACCGCTCAAACGCAGCTGGAGCGTTACAAAGACCAAACGGCATGACGTTGAACTGCCATAAACCATTCCCAATACTAAAAGCAGTTTTCTCCTTGTCTTTTTCATCTATTTCCACCTGCCAATATCCACTTTGTAAGTCCAGGGTGGAAAACCATGTTGCTCCAGATAACGTATCCAGTGTATCATCGATTCTGGATAACGCGTAGCTGTCTTTTTTGGTGACGTCATTAAATTTTCTGTAATCCACACAGAATCGCATACTTCCGTCCTTTTTCTTGACAAGTACGACCGGTGAACTCCATGGGCTTTCTGATGGTGCAATGACATATCTTCTATAAGGCCCGTCACTTCTTCTCTCTTAGCGAGTGCTAGCCTCCTTGGAGGTTGACGAATCGGCTGAAAATCACCTGTATCAATGCGATGTTTGACAACTGATGTTCGACCATTATTTTCTCCTTTGGACGCAAATATCCGCCAATATTTTTGCAGAAGCCTTTTTGCTTTATTTTGTTCAGGGCTGACAACTCCTTCGTCCATTCTTTCGTCATTACTTCCAAGGCCGATGATTTCGTTAAAGTTGTACCTTATGTGTTCTGCTGGTTATTTTCACAATTTATCACAGCCGTAACTTTCTCACATTGCGCTATAAGTTCACCTTTTTGCATCCATTTTGGCTTATTCGTTGGATTCAAAATTCGCACCGGTATTTTTCTGTCTGTTCTTGTGTTTACTTGGAAAGACCAATAATCAGGTTTTTCTTTAAATTTTTCTTATCTGCTTCCACTACCCACAGATGGCTTGTCCCACAGTCTTCATTTGTTGTGGCCCAAATAATTTCTACGGTGTTGGGTTCAATTCGACAGCGCTCACTTATGTAGACTCTTGCAATTGTTAATTTTTGTCCACAGCCAATGTCTAAAGGCACTCTACATTGGCATACCTTAACGTTTTTTTCTTAAGATCCAAAGTGAACCCGTGTCGAATCATGAAGTCCACGCCAATGATAACCTCATCGGTGATGTTTGCAACAATAAAATCATGTTCCACAGTTTTGTTGCCGATAAGAATACTCGCTGTAACTTTTCCTACTATTTGCACAATTTCTCCTGTCGCTGTTCTCAATTGGATCCCATTTAATGGCGTTACTCGTCGTCTATCAAATAAGTCTCTCCTCACAATTGAATGCGATGCGCCTGCATCCAAAGTAAGCTCTCATGGTCTGTTGGAATTTCGGCAGAGCTTCGAAACTAAGACTATGGGGCAATCATCTGTGAGAGTCAGCTCACGCCCCGCTGTACTGACTCTCTTTAGTTTAACGACTGCTGCTCGCTACCATTTTCGCCATCGTCCACCCTATTTCCAATTCTTCTTCTTGGTGAACGTGATGCAGATCATTTACGACGTGATTTGCAGTCACGTGCCATGTGTTCCTGCTTTCCACAGTTGTAGCATTTTCCGCTGAAGCTACCGCTGGCGAACGATGAATTTTTCTTTTCAGCCTCCACCTCCATCCGACGAGTTTTCAGTGATGGGCGGCATGTCAACGCAATCGTCTTCTGAGTGAGGGCAACCGTTACTGTTTCGTTAAATGTTGTCTTCGGGTTCCTCATTGTCTCGCGTTTTGTATCTGAGTCACGTATGCCGTCAATAAACGCCTCTATTTTGAATTTTTCAGCTACGACACTTAACTCGTCAGGATAGGAAAGGTGTGCCAATCGCTCAATATCCGCAGCATACTCCTGCAAGGACTCACCAGATTTCTGGATACGACTTTTCAACTCCAATCTGTGAATCTGCTTTATGCCATATTTTCGCTGTAAGGCAGCCATCACCGCCTCGTAATTTTTCTGCTCCGCCACTGCAACCGTTTGCAATACTTCTGCAGCTGCGCCTTTTAATGCCACAATTAGCGCTGCAGCTGCGCTTTCGTTATCCCAACGATTGTGATTAGATGTTGTTTCGAACTGGAGCTTGAAAACACTAAATGGCGTTGTTCCATCGAATGAGGGTGCCTTAAGCCTCTCTGCGCTGATATCTCTTATCATTTGAGTGGTTGGTTCACTTATTTTCAGCTATTGAATCCTTTTATTAACGTCCTCAAAATTATTTTGAGCTTTATCAAGATTATTTTGAACTTCTTCCTTGAGTGATTCAACGTCATCTCGTAACTCAGTAATTTTTGAATCGATGCCATAAACCATTTTGGCAATCTCCGTTCGAACAGCCTCGTGAATCTGCGTCGCGTTCTGACTTAAGCTCTGATCAATTTCTTTCCGAACCGCCTGGATCTGCAGCGCGTTCTGACTTAACTTCTGGTCTATTTTTTCCTGAACGGCCTGGATATTGCTATTCATCTGTAGATTTATTGTGTGCGTCATCGCCATTAACATTTTCTCGAACTTTGACATATCCATAACTTCACCATTTGCCGCTGGTCCAGAAGCTTCTTCCACTTTCGCTGCTGATTCTGATACATAAAATTCATGCTCTTCCAGGTTTACACCTTGAGCCTCAAGAGCCTGCCGTAAGCGTTTCTGTAACTCCACCTTTCTGCCAGATGATTGCAGACTCAGCTGCTGCAACTCCTTCTTCAGTTGATCCACTTTTAGTTCGTCAAACTTATAAAATGGTTTATTTAAATCACCATAGTTAGTTTTTACACGGTACAATTGCTTATCTCATTAACATTCAAATATTAATCTCACACTTTATAGACTACTGTTTTACTTTATTATGGAACACACTGTATTACTTTCAAAATAAACTGTTCTGTTTTACTGTTTGAATTCAACTGTTCTGCTTCACTGTTTTAATTTAACTGTGTCACTCAACTCAGATGACAACCCTTTTATACTACAGTCATCACTCTCTCGAATAATCCAGTACATACCTTCTAAGTGGCGTGGAGTCTACCATTATACATAATTTACCAGTACCTTCTAAATGGCGTATCGACGTTGAGTTCACAACAATCCAGAATGTTGCTATTATGCTCTAGATGGCGTTGTACGACGGCGATAATTTCTCTCGGTTATCGACTTTTATAGTGTACTTCAGCGTCTGTTCGGTTTATTATTTTTAGTACAAAAACTGCACTTTTTCCGCTAGATGGTGTAAAAGTATTTATACAGCCAGTGATGCTAGCTAGTATCGTTTAATTTTATTTTGTTGGTTTTTATTTCGAGAATTTTCTGGCGTAAACCAAATTTCGCTACTCAGATAGTTGACTCACGTACAAAAATTGGAAGCCAATCATTGTGAGCCCAAATTAAATCGCATTGCAGGCATTGAACTAAGGTGATTCTTTGTACCTCTCTGGAAGAATTTGTTGCAAAAAGCTGAGGTAATGTCCTTACTGGGTGGAGCAAATTGGACTATATCACATTACTCGAATTTCAGTTATAATGCACTCAGGTTATTTTTATTAAAACACAGTTCAGCAAATAAAGAACTCACATTATTTATGACAAAGTATATTCACCCACTAACAAATTTTAATACTTCGGCTATAATCCTTACTTTATAATGGGCTTAATTCACACATGAAATGCACACAAATAACATCTCGACTTGTGGCTAAAGCTTTTGGTTCATCCCCAACCTTGCCTCCATTCAACATTTGGGATTATAACCATCATAGCCGGAATACTCAGCGCTACACCAGCAATTCATCACCGCACGCCATTCACTCGCTTGATAACTTGATGACTGGATCAATGAATTCGGCACTGGAAATCATGCCAATTCCTTGATGCCATTTTCAAACTTATAAAAATCAAAAACACGCACAATGGTTAATGTACTCAGTACAGCGTAACTCTTACAAATGTTAAGCTATGACGCTCACATTTGGACGGAATGTTCAATGACATGCGATAACTCAAGAAAAAAAAATCCGATTGGGTCACTGACAGCATGGGGGCAGTCCTAAAACTTTTTTTTTATCAAGGTGGTATATTGTACGGAACTAGTGTCTTAATAGCAAAGTGGTACATTAGGGTGTTCCAAGTATGTGAATGGTATTGCAAGGCCTACTGATGTATTTTTTCTCCATTTTTTTGGATGCTGCAGTTGTACTCGTTTGCTGTACATTCCAAAAATAAAGGGGGGATGGAGCACCAGCACCCTTCACGTGCAAAAGCCCTCACATCTATGTGTCGTTCATTGCAATAGTGGATTAAAAATTGTGAATGTCCACCACCACCATTAAATTGCACGACACACCATGACCATTATTTGCCGTCTTACCCCACCCATCCGCAACATATTTTATTAAAAGTGGTTTGACTTGAGGTGCTAGGCCAAAGTAAAAATTTTTAGAACATAGTTTTTGTTTTATAGGCTTAAAAGATGCCTTGGTACCTTGAACATGACATACTAAACGGGTTATGACGAACAAAATATCTAAGGACTCGTATCTTAAATTTTGGTGGCCAGCTTCCAGAACGTACTGGTCCGTAGGTACGGTTTTTTTTTCGAAATAACATTTTTCAAGTTGACCAAGCATATAGCGTGGACGATTTACGACCGACTGAATTAAAGTTTTGACTGAAACAAATCAAAAACTCAAAAACGCAACACTGAGAGACTTATTTAAAGCAATTAAACTTCACACAAATACAAGATGACGGTGAGCTTTATCCAAGTTTAAATGCAAGTGTCAGTTACAAAAAAATTTGAATTGGTAATTGCTTGGGAGCCGATATACATACATCAAAAGAAAGGTTTTTCTTTAATTTCATATTGACATTAAATGACATTACATTGTATGTATCAAATACCTTGAAAGATTGTGCAGTTCGCAGATTTGATCTAGGAAGCTGGAATTTTGGGAGAACTTTCTTAAGGCCCGACTTTATAGCTTAGGCATATAGGACTGCAAATTAAAAAACAAAAACACTTCGGGTGTATTTTGTACGCATTTTCAGTCACATGAAAAAAGTGGGCGTGGTTTGACAACAGTGGCATCTCCCATACATCTAAAATACCATTTTTTCTACGTTTAGTAAGCCGGTTTTTTCGTAAAATTTCAACAAAATTGAACATAAGCTCTGCCCGCGCCGTTTACGGGGTCATGCACACATGCGATGTTGCATGAGTTTGAGAAGCGCTTATATTTATTATACATAAATGAATGATTCAGAAAACAATAAAAGAAGGAAACCAACTTAATTTTAAAATGTACGATAAGGCACAACTGTACTAACCGTTATTTTTGAAATGGAAGATCATGGATTTTCTTATGTTTCGTGCTTGTTTTCGAGTTTGTTTTGTTTTTTTTAAATTTTTTTGATGAAGAACACACAAAAAAATGGCCGTACGGATAATTTTGTGAGCTACTAATGTGCACAAAAACGGACGCGAATTCGAAACGAATTCGTTTGTGAGCATTCCGTTTTTTGCAAGTAAAACGAATTCGTAACGAACTTCAAATACGAAATCGCTGCGAATTGTGTTTTTTATAAGTAAAACGAGTTCGTTTCGAATTCGTAACGGACTTCAAATACGAATCCGTTTCGAATTCGTTTTTTGTTCATAAAACAGATCAAATTTTTTCGGAAAAATCCCGGAAAAATTTTAAAAGAAAAATTTTGTGTCTTAATTGAATTAGAAATGTTTAAAAATTCGAAAAAAACTAATATTTTTTTTAACACTGAAATTAACAATCCGTTTTCGGATTCCGTTACGAATTCGTTTCGAACTCTTTTTCGTATAAAATTCCTCTCGAAAAAAACGGAAGGATCGTCCGCATTGACGAATTCGTTTTTTGTTCATAAAACGGATCCGTTTCTAATTGTAATTTCAGTGTTAAAAAAATACTAGTTTTTTTTCGACTTTTTAAACATTCTAAGTCGATTAAGATACAAAATATTTTTTGAAAATTTTTCAGGGACTTAGAAACATTTTTAAAATTTTCCAAAAAAATTTGATCAGTTTTATGAACAAAAAACGAATTCGTATTTGAAGTCCGTTTCGAATTCTAAACGAATTCGTTTTTTTGTAAATAAAACGGATCAAATGAGAGAAAAATATCATTCGCCTTTGGCATATATTATAACATATGACAGGTAGCCTAGTAGATAGCGCGACATGGGTTCGAGCCTGACTTTGGGCGTTGGACCTGCATGCCCAAATAATATAACACAGGCCATTTGTCGATAGCCTCAACATGATTATTTGTGTCATCTTTGCCTCTGTTGAAGATGCAATTAATATATCGTAGAAGTAAAATGCAATTATGTTAACGATACTGCCTATTTGTTTCGTACACAAGCAACTGTCAGACGCACAACTACGGAAACCCATGCTAAGCAATACTTCGGTGACTTTTCTGTTCCAGTCTCGGCCAACATGCTTCAACCCAAAAAGCGACTTCCGCAATCTACATATCTTATGAGGACTTTGCTGATCAACAATCATTGGAGTTTACTACATGTAGACCTCTTCAAGATCGCCGTTCAGATATGTTGCCACGATATCAATGTGATTGATTAAAAGGTTGTGTTTGACTGCCAACGACAATATTAAACAAATGGTTGATTATCGTACCACTGGTGCATACGTTTCGGAATAACCCACACTACACTGTTGCCAGCATGCAAGTGCGATTAAACGTGCCTTAAATTTGATATTTCGTGGTGACTACATATTTGCATCCAATGATATTCCTTCTCTCTGGCTTATCAACAAGCTGCCAAGCACTATTTTTAATCAAACCATTGTATTCAATTTTCATAGCTCTATTCCCACATGATGGAATCCTCAGTTCTCATGGCCTCTTTAACTGTAAGCGGATCTTTATTAATTACACTTAATTTATTAAGGTTTTCCTGTGTCGAATCAGTAAACAATTTTCTTGGTTAACCACAAAACGCTCTTCCAGGACCTCTGATGCATTTTCATCCTTAATGGGTTCATTAACAACATCTAAGCTCGCGCCCGTACCAACAACAGCAACAGCTTCACAATCAGCTTCAGCATCCACATCCTTAGCCAAGTACTCTTCACTATCTCCAGATCCACTACAAGATGTGGTTTCCCTTTCCGACTTCACGTTATCGAAATATGTATCATCTCTGGCAATCGTCACCGATCTATTCTGCCTGTTGTGCAACCTGTATGCCTTTGATTATTTAGCATAAGCAATGAATGTCAACTTCTCACCTTTTGGTTGGAATTTTCTTAGATATCAAGAAAAAGTAGCCTGGCTAACTTTGACCTACGGGACCTTTTATGCACGAACAAGGTTAATGTACACATAGAAAATAAAACACTAAAAAGTAACTTTTAAACAAGATACATATGTAAGTACATATCTATGTCGGCCATTTAGATTTAGATTATTTTAGATTTAGATTAAAGCCTATTTTGATATACTTCGACCTCTAGCGCTTCTTGGGGGTTTAAAAATTTCAGGGCTAAAAGTGTAATACTAACATATGCCTTTAAATGAAGTGTATACATTAGGGTTAAAAACAAGTTCTAAGCTTGATAATCTTAAAGAATTAAAGTGGGCAATTTTTTGAGCTTTGGATGCACTGAATTCCGGAAAAATTCTTTTTAGAAAAGTTAAGTAAATTGTAACTAAATTTACGTAATACATACATATATGTATATTTTAAACAATTCATGAAGTAACATTTTCTTTATTGCATGTAAAAATTCAACATTAATTTTTTTTGTTCTGAAAGTTGGAATTATTTTGTAAAAATTATAACCATAATTATTTTGCAAAACATTGGTTAGTTTAAAACTAGACGAAATAAAAATTACATATGTATTTAAACAGTTTATATTATTAAGTATTAAATTACAACATTATTTAATAATAAATGCTCGTTTGCGCTAAATTTTAAAAGATATAGACATCAATAACTGGCCTTTATTGAGAGGCTACATACTGCTATGTTTTTCCAATGCTGGCTTTTTTCTCTGTAGAAAACGAAGTTCTCGCCAAAGCCCGATTTTTTGTAATCTCTAGAAAGAGGTTTGATCTTAAGTAATAAAAACAAAATTTATCCATACTCTTATTTAAAATGTAGCTAATAAATATATTGAGAAATTTGTATTCAAAATGAATAGGTTCAAAATCCTAAACACAAAATTTAGTTTTCTAGTTGCATAACAATGTTAGAACTAATGATTTTTTTTGTCTAATGGATGCAGCGACTGCCATCTCAAATTACATTGTAATTTTATTTCAAGTTCTAGTAGGAACAAAACTCAGAGCCGACCATAGGCAGTGCGAAACCCCGTGCAACAAATAAGTCACATAAAAAAACTTCTGCTTTCATTTTTCCTTTATAACACAACGGAAAATAGTTCTGTTCTTCACCTTCTATCGTCAAATTTCTTTTATGTACGGAAAAGTCCGCGAGGCCATGAGTTTGGTGCCCATAAGGCCGGCTTTGACAAAAACCAGTGTAAACATATTTTTAAATATAAAAATCCCTAAAAAACAAGTTCACTTACTAGACTTGGGTTAGGCATTGCAAAATCCATTAGAAATAACAAATTTCATTCAGATTACTCATGGACAAAGCTAAAATACATAGGACTTCATTTCAGTTATCCTAGATACATACAAGGCTATTTTTGTTTTTAGAAAATTTTGTAAAAAATATTTATTTTATTCTTTTTGAGAACCATCACAAGGGTATTTTTTTTATAAAAATGATAGAAAAATATTTTAAACAAAATTTACAACAATTGTCTGATAGTTTTTAAACGTATGTATATTATAGTGTTAAAGTAAGTGCATAAAACCCTTGGTGCAACAAAAGTTTGACAAACATTTTGAGTATTTTTGGAAAACGAAGATTTTATGCTAAGAAAATGCATTTTTTACTTTCCAGTAGTGCTGGAGCATGGAGCACTTATTTTTAAGTTGCTTGACTTCGTAATATTATGCAGCCCTTTTTGCACATTGTATCATTCCATAAATAACTGCACACTTTTTGACTTACTTTTCGAAATTTTTGATTTTTATATATTGTGTAGTGCTGATCTCAACGTGAATTTAGAACATACCTTTTTAAACTTAAAAAAACGTATTTTCAAAAAAATTTGGAATATTTTAAGATTTGAGTCAAAAAATGTTTCATAGGGAATTGTCATAAACTATGGGGAATAGAATAAGAAACATGACATCATATTTGTTTGAAAATGGTTTAATTTTATATATGAAAAAAAATTTAATTTAAATAAATTGGTCTAAACATTTATGTTATTTGTAAAAATGTTACTCAAAATATCTTTTTTGGATAGTGTTTTATGTTATTCTTCAATCAATCCTAAGAATGTATCTACTTTCAAATCAAAATTCCCGACAACACTTAGGAAAATATAACTTTGATATCCCAGTATAAAAATATTTTCCAAATTTTTGTCGGGAATTTTGATAAATACACCAAATAAACAATATATAAAAATCAAAAATATCGGAGACAAAAAAAAGTGCGCAGTTATTTATGGAATGCCGATATATTAACATATTTTCGAGGTAATTAATGTAACTTTAATTGAAAAAAAAGTGCTTCAAAATTGTCCCTGTAATGTGATAGGTATATGAGCCTATTATTTCGAATCTTAATTTTTTCAAAATGTTGAACTAATCTGATCAATATATCAAATTTGATTTGGGTTTTGTGAAAAATATTGATAATTCAACTTTGTTAATATAAACCTTACTTTTAGTTTCCATTAAGTGGAAAAGCCAAAAAAAAGTTTTTTGGCAAAAAAAATATCAATCAATATCGATTTTTTCAGTGCATTGTCGAAATATCTAGCTCATTTTGTAGTTTGCTTACTTAATCTCTTCGTTTGCTCGCGAGCATATGAGGTGCCGACCACTGCTCTAAGGAAAGGGAATGAGAAAGCTGCAAGTACTGAGAGAAATGCTTACTCGTTATTCTGCTTACGCTGCATGGGATTTCTTATTGCAGGGGTTGAACTTTAGTTATAAAATAAAATATATTTATTTTGCCATTTGATTTGAAACATTTTGGCATTAACGAAATAACCATATAAACAACGACCACTGATATAAAATAATAAACATTTTGAGAGGGGAGAGTTTTTTTATTCATCTCTCAAAATAATTAACTCGCTCCCGTATTACTTCACCTTCAGAAATTCTACCGTGACAGTTGTACTATTTTTCAACAGATAGTGCATCTTCAAAATTTGCATTACATTAATTCCTTCTGTACTAAATTATCTAGGTACCAAAAAATAATCTTGAAAATACCGTTTCTCAACCTATCATATTGTAATCCCACAATAATTTTACGAAATTGGATGAACAGCGAATGGATTATTTTGAAGTTGGCTCAATACTCGATAAACTTAAAATAAGAACAACTGACAATTAAGAAATTTTGCGCGGTAATAAAAAATGCGAGGCCAAACGGTAACCCATCTTACCCCAGTAAGTCACAGGTGCAAGTAATCAGCTGCAAGATAAGGATACGCATTATCGGAACAACGAGCTGAAACCCAAAAAAAGAAAATTCGCTGAAGAAGCTGAATGCAATTCTTCGATCAGCCTACAAAAAGTTGTATTGGAAGCGATGGGGCCTAATTTGTAGGCAACAAAATAAGTTCTGAAGTTTTTGTTTTACTTAACAATTTCGGATACTTTTTATACAGTATGGTATATCCAGTAGAAGTTGTCAAAGTGTGAGTTTTTAGTGAAAAAGTGTTTTGTGTCTTATACCCTACACTCAGGATGTATTCCTTTATCATTTCGTTTGTAGCGCATAGAAAGGAGAGTGGAAGATAAAGAAAAGTATATATGTAGGTACCTATATTTGTTCGTCTGTTTGTCTATCTCTCTATGGAAATCAAGATTTAGGAGAAACCACACGAAAATTTGATGAAATTTGGGCTACACTTTCAAACATAGCTCGTTGGAGTGAAAATGTTCGAAACAGGTTGCTGGATACGCCTTCCACCCATACAAATGACACATTTAAAACGCTATACTGATACTTAAGGGACTGGAACCAAATACTTCAAATTGGTTCGGACTAGCTTCAGACAAAAATTTGCCACGTTTTCCACACAAACAAAAACTTTAAAACGCTGAGCTAAGGCAGTTATTTAAGGTAGTACAACCAAAATGTTCACATTACTAGGTATGGAAGCAAGCTCTGGATAAAAATTTAACGAATCTTGGTAAGAGGGCGTTGCACCTATCATAGCAAAAAATTTAGAAGACTATACTGAAATAGTTTTTTTAAGATAATGGCACACAAATACTAAAAATTGTTCGGACAAGCACACACAGTTGACAAACTTTGACAAGAGAACGTTGCACGTCCCAAAATAGCAAAAACTAATAATAATCCTTTTATTAATTGTAAGCAAATGCTTCCGAATACAATATAAAAACATTTGGTCGAATCACTCAGAACGTGGCTTTTTTAATAAAAATTTAAGAACCACGCGTACTTTTGCAGTTGATGGATGCGGTGTTGAGTATTTAATTTTTGGAGAAGCCAAAATTTTCTAATATCCCTAATTATCTTAAACATAAGTTTTAGATCACAACTTTCTTTACAAAAAAGTCAATTTCACGTTCCAAGTACAACTCGTTCCTTAGATATTAAAGTACAGAGTTGAGCGATCCGTTTGGGAGGTAGAAAAATAGTGTTAGTTTTTTTGTTAATTTTTGCAATACATTCAGCATAGACACAAAGTTTTAAGTAAGTCTGTTAATAGTATGAAAATAGTATGAAATAGAAAAACTAAAAAAAGTGTTGGCCGCACTATATTCTTCGAAGTCAAAATTCGAAAGATTTTAACCGATTTTGCTCCAAAAATTTGACACCCTTGCACACGTCAACTCAAAGGTGGGGTGTAGGTGCTCAGACTCTTCAGATCCAGTGAAACTAAAAGGATAAAGAGGAATGAGTTTTATAGCTTTTCTTTCTCAAAATATAAATTGAATGTAGCCTCTTATAATAGGATAATTATTAGACCATAATGTGCAGCGATATTGGGGACTTAGAAGTACTTACTCTTAAGCTTGTCTTTCGAAAATACTCAATCACTAAGAAGTCGAATTTTTTCCAAAAATCAGATCTACGAATATTAATATATTAATTTTCTAGAATATGTTTACTTAGTAGCTGAAAATTGGCTTAACTGATATTTTGCATGCTTAAGTAATTTTTAACAAAAACTAGGAGTTTAATGGAATAGTTTTATATAAAATATATTACGAGGGTTCCCAATTCATATCTCGGTCCACACTTTAAATAGGTACTGGCAGATTATATACTTCGGCAAGAAACATGTTTAATAAATATTTTAAACTGAGTTGAAATCGACCAACAGCTGTATACCTCAAGAGTGCGTTGTATATATTACATTGAAAGTTTTATGTATTTTTTTTGCAAAGAAAGTAACGATCTAAGCTTTATAATAAATTAAATAAGCCTCAGGATAAGGTCCAGAATTTTCAATCAAATGTGAGCCTTCCACAATTTTTACCATTTATAGCCTTATATCACCAAAAGGATTGGTTGAACGTAAAAAATTATCAAGATATTTTTATAATATGTATGCAACTTGTGTCTATTATAAATTTGTGACCGACCAATTTGACTTCGCAATCTGAATAAAAATAGTAATTCCGCGGAAACATCAAACCTCACTCAAGTTTTCGCAAAATAATTGAAATTAAATATTTCAAAAATTCTATGTACTCTATGAATATGTTTTTGCAAAATAATTGAGATGAAATATTTTAAAAATACACTAGTGCTTTACGCACTAGGTAAACTTTTCAGCTCTGCTTACAGGAATATCTTTTGCCAGAACATTTAACTAGCTAACAAGCTTTAAAAATTGATTATTTATTATTTTACATTTTGAAGAGACACAATAATTAGCATTTTTAGTTGATAAGAGACTATTTCTAGAGCTATGGTCTTACTTCTATTGTCTCTTTAACAAGGCAGTCAGAACATCTCGAATATTTAAAGGAGGTTCGCATACTCAACATAGTTCGTGTGTTATTTCGTGCTTTCGTTATTTTATGTTTATTATCTTATATATATTAACACTTATATTATTTTACTTATTGAAAAAGATATTTTACTAAACACTAACACATCAATATAGATAATAGACAATCAGCTAAAAATTAATTAGAACAATTACATATATACATAAGCCATAAATATTATTTATTTTTACATACATTTTTGACTAACTGATGAAGTCACTGTACCCATTTTTCCTTGAAATGACTATGTTTTACTAATTTTCAATTGAAAGGAAGAGTTGCCATTACCATAAACTAAGCATCTCTTGATTTAAGTTTCTTAATTGTTTTGATTTGCTATGAAAATCGAATCAACACTGGTTTTGAATTACCTTGGGAAATGCCCACTGCGTTTTCTTTAAAATATCACTTTATGAAACTTTAGCGATGATAGTTCGATTTAGAAATGCTCATTTCTATTTCAAATATGAATGTAATTTATGTTTCTGGAACAATTCTCAAATTGCTTTACAGCTTGAATTTACACAAAAAGCTGGAGAAAAAATAAAATTGTATTACTTTGGCTTGAAGTTTCGAACATTTAAGTAATTACTTTTTTTAAATTTTCGTAAGCTGTATTCATAATTCCCCAACTTATAAATGAGCGGCACGCATTGAAGCCACAACCACGATAAAAGTGCCGTACCCGATTTCCCCTTTCATGATATATTCTTCTACATGCTGACCACATGCTTTCTGATTTATGGCCCATGTCACTTTGCATAGCAACTTTAATTACATTAAACGGATAAAAAATTGTACTAATCGTAGCGCCAATAAGCGCACCAGCAAGAAATTCTTGCACTGTTTTTGACAGCAATGATGACTAAAAGAAATAACATTTTAGTATGATGATAGTTTTTATCTAAATTTACTTACTCTCTTTGGTACATGAATAATAACTTCTTCCCGAAGCATAAAAAACATAGCATTCGATGGACCATTTCGCCACAGCACTGGAACAAGACCTCTATATAGTTCTCGATAGCTATGTCTTGCGATCACATATCTATACAAAAAATTCAAAACGTTAATATTAATGAGTGAATACAGTTGAACGTCGATTATCCGGCATGTTTTAAAAATTTTAACGTTGCTCATTTTACTTCTATTAACAGTGATTATTGACTCTATTATCCGTGATGAGAAAAGTCTAACTGCTTCATTCTCTGTGTTTTTGTGCGTTTTTCATACGACACGCACAGTAAAATGGAGAAAGAGAATAATGATATAATACGGGGAATCCTCTTTAGTGCATGCCTATTCTATTAACTTTCGGTGCACATATTTTCTATAGAACGCCGTCAAGAAAAAGAAAAGTTCTTACAATTAAAAAAAAAATGTCCGAAGAAGAAACTGTGAACATGAGAAATAATTTAAATGAATCTGAACTTGAATCAAGTTTTGAGGAATCCGATGAATGGGAAATAGCGTTAAAAACAACATTAGCTGAGGACATAGAAGCTCCTTTAATTTTATTTGACTTCATGGAAATTTTAACTGTCCTGGTGTCACAGAACAGGATAATATTCAAATCTACCGCATCCAACAGCATATTCTAAGAAAAAGAACAAAAACTAAACATAGTAGATAAACAACATTAAATTAATATTATAACTTAATACTTTTGTAAAACAGAGCTAATATGCATACATACTTGCGCTTACATATTATGTGTTTACGACTTTGAAAATTGATAAGGAATAATAAAAATAGTGATTCTATTGTCCGGGATGAGCTCGGTCCCAACCATCACGGATAATCGAAACTCAATTGTATATTGAAATCAATTGTATTGTAGCTACTTTTGCAAGGCTTTGCTACTTTGCTATTTTTCACTTGAAATGCACTACTTTTGGATGGTTTTGCTACTTTCGATGTTTGCATTATAAAAGTTATTTCAAATATTCTTTTAATTTTGCTGGAGTTTTTCGTAGAAAGCGAGGACCTTTTTTTTTTTTTTTGCCTAAAAAATTTGTGGTTTTCATTACAAAATTGGAATTTTTTGATATACACTACTTTTGTAGGCAGGCCATCTGGTAGCCCTACTTAAGACTATTTCCGATCTTGGCACCTATGGCAAATTTTTTCTACGTTTTAGCAAGAAAGTTTTTTTCATTGTCGATTAAAGTAACTGGTAAGCAAACTTCCTTTGTGTCGTTTACAGCTTTGATCTAGATCAGGGGTGCCCAATGATCATAGAATGAATGGCCAAAACTGGACGAAAAAGAAAAATGCTGGCCGCAAAATTAAAACACAATTTCTATTTGAATTTTTTAATCAAGTTGATTCCCTTTATTTAAATTAATTCCTTTAAGTCATATTCAATTTGAGTATTGAAATTCTTAGCTTATTTTTTAAATTGTTTTAATCTGCTTCTATAAATATATTTTAATCAAAAAAAAAAAAAAAACAGTTATAGGTTGTACCAAAAAATGATACTATTTTTAAAAAAAATATTTCAGTTTTAGTTAATTAAAATTTAAGGAAATGATTTTTATTATCTGCAAAATGCCTGCTTAGCTAACAAGTTGTTTTCCAGTTCCAGTAATTGAAGCTGAATATTCACATCAACTGAATTTATTTCAATTGAAAAAGGATTAGAAAACAGTTCAATATCGTGTTTTAAACTAAACCATTTTGAAAACCATGCATGATATTCTACAATCAATTTCTTTATATCAGAAGCAAATCTTTTTGTATTTTTGCCATTTATATGAACTGATTTAATTTCTTCGAAATGATCTCATTGGTTTTTATGTAAATGACCTTTGAATAAACTCAACTTATCTTAAAATGATTTGATGTCAATTAAAATTATTTGTAGGGGATAGCGAGATAACATTGATTTTCGGAAATCGAATATCGATTTTATTTTTTCAAAATAAAGTGTAAGGTAATACATGTAAACATAATTTAATCAATGGCCGCACAAAAAAGTAAAACTGGCCACATGCGGCCAGATGACCATAATTTGGGCATCCCTGATCTAGAAATGGCAAAACAAAATTCTATAGAGTCCAAGTTCTTTCTTACTCATCAGTAATTCTTAACCTGCTAAGTCTTTCCACTAATATATCTCTTAACTGATCGAATTCTTTTTCTAAGCTTTTACCTGACTGTATCTAGGCTAGGTTAGGTAGGAGTGGCAGTCACTTAGACCAAATGTGATCCATTGTGATACCACAGGGTGTATCATTATACCCTCTAACCAACCAGATCTCTTAATAAAATTAGATAGTTGACATACCAACATGTCTTGAGTCTTCTAGGTCATCAAATAGAAACGAACCAAGTGTTTTTTGGCGTTTCCTAGCAAGTGCGGGGCAAGAGCAGAGAAAATGTTTTATGTTTTCTTCCTCCTCCACATCTCCGCAACTTTTGCAGATCTAAAGACCTAACACCTAATCTCTCCGCATGTCTGCCGATGAGGCAGTGTCCAGTAGAGCGGTTGAAAATAAAAACTTTTTGATTTTTTCACGATGTGTCAGCGGATTACAATAGCCTCACATGTCTGGACTAAGCCCAGAAAAACTAATCATGGATTCAAATTCCCCGATCGGTAATTGCCCGCAAACCATACCCACTTTGTTGGAAAATTTGATAAACTCTGTAACTTGCACCATTTTTAAATCAATATTTTTTGAAAATGGGTTGTCTACCTAAAACAGAGGGCGCTAATCCAGTTTTCAATATTAACCATATTCCTAGTAATGGGCTTTGTCCAGAGATATAGGGCTATTGTAATCCGCTGACACATCGTAAAAAAAATTTAAAAATTTAATTTTGAACCGCTCTAGTATCCAGTTATGACTGCAACATCTGACGAGACACTATGTCTAGTGCGAGAAATCAGTTCTGACGAACACTTAGCATCCCAATTCGGCCAGATCTGCCTAGTTATATTACAAGTTGGCCCTTGAGTCCAACTTTTGTTAGCAATTTTTACCATTTCTTCTTTAAGCAGTAACTTGCAGGTGGCAAGTGGCATGCCAACACCTTCCTTGTCCTGAGGAATTTGTGCAGTACTCCCTTGCCTAGCAATTAAAGACTGTATCTAACGAAATTTTTGTTAAATATGCATAGATAACCTACTGCTATTTCAAAAAAATGCAAATCTCACAAAAAAAAAAAATTCAAAATTTGGCAAAAATATAACTATCATCCTTTTCATGGTTGGCTACAATCTAGCCGTTTTAGGTGCCGAGAAAAAATTGGCTTTTTGGTTGGCGACATTGGCGAAGTATCTCCGCTGCAATGTCTTCCACACTTTTTGTCTTTACATAGTTGGAGAGAGTCTCTTATAGTTGTATCCAAAAATGTCAAAATTTATAGACATCCACCCTGTTTCGTCACCGATTTGCCTTAAATTTTTCCAGATTGTAGTTCACGTGAAATAAGAAAACCCATATATCACCGTTATTCGACTTCTCAAGGAAAAGCGAGGAAATCGCATTCAAAGTTTTCCCCTAGTTGTTTTATACAAAAAAAAGTTTACCTTCTTTCAAGTAGCAGAGTAGCATAGTAGGTAACTAGTTAGAGTATAATGCCTAGTTTTCATGTTATCTTTCTTGATATTCTACTATCCCATATCAGGGAGGATATCACATGCTATAAAAATAGCAAATGTATGCCTATTCACTCTCGCGTTCGTTAAATGTATTAGACGCAGCTTAAGGTTCTGCTCCCATGCTTTTTCATACAAGAATTTGATTTGATATCACTGATATGGGATCAATAAAGATAACATGAAAACGCCACTTAATCCTGGGGGTCACTAGTTCAAGTCAGTTATTTTTTTAACTTTTTTTATTTATTTTTTTTAAATTTTTTTTATTTTTTTTTCAAGGTGTTTTTCTATGATTTGTTGGAGACGCCGCCATATATTCAATTCTTATGACGTGTTCAAAAGTATTTATTTTATTTACATAAAATGGATGTGGACAGCAAAAATTTTGAGTTTCCTGCGATTCTTGATGAATCGAACCACAGTGAAAAATCTAAAAAATTACTAACAAGTGCTTTGGTTTATTTAGAGACGTTGTGTATGGAAAATGATTAAAATTTACGATGTCTCTGAGAAAAAAAAGATCGATATAATTCAAGGTGGGTTTCAAAGGAAAAAGGTTATGCTTTTCAACTATATAATTAAATATCCTCGGGAAATGCTGATGTCCCTAAAATTAATATACGAATTTGACCTAAATCGACGATTTTGACATAATCAGCCCTACATATTTAGGAAAAGCAGAGCCTTTTGTATTTTCAGCTACTACGGGTAATTTTAAAGACAACGAAATTCTGGAAGGTAGCGATAAAATTATTTAATAGTTTTTTTTTCACATGTTAACAATTGCTTGCTTTTTATAGTTTCGTTATCAATACTATGCCCTTAACACAATATAACAAGGCAGACGCGATAAAATAATTTAAGTTTTCTTTTGCAACTTCAAAATTTATTTAAAAATCGCTTCACTTCAACCGTGGTGTATTTTCGATGTGCAGTCTGCGTGAAAATTCTATTTAAAAAAATACTTTTGTATGAGGACCACCCTTAGTATGCACCCAAAATAAAATTTTTACAGCCTAAGCAGTGCCTCTTAATATAAAAACCATGTGATGTAAATTTCATGAGGATCGATTAAGCGGTCTTCGAGAAAATGTTATTTAAAAAATATTTTTGTGTGAGGGCCACCCTAAATAAAAGATTTGTAGCTTAGCTATGCTTCTTAACATAAGAAATACGTGGTGTAAATTCGGTTTGAATCGATTAACCTGTCTTCGTGAAAATGATATTTAAAAATATATTTGTATGAGAGCCACCTTAAGTATGCACCCTAAATACAATTTTTACAATCTAATCTGTGCCCCTTAATATAAAAGCCATACTGTGTAAGTGTCATGAGAATCGATTTGCCTCTCTTTGAGAAATCGCTATTTTGAAAATATTTGTGTATGAGGGCCACCCTAAATGTGCACCCTAAATAAAAGTTTTATAGCCTATGACACCCGCCTGATCGATACTAACATACTGTAAAAATTTCATCAAGATCGGCTAGATAGTTTTCGCGTCCATAGAGGACATACAGACAGACAGACAGACAAAAAATGAATTTTATATAATAGATAAAGCACTTAAGTATATCAATACCAACGTGAAGGCGCACACTAATCTAATTGTATGAATTGTCTGATATTTTCCAAAGTTTTGAAAATAGATATTTTCATAGGAGTGATTGAAGAAGATAAAATATGTATAGTTTTTTTTATTATATTAGAAAAAATTAATTTGTTAGTTTCTAAAAACCCTCAAGTTTCACGATTTTACAAAAAATATATTTTAGTTTTAAATTGAAAACAATATGGTAGGTTTTGGACCCGACAGGGTTTTAAAGTTAATTTGAAATTGTTTCAACTTTTTGTGAGACAAGCAGTATCTAAGCTGTTTAGAGAATTAAAGATATATGGATATTTTTGCAACCGCCTGGGTACTCAAATTTCCTCAAGCTTATATACTGATCTTCCAAATGTTGATTCTCGCACAATCTCTCTCGAATTGATCACGCATTTGAATTTTAGATTTGACAACGGATTTGGATTATCTTTAAATGACATTTTTTACATTTCCTTGGAAGTCAAAAAATAATTGTATTTTACTTCACAAATGATTCCTAAGGTCGATTGTTTCATCCGTTTTTCGTGTGCGTAGGGGTCTTGGAACGTCATTTGTTGATTTGTTTTTAAAATGTTTTATGGCATTGATCTTAATCCTATTGAAAATTTTCGGCACCAACTAAAAATTAACATTTCAAAGGAAAAATTTCATATCGGGAGTTAGACCGAGCAGCAAAGGAGGTCAGAAAAAAGATAATCAAAGAGAAATTCCAAAAATTAATTGCTTCTATGACAAAGCGGTGCCCAGCCGCAATAGCAAATTAAGATTCTCCAACAAAATATTAAACATTTTAAGTTTTCTTAAAGTTATTAACAATTTTTGTAATCATTCTTAAATACATCGCCGTCCTTGTTCAAAAGTGATGAATTTCTTTTGATTTAAAATATATTTATATTGATATTGGATTTACTTTTTTTGTAGTTTTCGTTGTGTAAGTAAATTTTTAAAAACAAAAAAAAAAATTAATAAATTTCGTTTATTTAAAGAATCAAAACAAGAAACAGGAACAAGGCTTTAGTGTTCTTACTTAGTTCGCCGCCACTGTACATACTTAACTCAATTAGTTCTGCAGGAACCAGTAGCCAAAATTAGTTGTCTTGAAAATTAAAATACATGTGTATCAGAGATCTGCAATGAGTAGCTAAAAATAGCGTATACTCAAATCATGAGTCATTATTTATGAGTCTAGCACTGATGCATAGTTACGCAGTGCCCATACTCATACTTTTATCAACTCAAAATCTTGAAGCACTTTTACTACTCCGACTCTCTATGATTGCGTTGCTAACGGCTGGTGCGTGTTTGCGTTTAACTCTGATTTAAGCAAATAAGTATGACAAGAAAAAATGTAAATATAAGTATATTCTGCGTATGACTCGTAAGTATAACGGTATCGCACTCCGTGAGAGAGCGAGAGTGTTGCGACAGACAGATCAGTGTTGCATTTCTGATCAACTTGTGCCAATTTATTAATTTAACTATGTAGTGTAAATTTTAAAGATTTTTAAGTTTTTTTAAATGTTTCGTTATCAAATAAAAAAAAAAAATTTAATTTGTTGTTACTTTATTCGCATATCCAGCGCACAGTTGGTTACACAGTGTTACTTTTCTACTCAATATTGTTTTTCAAAATTGTTCACCAGCTAGCTTGCTCATGTACTTCTCTGTGCAGCGGCAATGATATTCTTCTCTCTTGCATTCCATATTAAACAATGCATAATAGGGGATGATTTTTGTAAACAATAAAATCGCGTCATTCAAATCAATCGCAGTAGTCAAGTATTTTTGTGAATGATTTGTGACTCTATGCAGCATTGTGAGCACCGAGCAGAGTCAAAAGCATGTTCGTATTTACGATGATTTATGCTTAAAGGCAAGAATCTTATTAATACGCTGACTCACTTGATAAAAAGCCAGCGACTATGAGTCGCGTATGAGTAGTTGCTCATCAACGATTTATACGCACTCGTACGTTTTCTTTAGCAAGTGACTTTGAGTAGCAAAAAAGCGACTCGTTGCAGATCTCTGATGTGTATGTCATAGTTCTCGAAATTTGCCCAAATTTATGAGATTTGGGGTACACAAGGCATAGAGTTGTCTTATTAAAAAGATAGGTCACTGTATCGTATAAATATCTAACTTCGAAATATTGCCAAATTTAGGAGTACCACTGGATACTCAATAGTCACACATTCTACATTTTATAAATACCTGAATGCTTCTGGTGTATTTGCAAAATGTTTGTGAAACTTTGAATCAGCGAGTAAAGTCTGCACACGCTCAAATGGAAGTAAAGTTGCTTCAACTGTACCCGAGGCAATGCCGGCAACTATCTTAGCGGCATAACTGTTGAGTGAGAGATGGTCCACTAAATATCGTCTCGTGCCATCGTAAACCCCAAACATGATCGAAAGTGAAATTGTTTTTTGTGCGAGTGGTGGAAAAATGCCTCGATATAGATAAGTGAAGCCTTCATGTCGGAGCTGACCGAATGCTGAAGTAATGCGTACTCCATGCAGCATTTGTCGAAAAATCATTTTGTAAATCGGATAAGTAACTCCGATATTAGTGAAAGCTGCGCCACATCCGCAAGCAAATTCTTGCCATTCGAAGGAATCCAGGAATCTGTAGGAATAAATTTGTACATTGTGAACAAATGCAATTCTGTCAAAATGTCCAGTCGGTGGCTCTTGCTTTTTGTGGTCTTGCTTTTCGTTTGTTTCCATTGCTGATGGTAATTGTTTTTACTTCGTAATGTAATTTTGAAACATCCACTTTATAAGTTTTATTGGCAATTTTTTGTCAGCTCGTGAATACCATTATTTGCTAAAATAAAAGCGTCTTTTGGCAATATTTGACAAATTATTGTTGTCTTTTCTTTGATTTATGTAATTAATTTCTTGTGTGAAATGCCTGAATTACTATTGTAAGGATAAAGTTAAGATCAAGGATTGTTTGACGTTTTACATTTCAACGTGTGGATCAATTATTGCAACGGCGGATATCGGGGAAATCCTTGAAAAAAGAAAAATAATGTAAAATTATATAATATAGTTATAAATCTCAACATATCTCTAAAACTTACATATGCATCTTCCTTGATTGCTTGTACTAAATAATTTTTTTTTTTCTAAAACGATCCGTATGGTAGAATCAAATACACTGATATTCCTTATCTACTTAAAAAGTATTCGTTTATTGATCAAATTTTACTAAAAAAAAACAAAAATCGTGCAATTTCCTAACATAGAACACTTTTATCAGGAACTAAATCAGCTGTAGTTGACAGCTTACTTAAATAACAGTTTACAGATGAGAACAGTTAATTAGCTGTGTTTATTTTCACTTTAATAAAAGCTATGTTCTTTTAATTTATTGATGTTCATCAATTGATGTTAAACAAGAAGTTATCACTAAATTAGGTTAATAACAAAGTACGTGATAATAGGCGTGTTTTTTTGTATCAGAATGACAGTTCATTTAGTCGCCGATACTCATCGCCGACTAATTTCTCATACAAAAAAAATTTTTAAGCGGATAGCGCGTCAAAAAAAACACTCCTAATATTCACTGAATGGAACAGTTTCCTTTAGGGACAACTGTCCGGTTTATTAATTTTTTTTGGAAGTGTATTATAAATAAATAAGTCTGCAAAAAAAATAGGTTGACAGCCCCTGCATGGATTTCAAAAATATGGACTTCATATGAAAGATAATTTTCTGAGGTATAAAATTGTGCTATAAATATTTTGATTTCGTCGGTTAGTTTTCGAGATATGAGATTTTTGAAAAACTTAGACCTTTTTGAAGTGAAAACTTCTTATGGCACGTTGTGCGGCTGAAGAAAAAAGTATTAACTCGCGACACCGACCGTCATCGGGATTCCCCGTCATGAATGCGATAGTAAAATTTGAATGTTCTTTGAAGACTTGGGAAACGAACTCGATTTTGGAATTTTGAAGACTTGGGAAACGAACTCGATTTTGGAATTTTGAAGACTTGGGAAACGAGCTCGATTTTAGAATTTTGAAGACTTGGGAAACGAACACGATTTCAGAAATTTTAAGACTTGGGAAACGAACTCGATTTCAAATTTGGAAGACTTGGGAAACGAACTTGATTTTGGAATTTTGAAGACTTGGGAAACGAACTCGATTTTAGAATTTTGAAGACTTGGAAAACGAATTTGATTTCAAAAAATTTAAAAAACGTTGCCTACTTTTAGGCGCTATTAATAATTTGCCCCTAAAAGTATGCAACACTTTCTGACAAATTTCAAAATAGCGCCTAAAAGTAGGCAACGATTTTAAAAATTTCAGATAATGTTGCCTACTTTTAGGCGTTATTTTTGAAATTTGTAGGAAAGTGTTGCATACTTTTAGGGGTAAATTATCAAAAGCGTCTAAAAGTAGGCAACGTTTTTTGAAAAATTGGCTCATGAAAGTATGCAATTTTTTGGAAAAAATTCTTAAATTTGTAGCAAACATATGTTGACTTCCGTGTAGCTGTTGCTCAGTCAGCAAATTTTTCTCTGCAAGCGCAGCCCAAAGCAGAGAAAAATCTGAAATACCAGGCCACCATGAACCAGCAGCAAGCAAATTTGGTTTTTTGAAAAGCTTAAAACGTTATATCTCGGTTATTACTAAACCAATTTAGACAAATGAGGTGTAATAGTTTTTTTAAGAACATGCAGATTTTTTTGAAGTCATTTGTGTTTTGATAAACTGTCACTAGATGGCGTTTTAATCAGTTTGAATATTCTAATAGCCATAACTCGGCAACGAATAAGCCGATTTTGATAAATGTGGTGTCTGTAGGAAGAAGTAGATTTTAAGTTAAGTTTTAGAAAAATTATGTTTAAGCTTTTTAGTCACAGGTCCAGGTACTTTCTTTACCTGATTTTTTCTTATACTTACATAATTCGCAATGATGTTTCTTACTGCAATCGGAATAAGTTTTTGTTCTCAAACATAAGGAATACTTAGCTTAAATTTAATTATTCACAGTTGAGGGTACTGAGCCGAATATACTTCTTCCAGCAATTTTTGAAGTGAAAACTTCTTATGGCACGTTGTGCGGCTGAGGACAAAAATATAAACTCGCGTCACCGACCGTCATCGGGATTCCCCGTCATGAATGCGATAGTAAAATTTCCATTCTCATTCAACGATTGTTATGCTTACATGTTTGTTTCTTTCAAATTCCGCGTTGTTGCGTTGACAAATTGAGAATGAGAGCGAGAGTAAAATTTGAATACATATTCCGTTTTTGTCTTCCATTGCATTGCCATAAAAAAGAAAACGCACACATCCCAACTAACACGCTAACTTGCCATTAAACGATTTGTTTTCACTTCTGCCGGCACTCCCGGAGTGCAACCCGCCGTTTTTTTTTTATCTTAAATGCAATTCTAACTACTTAGCTTAAAGCTTAAAGAGATGCTTTTAAAAAATTGGGAAATTCAGGCCAAAAATTCGAGATATGGCTAGTATAATGGAGTGCTCTAAGGACGTGATATCCAATGCTCTGAAATCAGTTGCAAAAAGAGAGAGCAGATTAAGAAATCCAAGATTTCACCAACTTCGACGAAAGTTTTGGATCATTGTCGTGCATAAATTCTCATTGAAGAGGCATTTCCTCTTCTGAATAAGGCAACATTGTAGAACTAAATATGTTTACGTAATCTAGAGCGCATACTTTGTCTTTTATTCAAAAAATTTGCCTAACACCAGCCGCCGAAAAGGAACCCTCTTATCATTAGAGATTCGCCACCATGTTAAACAGTGTATCTAAAATCGAATTCCGCATTTCTGGGCCGCCTAACGAAGATTTTTCCGTTAGAACTAAACAAATTAATTTTAGTTTTGAAGATGTTGTACTTTGGTCTAACGAAACCAAAATTAATTTGTTTGGTTCTGACGGAAAAATCTTCGTTAGGCGGCCTAGAAACGCGGAGTTCGATTCGATATACCATGTTAAGCACGGTGGCGAAAATATAATGATATGGGGGTTCTTTTGTCGGCGGCTAGAAATGGGCAATTTTTTTCGATAAAAGACAAAATATGCGCTGCAGATTACGTAAACATACTTAGTTCAATAATGTTGCCATATGCAGAAGAGGAAATGCCCCTTCAATGGGAATTTATGCACGATAATTATCCAAAACGTCGTCGAAATCGGTGAAATCTTGGATTTCTTTCTCTGCTCTCTCTTTTCGCAAAAGATTTCAGATCATTGCAAGTTATGTTCTTAGAGTACTACATTATACTGGCCATTTCTCGAATTTTTGGCTTGATTTTCCCAATTTTTTAAATGCTTCTCTTTAAGCTTTGGAACAATCTTTTCCACGACCCATTTCCAATAAATATCGATTAAGTCTAGCAAGTAAGTAAAGGGTCCCCATATAAAGTATTTACTATATCATTCTAAAGTACAACTTACCACTTAAGATCATTTTTATTAACAGACTTTGTCCAAGATACTCAAAATTATATTTTGTCCCTATTATTTTTTCCAGCTAAAATATGAACTGTGCCCATTCAAGACGCTCCTATGCAAAATCCGTGCACTTTCATACTTGTTTTATCTTGCTAAATTAAGTCCCGTTAAATAACGTAAATTTACAGTCAATTCCATTAAAAACAGATTGTAGCATAAAAAAATATTCCAATAATAAATATTTTGCTGTGTTTGTCCCTATTATTTTTTCCAAAACTGTATGTCTCCTCTACTACCAAACAATATTAACCAACCGGTTACAAATTTATTTCATCTTGATCGTACGAGATCAAATTCATGTCCTTTTAAATCGCAGTAACTTTGCGAGCAAACATCGCAGATTACCACTTGAAAGCTCATTTTAAAGAAAATGAACGGTACTAAATGATGTTATTACTAAAAATAAACTGAAAGTAGTAGTATCACAGATGACTTGGCAATGTTTAAAACAAATTTAAATTTTTATTTTGACAAAAAAATTCTCCTGACTTCTAATGTCTTTAAGCGCGCATTAAACTCATGTCATTTCTTTCTTATATTAACATAAATCCAAAATAAAATTTTAAGTGAAAAAACGGTGGGGTTTTTCAGAAAATTAGCTTTGTTTTTTTCTCATAAAAAGCATTATAACTCTGCCAATTTTCAACCATTTTGATTTTTTTTTAAAGATTCTAACAGAAAATAAGAAGTTATATTAGAACCAAAATGCAAAAGTTATTTTTTTTTGATTTGGATGGAAATGTCGCTTTTTTGAAAAAATTTTCAGCGATTTTCCAATTTTTGACACCAAAACTTAAAATGGGCATAACTTCGTAAAAAATTTTTTTAATCAAATCGGGGAAATATGGGTCCCCTGACATCCTTTGAAAAATAACATATTTAATCGGCAACCGATTCCGTAATATGAAATAGTCCAACTGCATGGTTTGAAATGCATTTGGTCTTCATCATTTAAAAAAAAAAAACATTTTCGTCTCATTCTATCGCAGCTTAGTTTTCTTAAGGTTTTACTTCTACACGTGTGAACTGCACACATCAATATATTTATAAAAATGTCAAGAAAATAACAGGCTATTTTTATGAATATCAACTGATTCGACTCGGGTTTCGGCATTGCATTGCATATAGCTCCAAAACGGCTGGGCGGACCACTATCAAACTTGGCACGAAGGCATAATATAAGCTTTTTTTTAATGCACTTAAAAAAATATTTGCTAGGCAAACATTGAAAAAAACGTTAAAGAAAAACATTTATTTATAAACGTTAAAATCCAATTATGAGATTAAAAAGGCCAATAAATGAAGTATAAAATCCAGTGGTTAATTCATTTTACCAGACTTTTTTTTAAGCTGAATAATGGCATTTGAAGTAGTACATACCTTACGATTTCTCAAATTTTCAAAAACCCATATTATGTAAACCAGTGTTGCCATTATAAAAATAGTTTGTTTCTGTGTCAAGGACATATACAGGTACAACATATTCAAATATATCTGAAATTGGAAACATGAACCCCATTTCCCCTGTCCGCTTCGCATGAAATGCCCGATATATTGATCATACATTTTGTAGTCTGGCATACGTTGTTAGAGTGTAACTGCAACCATTCTGCAGACATATCAACGTTAACAGAACTAGTTAATGTTGTACGATGTTGTATTGTTTTTCTGGATGCTCCAATTCCTTCTATATTCGTTGGTATAGAACTTACAGTGCTTCCAAGCTTCTTCATCAACTTTTCTGTAATGAGGTTTACTTGCGAACATGAATCTAGCAATGCTCGGTATTCTATGAGCTGCCCATTGTCTGCAACTAGTTGTACTATGGCGGATCCGAGTAACACGAATATTTCATCATTATCATAGTTGTTGGCCACTAGGCTGGCTCTTTGTGAATCGTTATGGCGTGGTGATGCTACTGCATTATTTTGTTGTGACGCCACTGATGTTGTTTGAACAGGCCTTTCAAAATGAAGCAGGGTGTTATGCTTTTTTGTGCACTTTGTGCAATGCTGTAGGTTGCACGATTTTGACCGGTGTCCTGACCTTAGGCAATTAGCACATAACTGAAATTGTGATACCCACTGCCATCTTTCTTTGGAGCTTGCTTGTTCAAATTTCTTGCATCTGTATAACGGGTGGACTTCTTTGTGGCACACCTTGCACTTTTGTTCATTGGTTACAGCCGCCGCACACGCCCTAGGTGATAATTCTGTCTTACATCGCACTTCTAATGACTGAAATCTGCGCTCCAAAAATGAAAGTACTTCTTGAAGGGATACCAGCCGCCTGTTGTTGTCCAGACCTTGCTCAAATGACGTTTGAGTGACAGGGTCCAATTTCTTCAAAACTATATGTGCCACAATAGCATCCCAATGTTGAACCTGGATTGCTTGAGCCTTAAGTCCATGAATGCATTCTTGAGTTATATCATGTAATGATTTTATAGCCGATGGAGACTCAACCTTAATTGATGACTGCGTTAGCAGCTTGTCCAGCAACGTTGTCACCAACAATCGTTTATTGTCGTACCGACTGGTGAGCAATGTCCAAGCTGCATTATAATTGCTTCCTACTGCCGGAAGGTGCTTAATGAGGTTTTTAGGTTCACCAATTAAGGCTTGGGTTAAATAATGCATTTTTCGTGCTTCGCTGATGCGTGCGTTATGGATTATTTCGATATATAGGTCCTTAAATGCTACCCATTGCAAATAATTTCCATTAAAAGTGGGAATAGAAATTTTTGGTAATGGGAAGTCATTTTCGGTTTGACGAACTGGTCCTGCGTCTAACACTAATTGTTCGTCACTGCGAAGAGAGGCGTGTTGTCTGAGTTCGATGATGATTGCCTCTACTCTGGCTTCCATTTCATAATACACCTCTGGAGTGTATTCTTGGATGCGGTCATCTGTCGTGGAGTCCCACAATGCTGTATTGTTTTGAGCCAAATCCGTCATGTGTTTATCCAAAATGGCCAATTTTATAGGGTAATATGAAGATGGATGGTTCATCTCCCTTTGTGCTATTATTTCGTCAATATTCCGATTAATGGCCTTTAACAGTGACCGTTGGTTACGTAGAATTTTTTGTACATCTACACTTAGTTCCGAAGTTTTATGCTGTAGAATCTGCTTCGGTATCGCGCCTCCGCCCGGTGGATTGACTGAAGCTGCATTTGGTGTATTAGCTGCAGCGCCTTCTTCGCGTCCACTCATTGGGATATGACCAACATTAGCACTTTCAAAGATCCTTGCATAATAGGTCACCTTTTTTTCAATGTCATCAAACGTGTCAAAGTACTCATGACTGTCCGGAAGGTCTTCGGAATCCACAAGTTTCTTATGGTTGAGGTGGAACTCTTCTGCAAAATCCTGCAGCCTTTTTAACCGCTCCATAAAATATTCCGACGTCTTTCGTTGTTCAGAATCCTTTTTGAAATTTCTTATGAGCTGGTTGATTTCTTTACTCAGCTCCAGCTGTCTTTTTATTACTTTTTCAACTCCCTCCATCGCTTTTTTTTTGCTTATTTATTGTGGTTTAGCAAGGCTGCTTGTCGTCCTTCTGAAATGCGTGGTTTTTCAGCAAGGCTGCTTGTCGTCCTTCTGAAATGCGTGGTTTTTCAGCAAGGCTGCTTGTCGTCCTTCTGAATGGCATGGATTTTTCAGCAAGGCTGCTTGTCGTCCTTCTGAATGGCGTGGATTTTTCAGCAAGGCTGTTTGTCGTCCTTCTGAAACTGCGTAGATTTTTCAGCAAGGCTGCTTGTCGTCCTTCTGAAATGCGTAGATTTTTCAGCAAGGCTGCTTGTCGTCCTTCTGAAACTGCGTAGGTTTTTCAGCAAGGCTGCTTGTCGTCCTTCTGAAATGCGTAGATTTTTCAGTAAGGCTGCTTGTAGTCCTTCTGAAACTGCGTAGATTTTTCAGCAAGGCTGCTTGTCGTCCTTCTGAAACTGCGTAGATTTTTCAGCAAGGCTGCTTGTCGTCCTTCTGAAACTGCGTCGGTTTTTCAGCAAGGCTGCTTGTCGTCCTTCTGAAATGCGTAGATTTTTCAGTAAGGCTGCTTGTAGTCCTTCTGAAACTGCGTAGATTTTTCAGCAAGGCTGCTTGTCGTTCTTCTGAAACTGCGTAGATTTTTCAGCAAGGCTGCTTGTCGTCCTTCTGAAATGCGTAGATTTTTCAGCAAGGCTGCTTGTCGTCCTTCTGAAACTGCGTAGGTTTTTCAGCAAGGCTGCTTGTCGTCCTTCTGAAATGCGTAGATTTTTCAGTAAGGCTGCTTGTAGTCCTTCTGAAACTGCTTAGATTGTGGTGTCCTTTTTTTAACGAGTTTTATTCGCGACGAACATTTATTTCAGTCGCAATTTTTCTCGGTTTAAAAACTTTCGCTTTTTAACTGAAGCGTGATCCTGTCAGGTAGAACACCAGCAAGGATCACGTCGGGGTCACCAAAAATGTCAATTTTTAAAACATTGAAAAAGTGAGCCAACAGCACTTGAACTGTGACTCTTCGTAGTATAGAATTAAAACACGAAATTAGTTTAACTTCCACATTATAATTGATTTATTAATTTGTAACGGCTGACTTATATACTAATAAATAACTACTACTTAAAGCAAAAACATTACAACAACAAACACCAAATTACTCGGCACAGTGAGCCCCAAGTATAAACGCAAAGACAAGCAAAAAATCAAACCTTTTGGTTTACTGAACTTTGAGTGCAAAGCATAAAAAAATGCATTCAAAATTGTATTGCAGGTATCATGTTCATTGCTATGCTTGTCTGTGCGTCTGTACATTTTGTCAATTAAGCACATCAACTGTCCAATTTTTAATTAAATATTATATTTCGGCTTCCGGTTGTTAACTCCAAAAGTAAATGAACTTAACAACAAAATGCAATAAAATAAAAAATTAAAAATAATGTTACTGTGTTAACATATGTAGTTCTTATAAAGTTAATGTAAAATTAATAAAGATAGGGTTGTGTATATGCTTAATAAAGTTATTCAAATTTTCTTTCAAAAAAGCATAAAAATAGCGAGCTATTACTTTTTGCGAATATTTTTCAAAAAAACCATTCCGAAATTCGATCCACTCATCAAAATTTTTTCATGATAAAAACAGATTCACAAAGCTGATAAAACCAATGATATAAGCTGTTTTTTTAGATGATAAAAAAGTGTTTTGTAAAGTAGTTGAATATTTTTCAGAAAAATGTTATTTAAAAATCAGGGACGTGAACCGGTTTTGAACCAAACCAGTTCTAAACCGGAAAACCGCTTTTTTTACAAATTAACTGACAACTAACCGAACCGAAAATTTTCAGAAATGTTTGATCGGAACCGAAAACCGAACCACTTTTCATAAAGGTTTCAGGGTTCATTCAGACAAATTTTCAATGGACACATTTTCCCCACTTTTTTATTTTTTCTTTGTTAAATAAGGAAATTAATGAAATTTTGAAAGAAATAAGGAAGCATGAGACAGAGTTCAAAAATAAATTATCAACAGATAAAATCTAATCGTTTGATAATACAATGCGGCTTTCGAATAATGTTGATGTTTTGAACTTTTGGAATAACTAGCCTGAATTAGCTCAAATTATTTTTGGTGTTCCATCAACCCAGGTTTCGGTAGAGAGAGGATTTTCCACCCTAAAATTTATTCTCGGAGATCTGCGGGGAAATATTGACGAGAACTTGTTAGAAGATATTCTTCTCATCAATCTCAACTGATTATTGTAAATTTATCATATATGAATTTTTTACTACGTACTTATAATGTATGTCATAAATTATATGTATTAAAGCATAAGTAGGCACCATTAATCAAATAGTAAACTTCGTCAATCGCTTATCCGTTACTAAAAAAGTTCACTTCGTTAAACGTTAAAGCGTTATATTTCGGAAGATTTAACGCAAGTTAACGTTAGTCGTAAATCCGTTAACATGTAATAAAATTTGCGTTTTTTATATTGTTGCGTTAGTGATTTTCTTATAAAAACTGTTGGTTTGGGTTCTGGAAGTTAACAGGTTAGGAACAAAAAAAAAACGTTTGTAATTGGAGTGTGTAATTTAGTCATCTATCATAATGTGGATATTTCACTTCATGGACATTAGTGTTGTGACTTGGGGCTGTTTTGTTTAATAATAAAACTCCTTTAGATGTTTTATATTTCACAATATTTTATTCTTATAAAATCTATATTATAATGTAGTACAAAGTAGAAGAGAGCTATCCCACGTTTTAATTAGGAGTGAAGTTGTCAGTCGTTTTCAGTGTTACCGACTTACACTCTATCACAATATTATTTACACTGTATAACACTTCTCCCTTATGAACAAATTTTTTTTTTTAAATAAAAAATATTTTCCAATTTTTGAAAATAATTTTTTTTTTTTCAAAATTTGGTTCAGATAGAAAGAAATCAACAATGTAAAAAAAACCATAATCAAAATTATAGACTTAATCTATTTACCGGCTTCTGAATTCTGTTGCTTCGACGAACTTCAAAGGTTTCTGTTTCAATTTGATTATTTTGTTGAAAAGAAGAATCACCTCCATGTTTCGATCCAGAACTTTGAGTCAATGTCGAGTTATTTTGACTTGGTTCGGAAAAGTTTGGATTTTGATCAAAATTTCTCTCATTATCATGTTCGAAAACATTTTCACCAATGTTTCTTAACTGGTCAATGTGACGAACCCAGTTTTGACCATTGTCTAACTCAACATCATAATGTAAATTTCCCTTTTTATTCTCAATGGATCCAAATTTCCATTTTTGCTTACCAGAATAATTTTTTGCAGCAACTTGATCTTCTGTTTGAAAACTACGAGTTTGGTACTCTTGGTTGGGAATTATTTTTCAGGCATGGGCAACATTATTTTAAATTTTGTTATCCATATTTATTTGTTTCATAATATGGATTTCGGGCCATTTGGTGTGGGCATCAACCAATATGAAAAAATACTATACACACCATAAAATGGTCCCGCAAAATCTATATGAACGCGTTCGAAAGGTTTTGAACGGTATTTCCAATGGTTTTTCGGTTTGGTTGGTGGAGAATTTTTAAATTTGCTGCAACTTGTGCAATTTCTTACAAGATTTTCAACATCAGAGTCAATAAACTTCACTTAGGTTTTGGAAAAATCTATGGTAATAATTTATTAAACTTAAAAAACTCTGCAATTCGGTTTTGTTTGGTGGACGTTTTGCGTTTTAAATCGCAGGTTCCTTTGACTCCGCTTTATGGACCCCAGATTTATTTAATCTATATCCACAGTATTCAATCTCGTTTTTGAGAAATTCGGTTTTACTTAAATTTACTTTTAAACCAAAATAAGACAACCGTTGGAACACCAAATCAAGCCGTGTGAAAATTATTTCATCATTGGGTTCTGTGACTCTTATATCGTCAATAAAAACTTCGACCCCATCGATATCTTCAAGAACTGATTCGATTTTCCTTTGCCTTTCCTTTGTACTACGATAAAGTCCCTTATGTGTGCTTAGCGTTAACAGATGTTGATCTTTTTCGTGGACTTTCCATTGTAAATAAGCGCTCTTTAAATCTATTTTGGAAAACCTTTGCCCACCTGCTAAATTTCCGAATAATTTGTCTGTTGATGGTAAGGGATGTTCATTCACTTCTTATTGTGGATTAATAGTGATTTTGAAATCACCACATATCCTTATTTTTCCATTTTCTTTGACAACCGGGACAATTGGTGTAGCATACTCGCTATGATTCACCTTTACAAGAATGCCTTGTTGTACTAAATTATTAATCTCGAATTGCAAATGGAATCGGACGGGCCTTAATAAAAACTGGAGAAGAACTCGACTTTAAATATAGGGTGACTGGTTCGCCTTTAATTTCGCCTAAACTATCGTCAAAGAGACACGAATACTTTTTTATTAAATTTTTAAGAGCATTATTGGAAACGTTTAAAGAAATAGAATTTGTTGAACTGTTGTTCACGAGATAATTTTGTATGACTTTTACGCAAGAATCATAACCAACATCTTTTATCCAACTTCACCCAAAAAGTGGATGTTTCTCGCCTTCATCAACATACAAATCTAAATTTTTTGATTGATTATCAAATTGAACGTTCACCTTAGCAACGCCTTTTAAATTTAAAAAGGAATCACAACATGTGTTTAATAAACGATTTGATGATTTCAACTTTTCATTAAATTGCACAATTGAAAATTTCGAGCCACAATCAAATTCCATAACTGTTGAACAATTATTTAATCTTGCTCTAACATACCAAATATCATCAAATACATTTTTTAAAGGAATCAGATTGTCAAGATTATCAAATTTAACAATTTTACTGTCCAACTTTTGTTCAGAAAAATTAAAAGCTGAAACGTCCTTTAGACATTTGGAATTTTCGACAAAATTAATTTTGTGTTCTGAATTTTTATTCAACTGGCATACTTTTTGGATGTGCCCCCTTTTTGCAGAAACTACATACACTTTTATTGTGTCTACACTTATTTGCATAATGAGGGCCACCACATTGAAAACATTTAATTGAATTATTGTTTGCTAGGTTTCGTGACGAATTTGTTACTGCTATAATTTCTCTCGCCAAATTTGTGAAAATATTTGAATTTACCCTTTTCTCATGTTTTTTGGAATGAAATATTGCATTTACCATCGAATTAGTTGCTTCATGTTGCAGTTGTTTCGCATCATTTTGAGATGATTCCAAAGCGATAGAAAATTCAATCGCACGGTCCAGTGTGAGGTCCTTTGTTTCAAGAAGTCGATCCCGGATTCTATTTTGTCGAACACCACAAACAAGCTGGTTTCTCAAAGCTGTGTTGAGGAAAGTTCCAAAGTTGCACGTGATAGCCATCTTACGGACACTTGTTAAATAATCTCGGATGGATTCACCTTCTTGTTGTTCTCGGTTTTGAAATTGATATTACTCCGCAATTTCCAGTGGTTCTGGATTGTAATACTTTTTTAGAATTTGTAGTTATTCAAAAATTTTTTTTGTGTCCGGTTCCTCCGGTGAAAGATTGTCGCATAGCCGTCATATGCTTCTGCCCCAAGATAATGCAATAAATAATTTTTTTGCCTATCATCATATTTTACTTTGTAATTGTTAAAAGCGCCTTCCAGTCGTTTCAACCATCTATCAAATTTGCTTTTGCTTGCATCGAATAGTTCAATAAAGTTGATTGGAATTTTCGCATCTTCCGTCACATTTGAGGTTAGGTATTTTTTAACTTTCATACACCTTTATTTTTCACAAATACTTCCAATATCCTCGTCGCCAATCTGTTGTGACTTGGGGCTGTTTTGTTTAATAATAAAACTCCTTTAGATGTTTTATATTTCACAATAATTTATTCTTATAAAATCTATATTATAATGTAGTACAAAGTAGAAGAGAGCTATCCTTTTTTTTTGACTATAAACTAACTAAAACTAAATTGGCTGAAACTCAATGGTTTATAATGCCAGGTCAATATCAAATTCAGTTATGTACTGATTACGATTCACCGCTTTGAAAAAAGCATGTGAAAAGGCTCTAACGAACGCTAAGACAAACGCGAACGACTACACCCGAAAACACGTTTGTACTCGCCAACGTACAAAAACGAAAGAGGAAAAGAGAGCTATCCCACGTTTTAATTAGGAGTGAAGTTGTCAGTCGTTTTCAGTCTTACCAACTTACACTCTATTACAATATCATTTACACTGTATAACAATAAGTATGTTGAAATTCTCGTCCGAAAATGAGGCTCGTATCTGCATTAAAATATCTTTACCCGCGGAAAAAAGGTTTTCAACTGTAGCGCTTGAGGGTATCTGTTCCCCGAGGAATGCCGCATCGTTGAAGAAGTCTATTGATTTTATGTCTACCCACATTTTGACGAGATTCTGAACTTAAAGCCCAATTTCCATGTGATCTTATTTTATCTTATTTCATCCCATATCAGGGATATCAAATCAAATTTTTGTAAGAAAGAAAAAGCATGCGAACAGAACCTAATGCGCTTGGAGAATGCGAGAGTGAATAGCATACATTTGCTATCTTAATAGCATGTGATGTCCTCCCTGATATTTGATAAAATAAGATAAGATAAGATCACATGGAAATTGGGCTTTACTCTTTAAAGATTTGTGCCTCTTAGGTTTTTCTTTAGACTGAGTAAAAGAATGGAAAACGTCGTCCTCATCATCGTCGTTGTTATACTTTGAACACAATTAGAGCGGTGGCGGTAAAGCGGCGACGAATATTCGCTCTCAAAAAAAAAAACGCGGCGAAAAATCGTTTGAACAAACACAATTGCGGCGGCGACTGCTTTTCACGTCTGATTTCTTGTGAGAGAATCCTATAGGGAAAAGAGAGTGAGAAAAACAAAATTTGTAAACAATAAATTTTACTGAGAAAATCGTACTGGCAAAGAGAATGACAAAGAAATGCAACACTGATCGGACGGTGAAATAGAATTAAATCTAAATCGACGGCGAATCGTCGCAGCTCAACAGTCGTACGCCGCAATTCTGTTCAATATCACATGATCAAGTATGTTATAATTTTTGACAGCGAATATTCGTCGCCGCTTTACCGCCACCGCTGTAATTGTGTTCAAAGCATTACTTGCGTTGCTGCCTCCGCCACACAGTGGATGGATTTGTATGGAACGGCGGCCATAAATAGTAATAATTGCGCTAGACTCTTGAAATTTGGTGCAGATGTTTTCAAGGTAAGGAGAACAAAAATTGGTGATTTTTAAAAAAATCGGTTCAAGGACACGCCTACCTCCCATACAAAAGTGGGATGAAGTTGTAACTTTTTTTCAAAATTGTTATCAATTTTTATTAATTTGGCAATGCTGATTTCAAAAATGTTATAAATTATACAATACCTCTAATAGTTTTAAAGTTATTACAGAAAAACCAAAAAACGGTGGCCATAAACAGTAAGAATAGTGCCAGAGTCTTGAAATTTGGCACAGACGTTTCATAGGTTAAGTCAACAAAAATTTATGAATATGAAAAAAATCGGCCAACGTACACGCCTACCGCCCATAAAAAGGTGGGATGTAATTGAGACTTGTTCTTCAAAATGGGTATCGATTTCCAATAATTTGACAATGCTGACTTCAAAAATGTTACAAATTGTGCGATATCTTTTATAGTTTTCAAGTTATTAAAGAAAAACTGAAAATTCAATAAAAAAACTTAATTTGAAAAATAGATAAAAACAGCAATGTTTTTTTTTTTAATTTATTTTAATCATCTTCTTCATAAACTTAAATTTTTATCTCGCTTTATTTGAATTTGGCTGGTAAGAGGATCAGAAGAAATCAGCAAATAATGAAAAACATCTTCGTTTGTTTGCTACTCTAGAGCAACACCTGCTGTTGTACAGTCTCGCGTTTTTAAAAACTTTATTTGATGCTTCCTGAGCTTCTTCAGAAAGACGTCCAATTGGAACTTCTAGTTCTTGCATAATTTGACTTCAATGTATTAGAACTTTGTGCACGGAAGGAGGCATGTTGTACCAATTGTAGTCCTTTTTATAAAGTTACACAGTTTTTTGGGCATATTTGTGAAAGCTTTCGAGATTAATAACTTCTCTGGAAGCCAGAACTTGTAAAATATTCTACTATATTTGTTTTGATAAAATAACTGTAAAATATTAATAGTAAAAGCAATATTCGGCCGCAATGACTTTTGAAACACTGTACGTTTAGTTTCTAATAAAAACATAAGTTTTTTCTGAACATTAAAGACATTAAAAACATAAAATAAATTTATTGGAAAATATAGAATGATAACTATCATAATTAAGGACATAAGAACTTAAAATAAATTTTTTTTTAAATATATTACGATAAAAATAATAACAAAAATGTTTATAATTGGACCCCCTATGCTGCACCATCCATATCTGCACTACGCTATGTTTAGTTCTAAAAAAGCGAAAGCAAAGAGGGATGAAAAATGAAAAAAAAACAGCCTTAACCAGTTCCCCTCTATTTCGAGGGAACTCCTATCTAATTTCAAGCAACTTCCTTCACAATGTAAGCTTTTACAATTTATAAAATTGTTGTAAAGCATTGCAAAATGCGAAGAGACACAAATATTTTTTTCTTCAAATATTGCAATAGAAAAAAATTCATTAAAAAAAAAGTTATGAATATGCGCAGCTTTTTTTTTTTTTTTGCTACCCAAACCTTTGCACATATAGTAATATATAAAAAAAAATTTTAAATCTGGAGTTATACCTTTTTTTTTTTGCTGTTAAGTATTGCGAAATTTTTGAATTATGGCTTTTTCAGCCCTAATTTTTGAAAAATCAGCATAATTCACACATAGAATAAAAGATTTCAAGCAAACAATTTTTGAATAGTACAATTAATGAACTTTATGCCAGTATGCAATTTTGATAAATTTCGATACAAGCAAATTAGTGAAAGCATTTAATAAAAGTCGATATACTTTGTTCCATCTAAGACTACATTAGGAAAAACCTGATAAAAAAAAAATTATGAATATGCGCAGCTTTTTTTTTTATTTTGTTAACCATACATTCGCACATAATATATAAAAAATTTTTTTAAATCTAGAGATATACTTTTGTGTTTTTTTCTGTTAAAGTCTTAACATTAACAGGAGATTAAGCGGAGAATAACAATTGCTAATAGGTGCTACTACGGTCTCAGTAAGCAATTACGTTGCAGAGCTCTCTCTCGATCGACAAAGCTAACACTCTACAAGACGCTCATTCTACCTGTGCTTCTTTATGGCGCTGAGGCATGGGTGGTTTCGACAACAGACGCAGCCGCTCTTGGGGTGTTCGAGAGGAAAGTTCTCCGCAAAATCTTTGGTCCTGTTCGAGTTGGCGACGACTATCGCATTCGAATGAACCACGAGCTGTATGAGCTCTACGCCGACATTGACATAGTTAAGCGTATAACAATACAGCGATAACGCTGGCTGGGTCATGTCCATCGTATGGATAAAGAAGCTCCAGCGAAAAAGGTATTTGAAGGGAAGGTCCCCTGTCAACGACGAAGAGGGAGACCATGCCTCCGGTGGATAGACCAAGCTGAGGAAGCCCTAACCGCGCTTGGCATTAACGATTGGAGAAGGCGCGCGCAAAACAGAGGCACCTGGCGAGAGCTAATGAGGTCGGCCTGACAACGGGTTGTTATGGCCATCTAAGTAAGTAAGTCTTAACATTTTTCAATTTACCATTTTTCATTCTAATTTTTGAAAATTCCGTAAAATTCATATAAGGCCGATAAAAGAAAACTAAATAAGTTTTTATAAAGTAGAAACAATGTACTTTCCGCCAATATGCTACATAATTGCATTTTGTTTCAAACAAGTTAACTAGAGCACCCTATCTAACAGTTGCTTACATATATAAAAAAATTCATAGAAAATTTTTGGAGTATAAAGTTCAACTTTGAGCCCACTGTGTCGCTAAATCCAAAACAAATTTAAAACTTTTATAGTTTTTTTTTCATCCCCTAAGTATTATCTGACGATTGTACTACAACATTTTTCAATTCCAACTACTTTCAAATTCTTCCTATTTATGGCCACAAAAATCCACTGTGCGCCACTTAAAATATCTTTGTTCTTCGAACTTTCGGCAGCTTTTTGTCGTAACGCTTCTTTTATCTTTTTTTCATGCATTTTTTTACTGCATCCACTCGACTGCTGTTATACGTTTCCAGCCATATAAATCGGAAAGTACTTGTTGTCAAAATGTGTTTTTCGTGGCGCGGTGCGTGTGGTATCTTTTTGGTAAATAGTAGGTACTGTATTAACGATAAACGGACTTGGGAAAATTTAACAAAAGTTAACGAATTTTTAACTTTAAAAAATTAAAGTTAACTTAAAAGTTAACTCGCTAGTCGAAATCATAACTTTGTTAATTAACGATTAACGGATTAACGAGTTAATGCACAGCTATGTATATATGTATATATTTCTATATTCTTTTGGATCGTTACTGAATAAAAATAACACAAATTTGCATGGTTTTTTTTAATTCGCGACCGTTGAATCGAACCGAAACCCCGGTTCAAAGAAAAAAACCGTTTTGATAAACCAATCCAAAAGTACAAAAATGGTTTGAAACGCTGAACCGAACCGACCAAATTTTTCACCCGGTTCACGTCCCTGATAAAAATCTTCTCGTTAAAAATCGGAAGCTCGATGTTGATTTTCGACACATGGATTCTACGTCAATGCCAGCTCGTTCCCCAGATGGAAAATTTGAAAATTCCCAAAAAAAATAGTTTTTCCCGAAAATAGATCTATTTTTAAATATTTTCCCCAAAAAATTTTCATAATAAGTAAATTTTTTTGGCTAATATTTTTTTATTATATTCATAATGTTATCCTTAAATACCGCTCTCATGCATACCGTTGAGTGATTACACGTCACAACTTTTTGAGTCGATTTTTTTCGAAAACCTTTTGTCAATCGAAAAAAAGTAACTGAGTGATTTTTGTGGGAAATTTTCTAAGCTACAAATTTGATTTGCACTTTTTTTCGATATCAATGACGGTTAAGGAGATTTTCGTGAAAAACTGCTTTTGGCGATCTTTGAGCCCGTATAAAATTTTTTTTTACGGCACACGTATCGATGGTGACTTTTGGGATTTTGTTTAGAGTCACAAAAGGAAGGTTAATACGAAAATCCAGCTTTCCCCTAATTTTTCCTAAGCTAATTGCTTTATTCCCTGGACTACACATGAATTTCCATTAAAAAAATAAATGAGAATGTCGTGGACAAGATTGACAGCGGCAGCACGAGCTGGTCTGCCGATGCTAGTGATTTCCGGATGTTGGTGTGGGATCGCTGCTGCCCATGGTGTACCTGCACCTTACAAATATATTTTCTCGTGATTGAGTTTTTGAGCTCTGAAACCGCAAAAGAAAAAAGCAAAGAGAATGTATATAACCTGACATACATGCGCACTTTAATAACATGCCTATTGAAATAAAATGCTTTCAAAGCGCTTAAAATTTTTGGGTCATGCTATTTTTTTAAGGACAAAACTGCTTATAGCCCAAGAGCCGGCTGTAGAAAAGTTGAGTGTATAAGATTACACCATGGGACCTATGCCAAGTGATAGAGCTCGATGAGCCTAAATAGAATATCTAGGGTTACCTTGCCAAAGCGTGTCCCGATGGCCGAAAAAAACTCGTTTTTTGCGCCAATTTTTCTTAATAAAAAGTGTATAAGATTACAGCATGAAATGGGTGTCAAATGATAGAGCTTGATGAACCTAAACAGAGTATATAGGGTTGCCTAGCCAAAGCGTGTCCTAAACTAGGGTTGCCACCCGTTTTTTGAGGCAACATTTATTAGAAAAAATTTTATGGTTAAAGATTTCATAGATATTATCATAGATATTCTATTTAGGCTCATCAAGCTCTATCACTTGGCATAGGTACCATGGTGTAATACACTCGACTTTTTAGCTGGGCATCGTTAATAAAATAGTTAACTTCGTTAATCGCTAATCCGCTACTAAAAATGTTAACTTTGTTATACGCTTAAGCGTTATATTTCGGAAGATTTAACACAAGTTAACGTTAATTGTTAATCCGTTACACGTGATAAAAATTGATATTTTTTTATCGTTGCGTTAGTAATCTATACTATTATGTAAAGAGGTAAGATTTGTTTGTTTGTTTGTAATCTCTGGAACTACGGAACCGATTCCAAAAATTTTTCTACTAATAGAAAGCTACACTATTCCTGAGTAACATGGGCTATACTTTTTTTGATAAAAACGAGGGGCGTGGCACTTTACATGCAATTAAAACCTTTAACTCTCTATACCTTGGTTCATATGATAGCAAGAGTCTTAAAATTCGGTGTCAGGATGCACATAGACTATGTTAAGCACTTCACAAAATATGAACGGGACTAGACACCAGGGGCGTGGTGGCTATAAAACTTCAATTTAGGGTGGCCCTCATACGCAATTATTTTTAAAATAGCATTTTTACAAAGACCACTTAATCGGTTCACATGGAATTTACACCACCTGTCTCTTATATTAAGACGCATAGCTAAGACGATGAAATTTTTATTTAGGGTGCATATTTAGGGTGGCCCTCACACAAAAATATTTTTTAAATACCATTTTCTCGAAGACTGCTAAATGGAATTTACGCCACATGGATTTTATGCGAAGAGACACAGATTAGATTGTAAAAATTTTATTTAGGGTGTATCCTTAGGGTGGCACTCATACAAAAATTTTTTTAAATATCATTTTCACAAAGACAGGTTAGTCGATTCACACCGAATTTACACCACGTATTTTTTTTGCTAAGAAGCATAGCTTAGGCTACAAAGCTTTTATTTAGGGTGGCCCTCACACAAAAATATTTTTTAAATATCATTTTCTCGAAGACCGCTAAATCGATTCTTATGTAATTTACACCACATGACTTTTATATTAAAAAACACAGATTAGATAGTAACAATTTTACTTACGGTTCATACTTAGGGTGGTCCTGATACAAAAATATTTATAAATATCATTTTCTCGAAGACCGCTCAATCGATTCTCATGGAAATTACTCCACATGGCTTTTATATTAAGAGGCACAGATAAGGCTGTAAAACTTTTATTTAGGGTGCATACTTAGGGTGACCTTCATACAAAAATATTTTTAAAAATAATTTTTACGAAGACAGGTTAGACGATTCACACCGAATTTACGCCACGTATCTCTTATGTTAAGAAGCATAGCTTAGGCTACACAACTTTTATTTAGGGTGGCCTTCATACAAAAATATTTTTTAAGTATCATTTTCTCAAAGATCGTTTAATCGATTCTCATGGTCTTAACACCACATGGCTTTTATATGAAGGGGCACATATTAGATAGTAAAAATTTTACTTAGGGTTCACACTTTGGGTGGTCCTCATACAAAAATATTTTTGAATATCTTTTTCACGAAGACAGGTTAATCGATTCATACCGAATTTACACCAAGTAACTTTTATATTAAGAGGCGTAGCTAAGGCTTCAATACTTTTTTTAGTGAGCATATTTAGGTTGGCCTTCATACAAATATATTTTTTGAACATAATTTTCTCGAAGATTACTTAATCGGTTCTCATGGAATTCACACCACGAGGCTTTTATACAGGGTGTTTTTTTTAGAGGTATAGAGCTTCGAATTGAAATAAAACACAAGAAAATCGTTTTAATATCCATCAATTTGGCTTTATTGGAAGGATAATTTTATGCCATTAATGTTTAAATATGATTTCGGGCATGTGGCCGCCGCGGCTGGCTCGAATAAAGCCAATTCTACAGGTCCAATTTTGAACCACTTTTTCGAGCATATTGGGCCGTATGTCGGCAATAACGCCACGAATGTTGGCTTCCAAGTCCCCTAACGTTTTTGGTTTGTTGGCGTAGACGAGCGACTTCACATATCTCCAAAGAAAATAATCCAATGGTGTCAAATCACACGATCTTGGTGGCCAATTGACAGGTCCATTCCGTGAAATTATGCGCTCATCGAATGTTTCCTTCAATAAATTGATTGTGACGTGCGCTGTGTGGCATGTAGCGCCGTCTTGTTGGAACCACAACTCATCCACATTCATGCCATCCAATTCGGGAACAAAATAGTCGGTTATCATGGCTCTATACCGGTCTCCATTAACGGTAACTGACTCTCCAGCATTATTTCGGAAGAAGTATGGCCCAATGACTCCACCAGCCCATAGAGCACACCAAACAGTCAGTTCTTGTGGATGTAATGGCGTCTCAAGGGTCTCATGTGGATTCTCTTCACTCCAAATGCGGCAATTTTGCTTGTTGACGTAGCCATTCAACCAAAAATGAGCCTCATCACTGAACAAAATTTTGCGATGAAAATCAGCATCGAGATCAATCTCATTTTCGGCCCATACACCAAAATCACGACGCATTGCATGGTCTCGTGTCTTTAATTCTTACACAAGCTGGATCTTGCAAGGTCGCAAGCCAAGATCTTTGCGCAAAATCTTCCATAAAGTTGATGGACAAAGCTCCAATTGCTGTGCACGGTGGCGAATCGATTCATTCGGGTCCTCTTCAACATTTTGCTCTACAGCGGCAATTGTTTCTTCAGTGCGCACTGTTCGACGTCTCTGCGGATGCGTATTATCACATAGAGTAAACGTAGTGCGAAAACGACCCATGGTTAACCGAATTAATTGCTCTGATGAACGATTATGTCGACCATAAAATGGACGGAGCTTGCGGTAAGCTTCGCGAACTGAACCATTATTTTCGAAATAAATTTGCACGATTTGCAAGCGTTGTTCTTTTGTCAACCTGTTCATGATGAAATGGCAAACCAAACTGAACATAAATGACATTAGAGTTGCCAGATTTGACCATAAAATGCCAGGTTTATCTCTATTCGAAAAACAAACCTCTAAAAAAAACACCCTTTATAAACAGGCACAGCTTAGAATAGAATTTCTAAAAGGAAATAAGATTTATCATATCTTATCAACTATTTGATGCAGATAAATTAAACTTGGTACATATATAAAGAGTAGAGAAAGAAGTAAGATTCCATGCAAAAATGGGCAGTACCACGCTTCCATATGAGAAAAAATCAACTTTTTTATGTATCAACAACTATTTGACGCAGATGGATAAGATTTGGTGCATATGTTTCCTATAGTTTGTAAAAATTTCTTAATATAGTTTGGTTTGGAAAAAATGAGCCAAAAAGAAAGAAAGTAAGATTCAATGAAAAAATGGGTAGTGCCATGCCTCCGAAATAAGAAAAGACTATGACTATGAGACTCGGTATATATATGGAAGACAAGGACTGTAACCAAATTAAACTCATTCAAAGGTGCTGATTCTACGCATTCCAATCATTCCCGCCAATTCAATTGTTCATTTATGAGCCAAATAAAAAAACCAACAACGTTGTTTATCCACTCGCAATAAGATAAATATCAATAAAAATAATTTTTACTTATTTAATCCAACTAAAATAAAAACACATTATATTTTATTTGTTGAGGCGTAGCAACGCGCGCCGGGTTTTGCTAGTCTATATATAAATAGGCAATGTCTAAACGGTTACACCACTTTTTCTTAGCCATAGCACAACATATTCGCTTAGTTTTTTCGCCTTCAACAAAAAGTACGTTTCCACGGTTAAAAGAGTGTTGACGAAATTTGGTTTGGAGATAGATTTTACCCTAAAAAAAGGTATTAAAATATTCAAGTTCTTTAAGCAGGCATGTCATCGCCTCTGATGGGAAAAACGGAATCACGGCTGTTCCAATACACCGATTTTGATGAAATTTAGTATGTAGATAGATTTAATTTTGAGTAAAGATATTTGTTTTGAGTGAGCGGTACCACGTCCCTAACTGGTAAAAATGTTTTACTACTAAACTAATCGACCGATTTTAATGAAATTTGATACAAAAGTAGATTGAACCGTAACCAAGGAAATGTATTTGTTTTAAAACGGAGGGTGCCACTCCTTCAATAGGAAAATACGTTATCGTAACTTAACTAATGGACCGATTTTAATGAAATTTGGTATGGAGATATGTATATTAAACTATAAGAAGGGATATATATAGGGATAGGACAACATTTTAGCATAATTTTTATTTAAAAGCGATGACAAAAATAGCTTTTTTATAACAGTTTTTTAATACCAAAAGCATTTTTAATGGTTGAATTTCAACCACCGGGCGAACTCTAGTATGAAGAATATGGAAACATTTATTTTTTTTTTCATCTCTGGTTTATGTATCAGCCCGTCCTATAAATATGACATTGGGAAGATTAGGTAAGAAAAGAAGTAAGAACTATTTTTTGCAATAACAAAGTCATTCTTATTTTGTGTGGTAAGGCATAAAATATTCATTGCAAAAAGTTTTTTCACACTTACCACAATAAGTGAAAGGTTTTTTTCTACAGTCCTCTCCTTGGCATCGCCTCTGCTTCTCTCTTTTCATTATATAATGTCCCAAATTAACAGATCTAACAGACTGTACAAGAGTTGTAGAAGTACCAGATGCAGATTAAGCGTTTTTCTTTTGTATTTTTTTATTCAGGAAAAATATATACTCCTTCTAAAATCTAGGAGAAGAATTTTTCACCAGCGTTTACAAAATTATAAATTATCCATTCATTCACCATTATCATGTCAAGCATTCTAATGACTAATGGCCAATACCATTTCTTTCCTCTAAAACGTATTGGATATTTTGCAATCAGCCAATCAGATTTGGCTGATTGACGGCGACTTTGGCTTTTCCGGTGTTAGAGTACCTATTAGTTTTGGCAAATGGTTCAGTGGTGTCGAAGTTTGTCAGAAGACATACCACGTTGTAATCGTGCCATTTCACAAAATCTATTATATGTATAAAATTAATTTTTTGTCTGTCTGTTTATCTGTCTGTCTGTCTATCTGTCTGTCTGTCCTTTACGGACGCGGAAACTATTCAGCCGATCTTGATGAAATTTTTACAGTATGTTAGTATCGATCAGGCGAGTGTCATAGGCTATAAAACTTTTATTTAGGGTACATATTTAGGGTGGCCCTCATACAAAAATATTTTAAAAATTGGATTTTCTCAAAGACCGCTCAATCGATTCTCATGTAATTTACACAGTATGGCTTTTATATTAAGGGACATAAATCAGATTGTAAAAATTTATTTAAGGTGCATACTTAGGTTGGCCCTCATACAAAAATATTTTTAAAAATCATTTTCACGAAGACAGGTTAATCGATTCACACCGAACTTATACCACGTAGCTTTTATGTTAAGATGCATAGCTTAGGCTACAAAACTTTAATTTAGGGTGGCCCTCATACAAAAATATTTCTTAAACATCATTTTCTCAAAGACCGCTAAATAGATAGACGGATTTCTTGACATGATTTCTTTTTCCACAATAATTGAAGAGTTTTATTTCCACTGAGCTAAAGAGGGTTCTAAACAATATTCTATCTGTTATATCTAAGTATAACAAATTTTTGTAATAGATTACAGAACAACGACTGTCGGGTCAGCTGGTATTTAATAAAAAATTTTTTTGGTCTTTTTCCAAGAAACAATATTTTTATTTCAAAAGTCAGACTTCGAGCATTTGTTAGAATTTTGGTAAGCTTTAATTTAAAGATAAAAATATTAATTTCTGAAAAGATTTGCGCTGTCTAGCCATTTTCGACCAACAAAAAAATTTAAAAAAAACATTTTTTCGGCACTTAACTTAAAATAATAAAAAATAAAATATTTTATTAGAAATTCGATCTCTGGCAATCTGTTAGCATTTTAATTACCTTTTATTTAAAAAAAATGTTAATTTCGGACAAGATTTGCGCTCTTTAGCCTTTTTTGAATCAAAGCTCGATTTGAGACCACTGTGCAGCGGAACGCAGTATTTTCAGAGGTGCGCGCAAGAGCTCATTTATTTGGGATAGTCCGTATTTACCTAACACTCTGAAAAAATAATAAAAAATGTTATATTTTTTTAATTTCGTATCGAGTGGCCATCGCCTTATTAACTAACCTTAAACCATTGATTGGTCATAAAAAAATTTAATTTTTTATCCAATGCCATAGGTAAAAATTTTGTATATCTTTTTAGCTTTAAAACAATGTAAAAAAATTATTTTTTCGTTAAAACTTACCGGAGATATGAACATTTCAACATGACTATAAAACATCATAAAACGTAAAACCTTCGAACTTCACAGCTCGGTATCTGTCGATAATCGATAACAAATTTATTCCCGGCACACGTGTCCTCTAATATAACTCAAGGAATATGTAAAAAAAAATTTCAAGCGATTTAAAGATGTGGCGGTCAGAAACTGTTCGGTTTGTAAAAGAACGTCTCATATGAATATCTGTTTCCCGCATCGTTGAACAAGTCTTTATATTTCATGTCTAGCCACATTTTTGCGAGATTTGGAGCTTTACTCTTTAAAGATTTGTGATTCTTAGGTTTTTCTTTAAACTGAGTGACAGAATTGAAAAAGTCTTCCTCATCATCGTCGTTGTTCCTAGCGTTGCTGCCTCCGCCACTTAAACTGTCTCTGTTCTTCGAACTTTCGGCAGCTTCTTATCGTAACGCCTTTTCTACCTTTTGTTTTTTCATGCATTTTTTTACTGCATCTACTCGACTGCTGTCATACGTTTCCAGCCATATAAACCGAAACGTACTAGTTGTCAGAATGTGCTTTTCGCGGCGCAGTGCGTGAGGTACCTTTTTGGTAAATAGTAGGTACTGGATTAACGATTGACGGACTTGGGGAAATCAAACGGAAGTTAACCAGTCCGTTAACATTTTTTAACGTTAACTTAAAAGTTAATTCGTTAATCGAAATGTTAACTTCGTTAATTAACGATTAACTGATTAACGAGTTGATGCCCAGCTATGCTTACCACTCACTGGTGGAGACAAGTTTTGTTTGATTTAAAAACTATCTTTTTTAGTTTGAATGATAATGGATAACTAAGTTAATTTTACAATGGTTTTTATATAATTCTTACTTATAATAGGTTCCTAAATCAGTAATTAAATTCATAAACAAAAAATAATTATCTTAAATAACTGTCTGCGTACGTTTTCTTCTGCCTGTGAATGGATAGTTGATAACTGGATGGTTGATTGGAGATCTTAGACTTGCTTAGGTTTCTTCCTTGCTGATTTTTTCTTCATGTGGTGCTAGAACTATTTTTTGCTTGGATCGTTTGACTATACCCCAGGAAGTTTTAACGGTGGCCACTTTCACCAGATTGTCGTCTCCTCTATGAAACTGTACAACTCTGTCCAGTGGCCGGACAGAGCGATTTATTGACTCGTCTTTTAAGAGCACTAGTTGTTCGAACTCTATATTGGGCTGTTCCTTTGTTCACATGGGTATCCGCTGTAGCGTGCCGCGAACGAACTCTCGCTGCCATCTCTTGCAGACGTCTCTCTTAGTAACTTTCTTCTCTTTTATTATGATTTCTTTATTCTTTTTGTTTAATTTCAATCTATTGTTTCAAGTACTTTTCTTTGTCTCTTTATTTCCTACGTTTGAAGTTGTTTTGAACATTTTTAGTTATAATATTTTGACTAATGTTAGTAATGCCTCAAATGGTGCTAAAGAGAATCTGAAGGCTCTTGTTCATGTGCTTTGTAAGCAAAGAGTAGGTTTAAATTTAGTACATTTCAATGCGAGCATGAATGGTATTAAACTTGATTATATCAGATACATCTTCGAAAACTCTTCCGTAGATGTAATATGCGTGACCGAAACTTGGTTTAAGTGTGAAATCCCTGATGCATATTATAACATTAATGACTTTAAAAGTGATAGGCGCGATAGAAGATGTGGTGGGGTAGCAATTTACTGTAAGTCCACTTAGTGAACTTTGTGAATGAAAGTAGTGGAATTTGTGAGTATTTAAGTGTCGTAATCTTTGATAGCTGTTCTAAAGTTTTGATTTCTTGTGTGTATAACCCTAATCGGTGCAATAGCTTAGAGTCCTTCTTTCTTGATCTAAGCAATAAACTTGTAGATTTTAATTTCTGTCTAGTTGGTGGTGACCTGAATGTAAACTTATTACAAAAAAATAGCATAACTGAGAATCTTCATCATAATTTTACAACTTGTGGATTAAATTTAGTCAATTCAGTCTTACCAACTCGATATACTCAAGGGTGTGAACCTAGTCTTCTTGATGTTTTCCTTGTATCCAATATTTCTTCAGTGTTAATATTTGAACAGATTACCTTTGTATTTGATCATGATTTAATTTTTTCTTGTATTGATTTCAACTTTGGTCGTAGTTCGTCTTCAGTCAGTTTTTCGTACCCTGAATACAAGTCTGTTCACATGAGTGGTCTATGTAATGAAATGTCTGATATACAGTGGCGAACATTGAAATCCGGACAATCATAAAAAGTTGAAAAAAATCCTTTAGGATCTAAATTTTTTATCGATTCAAAAAACTGATACAAGTATCAGAGAAGCAAATAATATCTACTGAAAATATTTTGATAATAATTAAATGATGAAACAAAAGCGGAACAGCTGATTGAAATCTCAACGCAATGGTGTAATCATAGAATTCACTTAAAAAATTTACCACATTTGCTTGAAATTAAAAATTAGCTTTTCGTTAGATTTGCATTAATATGCCGGATGCAATTTGAGTGTTGACTTAGACATCAACCAAAAATATACTGATGAGATTTTAAGAATCGAAACATATGTCTATATTCTAGAGTTGTTGTTTTTTCCTTTGTTGTCAAAGTTTGTTTAATAAAATAAAGAATTGTATGAACTTGTAAAGTTTTACATGAATGTTGATCGCTGCTAAAAATGGCTGAAGTTCAATTATCATTTAATTATTTTTATAAACGCCAATAATAACAAACTAAAAATTTTCGAAAATATTTTGCTGTAGGTTGGAAAACCACACCATATACGTCTATTCTTAGCAAAAAAGTGAAATATGTCCTGTATTAATAAAAAAAGAGTTTTTGGTTAAATGTAATAAAATTTTATTTTTAAGGAATTAATTTTAAAATATTTACAGCAGGTATTTTAAGGACTAATTTTAAGGATTAAGAAAAAACAGGTATCAATATTTTGTTGTTCCTCCCTTCGCTTTTATGACCGCTATAACTCGCTGAGGCATGGAAGAAACCATGCAAAATGCCTTCATGCCAAACATTTTGAATTATTCTGTCTAACTCAGGTAAATTAGTGGGCTTGCTACCTGTACCTTTATTATGTGCCAATGGGGTTCAGATCGGGACTATTGTCTGGCCACGATAAAGTTGAAATGCCAGGGTCATTCAAGTAATTCTTTACCTGTAAAAGAAGAAGAAGAAAAAAAGGATACAAGTTGTGGATTATTATTAAGTAGGTACATAATAAAGATTTACAAAATACTAATGCTTACCAATTGCGCTCGATGACAAGGCGCAGAATCATCTTGAAAAATCACGTTGTCCACACGCAAAAAATGCTCTTCAATAGAAGGCTCCAAGCTTTCTTTCAGGATGTTTTTATAGTCAGCTGCTTTAATAGTTCCTTCAATCAAGGCCAGTTGCTCAACTTGGTAATAAGAAAAGCATCCCCAGACCATACCACTAATCGGTTGCCTAAATGTTCTTTGGATGCACTCATCGCTATAACGCTCTCCAGTTCTTCGGCGCACATACAGCATTCCATCGGAGCCGGATATGTTGAACTTTGATTCATCTGACAAGATCACATTTTGCCAATCAGATATAGTTCACATTTTGTGCTGGTTGGCCCACTCCAAGTGTTTCCGACGCATTTGAGTGGTCAAAAAAGCCTTTTTAGCGAGGCGATGTGCTGATAAGCCAGCGTCATGAAGCCTTCGTCGCACAGTCATTGGAGTAATTTCTGTTCCTCCACATTCAACAAACTCTTTTCTAATTTCCACAGCCGTTTGGAAACGATTTCTAAGACTCATCCATTTTAAAAGTCGATCATCAGCTTCTGTAGTCTTTTTTCGCGCTCCTGATCCTTCCTTTCGACTTGTTGACCCAGTTTCAGAATATTTTTTTAAAAACTCGGCAATTGAAGACTTACTAAAGCCTACTTTATCATAAATTATGATATGGCTATAATTTAACCGATTATTTAAATATTCGAAACATTATATTTCTACATAAACTTATTTACACTCCCACACCTGAATACTTATATTCAAAGTTGCAGGAACTTCTATCCTCTAGATCAGTGGTGGGCACTTAGTGTCCCTATCCGCCCTCATTGCCCGAATCGTTATTCGACGCACAAGTAGTCGAAAAAAAAATTTGCAGAATTCAACGCAATCGAGGTACAGCGTTGGCTTGAATTCAAATTAAAACAAATACAACACACAAATGCATAAGCGACGGCACCGCATTGTGTCTTGACGAATGTAGCAATGGTTTTTGTTTGTAGTGCAATTTGGGTTTTTTGTGCTGTTGACGAATATGGAAATGACAGCAAAAAAAACTTTAAAATTTAGTTTGTTGCTGCTTGATGTTGTTGTTTCGCCCTTTTGTTAGATTTTCATGCCCACCACTGCTCTAGATCATTCAATTTAATAACACCCAGATGCAACTACCTAAATAGTAGTCGATTTTTCTTCGATAGTGCCATTAGGCTATGGAACTCACTTCCTACTAACCTCAAACAAATTAGTTCTTTAAGCAACTTCAAACGTACAATATTTTCCTACTTCTTAACTCGATAAGACTGTGCTGTTTTCTGCTATCTTCTTATCAGACAATCTAGAGATTTAAAGAGGTGTGCAATATTTTTACTGCAATATTTTTTTAAACTTTTTGCTTGTTTGTGTGTTTGCTTATTATTTTCTTAGACGATCAGGGGGCTTAAGGAGGTGTGCAATATTTTTTTTAGTACAATAATACCTTAAGCTTTTTGTTTGTCTATTTGAATTGAGTTCAAACCCAAATAATTAAACTTGTTTATTTATTTTTTTTCACTCTTTCTACTTTTTTTTTCTTTTATAAACTTGTAGTATTTATTGATTTTTAATTTTGTTTTTAAATTATTTTAAGATTATTATTGTAAGATTATTATTGATGTATTTTATTTTTTTTTCATTGTCGTCATTTTCAATATCGTTGATGTACTAAAAAATAATTATTCTTATTGTACCACATTTTTTATATAAAAAAAAAGACTACTGCTACTTACCTCGAAAGTGCATCATTTGCTTAAATACAACATTTGTCCCTTAACTATTTGCTTAACGGAAAAAAATTTAATTTTCTTTTTTCGGATGAACCAGTCTCCTGATATCTTGCTCACCGCAAATTTTGAGGTCGTTCACGGCATTGCACTTTTCTAACTTATTGACGAATATTTTTGAACCAAAATTTCAGAGATAAATTTTGAATAGATATACTTTAATATTGTAGAACAAAATGTTGGTCTAAGATAAAATGCAGCTTCAAAAAAAAAAATTTAAAAAAATGTCTTTATTTTTCGAAAAACTCCCGGATGCCCTTAAATATTTAAGTGTGTAAGAGAGGTGATACATGATGATAGTCTTTCCGAAAAATCTCTCTTCCAACGTCAATTAGCTAAAAACAATGCAAAAACATCAAACCAATCTCTATTAACCATAAAATTTTAGTTTGCTAAAGTTCATGTTCTAAAGTCACAAATAACATACATAGAAAAATATCATAATATGAGAGATCATAATTGATAACAGCAGCAAGTGTGTCAAAATTTTTGCACGAACAGAGTTTCATGTACATAATTAAAAAAAAAAATAAAGCAAGTGCAAAAAAAATTAAATCTTAAATTTTTTGAAGTTGGTCATGTTCGCAAACATAAGTGTAATAAATAGGCAGTTGAAAACGGTTAAACCAGTTATTAACTACCATAACACAACATAATCGTATAATTTTTTTTTTGTTGGAAAGGTTGTGAAGAGAAGGAGGGACGTGTTTACTTTTTTCAATAGTAGTCGGTGCCACGCCCTTAACGGAAAAAAACGTTTCCACGTCTAAACTAATGGACCGATATTGATGAAATTTTGCTTAAAGATAGATTGAATTTTAAGAAAGATTATTAGAAACTCTGATTCTATAAAGGTGGCGTGGCATCGCTCCAAATGGGTAAAAACGGTATCACGGCTGTGCCACTACACCGATTTTGATGAATGGTATATAGATAGATTTAAACTTGAGTAAAAATATTTTTTTTTTGCGGTAGGCGGTGCCACGCCTCTAACTGGAAAAATTTTTTAACAGCAAAAGACAAGTTTTATATTCTTTTAAGAAAAATATCAACTCCTTCCTCTTTTCTTTGTTAAAATTGATCTCACTAATTAATTTGAGAAACATAAACATTAATTTTTTTTTAATTACTGTATATATCTTAAATATTATTATTTATATAAATATTAAAGTCGTTTTGAAAATTTGCCCAAGTGAACTAAAATGGAAAAATATGACCCGTTCGAATGGATTATTCTGCCTTGTAAGAAAAAAAGTAAATAAGATTTTTCAATCAAACGAAATCTATTAAACAGTTTTATATTCCATACATTTTAAAATTAGTCGCATTAAAAAATGTTGCCAGGTTTCGCTGACTTCTGCTTTTCTATAGATGGCCATGAAAAACACTTTCGTTTTTTGTCCCCTTCCTCTATCTTGGAACCAGTATTACGCCTGGCATCAACTTTACCACTCAATATAGTGCTACCAAGGGCTATTCCTTAAAGTAACAGAACTTTGTACTTTGACTTTTATTTCACTTTAAAAGTGTACTTCCGTCCCGTTCAACATGAGAGAAATGCCCATATGTGAACTCTTGAGTTCTAATGGACCAGCATAATCGATACCACAGTAGATGAAGGGTCTGGAGTGTTGTACTCAGGGTGTACGTAATTATCTCATCAACGGAGTTTATGAACATAAATACAGTTGCGGTCAAAATAAAAGAAACGGGGTATCATTTATGAATTGAAAGAAGATATTTCGAACAACTGACGTTTTTTTCTTCTAATATTTTAAAGTATAGTTAATTGATAAGTACACAAGATAAGCACATGACATTTCGTTCCAAAAAATAACGGTACTTTCTAGGTTTGCTATTATATTGAGTAATTTCAAGTTCAACTCCATTACTTCTCAAGTTTAGGTATTTACTCTTATTAAAAAAATTTGATCCTAAAAAGTAAGTTCTATTATTTTTGTATGATACTTCAATGATTTTTTTACATTTTAGTGGGTCGTGGAAAACATTCTACGACAGAGCAAAGTAAGGTTATTAAGAATTCCTTTTCGTAAGGTGAGACTTTTACGGAAACTTAAAATTTTATCGGATATTCATTGAAAATGGTTTATAATCAGAGCTTGAAATAAACTTTTATAAAAGTTTTTTTTTAGGTAAAAGTAAACTTTAAACTTTTATTTTTATGAAATAAAAGTAAAAGTTTCCTTAAAACTTTTATATCCGAAAATAAAAGTAAAAGTTTTTTTAACTTTTATTTCAAAATTTATTATTATTTATTAATAAAAGTTTTTATTAAAAGTTTTTTTTCGACTTTTATTAATAAAAGTTTTTTTTAAAAGTTTTTTTTAACTAAAATTTTAACAGTCACATGCAAAGAGTTTTTTTTTGACTTTTATTTTTCAAAAGGCGAAAATAAAAGTTTTTTTGTATGAAAAAACGAGGAAAATTCTAAAGTAATATCTTGGATCACTAAGCAAAAAATTTCAAAGGAGAAAACTTAGGATTATTGATAATTAAGTTCAAAGGAAAATACTTATCATGTTTCTGAAAAGAAAGAAATTTATGATAATTATGCACTTATAATTTTTAGAAAAATTGTGCTCAACGCATCAATGGGAAAAGGCCAAAAATGGATTTTGGGAGTGACAGGGGAGGTTCCTGACCCTCCTAAAGAGATGTTATAGACCCATTTTTCGAAAAAAAATTTTATTGCACGAATCGATGGGAGAAGGCCGAAAATGGATTTTAGAAGTGACAAGTGAGGTCCCCAACCCTCCTAAATGGGTTTTTTGGACCCATTTTTCGAAAAAAACTTAATCGCACGAATCGATGGGAAAAGGTCGAAAATGGATTTTGGAAGTGACAAGTAAGATCCCCGACCCTCCTAAAAGGGTTATTTGGACCCATTTTTCGAAAAAAATCTTATTGCACGTATCGATGGGGAAAGGCCGAAAATGGATTTTGGAAGTGACAAGTGAGGTCCCCAACTCTCCTAAATGGGTTTTAGGACCCATTTTTCGAAATAAATTTTATCGCACGAGTCCATGGGAACAGGCCGAAAATGGATTTCGGAAGTGACAAGTGAGGTCCCCGACCCTCCTAAATGGGTTATTTGACCCATTTTTCGATAGAATTTTACTCGACGAATCGATGGAAAAAGGCCGAAAATGGATTTTGGAACTGACAAGCGAGGTCCCCGACCCTTCTAAAAGAGTTTTTTGGACTCATTTTTCGAAAAAAATTTTATGTCACTCCTTAAATCGATTTTCGGCCTTTTCCCATCGATTCGTGCAATAAAATTTTTTTCGAAAATTGGGTCCAAAAAATCCATTTAGGAAGGTCGGGGACCTCACTTTTCACTTCCAAAATCCATTTTCGGCCTTTTCCCATCGATACGTGCAATAAGTTTTTTTTCGAAAAATGGGTCCAAAAAACCCATTTAGGACGGTCGGGGACCTCACTTGTCACTTCCGAAATCCATTTTCGGCCTTTTCCCATGGACTCGTGCGATAAAATTTATTTCGAAAAATGGGTCCAAAAACCCATTTAGGAGGGTTGGGGACCTCACTTGTCACTTCCAAAATCCATTTTCGGCCTTTCCCCATCGATACGTGCAATAAGATTTTTTTCGAAAAATGGGTCCAAATAACCCTTTTAGGAGGGTCGGGGATCTCACTTGTCACTTCCAAAATCCATTTTCGACCTTTTCCCATCGATTCGTGCGATTAAGTTTTTTTCGAAAAATGGGTCCAAAAAACCCATTTAGGAGGGTCGGGGACCTCACTTGCCACTTTCAAAATCCATTTTCGGCCTTTTCCCATCGATTCGTGCAATAAAATTTTTTTCGAAAATTGGGTCCAAAAAATCCATTTAGGAAGGTCGGGGACTTCACTTGTCACTTCCAAAATCCATTTTCGGCCTTTTCGTGCGATAAAATTTTTTTCGTAAATGGGTCCAAAAAACCCATTTAGGAGGGTCGGGGACCTCACTTGTCACTTCCAAAATCCATTTTCGAACTTTTCCCATCGATTCGTGCAATAAAATTTTTTTCGAAAAATGGGTCCAAAAATCCCATTTACGAGGGTCAGGGACCTCATTTGTCACTTCCTAAATCCATTTTCGGCCTTTTCGCATCGATTCGTGCGATAAAATTTTTTTCGAAAAATGGGTCCAAAAAACCCATTTAGGAGGGTCGGGGACCTCACTTGTCACTTCCAAAATCCATTTTCGGCCTTTTCCCATCGATTCGTGAATAAAATTTTTTTCGAAAAATGGGTCCAAAAAACCCTTTTAGGAGGGTCGGGGACCTCATTTGTCACTTCCTAAATCCATTTTCGGCATTTTTCCATCGATTCGTGGGATAAAATTTTTTTCGAAAAATGGGTCAAAAAACCCATTTAGGAGGGTCGGGGATCTCACTTGTCATCTTCAAAGTCCATTTTCAGCCTTTTCCTATCGATTCTTGCGATAAAGTTTTTTTCGAAAAATGGGTCCAAAAACCCTTTTAGGAGTCACTCCCAAAATCCATTTTCGGTCTTTTCCCATTGATGCGTTGAGCACAATTTTTCTAAAAATTATACATAAGTGCATAATAATCATAAATTTCTTTCTTTTCAGAAACATGTTAAGTATTTTCCTTTGGACTTTATTATCAATAATCCTAAGTTTTCTTCTTTGAAATTTTTTGCTTAGTGATCCAAGATTTTATTTTAGGATTTTCCTCGTTCTTTCATACAAAAAAAACTTTTATTTTCGGCTTTTGAAAAATAAAAGTCAAAAAAAACTTTTTGCATGTGACTGTTAAAAATATAAGTTAAAAAAAACTTTTAAAAAAAACTTTTATTAATAAAAGCAAAAAAAAACTTTTATTAATAAAAGCAAAAAAAAATAAAAAGTTTTTTTAAAAGTTTTTCAGAAAAATTCTTATGAAAAAGTTTTTCATAAAAGTTTTTTGAAAAAACTTTTATATAAAAACTTTTTGAAAAAGTTGTTTGGAAAAACTTTTATTCAATAAAAGCTTTTGAAGAAAGTTTATAAAAACTTTTATAACAAAAAAGTTTTAAGAAACTTTTATTTTGAAAACGTTTTGAATGAAAGTATGTATAAAAGTTTCAAGGTCTGTTTATAATTCGATGAAATACACAAATACACGAACAACACGAGGAAGAAAGCTTTCCATGTCTCCCCGGGACGTGAATTGTTCGATACGGCTTTCGATACATAATCCGTTTTCGCCTGCTGCGGAAATAAAGAAAGTGCCTAATATAGCAGCGAGTGAGTGCCCAGAATTCACAGCCACTTCCATTGGTTAAAAAAATGCATATCACAAAGAGATCGGATTTTGCCCGCTACAATGAACGAAAAATGTACACATGTTATTAAAATACAGCCAGTGTAAAAGTACATATTATTTATGTATGAAAACAATGTATCGCATACGAATTTAATTTACTATTACATTGACCGAATCTACGTATTCATACGATACTTTGTCAATGCACAGAAAATTCATTTATTACATGTACTTTTCATAGAAAAGCCATGTGCGGAATTTGGTTCAGTGCTACAGCTACTCCAAAAGTTTGAGCTGATTGGAGGCGAACTCCTCGAGTTGGGCCTTATCTGCCATCGCAATTGTCAATTTGTGGAATCGAATTCAAATACGGTCGCAAGAAAGAAGATTTGTTGCTAATTGGGTTGAAGATGAATGCTCTTCGGCGCAGGCCGTTATACTACTGGTTGGGTTGAGACTATATGCTCCTGGGCTCATGCTGTTATGCTGCTGGTTAATTGAAGGTTGAGTGGTAAAAATGTATTTCTCTATTTAAGACGTTATTTTCGAGGAAATTACAAATATTTCGACCATCAGCAGACGATCGAAAAAGCTTTGAAGTAAAAAATTTCAGTTATATTTAAATTTTAATGGGAAATGAATTTTGAATTTTGAGAATACTCAATACTGTGTTCCACTTTCTCTGCAATCATTGGTGCGATGACACTTTAAAGCTTTCGGCAGTTACTTCCTAAGCTCTTCAGATGAACTAGCATCAAAAGATCTTTAGTCCATATTGAAATTTATTAAAATATTGGAATGGTTCAATTAGGTTGAATGACTATATGTAAATCGGGTGTACAATGGGCGCATAAGCTTCCTAGTTCCTTATTCAATGGCATATTTGCGGGAATACATGATAATATGTAAATCACCTTATTTCATTGATTTTTGAATAACTTTTACATTTTTCATCCGATTTGAGCAAATTTATGCTTAAATATTTTTAAAAGTATAGGTTTTCATCCTGAATCTTAAAAGAATAAAAAAGAAAGATTTTTGGATGTAAACGGAGCAATTGAAATTTTGTGACTTTTTAAAAAGACCATAAAAGTGCCTTTTTTCGGAATTTGACCGCTTGTAACTCCATCAAATCTTACCCAATTCTCATGAACAGCAAACGTGTAGACAGAAGATAAAATTACTTTTTGAATAATGTGCAACTGATTTAGGTGGAAAGAAAATTGATAGAAATAATGTCAAATAAATGAAAAAAGTGAAGAAAAAAATGGTTTTTTGGGATATCTCGAAAACGATTCTGAAGGAAAAAAAAAATAGTTGTAATTTTTGCAATCCACGCCCCAAAATACATAGACAAATTTTCATGAGAAGCCAGATCTCGAGATGAGGCCCAAATTTGTAAACTAGTGTTATTTGCGGAGCTGTGAGCATTCAAAAAATAAAAATATTTTCCAAATGCTTATATCTCTTAAAGAGCTTGATAAACAAAAATAAAAATTTAAAAAAATCATGGAGGCTAGTCTCAACCAGTACTAAAAAAATTTTTTCAAAAAAGCAAAATGCTGTCCGATTGGGCTTGAACTTGCTCCATATGTATATAACTAATGTCAGGGAACCCCGTTCATTAATCTATTTAAATTAAATTACAAAGTGGAAATTCAATTAAGTTCAATGCAACCATCAACACGACTGTATCGTGCAATTAACTAGTCACAGAGGCAGAGACGAATTAAAATCACGTGAATCTGAAAATCATATGAAAACTTTAACACTAGACTTACGGAACTCGTCAATTCGACGGACTTAAAATTTCAAACGTTGAAATCATTTTTTTTTTTTTAATTGCTTTGACTATTTTTGATTTATTGATATGAAATTTATCTAATTGTATTCGATTAATTTTGCTTTAAAAACGCATTTTAATGTATCAGTCAATATGTCGGACTTTAATCAAAATAGGTCTGCAGCTTTGTCCGTAAATCCAGTGCTAAGTATCAGTTGCCTAAAGAAGCAACAATATAATACCAAGAAAGTATCCACAGTAATAGGATATTGTCACTAAGTTCAGCTCAATATAAGTCATAGTTAAGGTCATTGTATTTGATATAAAGAGTGTTTAAATTAGAGGTATATTTTTAAATTTTAAATATAAACATAAATTGAGTGAAATCATTATTAATTTTTATTGGAGATTATAGCACATTGGTTCCGGTTAGTAATGAAAAGAATGTTGTTCAAGTGACTTCCTCAGTTAGCTCGGCTATCAATACTTTACTAAAATTTTGAAAAACTTTTCGCATAATGATGGTTTAATTAGAGATATTTTCTCGATAAAGTTGTCTTTGAGGTGTTGAACAATTTGAGGACTATCCGCATAAGCTTTACTCTGCAAGAAATCCCATAAGAAGAAATCAAATGTTGTTAAATCGCATGATCAAAATGAACTTCATCGGTAAATATAATTTCCTTGAAAATATTTTCATTTTCTTCTTGTCGTTCTATAGCCAAATTAACGAATTGCCGACGTAATACGTGGTCAGCTGGCCTTACCAGTTGTTGATTGATGCTTGGCTCTTCAGCAACGCTTGTTCTAACAGCTGCAATATTTTCGCTTGAATGACCACTACGATGATAAATTCCACTTCTCTGATCTTAAACTGAATCAGTTTTGTTGTTGTTGTTTGAGTATATAACGATCCATTTTAATTAACTGGAATGTATTTACTTTATGCCTTAAAAAAATCGGTGTTATCTAGTACCTGAAAGAAAAATGTTTACAAATTAGAACAAAAGTCAAAAACTGTTGAAACATATCTAAAAACTTCCGTTAGCTCATCAAGCACAACAACACTAAGTAAATAATTGCAAAGTCGAAAGAATTGGCAATGTACTATTTTTACAAGTCTGTCTTACGCTGCCAGTATCATCTGCATTAAGGGAATTTCGCAAACCACAATTTGTCTCAATCAGGAAAAAAAGAAGAAAAAACCATAATAAACAAGATCTCCGCAAAAGTCAAAAAATGAAAAAATTCGCATTCGTGTTGCATATATTGAATTCACTACTGGCATTTGCACTCATACATGCAACATGCGGTTTTATCTCCTTCGCGGAGATCATATAATTTCAAGATATTTGTTGATTTTCAATTTAGTTGACGGTTTGACTTCAACTGAAGCAATACTGCAAATTCGTTTTCGTTACCACTTTCGGTACCTGCTCCGCGCCTACTTCAGTGCATTGTACAACGGACTTAGGAAGTGAGAGGGAGTTAAGTTTGCTTTTGATTAACTTGAGGTAATTGTGCTAATATAAAGTTAATACAGTTTGGAGTTTTGGTTTACTTTGGAAATAAACACAAACTTAAGAGTTTGCACTAATCTTTAGCGCCTTGCCCAAGTTCAATTTAAATCATAAAACAAACTACAATTTGTGAGATAAACAAACGGTATTTAAGGAAATCATTTTATTTTGAGCGAAACTATTTCAACAAGTTTGTACTGCTAATTATTACTTAAACGTTTTAATGAAACTAAACACAAAGTGGCTGCGCATATATTTACATTCATACATACGAGTACATATGTACAACGAGTTTAATAATGTCATCAAATTATAAGCCCTTTAGTGCGAGTTAACTTTTCAATTGTATTGTAAGTCTAGTAAATTATCTGTGAAATTTTATAATGACTTAAAATACTTGATACGGATATATGTAAATAGCTTGTGAATAATTAATAATCATCACTGATTTAAGATAATAACATGAGGAGTGGGCGAACAAAAAGGCACATGTCCAGTTTGCTAAAAATTTTCAGAAATCGCAAAAAACTATTTATGTCTCTGAGCTGATCACACGAAAACCTTCACTTTACTATCAAAAAAGACATCTAGTGCCTTTTTGAAGTGTCCGAGATTGAAATTACTGGAAGTTTGGCGTAGTAAACACGATTCCATTAAAAAACTTAAAACGACCGACCATGGACATGTGCCGTTCTGTTCGCATACTCCTCACATATTGATTAAACAAAAATTTTGTCGAAATCTGTATGCATCCTCTTCGAATTTCCTCAAATTATTTTCTCTGAATACGAAATGTTTGAAAATTCTAAAAAAAAAACCCAGAACGACATAAGAAATATCTGACTCATAAATATTTGTGGTTTGAAAAAAAAAAAAACAAAAAATTGTTTCTGCAAAGTGAGTAATTCAGATTATGGTTATATCCATACATGCATACATACACTGAACCAAATTTCGTACATAATACCTATGTATGTGTTTCAATAAAATTGTCATTAAAATTATACATTTTTTTCAGAAAAAGTACATTTAATTGATGTATTTTCTGTACATTGATATAGTAGCGATTGCATACGTACATTCGTTCAATGTAATAGTAAATTAAATTTGTGTGCGATACATTGTTTTCATACATAAATAATATGTACTTTTACACTGGCTGTATGTAGTTTTACTTTGGAAATGTGTACGTTTTTCGTTCAGTGTATGTATATGTAAAAGAAGAAAAAATCAATTTAATCTAAAAGTTAATGACAATGCGAGGTGGAAAAGGAAACCAAAAACCAGCTCTTCAAGGTGTACTGTGAATGTGAAGAAGGAAACAAACCCGGTCTTTGTTGTCTTCTTGATCCTAATTCAGTTAATATCAATACTTGCTTGGCTTAAAGTTCTCCGATAAAATATTTTGAAACAAAAAGCCAAAAAATTCTTTAGTACATATGCATGTATGTACATAAAACCCTTGTATTTATTTCGTATTCCTTTAAGTCTACACTTTAATACCTTAGTACATTTAACATATGTACATGAGGACAGGTCAGTGATGGCTTTTAGGTTTTGTGGAAATGTACTGAATGGAGAGTTGAAATGTGCTTTTTAAATGCCGAATGAACATAAAAAAGTTACTTAAAATTACAAAAACTCACCAAAATTTTATCACTTTTACAAAAAAAAAAAGGTCACCAAAGTTAGTTTTCTCCAGGCATTATTTTCGATAAATTTACTAAAACGATGGTAATTTTTTAGAAATTGTCGAAAAGTACTGAAAATATTGAAAATGTACTGAAAATAAACCAAATGTACCGAATGTACTGTGTGGAATGTACTGGCGATGATTTTTCACGACGTAAATGCACCGAAAAAAAAGTAAAAGTTTGTACCGAAACATCACTGGGATAGGTCGAGTTTTTTAACATATACATACACTTATACATATTTAAAGACTTTATTGAATTCAATTCATATTTATTATTTTAAATTTTTAAAATATATTAGTTTGAAATTATAGTTAAATTTATAAAAAAAAAAATTTAAATAGGAAGTAAAACAAAAGTAAAAATATATTTCATTCTAACTGCTGTTTTTATTGTTGACATTTTAAACATTTGTAATAATGTCGGCAATACTGGTCCACTGGTTTATAGCAATCAAAACAGTTCTGCCGAGTTTTTCGTTTGACCTTTTTTTGGTCCCCATTGGTATCAAATCTTATGAAACGGGAGATTTGTCAAAATTGTTGGATCGTGGGTCGAAATTTTGAAAGAGCGTCTAATTGTTATAACTCCATCGCTGGTTGAGGACTGGACTGTATAGCACCAGCCACAACTAGCAAACCGATATATCCATCGAATTCTGTCGATGTGAGTAGTTGCCAAAGTCATGGAATCGCAATTCATATTTTTCGCAGGTGACTGGATTAATTTTCAAATTCTTATTCGCTTATTAAATTTCCCATTAAGGATAACCTTAAATATGAAAATGATAGGAGCATGAGAAATATAATAAAATTCTATTAACAGTTTGAGAGGATACGTTTGCACTCTAATGTAGACACAATGTCTTGCATTGGTGGTCAGTTTGCAGTTTTATTATTATATTATTTTTTTTTTTTTATTACGCCAAAGTGGCAGTAGACAGAATGATTGTTTTTCCAACAAAAAAACTAAAGTTAAAGAGGACTTGATTTTTTGTATATATTTTCTTACTCATCTCAGGATTTTATTAATTAAATTTCAGAAATCTGGAACTAATTTCATAAACTATCGGTGATATAACCTAATTTTTTTTGTAAGCAATTTGATTTTAAGACTTATTACATTCTTCAAACTACCGATTCATTTTATGCTTCTAGTTTTCTGAATATTACTATGTACAAACATTATAAACGGTACAAATAATAATTATTATAATATTTGGATTTAAAAATTACTATGTTTTTTTAAAAAAATTACTCTAAGATTTAGTGGCGTAACTTGAAATTTCTCCTGGAGAGGGCTTAGCCTATTCAAATATTAGTTTGCAAACTTTTCGACTAGAAATAAGTTCAAGTATTCTGTATTATGATAAATGGATCAGATATTTCCATCTGATCAGTTCCATTTAAAAAACTACGATGAGAATGATCCGATTCTCATCACTACATAATTTACATATTTGATCAGGATCTGAACAGAAAACTTGATCACCAATTGATCCTATAACCTTACCCGTTTCTGAAAACAATTTGTGATCAGGACTGAACCTATTGAATAGATCCGGCCTGTTTCATATGAATTGTGACGATTATTGTTATTATTGGATCCGAAAGCCTGATCCGTTCCTGATCATAATGCAGGTTAATCTGATCCGAATCGAAACCAAACCTGAACTAATTTCTAGTCGGGTTGTCATATGAGAAACGTGTAATTGTACACGAAAAGAAAAGTTTAATAAAAATAACTAAACGCGAAAAAAGTATTACAAATTTATATTACTTGGATAAATATGGGAACAAGCAATTCTTAATAAAAAAATTAATTAAAACTATGACCTATGTTTTTAAATTCAATTATTGGCGTCTCATTAAGAAGGAAATTAAAAATTGTGTTAGGTAATGTATCAGCACCTTAAGTCAATTAAAACCTTTGTCACCTACTAATCATCAATGTGAAGCAAAGTTTCTTAAAAAAATCTTATAAGATTAATGACCAAGTTTTTTATAAATTTAGTTTTTGTAAGGGGCCATCCATTAATTACGTGATTCAAAATAGGAATGGAGGGAGTCCGCCTAAATCTTACCAAATCTCACCAAGGGTAGGGCTACCAGATGGCATACTAAAGTAGCAAAAGTGCTACTTTTGCAAGGTTGTGCTACTTTGCTTCTTTTCACTTGAAATGTGCTACTTTTGGTTGAAATGCGCTACTTTTCACTACTTTCGAAGTTCCGACCTTTTTTTTTTTTGCTCGAAAATAACATTTATTTTAATTTTTTTTTTTTTTTTGGTCATCAAAAATATTTCTATGGAATTAAAAAAAAAATTTGTATTTCATTGCAACACTCCAATAATATTTTTAGTTTTCATTACTAAATTGAAATTTTTTGATATGTGCTACTTTTGTAAGCAGGCCATCTGGTAGCCCTAACCAAGGGGGGGGGGGGGGGTCAATGAAAATCTCACATCAACGTTATATGTAATGCAGATTATAATTAATATAGTCTCACGGAAAAGAGGGGGGAGGGCCCGCCAGAACTCACCAAGAGGAGGGGGGATCCGTATTTTCAAAAAAACACCACACGCAATTAATGGACGGCCCCTAAGCGCTCGGCTCTTTTGGTAAAATTAAATAATGCGAATAAAAGCAATTATTCCATTCTTTCCCAACGTTTCCTTGGGTATTTTCCAACTTCTTCAGGAGTTTTTTTTTTATTGAATATATAATGCTTTTTAAAAATCGTTATATAGATAAAATTAAATTTTCTTTTTTTGTTTATTTAACATTAAATTAATTAATTAATTAAAAAACAAATACAAAAATTAAACTTAAAAATAAGAAGCTAGTAACACTCTAAAAAGTTGTCCGAATATTAAATGGCTAAAGTGTTATTTCACTTTTGTTTGCTTTAAATTTTGTCAATCGAATGTGGTCATCTTGAGGCAACAAACCAAAAATTTAAGCTAATTAATGTATGAATAATTGCCGTTCAAGAATTATATCCTCGATTTCCAAAATTATATGTTCGGGAAGTGGTTTCCAATATATGTCATTGGTTAAAGCCTCTTTTGAATATTGATATAAATATCGCTTATCCTTTAAATACCTGCACATTTCTTTGACTTTCTTTGATATTTTTGATTTGCATATGTTCTTTAGTGATTATCTAAAGGCGAATATATTTTCATTTCAAAAAATTTATTTTTAAAAAAGTTATGAGTATTTGAAAATTTGACTTAACAATTTTTTGAAACGGAATATCTCAAAAACTATTGGGAATAGAATAAAAAAAAATAAGTCTTTTTTGCTTAAAAATACTTTAATTTTATATAAAAAAAAAATAATTTGCTTTAAATAAATTTGTTTAAACATTATTTTTTCATATTTATAAAATTATATTCGACATAACATATTTTTCTTTGTTGATTTTTTATATCTAATACTTCAATCAATCCTAAGAATGTAGCTGCTTTAAAATCGAAATTCCCGACGCGTACGATGCTTCACAAAATATCTTTGACACAAAAACTTTTTATATGTTTTTCTTCAATCAATCCAAAGAATAATCTGTTTTCAAATGATAACTGTCATAACTTTGGAAAATATCAATTTTATCATACAATTAAACTGTTTTCCACAGTTATGTTGAGAATTTCGATTTGAAAGCAGATACATTCTTAGGATTGATTGAAGAATTCGATTTGAAAATCATCTAAGAAAAATTGTATGTCGAAGATATTTTGAGAATAATTTTTATACTAGTTTCAATGACCGCTACGTCATCAGTAAGCTTTGTTAGCCAAAGTATATTAGTCTGAAAGCTTACTATGTTCTGTTTCTTGCGTTGATCAGTTGCCCATTTTGATGCATTTTGCGCTTGTAATTTTTTTGTGGTTTTTTGCACTAAAAAGTACTGAACAATAAGCTCTGTACAAAAACATAATATTATTATGAAATTTTGTTCCAAAAACACAAATAAAAAATTACTTTCGGTGAGCTCGCATGTAGCACTTGCAACTTCGTTCGTATCGCCAAAAAAGCCTTCAACGAAGCGTTCGTCAAGAAATGTGTGATATCAAAGAGATTACAAGAGCACTTGCATTAAAATGTAGAAGTTTTGTTCTGTTTTTTACTGTGATTCTTAACTGATCAACGCAAAAAATAGAACATAGTAGGCTTGTAGCCTAATATACTTCGGCTAACAAAGCTTACTGATGATATGACGTAGCGGTCATTGAAACTAGTATAAACATATTTCGTTTTAAGGAAAAAAAAAAGTGTGCAGAATGAATGATCGATATTCATACATATGTTTATGTTGAGTCATTTGATTAAAGAAATACGCTTAATTTCCCGTATTTTAAAATGTTCGGAGGAACACAAGTTTTGAAGCTTTCAAACTGGAAAAAAATAAACACAAAAAGTTTTCTACAAAGTTGATAACTCGAAATCTGTCTGACCCTCCCAGAAAATTTCAATTTGGTAATGATCGAAAATCTTAATTCATGAAGGTTTGGCACTTAAACTTTGATTTCTAAAAAAGATTGGGCCATAAGAAACTCCGTTTTGAGCAATTTTTCGCCTTAAAGGTTGAATTTAATTTTTTTTTTTTCAAAATGGGAGCTGATCCGATTTTAAGTGAAGTGTTTTCGGTTACTAGTGATGTCGATGAAGAGTTTCCAGGCGGTTCCTGGTGTGGTTATTTTTGGCAAACCTTTTCGGTAGCATACCTAAAAAATGTTATGTAGTTTGCTTAAGCTTAATGCAATAATTAGTCACAAAACTAAAGTAATACTACCTTCTTTTTATCTATGTATGCATTTTTACAATTTTAAAGGTTTAATATTTTATAGAATTAAAAAAATATGCCTAAAAATATTCCTCCGTGTTTTTTCTCCTACTTTAAGGATAAATGATTTTTTCTCATGGTCAGTAAGTTTTTGCAATTTTTCCTCTCCGGACAATCTGTGAAACTGGGAACGTGTTTTTGGCCCATTTTTTTAGATTGATCAATTTCTATGGCAATATTTTGTCTTTATTAGGCATTATCTAATTATTTAAATTTACGTAAGATAGTTTAAATCGTTTTTATTTTGTACGATTAAAAAAGTAATGACAGAAAGATGAAACTAATGAGTTGATGATCTATCAAGTTGTTGGCACATAAGTCTTATTTGTTTAAGTTTATTGCTCATTAAACATAGAAACTGTGAATGGGATCAACAAAGTTCTGATCGTGACATCTAGTTAGTTCACAAATTATGACCGTCTGAAAAAATGTTTTTCTCAATACCTCGAAAAATAATTTGTGCCCGAAATTCCTTCAAACGTCTGCTCAGCTTTAAGATTTCCGTAAAATCTGAGTTAAAAAAAATAGTTATTTTATCAAAAAATCTCATTTAAGGTTCGACCAATTTATGTTACTTAAAAGTTCTCAATAAAAACCGCAATTTTTCACCACAATAACTACTTTCGTCAAACAGTTTGCTTGGAGATTTTGATAGAATGCAATGTGAATCAAATCATTTTGTATAGAGAGACGCATGATTTTTTTTTGCGAATTAGACACCTAATTACTACAAAGCTTTAATCATTTTGCAGAGCAGCGGAAAAAGTTAAACAATTTTTTCTCTCTGATAATTAATAAAAAAAACTCACCTTGCTCTAATGAAACTGCCGCCCCTACGCTATGCCCTACGCCAGGCCCTGATTATGTGAGATATTTGGCAAAGAAATCGATGTGTTTTCATCTCTCCTTACAATAATACCATACAACGAATTTGGCATTGTGGTTGAAGTGTGTTATGACATTGAACATACTACACTGTATGTTGCAGCCTTTGTTTATATTTTTATTCCTTGTAATTTTGCATTGAAAACAAACACAAATCCAAATTGCCAAAAACAACTTATCGTGCGATAAAAAATGTATTTTGTTACTTGGTTTCATTTTCAATATCTGCTTTTGGGTTTCAAACTTGTACATTGGTACTCGTCCATCACTTATGCAACAATCAAAGTGGTTCCTGCAAACCAGTTAATACGAGTATAATAAAGCAAGATACTTAGCCTTAAATGCAAATTTTTGACTGACGGAACAAAAAGTGGGTCATTGAATAAAAATAAGTTTCTCTCTGAATAAACGTTACATACATAAATGTGTGTATTTACTTGGAACTTATAACAAGTATAAAACTACCCAAGTACTTAGCATTAAAATACTACTGTGCAGAAATCGCTTGTAGTGTGCTTTTTTGAAGAACATTTTTTTCTTTAAAACATCTTGTGTCTAGCTTAATGTTAGCATTGCTTCAAAATATTTTCCAAGTCTGCTTTAGAAGCGTTTATACAGCCAAAATAGATGTTAAGAACTAGCACAGCTCCGTTGTTATTTTCTTTAGCTATGAACTATACTTTAACGGAAAGATTACAGCTAAAGAAAAGCAGCAATGTTTGAAGAGCTGAGATGTAAAACCCGCCAAGTCCAAACAACTGAAAATGTGTGATATTGTTGGAGGGGACGGAAAAATTTTTTGTCTACAAGCCTACATACTCTAAATTGTAAAAAAAAATTTTCCCTTCACAAACTTTTGATACCTTGTAACCCGTGGTTCTATGCTCAAATCCCAGCAGAGCATGGAATTTTTTTATTTTCAATATGCCCAAATTTTATCCTATGTATTTGAATAAGTGCAGAAATTCAATATGAGAAAATTTTACCTATTTGAATTTGCATAAGTCAAGAAAAATTAATGCAAACTATAGTAAAATCCTATTCAAGTAAAACAGTACTGTTCGGTGATATCGATTTCAACAAACATGAATCATTTCAATTTTTAACTTATATTTTTTCATATTATATCTTTTTAACAATTTATAACCGTTCATCAATTGTAACGATTAATGTCAAAGTAACAACACTAATTTCGAAATTGTATTCGTAATCTAATTCTAATGTAATCTTTGCCTCTTTTCTTTGTCACTTGAAATGAATTTTAAAAAGTACCATTTCTTCGAAATGTAAATTTGTAATATAAGTCAGTTCAATAAAAACTACCGAAGAAAAAACAACTTTTAACCACACAAGTACCTACTAAAATTGTTTAGGTTTAACATATTTTTTTAAATATTTTTCAACATTTTTTTACATATTGACATTTTTATATTTTTCAACATTTTTTAGATTTTCATACTTTTTTTTAATATTTTCCATTATTTATTGAATTAATACAATTTTTTTGCATAAATTGCAATAGAAAATGAAAAATGTAAATATAATTGAATTTCTGCACTTGCATACGAATCTGGAAATGAAAGGAATGTTGTTCAATTTCATTTTGATTTCGCTATATCTAAACGACGATGCATTCAAACATAACGAACACATTTTGAGGAGGAATTGTGCAACGAAGTCGACTGTTCACGGCGAATTCTTAACTTGTACCATATTATTCAGAAACATGAGTCTGACGATACATCCAATACTTATCTTCATGTATGTACATATAAACTTTACTACCACGAGCAAAAATGCTCTGTTATTGTCCGCTCGTTCTCATTTTTACGGTCTTTTGAGAGATAGGTCGTTATGCTAGTTCTTGGTTATAAATCAGCTTTGAAAATTCAAAAATTTTGATAAAAAATACCAATATAGCACAATTTATTTTTCTGCAATTCATTAGCTGACTTTTGAAATCTTTTTTTGCTCAATTTGCGTACTCGAAATACGCCATTATATTGAGAGTTGTGCAAAATGTATCAGAATAATGAATAAAATCATATTTATACTTATTATCGCAATAGCCAATAAAAAAAACTGTAAAATGAACTTTGGTCAGGGGGCCACAAAGGCTCATTTATGGAAAAATTACTGCAAGAATCGATTGGAAAATATCAAAAATGCATTTAGAAAGAAGAAGATACTTCCCTTCTAAACGATAGGAAAAGCTCCAATATATATTTTGGAAAGAGGAGGATTTCTCAATAGGCCCGGTTCCGTTCCGGTCCATCCCATTTAAAAAAATGGGATGGATTTTAGGAGAATGGAAAGCAATACAAGTTTTTCCTTAAATGGGACTAGTAAAACTTTATTCATAAATGTAGCCAAAAAAAGCTCAAACAAAAAACGAAATCTGCACCGTAAGATTTTTTAGTTTTTTAAGTAATTTTCGACTTTTTTCATCGATAGAAAAACACAAACGAATAATTTTTTTTTTCGGATTAACGTGAAAATACATATGTTTATATTTGTATGTATTTAAGTATGTACGTGTAAATTATTTTATGTTTATCTATGTTTCTTATACATAGTATAGGTCGATATAAAATGAAGCAAAATAAAGTCAGCCAGACACCGACTCAAAAGTTAGAAGGCCCCTTAAAAACGAAATCTGCATCATTTTTTTTCGTTTCGAGAAAAACCAATGGATCACTTTTGATTCTCCTGAAGGTTCTTTTTGGCTAAAAGAAAACGTGTTTTTTGCTCGTAACTTTTATTTCTTCACAGAATGGATACCTGAACTCGCTTGAAAAATAAAGATCGCGTCCTTGCAAAAAAATTGACTTTAAAAAATTTTAGATTGTTTTTCTGTTATAGATATATTCAGTCCCAAAATTTTTTCACATTTTTATATTATTAAAAATTTTTTAACGTCAGATTTTTTCGAAGAACGCAATCTTTATTTTTCGAGTAAATTCGGGAATCCATATGGTTGAAAGTCGAAAAAATATGGAAAATATTAAAATAAGTTGAATGAGAATGGATGAGTCGGAAATACTTAAAAAAATATTGAACAGGGCCGAAAAAGAAGTTGAAAAGAATGTTAAAACAGTTGAAAAAGGCTAAAAAGTCGATAAGATATAAAATATGACGAAAAAAGTTGAATACGGATGAAAAAGTCGAGAAAAATTGAAAGGGGTTGAAAAAATTGAAAAAGGTTGAAACAGTAGAAAATGGTTTATAACATCCATAGTATATAAAAATTGTTGAAAAAAGTTGCAAGAGGTAGAAAACTCGAAAAAAAAACTTAAAACTGTTGAAAATTTCAAAAAGAAAATTGAAAGAAAATCTTAATTTAATATTCCGATGTTAGCGTGCTATAAAAGACAGTCTTACTGTACAACCAAAATTTAATAAATTGAAATGAAAATGAAATTAAATAAATTGAAATGAAATGAAATGAAACAGGTTGAAAAAGTCATGTTAAAAAATCTTGGTAAATTCATTTAAGTTGAAAGAGGTTAAAAAGTCGTAAGGAAAATGTTGAAAAAAGTTAAAATAGTCAAAAAATATTTAAGAAATCACAAATTTCACGTTTATAACTTTTTGTTAACATGGGAGGTACCACGCCTACTGATACAATCAAGGCATTTAATAGAAAAGCTTATGGTAGCCGATATCTCTATACCAAATTTTATTAAGATCACTCGTATCGTACACTTTGTAGAACATTCATCGTTTTTTGCTTATTTGGAAGGTACCATGCCCACTGATGCAATCTCGTCTCATACCACACTAAATATAACATTTATCTATTTTTTACTGAGCCTTCTGTTCAGTACGGTTAGTGTGAAAAAAACACAAAAAAAATTACAGCGGAAAATGCATAAAAAGAAACAAATCATTTCTTTTGGCAAAACAGCAGCTTATACTAGTTTCGATGACCGCTACGTCATCATCATCAGTAAGCTTTGTTCGCCGAAATTTAATAGTCTAACTAGCATACTACATCTTACTTCTTGCGTTGACCATTTAAGAATCATCGCAACAAATATAAACATAGTGCGCCAAAAACTACATTTCCCCCTTCATATGCAAATTGTTCTTGTAATCGTTTTGATATCACACATTTCTTGACTAGCGCTCCGTTGAAGGCTTATTTGGCGATACGAACGAAGGTGCAAGTGCTAATATGTAAAATCGGCAAGCTCACCGAAGGTAATTTTTTTGTTTGTGTTTATAGAACAGAACATAATATTTTAATAATTATTTAATTTTATGATAACATTTATCATTTTTTGCATGTATTGGAGGTGCCACGCTACGCTGTCAAAATCCATTTAATTTCAAAGCTTACAGTAGTAGTACCAAATTTAAAAAATATTACCCCAATTTAAATATAGCATTTAAAGGTTTTTGATTGTATGGAAGGTGACACGCTCACAGGTGCGATTGCGCCCATTTTTGATTATAAGATACCTTATAGTCAGTATATCTACCATATTAAATTTCATTACGATTGCGTTGTTAGATCTCTAATTTTAACGTTTATAAATATGTTGGGCTGTGCCACGCCTTTTAACGAGTTTTGCCAGTATAGTGACATAGCTTGTTATGATGACTGTTTCAGCGGAGTTATCTTTAAGATTTTTATGAAAATCGTAGGTGTCACTTTCGAGTAATATTGAATCCAAATGTTCAACTATTGAAAAAATGCCACTCCCGCTTTTCCAATCCCGCCCACTTTTGGAACAATATAAGATAATTATAATCTGCATCTGTTTACCAAATTTCATAACAATATCTTGATTTGTTTGCGAGATATCACGTTATAAAAATTAAAGCTTAGGTTTGTTTCAGGTAGAGTCTTTAGAGCCTTAAAACCTAGCTCGATCTTAATTTTGTTCACATATGTATGCACCATATCATGACTTGATATTCTGTAATAATATTTTCCTAGAAACATCAGTTTGGGAGTAATATCGATTAAGCAGTTTCCTTTCTATTTCGTAAAGTGAAAAAAATATGTATGTAACAATAGAGTGGTTCTTAGGAAGAAAAAATTGGGGAAGCCCCCTCAATCGGTTTAAAATAGGATAACAAAAATTTAAAAATGAATTCAAAATTTTTATACCTAACCCCTACCATATTTCAAAATGAAATTTTTTTTGCGAAAATCTAATGGGACGCCCCCTCAATCGGTTCGAAATATGATAAAAAAAATTTAAAAATTAATTTAAAATTTTTATCTTCAACCCCTTCGGACCCTATTTCAAAGTGAAATTTGACCTAAGCCGCTATTTTTTTAAACTATTTTTTCTTGAGTGGCTTTAAATTTTAAGAACATTAACATATTATGATAGCCCAATTAATTGATTTTAATTCCATATGACGTCAATATATTTAAAATCTGTTCAAGAGTTTCAGCTTAGAATGAGTTTTAGCAAAGTCATATCCGAAACTTCACATGAATATATCTCGAAAACTAGATCCGAACAATACTTTTTTTTAATATATTCTTTCTTAAAATTAAAAGGGTCTGTAGGGGTTAAAGATAAAAATTTTAAATTCATTTCTTAAATTGTTTTACCCTATTTCGAACAAATTAAGAGGGCTCCTATTTGATTTTCATATGTATGTATAACTATCTGGATGAATAATTCTTCTTTTCTTTATTGCAGAAAACTACAAACGAACAAATGGAATTGATAAAAATTGATGCGGAATGCGAAACATCGCAAATAGCAAATTGGTATAGTGGCAAAAATATTTTTATAACTGGCGCCACAGGTTTTATGGGCAAAGTATTGGTAGAAAAACTTTTACGTAGCTGCTCCGGTGTCAAGTCCATTTACTTGCTAATAAGGTCGAAAAAAGGCGTGGATCCACTGGTTAGAAAAGAGCGGTACTTCAAATGTGTGGCAAGTAGAAAAAGCTTTTCGTATACCAAATTAATCAATTAACAACAAAACTAAGCATGCAAATTTTAAATACAGCCTTTTTTTTTTTTTTAAGAAACAGTCTTTTTTTTTATATTTTGCATGTAATTTATTTTCACAGAATTTATTTAAAATAATTAGAGGAACTATCTTGATCGTTTTTCAAAAAGAATAAATAAAAGAAAAAACAGCAACATAGTACGAGAATATCAAAAATGTTTGAATGTACATTAAAACCTCGATATAACGGATTGATTGGGGGAGGGGTGTCCGTTAAAGCCGAAATTCCATTATATAAAAATAGGTTTAAAATTTAAATTTATTTACTGGATGCGTTCATTCGCTTCGAGTAAAAAAGTTAATCTGTTAAGAGTAGCGTGAATCCTCGGCCAGCATGACAAACACCAGTGTGCTGCGTCAAAACCTACGCATTATTATGTCAGGAAATCCCTTAACATACTATCGCTCCGGCTAGGTGCAGTCTACGAGCAGAGAGAGCAAGTTCTAGTGCTAGACGTATGACGTGATTATCATGGCAGCTAAAAATTGTTTACATACGGCGGCACTTCAATTTAAGCTTGTATAATATTAACAGGACGATTTTAATGTTTGTACATTTGGCCGGATTTCTTGTCCGTTAAATAGAGGTCTGTTATGCCGAGGTTTTACTGCAGTTGGAACAAAAATTGAATTTTCTAAGTACAGACAATAAAAAAAACATCTTAAATTGAATGTATTTGAACAATAGATTGAAGAATAATATAGAAAATAAAAATTGTCAAAATAAACTTTAAGGTTTACAATTTAACTTGCACAACAAAGAACAGCTGATAGTTTGACACTTTTCACGAGTTTACACGACCAGATATTTTTCGGCAAAACGCGGCACAACAAAAGAGTTCATCAAATTTGCGTTAAAATCTAAACATTTTTCGGAAAAACTTGATAACCTTTTTTTTTTTGGGTTCTCACTTTCACATTCAGATATACTACATATGGTATTTCAACAATGAGATTTATTTCAGTAAGTCAAAATACATACTTACTAAAAAAAGGTCCTCACTTTCACATTACGAAAACCGTAGCCAAATGAGATATATTTCATGAAATGAAAATGCGGACCGCGGGTCATATGTGCATTTCCACCAAAAATATAATTTCAGCCGGCCAGGTTTTTTTTTTAATTTTTTTTTTGTTTTTTGAGCACACTCTTTAACCATGGTTTTTCTTGAAGCTAAGACTATATTTAACTGATATTCAAGGTGGAACAATTAAAATTCAAGGACCTATTTCTTTATGTAACTTATATGTAACTATCTGCTGGTCCGAGGGTAGAACAGGCCACTCAACTATCCTTAATAGCTTGCGGTCTGTACCCTCTAATTTGGACTATATTGTTCCAGTAATCTTATTCAATAAGGATTACGTAACTCACATTCCATCTAAGGATGACTGGAAGGGAGGAATCCCGGCGAGAAGGGGCCATATTAATTTTTACACAGATGGTTCCAAGCTAAATAACCAGGTGGGTTATGGTATTTACTCTAAGGAACTGAAAATTAGTATCGCTGCGAGGTTACCAGACCACTGTAGCGTTTTTCAGGCAGAGGTTATAGCGATAGAAGAAGTAGCATCCTGGCTGAGGATGAATGTCGTATCCAGAAAGAATATAACCATTTATTCAGATAGTCAGGCTGCTATAAAATCTCTAGAATCAGTCTTCCTCAATTCACTAGTGGCCCAACAATGTCGCTCATCTCTAAATGAGATGGCCCAGCATTTTAATATTCACCTCATCTGGGTGCCAGGGCATAGGAACATTGATGGCAACTGCAAAGCTGATGAACTTGCTAGGCAAGGGACTACTGCACAAATTCCTCAAGATAAGGAAGGTGTTGGCATACCACTTGCTACCTGCAAGTTATTGCTTAAAGAAGAAATGGTAAAAAATGCTAACAAAAGGTGAACTCAAGGGTCAACTTGTAATATATCTAGGCAGATTTGGCCGAAATGGGATGCTAAGCGTTCGTCAGAACTGATTTCTCGCACTAGACATAGTGTCTCGACAGTTGCTGCAGTCATAACTGGACATTGCCTCATTGGCAGACATGCGGAGAGATTGGGTGTTAGGTCTTTTGACTTTTGCAGAAGTTGTGGAGATGTGGAGGAGGAAGAAAACATAAAACATTTTCTCTGCTCCTGCCCCGCACTTGCTAGGAAACGCCACAAAACACTCGGTTCGTTTCTATTTGATGACCTGGATGACCTGAAGAATGTTGGTATAGGTCAGCTATCAAGTTTTATTAAGAGGTCTGGTTGGTTCAACGAGAGGGTATAGTGAGACACCCTGTGGTATCACAATGGATCATTTTTGGTCTAAGTGAGTCAGTTCGCAACTGACTGCCACTCCTACCTAACCTAACCTATATGTAACTTTCCATGTTTTTTTTTACCTTGAATGCAATTTTAACTATGTCTTGATTTGAATTTTATGTAATATATTTAATATCTACATATCGTCGCTCTCGGGTAGAAATCCCCTAACTCATTTTTTTTGAAATTTACTTTTTTGTCGATCCTAAAAGATAACCCTCAAATACACGCTCACTCAAAATTTTGACGTGATATTTCAAAACATAGCGGATTTACACCCAATTGAAAAAAGGCTCTAATATGATATTTTGAAGCTTTTATGCAGTTTTTTCGTCCTCCTGTAAGATTGCAAAAACATGAGGAAGGGGCTTTCTACCCGAAAACGACGATATACATAGTAATCTAGAACCAAATTTATTGTATTCAACCGAATCAACCAAATAATGTTTGTATGATTATGTTTGCAGAGCAATCTGCGTATCTACAGACTAGCATTTCATAAATTGTAAACAATCATATGAACAAAAATGCAACTAAGCATTTTATTTTCTAAACATTTTATTCCATTCTATTTTATTCTTATTTAACGTTAGCATCATATATGAAATCCATGAAATAAAGAATCTTTTGATTAAGTCTTAAAAAAGTGTTTTACTCGCGCGGGACGTTAAATCAAAAACGCGGATCACGTTAGTTTACACGTAAAAAAAAACAATGGTTGCCACTTGAGAATTTTTTTTTTGTACCAAATTCACTCAAAAAAATGTACCAAATGGGGAAAAAATGTAGCAACATTTTTTAATGAACATTCACAGCTCACAGGTATAAATTTAAAAGCAAATTTACACATAAGCTTATTTTTTGTATGTGCATTTTGAAAATATACAGCTGTATCCATATGTGCTTAGTACTTAGACCTATTAGTCCAAAAAATCGATATTCACTGTTTTGGTGATTATGATAGAAAAAAGTACGCCTTTTCAGCGAAACGAACCGCATATCCAGCTTTATAATTTATTTTACAAATGAACTTTTTGAAGCAGTTACTGAATCTGAACAGCATACACTTAATAAATTCGGCAGAACATCACCAAGGTAAGCTCAGCTTGACAAACTGTATTTTCAAAAGTTGCATCTTTTTCGCTCATCAATGCATCAATTTTCAATTGGTACCTTTTTTTCAATATTTTGGGCAAGCAAAACGTTTTGTGCATGCCTCTTCAAATGAGACATGTGGATGATTAAAAATTTGCGCAAACAATGAAAAAAGCTATTTTTTTTCATTTTCTAGCCATGGAAATTGAGGCAGCCATTCCGAATGAAACTTTCTTTTTGATTGCGAAGGAGCATCAACACTGAGAAAATCAATATGTGACTAGACAACACCTCTATCCTTGACCTCGCCAAAAATTAAATACCCCACACCGCGTTAACAGCAAAAGTGTGCGTAGATCCTAATATTTTATTAAAAGTGGTTTGACTTGAGGTGTTAGGCCAAAGTAAAAATTTTTAGAACATAGTTTTTGTATTATAGGCTTAAAAGATGCCTTAGTACCTTGAACATGACATACTAAAAGGGTTGTGACGAACAAAATACCTAAGGACTCGTACTTTAAAATTTGGCGGCCCGCTTCCAGATCGTACTGGTCCGTAGGTACGGTTTTTTCGAAATAACTTTTTTCAAGTTGACCAAACACATAGCGCGGGCAATTTTCGACCGACTGAATTATAGTTTTGACTGAAACAAAACAAAAACTCGAAAACGCAACACTGAGATACATATTTAAAGCAATAAAACCAAACTTCACACAAATACAAGATGACGGTGAGCTTTAACCAAGTTTGAATGCAAGTGTGAGTTACAACAAAAACTTGAATTGTTTGGGAGTTGATATGCAAATATGCAACATCAAAAGAAAAAAAAGCTCTCCAGAGGTTTTTTTAAGTCTTTATTGACTGTTTTTAATGACAAGTTGTGCATGGGAAAAAATTCTAATTTTCTAATAACCAACATTTTTAAACTTTCCATAGAAATATTTTTTTGATGAGCAAAAAAAAAAGGTCCTCGTCGAAGAAAAACACTCAATATTTGAAATATACTTCAACATTTCCCATTCCGAAATGCAAACTTCAAAAGTAGTGAAAAGTATGACATTTCAACTGAAAGTACGAGTGGAACATTTCAGGTGAAAAGTATTAAAGTATTTTTACCTTGCAAATCCAGTACATTTTCTACTATAGTATAGTATGTCATCTGGTAACCCTAATTACATTGTATCAAAGTACATCGATAGATTGTGCCGTTCGCAGATTTGATCTAGAAAGCTGAAATTTTAGGAGGATTTTCTTTAAACCCGATTTTATAATATAAACATGTAGGACTGCAAATTTAAAAAAAAAAAAACACTTCTGGTGTATTTTGTCCGCATTTTCCGCCACATGAAAAATGTGGGCGTGGTTTAACAATAGTGGGTGGCATCTCCCATACAACTAAAATACCTAAAATGCCATATCTTGACACCTAAGGTAGATTTTTTCCACGTTTTAGTAAATCGGTTTTTCCGTAAAATTTCAACGAAAATGGACATATACTCTGTCCGCGCCGTTTACGTGGTCATGTACACTTGCGATGTTACATGTGAGTTTCCGACACGAACAAGATTTTCAAACTTAATAATGACTTAATGTAATTTTTCTATGAAACCTTAAGAACTTTTATTTTTCATACCTTTCATTGATAAAATGTACCAAATCAGAATATAATGTACCAGTGTACCAAATGAAAATAAATGCACCAGTTTTGGTACAAATGTACCAACTGTGGTAACCGTGCTAAGAACTGTAATTGCTTTTTTTTTTTAATTATGTTATTTATGTAAGTCCAAATGAACAACAAAGATAGACCGAGTCCTTAAATAAAAATTTCAAACGGCTGCTGAGAGTGTGTCATTATCAGTCACTCACTTGTTTTGCCTTACATAATACGGGGGTCTTTAATTTTTGTTGAGGCCAAGGATTACAAACTTACTAGGCCTTCCTTTGGTATAGTAAATTTTTCCTTGGTTGAAAGCACAAATTTATTTACAACCTTTACCTAATTCGAGCAAATAATTTCCTTATTCTTTTATTTATTTTGATTTCGATTTTTATAGTTCTCAATTTATTTATGAGATTTGTAAAGTGAAATCCTTCTGATCCTGAAATTGGATGAATAACGACGGATGTCAACTCAGGGTGATTTGGGTTTCCAAGTTCAAATCTTCCGTCAGATTTTGGCTTACTCGTCAGCGCTTTGAGGTAACGGAAATTAATCTGATATTGACTTTTTTCAGGAAATTTGACTTATGTGCTCCATAGGTGGTTAAGGAATTTCGCTGCAGGAAGAGTGTAAATAGAAAAAATGTTCGTATTTTTGTGAGAAACAGCAATAGATTTGAGCTGGGCAACCCAAACTACCCTAAGTTGACATCCGTCGGTATTCATCCAATTTCAGGATCAGAAGGACTTCATTTTACAAATTTATTTCTTCCCATTAGTATGTTTTCCTCAAATAAAGCAGCAACGCTTACCTATACTAAGTAAATCAATAGATTTATATTTAAGAAAGCATGGCTTTGTTTCATATTAAGAAATAGTTTTTGGGAACTATTCGGAACATGGTACACATCATCGATGACCTTGACCTTGAAATACGTTGTTCTTGGGAATAATTTGAGCAAGTCTATACACGCATATAAGCGCGCTCAGACCTTCGTCATATTATTTTTAAGAAAAATGTCCTTATTTTAATGATAAGATACCAATATGGCAAACATACTATATATGGGGCATTCCATGCTAAATCACCGAGTTTTTAACCCGACCCTCTTCGATTTCGCTAATTTTTTGATATGTTTTAGTGCGTATTAAAAGCAACAAGCACACCAATTTCCAGTCTTGTATTCAAAACCGTTATTGAGTAATCGGTCTTCTAAATTTTAAGGCAAAACATTTTCAATAACCGATAGACTAGTAATAAATATTGATATCAATTAAAAGTAGGGTATAGTTTTTTTTGTATTTGAATGTAGTTTCTGAAAAAAATTATTCAAAGCTATAATCAGTTAGTTATTAACGCTTAAAAATTAAAATCGACATTTTCGAAAAAGAAAAAGAAAGATTTTTGGATTTAAAAGGAGCAATTGAAATTTAGTGACGTTTAAAAATGAGCAAAAAAATCTCTTTTTTCGGACTTTGATCACTTGTAACTCCATCAAATCTTATTCGATTCTCATTATCTTCAAACTATTACTAAGAAAAAATAATACCTTTTGAATGGTGTGCAACTGATTTTGATGGACTTTGATGGACTTTGATGGAAATATGGCCAAATAAATGATAAAAGTGCAAAAAACGGGTTTATGGGGAATAACTCGAAAACGATTCTTAAGAGAAAAAAATGTTTGGCATTTTTGGAATTTACGACTCAAAATACATAAAAAAGTATGAGAGGAACCAGATATTTTTTCTTTAAACTAGTGATATAGATAATTCAATCATAAAAAACAAATATAAGACTTTCAAAATTCGAAAAAAAATTAAAAAAATTGTCAGCACATCTTGAACTACAGCTTGAAAGTTGCGTAATATAGGTGTCGCACTTTTCGAAAATGTCGATTTTAATCTTTATACGTTAATAACTAACTGGTTATTACTTCTGTAATGTTCTTAGTGAGGCTATGCAAGACACTGGCTTTATTTAATTCAATTGTCTTCTTATACATTGATAACTTTAACTTAAAATATGAACACATGATGTTTACATTAGTTACTTAGAATACGAGTATGTTATACAGTTATAATAATATGTATCTAATATTATTAAACGAGCTAAAATTGTATATTTATATATTTATATATTTATATATTTATATATTTATATATTTATATATTTATATATTTACTAGCATTACCCTGTGCGCATCGCTGCACTCAACCTAAGCAGTGCCTCTTAATATAAAAACCACGTGGTGTAAATTCCATGAGAATCGATTAAGCGGTCTTCGAGAAAATGATATTTAAAAATATTTTTGTTTGAGGGCCACCCCTACATATGCACCCTAAATAAAAGTTTTGTAGCCTAAGCTATGCTTCTTAATATAAGAGCTACGTGGTGCAAGTTTGGAGTGAATCGACTAACCTGTCTTCGTGAAAATGATACTTAAAAATATTTTTGTATGAGGGTCACCCTAAGTATGCACCCTAAATAAAAATTTTTTAAGCTTATCTGTGCCTCTTAATATAAAAGCCATTTGGTGTAAGTTCTAAGAGAATCGATTAAGCAGTCTTCAAGAAATATTTTTGTCTGAGGGCCACCCTAAATAAAATTTTTACGACTTTATCTGTGCCTCTTAATATAAAAGCCATATGGCGTCAATTCCATGAGAATCGACTTAGCGGTCTTCGAGAAAATGATATTTCAATTTATTTTTGTATGAGGGCCACCCTACATATGCACCCTAAATAAAACTTTTTAATTTTGTCTGTGCCTTTTAATATAAAAGCCATGTGGTGTAACTTCCAAGAGAATCGATTAAGCAGTCTTTGAGGAAATGATATTTAAAAAATGTTTTTGTCTGAGGTCCACTCTAAATAAAAGTTTTGTATTCTTAACTATGCCTCTTAACATAAGAGCTACGTGGTGTGAATTTGGTTTGAATCGACTAACCTGTCTTCGCGGAAATGATATTTAAAAATATATTTGTATGAGGGCCACCCTAAGTATGCACCCTAAATAAAATTTTTATATTCTTATCTGTGCTCCTTAATATAAAAGCCATACTGTGTAAGTTTCATGAGAATCGATTGACCTGTCTTTGAGAAATCGCTATTTTTAAAATATTTGTGTATGAGGGCCACCCTAAATAAAAGTTTCATCGTATTAGCTATGCGTCTTAAAATAAGAGACAGGTGGTGTGAACTCCATGTGAACTGATTAAGTGGTCTTTGTAAAATGCTATTTTAAAAATAATTGCGTGTGAGGGCCACCCTAAATTAAAGTTTTATAGCCACCACGCCCCTGGTGTCTAGTCCCGTTTATATTTTGTGAAGTGCTTAACATAGGCTATGTTCATCCTGACACCGAATTTTAAGACTCTTGCTATCATATGAACCAAGATATAGCGAGTTAAAGGTTTTAATTGCATGTAAAGTGCCACGCCCCTTGCTTTTATCAAAAAAAAAATATAGCCCATGTTACTCAGGTGTAGCTTTCTATTAGTAGAAAAATTTTTGGAATCGGTTAGATAGTTCCAGAGATTACCCGGAACATACAAACAAACAAACCTTACCTCTTTATATAATACATAGTATAGATATATTTATATATTTATATATTTATATATTTATATATTTATATATTTATATATTTATATATTTATATATTTATATATTTATATATTTATATATTTATATATTTATATATTTATATATTTATATATTTATATATTTATATATTTATATATTTATATATTTATATATTTATATATTTATATATTTATATATTTATATATTTATATATTTATATATTTATATATTTATATATTTATATATTTATATATTTATATATTTATATATTTATATATTTATATATTTATATATTTATATATTTATATATTTATATATTTATATATTTATATATTTATATATTTATATATTTATATATTTATATATTTATATATTTATATATTTATATATTTATATATTTATATATTTATATATTTATATATTTATATATTTATATATTTATATATTTATATATTTATATATTTATATATTTATATATTTATATATTTATATATTTATATATTTATATATTTATATATTTATATTATATATTTATATATTTATATATTTATATATTTATATATTTATATATTTATATATTTATATATTTATATATTTATATATTTATATATTTATATATTTATATATTTATATATTTATATATTTTATATATTTATATATTTATATATTTATATATTTATATATTTATATATTTATATATTTATATATTTATATATTATATATTATATTTATATATTTATATATTTATATATTTATATATTTATATATTTATATATTTATATATTTATATATTTATATATTTATATATTTATATATTTATATATTTATATATTTATATATTTATATATTTATATATTTATATATTTATATATTTATATATTTATATATTTATATATTTATATATTTATATATTTATATATTTATATATTTATATATTTATATATTTATATATTTATATATTTATATATTTATATATTTATATATTTATATATTTATATATTTATATATTTATATATTTATATATTTATATATTTATATATTTATATATTTATATATTTATATATTTATATATTTATATATTTATATATTTATATATTTATATATTTATATATTTATATATTTATATATTTATATATTTATATATTTATATATTTATATATTTATATATTTATATATTTATATATTTATATATTTATATATTTATATATTTATATATTTATATATTTATATATTTATATATTTATATATTTATATATTTATATATTTATATATTTATATATTTATATATTTATATATTTATATATTTATATATTTATATATTTATATATTTATATATTTATATATTTATATATTTATATATTTATATATTTATATATTTATATATTTATATATTTATATATTTATATATTTATATATTTATATATTTATATATTTATATATTTATATATTTATATATTTATATATTTATATATTTATATATTTATATATTTATATATTTATATATTTATATATTTATATATTTATATATTTATATATTTATATATTTATATATTTATATATTTATATATTTATATATTTATATATGGCTGAACTTTATTTCGAAAACGGCTGCAGCGATTTTGATAAAACTTCGGAATTTCGTTCATATGTGAACAAAATTAAGATTGGACTAGGTTTAAAATTTTTCAAGTTTCTAACAGGGGCGTGGCACAACCCTAAATTTTAATTTTTATTTCGTGATAACTCGCAAACTATTCAAGGTATTGCAACGAAGTTTGGTAGACGGATGCATATCATAAATATCTTAAATGCTATCAAAAGTGGGCGGAATCGGAACAGTGGGAGTGGCATATTTAAATAATTGAATACTTTGATTCGATATTACTCGAAAACAGCACCTAGGATTTTCATAAAAATTTTTGAGTTAATTCCGCTGAATGAGGTCATTATAAAAAGCTATGCCACTATACTGGCAAAACTCTTTGAAAGGCGTGGCACAGCCCACAATATTTATAAACGTTATAATAAGAGAACTAACAACGCAATCGTTATGTAATTCGACATGTCAAATATACTGGCTATTGGGTATCTTGTAACCAAAAGTGGGCGAAACGGCACCTGTGGGCGTGGCACCTTCCATACAAGCGAAAACAGTTAAAAGCTACATTTATTGTTCTATGAGAGTAATATTTTTTAAATTTCGTATAGAGATGTCGGTTACTATAAGCTTTGAAACTAAATGGATTTCGATGGGATTGCATTTGTGGGCGTGGCACCTCCCCTACATGCAAAAAATGTTAAGTGTTGTATTTAGTGTGCTATGGGCGTATTTTTTTTAAAATTGGTGTAGAGATGTCGGTTACCATAAGCTTTGAAACTAAATGGATTTCGACGGGATTGCATTTGTGGGCGTGGCACCTCCCATTCAAGCAAAAAATGTTTAAGGCTACATTTAGTGTGCTCTTGGAGTCAAATTTTTTAAATTTGGTGTGGAGGTGTCGGTTACGATAAGCTTTGAAATTAAATGAAAATCGACGAGATTGCATCAGTGGGTGTGGCACCTCCCATATAAGCAAAACACTTTAAATGTTATATTTAGTGTGCTATCGGAGTAATATTCTTTAAATTTGGTGTAGAGGTGTCGGTTACTATAAGCTTTGAAATTATATGAATTTTGATGGGATTTCATTAGTGGGCGTGGCACCTTCCATACAAAATTATAACGTTGATGCCATATTTAGCAAACTGAAGGAGTGATCCTAATAAAATTTGGTCTGAATATATTCAGCCTCATTCAACGAGTTTTTCAACGTCTTTCAACTGCTTCATTATTTTTCAACCTCTTTCAACTTTTCTCAACGATTTTCTACATTTTTCAAACATTTTCAACGCTTTCAATATTTGATTGACTTTTTCAACCTCATTCAACTTTTTTCGAGTTTTTCAACTTCTTTCAACTGTTTCAACATTTTTCAACCTCTTTCAACTTTTCTCAACATTTCCCAAATTTGTCTGACTTTTTCAACCTCTTTCAACTTTTCTCAACATTTTCCATATTTTTTCGAGTTTTTCAACCTCTTTCAACTGTTTCAACATTTTTCAACTTCTTTCAACTTTTCTCAACATTTTCCATATTTTTTCGAATTTTTCAACCTTCTTCAACTTTCATCGAGTTATTCAACCTTTTTCAGCTGTTTCAACATTTTTCAACTTCTTTCAATTTTTCTCAACATTTTCCATATTTTTTCGAATTTTTCAACCTTATTCAACTTTTTTCGAGTTATTCAACCTATTTCAACTGTTTCAACATTTTTCAACCTTTTCAACTTTTTTCAACACGTTCCATATTTTTGGACTTTTTCAACCACATTTAAGTTTTTTTGGCTTTTCAACCTCATTCATCTTTTTCCGAGACTTTCAACTTTTTTCGAGCTTTTCAATCTCTTTCAACGTTTTCAACATTTTAATATACTATCGAGTTTATCAAACTTTTTCACCTGATTCAACCTCTCTCAATGTTATTCAACATTTTTCATATTTTCGGCTTTTCAACCATATTCAATATTTTTTAAATATTTCCGACATCTCATTACCTGAAAACGAAAAACCGAACTTTGGTCGGTCTCCTGGTACTGAAATACTTATAACTGCATGAACTCAACCCTAATAACTACGTGGTATTAACCCTTCATACACCACAACTTCAAATAATTTTTTTAAATTTTTTTTCAGAAACTACATTCAAATACAAAAAAAAATGATACCCTACTTTTAATTGATATCAATATTTATTACTAGTCTATCGTTAATTGAAAATTTTTTTGCCTTAAAGTTTAAAAAACCGATTACTCAATAATGGTTTGAGTACAAGACTGGAAATTGGTGTCAAAAAATTAACGATATCAAAGAGGGTCGGGCCAAAACCTCGGTGATTAGGCATGGAATGCCCCATATGCACTTTATTTGAGCAAAATATACTGTTTACGTTTGACAGCCATACTGAAGAATATTCCTCCAGCTGGTATAACGACACAGTCCAAATAAGTACAGATATTCACATCTTTTATGCTGAATTCGCCTATAAAGAAACTATTGCTGGCACAAGTTGGACGGACAAACATTATTTTTTTATTAATGTTGGTTATCAGACTCTTCCGAAATCAGAGATCGGAGAGTTTTTTGCGTGTGCCACGGCTTTTTAGCGAAGAGGCATATGTCAACGATGTAAGCGAGGTCTTTCTGACGCTTGCTGAAAGTCCATTGAATATTACGTATAGTATAGTCTAAGCTCTAGAACACTATCAAAAACAAAATTTTATATCCTTGGCTCTCATTGAGTAAGACTCAACATTTGAAACCTTCTTACTTAGCCCGGATGAGATTTATGACCATGGTTGCTGTATCTGGTTTCTTCAATTGGGGTAGATTCTTTCAAAACCGGCAATTAAATGCAAGGAAGTCCGCCACTCATTTGAGTAAGTTCCTGATCAATACACAATTTGTTCGCGCGAAAACATGTTTGTCGTTTTCAGATAAGTGACAACAGTTTCTAGCTGATTTTGGTAAGGAGAATTTTCGTCATGGTCTTGGATGACATATATATTGTAGATTTAGCATAGTGACAAGTCACATTCATTAGAAATTTTCATCAAGATTTCTTGGAACTTATATTAAGGTGTGCGTTCTTCTTAAATTTGAATAAGTTGAGCAATAAGTTCCGCAATAGGCATCTGCTGATTTGTTGTTTGTAAGAGATATTGTGGCCTTTTTGATTTCTGTTAATCAGTGCTGAGGAGGAAATGACGTATGGGTGGATGGTTAATAGTCTCCGAAAATTTTTTTTTTTTTGCAATGGATTAGCTGGTGTGTAGGGTAAAAAAAATATTTTTTGGGCCATCGCAACACACCATAGCTGGTATTTTATGAACAAAGTTGCAGTCTAACAAGTCGTTAGCAGTCATTGTATCTAAATCACGAGTACAGATACCAGTCCATAAAATAATGAAATGTGTGAAATAGCAAAATACGTTGTACGCTGTACAACGGTTGTAGTGTGGCAATAGATAAATCTAATTACTAGCAAAATAAGTGCTTACAACGGCATCTAACGGTGGTACTTAATGCTTTTTCGGCTTTTGCTTTAACGTTGTGACCTAAAATTAAAAGAATAAGGTGCACATTTGAATTTACTTGATGACATTCACTTTTTGAGGGCAAACTAATAAATATTCTTTTTTTCGTTTTCATGTTCACCCATCATTCATCAAATGCCTTTTTCTTACTTTATTGTAGATTTTCAACAAAATCTTGGTGCAAAATCCTGAGATAATAAATAAAATTAAAGTTGTAAAAGGTGATGTACTAGACGATGACCTTGGCTTAAGCTGCAATGACACGAATGAGTTGGCCTCAAATGTTGATGTCATATTTCACTGTGCTGCAAACGTCCGTTTTGACCAACCGTTACGGCCAATGGTGCAAATGAACGTGACTGGTACATTAAAGCTGCTCAAACTTGCTGAGAAAATGCCAAATTTAAAAGTGTTTGTGCACGTTTCCACATCATATTGCCAATGCAATGAGAGCGTATTAGAGGAACGTGCCTATTTAGCGCCGCAAGATCCCTTCAAAGTTATGGATATGCTTGAAACAATGGATGACAATGCTTTAGCTGAAATAACGTCTAAGTAGACAGCAATGCCTTACATACTCGTACAAAAAGGTTTATTACTACAAACATTCTTCCTTTTTTTAAGATTATTAAATGGATTACCAAATACGTACGCATACAGTAAAGCACTTTCTGAAGATTTGATAACGAGATATGGAAACAAACTACCAATTATTATAACCAGACCTTCCATTGGTAAGTCACTAGAAGTTGTTAAATTAAATCAGAGGTTCCAGGCAGTCAAATATGAGAATGAATCAAATATTTTCACTAAAAACTTTTACAATAAATGCAATATTATCTTAATGTCATGGCGCTTAGACCATACCCAAGAAACACTGTGGTCAATGAGCGATCAAAAGTTTTACTTCTTGGTTACGCTTCTTGGCGTTAGAAAGTAAGTATGCGAAATTATAGTAAAGAAGTATATAGTCGAACCTCAATTAATTGTCCGGTATAGCAAAAACATATTTTGTTGGCATTTCTTGTGAACGTGTAAGCAACCCGAAAATTAAAATGTAGGTAAAACGAAATAGGGGAAACCCGGAATCGCATACTCTTTTTCTGGTATTCAGCTGCATTTGAAATTTGAGCAGTGCGGATTATTAGTGTTATGCGGATGTTGTCTTTTTAAGTAAAATCGGTTAAGGGATAAAAAAATTTTACGTTTTCCAAATCACTCTGATGAACCTGAGACAGAAATGAGCTCTCAGGAACCTGATGAAGATAACTTAATTGTTTTAAAAACATCATTGCAAGAAGCTATAAATGCTTACACTACCTTGCTATGCTTTTTAGAAAACTTTGGCTGTTTTGACATTACAGAACAAGATAAAATTCAAGTTCACAAAAAAAAGCTTGTAACAGTAAATATGAAAGTAAAAAAAAAAGAAACTAGCAACATTACACGATTTGTTATAAGCAACTACATACTATGTACATGTAATTAGAATATTATTTTGTTTTTTCTTGTACATATGTGTCTATATTCATTCAATAAAACAAAAATTCATAAAAAAATCCATACAAAATTTTGCCTCAATTAACCGGAAAAATCGATTATCCGGAATGTTTCCGATCCCGACCATCCCGGATAATCAAGGTTCGTCTGTATATACATATGTATATCCAAAGACTTGGAATGAAAATTGTGTTGGCATTTCATTTCGTCTTGAAATCTTATAGCGTTATCTTTTCTACATAAAAGTGTGTTTGTTAATGTGCATATGTGCAAATCCGCCAAATTTGGCCTTTTAGCTGGCCTTTTTTTTCTTTTTTTTTTTTTTTGGAGTACATCGTTCAGCCATAGTTTTTATTGAAGCTAAGGCTATCTTGAACTCATAATAAAGGTTGTTCAATTGAAATTCAGATAGCTATTTTTCTTATTTAACTTTATATGTAACATTTCATGTTGTCTTAACTTCAAGAAAAACCATGTTTGAAGAGTCTGCTCCAAAAAAAAAAATATTAAAAAAAAAAATCGAAATTGTCATCTTACCTCGACCATGGCTTCGATTTTTTTTTTATTTTATTTTTTTTTTTTGAGCAGACTCTTCAAACATGGTTTTTCTTGCAGTTAAGACTATCTTTAATTAATATTCAAGGAGGAACAATTTAAATTCAAAGGGAGACATTAGACCGTACCACCTTACAGGCAAAAAAAAAATAAAGTTCACCGTACACCATCAAATCTGAAGCATTTTTGCAAGATAGTTCCGAAAAATTTTTTTTTTTTTTTTTTACCGAAAATAGAGGTCGCGCATCTACATTTTTCTTCATATCATCGGCATTTACAGTCCGATCTTAGAGTATGATATATCAATATTTTTGTCTCGAGTAGACCAATTTTTTTCTTTAAAGGTCACTGACATCAAGGACCCCGTTCCAGTACTTATTTGATTTTAATCTTTTAATTCATGTTGTAGAAGTAGAGATCTGGTGGAGATCAATGCCTTTGGAGCAAAAAAAATGGTCTCCTCGAGACAAAAACATTGAAACATCATGTTTTAAGATCGGACTGTAAATACCGGAAATATGACGAAAAATTTAATAAGAGAACGCTACGTTCGGTAAAAAATTAAAAACATTTTTTAAAATAGTTTTAATGGAATAATCGAAATACTTCTGTTGGCAAAGTTTAACGATTTTTTGCAAGCTCTAATTATCTGACACTAAAAAGGTACATCAAGATGGTAGGAGCTGAGATCTGGTGGGTAATTACTGGAACGGGGACCTTGATGTCAGTGACCTTTAAAGAAAAAAATTGGTCTACTCGAGACAAAAACAGTGATGTATCATACTTTAAGATCGGACTGTAAATGCCGATGATATGAAGAAAAATGTAAATGCGCAACCTCTATTTTCGGTAAAAAAAAAAAAAAAAAATTTTCGAAATTTTCTTGCAAAAATGCTTCAGTTTCGATGGTGTACGGGGATTTTTTTTTTTTGCGGTACGGTCTAGGAGACATAGTTAAAATTGCATTTAAGTTAAAAAAAAAACATGAAAAGTTACATACAAAGTTAAATAAAAAAAATAGCTATCTGAATTTCAATTGAACAACCTTTATTATGAGTTCAAGATAGCCTTAGCTTCAAGAAAAACTATAGCTGAACGATGTACTCCAAAAAAAAAAAAACAAACGAGGCCAGCTAAATGGCCAAATTTGGCGGACTTGCACATATATGTTTTCATGGCCGCACTTACCTTGTCAGAGTGCTACATTTTTTAAGCAGAGAAAAAACAAAAAAACATGGGCTAGACTTATTAATCAGCTGACCTTTGGCACATGAAAATAAAATAAAAACAATCGATAAAATCGAAAGTTTTTAATTATGTGCTTGTATGCTTCAAGAACACTCGATTTTCGAAAATCTATTCATATTGGAGTATTTTCTCATTTAAAAAAATAAAATAAAAATAATCCTTGAAAATTTAATTTTTTTCTTATTTACAATATTTTTTTTAAATATTTTTTCGATTTTCCTTATGTACACATAAGGAAGTATCGAAAAAAAGTTTACCGCTGTTATTTAAGCCTATATATAAGGAAAAAAAACTGTGGTCTCTCCGCGAGTAGAGCTTTGGTGTTTCTTGTGTCACAGCTCAACTCCTTTGTTGTTTTCACTGCATTCACCTTAAAACACTATATTTTGAAATTGTCAATAGCACTACATGAATTTCTATTAAAAAAATAAATGAGAAAAAAAATGTTTTCCATTTTTGGTCCAAAAATGATAAAAATTAAATTTTTTTTTATTTTAAAGTTTGAAATAATATATTCCACAGTTATTTAAAATAATTTTTCTATCTAAATAAAAGATATTGTATTATTTATTTAGTCATAATTATTTATTTTAATGACAAAAACCAAAAACAAAAAAACTGAGGAAATGAAGAAATACTCGAATATGAATAAATTTTCGAAAATCGAGTGTTTTTGAAGTATTCTGGAACATGACTTTTTTTTGAACATGCCTTATGTTCACCTATTGTGATCACAAAATTTTTAATTTAGTTGGGGCTCGTTTCTAGATTTTATTTATTTTGCTAAGCAACATATTTTTAGTAAATTTCGACTTTATTTTTTGGTTATGAATAATTTTATTTGGTAAAATGTCATAATTTTCTGTTCTTCTTTTGAAATGATCAATTCTATCGATCAATTTCCTGAAGAGCTTCAGATTCTGACAACATTGCCAGTTCCACTTAACATTATTTTGACATTATCGGTTTCAAAGATTTTTTAATCAGATTTAATTTTTAAAAACTCTTTCTCCTGAACCAATAGTCACAGAACGTGTGAGAAGGATGCGAAGCGCGAATGAAAATTTCGACTGATGCTGTTATTCGTTATGTATTTTTACATCTCACTTCAATTGCATACTTTGATGTATATTTTGAAACAATTGTAAATTGCGGGCCAGAAATCTAGGACATAAATTGGACCACATATTAAAAAACAAGCAATTAGAACAGAAAACTGCACTTGCGGCCCACCGTATCAGAGCTCAACACTCCCAACTTTGACCTTATACACAAATATTTTCAAAATAGCGATTTCTCAAAGACAGGCAAATCGATTCTCATGAAATTTACACAGTATGGCATTTATGTTAAGGGGCACAGATTGGATGGCAAAAATTTTATTTAGGGTGCATATTTAGGGTGGCCCTCATACAAATATATTTTTAAATATCATTTTCACGAAGACAAATAAATCGATTCACACCGAATTTATACCACGTAGCTCTTATATTAAGAGGCTAAGGATACAAGACTTTTCTTTAGGGTGGCCCTCACACAAAAATATTTTTAAATATCATTTTCTCGAAGACCGCTTAATCGATTCTCATGAAATTTACATCATGTAAAAGTTTTATTTTGGGTGCATGTCTTCATACAAAAGTATTTTTTAAATAGAATTTTCACGCAACCGTGGTGAAGATTCGATGCGGTTGAGGTGAGGCGATGCGCACAGGGTAATGCTAGCTACTAATATAATTCTACATGAAAATGGACCCGTGACAAGTTTTTAGCCTCAGGAACCCTCAAATCTTAATCCGGCGCTGATCGTATCTCCCCTAGAATTAGCCAAAAAACCCGTCATGCGCGTTCTTCAATCATATGTTCTCCAAAAACCCCAAAGAGGGTTTTAGGCCCAATTTGTGGCAATGTTAGCCTAGAGCTATCGAAGCTTTTGGATTCCGTTTTATTAGCTCAGGAACGAGTTTAAAAATTTCCTCACATAAAAAGCTTATCATTTGTAGGTTATTTAATAGACATTTCTTTAAAAAAATATTGAAAAAAATGTATATGTTACCGGCCAAACTAGTTCTTAGGCCAAACTAGCTAGCTTAAGCCTAAAGATGTGCAATGACATTTTAATGCAAAAGCACTGTAGTTAGTGAAGACAACGACAGTAGCAAAGTAAGAAAACAAAATTTGAAAATTTCATTATATACTTGGCAAGTTGTAAGCGGTGTAATTGGGTGGCCTTCGGCCGCGGCTCAGGATTTTCATCCTCCAATATGTCCAATTTTGGCTTCGTGGCGGCCTTCGGCAGCGGTTCAGTCTATATTATGTGCAACACTAACTTCGCTATTCACAGTTCATTTGCATTAAAATTAAATTTCATACTTTAGGCCTTCAAATTAACTAGTTTGGCTTAGGATAAACTAGCTTTTCCTAAAATCTAGTTTGGCCGGTGACATATATGCAAATCACAAGGTGATTTTTACACTTTTTAGGAGAACATATTTTCAACGGAATGTTTATTGCAAAATAGGTATTTAAAATTTTGGACAATTAGGAGCGGCACCTCTCATTTGGGAAAAACATAACGACCACACTGAGGTAACCATTTAAGGTATACTATAATAACCAATATTAGTATGGCAACGTTTCGTAATGCATGACAGCACTTCACGTAATTGGGCTAGAATACTTCAAGAACACTCGATTTTCGAAAATTTATTCATATTCGAGTATTTCCTCATTTAAAAAAGTAAGAAAAAAAATAATCCTAATAATGTGATATTTTTTTAAAATATTTTTTCGATTTTCATTATGTACATATAAGGAAGTATCGAAAAAAAACTTGCCGCTATTTTTTAACCCAATACATTAGGAGAAAAACTGAGGTCTCTCCGCGAGTAGAGCTTTGGTGTTTCTTGTGTAGCAGCTCAAATCCTTTGTTGTTTTACTGCATTCACCTTAATACACTATAACTTGAAATTGTCAATGGCATTACATGAATTTCCATTAAAAAAATTAATAAGAGAAAAAACTTATTTCATTTTTGGTCCAAAAATTATCAAAATTAAATTTTTTTTAACTAACCATGCAGTAAGTAATGCATGTTAGTAAGAGTGACTAATTATTGAAGCAAAATATTGTAATTATTTGCTTATAAAATATTTTGAAAATTTTTGGACTAAAAATCAAATTTGAATTATTTTTCTCGTTTATTTTTTTAATGGAAATTCAGTGGCATTGGCAATTTCAAGTTATAGTGTATTAAGGTGAATGCTGTAAAAACAACAAAGGATTTTAGCTGTTACACAAGAAACACCAAACACCAAACATTTCACCCATACATATTTAAGTGTACTGCTTTTTGTCGGTCCAAAGTTGGCAGCATTAATCATATGTATAAAATTTAAAAACGGTCCGAGTTTTTTAAATAGATATATCTTTAGAAGATAGCACCACAGCTCTCTGGGCGTGGCACCTACCATGCAAGCAACAAACGTTTCATGTTATACTAAGAGTACTATATGAGTGATCTTAATAAAATTTGGTAAAGAGATGTCGGTTACCATAAGCTTTCTTTTAAATGGAATCTTACGGTATTGCATCAGTGGGCAACAAAAAGTTATAAACGTGATATTTGTTGATTTTTTTTAAATTTTTTGTTATATAACTATTTCAATATTTTGCGTTCGGCTTTTTTTTAGCCTCTTTCAACTCACATATTTGAATATAGCAAGATTTTTCAACTTGAATTTTACAACCTCTTTCAAATTTTTTCAACATTTTGTATAATTTATGTACCTCTTAGCCCTTTTCAAGTGTTTCAACATTCTTTTCAACTTCTTTCAAAATTTTTCATTTTTTTTTTTGGCTTTTCAACCCTCTTCAATTTTTTTTTTTAAATATTTCCGACTTATTCAATCTCATTCAACTTTTTTTTATTATTTTAGATATTTTTTAGACTTTCAACCGTTTCAACTTTTTTCATTAGCAATTTTGAAGTATTTCAACCTCATTCAACTTTTTTCAACATGTTCTTATATTTTTCGACTTTTTCAACTTTTTTTCAATTTTTCAACCGCATTAACCTCTTTTGAGACTTTCAATTTTTTCGAACTTTTCAATCTCTTTCATACTTTTCAACACTTCAAGATTTCAAGGTTTTTCTACATCTTTCAAGTTTTTTCCATATCTTTTCGACTTTTTCAACCTCATTCAACTTTTTTTGACTTCTGCAACCGCATTCAACTTTTTGAAGATTTTCAGCCACTTTCAACTTTTTCAACATTTTTCATATATTATCGACTTTATAGCCTTTTTCACCTGTTTCAACATTTTTCGAGATTTCAACTGTTTCAACATTTTTCTACCTCTTTCAACTTTTTTCAACATTTGCCATATTTTTTCGACTCTTTCAGCCTTTTTCATCTGCTTCAAAATTTTTTCAATATTTTTCCGACTTTTTCAACATTTTTCAACTTTTCACCCATTTCAACATTTTTCATAACTATTTAACCTATTTTGACTTTTTAAAATATATTCCATATTTTTCGACATATGTACTGATTATTTAACTTCATTTCACTTTTTTCAACATATTGCATATTTTTTCGACTTTTTAAATCTCAAAACCAAAAACCGAACTATGGTCGTTTCCCTGGTTCTTAATTTTTATTGAAGATTCAAGTACATTGGTTCCTATTAATAGTGAAACAAAATGTCGTATTTTGCTAGCTTGGCAGGCTGCCAATCATGTACCAGAATTTTGAATAACGTTTTCGCATAATGATGGTTCAGTTAGTGATATTTGCTCGATGATGTTGTCTTTGAGGTGTAGAACAGTTTGAGGACTATTCGCATAAGCTTTACTCTTCAAAAATTGATTCCGTTGCAGTGTGGCATGCTGCACCGTCCTGTTGAAAACACATATTCTGCACATCAATATCTTCCAATTGACTCCACAAAAAAGTTTCTAATCATCTCTCGATATCGAGCTCCATTCACAGTAATTGAATTGGCATTTTTTTTTTCAGAAAAAATATGGATTATTTAATAATATTAATATTTTCAATTGAAAGACCACTACGGTGATAAATTCTGCTGCTCTCATCTTGAAGTAAACCAGTTTCCTCAAATTTATCAATGATATATGTGTAAGTTTAATAGCACGGTTTGTCGGAGCATTTTCTCTACCGTATTTTGAACGAAATTTTCTTCCAACTTCTGAATAACTTTTACCATATTTAAAATAAGTTTTAATAAAGAAAACACGTTGTTCACTCATGTAGTGATCCATTTTAACTAACCGGAATGTATTTACTTTACCTAAAAAAACATCGATGTAATCTAGCACTTATGAAAATAAATGGAAACACCTTAGATCTGAACGCCCCTTAGAATTAAATTAATAATTTAAAATTCACTAAATATCTTAATCCTATTTCAGTAACTGCTGCCATGAATGAACCTTTGCCTGGATGGATCGAGGGAGTAAATGGTCCAACTGGTCTTATGATTGGAGCTGCTCGCGGAATTATCCGCTCAATGCACTGCAATCCTGAATTCGCCTCTACTATTATTCCAGTTGATAAAGCCATAAATGGAATGATTGTCGCTGGTTATGATCGCGCACAAAGAAAATCAAGCAAAGTGGAGTTTTGTAACCTCTGTATATCCAGTAAATCGCTTTATTCATGGGGACAGAGTATAGAGACGGGAAAACGTTTTTTCTATGATCAGCCTTTGAGTTTTGCTCTTTGGTATCCTGACGGCTCAATCAAGAAGAACTATTATCATCATTTGTTTTGTGTAATATTTTTTCATTATTTACCTGCATATTTTATTGATTTTTGGCTTTTCATTTTTGGACAAAAACCTTTGTAAGTATAATGACAAATATACAAACATACATACTTTATATGTATACTTATATAGAAAATACGTATTCGTAAAGTAGTGGCAAAGAACTTATTTTTAACATATTTTTCAAAAACTTGGAACTAAAAAATTATACCAATATTAAGAACTGAATGGGCTTTTGCACCTAAATATTATTGTTCCTTAATTTAAAAAAGAATTGCATTTTTTTCTTTCCAAACTCATATAATCTCAACTCATTCTAGTATCAACAATTAAGAATTTTAAATTTTACAATTAAAAAAAACTTTTATTTAATTCCGTCAAGTGATCGTATATTTTATGTTTTATACATATGCTTCGACAGTGCTTGCTGTCATCTTCAGTTAACTTCGACTAACTAGTATTGTCCATTTTTTTAGTTATTCTTATTATGTACAACGGTATTCTTAATTTATACTGTGTAACAAAGTTTAAATGACAATAAATACGAAAAATTACAGAACATTTTATTTATTTTATATGGATTAAGTTTATCGTTTTCGAATTTTATTTTATTTTAAATTTATGTGCTAAATGTTTTCTTTCCTATTTTCTATGTATGTGATTGCTGTATTGAATAACGTATTTTCTTTTATGGTTAATTTATCATTTAGGACATTATTATAATTATATTTTATTTCTTTATAAATTTCGAATTCTTCTAGAGTATTTAATTTGTTGCCCTTTGAACATCTATGTTTTATTTTCATGTCGTTTTTGAAATTTTCGTATTCGTGTCCTTCGTTTATTATATGTAGAGCGTAATTTGATGTTATTTTGTCTATGTTGTTCATGTTTGCCGTTGGAAGGTGCTCTTTGTATCTCCTTAAGAAACTCCTGCCTGTTTGTCCGAAGTAAAATTTATTACAACTTTTGCATTTTATTTTGTATACCCCGCTTTCATCTTCGATTTAGGTTTTGTTTTTATCATAGGTTTTTATTCTATTTGTCAAATTATTATTGGTCTTATACGATATTTTATAATCGTATTTTTTAATTATATTTAACATTTAGCACATAAATTTAAAATAAAATAAAATTCGAAAACGATAAACTTAATCCATATAAAATAATTAAAATGTTCTGTAATTTTTCGTATTTATTGTCATTTAAACTTTGTTATAAAGTATAAATTAAGAATACCGTTGTACATAATAAGAGCAACTAAAATAATGTTCAATACTAGTTAGTCGTAGTTAACTGATGATGACAGCAAGTACTGTCGAAACATATGTATAAAATATACGATCACTCAATAAAAGTTTTTTTAATTGTAAAATTGAAAATTCTTAATTGTTGTTAATAAATGTGACTTGGACAAAATGCATAATAATTGTGAAAACATGATCAATTTCATTCTAGTATGGTGCACGTACAAAACAAAATTTCGAATGGCCTTAAACTTCTTCAGTATTACACAACAAAGGATTGGGACTTCAGGAATGAACAGTTTCAACTTTTGAACACCAAAATGAATCGGAAAGATCAAGCTATATTTGATATATCAGTCGATCAAATTAATTGGGAGCGTTACATTCTAAGTTATATAATCGGAATGCGCACATATATATTGGGTGAAAGTGAAGCTACCCTTCCACGAGCTCGCAAAACATTACGTCGATTGTATATTCTGGACAAAGCAGTTACGTTTGGCTTTTATGCGATAATATTTTGGTATCTGTGGACACAAATGGACCGGATGGTAGAACGAGGTGACTATCTTATTCGTTCGTCACTCAGCATGCTTTATGGTGATAATAACAAGACAGTTATTGAATAGTATGGGATGCCTCATTACATTGACACACAATAATTAATATTAGAAATAGTCAGCTTTTTTAATGTTTAGTCCAACATATAATTCATATAAATATTATACTTTTTTTATTGTTATATAAATACTATAATTATATGTATGCCTGTTTACTCGACAAAAGTTAACTTAACCTTTTGTTGCCTAAAACTGCCTAACTCGTGTCTGTTTACTTCCAAACAGCGTTGCCATTAATCAGAAAAATATTATGTCACGATGACTCAAAAATTATGTCAGTGACATAATTCTCTATCGAGAATTGAAAAATAAAAAAAATTAACGAGAGCTCTTTATTTTGCTCTATCGAATAATTTTAGTAATAAAAAAATAAACTGAATCCTTGGAAATCATAACATAATAAAATTTATTTATTTAAACATAACAGAAACATATGTAAATATAAGGTGCCTAGAAGAGGGAGTGTTGATGATCTTTGACAATAATATAAGTGTTTGGAGGTGGAGGTGGACATGAGAGGGCGCGGGTGAAAGTGAAAAATCGAATATTTCTCCAATTAAAAATTTTAATGAAAAATAAACATTATACGAAATAATATATAAAATATTTTTGAAAATATCAGCAGTGACTTCCGATGCACGCCACAACAATAAAATTTATAAGTTTTGAAATTTTCACACCCATCCCCTACGCCCCCATCTCCAACGCCGCCACGTCCGCGCCCCCACTACTTAGCTATCAAAATGGAGTCATTCAAGCTACCTCAACCCCTTCACCGTCTCCGACCGATGGTCCCATCATCTAGACATTTACCAAAAATAGACAGCTGTTTAAAAACCACAAGTAGTAATTCTAAAACTTCATTAAAAGCTAAGCAAGTTTGATAAAATCTTTCACTATTCATTTGACAATCCTTACTGCCTGCAATATATAACTTTCGGTCTTCCATATCGAAAAAAAAAAATTGCAAAGGTATCCAACAGCTTCAATGTAATTTTTTATAATTCAACCCTTTAAAAAAGCACGTGAAAAGGCTGAACAGCTTATAACCACGGGAACAACAATAACATCACAAAATAACGGAACCGAATCGTTTTTGTTAGTTTGATTTTACATTTCTTTCGAGGAAACTATCAAACAAAACCGCATCCCATTAACATTGCACAATTTGCCTGGTTTTTATAAAAAATCGGAATCGGAACTATGCCGAAAATTTTAGAGTAATATAACCGAAATATTTGAACTAAAATTATGTCAAATATTTCATTGGCCATGTTAAATTATGTCACCATTTATGTCAGAATAATTATTCTTTAAACTATGTCACCACCAAAAAATTTATGTCACATGAATTACTTATGTCACGGTGGCACACTCCTTCCAAATGTAGTTAAATATGAGCTCAAAAATGAGAGAAACAAACAGCTGTTCACTCTCTCTCCGAAAAATAGTTAACAAAAATCGCCAAAAGAATTTTTGTAGTTAAATTTTATGAAGCGTCAAAAAACAAAACAGCTGTTCAAACAAATAAATAAACGAAAATTTCATTTTTGTGCAAATTTAATTTTTGAACCTATTGCTCTCGTTTATAAATCCACCGATTTCAAACTTTTGCACACTAAATTAAAGCTCAATAAATAACCTGTCAATTGATACCTTTATTTTTAAAATAGAAACATAAAATTGCTTAACTAAATCAAAAGAAAAAATCTGTAGCAAATTAAAATTTGACGATCGTAACAAAATAAATTTTTTGCTTTTGACACTTGGCTAATGTAACTTCATTTTTAACTAATTCCTGTCTGTTTACTTTTTTTAGTTAATTATCTTTTTGAGAACAATTACGCTCTTTTCTCTCAAATTATTTAACTACGGACTTAACTAAAAATTTAACTACGAAAGTAAACAGACACAACTAATATAATTATAAGTCAAAAATTTTAATAAAATAATTACTTATGATAAATTAATAAAAATCGTAAGGAATGATTTCTAATAATTTCAATAATACCAAAGTCAATGATAATTGCATCTTAGTTTCACCCACACCAAGGTTTTGACCATTTCTAAGTATAAGTACTATATACATATGTATGTATATTACCATATAGTACAATGTGTAGCCCATTTGTAATTTATTTTTGGTACTAAAGTATAAGGTGTCAAGAGATGCAAGTGAAATTTTGGGTCACATCGAGCTAAGTGCAGAGTTGGGCTAACTCTTTTTTTACACGGTACACACGTTCCTCAGAAAACCGTGTAAAAAAAATTGTTTGAAAAAACATGCGAATACATGGTAAATTTGGCAATATGTTTCACAACTTTAAAAATCGTGGAAAAAAGTCCAAATTATACTGAAAGCTTAGCCATCGATTTAAAAAAAAAAAAATTTAATTTGAAAATCATTTGAACATTTTTGAATTTTATTGAAATAACGAACTACGAACTGAATGCTTTAAAAGTAAATATGTACTGAAAAACGAAATCTTGTGTTCAAGTTGAAGAAAAAACTCATACAATTCGGGTATTCCCCCACTTGTATTTTGTTGCTGTATACATACATACATAAGTTTTAAATTAGAATTAAAGAATAAAACTTTTTTAGGATTCGTACTAGAGTAAAAAATTTGTGTAAAAAAATGGTATTTTTTCTAATTTGTGAATCATATTATTTCAAAATCGTGTAAAAAAGACCGTGTAAAAAAAGAGTTAGGTGTATGTCAAATTGTTTTTAAGGAAAACGTAGTTTTTGTGAAGTAAAATCATTTTATTTTCAGAATATACTGGGAATCCACTATAGTTCACCTTTTCAAAAATTTCGCGCATGCTCTTTGACACAAGTGCTAAGATATGCGCAGGGCTGTCGAGAGAAAATCCGTGCCCAGTTGTAACCATACACGGACCCCTCCCCCCCTCACACTAACAATTGTAAAATTAAAAATGATGTAGGATGGCAAAAGTAGCATATTCTATTATACACACCTAATTTTTAAAATCACCTGTCACTAAAAAAGTTTCACTTTAAAAATAGTATTGTTACGAAATTCCTGTCTCTTAGACGATAATTTCGATCTCTTACACTTTTCTGAGTTCGATTAACAATCAAACTCTAATATTAATCTGGCACTGTATAGACCAGGGGTCGACAGCGCCTAACTCTTTCCACTCTTTGCACTCTTCTACAACAACTTCGTATTGTTGTAATTCGCCGAATCGTTGGCAGGCGCAACTGCACCAAAACAATTCAACCCTTGCGTGTTGTTGCTTTGCATGTCGTTGTTTGTAAATACATAGCACTTGCGACTGCGCACAATTCTTGCTATGCTTTGTTTGTTGTTGGTAATTTTTGTTTGTTGTTGGTAATTTTGCGAACTGGTGCGCTGCCGTGTGCGCTACCGGCATGCGCGTTGTTGCTTTTATATGTTAATAAATCCTTATGATACCATATCCAACGGTTTGTTGTTGTTGTTGGTTTTTTGTTGTTGCACTCTTGAAATAAAATCCTTGTCGACTCCTGGTATAGACAACAGATTTACTTTATTACTTAAAATCCACTGTGTTAAAATCAAATGTCTTACTTTACTATTTAAAGTCAACTGTATTACTTTATTGCTTAAAATCAACTTCTTTTCGACAACTCAGATGACAACCTTTTTATACTACAGTCATCACTTTCTCGAATAATCCAGTACCTTCTAAATGGCGTATCGGCGTGGAATCCACAACTATCCAGAATGTTACCAGTACCTTCTAAATGGCGTGTCGGCGCAGAATCCACAACTATCCAGAATGTTGCCAGTACCTTCTAGATGGCGCTTAACGACGGCGATAATTTCTCTCGGTTGTCGACTTTTATAGTGTACTGCAGCGCCTTTTCGGTTTATCATTTTTAGTACTTGGCCGCTAGATGGTGTAAAAGTATTAATACAGCCAGTGATGCTAGCTAGTATCGTTTAGTTTTCTTTCGTTGGTTTTTATTTCGAGAATTTTCTGGCATAAGCCAAATTTCGCTGAAAAAAACCGAAGGGACTGAGCCAATGTTTGCACTCCTTGCTTGCAACGTGCAAACGACAATTTTTTAATGCCCCCCTCCCTGTCGTCGGCCCTGGATATGCGAGTACCTTTAATTCAATCCCACATTTCATCAATGAACGTATTTCCTGCTCTAGCGAACGTTTCCACGATGGCTTAGGACGGCCGCGTTATCTATTGCCCTGTGGGTAGACTTACCGGTAGACTTCAGTTGGTGATTTCCGCAGTGTGTTTAATCATAGACTGTAACCAACGGGCTCAATACAATGGCAAAAAAATGGTTCCTTTGTCGATTACATTCCAGGAATCAAAATTTTGGAATTGAATTCGGATTTATCTTTTTGAATTTCATCGTAGAGAAATTATCTCTTCGTCGATTACATTCCATTAATCAAAATTTGAAATTGAAAAATTATGAAGTACATTCCTTGTAATTGTAAAAGAGTTTGATTCCATAAGAAATAAAAAAACAACGAATTCCTATCTCTTTTTTTCTTTTTTTGGTAAGGAATTTTTAAAATTGATTCCTAAATTATAACAACCAAAAGGTGAATGCATTACAAATCGTCATCTCAGTACTTAAGTATCCTAAATGACAATAACATGAAACGCAGAAAAAAGCATTTTCAAGTCTGGCATTTGGTCTGCGATTTGTGATTTCAAGAGTATTAATGTTTTTATGTCACGTTTTTAAAATTAAAATACTGATTTTTGCACAATGACATGAATCTCAACATATATAAGACATTATCTCAATATTGGATTGGATAAAATTCTTCAAAGCAATATTAATAAATCGTATTGCAGACCAAATACATTTCAAACCATGCGGTCGGAATGACTTCAAATTGTGGAATTGGTTGCGGATTAAATATGTTGTTTTTCAAAGAAAATACGGGGACACATATTTCCTTGATTTGATTGAAAAAAATTTCTTACGAAGTTATGCGCATTTTAAGTTTTGGTGTCAAAAATTGGAAAACCGCTGAAAATTTTTTCAAAAAAGCGATCTTTTAATTCCAATAGAACTTCTTATTCTCTGTCAGAATCTTTAATTTTAAAGTGGTTGAAAATTGGGGGAGTTATAGCGCTTTCTATGAGAAAAAATCAAAGCTAATTTTCTGAAAAACCTCAACTTTTTTTTCGCTTAAGATTTTACTGTCGACTTGTAGTAATATGAGAAAGAAATGTCAAAAGTTTAATGCGTGCTTACAGACTTTCGGGGACAGGAGAACTTTTTTCTCAAAATCTAAACTTAAATTTATATTTCAACATTGCCAAGCCATCTGTGGTACTATTTTCAGCTTATTTTTAATAATAGCGTCCAAGGCCGTATCCAGGATTTTATTTCGGGGGGGGGGGGGGTAAGTTTTTGAATTTGAAGTTGTGATAAGCCCAAAAAAGAAACAGGGATTATGACTGAAAAAAAGTGGACATAAGGCCCAAAGTTTTTTTGGGGACTATGACCATTGGTATTATGACCGGGTACCAAAATAATGTTATAGCCAAAAATATTAAAAACAGTAATGACACAGTACCAAATACATACAAAAACAGCACTGATACTAACTATTTACGGTCATACTAAGGTAATAATTCTTACAACAACAAAAACTGTAAGGGAAAAATAAAAATTGCATTTTAAATAAAATTGAAAATAAATCACCACATTTTTCTCAAATGCTCCAAAGCAGTTGGTTTCATGTGAACGATAATAGACAGATTTATCTTAACAGCCAGGTGTGATTAAAACTAACCATAAAAAATTATCCAAAAAATTAAAAAAAAATTTTTAAAAACTGATGTTTCAAGCAAATTCAAATTTTTTAAGACTCATATTTTTGAATTGAAATAAGACACATACAATTGTTAAATTCCCTGATTTTGACTTTATTAGCCAGATAATTTTATTTATCCCATTCAACATTTAAATATGATTTTGTACATATGAACGCTGCAACATGACAATATTTAGCGCAGTCTGAAGGTCAAATTTACGATTAGCTATTCAGCAATGAGAACAATTTTCTGTACTCTTGTGTTTTAGTTTATTATCAGTTATTTTAAGTTTTATTTCTTCATAGGAGTTTAAACATAGAAACTATTTCGGAAAATTTCTCTTGTTTGTTGGCAAGAGGGAAAAAACGATGGGGTCAAATTACAGAATTTGTCGTTTATCGCAAGAGCAACACGAAAATCACAAAAGAGAATAGACAAAAATTTCTACTATGAGATGTCGGCTACTATATGCTCTGAAATTAAATGGATTTTGACGAGATTGCATCAGCGGGCGTGGCACCTCCCATGTTAACAAAAAGTTATAAGCGTGAGAAATGTTGATTTCCTTAAATATTTTTTCACTATTTTAACTTTTTACAAAATTTTCCTTTCAACTTTTTTTAACCTCTTTCAACTTAATTGAATTTACCAAGATTTTCCAACTTGACCTTTTCAACCTGTTTCAATTTTTTTTGAAATTTTCAATTGCTTTCAACTTTTTTTGATTATTTCAATCTCTCAACCTCTTCCAACTTTTTTCAATATTTTTCATATTTTATCGATGTTATCAACCAGTTTATACTGTCTCAACCTATGCAACCCAATCAAGTTTTTTCAACCGTATTCAACATTTTCCGTAATTTTCCATATTTTATCGACTTTTTAGCCTTTTTCAACTGTTTCAACATTCTTTTCAACTTATTTCAACTTTCTTCATTTATTTTCAGTTTTTGAACCTTCTTCAATATTTCTTAAATATACCGGACTTATTCAATCTTCAAATGTTTCAAGATTTTTCAACCTCACTTAACTTTTTTCAACATATTCCACATTTTTTCGTCTCCTTCAGCCTTTTCCACCTGTTTTAAAATTTTTTCAACTTCTTTCAATTTTTTCCAATCATTTGCATGTTGTTCCGACTTTTCCAACCTTTTTCAGCTTTTCAACCCATTTCAACATTTTCCATACTTTTTTAACCATACTATGTATTAGTATTCTTCATTTAATTTTTTTCAACATATTGCATATTTTTTCGACTTTTTGATCCTCGAAACGAAAAACCGAACTATGGTCGGTCTTCTGGTACTATGTATTATGTGTAACTTCACAGTTGGCAACAATGAAAAACAGTATGTAAGTATGAAAAGTATTCCTAATATATTTTCTATAAGTCTATTCTTTACAAAATCGTTTCTATATAGTGTCCGTCAAAATATTTCGGGGGGGGTAGGGAGGGGTTCTATCCCTCATCCCCCCTAGATACGGCCCTGATAGCATCTGCTAGTTCCGTCCTTCCCCTCGCTGTAACTTTGTGAGGAAACATCACAGATTACAACTCGAAAGCTTATTTAAAAAAAAAAAGGACGGTACTAAATGATGTTATTATTAAAAATAAGCTGAAAATAGACTACAGATGGCTTGGCAATGTTGAAACAAAAATTTAAGTTTTGATTTTGTGAAAAAAGTTTCTCTGACCCCAAAAGTCTTTAAGCCCGCATTAAACTCTTGACATTTCCTTTTTATATTACAAATAACAGTAAAATCTTAAGCGAAAAAAAAGTTGGTGTTTTTCAGCCTCCTCCAATTTTCAACCATTTTGAAATTAAAGATTCTGACAGAGAATAAGAAGCTCTATTGGAATCAAAAGACAAAATTAAATGGTTTTGATTTGGATGGAAATGCCGCTTTTTTGAAAAAATTTTTAGCGGTTTTCCAATTTTTGACACCAAAACTTAAAATGCGCATTACTTCGTAAGAAATGTTTTTCAATCAAATCGGGGAAATATGTGTCCCCTTATTTTCTTTGAAAAACAACATATTTAATTGGCAACCAATTCCACAATTTGAAGTCATTCCGACTGCATGGTTAGAAATGGTCTGCAGCTTAATTTTCGAAAAAAAATCTCCTGGTAGAGCTCTCACCTAATGTTCAGTGTAGGGGCTGCTACTGGTTGGGCGGATAGACATGCTATTTGTTTTATATGTGTTGATTGTCTGACCTACTTCTTTCGAATATGCGATGTCATTAAGATGCTCATCGGATGCCACGATTTGCATTGATATCATAAACAAGATTGGTGGCAGCAAACAACCTTGATGACTCAAAAGAGTGGCTGGGCAAAACGTACCGCGCGCGGGACTGCGGCAGAATGAGAATAACTTTTCATATACGCATATAAAGCAGAGAGCGTACAATTTAATTCAATTTGCTTTGAAAAGCGAACAAAACACAACTACAACATTTAAGAACAATTAAGAGAAACACTCGTGTAGTGGTGCCCAGCTCTGCTCAAAAGCATAGATGGGCACAAGTTCTTCTGCAAGTTCTAACTAAAGCGCAATTGAGAGTAGCGAGAGAGCATTTGTGTATACGTATACAAATGTTAGCGCACAACAACGATTCAGTTCTACTTTAGTAGGAGTAGAACTCCATAAAGTTGTTGTACCACTACATGGAAACAAAATTTGCGTGCATGGTGATGCCCATCATTGCTTAAAAGGATCACAAAGTTTCCCTTTATGTAATATTCTACATTTAAAACCTTCGTACTGAGCCTTGATGATCTTGGGTGCTGCACTTCGTCTGTTGGGTACATTCCAGATCCGATTGCGGTCGATGCTATCAAAAACAGTACTCTGCCGTCGGCATCGGATAGCTTAAGAAATTACGCGTCTAATGAAATACTCCAAATGTCGGCATCTTAGTTCAATCATATAAAAAATCTACTAAGAAAATTTCCTCTATCTTAATTTTACAGGTACATATTTCAACAAATTGACATAAACAAAACATCAATTATCTCGAAATGAATTTTTTTGAGATACGTCTTTTTCGCTTAGTACGGCATTACTGTAGTCGATGAAAGTTAGGTGTGACGAAGCCAGCCACTCATTTATTTGGTTCACGATAAAACGGATGGTATTAAATTTATCACGATCTGTTCGGACTAAGTCTTCCCTGCTGTTTCCGAATAAGTGGTTTTATATTCTCACACTGACATTTGTTGGGAAAATTTTGGTCAAGACCTTAGACGGAATTGACAGAATCATGATGCCCTTATACTTAGTTCTGGCATATCGATAAGTTAACTTTTTTGGGATTCTTAATAAAGTTACATGAGCCAGTTCTAAGGTACTCGTTCATCAAATTTAGATACGAACAGAGTAAATAAGTTCAGGTGAGCTCCGGGGAAGCTTTCAATTTTTTTGGAAACTATGCGATCTGTAATGGCTGCTTTGTTGTTGTCCAGAGACTTTACGGACTTTGATATCACCGTTATTGCCTGACGGAGAGACATATGAGAGTACTTACGGGTGGAGATGGACGAATGATGATCTGTAAAAATTTTTTTTCAACGCAGAATGGAAGAAGCATCGTAATAGCTTTTAAAAATCATTTAACCAGCTGATTAATCGAAATTTCCTGTACATTCAAGATTGAACTTTAATGTGTTAAAGTTACATATTGTACTTAGTAGCGCAGATGCCTACGAATGTCTTTCGGTGGCATTAGAATACATTATAATTGAACTAGACGCTAATGACGACATTTTGTTGTTAGGTAATTTTAAGCTGCCTGGCCGCAAATAGACTCCTTCGGATGATGGTTCTTATTATTATGCATCTTGTCTAAAAGCTCGACCACAACAAAATGTTGTTGAAGAAATTCTTTCAAATTTATCACAAGTAAGTTGTATATCTAATTGCCACAGACGACAGTTTGGCTTAGTTTTGGCCACAAATACTAGCAATGTACTTAGTTGTAAGAAATGCTATTCATGCTCTTTCTACGATTGATTTCTACTATCCACCTTTGGGTATTGTGTACAAATCTGACTACTGTATGTTCATGTATTAATCTTTACGAATTCATTTTTAAGAAAGCTCACTTTTTAAAGTTGAATGATAATGTGAGGAGCAAATTAGACGACTTATTTATTTATTTTAATAATAATACATTTGATGATTGCATTAGATGTTTCTATGGTGAACTTTTTTTAGCCACAGCATTGTCGGTGCCATATACAAAGAGGTACGCTTATAGTTCCTCGTACCATTGGTACACAAAGGATTTGAAGAAAATTTGTAATGGCCGTAATAGCACATGGAACAAATACGTTTATAGCCCGGATGAAAATGACCTAGTTGCTCATCAACAGTCGTTTCTTGAACTTAAAGATATGTCAGCTTTAGTTTATTCTGAATATTTGAATTAAATAAGGCTGAAAATTATTCATGACCCCAAGCATTTTTGGAAATACATATATTAATTCCAAAAAAAAAAATGTCACGAGTTTCTATCTGAATTCAGAACATTTGATGGGCTCTCTAACGATCCCCAAATTATAGCTGGGTTGCTTGCTAACTTGTTAACCCAAGTAGAAATTTCAGTCAGCGTCGTTCCGTCACTGTGATCACACATTCGGTTTGTTTCGGTTAAGTATTTGTGTAGATAACTACTCAAACCCCGCTATGTTACGTAAATGTTACGTAACCGTTACCAAGTGGGGATATGGTAGATATAGGGATATGTGTAGTTATTGTTACTAAATTAGTGACTGATTTGTGACCACAATTTGTACTTATAACGACCCACACGCAGACGTTTTTGTGTAGAAAATATTTTATTTTAAAGTTACTTTTATCATTGTAGTATGCATACATAAATGAATACAATGGTAAGAAGCATTGATATGTATGCGTATTATTAAGACTTATAATATTTACTTTTTATATGAACTAAATTCTGCATATTATGCGTAGAAATTCAAACGAAGCTCATTTTTATTGTAAATATTAATATTCTGTTGAACGAAAAACTTATGCGCCTAGTAAATATCGAATATTGTAGCGAAATTTGGTTTACGCCAGAAAATTCTCGAAATAAAAACCAACAATAGAAAACTAAAAGATATAGCCCTGTAGCCCGATGTAGCCCTATATATAGGCTGTAGAAAAGTCGAGTGTATAAGATTACACCATGGGACCTATGCCAAGTGATAGAGCTCGATGAGCCTAAATAGAATATCTAGTTGCCTTGCCAAAGCGTGTCCCGATGCCCGAAAAAACCCGTTTTTTGCGCCAATTTTTCTTAATAAAAAGTGTGTAAGATTACAGCATGAAATGGGTGTCAAATGATTGAGCTTGATAAGCCTAAACAGAATATATAGGGTTGCCTTGCCAAAGCGTGTCCTAAACTAGGGTTGCCTCGCGTTTTTTGCGCCAATTTTTCTTAATAAAAAGTGTATAAGATTACAGCATGAAATTGGTGTCAATGATAGAGCTCGATGAGCCCAAACAGAATATATAGGGTTGCTTTGACAAAGCGTGTCCCGATGGCCGAAAATGCCCGAATTTTACCCAATTTTGTTGTTCTAATTAAAACTGTAGTATGTAAAGGCTCCAAATGTATGCCAAATGATTGAACTTGAAAAGGCCTAAGCATAATACCTGGAATTGCATTGTTGAATCCTGTCGCAAACATGGGTTTTCACCGGTTTTTGGGTCAATTTTTATTAATGAAGATAACAGCTTGAAATTTGTGCCAAATGATAGATATCGATGACCCTTAACAGAATATATAGGGTTGCCTTGCCAAAGCGTGTCCTAAACTAGGGTTGCCACCCGTTTTTTGCGTAAATTTTTCTTAATATAAAGTGTATAAGATTACAGCATGAAATTGGTGTCAAATGATAGAGCTCGATGAGCCTAAACAGAATATATAGGGTTGCCTTGCCAAAGCCTGTCCCGATGGCCGAAAATACCCAAATTTTAGCCAATTTTGATGTTCTAATTATAGATTTTGATGTGCTGTTTTGTAATCACACTTAGCGATCGGTGCATTTTGCGTGAGCAATAGTGACAGCGGCAGCACGAGCTGGTTTGCCTACTAGCAGTTCGGTAAGTTGTAGTGGGTTCGCTGCTGCCCCTATTGCTCCTTCACCATACAAATTTCAAACTCGTGCTGAAAGAGAGCGCTGCACTCTGAATGTTTAAAAATTTTAATGTTTTTAAAAAAAAATTGTCAAGTTACCAAAAAAAAATAACATTTATCAAACATCAAAATCTACCGAAAAATTCTCCTAAAGTCTCCTCTACTGCTGCTAACCTCCGAGCATGATGGTCGCTCGGGCCCGACTTATTCCCACCCTGCCATGTGGACCATGGGGCAACTGTTTGTGGTCCACCCTAATCTGTTTTCGGTTCTACATAGGGCCTACTGTGCAAGCTCTTTAAGCAGCCATATTATTCCTATTTCCTTTCTTTTTAAATAAAAGGAAATAATTTGTTTCTTTTATTTGTGCATTTTTATTTTAAATTGTTTATTATAAGATATCTTTGCATATCTTGCATTTTCTTTAATATACGAAATAAAGTTTTTAAAAATAATTATGTGACATATTGAATTTTATGTAAATAAAAAGAATACATTAACAATTTAGTACATATTTGCAATTATAGCAAAAAATAGGTTTTATGTTAAATGCACAAAAAATATATTTTTATATTTACATAAACTCTATGGGATTTTGTGATTTGGTTGTGGATTTCACATATCAACTATGTTAAGTTTTACAGTTTAGAACTTATATAGCTGTAATGTATTAATATTATTGTTTTTTTTTTACACTGATGCTAATGTTTTGCAGTAAATTCGCTTCGGGTTTTTTTTATTTAATTTATAATAATAAAATACAAATAAGTTTCTTTTTGCAGCTTATGGTTTCCGGAATTAGTCCATGGTATTGTTGTATTCTGTAAGGGAATATGTTGACGTTGTTGTGTTTTCTATTGTTGTTTTTAAAGTTGTTTTGTTGTCATTTGTTATAGTTGTTTGGTTATCGTTGTATTTATGGTGTTTAGTGTTGTTGCGTTTTTCTTTTATTTGTTTATGTTTATGTTTCTTTTACTTTTGAATGTCAGGTTTACTTTTCCAGGGTCAAACTTTTATGTTATTCATTTTCATTATCTCTTTCATTTTTGTATTGCCCTGTCACTTTGTATTAATTGATTTTGCGGAGCCCTAGCGCTCCCGTGAATGCCTCGGCATTTTTGAGCGGCAATCAAATTGCTTTCCACGTTTTAGGTAAAGAACCCTTTTTTTATACATTTCAAATGTTAATTTTCTTATTCACTAGGAATGCAACGAGCACAGGTTTTCCTTTTTTATATATACATTTTTTTTTTACAAATATGTAGGTACTATGTCTGCAATTTTTTTCCCCTGCACTTTACACTAAAAGTTGCATTTTACACTTAAAGAAGTTAGCATTGGAAAACTTAAGCTATTCTCATATACATATATCAATGAATTTTTAATAAACACATTCTTTAGCTATTAGTTAATTATATAATACGAGTAGCTCATAATGTACATTTGAAGCTTTCAATCGTGACAATCACAAAATTAGGATTAATATACAGTAAACCCCGTTTTAGTACCTCCCCTTTTAAGCACCATTCCCGTTTAAGTACCAGAAATGTACTGCATCTAACACTTTTCTGAAAATATACATACAGATTCCCCCTTTTAAGTACCTCTCGCTTAAGTATCACTCCCGCTTAAATGCCTCTTAAATTTGCGCTTTAATGTGAAAATTACATATTATTTTCCCCTTTTATGTCCCTTACACCGGGTCGAAAAATAGATTCAGCCAGACACCGACTCTAAAGTTAAAAGGACCCTCAAAAATGATATCTGCGTAGTTTTTTTTTCGTTCCGAGAAAAACCCATGGAACGCTTTTGATTCTCCTGAAGGTTCTTTTTGGCTAAAAAAAACCTGTGTTTTGCTCGTAAATTTTATTTCTTCACAGACTGGAACCTGAATTTGCTTGAAAAATAAAGATTAGCAAAAAATTTAACGTTAAAAAATTTTAAATTTTTTTTCTGTTATCGATCATGTGAAAAAATGTGATGATGCATGATGATAGATGCACTTAACATTATTTAAAATTTTTTGGATTCTTATACATAGTATGGACAGTGAAGAGCTTGAGGCTTTGGAGGAAAAATTGTTCAAAAGCAAATTTCAAAATAGTTATCAGAAAAAAATTACAATTTTTTTTTAAAACATTAAACTAAATTAAATTATTTAATACCATAGTAATATTGTTATTTATAATTATATTTCTAATAAATAAATAAATAAATTATTTTTAGCTGCGGCCGCCTCTACTCCTTTGCGGTTTCTTAAAATGCGATGAGTGGTGGAAATGTCGCAGTAAAATTTGTTTTTTGATTTATCAATTAAATCATTAACTTCTAGTTAGTAAATAAAAAATATGTTTTTTTTTTTTAGAGTGATCTCATAATAAAATGCAATCTATTCACAAACATACATACATTGTATATGAATCCAATACCTATCAGTTTTGTTTACCGTTAATTTTAAGTACATATGTATGAAATATTTAATTTTTGTTCAATAACATTTGATTAATAAAACCGATTTGAGTAGGTTAAATATGTATGTACATAATCATTGTTGCTTAAGAAAATTGACACTTCCATGATATTGTCCTTAGTGCATTAAGGTTCTTAAACGGGTTATTTTTAAGTACCTTGAGGTACCTAAGCGGGATATTCTTAAGTACCTTCAGGTACTTAAGCGGGAGATTTTAAGTACCCTGAGATACTTATGCGGGATTTTTTAAAGTACCTTTCCCGCTTAATTACCTCCTGACCTGACATCTTGAGTTGAGGTACTTAACATGGGTTCAATGTAATTAATACGCGCAGGAGTATTTTAAAAAAAAACTCCACCACCGCACAAGCTAAAGTCTCAACGCACGCTATCGCAACCAGCATGCCTCTCAAAAAAAAAAATATTCTCGCCGCGATCATCCAAATGTCGACCGCACGGTTCAATATCCAAAAATCAACTCCCCGTCATTTTTCGTTTTCTCTTTCTTTTTCACACGTTCGAACAGATTTTTATTGCCCGACGCGTAAATGAGCGATCTCATTGGCTGGTGCAGCGCGCGCAAGGAAAAGTCTAGAACATCATGCGCGATATCGCGATTTTCGAAATTCATAAGTCATTTTTGACATTTTTGGCTAGACTTTTTCCCTGCAACGCCTGTCACCACCAGATGGCAAATTGCTAATGCTATTTCGCACGCGTCGGAACTGGTGCCGTTACACTATCTGAATTTCAACTTTGCCACCTCGTATTGTTGCCGCTCGCGCCGCCATATTGGAAAAATGACACCCAAAAGCACTTTTTTGACAATATCTTCTTTCTGACTCATTTTACGATAAAAACATTTATGTGAAAAATAAAACTAGAGAAAATTTCCTACAATTTATGTTACTATCTTTTTTTCATAAAATTAATAGTTTTGGCATACGAATGCTTCTATAATATAATTTTTATCACTAATTTTTCAATATTTTTATTTTTTTAACAAGAAAAAATATCTAATGGCATCGTATTTAACGGAAGTAAACTTTGCGGAATTCGTACGTCAAAACTATTAATGTTACGAAAAAAAAGATTACAACATAAATTGTAGGAAATTTCCTTTAGTTTAATTTTGTATACATACTCGTATGTTTTTATCGTAAAATGAGTCAGAAAGGAGATATTGTCAAAAAACTGCTTTTGGGCGCCATTTTCTAATATGGCGGCGCGAGCGGCAACAATACGAGGTGTCAAAGTTGAAATTCAGAAAGAGCATATCAAAATCTATAAAAATACTCATTTTCAAAACTACCGCAAAACTTTCCAGGTAACGTCGTTTTTTACTACCAAATGACTGTACTACTTATACTTAAAATATAATAAAATTAAAACTGAACTAGCTAAAACTGTATTAAACTTACATTAATTAAAACATTAATACAAAGTTACAACGTAAGTGCGTGTTAAATTTTTTAACTTTTGCGCCGCCATTTCACTAACCGTCATAAAAAGAAAGAGAACTTCAAACATGGAAGCACCAAGCGAAAAATGGTGAAAGCTAGAGAAAATAAGGATAAAGAAGCCGTTGCCAAATCACGTCGTATGACGGATTATGAAATTGGCCAAAATTTCAGAAAAACCGTCATTTCTCTAAAACTGTCAGTTAATATATTAAAGATTAACTTATTTTAATTGTGGCAAATTAAATTATCTTTCTTTTGACATCCTTCAGGAGTTCCTCCTTACAATGATTTTAACAAAAGCTGTTCCACAGAATTTAATCAAAACTTTTCAAAACTCTTTTTTTTCAATTTTTCGATTCCAAATTGTGATTTGATTTGTAAAAGAAGTTCGATTCCATAAGGAATTAATATAAGAGGAATTTCATTTCTTTTTTAGCCACAAAAAAATTAAAAAAAAAACTTCTTTTGTTTTGTGGTTTGCGATAGATACTCGAAATTATCGTCAACGATTTTCATAAAAATGTTTGAGATGATACCACTGAAAGCAGTCATCAATGAGAGCTAAGTCGTCAATATACTGGAGAAACTCGTTAATGGGCGTGGCACAGCCCAAAACAACGTAATCGTTAATCGTTATGAAATTAAGTATATCTATCAGCTATCAACATTTTCTATATTGTTTTTGCTTTTCAACCTCTTTCAACTTTATTCGTTATTTTGTTTAGTTTTTCGGCTTTTCCATTAATTTTGAATTGTTTCAACATTTCTCAACGTCTTTTAGCTTTTTTCAACATTTTCCATCATTCAGATACATGTTTTTAAAAGATATGTCTAAAAATATCAGCACTTTCAAAATTAAAAATTTGGGAAATACTTAGAAGTGAAATCAAATTTTTCTATCCCACCAAACACTGAACAAATTTCTCTAGTTTTTTTTTTTTGATTTGTAGCTTATGCGTTGGCAGTGGGCTTAAAAATAATTCTCCTAAAATTTCAGCTTCCTATTTCAAACCAGATTTCATTGAAATTTGTCAAAAAAACGGACTTACCAAAACATAGAAAAAATATGCCTTAGTTTTGATCTAGGTAGCAGATATTTTGGGAGGCTTTTCTTAAGGTCCAATGCTAAAACAAAGCCAAAAAATATCTACAAAATTTTCAAAATAAACACTAACAACTAAGTAGTTTGGTGAAGACTGCATCAGGCCTGGATTAACCTTACAGACAGAGTAGGCCTAGGGTGGCAAAAATTTGGCGAAAACTTTGAAAAATGGTTGCATTTTATTGATTGAAAAACTTTTCAAATTTTGTTTTGTTGTTTGCTAGTGTTTTTCATTCAGCAACGAGGACCTTTTTTTTTTCATCAAAAATATAAACATAAAGAAAAAAAAAAGAAGTTTTGAGGAGGGGGGGGGCGGCAATTTTTGCAACTGCCTAGGGGCGGCAAATTTCTTATTCCGGGCCTGCACTGCATAGTCAGATTCTGTGTGGTTCAGGAGTCATAAACGTGAAAGTGAAGATAAATTTACCCCTAGAATGTAAGAAAAATATTTTGCAAGAGTGCGCCATATGGATATGGAACAAATTAGGATAAAACACATCAGAAAAAAATGGAATGCTTTTCGCTAAGGGGCCGTTCATAAATTACGTAAGACGTTTAGGGGGGGGGGGGGGGGGGGGGTCGGCGGATTCTTACTACATCTTACGAGAGGGGGGGAGGGGGTGAATGATCATCTTACGTAAGATTTAAAATGCGTATTCATACATTATAGTTGTATTAACGCATCGTCATTTGTGACAGTAATGAAATATATTTGAATTTTCGACAGTCACGAAAGATTCAGAAATATCGATTACAATCGATTTAAGTAATCGACTCTGAACGGGACAACTTCTCTTCTGTTTATGTAATGAAATATATGTATGTTGTTTACACGCAGGGTGGACTTGTAACACCGTCTCACAAGTTTGCTATTATTCAGGCATTTACACGCAGATACGTCGACTTTGAAATTTTGTTGATGTTGTCCCGGTTCTTTACCACCCCCTTGCACTTGTCGTCTTCAACTAGAAGATTCGCTTTCGATTCCTTCTTCAACAGGAGACCAAAACAGCAATCAGTTTTGTCCTCTATTTCTTCGCTTAGCGTTAAATTACGATTGGTCAAAAGTACATCCACAGTTCAAAATCATGCCTTACGATTTTTTTGTCCTTCGCTTGCAAACGTCTTAGCTGATCGAGTTTGTAATATTTGTGACCAGTACTTTGCCTCGAAAAAAGCTACTGTAATGCACAAAAAACTACATAGAAAAGACGGTAGTCGCACTCACATGATTCAACTAGTTTCAGTTTTGAAACGTGGAAAGGGGAAAAGCCTTTGCATTTTAAAACAATCGGAGATTTGTCAAGTTGCAGAGTGGCATGACAACGAGGATATTGATGTTAAAGAGTTTGAATGTGAATCAGAAAATTCAACAGACGAATCGGGTGTGCCAATTGTAGGTTCACTATCAGACTGGTTGAAAAGCGCATGGACTAACGATGACTTACGATGACTTTTTTTATTCATCTTGAAAAACAAATGTGTAGTTTGTAATTTCGTAATATTTATTTAATATGTAACATATGTATATTAAAACTAAATATACATAGTAATATAGTACATCACATGAAAAATACATTTTTTGACTAGGTTCACCTTAATTATGAATCTTACGTAAGATTTCGGAGGGGGGAGGGGGGGGGGTAGTGAGAATCTTACTAAATCTTACTCGGGGGAGGGGGGGGGGGTCAAAAAGTCATGAAATTGTCTTACGTAATTTATGAACGGCCCCTAAGCATGCTTTTGTGTTTGATGCAGCTTTATATATTTTTCAGCTTTCAGAAATTCCAGTAGAGGTTTTCGCCATATCACCAGCACCAGTAGACTCTCATGTGAAAAATTTGGCTTGGAAAATGACAGTGGATTGTGGCCGGAGCTTATGACACTTGACAATATAGTTTACTTTATTATTTTAATAATAAAAAAAGTAGCTGGAAAATTTTCCAGAACTTTGAAATTATATGAAAAATATAATTATAAAATCATAGCACATGTATAAGCCAAATAAGCTTAAAAAGAGCTATGTCAACTAAACATAACTCAGAAAGATAACAAGAAAAATGTAACAATACGTGCGAAATCCAAAGAAACACGCACTTTGTACACATCAAGGTCACATACCCAATAGCTCAAGTGTTATAGCGGCTGTCGCAATTCAAAAATGCATACGGTCGGGTGTTCGATTCTCAGTACAACTTAACCAAAACTGGTCTGATGAGGCTATGTATATGCATATAAATATGTATATACGTGATAATAGCCGAAACATATGTCACCAATTACCAGGTTAAATTGATCCACTTGTTATCTTTGTCATGTTGGTTGTATAAATGACTAAAAAGTTCAATACAAAAATTATTAATATAATAATTATTAGTCTCAAAAAAAATCAAAAAATCAAGAAAGCTAATTGAATGAAACTTTCACACAAAGGTCACACCTTCTTGCAGACATCTTGTTATTGAAAATGGGTGAAATCGGTTCACGGACACTCTTACCGCCCATACTCTATGTATATTTACCCAGGCTAATTTTGAAGGATGGAGCTGCTTGTAGAAGTCCACGTAAGTGGGGAAAGTTCCTGATCGCCACTCACTTGGGAGTGGCCAGGGATGATTCTTTTGCAAGCAGCTCACAAAAAATAGTCCTCGGCGATTTTAACGCGAAGGTCGGAAGAGAAGGCATCTTTGGCGCTACAGTCGGTCAGTTCAGTCTCCACGAGACCACTTCAAACAACGGTCTGAGGCTGATCGACTTCGCCGCGGCGCGAAACATGGTAGTTAGTAGTACCAGATTTCAACACCTCGACATTCACAAGGCCACCTGGCTATCCCCGGATCAAAAAACGAAAAACCAAATTGATCATGTTGTGATCGACGGAAGGCACGCTTCAAGCGTTCTGGATGTGCATACATTTCGGGGGGTCAACACTGACTCCGACCACTATCTTGTTGCAGCTAAGATCCGCATGCGGCTATGCAATGCGAAGAATGTACGCACGGGCATGCAACGAAGCTGGACGTCGCCAAGCTGCAATCACAACGGACTGCCGAGGCGTACTCCACTCAACTCTCGGTTAAGCTCAGCCAACCAACCTCTGGAACCGACGACGGCGGTGTACTTTGGACACACATCTCCCACTCCATGCGCGCTGCTGCCGATGAAGTCATTGGTTTTCGACGCCCACAACCTCGAAACCAATGGTATGACCAGGAGTGTCGCGATGCAACTGCTGAAAAAAACGCCGCATACAAGAAGACGCTGCAGTCAGCCGCAACGCGAGCCGTGCGAGAAAACTACCGCGAAAAGAGGAAGGAAGAGAGGCGCATTTTCAGACGTAAAAAAAGGGAGCAGGAAAAGCGTGAGGAACTTGAGGTGTACCAGGGCAAGAAGGATGCACGAAAATTCTATCAACAAGTTAAGCGTCTAGCTCAAGGTTTCAAGCCCGGAGCATCCACTTGTAGAGACGAAAATGGAAATCTGGTTACAGATACACAGAGTGTACTGAGGTTATGGAGGCAGCATTTCTCCAACTTGCTTACGGGCGATGATTCTACCAATTCCGCCCAGAGAGAATGCAGTACGATACCACCAATCGATGATAACGCAGTGGAAGTACCATCACCTAGCCATGAAGAGGTCCGAGTTGCTATCCAGCGACTCAAAAACAACAAAGCAGCGGGTGCTGACGGCCTGCCAGCTGAGTTGTTTAAAGCTGGTGGCGATGAATTGATAAGGTGCATGCATCAACTCATCAGCAAAATATGTCTAGCGGAAAGCATGCCCGATGATTGGAATCTCAGCGTGCTTTGTCCTGTAATAAAGAAAGGAGACCCGACAATCTGCGCCAACTACAGGGGTATCAGTCTTATTTCCATCGCATATAAGATCCTCTCGAGCGTATTGTGTGAAAGATTGAAGCCGTATACAGAAACGCTGATCAGATCCTATCAGAGTGGCTTTAGACCTGGTAAGTCCACCATAGACCAGATTTTTACACTACGCCAAATCCTGGAGAAAACCCATGAATATCAAATCGACACTCACCATCTCTTCGTCGATTATAAAGCTGCGTTCGATAGCCCAGTGCGGGATTGCCTATACGAAACAATGTCTGAGTTCGGTTTACCTGCAAAGTTGATAAGGCTCTGCAGGATGACGTTGAGCAATACGTGTAGCTCCGTCAAGGTAGGGAATGACCTCTCCGGAACTTTTAATACCGAGCGAGGTTTCAGACAAGGCGGCCCGCTCTCGTGCGATCTCTTCAATTTCATTATGGAGGGGATCGTACGAAAAGCCGGTGTGCATCATAATGGCACCATTTTCTTCAAAGGTGTTCAGCTCCTTGCGTACGCTGATGATATTGATATTATCGGTCGGAGTAAGAGAGATGTTACTGCTGCTTTCACTGCTATTAAAAAGGAATCAGCCAAAGTGGGTTTGACGGTAAACGAGGACAAGACGAAATACATGATGTCTACTAACAACAACAAGAGAGCACGGGATCTAGACTCTCATGTTACAGCGGGCAACTGTAAATTAGAAGTTGTCAAGGAATTCATTTACCTTGGCACTGCCGTAACCAGCAACAATGATGTCAGTCTGGAGATTAAGCGGAGAATAACAATTGCTAATAGGTGCTACTACGGTCTCAGTAAGCAATTACGTTGCAGAGCTCTCTCTCGATCGACAAAGCTAACACTCTACAAGACGCTCATTCTACCTGTGCTTCTTTATGGCGCTGAGGCATGGGTGGTTTCGACAACAGACGCAGCCGCTCTTGGGGTGTTCGAGAGGAAAGTTCTCCGCAAAATCTTTGGTCCTGTTCGAGTTGGCTACGACTATCGCATTCGAATGAACCACGAGCTGTATGAGCTCTACGCCGACATTGACATAGTTAAGCGTATAACAATACAGCGACTACGCTGGCTGGGTCATGTCCATCGTATGGATAAAGAAGCTCCAGCGAAAAAGGTATTCGAAGGGAAGGTCCCCGGTCAACGACGAAGAGGGAGACCATGCCTCCGGTGGATAGACCAAGCTGAGGAAACCCTAACCGCGCTTAGCATTAACGATTGGAGAAGACGCGCGCAAAACAGAGGCGCCTGGCGAGAGCTAATGAGGTCGGCCGTAACCTGACAACGGGTTGTTATGGCCATCTAAGTAAGTAAGTAAGTAATTTTGAAAAAAGTTGCAGCGATTTTGATGAAACTTGGTGATTTGGTGCACATGTGAACCAAATCAGGATTAGGCTGGGTTTCAAGTTTCCAAAGGATCGTACAGGGGCGTGGCACAGCCGTAAATTTTATCATTTATTCTACCATATCTTGTTAGCCGTTCAAGATATTGCGATGAAATTTGGTAAACGGATACATATCAAATATACCTTGAATTCTGATAAAAGTGGGCGGAATCAAAAAATTAAATTTTGGAGATGATGCCGCTGAAAGCAGTTATCAATACAAGCCCAGCCACTTTACTGATGAACTCGTTGAAAGGTGTGGCACCGCCCACAGTATTTATAAACGTTATATTAAGAGAACTAACAACGTAATCGTTATGAAATTTAATGATGTAGATATACATACTTGCTATAAGGTCTCTTATTACAAAAATTTGGTCCAATAGTACCTGTGGGCGTGGCACCTCCCATATAAGCAGAAAACGTTTTCTGTTATGTACAGTGTGACCTACAATAACTGTCAAAAAAATAAATTGTTACAAAAATGAAAGTCGTCTACAATATTTTTTTTTATTTTTCACAAACGCTTAACAACAATCCAAAATTAATTAAATTAATGATGAAGTTTGAAACTATCACCCTTTCCTTTGCTTACAAGACGTAAGCGTTTGAAAAACGATTCACAGGCGGCACGCACCATTTCCTGCTCCATTTCGTCCCAAATCCTTGTCAAACACTGCTTGAACCCATCAATTGTTAAGCCTTTTGTTGACCTTACTTTACCTAGCATATGGCCCCATACGCAAAAATCCAATGTCTTGAGATCCGGTGATGATGCTGGCCATTCTTCCGCAGAGATGAAATCAGGCAAATTTTTCGGCCCTTTCCCTATTTGTGATACTGCTCCCCACACCTTGATTTTGGTCACGTTTCGATATCGCTCAGCAGTCAATTCATCTTTTGGAGCATTCGCAAAACTTCTTGCGTACACACGGTTATTCTTGCAGGAAGAACAAATTTTCATCCAAAAATATTATTTCATCTCCACCGTACCAGTCAAGTAGCTCCTTACTTTTTGTAACAGCTAATTGCTATTGCTTATTCGTTAGCCCATGAAAGCGTTAGGTTTATAGGCCTTGAGTCGTAGATCATTCCTGATAAGAAGCTGCTTGTAAGTTTTTTATATTTTCCTGTCCCTTTCTACAGAACAGGCTGATTGAGCAGGATATCGTCCTCTCACTTGTTTTACGACGTCATTTGTTCCCACAGTCCGACTGCGTCCAATTTTTTTTGATCTTCGAGCCTCCCGTATCCTCATATCATTTTGGGCCACACTGTAAAGTGTGTTATGAGAGTAATCTTCATAAAATTTGGTGTATAGATTTCAGTTACTATAAGCTTTAAAAATAAATGAATTTTGACGGGATTGCATTAGTAGGCGTGGCATCTCCCATATTAACATAAATTTGTAAGGGCTGTTTTAAGTGAACTGTTGCACCAATTGCTATGAAATTTAATGTAAGTGGTTCAGTTGCTATAGAGTATATCTGAATCAAAAGTGGCTGAAATATCACCAGTGGACGTGGCACCTCAAATACAAATAAAATACGGTAAGTGGCATATATGTATATCGAAATATGAGAGCAATCATACTAAAATTCGGTGTAAGGGGTTTGCTTATGGAAAGCTATTTCTGGATCAAAACCGGGCTGGATTGTACCAGTGGGTGTGTCACCGCCCTAAATTTTAAATTTAACTGCGGCATATATCGCAAACTATACAAGCTATTGTGCTAAAATTTAATATGAGGATGTCGATCACGAATATAATTTATTGAACCAAAAGTGGGCGGAATTGGAGAAGTGGGCGTGGCATATTTCAAATTTTTCATTTCTATTCGATTTTTTTCAACATTTTCCATATTCTTTCGACTTTTTCAACCCTTTAACTTTTTCCAGTATATCCTATATGTATTTGTTCGACTTTTACAACCTCTTTCAACTTTCTTCATAAGTTTCTTTATTTTTTCGGCTTTTTCATCAATTTAGTATTGTTTCAAATTTTCAACCTCTTCCAACTTTTTTAGAGTTTTTGAAACTCTCTCAACTTTTCTCAACATTTTGCATTTTTCAACCTCTGTCAACCTTTCTAACAATTCACATTTTTTTCGACTTATTCAACCTCTTCAACTTCTTTTTAATAATTATTTAAAGGTTACTTTCAGTGCAGTGTAGGGTATGTGAGTTTCGGCCTGGCCGAAGATATTACCTTAAATTGTATTTTGTTACTTTTGACCAGACCTTGAAACTTTTATACTTTTATTCAAAAAGTTTTCAAAATAAAAGTTTCTTAAAACTTTTTTGTTATAAAAGTTTTTATAAACTTTCTTCAAAAACTTTTATTGAATAAAAGTTTTTCCAAAAAACTTTTTCATAAGAGTTTTTCTGAAATATTATTAATAAAAGTTTTTTTTAAAAGTTTTTTTTACTTTTATTAATAAAAGTTTTTTTTAAAAGTTTTTTTTAACTTATATTTTTAACAGTCACATGTGCACAGAGTTTTTTTTGAATTTTATTTTTCAAAAGGCGAAAATAAAAGTTTTTTTTGTATGAAAGAACGAGGAAAATCCTAAAATAATATCTTGAATCACTAAGCAAAAAATTTCAAAGGAGAAAACTTAGGATTATTGATAATAAAGTTCAAAAGAAAATACTTAACATGTTTCTGCAAAGAAAGAAATTTATGATTATTATGTACTTATGTATAATTTTTAGAAAAATTGTGCTCAACGCATCAATGGGAAAAGGCCGAAAATGGATTTTGGGAGTGACGGGGAGGTTCCTGATCCTCCTAAAGAGGTGTTTTGGACCCATTTTTAGAAAAAAATTTTATTGCACGAATCGATGGGAAAAGGCCGAAAATGGATTTTGGAAGTGACAAGTGAGGTCCCCGACCCTCCTAAATGGGATTTTTGGACCCATTTTGCGAAAAAAATTTTACTGCACGAATCGATGGGAAAAATTCGAAAATGCATTTTGGAAGTGACAAGCGAGGTCCCCGACCCTCCTAAAAGGGTTTTTTGGACCCATTTTTCGAAAAAAATAGAATGGATGTTAAGAGAAGATAGAATGAGATATTAAGAGAGTAATTTCATTATGAAAAAAACGGGACGTGCGCGTGCGTAGCCGCGGGTACCACTAGTAATTAATATACAACATAACTGTAAAAATTTTATTTTTGTTGTGTTCAAAAGAATTTCCTTGCATTTTTTACACAAAATGCCTCCCAGTAAAGCCCGCTTGCGGGCATGCATCATTATGGTTTTGTTAATGGCAGATCTATTGCTTCTATCTTCCTTATTTCACTTCTTTTGAATAAACTCTTAAGACTATGATAGGCAAGTTAACTGCATCTACTCTGACTTCAAAAACGCAATTTGACTAATTACCACATTATTTGATTTTGTTTAAGTTAAAGAAGCTTAGATTCCCTTTGAGCTTTGCCAGTTGGATTGAATCTTACTTATCTGATCGTTTATACCAAATAAGGTTTCGAAGGGAATTGTCCTCTTTATCAAGCGCGACATCAGTTGTTTCACTAGGAAGGTACCTGGAGGCGCTCCTGTTTATTTTAGCAATTAATGATGTTGCGCAAATTATTAAAAATATCCTCCGGTTGGTTTACGCAGATGACATAATAATATACAGGAATGCGAAGAGGATTGGTGATACGTTTCCACTTCAGTCTGACTCGAAATCCTTTGAAGTTTGGTCTTCTAAGAATAACTTACTTTTCCAGGAAGAAAAATACTGTAGAGTCTTATTTCAAATTTAAAGGTAAGAAAATGTGTCGTGTCAATTTAATGAAAGACCTGGGTATACAATCTGATTTAGATTTGTAAAAAGTCGGCCGTCGGATATGAGACACTGCTTGTTCAAAACTCTGCGATATTCTTCCCTCCTGTCCAAACAAATAAAACTTTTAGAATGCTTTACTGTGCAAAATACTAAATGCAATGCAATCAAATTTTACATAGATCCACGAAATGTTCTGAGATAGCACCAAACAAAAAGTGTGTAGATTTTGACAAGAGGGCGTAGCACCCCCATGCAAGCCAAAAAACTAAAACGCTATTCTAAGAGATACTAGAAATGATTTGTAAAAACGAATTTCGACAACAAAGCGTTGCTCGCTGCAAACAAGCAAAAACTTCAAAACGACATACTGGGAGGATTACAAAAGAAGTGCAACCGAATTTTACAGAAACACAGGAATGGGCTTGAACATGTACTAAACAAGAAGTGGGTAGACTTTGACAAGGTGGAGTGGCACCTGCTATACAAGAAAAAACTTCAAATCGCTATAATGAGAGAATTATTTAAGGAAATAGAACCTTATTTGACAAGAGGCTGTGACACGTGCCATATAAGCAAAAACTTCAAACCACTATACCGACAAAATCTTTGAATGTCCTACAAACAAATTTTACATAGTTTCTATGCTCATGGTACACTAAATTGACATTCAACGTTTTTTGAATTTGTAAAAGGTACCACACCAACTGGATTACTTTCGACTTATTTTAGTCTTAAATCTCAAAACAATTTCTACAATGGTTCACTTAAAAAATCGCTTACATTATTTGTGGTTATGGGAGCTACATTCTATAGAATGTATACATTCATTTAAATTTCATAAGACTTAAGATACTTCATTAGTTTCTTATAACGTATCAACATTTTGTTGGCGGTCTTTCAACTAATTTTAGCAGTGTAGAAACTTAACCTATGTACTGTGCTTTTTAATTTCGCCCGCTTCGGTTCAGTAAATGCTATTTTTTATCAGCATTCGCCAAATTTATTTCATAGCATGGTTTGCGAGATATGACGTAAAAATTTTTATAATTTAGGGCAGTTTCACGCCTCTCAAAGAGTTTTAAGATACATGAAAGGTAGCCCAATCTATATTTCATTTTCATATGCACCAACTTCCATTAAAATCGCGATAGTTTTGATTGAAATCGCAAAAGCCGTTTTCGAAATATAACGATATATTTTACATTTATTTATTATAATTATGCAAATCTCTTAGAAAATATTCTTGGGCTAAAATTAATAAAATTGAATAAATTAGCTGCGTTTTCATCGCCATCAACTGCTAGTTATATATAGCTAGCAACAATAGTTGTTTGGGAAAGTAAATACAAAATCGCAACCTGAGCGAGTAGACTTATAGTTGTTATGTATACTGCCCTCAGAAGCGAAAAGGGCGCATCTCAAAAAAATTAATATCCGTGATTCTTTTCGTATCGGATAGCTGAAGGAATTACACGTCTAATGAACTACTCCAAATGCCGGTATCTTAGTTCAAAAATATAAAACATCTGTTAAGGGAATTTTCGCTATCTCAATTCTTCTGAGGGTAGAATACTTAGTACATACATACTATAGCAAATTGCTTAAGTGTCAGTGCTACCCAGCAGAAATATATTTTGTCTATGTTTGAAATATCAGGCGGCAATAAGATGCAATTTGTAATATAAAATGTAGAAAGAACAACTACTCGTATAAATAGCAATTCCTTACACAACTTTATACTTGAATTGATTTTAGAACTCCTCACACATTGCTAAAAAAAAAGAAATCTTAGCATTGAAAATTCTATTTTTTCAACTTTGACAAAAAAAAATATTTTTCTATGGTTTGAAAATAATTTAAAGTTCTTCTATTAAATTTTCTAAAATTATTACGTAAAATTTAACAATAAATCAAGGAATGAAAAATTTCGCGTTGCACTTTTGGCCCACTATTGGCTCATGCGATGACAACGAGTATTCGCAACGTATCTGCAACGGATTCGCTAAATTATATCGTTTTATATTTGAAAGTAACTTGGACTCTGTTGGGGCATTTGACCTGCTGCTATTGTATTCGTTTGTGATTATATTTCTGGCATTTTTAGTTGCATCAGCCTTTTCAATTTTCGAAGAAGATCAAAAAGTAAGTATGGACTTAGCCTTACTCATGTATGTATATTGAAGCAAATAACTTTTTGATAACATCATTTTCTCTCAGTCGCTACAACAGATAAAATGTAAAGTTAAACTATCGACAAAGGCAATTGCAAATCTTGCAGCTGCATTTTGGGCAATAAAGGAATGCAGATTTAAGTCCATTACCTATGAGGGTTACATGAGAATCAGTAAAAGCAAAAGTGCCATATTAAAGATTCAAGAAGCCGAAAAAGCTCCACAAGAACCAAAACCAGTAGAGAGCACTATATCAAATGAATCTTCAACAAAGAAGTCCAAGACAAGACCTAGCAATAGATCTCCAAGTGGATCACCAACTTTAAAGAAAATTGGTATTACCCGACTACCACAACAGCAAAAAAAGCTTAACAGCATTTTTAATGTCCCGAGCAAAAAGTCAAAGTTCTTCCGGTCCAGTGGAAGTTCTTCATCTTTACATCCAAAACATGGTTTGACCTCCGGAAAATCTCAGCACAGTATGCTTTCCATAGATAGTAGAAAAACCAAATTTGATAAAAAAAAATCGGTTCAAATAGATGAACCTGCGAAATAAAGAATATAACAATTTTAAAGTACTTATTTTTGATACTAGCGAGCATTTTTGAATTAAAATGAAACTGCGTTTATCGGGAACCATAAGTTTAGGAGGCTTTGCAAAAATGTTCATTCCTCGGGTCTGATGGTTCCACCGATTGAACATTTCAGGTGACTGAACTATCAATAGAATACCGCAGATCTAAGCCTGCCACCGAAAGATTTTTTTTTTCTTTAGAACACGATAGACTTACGAAACTGCATCTCAAAAATTCACTCCACGTAAACAGACCACGTTTCATTCCGCCAAATTATAAATTTTTTGAAACTTTTAGAAGGATTTTTCCATGGAATGAACATTTTTATTGAGATTGCGGTTTCCTAAATTTATATTTTTCTGCTGATTCTATTTGATGACTGTGTTCTTGACATTTCCTTGAAGGACTGCATTTATGTGACTACTTAGGGGTTTTGCTTCTGTCAGATCGAGTAGAAATTTTCATTCGGATCGCGCTCGGCAGTCCCTCTTAGAGATCCGGTATGGACGTGGGTAATCGGATCAGATCTGAATAGGTTTGGTAACGCATGAAGCCAGGCAAACAGGACCAAGTAAACCTAACATGGCACTAATCAGATGCGATACTGATCAGTGTGCTAATACATAAAAATAAATACATTTGTAATAAATTTTTACTGTCTCCGCTTTATGCACTGGTAAATTACACATATGTACATTAGGGTGATTAAAAATTTTTTTTTTGTTTTTTTTAAGGTGCTGTTGCTTAAAAAGTAAGTTTATGATATGAAGAAAAAGTTCACGAAAATTCAGCTCTGTAACTCAATTTTATAAGGTGGCGCCGGAGCCTGTTAGTTTTACATGTAAATTGTATGGAAAAATTATTTTTTACAAAAAAGGTATCTTAATGAATAAGTGATTAGTGTTGTTGAGCTGAAAAGGATCGTTTTTCGACGTAATTTTTTACGCTGAATCCGAATCTGGCCTTATGTATACTTTTTGAACATAATCGCATAATTTTTTTTTGTTGGAAATGTTGTGAAGAGAAGGAGGGACATGTATACTTTTTTTCAATAGTAGGCGGTGCCACGCCCCTAAAGAGAAAAAGGTTTCCACGGCTAAGCTAATGGACCGATTTTAATGAAATTTTTCTTAAAGGCTGTGCCACTACACCGATTTTGATGAAATTCGGTAAGTAGATAGATTATATATACTTTTTGTTTTAAATTGGTAATTTTCGCTTCCACCTAGATCAAGCCATTTGGGTATTTTGCGTGGACGTGGAACTTTTGGCTCGTCTAGCTCTAATTTTTTTGTACTGATGGCTTTTTGCCAAACAGTATCAAATTCTGCAACTCCGAGATCTTGCCAGAAACATTTGATGCTTTAATGCGCCATCATAGCACTGACCCATCACATTTGACTGGGCAAGGTTGAATTGCGCAAAAGTTTTGATTTACAAATCAAATCAGGTTTTTGCTTTGGTGTCCGGTGCTGCAAAAAAACTAATGAAATATTCGTTTGCCCCGAAGTTTTCAGAAACAACTCTAAGACAAATAGACACTTGGTCACACCGAGACATGTTTTGAGTTTCGTCCAATAATTTCGATTTTTTTATTATTCCTTTTGTTCACTATGTCTACAATATTTTGTGTCAATAACGCAGGGTATTTTTTAAAATTTTCTCATAATTTAATGCAAGTTTTTCTTTTTTATAAGTCTGTATCTTCGATTTTGGGTAAAAACCAGGTTTTAACTTTATTTTGCGACTATGAATTAGGGTTGTAACGGAGGTCATCTATGCGGAGGCGGATGCGGAGCCCCTATAAAGAAATTATAAATGGTACGTTGTCTTCCTACTTGCCATTAAAGGGACTGTAAAGAAGCTATTAAACCTTTTTTTGCTATTAGGGATAGCCACTTAAAAGTCTATTCTGAGATCCTTAAGCCTCTGGCAAGATTTTTGTTCGCATTTGACAGCGGCCTGTGCAAAGTTTAGTTGGCCCTTTATGTTGTTGTTTGGCAAAACGTCAGATCTTCAGTTATCGTTTGTTTATGGCCAAATCAAATCAAAAAAAAAAAAATTACTGGAAATTGAACGAGATTCGGTCTAACGCCAGAGCTACTTCAGTATTCTCCATGTTAGTGAACGGACACAGCTGGAACTTGGTGCAATAGCGAGAAACAAACCAAACGAAACAACATGATCTCTTCTAAAAGATACGCATTAGAGCTTTGATTTCGAATATTGCTCTAACATTTGAAAATTCATCAGAGTAGGTTAGGTTAGGTTAGGTTAGGTAGGAGTGGCAGTCAGTTACAAAAACCGACTCACTTAGACCAAGTTTGGTCCATTGTGATACCACAGGGTACTTGACTATACCCTCTCATTGAACCATCCAGATTTCGTTATGAAACTAAATAACTGACCTATGCTAACATGTCTAAGGTCCTCCAGGTCATCAAACAAAAACGAGCCAAGTGTTTTGTGGCGTTTTCTAGCAAGTGCAGGGCAGGAACAAAGAAAATGTTTAATGTTTTCCTCCTCCTCCACATCCCCACAACTTCTACAGTAGTCAAAAGACCGAATACCTAATCTCTCCGCATGTCTGCCGATAAGCCAGTGGCCAGTTATTACTGCAACAACTGACGAGACACTGTGTCTAGTGCGGGATATCAGTTCTAGAGATCGCTTAGCGTTCCATTCCGGCCAGATTTGCCTTGTTATATTGCAAGTTAACCCTTGGGTCCATCTTATGTTAGCCTTTTTTATCATGTCTTCTTTAAGCAGTAACTTGCAGGTAGCAAGTGGCATGCCAACACCTTCCTTGTCTTGAGGAATTTGTGCAGTAGTCCCCTGCCTAGCAAGTTCATCAGCTTTGCAATTGCCATCAATGTTCCTATGCCCAGGCACCCAGATGAGGTGAATGTTAAAATGCTGAGCCATCTCATTTAGAGACGAGCGGCATTGTTGGGCCACTAGTGAGTTTAGGAAGACTGATTCTAAGGATTTAATAGCAGCTTGACTGTCTGAATAAATATTAATACCCTTCTTGGATACCACATTTATTCTCAGCCAGGATGCTACTTCTTCTATTGCTATAACCTCTGCCTGAAAAACACTACAATGGTCTGGTAACCTCGCAGCAATACTTATCTTCAGTTCCTTAGAGTAAATACCATAACCCACTTGGTTATTTAACTTGGAGCCATCCGTGTAGAAATTAATATGGTTCCTTCTCCCCGGGATTCCTCCCTTCCAGTCATCCCTAGATGGGATATGGGTTACGTAATCTCTCTTGAATGAGATTACTGGAATAGTGTAGTCCAATTTAGAGGGTACGGAATTCAAGCTATTAAGGATAGTTGAGTGTCCTGTACTTCCCTCGGACCAGCAAGCAGTTTCCCTGAGTCTAATGGCGGTACATGCTGCCATTCGTTTACCAAACAGGTCAAGGGGAACGAGATGAAAGAGGACCTCCAAGGCATCAGTCGGTGTGGTCCTCAGTGCACCACTGATGCACATGGAAGCAGCTCTTTGAACCTTCTGCAATTGTCTGTAATAGGTGACCTTGTCTAAGACAGGCCACCACAACACAATGCCATATAACAGAATCGGTCGAATAACCGCTGTGTAGAGCCAATGAATAATACGAGGTGATAGCCCCCATCTTCTTCCCACAGCTTTTTTACAAGAGTATAGTGCTACAGTTGCTTTCCTAACTCTCTCAACAACATTTATTTTCCAACTTAATTTCCTATCCAATATCAGACCAAGATACCTTGCACTACTTTTTAAGACAAGTCTAACGCCCTTTAGCGAAGGTGGTACTATAATTGGAAGTTTGTGACTCCTAGTAAAGAGTACTAGTTCAGTTTTGTTCGGATTTACGCCTAAATCAGCCTCATCTGCCCATGAGACGAGTCTGCTTAAAGCATTCTGAAGAATTTCACACAGTGTGTTTGGGAATTTACCACATGCAATTAATGCTACATCGTCGGCATAGGCAATAGCTTTACAGCCCAGCCTTTTCAGTGACATGAGCATCTTATTTATTGCCAGATTCCACAGTAGAGGAGATAGCACTCCACCCTGCGGCGTTCCTCTGCGGACAAACCTATTAGCTTCGGAAATGCCAAGATTTGAGGTAATGGCTCTGTTTGTCAGTAGCTTTTTAATCAGCTCAACTATGGAACTGTTGATACCCAGTTTCTGCAGTTCATTAATAATAATACCTGGGTCAACGTTGTTAAAAGCTCCTTCAATATCCAGGAACGCCGCCAGGGCGAATTCCTTACATGCAAAGGATTTTTCAATGCTGCTCACTAGTGTGTGAAGTGCGGTTTCTATAGATCTGCCTTTCGTGTAAGCATGTTGAGAAGTAGACAGCAGTTCAGGTTTGATACTGCTGCGAACATAGATTTCTATGAGTCTTTCCAAAGTTTTTAAAAGAAAAGAGGAAAGACTTATTGGTCTAAAATCCCTTGGATTTATGTAAGAGCTCTTCCCAGCCTTTGGAATGAAAATGACTTTAGTCATCCTCCAGGCTAGAGGAATATAGGAAAGGTTAAGACAGCCCTTGAAAATAGCTGTCAACCAAGGTATAATTAAGCGAGCAGATTGTTGCAGCTCAATTGGTGTCACATCATCAGGTCCTGGTGATTTATAGGGTTTGAAGCTATTTATCGCCCATCGAATTTTGGTTTCCGAAACAATGTCCCCGAGAATAATTGAGGACATCTGAGGTTGAACATTCAATTCCTCTGGTTCATGCAATGAGTTACCAGGGAAGTGAGTATCTAGTAAGAGGTCTAAGGTCTCTTCGCTAGATGTTGTCCAGGAGCCGTCAGGCTTTTTTAAAAGACCTAGAGTAGTGGGCGAGGTAGATAAAATCTTCCTTAGCCTAGATGCTTCTGAAATCTCTTCAATGTTTCCACAGAAGTTCCTCCACGAGTTACGTTTAACTTTTCTTAACGAACTCTTGTAAATTTTGAGAATAGATTTATAATCATTCCAGTCATTATCCAAACCTGATTTTTTGGCTTTGTTAAATAAATTCCTACTTCTTCGTCGAAGAACCTGAATTTCATTTGACCACCATGGGGGTTTCTTCTTTCCTCGAGGTTTACTTACAGGACAAGAAATCTCCAGGGATTTATTTAACCCTCCCGTTAAGTTTTGAACCAGCCTGTCTATGTCGTGGATAGTTGACGGCTCTACGGGGGTTAAGATAGGCAGATACTCTGCTATTTTCCTGTTATATATTCCCCAGTTTGTCCTTTTTACATTTCGGTGAATAATCGGCTCTGGGGGGTTAACAGTGAGAACAAATTCTATATAACGATGATCTGAAAAAGAGTGCTCGCTTGAGACTCTCCAGTCAACGATACAATCAAAAACAAAGTCCGAGACCAATGTTATATCCAAGACTTCTTCCCTGTTCCTTACTATAAAGGTTGGCTCACAGCCTTTGTTGCAGATAAGTAAGTTAGTGTTTAAAATGTATTCTAGAAGTGACTCACCTCGATCATTATCATCTGTGCTACCCCAGACAGTGTGATGCGCATTTACGTCACTGCCTATGATTAGCCCGGTTTTGTTTAAGCGGGCCTGCTCTACAGCCGCCTTTAAATATGTCGGTGGTAAACCACTCGCCATGTCGTGAGCCATGTAACACGATGCTAACCAAAAGCCTCCAGCTTTTATCTCCAGGCTAGCAACGACTGTATCTAGGTCACTGTAATTAGAATGCAAAAACAAGTTAAGATTAGTCTTTGCCAAAATGCACGCTCTGGGGTTACCTTCCACATTTGCCACCAGTAGCTTATAGCCAGGCGTCCTCAGACCACAGACTCTCCCGGCATGAACCCAGGGTTCCTGTATGAGGACTACATCATCTCCGCTTTTACTTAAGCGGATCAGTAAGCCGGCGGACGCCGCTTTTGAGTGGTGGAGATTAATTTGGAGGACCCTCATCGGATTCCAAATCACCTCCCCTCTCTACGACTGTTATGTCCGCCTCGTCTTCATCATCCTCTTCTAAAAGAAGAGCTTCTTCCAGGAGGCCCCCTACCTCCAACGACCTATCGGAGTCCGTGGATTCGGCTTCTTCAAGGGACGCCTCAGGTTGACCGCTTGGAGTGCAGTTGTCCCCCTCTGGCTCTACCTCTTCATCCCCAACCTCCATCTCCACTGGCACTGGTGGTGCAGTGGCGATGGTCTCCGGGGAGGGAGAGATAGCACCTTTGGAGGCCAGCTCTTCGTCCTTACGGTAAACCTTGAGCGTCACCTTGTTGAATCCATACTTGACGACCCCCTTAGTTGCCGCCAGTGACTCCACGGATTCCTTGTTTAACAGGACCATGGCCTGCATGGATGGTCCGACTGGTGCTTCTAGCTTCCCAATCTTCCAGTTTTGAGTTGGAAGATTGGGATTGCATAGTCGGAGCATCCGCAGAACTGCGTCCTCACCCGACGGTGTGCTCGGTAGCCAAACGCGAGCCCGGGGCCTGGTAGGAATTTCATCCTTCTCCACAGCCTCCAGTTTCGCGCCTGGATACACCTCACCTAGCCTACTCACAGCTACCTTGTACAATTTGGCAGACCGTTCATCATCACAGGAGATGAGTTTAAAAAGGCCCTGATGCCAGCCTGCCTCCTCACATGATGGCACAGGACCAGGAAACTCCTCTAATATCTGGAAGAGGGTATTTGCCAAGGCAGCGTCTACCCACTTCCATTTATCCCGAGGAATTGCCCCGTCCTCCGCCGCCCTGTCAAGCACAGCCAAAACTCTCCCCTTACAACCTTTTACAACGTCACTAAAAGACAGAGATTTACCAGTAGTCTTTTGACGTTTAGACTCCAACATCTCTTCCTGGGATCTCTGCCTTTTAGGTAGTTTTTCTAAAACGGCCTGTTCATGGCCTTTTTGTTCAAGGACTCTCTTCGCCCATCGAAGGGAGTCCTTGTCCTCCTTGGACAGAGAGCTGGGATCAGCAGCTTCCATACGACGACGAATTCTATTCGCCGCCTGCTTGTCCGCGATTTTCATTTTAGAGGGTCTAAGACCCTTAAAACCCTCCCCTAAAGGATTCTGTTCCTTCTTGGACTCCCCAGCCGACTTTAACTGGCTTAGCCGTGAAGCTGTGGCCGATGCCGAACTGGTTTGTCCTTGATTTGACAGCGAAGATCCCCCCTCTTGTCTGGATTCCCCAGCCGACTTTAACTGACCATGCCGTGAGGCGGTGGTCGATGCCGAACTGGTTGGTCCAGAAATGGGCATTAAAGCCCCCCCTTTTTTTGAAGGGTTGGTAGGGTTGGACGTGAAGTCCAACGCCCTTACCTTCCCTCCCACCTTCAAGACAGGTCCAGCCACCCGAAGGCCAGCGCCAGTCCCACCTGAGGTGCATGCGATATCGCGATTTCTGTCATTTTGAGTCTCTGACTCAGAAGTCTTTGTTTTTACATTTGTTTGTTTGTTTGTTTGTTTGTTTTGTTTATTTTTCAATATATTTTCCATATTTGGTCCCACGAGTACAGGACGAATATGTCCACCCACACAGAGGTCCAGGTGCGTGGGTAAGGCTACTTAATACCGGAGGGCGCCAGGTATCCGGTATGCTCCGTTAGCGATTGGGTTAATTTTTATGAAAACAGGGCTCCCAACCTGAACGATCCTCAGCACGGGTCGCATAACACTTTGATCCAGCCCTCGCAAGGAAAAAGGAAGGTCCATCCTCACAGAGCCTGCATGTGTGGATAAGGCTAGGTTAAAACGGAAGTTTGCCAGACTATCCGAGTCCGCATATTATCGACTAGATAACCCACTAGCCATTCATCCCTTAGCATATGCTGTTCCACCTTGGATTGGGGGCATTTCTGCCTGAAATACCTTCAGGAAGATACCTCAGGCATTTGAGGAGCTAACCAAACCCCTAGCCTAGCTATGCTAGCCAGCCCTACAGTCAAGACTTAACTTCCTGGAGAGCCGTTTCCAGTGGCCACCAGCTTGGAGGTCATAGCTACACTACCAATTATCACTGATTGTGGCACGACACGCATGTACTAACTGTTAATCATGGTGTAACGCTTTGTTCCACTAATCAGTGCAATCGGCTGACCACCTTCATCAGAGTATAAAGTGAATATGTCGCATATAATCGCGTAGAGAGTAGAATTGAATTTAAGCCAGTGGTCGGCAGAGCGCAAATATCAAATATTTTTTCACTCTCAAAAGAGAGAGAAATGACAAAAGCACCAATCACTGTAAAAAATGTATTTGCGTTTTCCTGTTTACGCTACATATGATGTCTCATTTTAGGGGTTGAATTTTAGTTATAAAATGCCTTTTTATATGAAATTTAATTGCCATCCGTAAAACTCGCTTGTAGATTAAACGTTGTGTATTGCCAACAAAAATTTTTGTGGAAAAACTATTTATTTTGCCATTTGATCTTAAACATTTTTGCAGTGCATTATCGAAATGAGCAGCTCCTTTTGTAGTTTCATTCTCTTCGTTTGCTCGCGAGCATATGGGGCGCCGATCACTGATTTAAGCCCAGTTTCCATGTTATCTTATCTTATCTTATCTTATCTTATCTTATCTTATCTTATCTTATCTTATCTTATCTTATCTTATCTTATCTTATCTTATCTTATCTTATCTTATCTTATCTTATCTTATCTTATCTTATCTTATCTTATCTTATCTTATCTTATCTTATCTTATCTTATCTTATCTTATCTTATCTTATCTTATCTTATCTTATCTTATCTTATCTTATCTTATCTTATCTTATCTTATCTTATCTTATCTTATCTTATCTTATCTTATCTTATCTTATCTTATCTTATCTTATCTTATCTTATCTTATCTTATCTTATCTTATCTTATCTTATCTTATCTTATCTTATCTTATCTTATCTTATCTTATCTTATCTTATCTTATCTTATCTTATCTTATCTTATCTTATCTTATCTTATCTTATCTTATCTTATCTTATCTTATCTTATCTTATCTTATCTTATCTTATCTTATCTTATCTTATCTTATCTTATCTTATCTTATCTTATCTTATCTTATCTTATCTTATCTTATCTTATCTTATCTTATCTTATCTTATCTTATCTTATCTTATCTTATCTTATCTTATCTTATCTTATCTTATTTTATCTTATCTTATCAAATATCAGGGAGGACATCACATGCTATAAAGATAGCAAATGTATGCTATTCACTCTCGCATTCTCCAAGCGCATTAGGCAAAAGGCATGCTTTTTCTTTCTTACAAAAATTTGATTTGATATCCCTGATATGGGATAACGAAAGATAGCATGGAAATTAGGCTTAAGCGGCCCTCACACTATCAGTATTACTGACAGTATTTTGCATACTGGCAGTATTACTGATCGTATGAGGTGAGTACTGATGTACTGTCAGTATAGAAAAACGATACTGATGACTGATGGAAAAATCGGATATTACTGACGAAGTTGTTAAATACTGACAGTAATACTGATGGTGTGAGGTGAATACTGACAGTTCATCAGTATTATTTGCACAGCGATGGAAAGTGAAACCAATTAAGTGCTTTTATTGTCCAATATAAAAGCTTAAAATGCTTATGGGATGTAGGTTCCAAGGACTATTCAAATAGGGACAAAAAAAATCCGTATACAATGACCTTTTAGTGGTCTATAAAGTAACAAAGCCGGACGCTGGTATAGAAAAACTGATTACTGACAACAAAGAATACTGACCGTGTGAGGGGTACACTGACAGTAATGTAAGTACTGTCAGTAATATTGATCGTGTGAGGTCCGCTTTAAACGCAAAATAAATTCTCAGGGAATGGACAAGAATTTGTTCATCGAATTTCCTCGTGCAAACCTTGACTTACCATTGAAATTTTAAATACTTACGCATGTCGCCGCGTTTGCGAGTATTGGCCATTTATACGCACATGAATGAGTTTTGACAGAAAACTAGCGCTGGCGCTCTTTTTCGGGTATCACACTATGAATTATTAAGACGTCAGTCTCTCGAAAATATTGTTGTCATGTATGACAAATAACTTTCGATCGCTTTGCTGTGTCATTTTTAGTTTACCGGACCAGTTATAAAAATTGTAATTAATAAAAAATATTGTTGAAAAAATGGCATCTGAGAGATATAGTTTTTCGTTGACAACTTTTAGGTAAGCAATAACTGATATTCTTTCAGTAAGAAAATTAAGTCTTTGAAAGAAGAAACAAACTACATTAGTCGATGTGGTGCATTCATAACCTCCAAGGATGACTTGTAAAAAATTGCTGTTTTTAATTTCAGCCCTTCGGGTAAATTGGTGCAGCTGGAATATGCATTAGCTGCCGTATCTGCTGGTGCTCCTTCTGTTGGAATTATGGGTATATTATAAATTATTTCTGGATGTAGCAAAGTATAATTAACTTTAAACTTTTTTTGTAGCATCGAATGGCGTAGTGATTGCCACAGAAAATAAGCATAAATCTGTGCTATACGAAGAGCACAGCGTACATCGTGTAGAGACAATAACAGGGCATATTGGAATGGTTTATTCGGGCATGGGTCCAGACTATCGTTTACTAGTTAAGCAAGCACGCAAGATTGCGCAAAATTACTACTTGACTTACAAAGAACCGATACCAGTTGCCCAGTTAGTACAACGAGTTGCAACACTTATGCAGGAGTACACGCAAACAGGGTAAATACAATATAATTGTTTTTAATACAGTTATTGTTATTCCCAATACATTTTAAATGTATCCTAATAACTACACAGGTACATAAAAAACAGGGTGTGAAATTTACCTTGAGCTTCGCTATGTACAGAATTATGCATTTAAGATTGAAAAAGTGAGTGTCGGGCCTAGGCGATTAAATTACACAACTTCTTTGATGCAGCATTATTTTCGAATTACATTTTTAGAACTGGGCTTAATCTCTAATAGCTTACTTGTGTATAACAGTTTCTTAATTTAGAGATGGTTTAGTACTTTTTATATACATAACATGGACAGTTCAAAATAAGCCACTACTGCAAAAATCCTGACTTTGGAGCATTGTCTTTATAAAGCCGAATGACCTCTCGTACCCCAAGTTTAACGACACATGTGGTCCATTAGTTTTTATTTCAAAATTCCCTTGTGACCGGTTCAGAGATTTAAACTTAGACTGGGATTGAGAATGCGTGCAATATATATGGGCATTTCCATGGGTCCCGTTCGACCGTCGGACACATTTAAAGTAAAAAAAAAGTCAGAATAAAACGGATTTTTATTTTGATAAGTTTAACTTATAGCTCCTAATTAGCTTTATAAATGGTGCTAAGGTTGAACTTGGGCAATTTTTCGTTTTCAAGATAGTTGCAAAAAAACAAGGTGTTGCACGGGACAAAAACTTCCGTTTTCGTGGAAAGGCCCATATGTATATGAAATGCTGTTCGTTTGAGTCCACAAGACGTGAAATATGTTGGAAAGAGAAATCGGAAAATCGCGAAAAATATACAAAGTGTCTTGTATGAAAATTTTGCATGGAGAATGCGCACTATAACTCGCGATTGAATTGATCTAGGCGGGATAGACAGGGAGGGTAGAACAGCGTATACCGGACTTACTGGTCTCGAATAAAAACTTAATTTCCAACACTGCTCGCTTCAATGTTGTAAGCGACAATTTTTGGAAATCGGGTTCCTTACAACAAAAAAAAAAAATTATTTTAACTTGCAAAATCTCAATATATTTTTTTCAATCCCTTAGAGGGGTCCGTCCGTTCGGAGTATCGCTGCTTATATGTGGTTGGGACTCAGACCGTCCCTATCTGTTTCAGTGTGATCCTTCTGGCGCATATTTTGCATGGAAAGCAACTGCCATGGGCAAAAACTCTGTTAATGGCAAAACATTTTTAGAAAAGAGGTAACACAAATATAATACACTTAGAAAATTACTAAAAAAAATTTGTTTATAGATACAGCGAAGATTTGGAATTAGATGATGCTGTGCATACTGCAATTCTCACATTAAAAGAAGGATTTGAAGGTAAAATGACAGCAGATAACATCGAAGTTGGGATCTGCGACAAAAACGGCTTCAAACCTTTAGATCCCGCTACCATTAAAGACTACTTGGCCAATATTCCATAAACTGTTTTTTACTTTCTTTATATTGAACGCTCTTAATGTATGTAATATTCCAAAATGGCTTGATTATTAACACAATATACTTTGATTTGAGTTTTGAGATTAATTTATTTTTCTTTCATATAAAAACAAATGTTTTAAATGCAATAGGTTGGTGGGAAACATGCACCGTTCCCTAGTTTACACCAATGGTTTCTATGAAACCACAGCAGGTTTCTGGATCAAACAAAAACACATTGCAGTGCGGTGCTTCCTTTTTTGATACTACTTTTATAATTTCCTGAGCGAGAACACCACCAACAACAGCTGCAGATGGCGATATTTGACAGAAAATGTTTTCAAAATACTGGCTAAGAACAACTTTTCCATTCCTTAATTCATTGCATATTTTTTCCAATTCTAAAATATCAGATTCACGTGATTTGTAGCTAGGATCACGGTTAAATTTGTCTCGGAAGTTCTGTAGCACCCTTAGCAGAATAAAAGCCGGACCAGTTCGTTTTATTTTGTTTTGATAAGCATCAGAGTTTATATCCATCTCTAGTACAGAAGAATATGGAGGAAATTTAAGTTCACGTTGTACAGTTGTTGTAACAATTTCTGTTTTAGTTTTTTCATTTGGTTTAGAAATCACTTTATGCTTAACTGCATCTCTGTAAAAAAAAGAAAAATTAAAAATGAGAAGCTAGTGCGGCCACAAAGTGTTTTAACCTACTTTGATAGCTTAGTAAGCGATTGCGATTTGATTACTATAAACTATAAAAATAAGTACATATTATGTATTTTTAACGAAATAGTGAAAAAATCAGACGACCTCGAATTGACCTTGAAAATTGATTTCAAGGAAGATTGAAAAAGTACTAGGTTGAAAAAAAAGTTAAAAATATTGAAAAAGTTGAACAAACTTGAAAAAGGGTGAATAGTCGAAAAATTTGAAGGCGCGTTACATGTTAGCGTTAGATTAAGAGTAAGCGTTAGATTTAGAGTAAGCGTTAGATTTAGAGTAAGCGTTAGATTTAGAGTAAGCGTTACATTAAGAGTAAGCGTTACATTAACCCATTTACAGCTATTGTACCTGCTTGGGTACGGAACATTTAAATAGCTGTAAATTAAATCAGAAAAAAATTTTTGCAAAGGTTATTGCGCAATTTCATCATACACTCTGTGCTTGAAAAACACACGTAGACAATGAAGGGAAAACGAATAACGTTTTTCAATATTTTGCTTTGTTTTGATACTTACTTTTAAATTTTGCGTATTTTGAGATCAGTGTTCACAAGGCTTTTAAAAATTAAATTAAAAAAGTTAACACTTGATTTTCAATGCAAAATCGAATTGAATCGGAAAAATTACAAAAAAATTAAGCTCATATATCCTGCCGTTGTATCCGCTTGGAAAAAGCCTCAAAAACCTACTGATTAAAATTTTTTTTTCAAATTTTATAAGTAGGGGAGGGTGGGGCTAAACCGGACGCGGGGACAGTCGCGATTAATCAAGAACTACTTTGAATATCGGAACGGCCATATGCGCGATGAATGCACCCTGTCATAAGCTACTAACTTCCGAAGTGTCGATGATATTTCATAATTCAGTTTAGCGTCAGTCGTCGAAGAGTAAAGTAAAATTTAATATTTCAAAATTATTGGATTGTGAAATTAATATACAAGTGCGCAGAATATTCGGTGAGTGTTTTTAGGTAATTAAGATGTGCTGAATCGAATGGTGTTACGTGGTTTTTATGATAAAATATTTTTCATTAATGTTTTTAGATCGAGTTAAAAAAATGACACGATGGAGCTAAACCGGACACTTTTTGGTGGGGCTAAACCGGACACCTTATTTGTCATTTAAAACTCGTGTTTGTTATTCATAAACACTTCTGAAGCACATTGAATGTTTCTACGACATATGTAACTAAAGCACAATAAACATTGATATTAATTATTTTAAGTTATTCACAGCAAATGGTCGTAATTACAAACGTAAAATGCCTGCAGTCGATAAGGAAAAAAATGAAATTAGCTGTTATTTCGGTGATTCGTGATAAAACGTCGATTCGAGATACATCGGAATTGCATGGTGTCAAGCGAGCAACATTGGCAGATTGGATCAAGAAAACCAGATGAAGATTTTGAATGAATTTCAATATTTTCCGTTAAGTTTTCGTTGAAAAAAAATATTCTCATTTTTCTATCCAAAATTTTTTTCATCATCATTTTGCTTTTAGCACTTAAAATCAACATTTTTTCAATCAAATAAAATCTTTTCTTGTACGAAACACATCGAAATACATCAATAAAGATTCAAAATAACATTTAAACATAATGTGCCTTCATGTTTGTTATACATTTTGGTTTTGGCGCGACTGTCCGGATTAGCCCCACCCCCTGTCCGGTTAAGCCCCACCATTTTTGGCTTTTTCGATTTCGAGGTTGGTATAGTCTGAACGAGCTCACGCCAAACTGAATACATATTAAACCATCAAACGATATGCGATTTGAAGCTAAAGGATGTAGCTTTCGAATGATATATAACACCCCAGGTTTCAAATAATTTTTTTTTTTTTACATTATTTTTGCAAAAAAGATTATATCCTAATCCCATTTACACGAATTATACACAAATCCTACTCCCACTTTCAATGCTTCTTCAAAGAATACATCCGACTTCCACTTACAATGTTGCTAAACGAATAGATTGACACTTGCATGTATCTTGCCATCTATCATTTTACCACTGGGTGTTTTCATATCTGAGAAATATTTCTTTACTGTACTTACTAAGCTGTTAGACATGAATGCAATTTGTGGCAATATACGACAGAAAAATTTCCTAAATTGTTAAATTTCAGTCTCGATTTTCAATAAAGAAAATGTTGCACCTACAGAGTTCTTCAAAATACAACGTAAGAGACAATGATTGTATTAGACGTTTAGTTTAAAGACGTTTTAATAAAAAATATCCTCTCATTGTTTAAGTCCTATGTACAACGCCTGCTTTCCACGCGCCCTTCTATATTAAGTCCAAATAGTTTAACGGCGGATCAAAGTTATATATCACGTTTACAGCCTAGTTGAGCTGATGTAAGCAGTGATCAAATTAGTTCTTAACTCTAACTGCTACTTACTCGACAAATGTGTGCACCTGCAGATCAGCGAAGCAAAAGCCAAACATTCCCCACACATCACCGGCAAAGAATTTTATATTTTTATCACGGCAAATGCCATTGATTCGCAACAGTTCTTCAGATGATGCTCCAATGATAACAACCACATCAAAATATTCAAAAAAGTCAACGTTCTTTGCAGTAATTGGCTGAGTATCGGCAGTTATTTCTACCATTGGATTTAACTGCTTTGCACGATCAATAGATGCCTCAGCACGATTTAAACCAAGCGCCAGGCGTGGTATGAAGAATTGAGAACAGAAATCTTCCTCAGTGGTGATTTTATCGTCTAGTAATTTTACCGAATGAACTCCTGAGAGGATTATGTTTTTAGTTACTTCTGCGCCGATACCATTTAATCCTGAGATTAAAACCTTTGCTGTTCGCAACCTATGTAAAAGAGATTTGAAAACCGCTCTTTTAGAAACAATTTTTTTAACCTTTTTTGAGACTCCAGACCCCAAAGCCGAATTTGTCTGTCATACAATTCACTCTCTTGCTCAGATAGTTCGACTTCTTTTGTTTGCTCCTCGTTGCAATTTACTTCAACTTCCATTTGTTATATTTTAGAAAAATACAAATTTTAACCAAAAAAAAAAATACTCAATTATCAACTTAACAAAAATATCGTTTGGCGAGGAAATTGCGAGAAAACGCCGCCGAAAACCACTGCAACCAACATTCACAAAACAAAAGTACAGAAGGTTGCCACGGCGACATGAATTTATTACCACTTTAATTTATTTGAGACAAATAATTTTGAAAATCAATGCAAGTGTTCCCGACTCATAAGCATTTTTAAAATATCTATATTCACAACTTCCGATGACTATATCTCCGAAATCAGAAACGACCACCAATTGCTTTTACATAATTTATTTTAGTTAAGTAATGGTCGAGTTACTGTGGCTAGCGAAGCCGGTATTGGATGTACTATACTATATTGTACTATACAATGTATTTGATTTCTAAGCTCAAAAAATATATGAATAATGTGCGAACGCGCTCTGTATACATATATACAATTGCCAAGAACAACCCATAGAAAAACATATTTTACGGTCAAGATAAGCTATGAAGTCCAGCTAAAAAAACAGTGATGCCTTTAAAATAGCTTTGTATCGTAATTAAAACCTAATTTCCATGTGATCTTTAATGAACTTATCTTATCAAATTTTTGTAAGAAAGAAAAAGCATGCGAGCATAGCCTAATGCGCTTAGAGAATGCGAGAGTGAATAGGCAAACATTTGCTTTTTTTAATAGTATGTGATATATTCCGTGATTTCGGAGATCAAGAAAGTTCAAGAAGTTTCCATCAATTTATTCTATCAAAGTTGATTACATGCTATAAACTTGACAGTCTTTTTATAAGTAGTTGCGCTATAATTTTATGTAGTGTCAAGTTTGACAGTTGTCAAAAAAAAGGTTATAAGCTGCTGAGTTTCTGAAAATTTAGTTTAATTTGTTAAAAATATAAGTTTACAAAGTAATATAAACAAGTTCTATAAGTAAAAAGTGTGACGATTACTATTTTAACAAAAATTAACATATTTCTTTTGTCAAAGTCTTGCACCATCAACACCAAAATCAGCACCATCATGACCGACATTCAATTGTTAGTGGAAAATGGTAGTACTATTTAATTTTTTTTCACGATTATTATTATTATTCCATATTTATTTTCTTATGAAACATAGAGCAGCTTATTGAAGCAGTGTGGTCACGGCCTGCAATTTGGAATATGTCAATCATGAGCTATAAGAATATTCACCGGCGCCAACTCTTGTGGAAAGTAGTATTGGCAGATGTTGTTAAGACAATATTTAAGCCCAATTTCCATGTGATCTTATCTTATCCCATATCAGGGATATCAAATCAAATTTTTGTAAGAAAGAAAAAGCATGCGAACAGAACCTAATGCGCTTGGAGAATGAGAGAGTGAATAGCATACATTTGCTATCTTAATAGCATGTGATGTCCTCCCTGATATTTGATAAAATAAGATAAGATAAGATCACATGGAAATTGGGCTTTAAGGCCAAAAAATTGCCTATTACACTGTGTCAGTTATTCTGTCGTTGCCGTTGTTTATTTCTGATAAAAAAAAAATTTAAATTAATTTTTATTTATTTTTCTTTTTCTCTTTAGATCACATGTGGTGCTGCCACGCCTTAGCACTGGCATATATCTTTAAAGTTAAAGTGGTGATAGTTGCTTTCTTTATTGGTGCTGCTGTTTTCTGGGGTTTACGCTATTTCTGGCCATATTAATGTCATTCGGAAATAGTACATGAAGGACCAGTTGTCTTTGATCACGGGTAAGATAGAATTCACGGTGTGAAATTTTATGTTAAACTGACAGTGATGTCGGCCCTTTAATAAGAATTACTTAAAAAAGCCAGAAATGTGAATGGTTTAATGTGGAGAAAGTTTTTTGTACAAATCATTATCTTCTGAAAGTATGTCAAACTAAAGGGTGCTTATATTTTTGGAGTGAATAAAACTTAAATCATATGTGTTTTATTTTAAGAAAATAGTTCTGGAATAAATTAATTTTTAAGTTTATGAAGATCTAAAAATTTGTTTAGAATTTAAAAGTGCACACAGACACTTTAATCATATAGAATGAAAATGCTTGCTTTTACCTTTATAGTAACTTTTATGAAGAACGTAACAAGCGTTCCTTCAGTTTTTACCCTATGAGTAACGCTTAATTGTACTTTTTTTTCACACAAGTTTGTCAATTTTGTATACAAAATACATAGCGCGCTTGTTTGCGCTTATAGTTACTCATTTGAAAAAAGTGAAACCTACGTTCTATCTGGATTTTTCTTTAGAGTGGATACGAATAATAAAACAATATTTTTTACATCTCCAGACCTTCCTTTGCTAAACACGACCATATTCATTTGAACATTCTGACCATTCGATCCTTCATTTGATGCCTCGTCCAATTTCGAATCTACTGCTCGTGGACCATACAGCGGATATGGAGGGCCTTATGTTGAAATATCACCATCAACAGCACCAGAATCTCACCATATATCACGACGTAGTGCGCCCCGCCAACAATATATGGTGAACGAAGAACAGTAGGTAAAAGCATGATTTTTACAAACTATTCCATTGTCATTATTGTTTAGGCACCCTGTGCATCTATTACATTTATGCAATCGTCGTTTTCGAATAGAAGCCAGTTGCCGAAAATTAAGCCTCATTTCCATGTGATCTTTCTTGAACTTATCAAATATCAGGGAGGACATCACATGATATAAAGATAGCAAATGTATGCTATTCACTCTCGCATTCTCCAAGCGTATTAGTTTCTGTTCGCATGCTTTTTCTTTTCTTCATGTGATGTCTGCAGCAACTGCAGCCCATAATTTTTCCCTTTTTATTTTATTTTTATAACCCCAGTCTTTTTTATAGAAAATGCAAGGATATTTGTATATTTCATTTATTAAAGTTTCTTCAAACATGGTACATTTTTAAAAATTGAAACAAATAATTAAAATCAAAATAAAATCAAATGTCAAAAAAATCTGTCAATGCCTCGATGCTTACAAAAAGTTGAAAATTTGCCAACTTCAGGCATGCTTATTGAAGCATGCATGCATGCTCACTTTTTATGTGAGTTACTTCATAAGCACACGTGTATTTAAATGATATGTCAAATGCTTTGATGCATGCATGCTTATTATGTGTTTCGCCCTATAATGCTTCTACAAAAAAAAGTATACATCTTTCTCTCAGCATTTGTTGAATTTTTCAGCTCAAACATGAAATTTTTATCCCAAAAATTAAATTTTTTGCAAATTTCAAAAATGTCTCAACTTTGACTAACTGTAAAAACTAAACTACTTATCCGAATGGGTTGAAATTTTAAATTTATCTGCCTCGACATTTTTCTATCCGATGCAAGTATCAAATTTGTCAAACAGACCTACACCAAAATCGATTTTTGCAACGCTTTCTTAAAAAGTTTGCCAGTTTGTCGCCTTACATCGTTTACTCGATTTGTACGTTCGTGTTAGTTTGAAAGTGCCACGATTGATATTTTTTGGTATTGCAAATTCAAGGACAAGTTTCATGCCATCTCTTTTTGATACACAAGTTATTGGAAGCCAGCCGTTGAAAATTTGAAAAGTGGCTTGTGAAATTAAGATTAATTATTTGAAATAAAACTTGAAAGAAAAGAAGGATTCGTCGTTGGATAGCACATTGACACCAGAATTGACATTGTGTCGCATGAAAATATGACCGACACTAAAGCAGATAATATGGCCAACATTCTTGCGAGTCTAAATGCACTAAAAAACGCAGTGGAATCTTTGCAGAGTAGCACCATCCAAAGCCAGCTAGATTTAGAGAGACTCCGCAACCAAATAGAGACTATGCCAGGCCAACCTAATCCTACATCTACAGAGAAGGAGAATCAATTGCCAGTGGTGAGTGATTCTTTGAACAAATTGTACGACCTACCGATATTTTCAGGAAATGCCGAGGAGTGGCCGTTATTTATAGCCAGTTTTAATGACACCACTAACATACAGTCATCGCCAGAATCTTATGCGTCTGCACAAATGCCTGGTAGGTCCTGCTAGAGAAGCTGTTACGTCAATGCCGAGGAGTGGCCGTTACTTATAGCCAGTTTTAATGACACCACTAACATACAGTCATCGCCAGAATCTTATGCTTCTGCACAAATGCCTGGTAGGTCCTGCTAGAGAAGCTGTTACGTCAATGTTGATTTATCCAAATGATGTGCCGAAAGCGATTGAAGAATTGTAGTTCCGTTTTGGACGCCCTGATTTGATAATACAATCACAAATAAGTAAAATACAGCAATTCCCGGATATTGGTGAAAATAATTTGGTGCAATTAATTTAGTTTTCAACCAAAGTTCGTAATATCGTAGTGTTTATGACGTCAGCTAATTGCCAACAGCATTTGTCAAATACAACTCTCCTTGACCAATTAATATCAATGTTACCAGCCAACAAACAATTTGATTGGACTAAGCACCAAAGGAAATGCGTCATCATTAGTTCCAGTCAGTGCAAAAGGTTATGTGTCACAATCAGGTCCAGCCGGTTTAAGAGTTTCAACACAACAGCCACGACGTGCCATGCATCTCAGCGATAATAACCAGAACAAGAGGTTTAAATGTTATCAGTGCAGTGGAGAGCACTCTATTTCCAAATGTAAGGTGTTCAATGAATCTTTAAATATTCCAGCCCGGTGGGAGAGGGTCAAAAGTTTGCAGCTATGTTTTCCCTGTTTAAGTAAGGGCCACAACGCTGCCAATTGTCGAACCAAAAAATTCTGCGGAGTTGATGGTTGTCGTGGTTGCACGAGTCAAGCAGCGCAAATTCAAGAGATCCACCAGCCAAAAACATTGGTGTGCAGCCTGTGTTGTACAACACAAACAACAAGCAACTTATTATTTAAGATTTTGCCAGTAACTTTATTTGAACCCAACGGAAAAACAAATGTTTTGCAATGTTTGATGAGGGCTCATGAATTTCTATCTTAGAAGATAGTGTGGCTAATAAATTGGGACTGAAAGGTCAGCCGCAGCCGTTAACTCTGCAATGGTATGGAGAAAAGACTATTACTGAAAATTAGTCACGTGTCAATTTGGAAATCGAAGGAGTAGGTAAGCAATGTAAATTTTTTGTGAAAAATGTATGCACAATCGGAAATTTGGATCTACCAAGACAAACATTTGTAAAAGCTAATTTTGAACTTTTTAAATCTGTATGAATGTATGACTATGCCAACGTCAAACCTGTCATGTTATTGGGCTTAGACAATGCCTATTTAGCTACCTCATCGGAGGTTATTCAAGCTGGGTCAGCCAGACCTATAGTTGCGAATACCAGATTGGGTTGGGTTGTCTATGGTCCAACCAGCATGCTAGCTCTGTCACGCCCAGTAGTACTTCATATACGTCAGAAAATTCAAGATGAACTTCATCAGTTGGTTACCGAGTATTTTTCAACAGAAAATTTTGGTATTAATAATTCTCAGGCACTTTTAGAATCTGAAGAAAACAAAAGAGCAGAACGTATTATGAATGACACAGTGAAACGTATCGGAAATTGTTATGAAATTGGCTTACGATAAAATATTTCCCGGAAAATATCGCATCGAAATATTTGGAAAAGAGATATGCTAGAAAAGTTTCAACTGAAGAACTATGTAACAAAAACCAAGTAGCAGTTTGGTATCTGCCACGTTTTGCCGTGTACAACCCATTCAACCCATCACTTAATTCAGTTCTGATTAAATTTCGACAAGGAATCGTTGGTGTAGCCGCTGACATTCGCGAAATGTTTTCGCAAGTAAAGATACGACCAGATGATCAGCATGCGCAACGTTTCTTATGGCGAGATGGTAACACATGGGAACCGATTCAACATTATGGTATGGAGTCTGTGATTTTTGGTGCTGTATGTTCGCCATGCTGTGCAGAATTTATTAAAAATCACAATGCTGAAGACTTTAGAGGGAAATATCCTGATGCCGTGGATGCTATAGTCAGAAAGCATTACGTAGACGATTTAGTTTGCAGTTTCAACAGCGAAGAAGAAGCATTACAAATTTGCCAACAGGTTGTCAAAATTAATTTTGAAGCCGGATTTGAATTGAGGAATTTTATTTCCAGTCATAGAAATTTACAAGCAGCTATGAATGTTGAAGCAGTATTAAATGTTAGCACCCAATCAATAAATATGGAGAGACAGCCAACTGTGGAAAAGGTTCTCGGTTTGTATTGGGATACAGCCACTGACACATTTCGATTCCAAACATCGTTTCACCGTATTCCAACACAAGTTCTGCAAGGTTTACGTCCGCCAAAAAAAGAGAGTTATTAGGAATCGTCATGGCCGTCTTTGATCCATTTGGACTTTTAGCTGCTTTCTTGGGGTTCTCAAAAATCTTAGTTCAAGAGACGTGGAAGTGCAATTTGAATTGGGATGAATATACTCCACAGGAGTTGAATGAGAAATGGATCGCTTGGTGGCAGGAATTTCAGAAGGTCAAGGAATCCAGGATTAATCGTTGCTATAGATGCAGCATAATTGAGTTGCATGTCTTTGTTGATGCATGTCAAAAAGCTTTTGCAGCCGTTGGCTACTTCAGAATCGTTCAGCCGAATAGGAACGATGTAACCTTCGTTGCAGGAAAGTCCCGTAGTGCGCCTAAAAAAATGTTGTCGATTCCGAGATTGGAACTCAAAGCAGCAGTTCTTGGGGTACGCCTTTACAAGATAATCTGAAATAACCACGACGTAGATATAAATCGTGTGATTTACTGGAGTGACTCACGCACAGTGTTATACTGGATACATTCGTGTCATCGAAAGTATAAAGCATTTGTTGGCCATCGTATAGCCGAAATATTAAATACATCAGATCAATCGCAATGGCGGTGGGTTCCAACTGTTCAAAATGCAGCAGATGTCGCAACCCGCCCGACCTTTCCGCCAAAATTTCAAGTCATCAACAAATGGATATGTGGTCCAGAATTTTTAAAATACAATGAAAATGAATGGCCAAATTCACCAATGGGAATGCCACCAGAGATTCTAAAAGAAGAAATTATGCCATTGCATGTTATCGATTTTAAGGCAAGTACCAGTTTAAATAAATTTAATCGTTTTTCATCTTACTTAAAGCTAAAGAGAACAATTTCATGGGTTCTGCTGGCCAGCAAGATTTTTAAGAGCAAACTAAGGAAATGCAACGACTTGTCAATTATGGGCGGTCCTCTGACAACCTTTGAAATGAAAGATGCCGAAAACTATATTTGTCCAAGAGCAATCTTTCGCCGAGGAAATCGCTGTTTTAGGTGCTTCGCAACAAAATTCGAATTTCTATACTCTTACGCTATATTTAGATGAAGAAGGAATGTTGACAGTATACTTATGGGCGAATTGATGAAGCGTTATATATGCCGTTTGATGCCAGACGTCCTATTTTGATGCCAAGGAAACATATCGTTACAGAACTCATAATTCGTCATTTTCATGAGAAACAACACCATCAAAATATTGCCGTAATTATAAGCGAAATACGCCTAAAATTTTGGATGCCTGACAAGAAAAATTTTGAAAACCATTCAGCAAAGCCAGTGCCACCGATGATGGGTCAGTTGCCAGCTGACCGAGTTACACCTTACGTTCGGCCATTTACCTATACAGGCGTGGATCTTTTTGGTCCCTTCGATGTTGCCAAAAGTCGCCGCAAAGAAAAGAGATGGGCCGTCATCTTTACATGCTTAACCGTCAGAGCTGCTCATCCAGAACTAGCCGAAAGCTTATCTACTGATGCTTTCATTGCCTGCCTGCGGAATTTCGTCAATCGCCGTGGAACCCCTATACGATTGCGGTGTGATAATGGAACAAATTTTATCGGAGCTCAAAAGGAATTAAAAGAAGTCGAGAGGTTATTGGATGTAGACAGCATAGTTAATGAATCCACCAATAGGAACATAGAATGGAGATTCAACTGCCCATCAAACCCAAGTTCAGGGGGATGCTGGGAGCGATTGATTCGAATAATAAAAGGATTACTGCGCAAAGCTTTGGGAGAAGTGACACCTAGAGTTGAGACTCTTCAAAGCGTTTTGATTGAAACCGAAAACATTATAAAGATGAACAACTTACACCCAACCATTTTTTATTGGGGTGTGTAAACTCAACACAGGCACCGCATCCAGATGATGAGAAAATATGCTGGAGAAAGCAAGGAAGAATTGCACAAAATTTGAAGGACCGTTTATGAACACGATGGACAGTTGAGTATCTGCCACAGCTCATACGTCGATCTAAATGGCATGATAAGGTAAAGCCGCTAAAAATTGATGATTTGGTGATAATTTGTGACTCTAACCAGCCACGCAGTCATTGGGAAAAAGGACGCATAACAAGGGTTTTTAAAGCAAAAGATGACCAGGTACGTTTTGCTGAACTACGTATATCCCATGGACTACTACGTCGACCAGGCACAAAACTAGCTATCTTAACAATTGATGGAGAATCCTCCGAGAGTGATTCAGGGGGAGGAATGTTGAGGCACCCTGTGCATCTATTACATTTATGCAATCGTCGTTTTCGAATAGAAGACAGTTGCTGAAAGTTAACCATCATGAACGCACATAAAATACAATCAAGTAACGTAGCCGGAGCCGACGCCACGCAACTGTATACATAATTAAAACGCATTAAAAAATAAGAAACAATAAAATTTGAATGTTAAAGAAATATTTGTAATAACACTTAGTCAATCAAAGTGAATTTAACTATTAAATACTAAACCTCATAAGCAAACTTGTTTGATTTTGCCATTATTAACGCTGCCAGTTTGTCGCCTTACAATTACTTATATTCCATTTTTTTGAAAGAATTGCGGAATTTATGTTCACATATTTGGAAATCGATTCAAAAGCCTGTCGCCGTCGTTTTATATGTGAAGTGGAATTCCGTTCCAAGCTAAGCCCAATTACTAGCATGGCCTTCCGCATAGTGGGACGTGGTTTCTTTGAGAAATACACTAATGCACGTAACAAAGTTGGTCATGCAACATCATTCTTTGAGTGTGCTACAGTGAATCCAGATTGTACAGTGATCAAACATAACATAGACGATGAGGTTGAAGAGCACAAGCACGAGCCCGAAGAAGCAGAAGTGGTAGAAAGCGAAGAAAATGATACAAGCAACGACAATATCAACGAAACAAATTATGCCGGTGAATTGAATGCAAATGACGTGGATGGTAATAAATGATGAAAATGCAACTGTAAAACATCAATACAGCGCTAATGAAGCAAATTTGCATGCGGAAAGAATTGGAATGTACAAGAGGCATCGTCTTGGTCAAAAATCAATTGATGCTGTTGTAGCGAGCATATTACACAGATCGGAATCAAATGATACAAATAAGTAGAGTTGAATTTTGCTAATTTTTATCATTAGAGAGAATTTTTAACCAAATTATTGGTTAATCCTTAAGCATATTATTTTTAATATTTATTTATTTTTTAATTTAAGAAATAATTTAAATCATGTTTCTAATATAATTTTGTTATAAGCTGTTTTAAAACAATAATTGAACTTGCCCAGAAAGTATTTAATAAAAAATTGTCCATTCATTTAATTGTGAAATTTGTTTGTGGTTATGTTCACTATAAAGTTAATTTAACTCTTCGATTGAAACTTTCTCTTTATATTTCAACAATAATGTTTTATTTAAGACTTCATGACAAAGAGCGAACCTCAGTAATTGTGGCTCAAATTGACTTCAAACAAGAAAAGCTAAAAACTTATTTGTTTCGGATGTGGTTGCAATCTGTATTTACTTTGTTGAGTTGTTTTTATAGTAGTTGCATTGAAAAGTTTCACCCAACGCTGATTTCCAAGGACTTGAAAGGACTTCAATTATTTTTGTCTTAACTGAGTTTAATTTTAATTTAGTATTCATTCAAAAATATTCACACCTATAGTCCATAGTCTTTTCTTTAATTTAATTTTCTCAAGTGCTGAGAAAATTTTTACATAACATTAATGTCAAGAAATTTACTAACGCTTACTTCTTACAAATTGAAAATTATTACATATTTAAACTAATACTATCCCCCGCCAAATATGACTTAGATTTTCTTCTTTTTAATTGCATTTATTTGTTCGGCCATTTGTTCAACCTCTTTGTAATTTATTGGTTCCACTTTGCGTACATCCTTCTTTCTATTATTTTTTTGTTTTTATGCGAATTCTTGCGCAATGCCATTTATTCGTGCTCAGACGAAGTTGAAAAAAATCCATTGCAATATCCTGCTTGAAAAACGCAATTGCTACTAGCGCTACAAGCACCAAAGCTGAAATTGAGCTGTGATTTAAGTCAGCTTCTGCTGCACGCACCTCAGGCTTAAAATCAAGTTCAACGAAAATTGAGCTTGTATTGGCTACAAATTGTGCTGTTGGAAGCGTATAAACGTACGTTTTATCCGAAATTGTTGATTTCAACTCTATAAGTTTTTCCATTGAGTGGTATACGTGGGAAGAAAACCATAACACCAGGACTATAGCGTGCTTTAGGATTAAGTGGAGCCTCAATCCGCTGCGGATGAATTGGCGAATCAGAATTACCCTTGCGATACAGAACAATACGCAATGTTTTGTAGTGATCATTGAGAGAAGCCGTAACGAGTGCGGGAACATCAACAAAACTTATTGAACTATGGCAATTAAATTAATATTACGTACATCCTTGGTGCCTACAGTAACAGTACGTGTAGCAGGTATGGAACGTTCAATGTTTTCATTTGGGTTTCCAATGTCCTTAGGACGTATTGTGTATGTCCACCCTGGTTGTAGGCCACGTAAATGATAGTGAACATTATTTTCACTGATAGCTTCTTCTTGATGATGCGAGCATTCTTCATTAGCGGTTGCTTCGATGTTAATCTGACCAAAAGGATCGCCATTTAATGAGCTTATTGTACCAAAGGCCGAATAAGCTACACGCTTGCCACTGCAAAAAGAAAAATATTTATGACATAACTCTCTTTATAATAAAACAGACATATTTCTTACATTAATTCAACTTCGACTGTTTCATCATCTTTTATTTCGATAATTTTTGAATTGGGCTCAGATTTATATTCTTTTATCATTGGCCTAAGGAAATATTGTGACGGTGATAATGAATGAAAATTGATAGCATCATCGTCTCTGGTTGCTAAGTTTTTACGATAGCTTTCAGATCCACTAAGGGAAAGCAAAACACCACCTAATTCCTTACCCGATTCATCCTTCACTTTGACCACAATTTCACACAGTTTATGTGCTTTAAAAAGCGCTGCAGCCTTATCATAATCGGATAAGACATATGGCTCTTTTTCAGCTGTTAATTCATGTCAAACTTTCATCGATGGGACCAAACTTAAATTCACCCGTAGCAAAAGATATTGCAGTTAAGATTTCAATTCGGGATTTTTAGAGAAGATCAAGGTGATCTTAACATCCAGTCTTATTTTCTCTCTCGTTAAAAATAGACGTGTTTTCTGTTGACTCTCGCTAATTTTGTTTTATTTGCGTTATAGAGTTTATATAATATAATTTGGAGTTTATAGATCACCTAATGAATGATTTTTGCGGAAAATGTGACCGCAGTCTTGCTCTGAGTGATACGCAATTAGTTCCGTGCAGTGGATATTGCAAGAAGGTTTTCCACCGTAGCTGTTCTGAGGATCCGCTCACGGAATATGATATTAAGCTGTTAAAATTAAACCGAAATTTGAGCTATTTTTGTAAGGAATGCGTTGGCGTCCCAGATAAAATTGTTAAGGGCCATGAAATGTTTGTGGAGTTGCATAAATTGGGACTGCTTTTCCAGTTATGTTGTGGAGGTGCAAATTAAAGCATTGACCGAGCAGTTGTTGGATGTGAAACAGAGTATTTTTGATAAAATTAACAACTATGAGAGTGAGTTGGCTTCAAAAGTCTCTAGTTTTTCTGCAGAGATGACTGCTCTCAAAAATTCAATTGGCGCCAATAATGCATTTGGCGTTGGTGCTGCTGCTAACTCCACTTCTATGCCAGTTATCGCTCTCTCTGAGAGTTTCTCTAACGGGAATCGTACATTTGCTAATGATCCATATTCTTGCAATATTCCTTTGAGGGCTAATAATTCTGTTGCTCTTCATCGGCGCTCTTCGAGTGTGCCTATTGCGCCCTCTTCTGCTACTGTTGCTGGTCCGTCTTCAGAAAATACAAACAACAACAAAACCGTTCATTCTCGCTGCTCTTCGAGCGTGGCTTTGCCGCTTTCTTTTGCTTCTGTTACTGCTACTGGTGTCTCTTTAGATGCTGTGATGCTGTTAATTTACAGCCTAATTTTTCTGCCAATAATGCCACTGATGGAGTTATATGTTCTGCTGATATTGATACTTCTGTCGCTGTTACAGTGGGTGCTGGCTCTCTGCATGAAAATGAAAAAGATAGCTGGGGAAAAGCTAAAATTAAAAGTCGTAATAAACGTTTTTCTGTTGAGGGTAATAGTGCAAGTACTGAGCTTGCTGTAATGGATCGTAAGAGATGGGTTCATCTGAGCTCTTTTAAACCATCCGTTACTGAGTCTGATATCATGGATTATATTGTTAAACACACTGATATTCCGAAACTAGATCTCTCTTGCTACGAATTGTTAAAAAAAGATACCCAAATGGAAGCAGTGAAACGAGTGAATTTTAAACTTGGTGTTTCATCACCTTTGTATAAAAAGATTGTGGATCCATCTTTATGGCCTGTTGATGTGCGGGTGAAGGATTTCGAGTTTTTTCGGAAAACCGCGAAGAAATTGGAGAAAATGTAGAGGATTCTGGTCTTGATTCGAATAATTCGTTGAAAAATGATATACTTAAAATTTGTTATCAAAATGTATCAGGTGTAAGGACCAAATCGGAAAATATTTTTGCTGCTACCTCTCATGGAGACTTTGATGTTATCATTTTAACTGAAACTTGGCTAAATTGTAGCTTCCATAATGCGGAATTTTTTGATCCACATATATATAATGTTTATCGTAAGGATCGTGATGTTAACGCAACTGGTTGTCAACGTAGTGGTGGTGTGCTTGTTGCTGTAAAACGTGAATTTTTGTCTTCTATTGTGTTGCTTGGAAATACAAATGTGCTACTGGATCAACTATGTGCAGTAGTCAGAGGTTCATCGGTATCTCTCTACATAGTAGTATGTTATCTGCCGCCTAATAGTTCTATTGAATTGTTCTAATTTATTTGTTGATTTTTTTAAGTCCAATTTTGAATTACCTAGTAACCCTATCCCTAGAGTTTCAGATAATGTACGTCCTGTGTTAGATTTTGGTAACTTGTCTCTAACACAGGATGATATTTTTGAGGGTATTCAAAATCTTAAGCCATCTACACGTCCAGATGCTGACGGTTTTTGTGGTTTTTTCATTAAAAACTGCGCCGTCAATTTACTTCTCCCTTTGATGGTAATTTTTAATAAATCGTTGTCGTCAGGTGTATTTCTTGATTGTTGGAAAGTAGCGTATATTACACCTACGTATAAATCTGGCTGTAAAAATAACATTGCCAATTACAGACCTATATCCAAGTTGTCTGTAATTTCCAAACTTTTTGAATCCATTGTTAAGGATAAACTATTTTTTGCTGTTAAAAGCATAGTTTCTCCTTATCAGCATGGTTTCGTGAGTGGACGCTCAACTATCTCTAACTTAGTCTTGTTTAGTGAGTATTGTGTATCGGCGTTTTTGCAAGGCTGTCAGGTGGATGTAATCTACACTGACTTCGCTAAAGCGTTTGATAAGATTTCGCACGCTCTTTTAATAAAAAAGTTTGAAGCTTTGGGTTTTCATTCAAGTATTTTGAAATGGCTCGAATCTTATTTACACAATCGCCCATGCTTTGTAGTTTTTGATAACATTAGGTCGACTGTTTATTTCGCAATTTCTGGTGTTCCTCAAGGGAGCATCTTAGGACCACTGTTGTTTATCATTTTTATTAATGATATTGCGTCTTTATTTGTCAATTGTAAATGCCTATTGTACGCTGATGACCTTAAGCTCTTCTTACAAATTAGAAATGTGAATGATTCTGCACAAACTTCATCTATGGTCCACAAATAATTTACTTCCTCTTAACTTAAATAAATGTGTTTATATGTCTTTTTCCAAGTCTAATATCTTTCTTTCAACCTCGTATAATATTGCAAGCTTTCCACTTATGTCTGTTGTTGAATTTAAAGACCTCGGAGTAGTATTTGATTCAAATTTTTCTTTTCGACCCCATTTGGACTTTGTCATTCCAAAAGCATACGCTATGCTTGCTTTTATAAGACGTAATAGTTCTTCGTTTAATGATCCATACACTCTCAAAGTTTTGTTTACTAGCCTTGTTAGGTCAAGGTTAGAATATGTGTCAATTGTATGGTTTCCTTTTTATGAAATACATAAATTTAGAATTGAAAAGGTGCAGAAATCCTTTACAAAGTTTGCACTGCGCTCGTTAAACTTTGAAAATGGTTCTCCTCCATATAATGCCCGTTGCCTTTTGATTGGTTTAAAATCCTTAGAAAGTAGAAGAAATATTTTGTCTTTACTATTCTTACATGACATCGTCTCTAATGCAATTGATTGCCCTGAATTACTTGGTTTGATTCAGTTTAACGTTCCAGCAAGAGCTCTAAGGAATCAAGTTCCTTTTTATCTTATAACTCCTCGTACTAATTATGCTGATAATGCGCCTATTTTTAGAGCAATGAAAATGTTTAATCAAGTTAGTGCTACGAATAATTTAGATTTCTCGGCTACTAAAACTGTCGTTAGGAATATTTTAAATAATTTTTTTTTAATTGCTGTATTTCATTTTATTCTAGTCTGTAATGCTAGATACACACGAGGCAACCGTTGCAGCATCACAGCTATGTTGAAGCAACCGTTGCTTCGTGTGTAGCTGTGTTGCCCATTGATTTTCGTGTTGCAGCAACCGTTGCCAGAATATCAAAACATTTTGATATTTTGGGTCGGTTGCTGCAACCGTTGCACCGTGTGTATCATTGTTTACTACATTTACTCGATTAGTTTGTCGGAAACAAACGAGTAAGAAGGTTCGTACGGAGTAAAATTATGTGAAAAAAAAGAAGAAAGGAAATGGGAATTTCAAATAATGAAAATTATGTTAACTTTATTAATGAGTATAACAATTTGAGAGAGCTATGGGACATATCTTGTGAAAAATAGAAAAAATAAAAGTCTTTCGCTTGTGTCTTTTCTGTACTACAGCTACACACAGTACTGAAGTTGCGGCAACAGTTGCCACGTGTGTAGTGAACAAACAAAACATGTTGCTGCAACACGTTGCTGCAACGGTTGCCTCGTGTGTATCTAGCATAAGAATTGCTATGTTCATAGACTTAATTATTATAAATAAATAAATAAATTAATTGGTGGTAAAGCTGCAATTTCTTCGTCTTCATTCGATGGAAGTTTTTGTTTTGATAAATAAATTGTGATTTGTTGACAAATACACAAGCCGAAATGTCAAATTTTTATAGCAAGAATGACAAATATCCATCTCGCTCATTATGGCAAAAAAAATCTGTGAAATTTGATAAGATAAGTTCAAGAAAGACCACATGGAAATTAGGCTTAATAAGATACTTTGCTTTTTGTAGCTAGTTTTGATTTCAAAATATATTGCTAGAACCAGATATAAAATCATGATATAAAGACCGCATGTCTCTTATGTCTTAATACTGTATACATACATACATATAAGTCACTTGAAAAGCATGACGTCTTAAGCCCAATTTCCATGTGATCTTATCTTATCAAATATCAGGGAGGACATCACAGGCTATAAAGATAGCAAATGTTTGCTATTCACTCTCGCATTCTCCAAGCGCATTAGGTTCTGTTCGCATGCTATTTCTTTCTTACAAAAATTTGATTTGATATCCCTGATATGGGATAGCGAAAGATAGCATGGAAATTAGGCTTTATGCTCTCAGAAACACTCACTTTACCAAAACCAAAATGACAAAGATATGATTCGTCTTTGACATAAAATATATTATAAAACAGGTAGCCTAAAAGGTAGCACGCAGGACTATGATTCGCTGTGACATGTGTTCGTGACCGAGTTTGCAAACTTGTAAATCATAAGTAAAAATTAAATTTCATAATAAAATAAAATTATATATAATAAAGTTCAACATTTTGCATATAAAGTCAAAAATCAAGACAAAAGTTCTATTAATGTGTCTTTTCAGCAATTCAGATAAATACTTTACCGAGTCTCTTGAAAGATATCAAATCAAATAACCCCCCATAAAAAATTATAAGTGTAGTATGTCGCCTCCTACTTGTTTTTAAAAGACTTGACCTATAAAAGATTTTTTTGCTATTGGGGGAGGAGGTCCGAGGCGTTCTATAGAAATTAAAACTTGCTCAGAATAACCCTGAGAGTATCAAACTTCAAAGTCGAGGTCATTGGTGAACAATATCCAATTATTTCATACTGTTCTGAACCTCCTTTTAATTTGCCACCGAATGTTGAATCGGTGGTCAATTATTAATCGATGAGTAATAGCAGGGCAATTAAAATATTTGATTGGACTCAAGAGTTGTTCAACTATTTAGTCACATTTAAAGCAAAGAAGAAGTGTCGATTGGTAAAAATTTTTAAATATTTATAACCTCAATCTAATAAAATTGTTAGAATTTCCATATAGTCTGGCATCACTAGCATACTCACGAGTAAAATTGCTTTGAAATAGCACTGATTCGCATAATTCATATTCTTGACATTAGTTGTGGAAAAATCGATTCTAACCAAAAAGCCTAAAACTTAACAGACGCGGCTCTGGCATAAATTTATAAAATCCGAAAACTTTTTGTGAAAAATCTTAACTGAAGAACATGGTGCGTGGTTCAATGCGAGGGGGACGTCCAATGCGTGGTGGCATGCGACCACCTTTTAAAAAAACCTTTGTGCCAAGGCATCCATTTGATTTGACTCTGGCCGAAGTTGTATTTCCGAAGGTGTCGCCGGTATCTGACGATTCAGCATTAACTGCTGTAAGGATAATTTAAACTTTAAAAGGCAATATTTTATTATATTTATTTCTCAAGGCATTGTTGAAAAGAAATCAAGACCTTAGTCCAACTCCAGCAGAGCAGGCTTCTCTTGGAAATCTAGTAACAAAAGTTCAAGGAGTGCTTGATAATTTAGTTGTTGCACCAGGAGACTTCAATACATGCGTAAGTAGAGTAAATGTTGGAAGAGTTAAATACTACTCATGAAGGGCTGATTTTTGGAAATATTTGAAACGAGAAATTGTTAATTGATGAGTAGTGTACATCGGATGGTTTCGGCAAAAAAATTACTTAAAATTCCTAAGATTTACTATACTAAGATTATATACTTGATAAGTTCTAAGTCAATCTAGTTATGTTTGTCTGCCCATGTTCCAAAAAGATGGTATTGGATGCAAAGACATCCTCATCCAATTCGATACTCCAGAATCCAATAGTATCATTAAAATTAACTGTCTTTTTGGAATTTGACGAATACGGAACGGGGTATGGTCTTTCTGAGGAATGTATTTTTGAGATTGCAGTCTGAGTAAAACAAAAACATAAATTTGAAACTTATTTTATATTTTCATTTTATGTTTTTATTAGAATTAAGCTGAAAAAAATTTTACGTGAGGTGTCTTTTTTTTTTAATATTTGGACCCCCCGCCCCCCTCTTCCTTGGTAAGGTCTGCTGAGACCCCTCCGCCCCTCTTACGTGAGACTTATATTTTTTAAACAATTGAATTTATTTTATATGTTCATGTATTTTGCTTCATATCACTTTCAAAAGTAGTGTAACGTACAGATATGTTTCATTTTAAATATTGCAAACGGAATATATATTACAGAAATCTTTCTTAGATATTTCCAGATTCAACGTATCCTGAACCTTTCTAATGAAATATTTCTGACACGTTATAAACAAAATCTTTCACATGTAATCATTCTGCAGTGTTTCTGAGAGATTCCTGATTTGATGTTTACTTATAGAAGGAAACAATAATTCAGAGTCCTGATGATTTCATAAAATAACAGCGCAAGTGACGCAAAGTTAAAAATGAGTCCGATGATGTAATAAAAAAATTTTTGTTTTTCTACTATCTGATAAGATTCCTGTAACATTTCATAAACGTTTAAAATGAAATCAAAAGGCTGACATTAACACATTATAGAAAACTTTCTGAAAGGAAAATGAAAAATTTCTGAAATGAAACTGAAGCTTTGTAAGATTTCATGTGAAAAGTTTACGAAACGTAAAATGTCGAGTGGGTTACGTACTACATTTTATTTGTGAAATAAGTGCAAAAAAATTACACTACGTTAAAGATGCACTATAACGAATTTAATTAAATTTATAAAGTAAAATATAGGCCACGACACCACCTTCCCTAATTCTTCACTCATTTCATAGGCATGTAATGATTGGACACATGACATCCTTGTTTTTGGTAGTATATGAGGGCGGATTGATAATGATGTGGTTTTCCACAAATGGCAACACTGGGCATCATATGGTAATTTTTTTCCCCGCGTGTAATCTGTCAATAGGCGTCATGTAAATTTTTGACGCGATATCTCATTTAGTTTTTGCTTGGTAGCCATATAAGTCGGATAACTTTTAACTTTTCTTGTAAAATGGATAAAACCGATTTTCGCTCATTGATTAAACATTATTTCTTGCGTGGAAAAACCGCGAAGGAAACAAAGGAAAAGCTTGATAAATATTATGGCTCATCTGCTCCAGCGAATTCAATCGTAATTTATTCGTTTGCTGAAACAATGAAAGGGGATTATGTTGAAAAATAAAACGAAATTTAAAAAATAAAGTGTGTTTTCATTTTTAAACCGGATCATTATCAATCCGCTCTCGTATTAAGGGCATCCGGGAGTTTTTCGAAAAATAAAAAGACATTTTTTTAAATTATTTTTTGTAGCTGCATTTTATCTTAGACCAAATTTTTTTTTACATTGGGTCAGAATACGCGAAACCGACATGTCTGAAATGTTTTTCAAAGTTTTTTATTTAAATCAGTAGCTGCAAGTGGTAGAAATTAGTGTACGGAAAAATTTTTTAAAAAAAATTGTTGCAATGTTCAATGAAACAGTATGCCGTTAGAAAGGGTGTAAAAATATCTTTGGAGTGCTGAAAAGCGTTTTTGATTAAAAAAAAATTAATCGAGATATAGCCAAATAAATGGAAAAAGGGCCGAAAAACAAGTTTTTTGGGGGACATCTCGAAAACGATTCAGTCGAGCAGTTCAAAACTTAGAGCATTTAAAAAAAAGGTTAATGAAAACTTTGACTGGCAATAGTTATTGCAACAATTTTTTTTAAAAAATTTTTCCGTACACTAATTTCTGCCACTTGCAGCTACTGATTTATATAAAAAACTTTGAAAAACATTTCAGACATGTCGGTTTCGCGTATTCTGACCTATTATTAAAGTATAACTATTGAAGATTTATCTCTGAAATTTTGGCCAAAAAATATTCGTCAATAAGTTAGAAAAGTGCAATGCCGTGAACGATATCAAAATTTACGGTGAGCAAGATATCTGGAGACTGGTTCATCCCGAAAAAGAAAATTAAATTTTTATCGGTTAAGCAAATAGTTAAGGGGCGTTTGATCGTTTATTTTTGAAAAATATTAATCTTTGACAAAATGGCGGGCGAACAAAGAAAATTTTAATTTTTTGTGCACAAACTTGAGGTCGTTTTAGGCTATTAATCAAAAAATATGTATCCAAAAAAAAAAAATCGAATGATCAAACGCCCCGTAACTATTTGCTTAACTAAAAAAAATGTAATTTTCTTTTTTCGGATGAACCTGTCTCCAGATATCTTGCTCACCGCAAATTTTGAGGTCGTTCACGGCGTTGCACTTTTCTAACTTATTGACGAATATTTTTGGACCAAAATTTCAGAGATAAGTCTTGAATAGTTACTCTTTAATAATGTAAAAAAATTATGGTCTAAGATAAAATGCAGCTTAAAAAAAAAATTTTAAAAAAATGTCTTTAGTTTTCGAAAAACTCCCGGACGCCCTTAGACTCATTAGATGTACAGCTGCGGTCAAAATAATAGCACCGCGGTGTCATTTATGAATTGATAGAAAATGTTTCGAACAAATTAAGTTTTTTTTTCTTCCAATCTTTTAAAATATACAGTAGGTGGCCAAATTATTGGGGACAGTACTCATATTTTTGCATTTTCTAGTTTGAATAACTTTTTGAGCAAATAATTGAATCTAGGTCTAGTAAGTATTTTTTTTATTAAAATATTCTATTAAGATAATAAAATCAACATATTACGTAGTATTAGGTTAGGTTAGCACGGGAGATGACAATTGTCATCATAACTTAGGCCTCAATTGAGCCCATTGTATACCCTGTTTATAACTTCGTTATCAACCTATTCATACCATTTCGAAATTTTTATAAACCTCAAAATGGATTTTGGACACTTTTGAGCGATGTCTTCAAGAGAGTCGAAGAAGTGGCATTCGAATACCTTAAACCGCCGATTTGTCAGCGCTGGGCATTCACAGGGATAATGAAAGACTGACTCTTCAACGTCCGGATCTTTACAGCTTCTACAAAGATCCCCTACATCAGAAAGCCCTAGTCTTGCGGCATGTTTGCCTATAAAATAGTGTCCTGTAATGACACCGACAAAGATTTTTAGGGTTTGTTTGTCTAATGAGAGCACTTTTCGCGTTCTATTAGTATCATAATAAGACCTGATTGCCCTCGACGTACAACATGTTGTCATATTAGACTATCTCATATTAGCCCACTTTATACATTTTGAGCCAATTTTGGCTCTAATTAAGGCTAGTGGTTTCATAATATAAGGTTCAGAAATTGTGTCAGATTTAGAGCCTTTTCTAGCAAGTTCATCTGCAGTTTCGTTGCCAATGATGTCGCTATGTCCAGGAACCCAACATACGGTTAAGTTGTATTTCCCACCTATTTCACATAGTGATTTCCTGCAATCTAGGACCAAACGAGATTTGATTATATTAGAGCCGAGGGCCTTAATGGCTGCTTGGCTATCGACGTATATAACAAAACTGTCACTACGTTCAAAAATTTTTGATTTAATAATTTGCCATGCCTTCCAGACAGCTAAAACTTCCGCTTGAAATACGCTACAGTAACAGGGTAAAGAAAAAGATTCACTAGTGCTTAAGTCACAGGAAAAAATTCCAGCCCCAGTTCCAGAATCCATTTTTGAACCGTCAGTGTATATTCCTTTGGTATTCGAAATAGGAGCCCAGCCCTTTCAGGTATTTTCACTTGAAAGTTGGCTGAGAACATAAGAGTGGGCTCTTTCAAGTGAAAATATATAATCAGTCCCACTTTGAATGTCACAGCCAAGAAATTCAGCAAGAATACTCCCATGGCCAAAGGGTTTCGATTTCCAAAAACCACATTCCCTCAGTCTAACAGCACTTTTTGCTGCAATCCCTTTACTGAAAATGTCAAGAGGCTCTAAGTGGAGTAAAGTGTCGAGAGTAGCAGACGGAGTAGTATTTACTGCTCCACTTACTCCAATGCCTGTCATTCTTTGAATTTTCGATAAGATTGCCAAATAAGTTTGCTTGTCTAAAGCCTTCCACCATACAAGAATTCCATATGTCAGAATTGGTCTGATGATGGCTTTATACACCCACATAACTATTGTTGGCTTAAGGCCCCAAGATTTGTTGAACATCCTCTTACATGTATAAAATGCAACACATGCTTTTCGTGCCCTTTCTTCTATATTTAGCTTCCAAGACAATTTCCTATCAAGTATTACGCCTAAGTATTTAGCACTCTCTTGAGGAATCAGACAAATGTCATTAAGAATTGGAAGCTTAAAGCTTGGCACTTTGTATTTATTTGTGAAGACGACAAGATCCGTTTTCTGGGGATTAATGCTTAGTCCACATTTCGTGGTCCGTAATTTTATGTTTTTAAGGGCTTGGGACATAATTTCACTTAAAATATTTAAGTCTTTACCAGACACAAGCAAAAGAAGATCATCAGCGTACGCTACCACTTTAACACCTTGTCGACTAATGATTCGAAGCAAATCGTCTACAACAAGAATCCAAAGTAATGAGGATAACACCACCCTGTAGTGTTCCCATTGATACAGATCTAATGAGTGAACTTCCTCCTAGTTCAGACCAAATTGTCCTGTTCAGGAGCATGTTTTTAACTGTTAATTGAACACACCCTTCTGTGCCAAAGAATGAATATTGTTATAAAGAATATTGTTGAAAGCTCCTTCTATATCAATAAAGGTAGCAAGTGTAAATTCTTTATGGAGAAGAGATTTTTCAATAAAAGTCACAGCATCATGTAGAGCTGTTTCCGTTGATTTCCCCTTAATATATGCATGTTGATCATTAGATATACCATAAGCCACTGCTTTGTCACGCAAGTGGTAATCCAATCCAGGAATGACGCCATTGAGCCCTGGAGACTTATAGGGTGCAAAAGAACTAATAGCTAATCTAACTTTTTCGTCAGATACAATACTTGATGCCAAATTCCAGTTGTAATCGCATTAAGCGATCGGTGCTTTTGCGTGGGCAATAGTGACAGCGGCAGCACGAGCTGGTTCGGTAAGTTGTAGTGGGTTCGCTGCTGCCCCTATTGCTCCTTCACCTTACTTACTTACTTACTTAGATGGCCATAACAACCCGTTGTCAGGTTACGGCCGACCTCATTAGCTCTCGCCAGGCGCCTCTGTTTTGCGCGCGCCTTCTCCAATCGTTAATGCCAAGCGCGGTTAGGGCTTCCTCAGCTTGGTCTATCCACCGGAGGCATGGTCTCCCTCTTCGTCGTTGACCAGGGACCTTCCCTTCGAATACCTTTTTCGCTGGAGCTTCTTTATCCATACGATGGACATGACCCAGCCAGCGTAGTCGCTGTATTGTTATACGCTTAACTATGTCAATGTCGGCGTAGAGCTCATACAGCTCGTGGTTCATTCGAATGCTCCTTCACCTTACAAATTTAAAAAAAATCGTGCTGAAAGAGAGTGCTGCACTCTGAATGTTAAAAAATGTTCATGCTAAAAAAGACAATTGCGGTTATCAAAAAATTTATTTTTATCAAAATCTACAAAAAAAAATTCTCCTAATTCTCTTCTATTGCTGCTAAATAGGAGTGGCAATCCCGGGATTACGGGATATGACATATTTAAGTACAAAATCTGCAAAATAACTGTTTTCAATACATTTGATGTGCATGAAACATTATTGCATCAACCTGCAAAATGCACTTCAATTGTGTCTGAACCTTAAATTGAGTAAAAATATTTTTTTTACTGTAGCAATTTTTTGCTTAAGACAACAAAAAAAAATATCTTTTTTAATACTTTGGCTAATTTTAAGAATTTTTTACTAAGTGCGATTTGTATTGAAAATTGATAGTTCAGGAGAAAAATGTGAAATTTAGACAACAATTTTTTTTATCAATAACGGAAATACTAAAAATGCAATAGAAAAACAACATAAACATATCTATTTTTTATAATAAAATACAAATCTGCAACACAAAATATAGGCTTGTCTTCAAAAAAAAAAAAAAAAAACACAGTCGACCTTGATTTGACATTGAAATTTTGACCCATACCTAGACCTACCAAAATTTAAGTTCAAAGATATAACTAAAATTTTGTCTGAAGCTTTTTTTTTCTGAAATCAGCCTTACTACAAAAGTAGCACATATCAAAAAATTGTAATTTTGTAAATGAAAACCTTAATTTTTTTTTAATTTCATACAAATATTTTTGATGAGCAAAAAAAAAAAAAGGTCCTCACTTCCTAACAAAAAACCCCAGCAAATTAAAACAATAATTTCAAATAACTTTGATGAACAAAAAAAAGGTCCTCACTTCAGTTCAAATATTTTATTTTACAATGCAAACATCGAAAGTAGGAAAACCATCCAAAAGTAGCACATTTCGAGTCAAAAGTAACAAAGTAGCAAACCCTTGCAAAAGTACCACTTTTGCTACTTTAGTATCGCATCTGGTAGCCCTAACTAAATGCCATCACTGTTACATTTGAAGAAGGTGATAAAGTATTAATCAAGTACAAAGTGTGGTACACGAATTTTTAAATGTGACAAGATGAAAACCAAGATCGATTTTATTTTAAAATTAATGAAATAAACCTTTATTGAAAAAAATTCAGTGTTCAACCATTTTAACATACACCCGTCGCTTAACATACTAAGTAATTCAAAAAGTACCAACATAAAAGAAAAGAAAATAATAATTGTCTGTGTAGCACCGCCAGACCTTAATAATTCAAATAAATAAGAAGTGTAGTATGCAGTATGTAGTATGACTACCTACTCGTCCCGAGTATGGTCATCACAATTTTCGTCTTCTGGAACATCATCATAGTCATGATCAATTTCCGGAAACAGCTCGCACCATGGCTTAATCTTGTCACTACTGACCACAGTGCTGAATTTTCTCTGCTTTCGCTGCATTCCATATCCTCGACTACGTATCGATCAAAACGCAGGACCTTTGTAATAATATATGGCCCTCGATAGCTAAGTTCCAATTTTCGTGATTCGCCTGTACTTGGCGGTGGACACTCGACCAACACCAAGTCACCTTCGTTGTACACTCGGGGTTTAGCATGTTTTGCATCGAATTTTAATTTCCAGATGGTTCTTGCACTTTCGATGTTTTTTATAGCGTCGCCTCTCTTTTTATTAATGTTGAGATCTATATCATCGTCATGCAAGGCGGCAAGAATTTTATTTCCGTTTTTATCTCGCAAGGGAAAATTAAAGATAAGGCCGACCGGTGAAAATTTCGTTGTCGTGTTGACATTTGTGTTAATCGTCCATTGTAGATCGCTCAATTTCTCATCCCAGCCCTTCGTGTCTGTTGTCGATGCCTTCAAGAACGAGAGAACTGACTGGTTAACTCTTTCAGCAAGTCCGTTAGCACGTGGAGTACGTACAGCCACTTTTACATGTTGAATCGCATTAATTGCGCAAAATTCTGCAAACATATGTGACGTGAAGGCGGTGCCTCTATCAGTAACTATGCGCTTAAAGTGTTTTGCTTATATGGGAGGTGCCACACCCACTGATGCAATCTCGTCGATTTTCATTTAATTTCAAAGCTTATGGTAACCGACACCTCCACACCAAATTTAAAAATTTTGTCTTCAAGAGCACACTAAATGTAGCCTTAAACATTTTTTGCTTGTATAAGAGGTGCCACGCCCACAAATGCAATCCCGTCGAAATCCATTTAGTTTCAAAGCTTATGGTAACCGACATCTCTACACCAAATTTTAAAAAAATTACGCCCATAGCACACTAAATATAACACTTAACATTTTTTGCATGTAGGGGAGGTGCCACGCCCACTGATGCAATCCCATCGAAATCCATTTAGTTTCAAAGCTTATAGTAACCGACATCTCTATACCAAATTTAAAAAATATTACTCTCATGGAACAATAAATGTAGCTTTTAACTGTTTTCGCTTGTATGGAAGGTGCCACGCCCACAGGTACCGTTTCACCCACTTTTTGTTACAAGATACCCAATAGCCAGTATATTTGACATGTCAAATTTCATAACGATTGCGTTGTTAGTTCTCTTATTATAACGTTTATAAATATTGTGGGTTGTGCCACGTCCTTCAACGAGTTTTGCCAGTATAGTGGCATAGCTTGTTATAATGAACTCATTCAGCGGTATTAACTCTAAAATTTTTATGAAAGTCCTCGGTGCCGTTTTCGAGTAATATCGAATCAAAGTTTTCAATTATTGAAATATGCCACGCCCACTGTTCCGATTCCGCCCACTTTTGATAGCATTTAAGATGGGTGAATTCGAGATTGACAGTACTGCGCATTATAAGAAAGCAGCACGTTCTTGTTTAAATTTCTGCCAACACCACAAACGTCAACCGTTCGAGTTGGCAGCTGCTGGCAATGTACTGCGAAATTTCTTGATAGAAAAACAGCAAACAACGCAGCAAAAAATTTATAACTGCTGACAAAGATGGATGAAGAAAAGCTAATGAAACTCAAATTAAAGACAATTTATTTATTTTTTAACTATTAATTAATAACTAATAATGTATCATCTGCATATATTTCAATTGCTTTGTAGAAATTTGTCACTTTTGTGATTTTCTCCTTCTTCAACATTTCTAACAAACAAATGCCTCTTCTTCGTGATAAATTAAGTTTAATAACATATCCATCTTTAATTTTAACTTTTATTAAACTTATCGGCGGAATCATGTTCGAGAAAACAAATGTAAATAATTTGCTCAGTAATGCAGCATACTGACAGCTGAGCAGCGACAACAGGGTTGCAGATTAAGTAAAAAACTTGCAGTGCTAACGCAGTCCTGTCGCATTTCTGTCAATCCCGAATTCACCCGATATTTATGATATGCATCCGTCTACCAAATTTCGTTGCAATACCTTGAATGGTTTGCGAGTTATAACGAAATAAAAATTAAAATTTAGGGCTGTGCCACGCCCCTGTTAGACACTTGAAAAACTTTAAACCTAGTCCAATCTTAATTTTGTTCACATATGAACGAAATCCCGAAGTTTTATCAAAATCGCTGCAGCCGTTTTCGAAATAAAGTTCAGCCATAGTATATAAAAGCTCTCTCACAACAAATTGTCACTTTATTCTCCCACTGCCTCTCTCGTTACTGTATATTTGGTGTTAACAAACGCAATCCAGTAACAAATGTTACAAATTCGTACAAGCTTTCAGTAAACAAACAGACCTATTATAAAATCAGTACGTATGACAACCCTGGAGAATATATATGTATGCAAACATATTTACATACAATTATTTTAGTGTTTTTGTTTCTATGGAGGGTGCCACGCCCACCAAATTTTTGTCCAGAGCTTTTCCAAATCATTCTTACTATTTATGTGAAATGTAGTTCTATTACTTTAAATGATTTTCTCAGTATAGCATTTTGAAATTTTCGCGTGCATGGGAAGTGCCACGCCCTCTCGTCGATTTTCCCCAAATTTTTTTTCCAGAGCTTGTTTAAGTTTTTCTTACTATTTTTGAGAAATTTGTTTCAAATGTTTCACTTGTAAAATCATATCCATACATACATATTTATTACTTATTTATCTATTTACTTTTTTTTAGCAACTGGAAGAAGTTCGCCAAGTTGGTTCTTTTAAGAAAGGAACAATGCTCACTGGAAATAATGTTGCTGACATTGTTGTCATTTTAAAAACTCTACCAACAAAAGAAGCATGTGAAGCACTTGCCAAAAAAGTCGAATTAGATTTGAAAAACGCTATGAAAACAGAAGTGTTAACAAAAGCTGACCAAATTACAACAACTTCTCATGACCGTGGCTTTGATATTTCAAACTGGCAAGCCAAAGTACGCATTCTTATAGCTACACTTCCACAAAATTTGCGCAAACTTGAAGCAGATATTCATATGGATCAAAAAGTGTTGCAAGCTCACTTGGCTGCTATTCGTCATACCCGTTGGTTTGAAGAGAACGCTCATCACTCTTCCATCAAGGTACTGATTCGTATTCTTAAAGATTTAACTAGACGTTTTGAGGCGTATACCCCACTTTCACCTTGGATGTTGGATCTGATTGCGCATTTATCCATTATGAATAACCCGTCAAGACAAGCACTCCCAATTAATTTGGCTTTTAGACGTGTCTTTCAGCTTCTTTCAGCTGGACTCTTTCTTCCTGGTTCAGCGGGTATTACTGATCCCTGTGAACCTGGACATATTCGTGTTCATACAGCTATGACTTTAGAACAGCAGGATGTGTGTTGTCTTACTGCTCAAACTTTACTTCGTGTATTGGCACATGGAGGTTACAAGCATATTTTAGGCTTGGAAGGAAACACTAGTATCGTGCGCGAAATGTCTGTTTGGGATGGCGTTGTAGTTTCTCCGTTGGAAGCTGTCTATGAAAAGCCAATTGACAAGAAAGATGGTGAAGTCGAAGACATGGAGGCTGTTGAAAATGCTTGTGTTGCAGATGAAGATGCTGCTGAATAAAATAATATTGAGTGAATAATAAGATTATAACAACTGTAAACCAGTACAATTAACTTAATTTCTTATAAATCATACTATGGACATTAATTTAACCATAATAAATGGATTTCAAAAACTTAATGTGCTGTTATTTACAACACGGAACAATAACTACTGTAAAGGCCCCTTCAGACTATGTGAGAAGTCATATAAAAAGTCTCTCTCTCTCTCTTTAAGATATGCCAATCATACCGAAAGGCATACGTTGGTGTTGGAAAAGGGCAACCACAAACACGAAGTCTTTCTTGTAGCCCTTAGCGTTATAAAAACTAAACAAATGCCTTGTTCAAGGCTAACGTAAAAACAGTTACACAAAATGTCGATAACATGCATGTAATACATGTATGGATTAAACGGTAGTGTACACACATATGTGTGTACGTATGTAGATATTCTTTTTGTTTCACTATGTTACAGTTATGAGAATATATATATATATATCTTCTTCTCGAGTGTTCTGTACTTTATGTAAGAACCGCCATGTTAAATGCGCATAGTAACAAGTTAATATTTTTAGTTACTTCTTATATGCACTTCTCGAATGTTTTTTTTTTAAAATATTAAATTAAAAGTCCATCTGTCGTTCTTCTAAAATGTTGAACTAAAATTTTCTTTTTTACAGCTATGTACTTATTATACATATTATTATTGTGTTTTGAATTTTCTTGCTTATTTATTTTTTTTTTTTTGGTTATACAATAATTATTAGGTCACTTTTTTTAAAATTTTTTTTTTTTTTAATTTTCTGTCATTATTAGTTTGTTGTACATATAAAGGCATTATTTTTAAAGTAATTAAGTTTCTTTTTTTAAATTTCACGGCAGGTTATGTATGTACATATATTAATTATTGTGTTTTAAACTTTATTTTTTTTTTTGATATATTGTAAATCACAGACAACACTTACAGGACAGGATTCAACAATGCAATCCCATGTATTATATTTAGGCCTCTTCGAGTTCTATCATTTGGCATACATTTCGAGCTGTTATGTACTACAGTTTTAATTAGAAAAACAAAATTGGCTAAAATTCGGGCATTTTCGGCCATCGGGACATGCTTTGGCAAGGCAACCCTAGATATTCTATTTACGCTCATTGAGCTCTATCATTTGGCATACATCTCATCCTGTAATCTTATACACTCGACTTTTCTACAGCCGGCTCTTGGACTAATATGTTTATATTACACACATGAGTTTTCATATGAGAAAGCATATGTGCAAATCCGCCAAATTTGGCCTTTTAGCTGGCCTCGTTTTTTTTTTTTTTTTTTTGAGTACATCGTTCAGCCATAGTTTTTCTTGAAGCTAAGGCTGTTTTGAATTAATATTCAAGGTTGTTCAATTAAAATTCAGATAGCTAATTATTTTTTTTATTTAGCTTTGTATGTAACTTTTCATGTATTTTTTTTAACTTAAATGCAATTTTAACTATGTCTCCCTTTGAATATTAATTAAAGATAGTCTTTATTTCAAGAAAAACCATGTTTGAAGAGTCTGCTCCAAAAAAAAAAATCGAAGCCATGGTCGAGGTAAGATGACAGTTTCGATTTTTTTATTTTATTTGTTAGAGTTCCAACGCCATTCCACGAAAAATATTCACACAGCATCAGTTTGACGCCTTCTTGCTTAATAGTCTTAGTAGTGAACTTCACATTGAATTCTTGCTTAGGAGGACGTTTTACGTATTGTTTTTCTCCACCGTGGTCGTATTGTACAACTTTTGTCTCATCCGTTCATAATATGTTGCACCAAACGGTCTGAGTTTCCTTCAAAAATAATCTGGCGAGCTGAAGTCTCCTTTTCAAATTCACAAGTTTCAACTAATTTCTGATTTGCATAGAGGGTTTAAATGGACGATGTTGTGAACAATTTTTAACACTAGTTATCATGCCGTTTGAAACACCAAGAAGTTCCCTTATGAATACAGTGGCTTTCCCTTCGTTGAGTAATGTTTTTATTAATTTTCTTTCTTTAGAATAACAATGTTGTCTTTATCCCATTTTTATGAGATTTTCTGCAATTTTTTGGACACTGAAAAATTTAAAATACACTCAAAATAAACCATACAAATACACATGATATGCCTGCACCTAAATTATGGAAATCCCCCCGTGCTGAGTAAAAGTGCTGCCTACATGATTATGTTCTTATTTTTTTGCACAGATCATTTTAGACTTAATGCAACAATATTACCAGAACAAAAAAATGTTGATGCATTGGGTCACCACTTTTCCCATTTTTTAAAACCTTAATATGTGCTAAGTTATAGTTATATAATAGGGGCACTTACATTAAATAGTTCAAACACACCTCTGCTTCTGTTTAAATAAATTTAGATAAAATTTTACATTACATTGCTTGCTGGGATATCAGTGCTGTAAAGAACCGTTATCAGAGTAAAAATATTTTTCGTCGTTTCCAGTGCTGCCACCTTGGATAAAATTTTTGTAGCAAAATTGCGTAGCAAAACGGCGAGCAGCGTAGCAAAAGTCAATAATTGGCTGAACTATCGTTTATTGAATAGTAAACTAAACATAAACTTTTTTATAAAACGAAAATATCACATTGAAATTCAGAATGGTGCAACAGTACATAACATAAATGTGATTAACAAATTACAATTCACATAAATAAGAATATATAAAAAAGTCCAATTTCCATGTGATCTTATCTTATCTTACCAAATATAAAGGAGGACATCACATGAAGATTGCAAATGTATGCTATTCACTCTCGCATTCTCCAAGCGCATTAGCTTCTGTTCGCATGCTTTTTCTTTCTTACAAAAATTTGATTTGATATCAATGATATGGGATAAGATAATATAAGAACACATGGAAATTGGGCTTAATAGTTCATAAACATATTATATAATTCATCTGATTTACAGCCATTATAAAATCTATGGTATCTATTTTGTAGGAGTTACTTTTTTTATTTTTTATTAAATTGAGGTCTGAAAAAATTCGCTCTGCAGATGCACTGCTGTGTGGCAAAGCAAGCAATTTTTTTGAAAAGTAACTGGCATTAGAAATCATGAAAACTTTGTTTAGTTCAAAATTCAGCTAGTGCTAATACAGAGTTGCCAATAAATTGGAAAATGTGTTTAATTAAAAAATTGCAGGAGAAAAAGTAAGAAAAATTATATGAATAATACAAAATTATATGGAAATGGGAAAAATGTAGCAAAATTGATACATTTGATGAGAGTGGGTAGCAAAGTCGCAAATGTGTTATTTTTTGCTTAAGTGTAGCAAATTTGCTACGATAGTAGCAAAGTGGCAGCGCTGGTCGTTTCGAAGTTGTTGATTGTATTGTGAAGTGGGCTCAGTTCAGTCTGTGCGAAATAATAGGGACGCGAACATGAAGTAAGTTATATTTTTGAAGCTTTGTCGTTTTTAAACATTTATAATTTATAAATGCATTGCATATAAGATAATCTAAAATTATAATTTGAAAAAATAACCAAATAATGTAATTTAGTGATTCAGAATGGGAGAGGACGGCATTGCAGCGTCCAGCTTCGTAGAGACATAAAAGACCTTCACGATAACTAGTTTTCATAGCGAGAAATAGCCAGAACGTTGAATTGCTCCAAGAAAATGGTAGAAAATGCAATAAAATATGCGCTACAGAAGGAAACGCCTGGACCAAAGTCAACAATACCGCCAATTCTTGAGAGGACTATGTTGTGATTTGTGAGACAGAACCCTTTTGCACTTTCAAATGAAGTATAAAAAGAGCATTCCATGGATGTCAGCACTTCGACTATTCGGAAAAGGCTAATTTATAATAATTTAAAAGCAAAGAGATCCAGAAAAGTACCTTCCCTGTCCAAACAGGACGTCAGTAAAAGGTTACTTTTCGCTGAGGAGTATGTCATTTGACCTGTGAAGAAATGGTGCAATATCCTGCAACCATGTAAGCATAACAAATCGTTGAATGGGAATTGAATGTGTTAGTTATAGGCTTGTGCAAAACTTATCGATATTTGCGATATTTTTTTCGATAGCTATCAGTGATATTTTATATTTTGATACATCGATATTCGATTTTATTTTTCGACTACCGAATTCGATATTTCTGCTTAAAGATAGCTCTGTATCCAATTGAAAAAGCACACGTGTGGTCCTAGCCGAACAAGATAATTATCTTGTCAAACTCAAATAAATGCAACCGTGAAAAGCTACAGCATCTACAGACCCTACTATGGGTCCAAAAGCTCTAGCAAAGGCTCCTAATGAACGGAAAACTCTTAACACGGAACCTTTTTGATAATTGCCATACTTAGAGACTAGACAGGCAAGTGACGGCAAATGCTGTGGCTATTGGCAAATGAAGGAAATTGAGAAATTTGTTGTCAGGTTATTTTTATAAAAAATAGCTTACAAATCGCAAAGAGTATCATGCCGAAATATGGCATACTGCTACCTTCGGATATTCCAACACAAATGAATGATGTTACGACAAGATAAGGACCACATACATTGACCATTTCTTGTTTGTTGCTTCCACGGTGCATTAATTTCAATGATGTGATCCCTCGTAGCAAACTGAAAAGCAAGTTGAATTCTTATTTACAGAATTATAATGCTAAACACACATAATAGAGCTTGGGACGCCATTTTTTGCATTTTAATTTTTTCGGCAAAAATATCGGTTTTTGATTATCGATATATTCGAAATTTTCTTTTCAATATTTTTCGATACGGTTTCGAAATATCGATCATCGATATTTCGATAGTATTTTTTATTTGCCCAACCTTAGTTAGTTAGTGTGTGTGTTTTGTTTTTTGTCGTTCCCATGGCAATTTAAAAAAAAAAAAATTGCTTACTAAAAATTTTGAATAAAATTTTGAAATGTCTGAAAGTAAAAGCTGTTTGTTTAAGAAGAAAATATTTGAAAAATTATTAAAGTTGTGTCTGAAAATTTGCACATAAATTTTCAAAGAACTTAGAGCTAACAACTTATATATTTCGTACTAATATGCACCATATCATTAAAACCTGGTGCGTTAACGTCCTTTTAGATGTAAATAAGGTAATGGCACATTACATTTTATTGCCCGGTACTTTTATGTTCATAAGTGACCGAAATAACTTCGTTTATAACTTAATTAAAAACAGGCTACGCGTACAAATTCGCGGGGACTAGCTAGTCTTAATAATAAATTTTAATGCATCGCTTACTTTCAATGAACTCGTCAAAATTTATAGCAGAATTTAAGCAAGATGCAGGTGTCACCACAACGGTTTTTTCTTGTTATAAAATAGTTTTATAAAAATTTTGTTCGACGAATTCGATTTTCATCTAAGTTGTTTTTATTATTTCGAACACGACTGTATGTAAATATCAAATCAAGTTGCATTTCGATTAAATTAATCTTTAAGAGAAAGCTTTCTTTAGTCAAATAATATGTACGTACATAAGTAAGTATGTATGTATTTTATTGAGTCTTTATAACAATATAACGATAGTAAATTTAATACATTTTCTCTTATTGTATCTTGGCGGCTATGACAGTATGGCATGCTCTATCTAGATACTTATATACGACGATACAGAAGTTGCCTCATGGCTATGATTTTTATTAATGAACTAGCTGTCCCGGCAGACGTTCTGCCTTTTTCGATGTGTGGCGCGATGTTGTATGAACGCATGCGATGGAATCTAAAAGCGAAACAGCCCATTTTCCCAGTGGAAATAACTTTTGTCCCTATTCTTTTACAAATATGTGGCATATACGATAATTTCGCGCACACGGGTCGATATGATGAATTTGATTTTGAAGGGCGTGTCACCGCCTATTTTTTAAACCAAACTTTGTAAAAACCTTAAAAAAAGTTATTTTGCATAAGGGCCACCCAAAGTATGCACCCTAAATAACATGTGTACGGCTTTAGTTGTGCCTCTTAATACAAAAACCATGTGGTGTAAGTTCCATGAGAATCGAATAAGCGGTCTTCGAGAAAATAATATTTTAAAAATATTTTTGTGTTAGGGCCAACCTAAATATGCACCCTAAATTAAAGTGTTATAGCCTACTTATGCTTCTTAATATAAAAGAATGTGCTGTAAGTTCCATGTGGTGTAAATTAGGTGTGAGTCAATTTACCGGACTTAGTGAAAATTCTATTTTAAAAATATTTTTGCTTGTGGGCCACTCTAAATATGCACCCTTAGTAAAAGTCTTATATTCTATTCCGCGTGATCGATACTAACATACTGTAAAATTTTCATCAAAATCGGCCGGATAGTTTCCGCGTCAATAATAAACAAACAGATAGACGGACAGGCAAAAACTAAATTTTATAAAAACAACAAATTCCAGTTTAACTGTAAAAAGCAATTTACACTTTTTTTCAAAACTCTATTAACATCGTACTCTCCTCTCATCAAAAGTAAAAAAAAAAACTGAAGGAGATTTGTTCTTTGAACTTCAAAGCCAAATACAAACGGTACAAATAAAAACAAAAATAACACAGAATTCAAGAAGCAGCATAAGCAACGACAAATCGAACGACATTTATTGTGTGAGGTTTTGCCTAAAAAATATAATTTTTTACTTAAAAAATCATAGAAATAAGTATACAATAACCTTTCTTAGTGCAAATATGTTGTTTTAAAACATAAATTATTAAAATCGGTTCAGTATATTTTGCGGTTTGGCGTTACAAACCATTTCCATATAAGCAAATTTATATAAATAGTATAGATACATTACTCTTGCTCGCAGAGCATTAAAGTTTTTTCTTTTAAATATTGTTAACATGTACTTAAATGAAGACAAAACAAAGAAAGAAAAGAAAAAAACAAGAATGTGCCAGATAGAAAGTAAAGAATGAGATAACGGTAGTGCCAAACCGAATGCCTCTTCGAGGGAAGCATTCAAGTGACAGTATCGCTCCCCCATTTGCACATATGATAACTTAGGGTGGGTATTAACTAGCAATTGTACTTATAAGACGAATGCACATTTTGACTAATAGAGAGTGAGAACGACTTGACCAAGCGGCTCAAGATCAAACTATAAAATATATATTTACCCACACAATACATATAACAGATAAAATGAAATTATATATAGAATAGAAAAGAATAATAAAAGGGTAAGTTTTGTCCATCCACCTGCGCAAGTTAACCGCGATTGTGCCCGGGTAAGGTTTTTGTAGTATGGTAAGTCTAGCCAGTCTGGTGTCGAGTTCAGATCTTCAAAAAACACCCCTACAGGTGAGTTGTAGCACGTGTCAGCCCACGAAGAATTCACCTATGTTAGTATGATTTCTCTGACTGAGTCATTCTCAAAGTTTTCAAGACAACTGATAAATTTTCTCATCAATAATAAAGTATATTTCATGATAGGGATCACATTACACGACTTCGTTAGAAAATCTTTTTGTTCTGTTTTCGAAATTTTTACCAATACACATTCTAAGAATCCTTCTCTCAAAACGCTCCAACTCTAATGCAACGGCAGGAGAAACAGTGAACCACGACGGAAAAGCATAAAGCAAAACTGGCCTAATAAAGAGTTGTATACATGAGAAATTTGGTTCTCTTAATCAAGTCCTTATTACAAAGTAATGATGAAAGAATGTTTGAGGCTTTTCTGGCTTTTGGAATATTGAGCCTAGCATGCTTATTAAATTTAAACAATTTATTGAAGTGGACTCCTAGGTACTTAAGTTCGTATTTTAGTGGAACACTAACTCCATCAATAACTATATTGAGATTCCTACTTTCCCGAACTGCAAGTTCTTTACCTCTGCCACTGGCGTTTCTAATGCAAATACTGGGTGTTTTTTTTAGAGGTTTGTTTTTCGAATAGAGATAAAACTGGCATTTTATGGTCAAATCTGGCAACTCTAATGTCATTTATGTTCAGTTTGGTTTGCCATTTCATCATGAACAGGTTGACAAAAGAACAACGCTTGCAAATCGTGCAAATTTATTTCGAAAATAATGGTTCAGTTCGCGAAGTTTACCGCAAGCTCCGTCCATTTTATGGTCGACATAATCGTCCATAAGAGCAATTAATTCGGTTAACCATGGGTCGTTTTCGCAATACGAGACGTCGAACAGTGCGCACCGAAGAAACAATTGCCGCTGTAGAGCAAAATGTTGAAGAGGACCCGAATGAATCGATTAGCCACCGTGCACAGCAATTGGAGCTTTGTCCATCAACTTTATGGAAGATTTTGCGCAAAGATCTTGGCTTGCGACCTTACAAGATCCAGCTTGTGCAAGAATTAAAGCCGCGAGACCATGCAATGCGTCGTGATTTTGGTGTATGGGCCGAAAATGAGATTGATCTCGATGCTGATTTTCATCGCTAAATTTTGTTCAATTTTGAGACGCCATTACATCCACGAAAACTGACTGTTTTGTGTGCTCTATGGGCTGGTGGAGCCATTGGGCCATACTTCTTCCGAAATAATGCTGGAGAGTCAGTTACCGTTAATGGAGACCGGTATAGAGCCATGAAAACCGACTATTTTGTTCCCGAATTGGATGGCATGAATGTGGATGAGTTGTGGTTCCAACAAGACGGCACTACATGCCACACAGCGCACGTCACAATCAATTTATTGAAGGAAACATTCGATGAGCGCATAATTTCGCGGAATGGACCTGTCAATTGGCCACCAAGATCGTGTGATTTGACACCATTGGATTATTTTCTTTGGAGATATGTGAAGTCGCTCGTCTACGCCAACAAACCAGAAACGTTAGGGGACTTGGGAGCCAACATTCGTGGCGTTATTGCCGACATACAGCCCCATATGCTCGAAAAAGTGGTTCAAAATTGGACCTGTAGAATTGGCTTTATTCGAGCCAGCCGCGGCGGCCACATGCCCGAAATCATATTTAAACATTAATGGCATAAAATTATCCTTCCAATAAAGCCAAATTGATGGACATTAAAACGATTTTCTTGTGTTTTATTTCAATTCGAAGCTCTATACCTCTAAAAAAACACCCTGTACAATCCGTTTTTCGTGAGCTTACTTTGACCCCCCATTTCTTATTATAATTAACTATATCATCAACATGACCTTGTGCTTTCCTGAGCACCAGAAGGTGGTAGCTATCCCTAGCATAAACAATAGTATCGTCTGCAAAGAACAATCCGACAGACGAGACATTCTCACCATTCATATTAAGGTGTGGGAAATCATTAAGAAAAATATTAAATAGGCAGGGCCCCAGTACTGACCCCTGAGCAACTCCACTCAACGAATCACAAACATTTGAGCTGCTCGCTTGCAGCTGAATGAAAAATTTCCTGTCAGCTAGGAAGCTTTCAAGAATAAGGAATATATGCGACGGAAAGTTAAGCAGAAGTATTTTATAGAGAAGTCCATCCCTCCACACGCTGTCAAATGCCTTCTCTAAGTCGAAAGAGCAGGAAATTGTACATTTCTGGTCTCTCAACCCCAGAGTAACATCATTATGGAATTTCGGAAGTGCGTGGACAGTGGAGTGCTTCTTTCTAAAGCCAAATTGCAGATCAGTGATAGGTTCAATGGCGATCGAGTCCGAAAAGTTAATTTTATTCAGTATTACCCTTTCAAGTACCTTACCAGAGATAGGACGAAAGTTGTTAATAGAGGAATCATTTTTTTTTTTGCTATTTTGGGATGATTCTTGCCAATTGCCATAAGGACGGGAAGTAGCAATTGTTTATACAATTATTTAACAGAATAGTGAGAAATTGCACCGCCCGGTTGAAGATTTTTTTGAGTGCAAAGTTGGAGATAAGGTCCGGACCATAAGATCTCTTAGGTTTAAGCGTGGAACCTCTTGTGAGGTGAAAATGCCAGTAGCCTGAGGTATCGCAGAATCGTCAGTACTGAATGCAAAAATCCCCCGCCCCCTACTTATTCTCAATGCATCCACCATTGACCGAACTTCATAGGTCATTGCCAAATCATTACTAGCGGAGGTGACAGAAAATACTTTTTTGAAGTGAATCTCAAAGGCATTGACTATTTCTTGCTCCCCCAAGATTAGTGAACTATTTACAGAGACTTCGTTACAGTCGAATTTTTTCCTTTTCCCGACTATCCTAAAAATTTCTTTGAATGCCCTAGGGCCTGGCACAATCTTTGTCAGCCTCATGCTAAGTTGATTATTCAGCCATATTCTGATATTTTCCTTGATTAAAATTTTAACAAGTGAGATGCGAGCAGTCAGTTCTTTGTAGGCTCTGTTAACTCTGTTGTAAGGAGTTGTGAAAGATACGTTTTATTTGCTTTTGCATTATATGCTTTTCTTGAAATAATTTCACGATATTAGAAGGCAAATTCTAGTATTTTTGGGGACTAACGTTCACATTAACAGCGTGCTCATCTAGGGATTCGGTCAAGGCCGAGTTAAACAAACTGATTGATTCGTCGATTTCATCGTTTTTCAAATTCATTGAGGAGTTAGGAAAAAACCTGTCAAATCTGGTACATATCTAGATCATCTCTGAATGCATTCCAGTTAGTGTTTTTAAAACTTTTGCCCATAAGCGTTTGTAAGATCGGGAGCTCAAATTGATCCAGAATCCGGGTAATGGTCCGAAAATGTTGGAAGAGTTTTAAGACTATGATTGGGGTCAATCATATTAATTATATGCGACAACACCAAAAAGTGGTCTAAAAAAGAGGAACACCTAGGAAAGGTGTTGGTCGAAGGAGTGAGAATGGTCAGTGATGGCATCTGATTCGCAAACCATTGTTATTGACCAGTGAATTGCCCCAGTTTGGATTCCACGCATTTAAATCCCCACCTATAACAGCCCCATCATAGCCTTGAGCTAAAATGTTCAGCTTGACCAGTTCCACAGCTAAGGTGCCGATTCCACAGTTGGTGGGTATATATGTAGATCCGAGTAACAAATTATTTGTTACACCGCGTACCCTAAGCTTCACAGAAATAAAAATCCCCGGGAGGTTAAAGTTGCAAGAAACAAAGTTATAGTTTATTGAATTTTTAATTGCTATTGCAACATTATCCAAGAATACCTTGTGTCTCGCATTCAGGTGCGTCTCCTGAATGAAAGCAAAGGAGATGTTGCTGGAGTGAAGAATCCTTAAAAGTTCTATTCTTCTACTGTGCTCCACAATTGAGGCTACGTTAAAAGACAAGAGCTTGATATTATACATTTTGAGACAATTGACCAAGTAGTTCTAGATATAGAATCCTTTTTTCGTGAATGAAACTGAGATTACTTAAGTCAGCCATAAATGCCGAGATCCTCTCCAGAAGACTTTGGGCCTTCATGCCAAATAATTAGTTGGACAGCTCGATAGATTAGCTGACCACATTAGGGCTCCCCCCGAGACTGGCAGGGGGCCATCCAACTGCCTAAAGTGGCTGGCGTAAGAAGCAGAGTTCGGCAAATTGGATTTAGTAAAAATAAAATATTGCGTTGATCTTGACTCTCTGCTTTCTCTAGTGTTTTTCATCATTTGCTTTTTGGTTTTGATGTAGTCTTGATATTTTGCACAGACACGATCGTTAGCGGGATGGCCCCCCCCGCAGTTCACGCAAATAGCCCCTGCCCCTTCATCTTTTTTTTTTTAGGCATTCGTCCGGCAAATGGGAGTCATCGCACTTCACACACTTAAAGTCACTGGCGCAATTCTTTGCGATGTGGCCGAACTGCAGACACCTCTTACACTGAGGGTGGTTCAGCATTTTTTTGGTTTTTCCCAAACTACGCAGGTGTTAAATAGGTATTTAATTTTGAGGATGTCACTTAAAGACTTCCCAGGAAGGATGCAAGCAAATTGTAATTGAATTCATCTTTTAAGGATTTGCGGTGGTGAGCCTACTCACATTTTTGACCACCCCTGGAAGAATGGAGTTAATCTTTTCGAGAATTTCATTAGTCTCGTAGTTGCCACATAGTCATCTAAGGATTATGCTTGTTGTTTGTTCCTCACTGGGAGTGAATGAGAATGCATTCACCCCTCTAGTATCACGGAGTTTTTCTAATAGTTCCCGGTGAACTTCGCGATTTTTTATAAAAATTTTGGCTTCAAGCCCCACATTTTTGACCCGAAATGCGACTTTTCTGTCCCTAAGGGACTTGATAAGATCCTTGATATCTAAGTTAGTTGCGTAGATGGGTGGACAAAACTTACCCTTTTTCCCCAACTGAGCTGCTGCAGCTTTGCAGTTGTCGTTACCAATGGTACCGTCTCTTGTATTGTTAATGTTGCTCGCTGTCTGGAGACCATTGTGGTCACAAGTGGCATCATCTTTTGAGGTGTCCACTTTGCTTTTCTTCCGCTGACTCACGTTGGGTTTAATGATGAGCGTTTCAAGTAACGCAAGCTTGTTAATGTAGGTCGGCTCATTCAGACCACTGCCTATGCTGCTTCCGCGAGACAAGGTTCTGTGTCTCTTGCCTGATTGAATTTGCCAGCCATTGGATAGATCTAATTGCGATTCCGCTGTCTCCATTTTATTGGATGGGCCCTCATCACTGCTGTCTGCCATTTTGTAATTGCGATTATGTACATGCGCTCTGGAAAAATGGCGAGCCGGCACGTTGGCGCGCGAATGCGAGCATAATTTTGGTTTCAGCTTAATTTTTTGTGAGCAGGTCGGAGTCCGGAAAATTGATCAGGCAACAGCAGCCTCTGCAATGTTCCCACAGTTAAACTTTAGACCTTTAGGCTTCACCCCAGTTGCCAAGATGTAAATGTACTTAAGTACTTTTAATTCTTAAGTTTGAGTAAGTTTTACATATAGCCAAATGCTATTAAAATTAGCCTCTTGCTGCTTTGTTAGCGAAAGGCCCAAGATTATTACAATTTTCAATAAATTTTTCGATTTTTATATTAAAGAAACTATTTTTTTTTAGTACAGAAAAAAAACTGCCGTCTCGATCAAAATCCAATAAATTTTCTAGTCAAATAATATTGAATTGAATTGAGTTTATTGAGACTTTTATACATCGATTTTACATATACAGTGACTTACAAAAGTGTTCACAAAAAAACATATTTCTGGTTTTAAAGCTGTATTTTTTTTTTGTAAAAAAGGTTTTAAAAAAAAAGTATGCAGAAAACTTCCAAATTCTTTATTCTAGCTAAAAAAATCAAAACTAAAATATTCCACGTTTTGTTTAACTTGGGTATTTATTTTTATACTTAGTCTTTTGTGAACAGTTTTGTAACTTAAAGTAATAAAAACATTTTAAATCATTTTTTAATATTTTATGTGGCCACTTATGGCTTTAGTGGTGAAGTGTATTTTCTTAGGCATACTCGCTTTCAATTTGTCTAGTATTTGAGTACTGATCACGGACCATTGTCCATTGGCGACCTTCCATAGCTCGTCCAGATTTTGTGGGGTTATTTGACTCGTGGGTATTTTTTTTAAAAAATATTCCACAAATTTTCAATGGGCATAATTTCCGGTGACTTTGCTGGCCAATCCAAACAGGTAATATTTTGGTCTCGAAGCCTTTTCATTGTAATTTTAGCCATATACTTAGGGTCATTATCTTGCAAAGGGATAATATCGTCTGGCTCGTAGCCGAACTATTCCTGACAAGGTGAGCGTAAGGCCACTCGAATGTTAAAATAATCTCTTGCTTTTATTATTCCATTGATTTTACGAAGAACTCCCTGTTTATAACGATTAAAACAGCCTTATATCATAAAGGAGCCGCCGCAAAACTTTGATGTTTGTTGTATAATGCGTGCATTAATGCTTTCTTATCATATCATCTGATATCAAGTGATTTATTTTGGACGCATCTGACCACTGAATGCCAGTAACATTGATCAGATTAACGCGCATGGGTTTGATATGATAAAAAAGTTTGCATTATTGCACGCATTACACAGGAGACCTTAAGACCATAAAGTTTGGCGGTGCCTCCTTGCTGACATAGGGCAGTTTCTTCGTAAAAGCAATGGAATAATAAAAGCAACAGATTATTTTAACATTCGAGTGGCCTTACGCTCACCTAGTCAGGAATAGTTCGGCTACGAGCCAGACGATATCATCCCTTTGCAAGATAATGACCCTAAGTATATGGCTAAAATTACAATGAAAAGGCTTCGAGACCAAAATATTACCTGTTTGGATTGGCCAGCATAGTCACCCGAAATTATACCCATTGAAAATTTGTGGAATATTTTTTAAAAAAAATACCCACGAGTCAAATAACCCCACAAAATCTTGACGAGCTATAGAAGGTCGCCAATGGACAATGGTCCGTGATCAGTACTCAAATACTAGACAAATTGAAAGCGAGTATGCCTAAGAAAATACACTTCACCACTAAAGCCAAAAGCGGCTACATAAAATATTAAAAAATGATTTAAAATGTTTTTATTACTTTAAGTTACAAAACTGTTCACAAAAGACTAAGTATAAAAATAACTACCTAAGTTAAACAAAACGTGGAATATTTTAGTTTTGATTTTTTTAGCTAGAATAAAGAATTTGCAAGTTTTCTGCATACTTTTTTTTATAACCTTTTTTACAAAAAAAAATACAGCTTTAAAACCAGAAATATGTTTTTTTGTGAACAGTTTTGTAAGTCACTGTATGTATTTTGGTATTTCACTTATTGTACTATTGGCGGCTGTAACATATGGCCTGCTCTGATACTAGCGATAATACTGAATTGAACGCCTCATGGCTTACAATAATACTAATTACTATTTTGCTCTTGCTCATGGAGCATTATTACTATCTATTTTTAACGAATGTTAATATTATATACAATACTTAAAATACAAGAAATAAAGGGAAAGAGAAAACGGCACTGTACAAACGTGTGTGCTTAAAAATAAATTTAGCATACACAATTTATACAGAGTCCTTGTCTCCTTCTCAGGTACGAAAGAATTATTTTAATTGAATAATATCGACGGGATATAATCAAGACTATATACAAACACACTATATGTGTGACAAATGATTACCAGGAGAGGAAATCTCGTGAAGCAAGACGTTTCATAACTATGAGGCACCACATCCAAAATGCACCACCCCTTAGCCATGACTCTCCTTCCGACCCAGATTACCAACTCCTGATTGAAGTATAATTATATATATAAATAGCAATTGTTGATTAATAAAGAATTTTTACATAACTTAATATATTCTATATAACAATAATTAATATATATTATATATTATAATTAATATATTATATATTATAATTAATATATTATGTATCATAATTAATATATTATATATTTTTCATTCAAAAACTATCTTCTTTTTAATTTTAAAATACTTTCAATAAAAATGCTGCTTAAGTAAGTTTTAGTCTGCCAATTTGATATTGAGTGTAAACTATTGAGTCTGAGAAAATTAGCCACGGTTCTGTCCGGCAATGGTACTCATATAGTAGGGGATAGGGGAGTCATCAGATATTGCATCAATATCTTCTGCTAGTATTCCTACCGGAGAGTGATAAGCAGTGTTAGCCCTGGTCCTATTCAGCTGAGTAAGGCTAATTTCTTTAATAATCTCATTGTCAGACTCATTCATTTTCACAATAAATATCCTCATCAAGAAAACAGCATAATTAATAATCGGTGTGACCTTTGCCTCATCGTACACAAATTTATTGGAGAATCTTTTTGTTCTAGACTCAAAGTTTTTGTTTATACACATTCTAAGTATTTTTCTTTCAAAACGCTCCATCTCCATAGCCACCGAAGGAGAAATAGAAAACCAAGAAGGGAAAGCATACAACAAAATTGGCCTAATCAGAATTTTGTGTATTAAAATTTTCGTTTTTTGTATCATTCCTTTGTTTCTTAGTATTGATGTTAGAATATTTGAAGCTTTACGAGCCCTTTCAATATTACCTCTGGCATGAGTATTAAATTTAAATAAACAATTGAAATTAACACCAAGATATTTCAGTTGGTTTTTGAAAGGGATTTGAACGTCATCAATCACCATTTCAAGGTTTCTACTTTCCCTTACAGCTCCTTCCTTTCCTTTACCACTGGAGCTTCTAATGCATACACAATCAGTCTTAAGGTTATTTATTTTTATTCCAAATTTCTAATAATAATGAACTATTTTATTGACATGATCCTGAACCTTTCGTAGTGCATTTAAAGGATAATGGTCATTAGCGTAAACCAAAGTATCGTCCGCAAACAAGATACCTGTCGAACTTACTGTGTCATTTGAAAAGTTGTAATGTGGAAAATCAGATATAAATGTATTAAAAAGCCTAGGTCCCATTACTGACCCTTGAGCAACTCCACTGAACGATTCACAAGTTCCAGAATGGCTTGCTTGAATTTGGATGAAAAATTTTCGGTCGGTCAGGAAACTATCGATCATAAAAAATATATGTGGAGGAAAGTTCATCTGCAGAATCTTGAAAAGTAGACCTTCTCTCCACACATTGTCGAATGCTTTTTCAAGGTCTATAGAGCAGACAACAGAGCATTTTTGCTCTCTCAGCCCTAAAGTTATATCATTATGGAATTTTACTAGTGCGTGAACTGTTGAGTGTTTTTTCTTAAAACCAAATTGTTGTTCTGGAATAAAATCTATGGGAACCGAGGCTGGAGAATCCATTTTGTTCAAAATGACTCTCTCAAGTATTTTGCCGACATTTGAGAGAAGTGAAATTGGTCGAAAATTATGTACCATAACATTGTTTGATTTTTTGGCTATGGGAATAATTTTTGCTGTTTTCCATATATTTGGAAAATAACCGTTATTAATACAATTGTTAAATACAATCGTAAGATATTGAATAGCCAAATTAGATAATTTTTTTAAAGCAAAGTTTGAAACCAGGTCCGGGCCATAGGATTTTTTGGGCCTAACTGAATTAATTATGTCTACAATTTCTTCTTGAGCGGTGAAAATCTCCGTGGCTTGAGGATTCAGTGCTGTATCTGATGTATCAAAAATAAAAATGTTTTGACACTTATTTCGTCTCATCGCACCAACAACCGACTGAACTTGATTAGCTAAGACTGAATCTCGACTGTGTGGTCTATCAGCGAAAGTTTTTTTGAAGTGATTTTCAAAGGCTGAAACAACCTCACTTTCTTCAGAGATCCGGATACCATCAACTTCAACTTCGTTGCAGGAAAATTTTTTTTTTTACCTACAATTTTAAAAATTTCTTTAAAAGCCCATGGTCCAGGAACAATATTCGACAATCTATCATTGAATTGTTTATTCATCCAAATCCTAACTCTATCTTTTATAATTTTTTTTTAGTAAGGAGATTCTTACGGAGAGTTCTTTGTAAGCCCTATTCACTCTATTGAAAGAGTTATGGAAGATGCCCTTCAATTGTTTTTGCCATCTATGTTTTTGCTTGAATAACTTTTCAATGTCGTGTGGGATATTTTTACATTTTTTAAAAGAGTTAGAAATCCTCTCCGTATGAATCTCAAGCGTTTCCAAAACATTTGAATTGAATAATTCAATTGATGCATCTATTTCTTCGTTAGGAAGATTTCTTATTTTCGAAGAAATGCAACGCGATAAATTGTAATCGAGGTCCTCCCTAAAGAAATCCCAATTAGTATTTTTAAAAGATTTAGCTTGATTAAATTGAATAAAGAACAATTCTAAGCTTTCAAAATTTAAATTAAGTAGGACTGGGAGTTGTCTCATGGCTGTCATACTAGACGGATGTATTGAGCGGAGCAATACTTTTTCGTTGTGTATTTTAATACTGCGATTCATAAACCGGTTTTATAAGTGTTTTGCTTTTTTTTCACTTTAAATCGTAAGAGAAACAGACTCTACAGAAACATATTAAAAAATCAGTGCGAAAAAAAATGAGTGAGCATGTTGCTCAAAACTCAGAAATAAATAGTGACAAAAACAATGCGTTTTTACTAATGCAAAATCATGTAAAACAAGACCTAGAAAGAAAAAGAAAAAGCAATACACAAAGGGAAGAAATGCCTAAGCTACAAAAAAATTATTATGCAATTCTTGATAATGAAGAAAACTGTAATCAAGAAATCTTAAAAAAATTCGAACAACATGTGCTGGAGCACAAACAGGTTACCGCTTCTTCATCTAACAGCGGTACAACAGAAAATTCTAAAAATATAAAAGAGAACATTGCGAATAATGAGATCAATGATAATACCCAAAAAACAACCAAAAAAACAACAAAAAAATACCTCCTATTAACATCTTTGATATAGAATCTAATGAACTCATTAATTTCATTAAGAATGGTATCAATATTAATGAATTCAAAATTAAAGAATTCAATAATAAAAAGCTTGCATTATATATGTCTTCAATGGACGACTATGCTCGAGTTAAAGCATACCTAGAAAAAACCAAAACAAAATTTTTTACTTATACTCCAAAAAATGTCAAAACAAAGACTTATCTTCTAAAAGGCCTCAGTGCAAATATTAACACCAATGATATTTTGGATGAGCTATGCAAACTCCAAAATGAAAACTTAAAATTTATAAAAGTGAGCCAATTCACAACAAAAAAAGCTGTAGCTAATGGTTTAGACCTGCCAATATATCTTGTGCAAATCACTGGAGAAAGTAATGTGAACGAGCTGAAAGCAATTAAAGGGCTACTTCATCGCTGGGTTCACTGGGAACCTTTAAGAAAACCTGAAATTCCTCAGTGTAGGAATTGCCAAAGTTTTTTTCATAGCGCATCAAATTGTTTTTTACCAACTAGATGTGTAAAATGCAAAAACACACATGAAATTGGAAAATGTCCCCAAAATGCAGTACCCGAAAACGAAAGGAAAAAATTATATTGTGTACTATGCAGCAAATATGGACATCCAGCATCATATAAAGGCTGTGAGAAGTATAAAATATTACAACAAAAGCTCCGTGCCAAAAAACAAATCTTGTCGCAAAGTAGAACAATCAAAGCACCTATGGCGGTAAATCCTAGTAAAAGTTATGCTGATGTTTTGCAAAATAGTTCCCCACACGAAAACGTCACTAATTCAATTAATTCATCTTTAAAAGAACTAAACAATTCCATGCAAAATTTATCAAATCATATCTTGAACTTACAAAAACAGCTTCAAATACAAATATCAAGAATAGACACAATTTTTTCAATTTTAGAAAATTAAGATTTTGCAATGGTAGAATCAATAGTAAAAAACCTTAATGTTATCGAAATAAATGTTAATTCTTTAATAAATTTAAGCAGAAGATATGATTTATATAATTTTTTAAATATGCATAACCCAGACATACTTACTTACTTACTTACTTGGGTGGCCATAACAACCCGTTACCGGGTTACGGCCGACCTCAAAAGCTCTCTCCAGGCGCCTCTGCTTTGCGCACGCCTTCTCCAATCATTCACACCAAGCGTGGATAGGGTTTCCTCGGCTTGGTCTTTCCATCGGAGGCATGGTCTTCCTCTTCGTCGTCGCCCAGCGGCTTCCGCATCAAACACCTTTTTCGCCGGAGCTTCTTCGTCCATACGCACAACATGTCCCAGCCAGCGCAGACGTTGAATAGTGATGCGCTTGACTATGTCAATGTCAGCGTAGAGCTCGTACAGTTCGTGGTTCATTCGAATACGGTAGTCGTCGCCGACGTGAACAGGACCGAAGATTTTGCGAAGAATTTTTCTCTCAAACACCCCAAGCGTGGCTGCATCAGTCTGCGACACAACCCATGCTTCTGCGCCGTAAAGTAGCACGGGTAAGATGAGCGTCTTGTAGAGTGTCAGTTTTGTCGGGCGAGAGAGGTCTCTACTACTCAATTGCTTACTGAGACCATAGTAACACCTATTAGCAAGAGTTAGTCTTCGCTTTATCTCCAGGCTGACATCGTTTTGAGTGATTTTGAGCATAACCCAGACATAGTTCTAATTAATGAAACAAAATTAAATGCTAAACACAATGTTAATTTCAAGGACTACCACTTCATACGTAACGACAGAGTCGATGCAATAAGAGGAGGTGGAACTGCTATCTTAATAAAAAAAAATATTAGACATAAAAGTCATACCAATAGTACAATAAGATCATTCAAATGCTTGGAAACATGCATAGTAAAAATTCCGTTGCTAGGGAATAAAAGTTTATTCGTAGTCTCAGCATATTATCCCTCAGGCAATAACAATAGTCACTTCAAATCAGAATTGCAAAGTCTCTTTCAATCTCTAAATTTACAGAACCCTAATCATTTCTACATAGTCTCGGGAGACCTAAACAGTAAACATACTGATTGGGGTAACAAATCAAATAATGCGAAAGGAAATATTCTCAGAGAATGGTTATCATACAATGAAATCTATTTTAGATGCAGTCTATATGCTTCTGTTACACCTTCTTACCCTCGCTGTGAATCGTATCTTGATCTGTGCTTAGCAGATTCACGGTTAATTTTACACAAATTGAATGAATCAATTAATTGCCTTAAAATTCTTGATTACGATAGTGATCACAACGCTTTGCAGATTACAATACTTAACGAGGTAAATGATCATCCACTTGCGTTCTTTAAAGAAATACCAAGTTCAAAATATGATTTTAAATCAACAAATTGGAGAAATTTCAAAAACAATATATTAACTGAACGTATCAACTACGCAAGCATCCCAAACGATAGAAACCTGTCAAATTCCGAAATAGATTTTTATTTAGTCCAAATAAACAATATTATAACAAATACAATAGAAAAATCTGTCCCAAAATTTAAGAATTATGATTCAGCTAAGCAATTTTCAAATTCAGTTACAAAAAAACTACAAATGGAAAAAAGCAAAATTCTAACCATCATCAAAAAGCACAATAGATTTGAGTCCTCCTTAACTCCAGCTGAGTTTAATTTACTAAAAGTTAAGTTAAAGCTAATTAAAAGACTTATCCAGGAAAACCTTGTTTTAGCTGTAAATAAACATTTTCAAGATAAACTTGTTAACATCAACACTAGCAATCCTTCGAACATGTTCAACGAAGTTAAAAAACAGTTTAAAACCTCACAATCTTTCAATTTAAACACTTTAAAAATTCCACAAGAGGAAGTATCTTTACTTATGAATGCAGGAATAAATCTTAATGAATTAGAAAATGACCACAACAATAGTATCTTTACGGTAAAAGACCCAGAACAAATTTTAAACGTAATTGGCACTTTTCTTGAGTCAGTTCACTCTTTTAAAGAGATTGATCCGGACAATAGATTACAAATTGTCGTTGATAACTTCTTCAACAGGTTTTTGGAAACAAAAGCTGAATATGAATTAAGTCAATCAACTTTAACGACATTTTGTACAGTAAAAAAGGCTAATGAACTGGATGAATTAACCGCAGCAGATTATTTTGTTACAAAAGATTCTATTATGTACATTTTCAAGAATTTAAGAAAAAAATTGTCCACAGGGGTAGATAACGTCCCAAATATAATTTTGAAAAACATTCCAGACTCAATTATACTTGATTACTGCACTATTTTCAATAACAGTCTAAACAATTCTTATTTTCCTATTGCATGGAAAACAGCAAAAGTTATAATCTTGCCCAAAAAAGATAAGGATACTACAAACCCAAAAAATCTTCGTGCAATATGCTTACTACCCAACATTAGTAAGGTTTTTGAAGCTTGTGTCAACAACATCATTTTATCTCATTGTCAAAAAGAAAAACTTATTTGTGATAGACAATTTGGTTTCAAATACAAACATTCTACAATACATGCCATTCACATGCTTGTTTCTAACATTCATTGGAATTTAAATAAATCCTTGTGTACAGGTGCTTGTTTAATAGATTTCGAAAAGCTTTCGACAGTATTTGGATACCAGGGTTAATATATAAACTAGCAACATATAAAACTCCTATTCAATTAATCATACTCATTTACAATATGTTGAGTAACAAATCGTTCCTAGTCTATAACAAGGATCAGATAAGTACAAGAAAATTTATAATTGTAAACGGCTTACAGCAAGGAACAGTAAATTCTCCAATCCTATTTAACCTTTTCATCTTCGACCTCCTAGTTAAAATGGATAACATCATAGGCTTCGCAGATGATATTATTATCTATCATGCTGATGACAAAATACAGAAAATAAATGAAAATCTACAAAATTACTTCAACATTGTAGAAAAATATGCAATCGATTGGAAAATGAAAATAAACGTAAACAAATGTAAATCTATACTATTCCGTCCACCAGTAGGAAAATGCAATTATAATATCAAAAATAATTGGAAAAAATTTAGTGTTAAATCTAATGGAAATTTAGCAATTCCTAATGCAGAAATTGTTAAATACTTAGGCATTAACATAGACAAATTCTTATATTTTAATAGTCATGTTAATATCCAACTTAAAAGAGCCAGAAATGCCTTTTCATGTACAAAAAATTATTTGCGTCGATTTTCATAAAACCAAAAGTTAAAGTTATTTTATATCAATCTTTAATACGACCCATTTTAACGTACGGTTGTCAAATATGGTTTAATATTTCCCCATCTTACATGGAAAAAAATCGAAGTTTTGAAAGGAAATGCTTAAGAGCATGTACAGGTCTTTATAGATCAAGAGAGAGCGATTATATAAAATACATATCGAATGAAAGATTATATAATGTAGCAAAAGTGAACAGGATAGATAACTTTATTATTCATCTCATTAGAAATCACATTCTAAGATGCTTTGATTGCATTGAAAACAATTTGATTCTGGCTCCTTACTATGTTAGTGATGCATATAGTATATATACAAAACTCTACAAAACGGATATGTACCCCCTAGGCCTTTCTATATCTAGATAGCAAAAAATTTATACAAACTGAAACTGGCATTCCTATATTATACCACATTTATAGGAGAGCCAATAATAAAACTGTAAGTTGCAATCAAATTACAAATGGCAATTGTAGATTTAATATGAAGCTTTATCTTAAAAATGAAAACAGAAGTCGAAACGTAAATATTAAGAAATATTGGCGGCTTACTGACTAAGTTGCTCACAAAATTTTCCTGTTTTTATCCATTAACCTTAGAATTTTATTCATCTTAATAATATAAAAGCAATGTTTTTTTGAAACTTTTTCTATGCATTAATCTTTATACATATATAGCACAAGTTGTATTATCATTATTGTTAAGTTTAAAAAACTATGTATTTTGAGTAAGATTTAGTAATGTACTTGAGTGCTCGACTATGGGACAGTGTATATATTAAGTATATTTTGAACTATTTGTTTATTTATAGTGTAACTATATGAATTTTGATTAAATAAAGGCTTTAAAAAAAAAAAAAAAAAAAAAAAAAATAAAAAAAAAAAAAAAAAAATTAAGTAGGACTGGTCAATGATCTGAGAAAGTTGACAGTGTTCTAATTGTGAAGTTAGTATCAATCAGGTTAATTAAGTGCGATGATACCAAGTAATGATCAAGATAAGATGCGCATCTCGGGAAAGTTGGAGTCGCTGGAGTTAAATTGGTAAGCGATGGCAACTGATTAGTTAGCCAATTTTAGAAATTTCTACCATTTACATTAAGCAGTGCATCCCCCCATCTGGGGCTTCTCGCATTGAGATCACCACCGATCACGGCACCATCAAATTTCATAGCCAAAGATTCGATCTTGTTTAACTCGTCCAGAATTAATTTGGTCCCACAATTAGTCGAAAAATATATAGAACCAAAAAGTAAAATTTTGCTTCTTCCCTGGACTCTTGTCTTAACTGATATAAAGATACCAAGAAGGTTGGCATCAGGAAGCTTGACAGTACTGTAATCGATGTTGCTTTTGATTGCAATCGCGACTCCCTGTTTCTTATCGCATCTCAAAAAGTGATAGTTTTCTAAAAATACTCTGTGTCTAGAGTTTAAATGCGTTTCCTGTAAGAAAGCTATGGAGATATTGTTGGCTTGTAAGATTTTTTGAATTTCTAGTCTTCTGCTGTGCTCTATAAGAGAAGCAGCATTGAATGTAAGAAAGTTTAGTCTTATTACTTAAAAACGATTTGGCCTAAAAGCTCTAAGTAGAGCAACCGTTTTTCTTGAATGGAATCTGAATTGTTTACATTCTTCATAAAATCGGAAATTTTATCCATGAGGCTTTTCGCACTCATTTCAAATAAATTGTCAGCCATTCCAATAAATTGACCCATTATATTGTTATCGGTGCTTGGATTGACTGGAGTGGAACCATTTCGCTTCTTAAAGTGGCTGGAATATAACCCTGATAGTGGCGGTGGAGTTGGAGCTGGGGTGAAAGTATTGATAATTTTCTCTCTTTCAACCTTAGCTCTGCGAACATTAGCCTTTTTGTTGTTGCTGTAATTTTTGAATTTTTCACATCCACGATAATTAGCGGGATGGTCCCTCCCACAGTTCACGCATATGGGTTTTTCACCCGACTCTTTCGTTAAAGTGCAACTCCCCGGTTCATGACTTTTATCGCATTTTACGCATTTAAAGTCGCTAGCGCAATTTTTAGCGCTATGGCCGAATTGTTGGCACCTCTTACACTGGAGTACATTCGAAGAGTATCTTGATTTTTCCCAAGTTATTTGTGTATTAAAAAGAAATCTAATTTTCAAAATATCGCTAACAGATTTTCCCGGAAGAATGTTAACTACAAATAGGTCATATCTTAATCCTGCTTTTAAAGACCTAGGTGTGGTAAAATTACTAACCTTACTGACCAACCCTGGGGCGACACTGCCTATTTCTTCTAGAATTTCTTCATCGCTGTACTCTGAGCACAAACCTCTCAGGATAATATTTTCAGAACGGTCCTCCTTGTGAGTAAACGTAAATGCATCTACTCCAGGAGTGGCCCGCAGTTTTTCTAAAAGTGTCCGATGAGCCCCCTTCTCATCTAAAAATACTTTCGCTCTGTTACCTCTGCTTTGAATTTTAAAAACGAAATTTCCACTTCTTAAAGTGTTCACTAAGTCTTTTATATTTAAGCCACTCACAAAAATTGGCGGACAAAACTTACTTGTAGCCTTCAGTTTGGTTGTTTCTTCAGCTTTGCTGTTCAGAACAGGAATTTTGCTCGCTGCCAGCTCGGAGATGTTTCCGCTGGTAGCTGTTGTTATATTACCAATTTCTCGCTTCTTAAATGTTGCTTGGTCCAGAATGGCATATCTGTTAGGAGTGGTATTGTCCAATATGCTTTCATTGCTGAGTCTAATGGAAGTAGCTCGGGCTCTTTTTTTTTGGAAGAATCCAATCATCTATGGATGCATCCATGATTTTGTCTTGGTATTCATCGGTGCTTCCCATTTTTTACTTTTTGCCCTTTTAAGAAAATGGTGGTGAACAGAATTACGTTCCAACGCTTACGCGCTCTCTCGTAAATTCTCTTTCCAATTAATAGAATTTTGATAGATTTGAGTCTTTCGGTTTAAAAATAGTTCAATTAAGATAATTCGTTGCTTAATATCAGTATTTTATTTTTTTATATTAGAGAAATTATTTGAATTTTTTTTTTTTTTTTTTTTTAAACAGAAAAAAAGCTGCCGTCTCGATCAGAATCAAGATCGCATTTTTAGTCAAATAATATATTTATGTGAATTTGACATTTTTAGCTCAAAGACCAGATTGCTAGAAAAAATTAATAACGACATAGAATTCAGCGTCAAAATTCTTAGGAAATGATCATGAATGAATAAATAGAAAATTACGACATCAGACGAACAAAATTGGAAATCTACTGCGCATGTACGTCACAGGTGCCCATACTATTGACAGACATGTGTCAGTTGCATAGCAACTGCTTTATAAATAAAATAAATATTAAAATACCCTACAAGAACACTGTCAGTCAGATGATAACCCACTAGGCATTTTTGCATTTATTAGGCTCTTCAAGAGTTCTATATAACCATTCTTTAAGAGCAGAACTCTTGGAAATATTCGCTAAAGAGGTTTTAAAACACAGAATAAATGCTACTTAAGACCAAAAGGGCACCTTCTATGGGGACCTTCAAGAGGTTTATGTAAGAGTTAGCTATGACGTTTTCAAAACCTATTCAAGAGTTTAATGAATTAATACACCTAGAGGTCTATAAATATTTTGTGCTCTTGGAAATATTTATACACAATTTTTTTTCGAACGGAATTTTAATTAGGTTTATTTTATTTTGACGTAGTTTTAATAAAGATTTTGTTTTTGGTATACATACTTTTTGCAGTATTACAAAGTTAAATAGATAAAAAGAGAATAGCAAATGGAATTATAAAATGGCAATATGAAAATGATGCAACGAATAATTATGATTTTCGGCACAATTATTGACCAAAATTTACGTGCGAGCAAAGATTTATCGTGAAGTTTGGGGTTTTGCTTCGAAAAACTTAGCGCGCTTCTGAAATATTACATATTAGAAAAATAAAATATTTGGGCTAAAATTAATTTTTAGGTTTTTCTTTAATATTTATGTCTCAAAATACGTTTAAGTGATTTTTTAGGTAAAAGCAAATCGAAATAAAATGATTTACTGCACAAAAAATCATTATTTAGGCAAAAAAAAAAAAGAAACGCATTTATTTTTTTGTTGTTGTTGCTATTTCGTCGGCATGTATATTAAAAAAGATGGCCGACGACGCCAAGTTTTTAAAATTCCTCGATAAGTGGCATATAAAACTTAAGGATTATCTCTAAAGCTTCATAAGAGGTACTTTAAACTTAAGGATTATATTAAGGGCTTAATAAAACTTGACAGTTTTAATTTGCTAAAATTGTTTATTTAAATTAATTTTGTGTCCATTGTTAGGGTTACCATATGAACAAGTGGCAAATTAAGAAAGAGATGTTTTATGAGCTATTTTCTTTATAGAAATACGAATTATAACCCAAATTCGAATAAACATATTTTGGGCCATCTTGCGTTTATTTTTGTTTTCTCAATTTAGTTTTTGTAATTTGTGCCTCATATTTTTTATTGTCCAATGCCAAGATCTGGATAATTAAAGAGGGCGAGAAACGAGTTTTGCTTAATATCTCGGAAAGTAAGCTGCAACAGAAAAATATATTAAGGCCAATGTTCAAGAGAAGATGAAATCGATTTCATATCAAGTCTTCGTATCACAAGATTTGACCCTCCTTTCATAGCTTCCGAAAACTAAATTTTTCGCCGTAAATAATTATTTCTGTTCAAAATTAAAGTATTTATTGTAAGTTTTAATCAAAGTTGGGTCACTTGTCACATGGAGATTTTTCGAGCATGAAACCGATGTGTTTTGATCTGCTCCTCTACAACAGTGGCCTCAATATATTTTTCTGTTTGTGGCTTACTTTCCGAATTCTTGAGTAAAACTTGTTTCTCGGCGTCTTTAATTGATCAGATCTTGCCATTGGACAACCAGTGTACGGGTAGGCGGCCATTTTTATGATGTACTAGCATTGTTGAATGAAATAATATTTAACTTTGCGAAAATGTGAAAACGGAGTAAACAAGTCAAAAAAACGGTACTACTTTTGGAGACTTGAATCAAGAATTTATCAAATTCCAAAACTTTAATTTTTAAGAAAATGTTTAAGTTATAAGCTATTTACTATTTTTATAAGAGTACTGGTCATTTAAATTTTTTTATTGAATTGCGGACGTTTGGTAACCCTACTTTTCGATAAAAAGTTTTATGGAGCTCTTGTGAAGAGTTCTATAAATAAATGAAACCAAATAAAGTTTTATAAAGCTCTTGCGAAGAGTTCTATAAATGCATGAAACCAAAAAAAGTTTTATAGAGCTCTTGGAAAGAGTTCGCGTAAGAGTTGAAGCTTATATTGGCACTTATATAGAACTTAAAAACTCAGAAATTGAAGAGCTCAATAAAATGTATGGCTCTTAAAGTAAAAAATAAATTTTATTTATTAAAAAGCATTTATCAAACATTTTTTAAAGATCTTGATAAATATTAAAATGTTTGAATACAAAAATATTTATAAGCGTTTTATGAAGATCTTCCGAATCCTTCTTAAGACCTTATAAATACCTTAGCTCTACTTAAAAAAGAAACTTTTACAGACGATTTAAGAACCTCTCACAAGACGTTGTTAAAACTTTGATAAATACTTTTAAAATTTTGAGTATTTTTTGTATTTGTAAACATCTTAATTGGGAGTTTTGAAATGCTTTATAAATAATTTTGATCGCAAGATTTAATTTTATTTTTTAAGAGGCGAATAAATACTCTGGTATAAGTTAAGAGCCCTATAAATGTTTATTAAATGCTTTCGAAAATTCACAAGAGCTGTGGATTATTTTAATGCCCAGTGGGAAGTCATCTGATAGACAGCTCTGATAAAAATTTCTGTGAGAAGTTTCTATCAGTTTCTCAACAATCAAAAAAAAAAAAAAAAAAATGGTTAAGTTTGACGAACTGAGGGTGGATCAACTGAAGAAGGAGTTGCAGCAGCTGAATCTGCAATCATCTGGCGGAAAGGTGGAGTTACAGAAACGCTTACGGCAGGCTCTTGAGGCTCAAGGTGTAAACCTGGAAGAGCATGAATTTTATGTATCAGAATCAGCAGCGAAAGTGGAAGAAGCTTCTGGACTGGCGGCAAGTGGTAAAGTTGTAGATATGTCAAAGTTCGAGAAAATGTTAATGGCGATGACGCAGACAATAAGTCAAAATGCACTACAAATGAATAGAGCTTAAGTCAGACCGCGCTGCAGATCCTGGTGGTTCGGGATGAAATTGATCAGAGCTTAAGTCAGAGCGCGCTGCAGATCCAGGCGGTTCGGGAAGAAATTGATCAGAGCTTAAGTCAGAACGCGACGCAGATCCACGCAATGAATCAAAACATTCAGGCTGTTCGAACGGAGGTTGCCAAAATGGTAAATGGCCTCGATGTAAAGATGACTGAGTAACGAGATGACGTTGAATCATTCAAGGGAGAAGTTCAAAATAATTTTGAGAACGTTAATAAAAGGATTCAACAGTTGGAAATAAGCGAACCAACTACTCAAGTGATAAGAGAAATCAGCGCAGAGAGGCTAAAGGCACCCTCATACGATGGAACAACGCCATTTAGGGTTTTAAAGCTCCAGTTCGAAACAACATCTGGTCACAATCGTTGGGATAACGAAAGCGCAGCTGCAGCGCTAATTGTGGCATTAAAAGGCGCAGCTGCAGAAGTATTGCAAACAGTTCCAGTGGCGGAGCAGAAAAATTACAAGGCGGTGATGGATGCCTTACAGCGAAAATATGGCAGTGACCACATGAAGCAGATTCACAGATTGGAGTTGAAAAGTCGTATCCAGAAATCTGGTGAGTCCTTGCAGGAGTATGCTGCGTATATTGAGCGATTGGCACACCTTTCCTATCCTGACGAGTTAAGTGTCGTAGCTGAAAAATTCAAAATAGAGGCGTTTATTGACGGCATACGTGACTCAGATACAAAACGCGAGACGATGAGGAACCCGAAGACAACATTTAACGAAACAGTAACGGTTGCCCTCACTCAGGAGACGATTGCGTTGACATGCCGTCCATCACTGAAAACTCGTCGGATGGAGGTGGAGGCTGAAAAGAAAAATTCATCGTTCGCCAGCAGTAGCTTCAGTGGAAAATGCTACAACTGTGGTAAGCAGGGACAGATGGCACGTGACTGCAAATCACGTCGTAAACGATCTGCATCACGTTCACCAAGAAGAATAATTGGAAATAGGGTGGACGATGGCGAAAATGATAGCGAGCAGCAGTCGTTAAACTAAAGAGAGTCAGTACAGCGGGGCGTGAGCTGACTCTCACAGATGATTGCCCCATAGTCTTAGTTTCGAAGCTCTGCCGAAATTCCAACAGCCTTACCATCGGTGGAAAAATCAACGAAAGACCATGTGAGCTTACTTTGGATACAGGCGCATCGCATTCAATTGTGAGGAGGGACTTATTTGATAGACGACGAGTAACGCCATTAAATGGAATCCAATTGAGAACAGCGACAGGAGAAATTGCGCAAATAGTAGGAAAAGTTACAGCGAGTATTCTTATCGGCAACAGAACTGTGGAACATGATTTATTTGTTGCAAACATACATCACCGATAAGGTTATCATTGGCGTGGACTTCATGATTCGACACGGGTTCACTTTGGATTTTAAGAAAAAACGTTGAGGTATGCCAATGCAGAGTTGCCTTTGGACATTGGCTGTGGACAAAAATTAACAATTGTAAGAGTCTACATAAGTGAGCGCTGTCGAATTGAACCCAACACCGAAGAAATTATTTGGGCCACAACAAGTGAAGACTGTGGGACAAGCCATCTGTGGGTAGTGGAAACAGATAAGAAAAATGTAAAGAAAAACCTGATTATTGGAAAGACCATAGTAAAAACAAGAACGGACAGAAAAATACCGGTACGAATTTTGAATCCAACAAATAAGCCGAAATGGATGCAAAAAGGTGAAATTATAGCGCAATGTGAGAAATTTACGGCTGTGATAAATTGTGAAAATGACCAGCAGAACACACAAGGTACAACTTTAACGAAATCGTCGGCCATGGAAGTATTGACGAAAGAATGGACGAGGGAGTTGTCTGCCCAGAACAAAAACAAAGCAAAAAGGTTTCTGCAAAAGCATTGGCGGATATTTGCGTCCAAAGGAGAAAATAATGGCCGAACATCGCATTGATACAGGTAATTTTCAGCCTATTCGTCAACCTCCAAGGAGGCTAGCACTCGCTAAGAGAGAAGAAGTGACGGGCCTTATAGAGGATATGGCGCGAGAAAATGTCATTGCACCATCAGAAAGCCCATGGAGCTCACCGTACGACCGGTCAAGAAAAAGGATGGATGTATGCGATTCTGTGTGAATTACAGAAAATTGAATGACGTCACCAAAAAAGACAGCTACCCGTTACCCAGAATCGATGATACACTGGATACGTTATCTGGAGCAACATGGTTTTCCACCCTGGACTTACGAAGTGGATATTGGCAGGTGGAAATAGATGAGAAAGACAAGAAGAAAACTGCCTTTAGTATTGGGAATGGTCTATGGCAGTTCAACGTCATGCCGTTTGGTCTTTGTAACGCTCCAGCTACGTTTGAGCGGTTAATGGAACGAGTTCTCAAAGGACTACGTTGGAAGACTTATCTAGTGTATCTCGATCGCATAATCATCATGGGAAAAGATTTTGATGATCATTTGAAAAATCTGGAGGAAGTGTTTGAGCGCTTGAAGGCAGCTGGACTAAAATTAAGTGCGAAAAAGTGCTCACTTTTCCAGCGTGAAGTCAAATATCTGGGGCACAAGTTACGTCAGAAGGACTACACACAGATGAAGATAAAATAAAAGCTGTGAAAAATTGGCCACGACCATCTAATCTTCATGAGTTGCGAAGTTTTCTGGGTCTATGCACTTATTACAGACGCTTTGTTCTTGGTTTCGCAAATGTTGCAGGCAGTCTACATGAGCTGACACAGAAAAATCGGAAATTCGAATGGAGTGGTGCACAGGAAACTGCATTCCAAAAGCTGAAAGAATTACTGTCTACAGCGCCAATACTCGCGTACCCAATACCCGGCAAAGAATTTGTATTGGACACCGATGCGAGTGGTCATGGTATTGGAGGAGTTTTGTCCCAAATCATCAATGGACAAGAAAAAGTCGTCGCATATTTCAGCAAAATTCTGCCGAAACCTGAGAGGAATTATTGCGTAACTCGGAGAGAATTACTGGCAGTAATGGAATGCATGACACACTTCCATAAGTACTTATATGGACAGCACTTTCTCCTGAGGACAGACCATGTGGTATTAAGGTGGCTACTTCAATTCAAGGATCCTGAAGGTCAAATCGCACGGTGGATAGAACGCTTTCAGAGCTATGATTTCACCATAGAACATCGCAAAGGAAGCCAGCATGGAAATGCGGATGCACTTTCCCGTCGTCCATGTAAAATAGAATGCGGTCATTGTTCACGAACGGAAAATAAAGCTGGAACAATTGATGTGCGCCTTTTGAACGTTTTGCCTGAATAAAAGTGGACAAAAGAGGAAGTAAAACGGGACCAGCGCAGTGATACAGATTTGGCAACTATAACTAAGTATAAGGAGCTGGGTAGGAAACCGGTGTGGCAAGAAATCTCAAGTGAAAGCCAAATCTGTAAAGCATACTGGGCGCAATGGCAAAGTTTGGAGTTGCATTATGGTTGTCTCTACCGAATCTGGGAAAGCGAGGATGGTAAAATTTGCTCAAAACTGCTGGTTATTCCAAAGGCCAAATTTAAGGAAATATTCGAGGATTATCACAATGGATCGAGTGGTGGACATCTGGGCATAGCGAAAGCCACAGAGAAAATAAAGAAACGGTTTTATTGGGTAGGATGCCAAGAATCAGTTGCTGATTGGATCCGCCGTTGTGACCAATGCGCAATTGCTAAAGGACCAAGGCAACGCACTCGGGGAAAAATGCATCAGTATAACGTTGGACCTCCCTTTGAGAGGATAGCCATGGCTATAGCGGGACCTTTTCCAATCAGCAATGCAGCAAATAAGTACATCCTTATGGTAATTATATAAAAGTATATCCTATACCCAATCAAGAAGTAAAAACAGTGGCAGACATTTTCATCAAAAATTGGATTTGCAGATATGTAGCTCCGCTTGAGTTGCATTCCGACCAAGGACGAAATTTTGAGTCGAAACTTTTTAAGGAGGTTTGTGACATGCTTAGAATACAGAAGACACGTACCACAGCTTTGCATCCTCAGTCCGATGGCATGGTCGCAAGGTTCAACCGTACTCTAGAGGAGCATTTAAAAAAGGTTGTCGATAAAGGACAAAAAGATTGGGATGAGCATCTACCAATGTTTCTGATGGCTTATCGGTCGTCAATACACGATACTACTACAGTCGCGCCAGCAAAAGCCATTTATGGTACGGACTTAAGGCTTCCAGCAGATTTGAAGTACGGAGTAAGCGTTGTCCCAGAAACGACCCATGCTGACGATTACATGTCGCGGAAAAGAGAAGAATTAGCAGATATACACGAGCTTATCAGGAGACGTACTCAATTGGCTAGCGACAAGATGAAAGCTCGGTATGACCTGCGAGCAAATACTGAAGGGTTCAAAGAAGGTCAAATAGTGCTGCTACATAACCCACAACGAAAACGAGGCTTGTCTCCTAAATTACAGACTCATTGGTGGGAACTTACCGGATCGTCACAACGATTAATGATGTTGTGTATCGAATCCAAAAATACCCCGGGAACAAAAGTAAATTAAAGGTAGTCCACATAGAAACGGAGAAACTCTTGTTCGGGACGAACAAGTTTAAGCGGAGGGCAGTGTAGCGAAATTTGGTTTACGCCAGAAAATTCTCGAAATAAAAACCAACAAAAGAAAACTAAACGATACTAGCTAGCATCACTGGCTGTATAAATACTTTTACACCATCTAGCGGCCAAGTACAGTATTTGTAATGAAAATGAAATTATCGCCGTCGTGCAACGCCATCTAGAAGGTATTGAATTATTCGAGAAAGTGATTTTGAATTCCACGCCGATACGCCATTTAGAAGGTACTGAATTATTCGAGAAAGTGATTGTGAATTCCACGCTGATATGCCATTTAGAAGGTACTGGATTATTCGAGAAAGTGATGACTGTAGTATAAAAGGTTGTCATCTGAAATGTCGTGACACAGTTGAATATAAGCAATAAAGCAGAACAGTTGAACTTAAGCAATACAGTGCCAGATTAATATTAGACTTTGAATGTTAATGAAATAAACAATTGTAACGTGTAAAAACTAATTTTTGTGATTTAAATAAACCATTTTATAATTAAATAAGTTTGTGTAGGAGATCGAAATCATCGTCTAAGAGACAGGAATTTCGTAACAATACTATATGTTAATAAGATATTTATTATTTTAATTTGATTTAAATTTACCTTTTGATTTGAATTATTTCCAATTGCGTACTTATTCTTGCTTTTTATTTTTTTACGCCACACAAACTTTTTATTTTTTCTATTAAATGTCAAATTTTCTATCCATCTATCTATCTCTTACCTCCTACTACTTTTACGGCATTAATGTACCATGAATCATGTTAATGTACGCAGTGGAACAGTCTCCTTTTCTCTGCTTTGATTTTATAGCAAAGGTATTTATTTAAGTATGTGTTAGTAAAAATTAAAATCATTATCAATGTGTTCGAGTTTCGGTCAGTCATTTCTTGTAGGGTATTTTTCATTATTGTATACTCTCTGTTTACACACAGAATTTATTTTTGGAAATTCTTTAAGCGTTAGATATTATGAAATAGACTCCTGAAAATTTGTATAGCAAAAATGTGGTTTTTTCATTAATTAATAAAACGACAAAGTTAAAGCTGTTTACCAAAAAACATTCTAGCTCTAAAAAATAATTTTTTGACTTTTTGGTCACAATTAAAATGTTCTGCATGATTCAGATGTTTTTTTCATATAATCATTTGATACTAATAATTCATCTTCATTTGTTTCATCGGAAATTTGTTTGAGAGACCTCATGTGGTTCATTAGTTCTATTGATGGCTTTGAAAGTCCTCCCTCAGTTAAATCGGGGTGCTGGGGGAAAAGTGGGCAACTAAAACTCATTTTTATTGTAAGATATTAATAAAATTATCAAGGAAATTTTAGATTTAGGTATACATAGATATACATACCTTTGCAGGTCATTTGAACTATTATGTACATAATTCCCAAAGCTTATACTCCATGTGCAATGGTTCTCTGAACTTGCGTTAAATTTAAGGTTCCTCACACGTAAATTGCTTTATACAGATTTATTATTAGTGAAAATATTGATTGTGCTCCAATTTTATGTAAGCGAAAAAAAAAATGCACAACAGAGAATTGACTAGAATTTCTTCCACATAATTCCCGTGTGTAAAAAGGCACTTATTATTATTTATCAAACAGTTGTCAACAAATCAAAACAATAATATAGAAACTGTCAATCGACTAAATGAACTACACTTTAGTTTCATTAAAGGGCTAAAAAGGGATTTAACGCCCCATTAAAAAATACTAAACCATGGTCAAAACTTGTACTCAAAACAATTTAATTTCATTCTTGATATGCGTTCTTTGCAGTAAAATACTTTTATTGTGGTATTTAATAAGTAAAGAGTATAAATAAATTACTTTCTTTTTCAATTCATCCCCTTAATCAATTAGGAACTACGTTTATGGCAATAGTCCCCTCCTAAGTCACAAAAAAAAAACCGGCGGGTTGCACTCCGGGAGCGCCGACAGAAGTGAAAACTTGAAATAAAATTTTTTAGATTTTTTTTTTTCATGATGTTTTGTAATGATTATGCTGAAATCGCAATGCTGCGTTCGGTCGGTCGCACTCTGACAGCTGAAGTAGAAACAATGCATGATTATGCTGTAATCTTAAATGCGACCTCAGGCGTTGCGTTGCGTTTTATCGTAAATACGATCAACGCCATACCCGAAGTTCGAGTAGAGCTACTTTCTACTAGAACGTGCTTTTGACACTTCTCGTTTACCCAGCGTTTCATGCAGTGATAAAATAAGGTCCACTAAATTATCCATTTCGTAAAAATCTATTTATTTTAAGAAAATAACAATCAAAACTAAAAAACACGACAAAATTAAGCAAAAAACTGACGAATAGAATTCCTTTTATTGACAATGTTGAAATGACAGACGCTCGCAACATTATGATTTATAAAAAGTAAGGTCAGGCGTTTTGACAGCCAATATCGTATATTTTTGTAAAGTTTCTCAAACGCCGGTCAAAGTTGTTCAAAGCGCGACCGACCTAGCGCCGAATTGCGATTTCAGCATTATTATACTATTGTATGATACGACACAATGAACTATTTTTTAATTGGATATAATCAGTAATAATTTTGTTTTCTTTACTGTTGATTTGATATTTATCAGGATATTCCTCTTAAATATCAAAATATTAAAGTTTTAAAATTGCTAAGAAAATTAATTTCACACGTAGAAAGAAGTATGCAAGCATAACAAATCGTTTAATGGCAAGTTAGTGTGTTACTTGGTATGTGTGCGTTTTCTTTTTATATGGCAATGCAATGGAAGACAAAAACGGAATATGTATTCAAATTTTACTCTCGCTCTCATTCTCAATTTGTCATCGCAACAACGCGGAATTTGAAAGAAACAAACATGTAAGCATAACAATCGTTGAATGAGAATGGAATGTGTCAGTTAGTTTGTCTGCTTTGCTTTTTGTCTTCCACTTGGAATATTTATTTAAGAGAAACAATAGAACATTCAAATTTTACTATCGCTCTCATTCATGATGGGGAATCCCGATGACGGTCGGTGTCGCGAGCTTATACTTTTTTCCTCAGCCGCACAACGTGCCATAAGAAGTTTTCACTTCAAAAATGACATGTGCGCGTGCCGTAATCTTGTATTAGTTCATTCTTGGTAAATGATTAAAACAAAATTTTAAAAATTCATGTTTCAACCAAATTCGTATTTATAAGATAGATGTGTCTAATTTCATTTACTATATGGTCAGGAAGTGATAGCATTTAAAATTTTACTGATCTTATTCCATACATTTCTGGCGTTTGAGCCAGATTTTGTGGTAAAAATTGAAAAGTGTCAAATCGCGATTTTCGAGAGTAAAAGCTGAAATTTCTCTGACTACTCGAATCACCACAATTCTGGCTGGAACGGAAAAATGGGTAAAAATTGAAGACTGTCAAAAAGTTGCGCGTATTTTAGTAAACAAACAATGGCAGAGTTCAGAAGCTAAAGCTAGCGTCGTAGTTGCATAACCGTTCGGTAAACAACTTCTGTACGCAAGGCGAGTGAAGCATTTTCGAGAATATTATTGAAATAACTCAAAATGTAAATTAAAGATTTTAAAGTTTTCTACCTGATTTTTATAGATTCATAAATTATGTTGAAATTTGATTTGTTTTAAGTCTATAAAGTGCATTTTAAAAAAATGCTTACTATAAGAATAAGAGGTTTGGCGTAGAGTAAATTTTAGACAAAACAATTTTACATTTTGAGTTTAACAGTTTTGTTATATGTATTATTTATACTGAACTCCACTTATAGCACTTAGTACTTATTGTAAAAACAAAAAAAAATTGGAGCAACTTTGATTTAGCAACACTTCCAATTTCTTATGTTAAAACTGCGCACTTCGAAAAACAATATTCATTCAACTTTACGATACCTTTTCAATAAAAAATCGCTCAGCTATTTAATTAAATAAATGAGCATTTACCAAAAAATGTTTTGATTTCAAGCTTTTTGTTTTGTTGCTCCTTCTTAACACAACCTTATAAGAAGTCAACAAAAAAATCAACGCTGAAAATTATTTTATAAGGAAAGTATTGGACAGGTATAATTCAGACAGGAAATTTCATTTCCCTTGCTTGCAAAAAGTGAGTCTCCAGTCTCGTTACCTTCGATTTTGACAGTCTTCAATTTTTAGCCACAAGAAATTTATCTGGGTGAAAATTGAAACTTATTTTTGGGAGGGGAAGTGATCAGCTGTTTTTTACTCTCATTTTTTTTCTCTCAAACACCACTTTTTTTTCTGGCTGGAACGCTTTTTGTGGTAAAACTTTATAAATATTTATAAATATTTACCTACAGTAACTGCAGTAACAGTCCACCAAGACACAAAATAACTGCAGAACAGTATAAAAATTTAATAGAAAAACATAAAACAAAATTTATAATGGGGAGAGACTTTAACGCCAAACATACGCAGTGGGGCTCTCGTTTAATAACAACGAAAGGTCGTGAGCTTTTAAAAGCTGCACAAGCAACTGATTGTGACTTTATGTCAACTCAAAAACCTACATATAGGCCAACTGACCCATCAAAAACTCCAGATCTCATTGACTTTTTCGTTGCACATAAAATATCAAAGAATTTCTTGCATATTGAAGAAGGATTTGACTTTTGCTCAGATCACTCACCCATATATCTCACACTCAGAGAAACAATTATTGCAAAAGAACAAAAAATTTCGTTACACAACAAGTTTACTGACTGGAACTACTTTAGAATGTTACTGGAAGAACAGATAAATCTCCATGTTCCCCTTCGGACTGTAGATCAACTTGAAGATGATGTATTATGCTTCACTAAGTTAATACAGCATGCAGCGTGGTCTAGCACACCACGACTTGCAGAAAAACAGCAAGTCCAAAATTATCCATATGAAATTAGAAAACTGATAGTAGAAAAGAGGAAACTACAAAGAAAGTGGCACGAATCTCGGGCACCAGCGGATAATACAAACTTAAACAAACTATGTAAGCTCTTAAGGAATGTAATTAAAAATTTTAAGAATAGCACGGCAAACAAATTTATTAGCAGTTTAACGGCTGAAAAATCTACGGAGTTTTCTTTATGGAAAGCTATGAAAACTTTTAAGCGACCACTTACGCACAACCCATCTATAAAAAAAAAATTATGGGGACTGGGCTAAAAGTAATGATGAGAAGGCGATGTTATTTTCAGAACACCTTTCTAAAACTTTTTGTCCAAATGAAAGCACTGAAGATATAATTCTTCAAAATGTAGTACAGCCATTTGAAAATATTTGGCCTATTTGTCCAAGTGAACTTAAAACCGTCATTGCAAGCTTAAAAAAAAGAAAAACTTCAGGATATAACCTTATAACTACGGAGGTGTTAGGAGAAATTCCATATCTTGCTATACTAAAATTATGCCATATAATGAATGCAGCATTGCGTCTGAAACATTTCCCAAGCTTTTCGAAAGTTGCTGAAATTAGAATGATTTTAAAACCTGGCAAGTCAACCGCTGATGTTTCGTCATATCGGCCAATTTCTTTACTTCCAGTACTCTCAAAAATTATGGAAAAAACCTTACAAAGCCGAATACAAAACATAATTGATTTAAAAAAAATAATTCCAAATCACCAATTTGGCTTTAGGAAACAGCACTCTACTATAGAGCAAGTACACAGAATTTGTGATACAATTGAAAAATCCCTTGAAGAAAAAAAAGTCTGCACTGCGATCTTTTTAGATGTTTCACATGGATGGGGTTGCGAGTTGGCGGGTGATGTTAGAGACTTATCAAATCAATAAATCAAAGTACCTCCGAATGTTGCCAAAGGTGACAGATAGACATATGTATCCGCAATTGTTTGACAAAATGCGCGTTATTTTGACTACGCAGGCATTCAGCAACACATTTTGCGTAGCTGTTCACTTCTGTTTGGAGAACGATCTCTTGATCGAACCTCAAAACAAAGTGAACGCTGTAGCGACAATGAAGTTTATAAAGATGATGAATGATGGTTTCGACTATTGCGATAGTAAGAATTTGCATGACAAAAATCCCAATAAACGACCAGTTACAAGAACTTGCGACCGAATTCACAAAATTATGGAATTGCGAGACTATTTGGGAGGGTTATTGCTCCCAATGAACAGGCAAAATAATGTATGCATAAAGGGTCTTATGTTTACCCTACAATCCATGATTTGCTATATAAATGACATGTTTGAGAATCCAAACATTTCCTTTGTTATGCTTGGAAGGCTAAACCAAGACGCTCTTGAGAATTATTTCTCAGTAATGAGGGGGCAGTTGGGTAATAGTACAAACCCATCAGTCAGGGAAATTGAAAGTCTGTCAGGTAGGCTTATGTCTATGAAGCTGATAATGAGAAAACATTCTCGAAACAAAAATTGCGAAAATGATGACGATTTGATGTTAGATTGGAACTTCGACGTCGGAGACAAAAAAATTGAGCACCCATTCAACATTTTAACTGAACTTACCTTTATTTAACGAATGGACGGCAAACACTTTACAGAGTATTATTGAAAATAGAAAGTTTATGTAAAAAACACTAAAAACTTAACAAAAACTTTAATTGGAACACTTAAGACACTTAAGACAAAATCAAAATTGCAAGCTGGCAAAAAACACTAGTGATCAATACACACCCACAGATACAATTGACTAAATGCATCAAATGAATTGGTACAGAAAGTCCTTAGAAAGAAAGTCATAAAAGAATAATTGGTAAAAACCTTGAAAATATAACGGAGCTTTTACTTATTGAATAAGAATAAAAATTGGATAATTTTTTGTAACATACTCAATTATATGTGACATAGACAACCATCTAATTAATAGCGTCGTATCCTAGTTGGTATACGCTTGCCTTGTATCCCGTGATTCGAAGATCGAATCTCAGCTCAGCATATTTATATTTTTTTTTTATTTTGAAAAATACATATTTATTTTTTTATTTTCAAACATTTTAGTTATTTTAATAATTACATATATAATTTCAAGTTAAGGTTTTGCCGAATTTAGAAAAATGATTTTCCCAAATGCAACGAAGCTTTAAGCATTTAATTATTTGCATAAGTTGCCACGATCTTAAAATAAGGGATGATTTTCTATTTATACGCAAAACACAAAGGTAAACAAAAGAAAACAAGCGCATATGTGTGTGCGTAGGTGTTAGCTTCTTTTATGCTACATTATCAAAATTGAAAACTTGAAAATATCAATAAAAATGAAAAAAGACGATGTACGATTCCCAGTACCTGCTATCCAAAATAATTAAAGAAATATTTTTTTGATTTTTATATTTTTTTAATAGAAGATTTTTTACATGTTTATATTTTTTTTCAAATATTTTTCATAAATAGTAATAAGGAAATAGAATTTTTTGCATATTGCAGATATCAATAAGAAGAAATTATCATAAAAAAGTTAATGGTAAACAAATCAGTCATATTTGCATATGAGAAGACAAAATAAGAAATTAGCCGAATCAAAACAAAATTAGAAATCAGAAATTGAAGAAAAACGAAAAGAAACAGCAATAAGAAATTTCGTTTCATTCCTATTTCAGTTTCGCAGAATATTTGATGCTGCTCAAAAACGCTGCTGCGTCGGTTCTGAAACTACAAATGTATACGGTCCTTAACTCCGGACGAGTTAGCCAGCAACATGAGTCTGTTGTGAGCGCGAATCTCTCTCTTCCATTATATATACTTTTTGGTTCACACATAGAAAACACACATGCTGTCCATGGCTTGACAACATCTGTGACTGTCAATGCAATGGTATATTTATGGAAGAGAAAACAACAACAACTCTAGATCTGTGAAGAAGAATCAAAATTGACTGTAGTTCTATTTAAAAAAAGTAAATTGTTTGCCTTCGCAGAAAAACAGGCTACGCGTACGAAGTAGCGGGCATCTGCTAGTTTTACGAATAAAAACATTGAGTATCATCCAATTTTAATATTCAACAATCCAATACCATACTCAAATAATGCAAAATATCTTGGTATGAACTTAGATGCAAAACTCAGATGGAAAGTTCATGTCAAGAAAAAAAGAGAGGAATTAGACAGTTATACTGGCTACTTAGGAAAAGATCTGCTTTGTCCCTTAATAACAAACTTTTAATTTATAAGCAAGTTCTAACTCCAGTGTGGTCTCCTATGGTATACAACTATGGGGCAGTGCCAAAAAATCCATCATCGAAATAATTCAACGATTTCAAAATAATGCTCTACGAAATATTGTCAAAGCGCCATGGTATATACGAAACGCTGACCTCCACCGTGACTTACGTATTGACACCGTATCCAGCCTAACAAAAAAACACGCCGAAAATCACCATAAACGGCTCCAACAACATACAAACGAAGAAGCAACGCGACTTCTCAACGTATCTGGTCTCGAAAGAAGATTAAGCCGCACTAAACCTTTTGACTTGATTGGATAGACAATATCTCTGAGCAACCGGTGGGAACACTTCAGATGGCAACTTAAAATCACGACGTTATTTTTCATTTCTGAAACACAATGTCATTATATCAATTACATTAGTTTACAAAATGATTTTTTTTTTCTGTTCCATTGATCTGAGTTTACTTTTCTTATGTAGATTTTTCTGCTGAGTTCAAAAATGAAAATTTTTTGAATGGTACAGTTTTCGAGATATTGTGGTTTTTTCACTTTTTCGACCTCTTTTCACTTTGAAATTCATATCTTGAGCTACAAATGTCCAATTTCCTTTTTAAGTTATTTCAATAATATTCTCGAAAATGCTTCACTCGCCTTGTATTCTGAATATCTTAACCAAACGGTTATGCAACTATGGTGCTGCTTTTAGCTCCTAAACTCTGCCATTGTTTGTTTACTAAAATACGCGCAACTTTTTGACAGTCTTCAATTTTTACCTATTTTTCCGTTCCAGCCAGAATTGTGGTGATTCAAGTAGTCAGAGAAATTTTAGCTTTTACTCTCTCAGAAATCGCGATTTGACACTTTTCAATTTTTACCACAAAATCTGGCTAGAACAAAACTAATATTAGTTGCGTTCCAGCCAGAAAAAATAGGTAAATATTTATTTTTTTTTTTTTACATTATGCCGTATATTTTATTATATAGCATTCTTCCACTACAACCAAAGAGACTAAATAATCTAGTCTCTTTGCTACAACTAGTTCACATATGTACTTAGAACTAACAAGCAGTTTGTTTCAATCAATTACACTAGCTTACACTCAAAATGTTCCACTGATCTGAGGTTACTTTTCTTATGTAGATTTTCCTGCTGAGTTCGAAAATGAAAATTTTTAAATAGGTAAATATTTTTTTTTTTTTTACATTATGCCGTATATTTTATTATATAGCATTCTTCCACTACAACCAAACAGACTAAATAATTTAGTCTCTTTGCTACAACTAGTTCACATATTTACTTAGAACTAACAAGCAGTTTGTTTCAATCAATTACACTAGCTTACACTCAAAATGTTCCACTGATCTGAGGTTACTTTTCTTATGTAGACTTTCCTGCTGAGTTCGAAAATGAAAATTTTTTGTATGGTACAGTTTTCGAGATATTGTGGTTTTTTCACTTTTTCGACCTCTTTTCACTTTGAAATTCATATCTTGAGCTACAAATGCCCAATTTCCTTTTTCTTGATGTCATATTAAAGATAATAAAATGACAAATAAACGTGTGTAATTATATTTCTTATTAAGAAAGTGGTTCAAAAGATATAGATGAAAATAGACCAGATTTTAAGAAAAATCAAATTTTTCATTTGATTCTGTGGCCACGAAAAAATAGAAATAAAATAAAAAAAAAATAATTTTACACTTTGCACGTAGAGTTGATACCTTTACGCAAATATTAAAACATTCCACAAGAAAATCGACTGTAAAATAACAACTTTAGAAGCGATTGAATGAATGAACCCAAATTTGACATTTTATGAATATATTGATTTTTTCGACAATTTGTTGAGCCTAATCGTTACAAAAAGATTTTTCTCATGTACCTTTGATAAGAGGATACTTTCCTTATGTACTTTTTCCTGCTGAATTCGAAAATGAAAATGAAACTTTTTTGAATGGTACAGTTTTCGAGATATTGTGGTTTTTTCACTTGTTCGACCTCTTTTCACTTTGAAACTCATATCTTGAGCTACAAATGCCCAATTTCCTTTTTCTTGATGTCATATTAAAGATAATAAAATGACAAATAAACGTGTGTAATTATATTTCTTATTAAGAAAGTGGTTCAAAAGATATAGATGAAAATAGACCAGATTTTAAGAAAAATCAAACTTTACATTTGATTGTGGCCACGAAACAATAGAAATAAAATAAAAAAACAATTTTACTTTTTGCACGTAGAGTTGATACTTTTACGCAAATACTAAAACATTCCACAAGAAAATCGACTGTAAAATAACAACGTTAGAAGCGATTGAATGAATAAGTCTAAGTCCTACATTTTTTGATCATATAAATTTTTTCGACAATTTGTTGAGTTTAATCGCTGCAATTCTCTATATTGTTTGGTGGTCGTATTATTAGAATAAATTTGCTTAAAACCTTCAATAGCTCTGAAAATAAAAATGCACCGGTTACTGTGGAAAAGGAACTATGTCCAAAAAACCACATTTATTTGCACACACAAGCACAGGCTAGCACAAACAATCATAATATACAACACAAAGTTATATATATGTATGTACTTGGCTTTTGTGTTGTCTTCTGTTGCTTTTGGGATCCGTTTCTCTAGTGAGGAACCATACGTAGTCTCCCAACATTGCTTCATCCCAAAACCCTTGATAGCGCCGCTCAATAGTTTTAATTTGTTGGTGAAATCTCTCACCGTGTTCGTCACTTACGTCACCAAGGTTGTCGGGAAAGAAATTTAAATGCGAATGCAATAAATGGATTTTCAGAGATTTACGCCTGATAAAAATAAATTTAATGGTAAAAAATACACTAGAATATTAATAAGAATGAAATGACATTCCGTACCCATCTTTTTGTAGTTCTCCAGCAAATCGGTAATAATTGCCTCGTAGTCAGGGCTTTTATGGTTCCCAAGAAAACTAGTAACAACCAGCTGAAATGAATTCCATGTCTCGTTTTCAACCGATGTCAAATATATTGGAAAATCTGTGCTTTTCATCAATTTTCTTATGTCTGGACCATCGAAGACGCCTTCCTTAATTTTAGCTATAGACAGCTTAGGAAAAAGAGTTTTCAAGTAAGTGAAAGCTTGGCCTTCTACCTTGAGGGCCTTCACAAAATTTTTAATAAGGCCATGTTTTATATGTAACGCTGGAAAAATTATACACTAAGAAAAAGGAAATTGGCCATTTCTAGCTCAAGATATGAATTTCAAAGTGAAAAGTGGTCGAACAAGTGAAAAAACCACAATATCTCGAAAACTGTACCATTCAAAAAATTTTCATTTTCATTTTCGAATTCAGCAGGAAAAAGTACATAAGAAAAGTATCCTCTTATCAAAGGTACATGAGAAAAATCTTTTTGTAACGATTAGGCTCAACAAATTGTCGAAAAAATTAATATATTCATAAAATGTCGAATTTGGATTCATTCATTCAATCGCTTCTAACAGTCGATTTTCTTGTGGAATGTTTTAATATTTGCGTAAAAGTATCAACTCTACGTGCAAAAGGTAAAATTATTTTTTTGATTTTTCTTAAAATCTGGTCTATTTTCATCTATATCTTTTGAACCACTTTCTTAATAGAAAGAGAAATAATAAGAAATATAATTACACACGTTTATTTGTCATTTTATTATCTTTAATATGACATCAAGAAAAAGGAAATTGGGCATTTGTAGCTCAAGATATGAGTTTCAAAGTGAAAAGAGGTCGAACAAGTGAAAAAACCACAATATCTCGAAAACTGTACCATTCAAAAAATTTTCATTTTCGAACTCAGCAGGAAAATCTACATAAGAAAAGTAACCTCAGATCAGTGGAACATTTTGAGTGTAAGCTAGTGTAATTGATTGAAACAAACTGCTTGTTAGTTCTAAGTACATACATATGTGAACTAGTTGTAGTGGAAGAATGCTATATAATAAAATATACGGCATAATGTAAAAAAAAAGTAAATATTTACCTATTTTTTCTGGCTGGAACGCAACTAATATTAGTTTTGTTCTAGCCAGATTTTGTGGTAAAAATTTAAAAGTGTCAAATCGCGATTTCTGAGAGAGTAAAAGCTAAAATTTCTCTGACTACTTGAATCACCACAATTCTGGCTGGAACGGAAAAATAGGTAAAAATTGAAGACTGTCAAAAAGTTGCGCGTATTTTAGTAAACAAACAATGGCAGAGTTTAGGAGCTAAAAGCAGCACCATAGTTGCATAACCGTTTGGTTAAGATATTCTGAATACAAGGCGAGTGAAGCATTTTCGAGAATATTATTGAAATAACTTAAAAAGTAAATGTTCGATTTTAAAGTTTTCTGCTTGATTTTTATAGCTTCATAAATTGTCTTGAACTTTGATTTATTTTAAATGCATAAGATGCATTTTAAAACAATGTTAAGGATAAAAATAAGAGGTTTGACGTTAAGTAAATTTTAGCCAAAATTGTTTTACATTTTGAGTTAAACAGTTTTGTTGCATTATTTCCACTGAACACTACTTATAGTAGAAAAAAAAAATAAGTGTTTATAAACAAGGCATAAAAAAAACATAAAGTTGTACAAGCGGGAATTCTTTCCGAAAAGTAATTAAGTTTAAATTTTGTGTTTCGCATTTAATTATTTAATTTATTTCATGTGAATATAAGGAGTGCAATTATTAAAGTGTTATTTGAAAAACGTAACATTTTACTTAAATTCTGAAGTGTAAATTAAATTACATTGTTGTTTTCCATTTTTATTTTAATTTTCAAACAAACAAATATGTAAATACAGCTGTTGGCGCGTTTGAAATGCGAAAATTGGATGGAACCTGACAGTTGCGTATCTGTTTGGTCATAACCTTCTGAATTCAATATATAAAAAAAACACTTTCGAGACTGCCTAAAATGTTATGCTAGGCAAAAATTTTAAATTTCGCATACGCTGTTACGGAATTCACGTTTTGTAACAGCTAGTTTGTCCAGAAAAGTTGTGCACTAAAAAAAATGGAGCAACTTTCATTTAGCAACACTTCCAATTCCTTATGTTAAAACTGCGCACTTCGAAAAACAGTATCTTAAAAATAATTATCTGGTTGACTACCGTACAACCATTCAGGTAACATTCAACTTTACGATTCCTTTTCAATAAAAAATCGCTCAGCTATTTAATTGAATAAATGAGCATTTACCGAGAAATGATTTGATTTCAAGCTTTTTGTTATGTTGCTCCTTCTTAACACAACCTTATAAGAAGTGAAAAAAAAAAACAACGCTGAAAATTATTTTATATGGAAAGTATTTGACAGGTATAAATCAGACAGGAAATTTCATTTCCCTCGCGTGCAAAAAGTGAGTCACCAGTCTTGTTGCCTACGATTTTGACAGTCTTCAATTTTTAGCCACAAGAAATTTATCTGGGTGAAAATTGAACTTATTTTTGGAAGGGGAAGTGATCAGCTGTTTCTTACTCTCATTTTTCTCTCTCAAACACCACATTTTTTCTGGCTCGAACGCTTTTTGTGGTAAAACTTTATAAATATTTATAAATATTTACCTTTTTTTCTGGCTCGAACAAACCTTTTATAAGTATTTATAAATATTTACCTATTTTTTCTGGCTAGAACAAACCTATTGTGAGGACAAAAGGCGGCTATCCTTGTTTTTGCCGCACAGACATGTATTTATTTTAGTTAAACTATTTAGTTATCATTTAATAATTGAAAACATTAAGAATTATATGAAGAACTTTAAGTCTTTTTCTTTCAAAAAGCATATGGTTCAATACAGGAGTGGTATCTGCTAAGGTGATAGATAGTTGACTATAGCTTTTTTTATTGTCGTTTTTGAAGTGATAGCTATTTAGGTATCACTTAAAAACAACCGTCAATCAAGTTGACAACCACCTTACAGAGAGCAAAAGTGCGATAGTTGATAACACTAGCAGACAACAAAAATGTTCCATGACATTTCTAAATTTTTTATGATGTAGTTAGGTCCCCTAAGTTCAAAAAAGTTTTTGATAGATTTTTCTCACTGTTAGTTTTTTTTAAAATTTTTTTTTAGTGTATTTTCAGTGTATTTTCACTTTTTAGGCTATATCTCATTCAAACGTAAACCGATTTTGTTCAAATAAATGTTGAAAAAAAGGTTATATTGTATTGTATTGTTATTGTATTATATTATATTGTATTGTATTTGTGTATCACTAAAAAGTATCTTTTGCCCAAGTTTCAGCTTCATAGAAACTTTTTTGTCAAAGAAAAAAATTAAAATCCAAAAAACCATTGTTTCGAAATATTTTTTACCTTAAAATTTTTTTGATAGGATGCACAATTTAGCCGGAAATCGTCAAAAACTGTGTTCGGCCTCTAAAAATACACCCCATTCCACCCCGGGTAGCTGCAGTCGGTTCGATTTATTTTGTGCTATTTTACAAGAGCTTGTTCAACAATGTTCCGCTGTCAGAGTGCTGTAACAAATAATTTTTTTTTCTCATTTTCACGACTAATTCTACTGGACTAATAGCCTATAAATAGGAAAAATCTGAAAAATTTGTTAAATGAAATTATGACAATTTATACTAAATTGGCTATAACTTTGGCATTTATGAACAGATTTTCAAAAACTTGGTATTATTTTCTTTGTAATTAAAGAGCTAAATTGATGTATTTTTAAATATTTATATTTTTAAAGCTATTTTTAATTGGATACAAATTTTAAAAAAATCAATTTTTTCAAATGTGTCAACTTTTATCTCGTAATCTGTATATTCAAACCAAAACTTGTCTTTACAAGAGTTATGGGGAATTTTATTACCTTTTTTCAACATTTATTCGGTTTATATTTGGATGAGATATAGCCTAAAAAATGAAAATACACTGAAAAAGAATTTAAAAAAAAAACTAACAGTGAGAAAAATCGATACATTTTTTTTTTTGAACTTAGGGAACCTAACTACATCATAAAAAAATTAAGAAAGTTCTTGGAACAAACAAAAATGTCAAAAAAGTCGGCTAGTGTAACAACTATCACCTTAGCGGATAGCACACCAGAGTCAGAATACATGTAATTTGCAAAAATAAAGTGGTCGTCCTGATTTTTATCGTACTTTATGTTGAACTTTATAAACAAAAGCTTGTTGCTCTAGAGCATTGGTTCCCAAAGTGGTCCAGGTGGACCCTCAGGGGTTCATGGGAGACTCGAAGGGGGTCTACGTTGGCGTGACAAAAAATAGTGGTTCACAATTCGTAAGCTGGGGTCCACGAAAATTTATCTGCTTTCGATAATGACTTGGCTTGACTTCACCTATCAATGTAGGCAGATAATATTTTAAGATGCTCAGCGACTGTTTCTTGTAAAAACTTGCATATTCCATATTCAGTACTACGTGTCGAGACATACAAAGTACCGCCGCCGTCCGAAACGCTTGTTCAGACGTGCAAAGGGACGAAATACGACCTGTAGTGTGTGTGTTAGCAATATTGCATGAACTTATTTGATTCTTCACCAATATAAATACGAATGCCAAGGATAAACGTTACACATTTGTTTCCGGAATTTCGAAAAGAAGAGTAAAGTAAAGTGAATCGATATTAGTTTTTGTCAGTATCGAAAAAAGTTAGTATGTACATATTTACCTGCCTACAGCGCTTAACAGAATATTTACGGTTTGCGTAAATACCGCGAGCGTAAAAACGGTGGAGCAGTAAAACCGTTTTCTAAATGAAATAAGTGAGAATTTATTGGTTCCTTGTGCTGTGAGTAGATGTCAAAAAAGTAAAGTTGGATGGAATCACTATTTTGACATCCACTCACAGCACAATCAATTAATTAATTAACCAATCAATTCTCAATATTAATTCGCGGTTGGAACTCAGCCAGAACGAAAATTTCAATAGTTAGATCTAATCTTCACACTTTTTTGTCGAGTTTTGGGAATATGGTAGAAATGTAGCTGCAGGGGATCCACCGGAACCAGCTAAATTTTGAAAGTGGTCTATGAGAAAAAAAAGTCTGGGAACCTCTGCTCTAGAGCAAATGAACCGATCTGAAAAAACGTTTGCTTATTAAAGGGTATGAATTGAACTTTACTTACTCGTTTGGAAATTAAAAAAAATTTTTTTTTGGTGTTTTAACCTTTCTGAAAAAAGAATTTCAATATTCAATTGAGGACACCCCCTTTATCGTTTCGAAAAAGGATGAAAAAATTAATTTAAAATTTGTATCTTTAACCTCTACGGACTCTGTTAAAAAATTGTCGGCTTAGGTCAAATTTCATTTTGAAATAGGGTCCGTAGGGATTAAAGATAAAAATTTCAAATAAATTTTTTTTGTCCCGGTATTCTCGCATGCGTTGAGCTGCAATTTTTGCCTGTATTTTTGATGACTCACTTACGCCTTTTATTGTCCTTATTTCAGAGGGTCCAGGGACTAGATTATTTTCTGATGGACCAGCACTTCGAATATCTTCTGTAGCAATTTCAACTATTGTATCTGGTTCCTGTTGTCTTGAATATGTTGTCACACACTTTTTATGCAGAATTTACGTACGTAATTTCTTTTTAGCTGATGGTTCTGGAGCACCGCTTTCTTATTCAGAGTCTGTGTCACTTTCTGCCATAATTTGTAATAATTCTCAATATTAATAAAAGGATTTTCTTTATTGCGAGGCGAAATAACACAAATTCGTACTATAAAAACAAGCACACGGTGGGCTTTAACCAACTTTAAATGACAAGTTGAGTTACAAAAAAAACTTGAATGTGGAATTATTTGGAATGTTTATCAAAGTAGAAATGCATCAAAAGGAAAAAAATCCTTAGAGGTTTTTTTTTTAATTACATATTTACTGTTTTTTAGTAATATTATCTAGTATAATACATATGTGTATAACGTACGTATGAAATTTAAAAAAATATCTGATTGTGCTCAAATTTTGACACGTTAAAAAATCTAAAAAGACAGTTTCACAGTTCAAATTTCAGCTCCCTAGATATTCGGGGTCTTGAGTTCTGTTGGTCAAATTTCGAAATAAACGCAATTTTTGCGAAAATAGTCAAATTCAATGTTTAATATCTCTCTGCCTGGTCAACCATTTTCGCTAGGTGTTACCTCATTTAAGAGCGAATAGGTAGACAAACAAAACAAGATCGGTCTTTAGTATTATGAATAAAACTAAGATTAAGTACACCGTTTTCAAAGCAGTCATATTTTACTAAGACGTATTTAACTTAATCGGGTCGCAAAAATAAGTCTACAGGTCTAGAGGCTTACAATAATTTTTTATGTAGAAAAGATAACATAACAAAAAAAATTGATATCCACAACTTTAAATTTAGATTTGAGGGCTTTTAGAATAAATATTTTTAAACCGGAGTAAACATGACTATTTTCAGGTCTAAATATGGTTCTTTCTCTGTTGTGCTATCTATTAAAGTATTTTGACCTTTCAAAATTTGAAGAAAATCGAATAACTAAATTTCATACGTATGTTATGCATATGTATGTAATATCATTAAAAAACAGTAAATATGGAATTAAAAAAAAGCTCTAAGGATTTCTTATATGTCGACTCTAAATTACATTTCAAATAATCCCCAATTGAAGTTTTTGTTGTAACTTACACTTTTATTAAAAGTTGGTTAAAGCCCACCGTGAGCATGTAAGCATAAAAATGATTTAACTATACGAAATTGTCAAAATCAAGCACAACAAACCCTGATAATTTGATTAAGAAGAATAACACATAAAAAGCATGCATGCATCTATTAAAATTGGTCACTCTCTTTTCCCATACGATTTTCTCAGCAAAAATGTACTGCTTAAAAATTTTGTTTACGTCACTTTCTTTTCCCATACGAATCTCTCACAAAAAATCTGTCAATGCTTCGACGGCCATTTCAGTAACATATTTTGTTCGCTCATTTCCGTAACGCATTCGCCCATGTCAACGCGCGTATAGAAGTACATACATACATATATACATACTTCAAAAGTCGAGTCAAGTTTTTGGTAACTCAACGTGTAAACAAAACGCTTGTTGCTCTTAAGCGAATCAATCGATTTCAATGTAACTTGTCATATTTGGGAATGAAATCAACTTTAGTGAATCGCTTAGATATTTAAAAAATTTTTTTTATCTCAAAATTTACTATCCAATTGCTTATAAACAGAGCTGGGCACCACTACACGAGTGTTTCTCTTAAATGTTCTTCAATGCATGTGTAGTTGTGCTTTGTTCGCTTTTTAAAACAACCCAGCAGATTTTTTCATCGATAGTAATCTAAACTTTCATTGATCTCATAGACTTTCTATCGCCTCCAGAATACATGAATTTTAACACGGCGATGTCATAGCAAAAGTAGTGTATGATTCTTTGCATTACCGGGGATGTAAACTTTTCATCGATATAAAAAAAATTTTAAAAAAATGTCTGACCGAGTATCGAACTCACGCACTTAGAGTTAAGAGTTCACAAACCCAACCATTTGCCCACGCTCTCAGTTGTTTTACAGGTATCTATTTTACACTATGTTGTTCACTATTGTGATTTTGAAAATTTGTTTATGCATTACGTCTTCGCTTCCCTTATCATGCATGTTTTCTCCATCTAATTATAATATATGAAATCAATGACTACAAATCGTAAAAATGGTAATGCATGGTCCCAAAAACTGCTGGGAAACTGAATTAAATTTTACGCTCTCTGCTTTATATACGTATATGAAAAGTTATTCTCATTCTGCCGCAGTACCGCGCGCGGTACGTTTTGCCCAGCCACCCTTATAAACAATATTTTTTTTTGTGTTTAACTCCTTTCAAAAATCTGGAAAATCTATGAATTTGGATATGTTAGAGTTTTCACGTATAATGTCATTTTTCATATTTTGAAAAAGTACAGAACACAAAAATTCAAAACGTGTCCTAAATCAAGATGTGGGGAGCAGTGGCGTAGCCAGGATTTTCGTTCGGGGTGGGCCTGGTGGTGTACTGATGACTTTTTGAGGGGACGTTCTTTTACAAACCGAACGAATTTTGTTTGGCTGAAATTTTTTTATGGGTTTTGTATCGAAAAAGAAGAGATACGTGTTCGAGGATTTTTCCGACATTTTTTTTTTACAAAATAGAGGGAATTTAAATTTTGAGAATTTTGTGGTAGATATTTGTATTCTCTTTCTAACAATATACTGTTTCTCTGAATCGGATAAGATTTGATGGAGTTACAAGCACTCAAATTCCAAAAAAAATTAATTAAATTGATTTTATTGCAAGTTTTTTACTGTTTTTTTCGAATAACTTCTAAATTTCTTGTCCGATTTCCACAAAATTATACTTAAAATATTTGCAAAACAATAGTCTTTAATTTTTTATCTTCAAAATATGAAAGATTTTTTCATTCAAATGGAGCAATTGAAATTTCATAATTTTTAAAAAAGACCAAAAAAGTCAGTTTTTTGGACTTTGGGCGCTTGCAACTCCATCAAGTATTATCCAATTTGGACATACAGTTCATTGTTATATATATTGGAATATAAATATCTTGCAAAGGCTGAGAAACGATAGGACCGAAACAAATATTTTCAGTATTTTTTAACGATATTACATTTGAAATTTTCGATCTCACTTACAGGTTATCGAGTACAGGAACGCTCTTTGGGTAAAATCCTGTAAAAACCTGCAAATTGTACTAATGCATTATGGTACGGGAGCGCAACTATTATATCTATGTATTTCTAGCAGCTAGAGTTGTGCCAATATACTGGAAAATTAGCCGCTAACTTTTTTTTATGATTTGAGGGAGAAGGACGGTGGCTGATATTTCCACCGATTAACGTTTTTCAGTTGATTATCAGTTACAAGGAATCAATTTGATTTTGACTGTCATTAATTGGTCTTTTCGGCCAAAAAAAATTTGGAGTCAAGAAAGCCCCTGGTCGAATGAACGCCTTGTGGTGAAGTCTTTACAAACTGACAGTCTCTGTATCAAGTTAACGATAAAATAAAATTTTATTTGCACTCTTCTCTGTTTTTTTTTTTTATGAATTACAAATTTATTTATATTAGTTTTTGAATGTATTGCCATATTTTTATTTGACAGAACATAGCAATTTCAATTTTAATTCTTATTTTTTAATAAAATTTGAAAACAATCGACGGGAAAATGTCCAAGGATGGTAAGAATTAATAAATAAATTTTTCCCATTATTAGATTTTATGATACAAGTTTTCATATTTCATTGGATTATCTTTGGCAAGGTCGCATTTTAACTTCAGACCCAGAACGCTGTCTTGATATTCGGCTGGTATTCCATTGGGCTCGCTAACTTTTATGCATATGTCGTCGTCTTGTATGATATGATCTTTCTTTAGACTTCTTGCAGCGACAAGAGATTTGCCCAATTTATTTTTACAACTTAATTCACAAGGAAAAATGTACTTTTCATCCTCTTCTATAAGTGACATTTGGACTGCTTTGCTTGTGCCCGATAATCTCATTACCTGCTCCACCTTTAAAGGAATGTTTTTAAACGAATCGCCTGTTTCAATAGCTCGAATATTGTTAATAAGTTTGTGAAATTCATCAGGTGTAAGTGAACACTTATGATCAGATCCTTTCTGCATTTTATCTAGCGTAAAATGACGTTCTATAATTTTGGCACCCAGTAATACCGCTGCCTTACTAATTTCTATGCCTTCCTCATGTCCAGAGTAGCCAATAACTGTATTAGGATATTGAGTTTTTAGTTTTAGCAACAGCTGTAGCCTGCAATCTTTCGGCTCTGTTGGATATGCCGAAACACAGTGAAGGAGGGCATAGTTTTCTTTAAAAGCATTTTTCATGATTTGCACAATTTTATTTACAGTATCCATTGTCTGCATACCAGTAGAAATAACCAATGGACAACTTAACAGCGCTGCCTTTTTCAGCATTGTAAAATTGTTGGCATCTCCAGATCCAATTTTAATGAACGGCACGTTGAGTTTATTTAACTCTATAAGAGATACCTAGTAAAAGGAGAAAATTACTATTTAGTAAAGTGAAAAATTTACTACAAAATATGTACACAGATATATGTACTCGTATGTAAGTCAATTTGGCGTTAAAAGTGAAAAACAGGAAATAACAGACCTTCCTACGGCTTCAGTTTTGAAATTGTTTACCAAATTTCGAATTTAGTGCAGTTGGAAGGGCTTTGCAAGGGTTTCATAGTACTTACCGAACATGAAGGAAATACTAAATATTGTAAAGTGAGGACATTTTGTTTCATGCTAATCACGTGTTTTACGAGAGTCAAAAGTTTTCTTGGCTTTTCACATGGAGGGCCTTGCAATGTCAAACATAATCCTAAATACGTTGATTTCGGACCACCACTATCCACCAGACAATATGTATATTATTTTTTATTTATTGAATACAGCCAGCCGCAGCCAGATCTAACATAATAGGCACCCGTTAGACTTCAAACTCATATTTATAAAAGATGAAAAAATATTACCTTTATTGTCATCAGACAATTAAATAACAAAAGGCTCAATGTCAGAGGACAATAACTAAATTCATTTTGTAATCAATTTTAAAACATATTGAACGGTTTTTCGAGAATGGCAAAGAGGCGCAACAATATGTATTCCTAGTACGTAGTACTTCTTCAAGACCATTCACAAAGCAACAGCCTAACAAACAATTTCGAACAGTGTCATAGTGGAATTACTAAAGGTGAAGTCATAAGAATATGTACTCCCTTTAACATTGGATATCGGCAAATCTTCTATTCTGGTTGATTATTGAGTTTTGTGTTTTTCACATCGTTGTTTTGATTGGCCAAAATTATAACAAATTATACACAACTACAGCACGCATGACCCCAATGACTTCACCTCACTATGGGTAAAAACCATGTAGTGTAACCAAATTTCTCACAAATACTAAGACTAACTTCAACAAGCTTTGTACAAAATTCTACAATAGGGCATGGAACCTCCCATGCAAGGAAAAACATCAATACGCCTTACTGAGAGAATTATTTAAGGTTATGGATCTAAATTTCACACAGATAGTTGGAATGATTCGGAGAAACTCTGGACAAGAACAAGACGAATTTCAACAAGTGGGCGTAGACTTGTTGCATTCTGCAATTATTACCGACAATTTATAAAGACTTTGCAGAAATTGCACAACCACTCAACTAATTGCTAAAGTAATTACAACTTTTTAGCTGCACAAAAGCATATGAAATAGCATTTAACACGCTAAGAGAGAGCTAGTTTTCCCACAACCCTTAGCATATCCTAATTTTAATAAACTTTTTATCCTGACAACAGATGAATAAAATTATGCACTAGAAGCAGCCGTGACAAGGTAGAAAAATTGCCTATGCTAGTAAAATACTAATTGTAAATAAGCATGAAATAAACAAGACAATAACAGAAAAAGAACATTAGGAATACACTAGGGAATAAATTACTTCAGGCTCTATGGAAGAAAGTTCATGGTGTGCACAGATCATAGACCATTAGTAAGTCTGTGCACGCATAAAAGGCCATCATTTAAACTAACAAAAATACGATTGGATTTAACTTTACATAAGAAAAGTGAATTTTTCTCAGCTCAAAATAAAGTTTATGGTGCTATTTACGAAAATTCGTTACCAGAGGTAAAATTAGTTCTGAGGAAGTCAATATGAAAACCACAATAGCATATTTGAAATGAATGATATCGGTCATTCTTTTACAAATGCGATGAAAAATTTTTCCTACATCTTTCAACAAATTCAGTTGAATTCAGTTTTTTTTTTCGAAAAAAACCACTTATGAATTTTCGATAATTGGCTGAATTTCTCAAATCTACTCATACTTGAAGTTTATTGTCTCCAGTTGTACTGATCCGAGCCAAAAGGGCATTGGGCAAATAGTAAAGGGGTTTTAGAACCGTCAATCATGCTAATAATTTGTAGATTGGCAGTTACAAAAATAGACGGAGATGTATTTGAAGTGGAGGAAGAGAATGGAAGGTTGCTTATGGAACTGTTAGCAGGAAAATTGGAATGAGGTGGATCGATATCAAGAGGGTGATTTGTGGAAGTTTTGTCACGATTGACCCACATTTTTTATTAATTTTCGTTTAAATTTTCTCTGATTTTTTAGGGGAATAGCTTTCTGCGGTTGAATAGAAATCGGAGGAGTGGGAGAAAAGGCCATTCTCAAAAATTTTCCGTGATTTGCTTGTTTAACAACAAAGTACCAGGATACCGACCATAGTTCGGTTTTTCGTTTTCAGGTTGAAAAAGTCGAAAAAATGTAATGCAATTGAATGAGAAGTCGAAAATATTTAAAAATTTTGTGTTTGTTTGTTTATATTCATCATTCAAGTTTTTGTTTTATTTACGAGCGGCTCTGAACAAAGTTAAGAAATTAATTTTTTTATCAAAACTATTGGTCGGAAAAGTTAGATATAATATTTTTCTATATATTAGATAATGCCTTAACCACTCAAAAAATTTTCAGCCAATTTGAAATACGTCAGTGTATAAATAGGCAAATTATAGATGGAATGACCCATATGGAAAATGTTGAAAAAAGTTGAGAGAGGTAGAAGCAGGTGAAAAAGGTTGATTGACTCGATAATATATGAAAGTGTTGAGAAAGTTGAAAGAGATTGAAATCTCGAAAAAAATTGAAAGTCTCGAAAAAAGTTGAATGTGGTTCAAAACCCGAAAAAAGTTGAACGAGGTTGAAAAAGTTCAAAAAATATGGAACATGTTGAAAAAACGTTAAAAGAGGTTGATAAATTTTGAAAAAGTTGAAAAAGTTTGAATAACTCGAAAAAAGTTGAATAAGGTTGGAAAATTCGAAAAAAAATAGAAAATATTAAAAAAAGTCTAAAGAGATTGAAAAATGTTGAATGAGGTTGAAAAGTCGATAAAATTTAAAGAGGTTGAAAATCTTGAAATAAATTGAATGAGGTTGAAGGTTGAAAAAACTGAAAGAGGTTGAAATCTTACAACAGTTGAATGAGGTTGATGAAGTTGAAAAGTCAAAAAAATATGAAGAATGTTGAAAAGAGTTGAAAGAGGTTGAACCAGGTGAAGAAGTTATCAGCCTTGATAAAATATGAGCAGTGTTAAGCTAAGAAGTTGAAAAGTCCAAAAAAACATGGAAAATGTTATAAATATTTTAAAGAGTTTGAAAACCTCAAAAATAGTTAAAAATCTCAAAAAAAAGTCGAAAGAGGGAGAAAAATGTACTCGAAAAAAGTTGAACAAGGTTGAAAAATTCGAAAAAATATGGAAATGGCTTAAAAAGTTGAAAGATGTTGAACAATGTTGAAAGAAGTTGAATAACTCGAAAAAACTTGGAAGATTTTGAATAACTCGAAAAAAGTTGAATAAGTTTGAAAAATTCGAAAAAATATGGAAAATGTTGAGAAAATTTGAAAAAGGTTGAAAAATGTTGAAACAGTTGAAAGAGATTGAAAAACTCGAAAAATTACGGAAAATGTTGAGAAAAGTTGAAAGAGGTTGAAAAAGTCAAACAATTTTGGAAAATGTTGAGAAAAGTTGAAAGAGGTTGAAAAATGTTGAAAGAAGTTGAAAAACTCGAAAAAAGTTGAATGAGGTTGAAAAACTCAAATATATATTGAAAACGTTGAAAATATTTGAAAAATGTAGGAAATCGTTGAGAAAAGTTAACAGAGGTTGAAAAATAATGAAGCAGTTGAAAGACGTTGAAAAACTCGAACTAAGTTGAATGAGGCTGAATATATTGAGACCAAATTTTATTAGGATCACTCCTTTAGTTCGCTAAATATGGCATTAACGTTATAAGTTTGTGTGGGAGGTGCCACGCCCACTAAAAAAATCACGTCGAAATTCATATAGTTTCAAAGCTTATAGTAACCGACACCTCTACAAAAATTTCAAAAATATTACTCCAATAGCACACTAATAAATATAACATTTAACATTTTTTGCTAATATGGGAAGTGCCACACCCACTGATGCAATCTCGTCGATTTTCATTTAATTTCAAAGTTTATAGTAACCTTTACACCAAAATTTAATGAAATTACTCCCACAGCACACTAAATATAACTTTAAACGTTTTTTGCATGTATGGGAGGTGCCACGCCCACTGATGTAATCCCATCGAAATCTATTTAATTTAAAAGGTTATAGTAACCGACATCTCTAAGCCAAATTTTAAAAAATTACTCCCATAGCACATTTTTACATGTATGGGAGGTGCCACGCCAACTGATGCAATCCCATCGAAACCCATTTAGTTTCAAAGCTTATAGTAACCGACATGTCTATACCAAATTTAAAAAATATTACTCTTATAGAACAATAAATGTAGCATTTAACTGTTTTCGTTTGTATGGAATGTGCCACGCCCACAGGTGTCGTTGCGACTTATTTTTTGTTACAAGATACCCAATAGGCAATATATTTAACATGTTAAATTTCATAACGATTGCGTTGTTAGTTCTCTTATGATAGCGTTTATAAATATTGTGGGCTATGCCACGCCTTTCAACGAGTTTTACCAGTATAGTGGCATAGCTTGTTATAATGACTGCATTCAGCGGAATTAACTTTAAAATTTTTATGAAAATCGTTGGTGCCGTTTTCGAGTACTATCGAATCAAAGTTTTCAATTATTGAAATATGCCACGCCCATTATTCCAATTCCGGCCACTTTTTATAGCATTTAAGATATTTATGATCTGCATCCGTCTACCAAATTTCGTTGCAATACCTTAAATGGTTTGCGAGTTATCACGTTATAAAAATTAAAGTTTAGGGCTGTGCCACACCCCTGTTAGAAACTTGAAAAACTTAAAACCTAGTTCAATCTTAATTTTGTTTACATATGCACGAAATCCCGAAGTTTTATCAAAATCGCTGCAGCCGTTTTCGAAATAAAGTTCAGCCATATAAAATTTATATATGTATGTATGTTATGTATAAACATACAATTTTACCTCGTTTAATAATAGTAGATAAATAAATTCCTTTATTAAAGGCAAATAACATTAGTGTTCAACTACATATTCAAAAATAACTTCCAAGAAACGTTTAAATTCATCAACACGTAAAGAGGCTCTGGAACTATTAAAGCAAGTAGAAACAGTTGATTGACGAAAAACCCATTTCTTATAATTCAACTGAAATTAAATATCGCTTATACATACATTTGAAATTCATAAATTGTTTGGGCAATGAGTTATAAAAACAAAATTTAATCTCCCAGATGGAGATAAATCAACCTTGATCATGTTGAAAATTAATTTTACGTTAAATCTACATCGATTGGTGCAAGCTCACCCTTTGTAATGCCTTGGATTACTTTTTGAAATTTTCACATCGATCAAAGCAAAAATTGGATTAAAAAAACATGGGTAGTTTAAATTGGTTTTTCAATTCTTCAAGGAATCATATTCCTTACTACAAGTTCTTGGAGTAGAATTAAAACTTTTAGTTCCAAGTTTTAATTCCTGGAATGGAATCTACAAAGGAATCAATTATTTTTGCCATGAAAATGAAAAAGTAGACTCCGAACTCCAATATCTATACTAATTATATAAAGAGGTAAGGTTTGTTTGTTTGTTTGTATGTTCAGGATAATCTCTGGAACTACGGAACCGATTCCAAAAATGTTTCTACTAATAGAAAGCTACACTATTCCTGAGTAATATGGGCTATATTTTTTTTGATAAAAGCAAGGGGCGTGGCACTTTATATGCAATTAAAACCTTTAACTCGTTATATCTTGGTTCATATGATAGCAAGGAACTTAAAATTCGGTGTCAGGATGCACATTGCCTATGTTAAGCACTTTACAAAATATGAACGGGACTAGACACCAGGGGCGGTGTGGCTATTAAACTTTAATTTAGGGTGGCCCTCATACGCAATTATTTTTAAAATAGCATTTTTACAAAGACCACTTAATCGGTTCACATGGAATTCACACCACCTGTCTCTTATATTAAGACACATAGCTAAGACGATGAAACTTTTATTTAGGGTGGCCCTCATAAACAAATATTTAAAAAATAGCGATTCCTCAAAGACAGGTAAATCGATTCTCATGAAACTTACACAGTATGGCTTTTATATTAAGGGGCACAGATTAGATTGTAAAAATTTTATTTAGGGTGCATACTTAGGGTGGCCCTCATACAAATATATTTTTAAATATCATTTTCACGAAGACAGGTTAATCGATTCACACTGAATTTACACCACGTATTTCTTATGTTAAGAAGCATAACTTAGGCTACAAAACTTTTATTTAGGGTGGCCCTCACACAAAAATATTTTTTAAATATCATTTTCTCGAAGACCGCTAAATCGATTCTTATGTAATTTACACCACATGACTTTTATATTAAAAAGCACAGATTAGATAGTAAAAATTTTACTTAGGGTTCACACTTTGGGTGGTCCTCATACAAAAATATTTTTAAGTATCTTTTTCACGAAGACAGGTTAATCGATTCACACCGAATTTACATAAAGTAAATTTTATATTAAGAGGCGTAGCTAAGGCTTCAATACTTTTTTTTAGTGAGCGTATTTAGGGTGGCCTCCATACAAATATATTTTTTGAACATAATTTTCTCGAAGATCGCTTAATCGGTTCTCATGGAATTCACACCACGAGGCTTTTATATAAACAGGCATAGCTTAATATAGAATGGGTGATACCACGCCCCGTTATCTAAAAGAAAATAAGATTCATCATATCTTATCAACTATTTGATGCAGATAAATGAAACATATATAAAGAGTAGAGAAAGAAGTAAGACTCCATGCAAAAATGGGCAGTACCACGCTTCCATATGAGAAAAAATCAACTTTTTTATGTATCAACAACTATTTGACGCAGATGGATAAGATTTTTCTTATAGTTTGTAAAAATTTCTTAAAATAGTTTGGTTTGGAAAAAATGAGCCAAAAAGAAAGAAAGTAAGATTCAATGAAAAAATGGGTAGTGCCATGCCTTCGAAATAAGAAAAGACTATGACTATGAGACTCGGTATATATATAGAAGACAAGGACTGTAACCAAATTAAACTCATTCAAAGGTGCTGATTCTACGCATTCCAATCATTCCCGCCAATTCAATTGTTCATTTATGAGCCAAATAGAAAAACCAACAACGTTGTTTATCCACTCGCAATAAGATAAATATCAATAAAAATAATTTTTACTTATTTAATCCAACTAAAATAAAAACACATTATATTTTATTTGTTGAGGCGTAGCAACACGCGCCGGGTTTTGCTAGTCATTAAAAAAAAAATATTCACTCAGACGAAAATGTCTAACCTGGATCAGGTGGAATTCTATTTGATTTAAAAAAAAAAAACTTTTTTCTTGCATCCAGTGGGGTTTCAACCTGAGCATTCCGTGTTGCTACATGCGCAGTAGTAATATAATTTTACGCAAAAAAATAATAAGAGTAGCTTAGTTGGTTAGGATGTGTGCATCTCTGAACAGTGGCATAACGTAGGAGACCTGGGCTCAAATCTGGTTGGTTACACATAAAATTTTAGTTCTCTGAAGTTTTAAAAATGCAACATAAATAAATTAAGTTCCAATTTATAAGCAGTAATAAGGTTAGAATTCCCTAACCTGAGATTTATTTGGTAAAAATTTGGTTACATTATCCAAATTTGTTTTTTGAGTGTAATTTAATCCAAAATTTGATGCGTAGAAATTGAAATTTGTGAGGATTTTAGTTCCCAAACGTATGATTTCTAACCAGTTCTGTTAATTCTTTGTGAGTTTCTCCGAAGTATCTACTTTTGTTGGCTACAGTAATGACCCATTAACAAAAATCTTGTAATGCTAGTAATAATGCATATTTTAAAAAAATATTCATTAAATAAATGGTTACTTTCTTTATTTCAGAGACTGCAGAAAAAAAGGACAAAGGTATGAATATAAATTTTGGATCATTTCAATTCAAATTGCACAACCAGGAATCAAATGAATCAAGTCTCCAATACGAAATATTAGTACAAGAATATTAGTTAAGAATTTGACTTACAAATAAAAAAAGTAGCGAATACAATGTAGACAGACGTTGAAGTTGGTTCAAAAAACTTTTTTTGCGTATAGCTAAAAATATGAAGTATGTACATAAAATAAGAGATGTAGTTGTAAAAACTATTCATACCCAGCGGCAAATTTGTTATAAACAACATCGATGAATAGTTATACTCTTTGTAGGTAGTAATGCTCACAACTCCAGCCACAACTGTAAAATAGTTGTGCCGATGGCGGCTTTGTAGGCAGTTTGCCTACATCTCTATATACAATGTATAACAAACGAAAGGCACATTCCCTTAAAATATCGCTTAGTAAGTGCCTTTATAGTGTATCGAGTTGCCTACATATCCACATACAAAGCATGCAGCCCACAGGCTAGACCCTTTACATCTCCATATATAAAGTTACCAGATGACAGACACTCTGTCTACATTTCTACATGCAAAGTATGCGAAATGACTAGCAAACAAGAAATTCTATTACAAACATTTTTAACAAATTAAAAAATTGAAATGGAATTTGCAGTAGAACCTCGATTATCCGTCATGCGGTCATCCCCGTGCCGGGGTTAATGAAAACACATAAGTTTCAGATCTTATACCCATAATTCTGAGAACTTTTTCGCTGTCAATATGTATACAAATACGCAAATGAATGTCAGATTAAAATTGTGAATTTGTTAATTGTGATGAAGAGTCTGAACATTTTGATGAAGGCGATGAAAACGATACAGAAAGTTATAATAGTGTAGCATTTGATAGCGAGGATTTCGATAATTATACTTCTGATAGTGAAGACACAGGAGAGATCTATTTTTTTGATGACACTCATCATCTAACCATCTTTAAAACACAATGGGTTTAATAAATTTCTTGCAACATATTTGTAAGGAACTCAGGATAATTCATAAAAGCTTATTTTTATCTTCCCTTAATATGAGCTAAGAGGAACGAAACACAGACCAAACGAAAGCAATCCATCGCATAAATACCAGGAATTGAATCGCATTTTATATATTTTGATAAGATAACGAAATTAAAACATGAAACAAAATGGACCGTGACGGTTAACGGAGGTGACGGATAATAGAAAGACGGATAATCGAGGTTGTACTGTATATTTAATTTTGACGATAGTTTGCTTGGGACGCTGATCACGTGGGTTCAAATCCCGGAACAGATAATTCTTTTTAATTTTACTTACAGTTTTTATAAAATGATTTGATGATGATGATGATTTGAATAACACAATATGATACGACTGAGATTCGATCTAGCTTCGTTTCTAGAATAGTTCGAGTACGATCCCGTTCTTTAGCTAGCTCGGCTACAGAATTTTGATGTTTAATTAGACAAAATTGAATAGTTAAAATGAAATCGGGAAATAAATGAAAATAAAAATAGACCGTATTGTTAAAACGCACCATAAAAATAAGTTACTATTCATCGATGAATTTTCGGAGTACTCTGATTATTTGCCGCTGCGTATTTCAATGTCTCAAATATTTTTGAGTGATTAAAATTAGCCGAGTTTTGACGTAAACTAAGGCTTCCGAACTATACTAAGTGATGGCTAAAAAAATAGTGCCGCTTTTAGCGTTTCGGTATACACACCTAATTTCAAATTACACTCGTGCTAAAGAAGTTTCACTTCAGAAACCACAACGATAAAAATGTGCATAGCAGTGGTTAGTGGATGTGTTTGTTTTTTTGTTATTTTTCTTAAGAAAAACGACGTGACGACAGTAACTCTACATAAAAGTAAGGGTAAGTGGGCAGCCTACGGCCGCGATTCAGCCTATAACATGTCCAACAACGGCCTCATTAGTTACAGTAATTCTACATAAAAGTTCTTTGGGGACTATGTCTGTCCTTACCCCGCTCTAACCCTCCCAAAAAAATGGGGCTTATGACCGAAACAAAGGGCATAAGGCCCGAAATGGTTTTAGGGGTTAAGACCATGAGAGCTATGACCGGCTACCATCTTGAAAACCCTGCAAGATATTTTAAAGAAATTCGCAGGGAAATTCAAATATACTAGTTTCGCCGAGTGGTTGAAATTCAACCATTAAAAATGCTTTTGGTGTTAAAGAACTGATATAAAAAAAGAGCTATTATTTGTCATCGCTTTCAAAAATTTATTTATTTATTTATTAAAATTAGTCAAAAAAAACAATTATAAAAACTAATATAAAAATACGAGTACTAGCTACCAGGGCTTACGACTCGGCTATACTAAAAGTCTTGACAAATTAATTAAGTAATTATATCAAATGCGATATACTACATTGTTTTATGAATTTTTCAAAATACACTAGGTTTTTTTGGGTACAATGCTTAAGTAGCTGGCATGGATCGATGTTTCCAAATATTTGGTTTCTTGTTGAGTTAAACATCGGACAAAGAAGTAAAAGATGGTCGGTAGTGGCGAAACCCTGGCAAAACTGGCATGGCAGCGCACCGCTGTCTTGTAGTAGATGGGCATGGGAAAAACTTGTGTGACCAGGCCCGGACTGGCCATACGGGAGTTCAGGTAAATTCCCGGGCTACCCCTGTAATTCTATGTAGTAAGCCCAAATTCTATAATCCAATATTCCTTGGACAGCGAGTCGGAGGAAATGGATCTGTTGAAGTCGAGAAAGCCCGTCTTTATATCGCATACAGGCGAGTGGGGACGAGTTTTAAACTTAAACGCTATAAACCAATACCCCTCGGGCAGCAAGTCGGAAGATAGCAAGTTTTTTAAAACTTCGTCCCCGCTCTCCTGTATGTAATATGTATGGACGAGCTGTCTCTCGCGAAGTCGCGGGGCCGCTACCGCTGACAAGTTCTGAGTTTGTCGTAAACCTTTTCTGCATTGTATAAATTCCACAACTTGAACCTACTTAATGGCCTCCGTGAGTTTTTTGAAAAATAAAAAGACACTTTTTTAAAATTTTTTTTTGAAGCTGCATTTTATCTTTGACCAACATTTTTCTTACGTTATTAAAGATTTATCCCCGAAATGTTGGTGCAAAAACATTTGTCCATAAGTTAGAAAAGTGCAATGCCGTGAATGCCTCAAAAATTCCGGCGAGCAAGATATCTGGAGACTGGTTCGTCCGAAAAAAAACAAAATTTTTTTCGGTTTAGAAAACAGTTCTTGGCCGTTTCATCGTTCGATTTTTTTTATACATATTTTATGATTTGTAACCTAAAACGACCTCAGTTTTGTGTACAAAAAATTAAAATTTTCTTTGTACGCCCGCCATTTTAATGATAACAGAAGATTAAACATGATAGGACAAACAAGGTGGTGGGCAAAAGATACTGCGCTAACAAAAATATTCGGACCTACTGGAAAATTTGAAAAATCTTTATACGTTCTGCTTATTACTGCGTTTGAAAATTGAAAATGACACTAGATCAAAATCGGAAACACGTGTAAACGCTAAGTCTTACAGAGAAGCATTTTTAAAATATGAAACAGTTTTAATTGCGTTCATTTTTCGTTCTACATTTGACATTACGACACATTTATCAAACTACCTTCAAACAAGTGGACTTGATATTTTAAAAGCTTTTAATCTGGTACAAGTAACAATTAAAAAATTAAAAACTCTTAGAACGAAATTTGATGATATGAAAACAACGGCCGATAGCTTTATTAATTTTATTAAATGTAATCATCTACACAGTCGTATCAACTTTAGAGCGTCGCTTTGATGTATTTAACAACAAGCTACATGCAGATCTTGCTTGGTTAGATCCGAGAAGTTTCAATGATATAAGAGACAAAGGATTAGAAGCGTCATCACTTGAAGCTCTTAGCGGAAAACTGATTACTTTTGAACCAAAAATAGCTGCTGAAAACTTACGCCATGAATTAATAAGTTTAGCTGCCCAATGGAACGTACTTAAAACAACACATTTAGAAGATTATAGTATCAATTTTGAAAACTATGGCATTGAAGCATCAGTAGATAATGAGGGTGGTGAAGAATCAGAGAAAGAGTTTTGAGGAAAGCACGTTTCATGTAAAAATTGCGGAATTTGTTGTTACCGACTATTAAACAGGTATAATTTATTGACGGGAACGTTTTTCCTCATTGGTATAGCATATAAGTATATGCTAACTTTATCATTTACCCAAGTAGCTTGTGAAAGGTCATTCAGTATTTTAAAATTTATCAAAAATCGCTTAAGAAGTACTTTGACACAAGACAGACTAGAAGCATTTATGCTTTAGTGAAAAAGATATTGTACAAAGTATTTCGCTGGAAGTGATAACAAACAGCATTGTAGAAAAAAGTTCAATCTTCCAAAAATTTTTATTGTATTAAAAATAATAAAATAAATAAGTAGTTAATAATTTGGTATGACTTGTAATTAACTGCGTTCAATTATTCCAAAACACATACCCTATGCTGTTTTCCAGCATCATTAAGTTCATTCTTATTTCATATTTAAGAATTACACTAGGCGACTTTTTTAACATTTTTTTTTTGTTCTATTAACTTTCTTAATTTCTTATGATGTAATTAGGTCCCCTGAGTTCAAACAAAATTTTGATCGATTTTTCTCACAGTTAGTTTTTTTTAAAATTTTTTTTAGTGTATTTTCAGTTTTTAGGCTATATCTCATCCAAATATGAACCGATTTTGTTCAAATAAATTTTGAAAAAAAGGTAATAAAATTTCCCACAACTCTGGTAAAGAAAAGTTTTGGTTTTAATGTACAGATTACGAGATAAAAGCTGGCGGATTTTTTAGGTTTTAAAATTAAATTTAACAACCTCTTAATATTTCCGTCTGAAAGAATTACTGCTTTTGTGAAACGCGAAAAAGTATCTTCTGCCCAAGTTTCAGCTTCATAGAAACTTTTTTGTCAAAGAAAAAAAATTAAAAACCAAAAAACCGGTTTTCAGCCATTTTTCGAAAAATTTTAAGGTTAAGATGAAAATTATGAATGCAAAAGTTTTAGATCTTTTTATTTACTACAACTTTTCCTTCAAACTTTTTTTGATAGGAAGCACAATTTAGCCAGAAATCGTCAAAAACTGTGTACGACCTCTAAAAATGCACCCCGGATAGCTGCTGTCGGTTCGATTTCTTTTGTCCTCTTTTACAACAGCTTGTTCAACAATATTCAGCGGTCAGAGTGCTGTAACGAATTATTTATTTTTTTTTTTCATTTTCACGACTAATTCTACTGGACTTAATTAGCCTATAAATAAGAAAAAACTGAAAAATTGGTAAAATGAAATTATGACAATTTATACTAAATTGGCTATAACTTCGGCATTAATGAACAGATTTTCAAAATCTTGGTATTATTTCCTTTTTAAGAGTTTCTTCTTTGTAATTAAAGAGCTAAATTGATGTAGTTTTAAATTTTTATATTTTTAAAGTTATTTTTAATTGAATACAAATTTGAAAAAAATCAACTTTTTCAAATGTGTCAGCTTTTATCTCGTAACCTGTATACTTAAACCAAAACCTGTCGTTGTGGGGAGTCTTATTACCTTTTTTTCGAAATTTATTTGAAGAAAATCGGTTTATATTTGGATGAGATATAGCCTAAAAACTGAAAATACACATAAAATACACTAAAAAAAAATTACAAAAAAAACTGACCGTGAGAAAAATCTATCAAACATTTTTTTGAACTTAGGGGACTGAATTACATCATAAAAAATTAAGAAATTTCATGGAACATTTTTGGTGTCGCCTAGTGTTATTTGAATTTGATTATTAACATTTTTTTTGCTTAATGCTGGGCGTGGTGTAATTAGATTTAAGACTCAAAGTTTTATTATTTTAAAGTGTAGTTTTGCGTGGGGCCATATGGCTTATGATTTCAACTTTAAAACTTTTTTTAGAGGTTTCAGGGCCGCAAGTTCCGTTTTTCCCGGGCCGCTTTGGTATCCCAGTCCGTCCCTGTGTGTGACCCATACGTAGTCTGACGAAAAGTGTTGTCTGAGAGCGGAAAGAGGATGACGGGAAGCGTGTCTTGGATCCGTCCATGTTAAATTGTTTATAACCATGCGTCATGTTCTCCCAAGCTGTTTTTCTGTCCATTTCGAGTTTTAGATGCAATAACCTTAGGGTATCTTTTTTTCGTCGGTTCTATAAATGAGTAGAGGGGCTGTGCAAGCCTCGTTTGCGATTTTGTCTGCATACTCATTTCCTTTGATGCCTACATGACCTGGAATCCACATTATCTTTATTTTATTAGGAGGTTGGATGCAAATATTCCTAATATCGGATATAAGATCACTGTTGTAGTTGATATTTTGCAAACCTTTTACAACTGATTTACTGTCAGTGCATATAACGAATTTGCCTTTGTTTTTGCGACCAAAATCGGTGGCCAGTTTTAATGCTAAGGCTTCTGCAGTAAATATAGAACAGTGGTGTGAAAGAAGGCCTGTGCTAATAGTACGTTGATCATGAGACACAACAGCAAATGATGTGATATCCTCTGATTTTGATCCATCCGTGTATAAAAACTGCCAATTGTTGTTGGTGAAGTTGTGTTGAACGTCGAAGAAGATTTGGCGGTATGTTTTCGCATCAGTTATGCATTTCGGAAATGAATCAATGTCAAGTATGAGGGACGAGGTTTTAAAATGCCATGGTGGTTCGCTATAATATTTTTTAAGTTTCGGCATTAAATTTGTATTTAGAGAGTGGGCAAATTCAATGCAGCGTCGAATGGCAGACTTAGTGCCATATGAGCGCTTGTGGTTAAAGGCGTTGACTACATCTTTTGATAAAATAGAATTGCAAGAGTTGAATAACTTTGGAATAAGCTTGAATGTCATCGAAGAAGTCCTCTCAGAGATGAATGGAAGGCCGGCTTCTGCCAGTATGCCCTTAATTGGTGAAGTGGGAAATGCGTTGATGCTTCGACGTACGGCTGTGTGGTAAGAAGCGTTTAGAAGCATTATGTTTGAGTTTGCACACCAACCGTAAATCGGCAGGGTATAATCAATTTTCGATAGAAGAAGAGACCTAGTTATATCGATTAATGTAGAAATATGAATTATACAGTTCTTAGATGATAAATACTTTACAATGTTAAGTCTGATAACTAAACTTTTCTTAATATACATACAATGTGGTTTAAAGTTAATCTAGAGTCAAATAATGCACCTAATATTTTTAAAGAATCAACTACAATAATATTTACATTATTGAAACTTAAACTAGGGAAAGAACAGTTTTTTTTCTTACATATGGACCAAAACGCAAACAAGTAAACTACAGAGAAAATTTTTTGTTTTTAATTTCGAGGATTCTTCATTAATTTCTGGTTGTACACATCCCATAGTATCGAGAAACATAAATTTCAACCCAAAATTTGTTGCTTGCTGCGAGAATTTAGACTTGTTTCCATGTTGTCTCTTTATGAATAATAAACAAAAATACAACACGAATAAAAAAGATACGTTGTATTAAATATATGATATTTTATACGTGCTATCCGGTTCTCTGAGATAGAATTTGGTATAGTGAAAGTAACTTAATAAAATTTTTCAAGGGAAAAAATGTTATCGGCATTTTGTGAAAAAAGAATTCGACCGTATTTTTTGATGTAACGTAACAGTCAAAAATCCCAAAAAGTCTTTTGGTGCAAAATCTAGCACGTTAACAAAAAAGAAAAATACCCCATTTTCTTCGAGCACTTTTAGTCTATTTTCTAAAGAATATTAGAAATTAGCGGTCATTTACTTATGTGTGTGTCCCGAGCCAAAAACAATTTGTAACGTAACAGTCTTTTTCCATCGATAATATTTAGAAGAATGAACTGTGAGTCTTTCGATCGTCCGAGAGCATCAAATGATAAGTTTAATAGAAGGGAATGCTGCAAATTGATTTTGCTGAAAATTTCGACTGCGAGTAGGGCTACCAGATGGCATACTAAAGTAGCAAAAGTGCTACTTTTGCAAGGCTTTGCTACTTTTCAGTTGAAATGTACTACTTTTGGTTGAAATGCGCTACTTTTCACTACATTCGAAGTTACGACCTTTTTTTTGTTTTTTTTTTGGTCGATAAACAAAATTTTACAAATAATGTTTTATGGAAACAATGTAAATAAATAAAAAAAACACGCAATAATGATGTTTTTTATTAGTGCTATGGGAAAGTAGAAATGGGGACCTTTTGTTTTTTTTTTTTTCTAATTACTATACTTTTTTTGTAAGAATTACGAAATTTGTTTGTGTTTTTTGAAAATTCTTAAATTTGACAAATGTGCTACTTTTGCAAGCAGGTCATCTGGTAGCCCTACCTGCGAGGGACAACAAGGGGAAGTGCAAAGTGCACATTGGTATCAAAAACAGCTCACTTTGCATACTACTGTCTTCTATCGCAACGAAAAATTTCAATCAGAGGTTTTCGTATCTGACAACTTAATGCACATAAAAGAAACCATAATTCCCTACATGTACATTTTGCTGTCTGCACTATTTGCAACTTCTCACGGGAAATGTTGTGTCGATGGTATAGGCGCAACTACCAAAATGATTGTGGGGAAGCATGTTTTGTCTCGTAAATGTGTCGTGAACTGTGCTTCAGACTTTGTTACTGCATTTCATCGTACAGAATCGAGAATCGCCAACGAGGAAGTTAATGAACGTGATTCTTAAGATAAAAATTACATTTTGAATGCGTCTGCGATTTTTGCTAGTGCAAAAAGTATTCGCGATATAGCGTCGGCTCACCAAATTCAAGTGATTGATGGAAAAATCATCAGTTTTACCACTTTGAAACACTTGAAACACCGCTAAATCGATTCTTATGTAATTTACACAGATTAGATTGTAAAAATTTTATTTAAGGTGTATACTTAGGGTGGCCCTCATACAAAAATATTTTAAAATATCCTTTTCTCAAAGACAGGTTAGCCGATTCACACCGAATTTACACCACGTAGCTCTTATATTAAGAGGAATAGTTAAGGATATAAAACTTTTATTTAGGGTGGCCCTCACACAAAAATATTTTTTTGATATCATTTTCTCAAAGACTGCTAAGTCGATTTTCTTGGAATTTACACCACATGGCTTTTATATTAAGAGGCACAGATCAGCTTAAAAAAATTTTATTTAAGGTGCATACTTAGGGTGACCCTCATACAAAAATAATCTTAAATATCATTTTCTCGAAGACCGCTAAATCGATTTTCATGGAATTGACGCCTGTGGTTTTTATATTAAGAGGCACAGATAAGGTCGTAAAAATTTTATTTAGAGTGCATACTTAGGGTGACCCTCACACAAAAATATTTTCAAATATCATTTTAATAGGCATAGCTTAGGCTACAAAACTTTTATTTAGGGTGGCCTTCACACAAAAATATTTTTATATATCATTTTCTCGAAGACCGCTCAATCGATTCTCATGGAATTTCCACCACGTGGTTTTTATATTAAGAGACACTGCTAAGGTTGTAAAAATTTTATTTTGGGTACATACTAAGGGTGGCCCTCATACAAAAGTATTTTTAAAATAGAATTTTCACGCAGACTGTACATCGAAAATACACCACGATTGAGGTGAAGCGATGCGCACAGGGTAATGCTAGTTTTTAATAAATGCTAATGAGTTCAGTGAATAATTAGAGCTTTGTTGGTTCTTTTAGATTCCATGTCTATTACGTGGAGCTTCTTAAATGTGTAATCGGTAGACCCTTGAATTAATGATATATTGTGAAATTGAACAATTTAAGCTATTTTAATGCTTAATTTTAGTTTTTATACAAACGTAGATCACAAAGGTAATATTATTGTATAATTCAAGGACTTTATTTACAGTATCTTGGAGTAGATTGTGTAACATCGGGTAACAGATACGTTCAAAACCGGTAGTTTTGCCTTTCGCATTTTGAAGTGCCGAGCGAAATTCAATTAAGGTAAATTTAGATACTATTTTTTTAGCATGAGGGGGACGTGTTTCTTGGTGAATAAGGAGTTTGAAGGGAAGATAGTTTAGAAGAAAAGAAATTAGGGTGAAAGTTGATGTCTTCAGACAAGTAAGAAAAAAAAAGAAGCGAATGAAGGGGATTTACTGTTACCCACTAGCGCTTTAATTTGTCCCCAAATGTTTTTAGGTGTAGAATTAGGAGTGATGTTTGAAGTGAGCTGTTGTAGACTAGCTACCTTAGCGGACTTAACTGCTTTTCTAAATATAGCATTCGAATTTTTAAATGAAATCAGATCACATTTTAACTAACTACTTGCCCTCATGTTATGGCATATCATTTTGAAGCTTGCGTATCAAGCTGTATTCTAAAGTTCACCGAAAAAATATTCAGAAATGGATTTTTCAAAAAAAATTCAAAAATTCATTTCAATTTACAAAATTTTAGCTCTTTAATTTTTGTTAAAATTAAAAAAAAAATATAAATACTTTTTTTCCCGCGAAAATTTTTACTTCATTCAACGCATAATATATCGAAGTTTTTTTTTAAAAAAAAAAAAAAAATTTTAAATATGGGTTTTTTAAAAAAAATGCAAAAATATTTTTCAATTCGCAAAATTTTTGAGAAAATTTTTTTTTTTTCAAAATCAGTATTTTTTTCGAAAAGTACAACTAAAAACCTAAGAATGTAAAAACAAACAAATATTCAGAAATGCATTTTTCAAAAAAAATTCAAAAATTCATTTCAATTTTCAACATTTTGGCTCTTTAACTTTTTTTTAAATTAAAAAAAAAAATATAAATAATTTTTTCCCCATAAAAAATCTTACGGCATTAAGCGCAGAATAAATCAAAGTTTTTTTTAAAAATAAAAAAAAAAATTTTAAAAAATGGTTTTTTTTACAAAAAATTCAAAAATAATTTTAAATTCGCAAAATTTTTGCTAAAAAATTTTTTTTTTTCAGAAAGAGTATTTTTTTTCGAAAAGTACAAGTAAAAACCTAAAATCGTAGGTATACCAATTATAAATTGATAGAGTTTGCTGTAAGCTATGAGTTTTCGAAAAAAACACTTATTCTGAAAAAGTACAAAAATCGTGAATTTCATACCCGCGTATCTCAACAACAAATAATACTAGAGCAAATTCCTGAACGCAGTTCTATTGCTGGACATCGATATTACATTAATGCCAAATTTTAGCTAAATCGGAGCCAAAAATTTTTTCGCTGGCGTTTTCGCGTGTTTTACCCCATACGCAAAATGTTGAGAGAGGTTGATAAAGTCTAAAAAAGTTGAAAGATGTTGAAAAAATTTGAAACAATCAAAATTGATGAAAAAGTCGAAAAAAATAAAGAAACTTATGAAGAAAGTTAAAAGAGGGAGAAAAAGGATACATTGGAAAAAGCTGAAGGGTTAAAAAAGTCAAAAAAATATGGAAAATGTTGAAAAAAGTCGAATAGAAATGAAAAACTTGAAATATGATACGCCCACTTCTCCAATTCCGCTCACTTTTGGTTCAATAAATTATATTCGTGATCGACATCCTCATATTAAATTGTAGCACAATAGCTTGCATAGTTTGCGATATATGCCGCAGCTAAATTTAAAATTTTGGGCGGTGACACACCCAGTGGTACAATCCAGCCCGGTTTTGATCCAGAAATAGCTTTTCATAAGCAAACCCCTAACACCAAATTTAAGTATGATTGCTCACATATTTCGATAAATATGCCACTCACCGTATTTTATTTGTATGGGAGGTGCCACGCCCACTGGTTCGATTTCAGCCACATTTGATTCAGATATGCCCTATAGCAATTGAACCATTTACATTAAATTTCATAGCAATTGCTACAATAGTTCACTTAAAACAGCGCTTACAAATTTATGTTTATATGGGAGGTGCGACGCCCACTGATGCAATCCCATCAAAATTCATTTATTTTCAAAGCTTATAGTAACTGACATCTATACACAAAATTTTATGAAGATTACTCTTATAGCCAACTGTCTATAACAATAAACGTTTTTTGCTTATGTGGGAGGTGCCACGCCTACATGTATTATTGGACCAAATTTTTGTAACAAGAGATCTTATACCAAGTATATCCACCTAATAAAATTTCATAACGGTTACGTTGTTAGTTCTCTTAATATAACGTTTACAAATATTGTAGGCGGTGCCACGCCCTTCAACTAGTTTTTTCAGTAAAATGGCTGATCTTGTGTTGATGACTGCTTTCAGCGGCATCACATCCAAAATTTTTATGAAAATCGTATGTGCCAATTTCGAGATATACGAAATCAAAATTTTTAACAGTTGAAAAGAGCCACGTCCTTTTTTTTTAATCCGCCAACTTTTCTCACAATTCAAGATATATTTAATATGTATCAGCCTACCATATTTCATCGCAATATCTTGAACGGCTTACAAGATATGGTAGTATAAATGATAGAATTTAGGGCTGTGCCACGCCCCTGTATAATCTTTTGGAAACTTGAAACCTAGCCTAATCCTAATTTGGTTCACATGTACACGAAATCACTCACAATCAATTAAATGAGTGGCAACTCATGTTTGGGACATGATTCGACAAGGCAACCCTATATATTCTATTTAGGCTCTTCGATATCTATCATTTGGCACGAATTTCAAGCTGTTATCTTCATTAATGAAAATTTACTCAAAAAACCGGTGAAACCCCATGTTTGGGACAGGATTCAACAATACAATCCCAGGTACTATATTTAGGCCTCTTCGAGTTCTATCATTTGGCATACATTTCAAGCTGTTATGTACTACAGTTTTAATTAGAACAACAAAATTGGCTAAAATTCGGGCATTTGCGTCCATCGGAACAGGCTTTGGCAAGGCTACCCTAGCTTCTGGATGGTAAACTGGTGTCAAAATATGCTAAATACTAAGGCAAAATACAACTTTTTGCATAACTGCCGAAACAAATGGCGAACCGTTGTCAAAGATGACCTTCCTGGGAACTCCATACCGCAGAAAAACTTCATCGATGAGTGTTTTAGCGCAGGCTTCTGCACTTGCATCTTTTAAAGCAAATAAATCGACCCAACGACTGGCTATATCCTCAACAATAAATACCCATTCAAAATTTTGAGGTGTAGTTGGTAACGGGCCAAAAAGGTCAATAGCAACTGTTTAAAAACGCTGACTGCTTGAAACAGTCCTGCAGGTTTCAAATTTGTAGCTTTATAGCGCTGACAGTCTACGCAATCCTTTACGTATTTTTCAATTTCTTTCCGCATTCCAGGCCAATAATATCGTGAGGCAATTTTCTTTATGGTCCTTTCGATTCCATAGTGACCCGCTGTGTCTTCATTGTGGTAATGCGTCAGAATTTCTGCTCTTTCAGTTTTTGGAACAACCAGTTGCGCATTTTCCTCATCGTTGTCATGGTAGCAGTATAGTACACCATCGTTAACCAAATAACCTCTTTTCGACCAATATACAAAATCGTCTGTCTTCTGCTCAAAACAGTCGATAATAGCCTTAAGCTCAGGATCACTTGATTGAGATTCTCGGATTTCTATGGCATTTTACGTGGCATTTCGATTGAAAATGCACAAATTTCGCATGACTCGGTCTGCTCGTGTTGAGTTTCGCATGGTGGCCACGAAAGTGTATCCGCAACAACGTTTGTTTTTCCAGGCTTATAGTCAATTTGAATATCAAATGGCTGCAGCAAAAGTGCCCAGCGCGCAAGTCGACCTGTTGGAGATTTAATGGTCATTAACCATTTAATTGGTTGATGGTCTGTAATAAGCTTGACGGGAGCTCCTTCAATATAACCTCGAAACTTTTTTATGGCCCATACTATGGCAAGAGCTTCTCGCTCGATGGTGGATTAATTTTTCTCAGCATCTGAAAGTAATCGGCTGGCATATTCAATTGGATGTTCGTCAGGGCACTCCCCCTGGATCAGAATCGCTCCAAGTGCATACCCGCTGGCGTCAGTTTTTATGATGAACGGCTGGTCTTCAGCTGCTTGCTTCAAAATTGGTGCCGTTATTAGTAGCTTTCTTAGTCTATTGAAAGCCTCCTGTTACTCATCACTCCAATTACAAGTAGCATTTTTCTTTGAAAGTTTTGTGCGGATTCCTTCTCTAGTGAGTACATATCCCAAATACTTAACCTCATGGCATGCAAATCGGCATTTGTCCAAGTATGCTGGAAAACTCGCTGCAGGTCATCGATATGTTCTAGGAGAGCACGTTATGATGTCATCTAAATAGGCTAGTAAGATTGTGTTACACAATGAGGCCTTAATTCTATCTATGAGCCTCTGGAACGTAGCAGGTGCATTCCGTAATCCAAAAGGCATGCGTGTAAATTTGTACATACCAAATGGAGTTAAGAATGCCGTTTTTTCCTGGTCTTCTGCATGTACGCCTATTAGCCAGTAGCCGCTTTGTAAGTCTATTGTGCTCATGAAGCTTGTCGTTTTGGCTTCATGCAAAATGTCATCTATTCTTGGCAAGGGGTACCGATCCGGTTTGGTTATAGCGTTCAGTTCTCGATAATCGATACACACCCTTATGCCGCCAGTTTTCTTTGAAATTATGACGACTGGTGCAGCCCATGGTGACTCACACTCAACAATAACACCGGTTTCAAGCATCTCCTGAATTTTTTACTTCAACTCGGATTTTCTGGGAGGAAATAATCTGTAAGGTGGAAGCGCAATTGGTGCGTGATCTCCAGTGTCTAGTCGGTGAACAGCAAATGTCGTGGCTTTAACAGGGTCTTCAAATAAGTCGCGATTAGTGAATAAAAGTTTTTTTTTAAAGTGGAATAAAAGTCAAAGTAAAACACTTTTATTTTTTTTCTGTTACTTTAAGGAATAGCCCTTTGATAGTACTATATTGAGTGGTAAAGTTGATACCAGACGTAATACTGGTAGCAAGATAGAGGCAATTAAAAAGCCATTCGATCGGGACAAAAAACGGAAGTGTTTTTCATGGCCATCTATAGATAGTAGAAGTCAGCGAAAGCTGGCAACATTTTTTAATGCGACTTATTTTAAAATGTTATGGAATAATTTAACTTTTTAATAGATTTCGTTTGATTGAAAAATCTTATTTACTTTTTTTCTTTCAAGGCATAATAATCCATTCGAACGGGACATATTTTTTCGCTTATGTTCACTTGGGCAATTTTTCAAAACTACTTTAATATTTATATAAACTAGTTTCGCTGAGTGGTTGAAATTCAACCATTAAAAATGCTTTTGGTGTCAAGAACTGATATAAAAAAGAGCTATTATTTGTCATCGCTTTCAAAAATAAAAATCATGGTAACATGTTGCCCTCTACCTATCTTAATCCCATCCTTAGAATTCAATATACATCTCCATACCAAATTTAATCAAAATCAGTCGATTAGTTTAGTTAAGAAAACATTTTTTCCTGTTAGGGGCGTGGCGCCATTCACTTAAAACATGCACTTTTTCTCAAGACTCAATCTATCTCCATATAAAACTTCATCAAAATCGGTCCATTATCTTAGCTGTGAGAACATATTTTCCTATTGAGAGCGTGTCTCCCTCCACTTTAAAACTAAAACGTTTCCTCAGGGTTCAATATATTTCTGTACCAAATTTCATCAAAATTGGCTTATAAGCTTAGTCTTGAAACGTTTTATTCTGTTACGGGCGTGGCTCCACCCACTCAAACCAAATTCCTTTACTCAAGATTCAATCGATCTACATACCAAATTTTATCAAAATCGGAATAGTGGCTCAGTCGTGACACCGTTTTTTCCCATTAGTGGTGGTGTCACGCCCCCTTTTAGAACTTGAAGATTTTAGTACCTTTCCTTAAGGTTCTATCAATCTCCAAACCAAATTACATCAAAATCAGTCCAAAGTTTTAACCGTGGAAACGTATTTTCCTGTTGCAGGCATGGCTCTGCACTATTAGAAAAAAATTACATTCACATGCACTGCTCCTCTTCACAACCTTTACAACAACAAAAAAAAAATTAAGTGAATATGAGGTGTTATGGCAGTGAAAAAGAGATGGATCCATTTTGCAACTGAATATTTAAACATAGGTAATTCTCACTCTCTCACAAACAAAGAGTACGAAGTTTTTGTATATCTAAACCCTGTGCATTCGATTATGTGGAAGATCGGCTAAGCTCAGATTGTGAAGGTATTTTCTAATGAAGCGCGCATAAAAGAAACAAAAAACACTTTTTAGTATTGAAAGACCAAACTTCAAAGAGCTTTTTTTTGTCATCGCTCCCAAAAATTAAAATCATGATATCATGTTGCTTTATCCCTACCGCTAACTTTTTGTCTTCCTTAGGGTGCAATCTATCTCCATACCAAATTGTATCAAAATCGGCTTAGATGTGAAAACATATTTTCCTATTGGGGGCGTGGGACTGTATATTTTAAACTGAATACCTTTCCCTTAAATTCAATCTATCCCTATACCAAATTCTATCAAAATCGGTCTATTAGCTTAGCAGTGAAAACGACTTTTCTGTTAGGAGTGGTGCCATGCCTACTAAAAAAACTCAGAGTTTTGAGAAATGTTTTTTAGGGTTCAATCTATATCCAAACTAAATTTCATCAAAATCGGTCCATTAGCTTAGCCGTGGAGATGGTTTTTCTTAACAGGGGCGTGGCACCGCCCACTCTAAACAAATATATTTACTTAAGGTTCAATCTATCTTCATATCAAATTTCATAAAAATCGGTGAGGCATCAGCCGTGACAGCGTTTTTTTTCCATTGGGGGTTTAAGCGTTTTGTATGGGGAAATCATGTAAATATGTGCACTTTATTTTGCCTACCTTAACGGCAACATACACACATAATTTTTTTTTGCACATCTATGGAACAGTACCTTTTTAATGATATAAGTTTCATTCCCCTCTCTTAATGGCAAATACTCAAAAAGTGTACCACAAGATTCGATGTTCCCGTATTAATATATAGATTATTAATATAAACCAAGTTGCTATACCCTCAAAACTTGTTATAGGCGTCACACAGCCCATTACATTTAGATCCATTTTTATTAGGGCTCTCAAAATAGCCCCAACAAAATGCACTCTTATGACAACACCCGCAATGAAATAATGGCCAAAAAATATAAAATAAGACCCAAAGTGAAGCAATGAAATAATTCCCAAACGAAATGAAAAAGTCTCCAAGCAAATAAATGAAAAAATAGCAATAGTTTGAGCCTTATTTCATTGTGAAGTAGCTCCCAATGACATAATCTCTAACAATAATAAAAATAACAATTTTAAACCCTTGCAATGCCGGTGTTGGATGCAAGCCCTGAGCAGAGCTGGGCACCACTACACGTGCGTTTCTCTTAAATGTTCTTCAATGCATGTTAGTTGTGCTTTGTTCGCTTTTCAAAGCAAACTGAATTAAATTTTACGCTCTCTGCTTTATATACGTATATGAAAAGTTATTCTCATTCTCCCGCAGTCCCGCGCACGGTACGTTTTGCCCAGCCACGGCCATGAGCCACGGCCAAATTCCACTCACTTGCTCACTTTTGAGGCAAGCACAGTGGCGTAGCCAGGATTTTCGTTCGGGGTGGGCCCGGTGGTGTAGTGATGACTTTTCGGGGGGACGTTCTTTTACAAATCGAACGAATTTTGACGTGGGGACGTTCTTTTACAAACCGAACGAATTTTGTTTGGCTGAAATTTTTTTTGTGGGTTCTGTATCGAAAAAGAAGAGGATTTTTTTGAAATTTTTTTTTACAAAATAGAACGAATTTAAATTTTGAAAATTTCGTGATTTTTGGCATGGAGACGGAACGAAAATACATGTTTTTATTTAAAAAGAAACGGAGAATAAAAGTAAAAAACGACACACACATACAGAATGTATGTGATTTCGATTAGTTTTATTGCATAGTTTTTCAAAAAAAATAGTCTTTCATTTTTTATCTTCAAAATATGAAAATAAAAGATTTTCTCATTCAAATGGAGCAATTGAAATTTATAGCCCTATTACCGATGGCGATTCGCCTGAATTTGTCGATTCGCCTTCCGTGGCGAATCGCCTATGGTTCTGTATAATGGTTGGCGAATGTACACGTTCGCCTACAAAACAATGCTGCCAAGTTACAAAACAGAAACTGACATCTCAAAAACTTCAAATCTGCAGTTTTGCTGCCAAATTAAAAACAGAAATTGACAGCTGAAAAACTTCAAATTTGAAATCGTGAGAATTTTGAATATCTAATTTTTACAAGTGAAAAAAAAATAAACTTAAAATGGACTTATTTTTTGAAGATAGCTATGAGGCTGTAGATAGCAATATTCAAAGAATGTGGCGGAACATTAGGGACAGCTCGAACCCACTCGAACTGCCTAGCCGGCTGTAAGCAAATTAATTTCTTGAATATTGACAAGAAATATATGAAGAAATTGTTTTTCAAGATTTGTGTCTTACTTCAGGATTAATAAAGAAGCTTTTGTGTATTTATTGGAAACAATGGAAAGCTTATTTGGATTATACGGTCGTAGTACCGTAATTCCAACCTTTTCCATCACGCGTGGGTGGTCCTAGCGAATTTATCTCAATTGCGAGTTGATCCCACATATCCTTGTTGGTCTTCTTATTCGACACAAAACTACCAAGTCCCTTTCCTAGTTCAGGATTTTCGTCCATAAGCTTTACTAGTTTATGAAACTGCTGTATATTGGTTTTTTTCATGCTAATAATCAAAAAGTATTTTACATGCATGAATAAAATTTATCTATAAATTTTTATACTGACGTTTTGTTTGTGCTTTCCATGATTGCGATATCTGTACATCTACTTTTTGTAAAATTTTTCAAATTTTCTCTATCACAATTTTTTGTAAAATTTTTCAAACACTTATTCAAATATTTGTCACATACAAATTCTATTCGCCCGATATTGACATTTCTGGCGAACGAAAGTTAGGCGACTCGCTATAAGTAATATGAACATATTTGACATTCGCCCAATTTTGACGTTTGAGGCGAAACAACAGGGCGACTCGCAAGCCGTAATACCAACTTAGGCGATTCGCGTAATTTTTCAGGCGATTCGCCATCGGTAATAGGGCCATTAGTAATTTTTAAAAAAGACCAAAAAAGTAATTTTGTTTGGACTTTGCGCTCTTGTAACTCCATCAAGTCTTATTCGATTCGGACAAACAGTTCATTATTAGAAAGGGAATACAAATATCTTTCGAATGCTGAAAAGCGTTTTTGAGTCGAAAAAATATTCATGGAGATATGGCCAAATAAATGAAAAAAGTGCAAAAAAGGGGTTTTCCAGGGATATCTCGAAAACGATTCTTAAGAAAAAAATATAGTTCCATTTTTGGAATCTTCGCCCTAAAATACATAGAAAAAGTCTATGAGATCCCGAAATGAACCCCAACATTTGTAAACTAGTGTATGTATGTTGAATACGCGCGCAAATAAGACGTGCCGCACTACATAAATTAATTTATTTCTTATGGTAATAATAGTTTGCCCATAAAAAAAAAATATGTTTTCGATAGGAAATTTGACGTAGAACACGATGGTCATATTAAAAATTTGATACAGGTTGGGAAAATTATTAAAAATTGATTTAAACATTTAAATTGTTTAAAACAATATTAACAATTATCTAGCTTTAACAGAGCCGGAGTTATGAATTTTTGAAAGTGAGTCTCCATACCAAATATCACGAAATTCTCAAAATTTAAATTCGCTCTATTTTGTAAAAAAAAATGTTTCAAAAAAATGTAAGACGCTTCTCACTTGTACGATTGCCAAGGTAGGTCTTCACACGCTTTAACATCGAAAAACAGCGTTCAACAGTTGCCGTCGTGACAGGAAGCGTCGTCAAGAGTGTTAGCAAGATATGCATGTTAGGAAAGAGCTCTTTATTGCAGTTTTAATGCGCTAATTACACACGTCGGTACCTCTTTCACGGAATACTGCCATCTCATCGACCACATATCAAATTCACCCTGAAGAATAGCTTCATTTGAATTCTTCAGATCATTCATATAAAATTCTAACGCTGGCTTTAGGTCTTCGTATGTGAACTTGTTCACGTTTGGTGGTAGTAGACACTGGAGTCCAATAATTTTCTTCTTGTATCGTAAAAACCAAGATTCAAGTTCATCAAGGTACGGTATGAATAGGATTCGTCTGTAATATTCTTCAGGTGTATCTGCGCGTTGATTACACCGGTATTTCGAAGTACCACTACGTCGCGGAAGTGATGAGGTTACGCCAAAAGGCTCACAAATATCTAAGGCTATCTTATAAAGCTTAAGGGAAGCTGGCTATCTGCCCATAACTTCTTCATACACAATACAGTCAAATAATAAATATGACTCGACAGTGACCAGAGACGACAGCAGCGAAGCTCTGACAATCTCGAACTCGCTCAGCCAGGGATATACCATTTCATATTTTGTTGTAATTGTTGTTGTGTTTGGTGATTTTGGTGAGACTGCATATTTCATTTCGGGGGGGGGCATGGCCCGTGGGCCCACCCCTTGAATACGCCACTGCGCAAGCACCACAAATTTTAAATCATTACATCGTTAAGAAAGTAGCTACATAAGAAAAAAAAAATTGCATTTATAGTCAAATGAAACAACAGCCATATAAAATGAAATAGCCCCCCAAAAGGGATTGACTGAAATAAGCCCCAACTGAAATTTCCTTGGGGCTTATTTCAAAAACACTCATTTCCACACCACCTTGAGGTAGAGTAAGCGGCGCATTCTTCATCGTGGTCTCCCCATAGGACTAATCTATATGCAATTTACTATTCCTAACTTGTGCGCATTCTCCTTCGCTTCGCTGTTCTTGATGAATTAGCTGTTGCGAGTTCATTGTTTTTAGTGCTGATTGAAACGTCACAGACCGAAATTTCTTCCACACGTAAATTGTAGGCAAAAGTCTTATTTTGTACATCAATGTATTTATCGTAAAATGAGTCAGAATGGAAGATATTGTCAAAAAACTGCTTTTAGGCGCCATTTTTCCAATATGAAAAAGCACCACGGTGGGCTTCAACCAACTTTTGATAAAACAACAAATATTTTAATAGAGATTGTTAAGGATGTAAGTTAGAGTCGGTATGTGCTGAAACAAATCAAATCCTTAGAGCTTTTTTTTTAATTTCATATTTACTGTTTTTTAATGATATGACCTATGTATAACATACCGGCGAAATTTAAAAAACGTTCGATTTTGTTCAAATTTTGATACGTCAAAGAATCTTAATAGATGGCAAAATATTTTTGTGTGAGGGTCACCCTAAGTATGCACCCTAAATAAAATTTTTACGACCTTATATGTGCCTCTTAATATAAAAACCACATTGCGTCAATTCCATGAGAATCGATTTATCGGTCTTCGAGAAAATGACATTTAAAAATATTTTTGTATGAGGGTCACCCTACATATGCACCCTAAATAAAACTTTTTTAAGTTTGTCTGTGCCTTTTAATATAAAAGCCATGTGGTGCAAAGTCCAAAAAAATCGATTAAGCAGTCTTTGAGAAAATGATATTTAAAAAATATTTTTGTGTGAGGGCCACCCTAAATAAAAGTTTTGTGACCTAAGCTATGCTTCTTAACATAAGAGATACGTAGTGTAAATTCGGTGTGAATCGATTTATTTGTCTTCGTGAAAATGATATTTAAAAATATATTTTTATGAGGGCCACTCTAATTATGCACCCTAAATAAAATTTTTACCATACAATCTGTGCCCCTTAACATAAAAGCCATACTGTGTAAATTTCATGAGAATCGATTTACCTGTCTTTGAGAAACGCTATTTTTAAAATATTTGTGTATGAGGGCCACCCTAAATATGCACCCTAAATAAAGGTTTTATAGCCTATGACACCCGCCTGATCGATACTAATATACTGTAAAAATTTCATCAAGATCGGCTGGATAGTTTTCGCGTCCATAAAGGACATACAGACAGACAGACAGACAGACAGACAAAAAATTAGTTTTATATAATAGATAGATATAAATATTTTTATCGTAAAATGAGTCAGAAAGGAGATATTGTCAAAAAACTGCTTTTAATATGGCGTAGCGAGTAGCAACAACACGAGGTGGCAAAGTTGAAATTCGAAAAGAGCACATCAAAACCTATAAAATTACTGATTTTCAAAACTACCGGAAAACTTCCAGGTAAAACTACCAAATGATTGTACTATAAGAAGTAAGCAGCATTTCTTTTCTTTTCTTTTTGACAACGAGAAGGTCTGGCCGAGATTTCGTTCTCGGTTATAATGCAGTGCTTATCGCGATAATGTACATACTACAATGTTTATCTAGTGTAGTGAGAACGAGATATTGGCCAGGCTTTCTCGTCCTCGGTCATACGAAAAATAATTTTTTAATATCGTCTTGGCCGAGTATATATAACTTTTAAAAATTAAGTTATATTAAATTCGTTTTATTCTTTGTGGGGTTTTCCGAAGCACAGACCATTAAACTGAAAAATCCATGTACGAGAGTGAGCGCTTGTAAAACATACGCTTCTCAAAGCGTTCCCTTATTTTGGTCTTCCACTATTGTTGACTGTACTATAGTAATGAGTCATAAATAAAAATCTTTTAGTTCTTGCAATTATGTACGTATATCTTCAATTAAATTATTACATTTTCTATTTCAGAGGCTGCAGAAAAAAAGGACAAAGGTATGAATATAAATTTTGGTTTAGTTTAATTGTAATTGCCTTTGCACTACCAGAAATCTGATACGAATTCTAAGCCTGATAGTGACCACGTGGTAACTTTCAGTCGCATAATTATTAAGTTGTATTTTTCAATTCCAACGTTAAAAAAGCGTCACAGGCGAAACATTTTTATTTAAAATCATGTATGCGGAAAGTTTTTTCGCGGACGGGAGTTTGACAGAAATGTTTCTCCTTCGTGCTTGTTTTCTATTTGTTACGATGCAATTAAAGCATTGAACATGTTAAATTATTTAAGATATCACAATAAGAGTGTTTTGGGATATTTTATGCCATTTTTTACTGCGGGAAATTACAGAATTTTTACTGGGCGGTTTTTCATTCCTTATATTCCTTATAGTGATTATTCGTCCAAAATATGGAATTACTTTTTTGCGATTGGTAATTTCAGAAATTGATCATTATTAATAGTAGCTCACATAAGAAATTTTCTTGAGGTTTCGTTAGACCAAAGCACAAAATCTTTAAAACCAAAATTAATTTGTTTGGTTCTGACGGAAAAATCTTCGTTAGGCGGCCCAGAAACGCGGAATTCGATTCGAGATACACTGTTTAACATGATGGCGAATCTATAATGATAAGAGGGTTCCTTTTCGGCGGCTGGAGTTGGGCAAATTTTTAGATAAAAGCCAAAATATGCGCTGCAGATTACGTAAACATATTTAGTCATGCAATGCTGCCTTATTCAGAAGAGGAAAAGCGTCTTCAATGGGTATTTATGCACGACAATGATCCAAAACCAGGCCCGTGCGCAAGGGGGGGATTTTGGGGGTTCAAACCCCCCCATTGGGAATTTTCGTACATAGGTTTTTATTGATATTTGAACGAAAAATCAAAAAGACACAACAAATTTTTTTTTTAAATTAAAGAACTAAAATGCAAATAAATCGTCGGAGCCCGAGTTTTTCATTTTCGACAAGATTTGCGCTCTCTAGCTATTTTTGAACCAAAAAAACACGATTTGGGACCACTGCGCGTCGCTAAGGCTAAATAACAAGAGCTTTTTTTTTAATGCGCGCCAAGCATTGCTCCGGCATCAATAAAATTAGCTTCAATGAAAATTCATGCACAAATCTATTCGCGCCATATATTTCAATTTTGCGTGATAGTTCACGTGACATGTGGATAAATGAAGTTCAACTTTGGCGTGAACGCATTGCCTGGCAAGATATAAAAAATGCTTCGTGTTATGGCAACTTTGCTTGTGACAACAGCAACCAATGAACGCTCCTTTTCAGTGCTACGTCGTCTAAAGACATACCTCAGATCAACTAGTTCCGAAGTTCGCTGAACGGTTTAGCCTCGCTAAATATACATCGCGATATCGAAATCAATGTTGAAAGAGTTTTGAACGAGTTTTTTCAAGTATGTACATCGCAGAATTAGATACTTACGTAATGATAGGAAACAAAGTGGAAGCGCCGTTCGCAGGTTTGATCTAGGAAGCTGAAATTTTGGGAGAATTTTCTTCAAACCCGATTCTATTAAATAGGCATATAGGACCTCTCGTAACTTTTATGCCTTCACAGAATGGATACCCGAATTCATTCGAAAAATAAAGATTAGGTTCTTGCAAAAAATGTGACGTTAAAAAATTTTAAGCTATTTTTCTATTATAGATAATAGTTGCGTTCGCGTACAATAATGCATTTGTAGGTTTTTACAGGATTTTACCCAAAAAGCGTTCCCGTACACGAAAAACCTGTAATTGAGAACGAAAATGAGAGAGTAATTTATGTTCTCTCATTGTAAGAAGTTACAGGTTTTTACCCGAAGAATTTTTGTGTGTAAACTCATTAAAAGTGTCAAACTATCAGCTGTTGTGCAAGCTGAATTGTAAACATTGAGTTTATATTGACGATTTTTATTTTCCATTTTATTGTTTGCGTTTATAGAATTGAATTTATTGTTCAACTACATTCAATTTCAGATGTTTATTTATTGTCTGGACTTAGAAAATTAATTTTTTGCACCAACTAAATTCAAAAATTTTTGACGTTTATTCTCGTTCTAAAAAAATATTTTTTTCCGTTCCTGTACTTTTTACATTATTTCTATTTCACAGAGCGCAATTTTCTTATTCTCTCGTGTTTGACAGTTTTACAGGATTTTACCCAAAAAGTTCTGGAACGAAGCTAATATTCAGTCCCGAAATTCGATTTTTTCACATTTTTTATATGAAAAAATCGAATTTTTGGACAAAATATTATCTATAACAGCAAAAAAATTTTTAATTTTTTAATGTCAAATTTTCAGGTATCCATTCTGTAAAGAAATAAAGGTTATGAGCAAAAAACAAGTTTTTTTTTAGCCAAAAAGGAGCTTCAGGAGAAACAAAAGTGATCCATTGGTTTTTCTAGGAACGAAAACAAAATGACGCTGATATCGTTCTAAATGTCCTTTTTTTTGAGTCGTTGCCTGGCTGACGTTATTTTGCTTCATACAAATCGACCCGCTCGAATGTCTATATTAAAATTACACCATTTTTTGACGTTTTTTATGATCATAATCTAACATGAAATGTCCGAGTTAAAACCCCCCCCCCCCCCATGGATGATTCCTGCGCACGGGCCTGTCCAAAACGTTCGCCGAAGTTGGTGAAATCTTGGATTTCTTAATCTGCTCTCTCTTTTTGCAACTGATTTCAGAGCATTACAAATCACGTTCTTAGAGCGTCCATTTAAAACAGATTGTTGCATAAAAAAGTATTCCAATAATAAATATTTTGCTGCGTTTGTCCCTATTATTTTTTCCAACACTGTATATACTGCATATACAGCCGTGGTCAAAAGTATTAGGCACCCCTTAATTTTTTGAGTTCGGCTAGTACCACTCAGAATATTTAAAAAGTTATTATTTACAATTTTTATATAAGCTATTTTCTTTCAAAAAATTAATAAATAGTTGACTCCCCCTTAGTCCTTGTAACAATTCTTATTCTACAAAGCATACTGTCAAAAAAGCATTTCCTTATACATTCAATCAATTGCTCCTGGTTTGAATAAAACACATAATTTCACAATCGACTGAATGTACATAAATTAAGCCCATAAAACAAAAAAAAAAATACAAAAATTATTTTTCACTAGTTTTTAGAGCCAAAAGAGCAAATGTGTAGGGTTACCAGATGACCTACTTATAGGGCTACCAGATGGCATACTTTAGTAGCAAATGTGCTACTTTTGCAAGGCTTTACTACTTTTCACTTGAAATGCACTACTTTTGGATGGTTTTGCTACTTTCGATGTTTGCATGGCTAAAAATTATTCTTTTAATTTTGCTGGGGTTTTTCGTAAGAAACGAAGACCTTTCTTTTTTTTTTTTTTGCCCATCAAAAATATTTTTATTGTATTAAAAAAATTTTTGGTTTTCATTCCAAAATTGGAATTTTTTGACATACACTACTTTTGCAGGCAGGTCATCTGGTAACCCTACCTACCTACGAAAAAAATCCACCTGAAAAAAAAATTTTAAATTTTTTTAAAAAATCAAAAATTTCCCAACTTTTCTCATTTAAATAAAAATAAATTTGTCGAGCAAAAAAAAAACAGATCTTCACCCAAAACGCTAGGAAAATTACAAATATTTTACATACTAAAAAAAATCTTACTTTCTCTGCACAAAAACACAAAAAATATTTTACGAGGCAAAATGCAAAAGTAGTCAAAAGTATAACATTTCACCGAAAAGTGGTTCATTTCAAGTGAAAAGTAGAAAAGTATTTCTGCAGTGGAAAAGTAGTCAATGTACTACTAAAGTATGACATCTGACAACCCTACAAATGGGCAAACTTCCCATTTATTTTTTGAATCGAAATTCATGTAGTGGCACTGACAATTTCATATTATAGTGTATTAAGGCGAATGTACTGAAAACAACAAAGGACTAGAGCTTTTACACAAGAAACACCAAAGCTCTACTCGCGCAGAGACCATGGTTTTTTTCTTATATGTATGTAAATAGGCTTAAAAAATAGCGGTTAGTTTTTTTTCGATACTTCCTTATGTTTAGATAGGGAAAATCGAAAAAAAAATTTTAAAAAAGATAAGGAATATCGAAAAAAAAAATATATAAATAAGAAAAGAATCAAATTTTCCTCATTTTTTTGGCCAAATTTTGAAAAATGAAACTTTTGCTGCTCTGGTAGTAACCCTAGGAGTATTTTTTATTTAATTTTTTTAAATGAAAAAAGTAAAGTAAATTTATTGAGGCTTCAAGTCTATTACATTAGAACACTAAAGAATAACAAGGCAAGAATATACATTAGGGTGGAGCGCGGGTCTATGGAGATTTTTTATTTTTATATATTCTAAATGGGCCAGTGCGGAAAAGTTGTTCCATCAATCACCTTTTATAGGGATATAAATATTTTTTCAAAATTTTAGTTTTAGTACTGCCGCAAGTTAATCAAACATAACGCGTTGCACAGAAAAAGGAAAGCAAAGGCCAACCAACGATGAGAAAGATGTAAACAAAAAATTTTGCGCCGCAGTCTAGCGCAGTGTTAGCTTTTTTGGAACATTTTTACTTTTTTCGGTCTTGAAGACAAAATATTACATTTGAAGTCTCTTTCAACTCGTTAAGGGGTGTGGGACACTTATTTTCGCTAGATGCGACTATTGACTCCTGTTAAAATATATTTTTTTTTCGCTAGGTGCGATTTTTTTTCGCCAGATGAGATTATTGACTCCTGTCAATATATTTTTTTTCGCTAGGTGCGATTGTCAGAATAATATTGGCTCTTACCAATATATGTTCCATTTGTGGTTCTGGATTCCCGGTAGGGTGCTAAAAAACAACGATGATATTATTGACTCCTGTCAATAATATTTCTCCCAAGAAAAGTTGTCTGGATTCCTTGCTCATACAAGGATTTTTGACGTAGTGTAAGGTAAATCCTGTTAGAAAAGATGTCTGGATTCCTTGCTCATGCAAAGGTTTTAGACGTGGTGTAAGGTAACTCTTGTTGGTTTCCTTTCAAAAAAAAAAATTTAGCAATGGAATTCCGCTCCAGTTCCTTTGAGATTTTTTCACTGTTCACTTTTTCACTGTTTCACTTTTACTGAGGAGATTCGCCCAAGAATCCCATCCTCGTCGCCAGTTTTGTTGATCGAATAAAAGACTTCGCGTTTTAACTTTCAGAACTTTATTGATAATCATCTTAAAAAAATTTGATTCTTATATACTAATTCTTTCAGTACAAGGGCGGATTCTATGTGTGTGGATATAACTTTTAAGCATTAAATCGTTATTTATACAACGAAAATACGCAATCGCAATTAACGACTGTAAAAATGTTCACTCACAACAACTATGTCCCATTCGAGATGGCTTACTACTGCCAATAGAATTTTAAGATTGTAGGTTAACTTAGCAAAACCCTATGACAATCTGTAGATTCTTACAAACTTCATCTCCAATGTGGTTTACTATTAAAACTCAACCAATTTGCATTTATGGTGCCAAGCATTTGCACCAAGCGATTTTGCTTTCTCGTTATTTGAGTAATTCATTAAAGGAAATAGTTGACCCTGTTATTCAGAAAAATGGTTATTTTGGTCATCCTGAAAATATTTTAACATCGATGCTTGCAGATAAGTCAAGATCTGTTGCGATTTCAGCCTTGAAAAAGATACTGGAACTAAGAAAAAAATAAACCGCAATTTGCTATGGCGATATTTAACTTTCGGGCTAGATCTTATACTAAATTGATCGACTGGGATGCTGTTTCTTTATATGAGCCGCCTCTATTGAAACACATATCGACAGAAATTATTTCTGAATGTATTGAAAATTTGGATGGATTGGAGGTTTTTATCGCAAACTCAATATTTTCAGTATCATACTCAGGCAACTTAAAGGTGCGTGAAAATTGTTAGTGAAGCTGCTGCTGCGGTATGTTGTTCAGAAAAATGAGTTAGTTTCATCAAAACAAGGATGGAATCACGCAAAATAAGGCCTGTTTTTAATACTAAAGAGGAGTAAAAATTTGCGTAAAATACCGAAAAATTTGTCATGTATGAGCCGGATATTTATAGTTTCCGACACTACATTTATAGAGTTTATGTGTTTTGTTTCATACTTCTAAGTTAATATTATGATAAAAACCACAATTTGAACACGTCTAAGCTCTTTTATTAACTTTATTTCATACAAACAAACGCTACGTAATATTGTTTTTTTTTTTTTTCAAAACTTCAATGTCTTTGCGGCAGTACAAAACATTAAAATTTCAAAAACTACCAATAATATTTTTTATTAAGTATATTATGGAGCATCTTTTCGCATATGGCCCATTTCGAAAATCGAAAAAAAAAAATTTCGTTCCACCCTAATATATGTACATTAGACCGTACCGCAAAAAAAAAGTTCACCGTACACCATCGAAACTGAAGCATTTTTACAAGACATTTTCGAAAAATTTTTTTTTTTTTTTTTTGCCGAAAATAGAGGTCGCGCATCTACATTTTTCTTCATATCATCGGCATTTACAGTTCGATCTTAAAGTATGGTATATCAATATTTTTGTCTCAAGTAGACCAATTTTTTGCTTTAAGGATCGTTGACATCAAGGACCCCGTTCTAGTTCTTACGCAACAGATCTTAGTTCCTACCATCTTAATGTACTTACCTTTTTGGTGTCAGATTATTAAAGCTTGCAAAAAATCATTAAACTTTGACAATAGAAATATTTCGATTATTCCATTAAAACTATTTTAAAAAATGTTCTTAATTTTTTTACCGAACGTAGCGGTTCTCTTATTAAATTTTTCGTCATATCTCCGGAATTTACAGTCCGATCTTAAAACATGATGTTTCGATGTTTTTGTCTCGAGGAGACCAACTTTTTTTTGCTGCAAAGGTCATTGACCTCAAGTATTTACCCACCAAATCTCAACTTCTACAACATGAATTAAAAATTAAAATCAAATAAAGTGTCATCGAGCCGTTCCCCAGCATCTCGAAGGACCTCACCATATAGTACAATTAAATTCGCATTTCTTATTATTTAAATAAAACACAAAACTTTTATAGTGGGAAAACTTACGTATGTTGAAAAACCCACTTTAATTAATTTATTAAGCTACTTTTCACATACGTTCGGTAAAAAAGTTAAAAACATTTTTTAAAATAGTTTTAATGGAATAATCGAAATATTTTTATTGTCAAAGTTTAACGATTTTTTGCAAGCTTTAATTATCTGACACCAAAAACGTACATTAAGATGGTAGGAACTAAGATCTGGTGCGTAAGAACTAGAACGGGGTCTTTGATGTCAATGATCCTTAAAGCAAAAAATTGGTCTACTTGAGACAAAAATATTGATATATCATACTTTAAGATCGGACTGTAAATGCCGATGATATGAAGAAAAATGTAGATGCGCAACCACTATTTTCGGTAAAAAAAAATTTTTTCGAAATTTTCTTACAAAAATGCTTCAGATTCGATGGTGTACGGTGAACTTTTTTTTTTTGCCTGTAAGGTGGTACGGTCTAATGTACATACATAGAATTTGTAAAAATTTATTCTATTACAATGAAATGTGAATGAATGCTAACAGCTATGAAATTAAATATGGAGAAAATCAAATGCTTGCCCTCGGTATTTTTTAATGGCTTTGATGTTTTATCAAGTGAATTTTAAGAGAAAACAAAACTACAACTACAAAACTAATACTAAACTATTTACATATATACACTTAATTAACACGTTACATTAACAATTATTTTATTATTATTATTTCCCACTGGCGAAATATAAATAAAGTTAGACCAGCTAAACTCCTTTTGCGAATTATATACCAAATTTACCAAATCGTTTTCTATGTAAAGCAGTTTGTTAACACATTTTTTCAAATGTATATGTAGATAGGTATTTGCAAAGAGGGACAATGCGAGCGTGGCTGTAAATGTAAAAATTTGAGCACCTTTTTGTAAAGGATTCAAAGTTACGATCTATGCATAAACGTAAAACTTTTGCGTTCTAGTTTTTCAAGGCCTTGCGCAACTGTTGGGGAAATTGTGAACCAAATAGGAAACCCATACATTATTACAGAACGAATGCTTATCTTTTCAGTAAGCAACTTTGTAGCTACCGGCATATTCTTAATAAGTTGGAGAAAATCCCCAAAATTTTAGTTGCTTTTTTTAAAACCATATTTACATGTTCATTGTATTTTAAAAGCTTGTTGAAAGTTATGCCTAAGTATTTAATGTGGTTTTTGAATGGCATATTTGCCCCATTGAGTGATAATTTCAAGCGTTTATTTTGAGGAACAGTGTGTCTGTGACATTTAATGCGGGAAATCGTGAATGAAAGTATGTACTATATAGGTGAGGAGCCATTATTGCTCCTTGTGCGACACCACTCCTAATAAGACCATATCCTGAGAAAAATGATTAACATTTACATAAAACTTTCGGTCATTTAAGAAACTATGCAAAATTTTTATAATGGAAGGATCAAAGCCAATCATTATCAGTTTATATATAATTCCATTATGGTATGCCTTATCAAAAGCTTTCTCCATGTCCAGAGATACTGCTACCGTTCATTTCCGTTGTCGAAGGTTAAGGACTAAATCATTTTCAAATTTCAAAAGAGCAGGAAAATTAAATGTTGTTTTTTAAAGCCAAGCTGAAAATCTGAGATATACTGGACATTAAAACCCTAATCCATTTTATCTAAAATCACTCGTTCAAAAAGTTTACCAAGGTTTGACAATAAGGATATAGGTCTAAAATTATTGATTTCATAGTAATTGGGTTTCTTTTGTATTGGAATTACTTTAGCAATTTGCCAGGATGTAGGAAAATATCCATTGTTTATGCAATTATTGAAAATTATTGCTAAAAAGTTAAAGACTATTTTAGGCAATTCTTTAATAATAAAATTTGAAATGGTATCCGGTCCATCTGATTTCTTGGCGTTTAGCTCCTGCAAATGAGAACATAGGGTTTCAGAGCTGACAAAGTGTTGAGTATCTGAATTAGTCAAAGAGTTGAAGTCCGAAAAGAATTTATAAATTGAAAATGGATATGAATCAAGAATGTGATGAATATGGGATTCTAAATTAGAAATATCTGATCTAATTGGGAACGTTTCTTCGTTAACTTTTTCAAGGTGACTTCTTAAAGCTTCAACTTTTCGACATCATCAGTTATTACAAAACATTCGTGAATGATTTTTGAACAAAATTTTCATCCTTTTCTTAATCAAATTATAAATTTGTTTATATGATGAAGGTCCCGGCTTAATAAGTTTGACTTGTTTTTTTATAATAATCTTCAGGAGGGAAATGTAGGGAAAAATGTAGAACATTATTTAACTTCAATTGTTTCGCTGTGCGAGTCCTTAGTAGAATTGATAACTGACGTTAAAAATTCTATATAATAATCGATTTCAAAGTTTTGTAAATTAATATTACTGGGTGGCAAACCATTTTCAATATCGCCAGTTAAATCCATTCTGAAGGCATCCCAATTCGTACTCTTAAATGAAGATGTAGTGGGAAATGGTCTGAGCATGATGAGAGACTTGTAATTTCATAATTTGGATTTATATTGTCTATTAAGTTTGTTGAAAATAAAAAGTGATCAATTAAAGAACTACCGTTTGGGTAAGACGGGTTTATGCCACAAATTCTGACAAAGTCTAGAGAATGATTTTCAAGCCAATTGTAAAATGTGCTTCCATTTAAATTGTTTAAGCTGTCATTCCACAGTTTACAAGATCAACCAGTCCGTTTACAAAGTCATCAAGCAAGAAATTGCACGGTATGTAAATAGATCATACCAACAAATGTTTATTTAAGCCACCCAATGTGCACAAAAACGGACGTGAATTCGTTTCTAATTCGAAACGAATTCGTTTGTGCGCATTCGTTATATACGAATTCGTAACGGAATCCGAAACGGATGAATAGTACGAAGAAACGAATTCGTTTCGAATTCGTAACTAATTCGTTCGGCACACTGGGCATGAACTGAAACACATACATCTAGAAAAATATGTAGAAAAGTAATATTTGTAAAAGTGACTAGAGAATATTTGAAACGACTATTTAAAATAATAGTAACTCCCTGAGAACTCTAGTCTCTAATAAAATTGTAATTTTAAAAATAAAAAAAACATAAACTTTAAAAATATTTATTTGTAATTAAATAATTTATGAACTAAAAATTATTGTAGAGATGAAGCCGTTCGCTTTTGTTATTTAAATTTTCATCATTTTTTTGGCCAAATTCCAAAAAATTAAAATTTTGCAGCTCTGGTAGCAGCTATAGGATTATTTTTTTTTTAAGTGAGGAACTACTCGAATATGAATAAATTTTCGAAAATCGAGTGCTCTTGACCTATTCTAAGACATGACCTTTTTTTGAACATGTATAATGTACATACATATTAGAGCGGTTCAAAAAAAAAACTTTTGGATTTTTTCACGATGTGTCAGCGGATTACAATAGCCTTATATGTCTGGACAAGCCCTATTACTAGGATTAAGGTTAATATTGAAAACTGGACTAGCGCCCTCTGTTTTAAGTAAACAACCCATTTTCAAAAATTGTGATTTAAAAATGGTGCAAGTTGTAGAGGTTATAAAATTTTCCAATAAAGTGGGTATGGTTTTCGGGAAACTATCGATCGGGGAATTCAAATACGTGATTTGTTTTTCTTCTTCTTCTTTATTTCTTATAAAAAAATTGACAATTGACCAGACAAGTAAAAAGTACCGATTTTCCACATTCTAGCTCCAACACCTCAAATATTATGTTACCGCCGATCACATGGTATATCATTTTTAATGAACTGATATTCCCTTAAATGAATGCCGAAATGAAGAAAAACTTATCACGGATTCGAATTCCCCGATTGATAATAACTGTTTGAAATAAAAAAAAAAATGAATCATCTTAATATGCAAATTTGTCGACTCCGATTCGAAAAAATCAGGTCTGTTAATTTAGAAAAATGCAGATATCTTGGTTTTGAAATAAGATAATGATATGCAGTTTCAGAATTCTTTTAAGAAAATAACTGTACATAAAAAAATATGTACCATGGGATCGGCGGGTAACATAATATTTGAGCTGTTGGAGCTAGAAAGTGGAATATCGGTACTTTTTACTTCTGTCTCGGGCAACTGTCAATTTTTTTTATAAGAAAGAAAGAAAGAAAGAAGAAGAAAAACAAATCACGTATTTGAATTCCCCGATCGATAGTTTCCCGAAAACCATACCCACTTTGTTGGAAAATTTTATAACCTCTACAACTTGCACCATTTTTTAAATCAACATTTTTGAAAATGGGTTGTTTACTTAAAACAGAGGGCGCTAATCCAGTTTTCAATATTAAACTTAATCCTAGTAATGGGGCTTGTCCAGACATATAAGGCTATTGTATTCCGCTGACACATCGTGAAAAAATCAAAAAGTTTTTTTTTTTGAACCGCCTTAATACAGAGGTGCTTATTAATGGGGCGAATAAATAAATCCTCCATTTAAAGTAAGTTTTTTGGCCTTTTCAATAACCGAATGAATGGCATCTCCATCGTTTTGCGTATGACCAACGATTAAAAAATTGTGTGTCATTGACAAAATCTCATATTTTGTTACTGCGTAAATTATATAGAAAAATAATAAACTTGTTTTTATTCTCACCAGCGCAATTATTTGAAAAGAACACAACGTCCTTTTTGAAACAGTTTGACATTAAAAAGTTTAATATGCCAGTACCGATTTCGTTCGTTCCTCGCATTATTTGATCTTCATTTAATAAGTAACAGAGTCCTTTTCTATTTCCCATATCGAAAATTGTTAGAGGCAAATTTTCTGGAATAATAAGATTTCGATACTTTTCCAAAAGGTGTTGTTAATACTGCTTATAAATCATAACACGCAGCGGCCATCTTGTGACTATTTGTGAGAGCAATTTTTTTTGCTTGTTGTTTTATGTCTCTGGAAATTTTTAATTTGTATTTCAAAGGCATCTTGTTTATTGTCCTTATCGATCTGTGAACTATTTTCATAGTTATTTTCTTTGGATGAAAGAACTCAATATTAAACAGGGTATTAATAATGTTGGTGTAAATATGTTTTTGGCTGGATATAAATTTTTTTCTCACACATTTCAATATAAAGTCTGTACATTTCGGGTAGTGTTAGATTTCCAGAAATGTATTCGCGTTTTGTTTGCTGACGAAAATAATGTGACTTAATACGAGGAAATGAGTTGATTTGTACTTCAATACATGTTACAGTATTTTGATCAGTCCTAGATTGGTTTCAATGCTTGCATTCTACAATGCTTAAAGAATTATTAAATCTTTTTACAGCTGTTCGAGTTGTTCTATCACTTATTGAAAGCATTGCCATAAAAAATTGTTTATAAACCCGCTATTTTTCGGATCCAGCGCTTAGGAAATTAGAGTTGTTAAGGCCGATTCTAAGTATTTGATACTTCGCGAACACAACGATATCTACTTAGTTGTCATTCTTTCTATATGATTTGCAATAAAAATTCGTTGACGCGTTTCCTCACCTTTAGCCCAATATTTTTCTAAAATTTCTTGCCGTTTATGGGTTTCTATTTTGTATTTCATACATACAAAAGTGTCTAAAAACGAAACACTACACACTTACCTCAGTAATCTATAGAGTAACATTGACATATTTTGGAATGTGGCAGTATAGCAATTGCTTTGATTTGAAATATTTTTGGTTTTTAAGAACTATACTGCCTTGTTTTTATTTATTACTGTAAAAATTTAAAAGGAAAAAAATCAAAATGCCTTTTCGAGTTAAGGTTAGTTAAGTTAAGTTGTTTTAATGGTTTTTATTATAATGGTTATTATTATAACATTTTGGAATGAGGCGGTGTTGTTCTATTAAAAAAAAAATGCAGAGCACATTATACCTTATCTAAAAACCAATTTTAGAAGTTATTAGGTAAGCCAGAAATATGGTGACAAGATTTAGTAGTATGCATAACTCGAAAATTCACTTTTCACTGAAAAAACTCTTTGTACATTAAATTCGGTATCGCGATTGTATTTTAATTGGGGCTTAACCGTTCAGCTGACCTTCAGACATTGTTGATTTAAGGAATGGTTTTAAACGACGCAGCGTTGGAAACAGAGATTATAAAACTTTACCAATGCCAAAAAAGGTTTCAGAAGGTATTTAGTTGGTCAAAATTTTGGAACAAGTTAACCTTAGCAACGCTTCGAATTTCTTATATTTCTTCCAAAATAAGGGTTTTTTCGCTTGAATCTGGCTAGTGAAATATCGAAAGTTGCAGATGAATTTTCTAAAAATTACTATAAGCTGCAAACCTTTTAACTGATCTCACCAAAATGGGTATCATTTGATAAGTACATTGTACATAAGTGAACTTTTAAGTATAACTCCTTAAGTGTTACAACTTTTATACCTATTTCTATATATGGTATGTAAATAAAAGTAAATTTTTATTTTTTTTTTTTCGTAAGAGGCGCAAGTCTTCTTGCTTTTTCATTTAAGTGAGAACATATTGCCAATAAAAACTTTGGTTTTATTAAAATTAAGCTGAACCAATTTTTTTGAATCCTATACATGTCCTCGAAAGTAGACAAAAAACTTCATGTTTAGATACTTAACCTCAAATATTTCAGAATTTTGATGTGATGGGCTAATTTTGAGGCCGAATTCGGATTCAGCGCATGAAATTATGTCGGAAAACTATCTTTAAAAGATATATTACTCGAATTTATTTAATTTAAGCTTGAATTTTGGCCTGTTTTCGAGGGTTTTTCATTTTTCTATTACTCTGGTCTTCTGATATAAAATACTGGAACATCGGGACTAGTCGGAATTTCTTCGTCTGTTTTCGGACTACAATGCTAAAGAATATTAGACCAAGAAAAAAATTTATTCCTCGAGTTTACCTCGCTTAAATCCAAATTTGCGCTGTTTTTTCGCTTTTTTCTGGGAGTTTTTCGATGCTACCAAGATACCCAGCCACTGTATAGCAAAACAACTATCACCATCGCGTCAAAATCGAAAACTCGATTTTTTTGGTCACTCTAATATACATACACCTAAGCTGCAGTAGACCATAAGCATCATTCGACTCTAAAATTCATTACCTTTAACAATATAAAACAAACAGCCCTAAGAAATTCATTGTTTTAATTGTTTCATGAGTTCTTTTTTTATATTTAAGTTATAATGTATATTAGTTAAATTAATGAATGTTAATTATGAAATTACCTCGAACAGATGTACTACAAAAGACTTATGTCTTACTGTACAAAATTTTATGATAAAAAATTGAAAAAAAAAACTCAATTCGATTTCAAGACATTTTGCACTCGACTTTTTATCTATTTATTTCAACGTGTTACTTACTCCATCCATAGCTGAAGCTGTAAAGTCGATATTCTGTTCCTTACTGAATTCCTGCAATTCTCTATACTGTTCCATAGTGAATTCGAGATATTTTTTGTGTTCGCCATAAGTTTTTCCCCATGAATTTACACCATCGTATTTTCTATAAAGAGCAGATGCTGTGAACTTTGCTTGAAGACATGATTTTTGAAACTTAACACAGTCACATCCAATTTCCTATATTAAAAAATTTCCAACAATTTTTGTTACAATTAATTAATTCATTTATTTGTAAGTTATTCTACCTTAGCTTTCGTAATCATCTGCTTTGCTATGTTAATATTACCCTGATGATTTTGTCCTATTTCTGCAATAATATAAGTTTTATCACTTTCACCACCAATATGTTTTGTACCGATCTTGAACGGCGACATTATTAGAACTTTGCTTGATTTCTTTGATGCGCGTTTGTGCTACCATCCCTTTATATTCACATTAATTTAAATGCAAATACGAAAAAAGATGCATTTACAGGGTCCATCAAATAAAGCGTTTATATACATACATACATAGAATAGATTAGTTCGAAATAGAAATTTTCAAATTTTAATGGGCGAGCGATTTCTTAGAGAATTTATTTGATTGCAGTTAATACTATATCTATCTCTTAAGTCAAAAAAGATCTTAAGGGGCTATACCACTGTGACACTTTCAAAAAATCGATTTTTTTATTTTTAGCTTATTCGATAGTTTATACTATCAAAAATATCCTGTGAAAGCGGCAAGGTCGTATCTTGAATAGTTTTTGAATGGCAGCGTTCTAAAGAGCGACCGCTCGCAAGTATAAGCCTCGATAGTTGAAACTTTAAACGCGTTTTTCTCGAAACGACATTTTTCGAAATTGCTGATCATTACTCAAAGAGAAATTGACCGATCGACTTCAATTTGCAACTGAGTATTTTTGAATATATTTACTATTCAATGACCTACGATCTTTTTGGTTGGTTGAAAATTGTCAATTTGGCATTAAAAAAACGACCATTTTTTACTTCAAAAAACGACACTTTTTTCAGAACTATGCCATTTTGTTAATTTTTGATATTTTTCGAAAATCGTAGGTCATTCATTGTATAGGAAATATCTTCAACTTTAATAACCTTTTTTAATTTTTTTGTTTCAACTACTCATTCGGCCGGAATCATGCCAGCAGTTGGGGAACTTTTTTTTTTGGCACCTCCGAAGACGGCATATAACTCCGTTATGTTTCAATATTTTTGTAAAAAAAAAGTTTTAAAATATAGCTAAAAATATACCTTATTATGTCCAAAAAACCTCAAAACATTCTATCGAGTACTTTCTTTTTAAAAAATTCGCGGAAATCGCCTAATTCTTCATGGGTTACACTGGTATAGCCCCTTAACAAAGCTTAAATCAAATTTTACCATGTTCTCTTTTATACTTAACGATTAATTCATTACCGTATATTTTGATATCACTTTAAGGACGATGCTTTATAGTACGCTCTACACAAGTACGCATATGTGATTTAACTGCCAAAATTTGCTCATGCATATATAAAAAATATAGAATGCAACGCATTTCTTTAAGGTAAGCGAACAACAAATTTTTGTTGGGCGAATAACGCAGATCTGGAGCTGCATTTTTGGAATACGGTTTTATCGTCGTTGGAATTGATGCGCGAATCAGAAATAGTAAGAGCTAAGTGAAGATAGCGCTGCTTTTTTTTAAATAAATGTTGGGTTCCAAAAAAAAAACCCATATTAAATTTTTTTATCGCATCCGCCTCAGACGTGCACATTGCCGCAGTTTTAATAACAGCAATAGCAAATATGTAAAAACAAACTCTATTAAAAAATTACATCGTTTTCTTCCAGAATTTCATAAATATATGGGGTCGTATATATAAAATTGTTGATTTTGGTCAAATTCGTGTATTAATTTTAGGGACACCAGCACTTCCCAGTACTGGCACTTATGTAAATCTGTATGTAAACCTGTGTAATAAATTTTAATTAACGATATTTTGGAAGAAAAAATCAATAATAAGGCTAGTCTCAACCAGTACTAAAAGAAAAAAAAATGTTCACAAAAATTAAGCATGCAAAACTAAAATGTTGTCCGATTTAGCGTGGAGTGCCTCAAACACACAGCAAGAAAAAATAAAAAAAAAATAATATAAATGACCGAACAAATAGAATAGTTAGTTTTAGATAACAAAATGTTCACGATATTATACCTTAAGGGTTATTGTACCTTCAGGGCTGAAAAACGTCTGCCTTCTCTATATTTATGTTTTCTTATCAGTAAAGAAACCAATCAGCCAAGAGGCAGACGCGATAAAATAATTTTAAAAAAAAAATATGTGTATAGACACATTTTTTAATATAAAAGGCAGACGCAATAAAATTGTTTAAAAATAGTACCTTGTTTTTTACAGTCTTAAATGGCAGACATTGTTCGTATGATCTGCCTCTGCCGCAGAATAAAACCGTAAAGTCAATAAATGAAAAAACTGCCGAAAAAGGGGTTTTTTGAGGATATCTCGAAAACGATTCTTAAGAAAAAAAAATGGTTGCCATTTTTGAAATCTACGCCTCAAAATACATGGAAAAAAGTCTATGAGAAACCAGATCTCGAGATCAAGCCCAAATTTGTAAACTAGTGTAATATGAAATCATTATTTTCGAAATCGATATAATCGTTACAGCATTATGGACATAAATGTAAATTTAGATTTACCCCTTCCATTCTTTTCCTTATATACCCACCTTTCTGATAGATTAGGAAGGGTATTTTAAAAGCGTTTTTATACCCTCTCCCTTTGTAACACATCGAAGGCGGCTTGGCAGGTGTGGAAAAGTATATATATTCTTGATCAGCGTCACCACCTGAGTCGATTTAGCGATGTCCGTCTGTCTGTCTGTCCGTCTGTTGAAATCAGGTTTACGAGAAAACCATGAAAGCCAATTGAATGAAACTTTCACACACTGGTCACATCTTCTTGTAGGCTTCTTGCTATTGGAAACTGGCGAAATCGGTTGACGGACACGCCTACCGCCCATAACCTATGTATATTTACCAGACATGGGGGAATGCATTACTTTCAATTTTCCATTAAACTTTAATGATAATTGAAAAGTTTCCATTACCATTAAATCATTTTAATGGTAATTGAAAATTTTCCATTGCCATTAAACTTTAATGATAATTGAAAATTTTCCATTACCATTAAACTAAATTTAATGGAAATGAAGATAAAATGCATTAAATATTTAATGCATTACCCCCATGTCTGCATACTTGTACATTTTATGATGAAAATTTGAAAAGTGAAAATTAAAAATTAAAATTGTTCGACTTAAAATTAAAATAAAGTTTTCCAAAATTTCAAAAAATAGCTAAGTTTGAAGTTATTTACGCCAAGTGTATTAAGTATGTTGTGTAAATGTTGGAGCGTAAATCTAGTCACCAATTTGTTTTATGCCCCGTCGTATTAATGCAGAAAGGTATGTTGAATTGCTGGATAGTAAATCCAATTGAAGACTTATAGGACATGCTATCTGCCAAAATTGTTGGTGCTACAAAGCAGTACGAATTCTTGAACCAGCTAAAATAAGCTGTTGTTAAGGAGTGGTCGAACATAGATTTGTCGGTTCTACAAGACTTAGTGAATTCAATGGCCGATGGTTGTAGTTACTTGATAAACAAAAGGGCAACACCATCTCATACTAAAATGACCTTAAATTAAATTTTTTTCGAAGATTGCATTTAAACTTTCACTTAAAATTAGATTGCACATATATCAATTTTCTATGAAATAAATTTATATTAATTTTTTTTAGATATTAAAATGTAATGAATTAAATATATCTATGTTTTCTTATGTTCAACTTACTAAAGCCTTTAAAAAGAAAATAATTCATAAGAAAAAAATCTTAGTACTTAAATTAAATTTAAAAAAAATATATTGCACAAATATCAATTTTACTGAAAACTTGCAGAATTTCTCATATTCACATAGTGGTAAAAAAAAGTGATATTATCAATTTCTTCACCCCCATAGTAATTAAATAGCGTTAGTGGTAGTGATAATGGAAATTTAATGGTAATTGAAAATTTCAATTAATGGTAATTGATATTTTCCATTCTCATTATCATTGGAAAATTTTTCCATTACCATTAAATGATTCAATGATACTTGGTGATGAAACTTGGTGATTTGGTGCACATGTGAACCAAATTAGGATTAAGCTGGGTTTCAAGTTTCCAAAGAATCGTCCAGGGGCGTGGCACAGCCCTAAATTTTATCATTTATACCATCATATCTTGTAATCCGTTCAATATATTGCGATGAAATTTGGTAAACGGATACATATCAAGTATATCTTGAATTGAGGTAAAAGTGGGCGGAATTTAAAAAGTAGGCGGAATTGAAAAAGTGGGCGTGGCACTTTTCAACTCTTAAAAATTTTGATTCCGTGTATCTTAAAATTGGCACAAACGATTTCCATAAAAATTTTGTAGATAATGCCGCTGAAAGCAGTCAGCTCAGCCACTTTACTGAAAAAACTCGTTGAAGGGCGTGGCACTGCCCACAATATTTATAAACGTTATATTAAGAGAACTACCAACGTAATCGTTATGAAATTTAGTGAGGTAAATATGCTTGCTGTAAGGTCTCTTATAACAAAAACTTGGTCCAATAGTACCTGTGGGCGTGGCACCTCCCACATAAGCAAAAAACGTTTATTGTTATAGATAGTGTGCTATGAGAGTAATCTTCATAAAATTTGGTGCATAGATGTCAGTTACTATAAGCTTTAAAAATAAATGAATTTTGACGAGATTGCATCAGTGGGCGTGGCACCTTCCATATTAACATAAATTTGTAAGCGCTGTTTTAATTGAATTATTGCAGCGATTGCTATGAAATTTAATGTAAGTGGTTCAGTTGCTATAGAGTGTATCTGAATTAAAAGTGGCTGAAATAGCACCAGTGGGCGTGGCACCTCCCATACAAATTAAATACGGTATGTGGCATATTTATCGCAATATGTGAGCAATCATACTAAAATTTGGTGTTAGGGGTTTGCTTATGAAAAGCTATTTCTGGATCAAAACCGAGCTGAATTGTACCACTGGGTGTGTCACCGCCCTAAATTTTAAATTTAACTGCGGCATATATCGCAAACTATACAAGCTATTGTGCTAAAATTTAATATGAGGATGTCGATCACGAATATAATTTATTGAACCAAAAGTGGGCGGAATTGGAGAAGTGGGCGTGTCATATTTCAAATTTTTCATTTTTATTCGATTCTTTCAACATTTTCGATATTCCTTCGTTTTTTTCAACCCTTTAACTTATTCCACTACACCTTATATTATTTTTCATCAATTTTGAATAGTTTAAAATTTTATCAACCTTTTTCTTTTTTTTTAGAGTTTTTGAACCTCTCTCAACCTTTTTCCTCATTTTGCATATATTTACAACTTTTTCAACATTTTTCAACCTCTGTCAACCTTTCTAAAATTTCACATTTTTGTCGACTTATTCAACCTCTTCAACGTCTTGTTAACATTTATTGAAAAGGTATTTTCAATGCAGTGTAGGGTATGTTTGTTTCGGCCTGGCCGAAGATAACATCTTAACTTGTTTAGCTTTGATTTTTACCTAACTGACGATACCAATATCGATAAAATCTAGGGTGGCGTTATCGATTTATCGAGAAAAAGTCAATATCGATAAAAAAAAAATTAGCTACGGCCTTTCTATCCGAGAACGACGATATATGAATCGCCTTACCCTGTTTGATGGTTACGAATTAAATTATAATAAAAAGAGAAATAAGCAACTAATAAATAAAGAATTAATTTACACAATTGAATACTGTTAATGTACATACTACAATGAATGATGATATCTCAGCCCACACGGAATAAGTTTTAAGATGCCTACACACATAGTACATACATATGTTTGTACATTAGGGTGTTTATTTTGAAAATTTTTTTGTTTGTTTTTATTTTTTTCTTATATTTTAGCTTGAGGTTTAAAAATATGTAACTGTCCCAAAATTAGCTCAAACTATTTAACGAAAAGACAGACTTACTTAAACATAGAAAAAACCTACCTTTTTAGATATTTTTTTAATGTATGGGAGGTGTCACCCACTGCTGTTAAGCCACGTCCACCTTTTTCGTGTGGCTGAAAATTCGGACAATATACAACCGAAATTGGGGCTTAAAAAATTATTAAACGAGCTAAAATTGTATATATTCGGTCATTCTTTTAATAAGTGCGGATTTTGTTTTTTTTTTTTGATGTTTTTGAACATTTTTTGAAACGAAATATCTCAAAAACCATAGTAGATAGGATAAAAAGTCATTTAATCATATTTCTTAAAAAAGACTATAAATTTATAAAAAAAGTTAAAAAAATTTAAATAATTTTGTTAAAACACTAATTTTGTTACTTAAAAAAATTTTTCTCAAAATATTTTCAATATAACAAATTTTGTTTGATTTGATTTTTTTATTGTTATTCCTCAATTAATCCTAAGAATGCATGTGCTTTCATATCGAAAATCCTGCAATAACTTTGGAAACCACGAATTTTTTACTGATGACGCGCACCATGTTTTTTCAACATAAAATTCGACATAAATTTTTTTTTTTAATGCTATTTTCAATCAATCCTAAGAATGTATCTGCATTCAAATCGAAATTCCCGACATAACTTTAGAAAATATGAGTTATCAAAATTTTTAATGAACTGTTATTTGCTTAAAAGAATGCCGTAAACCGCATATTATTTTCTTATTTCGAACCCGAGATATCTGCATTTTTTTAAATTCCTCTCTCCATACATCCAGGGCTAGCATGAATTGCTTAAATTCTTTAAATTTGTATGTGCTGCCCTGGGCCGGTAATTCTCCTGACCTTAACCCAATTGAAAACTGTTGGGCGTATTTGAAAATGAAGGTCTATCAACGTAGGAACACTACATAAAGATATCTGGGAAAATGATGAAGGTATAAAAAAAATGATAGAAAATTGTATTCGAAGCATCCCAGATAGAATTAAGGCCGTTTTAAAAAATAAGGGCAGAGCAACTAAATACTGACTAAATTATAAATTTAAAGCCGAAATAATAAAATACATATAATTTAAATTAATAAAACCTAATTTTATTTTATTTGAACCAATAATACTGCTGTTGTTATGACTCAAAGTTGTAGTTTGAATGTTTGTTATCGTTCGCAATTCAATGGACAGTAGACCGTACCGCAAAAAAAAAGTTCACCGTACACCATCGAAACTGAAGCATTTTTGCAAGAAAATTTCGGAAATTTTTTTTTTACCTATAACAGAGGTCGCGCATCTACATTTTTCTTCATATCATCGGCATTTACAGCCGGATCTTAAAGTATGATATATCAATGTTTTTGTCTCGAGTAGACCCATTTTTTATTTTAAGGGTCACTGACATCAAGGACCCTGTTCCAGTACTTACCCACCAGATCTCAGTTCCTACCATCTTAATGTACCTTTTTAGTGTCAGATAATTAAAGCTTGCAAAAAATCATTAAACTTCGCCAACAGAAGTATTTCGATTATTCCATTAAAACTATTTTAAAAAATATTTTAATTTTTTTACCGAACGTAGCGGCTTATTAAATTTTTCGTCATGTCTCCGGTATTTACAGTCCGATCTTAATACATGATGTTTCGATGTTTTTGTCTCGATGAGACTGATTTTTTTTTTGCTCCAAAGGTCATTGACCTCAAGTATCTGCCCACCAAATCTCTTTTTTAATGATAATGAGCAAAAAAAAAAATGTCTTCAATATAAATTTAAAAAGTTATCTGCAAAAAAACACAAAAAAACGAGTGAAATAAGGGGTCAGAATACGTGAAACGACATGTCTGAAATGTTTTTCAAAGTTTTTAATATAAATCAGTAGCTGGAAGTGATAAGAATTAGTGCACGGAAAATTTTTTTAAAAAAAATTGTTTTTGCAATAATTATTGCCAATCAAAGTTTTCATTAGCTTTTTTTCAAAATGCTATAAATTTTGAACAGCTTGACTATAGTTTCTATAGATAATAAGTTGAACTTATGTATTAAGAAAAAAATTGCAAAAATTTTGCATTTTTGTTGTTACTTAACATTTTTTTATCAACAATTGAATCTTAATGATGTGCGCCGCCTCAAAAAAATCTGAAAAAAAATTACAGATGCATTGAACCCTTCCAAATTAGAATTCGTCAAAAAATCGTGGAGCCTCAATTAGTTTTGACGGTATAAATATTATAAGTAGTAGTACCGGGCGGACAAAAAATACATAAATTTTTTGTTGTTTTTCAAAAATGTTTTAAATCAATAATTTTTTACATGAATACCACACAAAGTGCGTTACAATTTTTACAACACATAATGTACATCATAACTATCTATCACATATTATCTACAACTATGTGTTCGACCAATTTTGGGGCACTGACATTTGGGTTTTGCCCACTTCTTTTAAAATCAAGCTGATATCTTTACGAGATAGGTACTTTGGAGCGGCCAATATGAGGCTTGTTTTCAATGGAATCAATATCCTCATAATTTTTAATGATCGTATGAACTGTTGATCGACTTGAGTCCAATATTTTAAAAATTTCACCACAGGATTAATTTTCTTTTCCAAATTTAACAGCAAAATTGCTTTTATCATTTAGAATTTTTTTTTGGCGGAGTCGTTATATTAATCAAATATTACGTCCAAACCACAATTAAGTTCGTTATACCAAAGTATGACTCACATTAAAGATGAAGAGCGCCAAGTCCTTATCTGCGTTTTTGGGAAAATCGAAAAAACTGTTTTCCACTGAAAATTAACTACAGTAAAAAAATAGATTGATCCATTGTAATAGTTGTCAAAATTTATTAAAATTCTGATTTTTCATTACATTTTATGACCTAATCTATAAGGACTACAATAAAAAAACCTTTGGACTTGGCGGGTTTTGAAACAAAAACTGTGGACTTGGCTGGTTTTGAAAGTGAAACCTCGGGACTTGGTGGGTTTTGAAAAATAATAAGAGTAAAAGGTTCCGAAATCAGCTAAGTTTAAATTAATTTCAAAACATTTGAATAAATATAGACTGAAATTTTAATTACACAATATAAGTTCAATGTTAAAATAACATAAAACTATTTGCATTTATGAAAGCCGAATCTTTGTTAATGAAAAATTGGACTTGGCAGATTTTGATTTTCAGAAATGTGGACTTGGCGGACTTTGATAAAAATAATTTATCAGAAATTATTGCAATCAAAAGTTTGTGAAGGGAAACATTTTTTTACAATTTAGAGTATGTAGGCTTGTAAACAAATAATTTTTCTGTCCCCTCCTACAAAATCTCATCTTTTTTTTTTGCATCTCAGCTCTTCAGATAGAAAATATAAAAAAACGGTACTTCACCGTTTTCTAAAAAGATTAATTATTAGCTCAAGGCATAAGTTGCGTAGTGTATGTAGACTTATTTCACTCGTTTTTTTGTAATTTTTCAGATAACCTTTTAAATTTATATTGAAGAACTTTTTTTTGTTTGCTCATTATTATTGAAAAAGAGTTTCGGCTTAAATTTACCTCCAATTTATCCTCCAATTTTTTTAAGAAAAAGTAGCGCTATAAAAATTAAAAATAAGTATGCAAAAAAAGAGGGTCGGACGGATCTAGTTTCAGAGATAAATTTATCGGAAGTTGCGGATATAGCTTTTATAAAAATCAGTATAAGTTGGAAAACCCTGTATAAATATTCAAAATATTAGTATTATATGAAAGATAATTGAATAAGGCATAAAATCGGCATATAAACATTTAAAATTTAATGTACAGTTTTCGAGATATAACGATTTTTGTAAAATTTTGACCCTTTTTTTCTAAAAAAAGTTAATTTTTTCAAAAAAATGTATATGCTAATCATACATAACTAACACCATAAGAAAGCTCAATTTATTAGCTTTAAAATGGTGCATCGATGGTTCAAATTTTTTTATATTAACCCATTTTTTACCGGAATCTAAAAAAAATTAATTGATAAAATTGTTTTTATATATACACCCAACTCTCTTTTTACATGGTAGATACGTTCCTTAGAAAACCGTGCAAAAAAAATCGTGTAAAAAAATACATGCGATATATGGTAAATTTGGGGATATGTTCCACAACCTAAAATATCGTGTAAGATAAAAAACCTTCCCAAAAACCGTGCAAAAAAACACAATACCAAACAAAATCGCTAATAGAAAAAAAGCGTTTATCTATTGTAAATCGACAACCGCAATAGGGGCCTAAGATTTTTATTTTAGATTCTAACGAAATTGCTCTTCCTCTTTGGTATATTTTGTTGTTGTTTATGCATTTTATTAATCGGGTGTGTACTAAACATAACAAAGATGTAAAATAATATAACATATTGTTACGAAATTTCTGTCTCTTTGACGATAATTTCGATCTCTTACACTTTTCTGAGTTCGATCACTGGATTGTGTAACAATTAAAAACACACAAACTTATTTAGTTATAAAATGGTTTATTTGAATCACAATAGTTAGTTTTTACACGGTACAGTTGTTTATCTCATTAAAATTCAAATTCTAGCATTAATTTAACACTGTATAGAAAACTGTTTTACTTTACTACGGATCACACTGTATTCACTTTATTGCTTAAATTCAAGTGTTCTGCTTCACTGTTTAAACACAACTGTGTCCGAAAACTCAAATGACACCCTTTTATACTACAGGCATCACTTTCTCGAATAATGGCGTATATTCTACCATTATTCATAATTAACCAGTATGGCGTATCGACGTTGAATTCACAATCTAGATGGCGTTGTACGACGTTGAATTCACAATCTAGATTTATCTCGGTTATTGACTTTTATAGTGTACTGCAGCGTCTGTTCGGTTTATTATTTGCCGGTAGATGCTGCTAGTATCGTTTAGTTTCTTTTGTTGGTTTTATTTCAAGAATTTTATTTCACCAATTTTCGCTACAATATTTATAGGACTTATCTAAGCACAATATTTAACACATTACCTATATTAGTAGTAAAATATTAACATGAATGCAAATTATACTTTAAATTTCACCATCGAATTAAAAAAAAACTTAAATTTGAACATCATCTTTTAAAACTACGAACTGAACGCTTTAACACAAAATAAATACTGAATAACCTAGTGCTGTGTTCAAGTTGAAGAGTTGAAAGAATCAGATAAAAAAAAACTAATTATAACATTCGGGTATTCCCCCAATTGCATTTTTGTGGCTGTATACACAACTTAGCTGTACAACTTAGATTTGAAATTAAAAAATCTTTTTGAGTTTCCTGCAAGAACAAAAAATTCGTGTAAAAATTTGCTCTTATTTTTGAACCGTGTTGTGTTGTTGTGGTGTATGTATGTATTTAATAATAACTAAAGCTACAGTGACATAGACAACAACAACAACAATACAACAATAATGACAACAACAATAAAAAACAACTGAGCAGCGGTTGAAGGCCGCCCACTTACCCTTACTCTTATGTAAAAATACTGTGACTAGTAAGCTAAGTGTTGGATACATTATAGACTGATGGGTTATTAAACAGCAACCGGCTTTCCGCCGCGGATCAGTCTATAATGTATCCAACACCTGTTTTAGTAGTCTCAGTAGTTTTACATAAAAGTAAAGGTAAGTGGACGACTCTCGGCCGCGGCTCAGAATTTAAAACTCCCTAAATCCAACACTGGCCGCGAAGCCGGTGTTAAAAACTCGGTTTAAACGGTTTGAAACTCCCAAAAATCCAACACCGGCTTCGCGGCCAGTGTTGGATTTTTGGAAGTTTTAGATCCTGAGCCGCGGCCGAAGGCCGCTTACTTACCCTCACTTTCATTTAAAAGTACTGTGACTAGTAAACCAGGTGTTGGATACATCATAGACCGATCCGCGGCCGAAGGCCGCCACGAAGCCAGTGTTGAATGTTTGGGAGTTTTAAATTCTGAGCCGCGGCCGAGAGCCACCCACTTACCTTTACTTTTATGTAAAACTACTGAGACAAGTAAAACAGGTGTTGGATACATTATAGACTTATCCGCGGCCGAAAGCCGGTTGCTGTTTAATAATTGTTGTTGTTGGTGTTATTATCGATGTTTAAGTCATTGTTGTTGTAGCTGTCCATAAATAGTTTTGATAAGAAGTTTTCAAAAAACTTTTATTAATTAATATTTCTACATTCCGGTAAAAAATGGGTTAGTATAAAAAAATTTGGTATAACTGATACACCATTTTAAAGCTAATGAATTGAGCTTTCCTATGGTGCTAAAAAAGTTATGTACCTACTAATCATAATTTTTTTTGGAAAAATTAATGTTTTTTAGAAAAAAGTGTCAAAATTTTACAAAAATCGCTATATCTCGAAAACTATACAACAAATTTTAAATGTTTATGTGCCGATTTTATTCCTTATTTAATTACCTTTCATATGATACCATTATTTTGTGAAATTTATTCAGGGTTTTCCAACTTATACTGATTTACATTAAAGCTATATCCGCAGCTTCCGATAGCTATATCTCCGAAACAAGATCCGTCCGACCCACTTTTTTTGCATACTTATTTTTTGTTTTTATAGCGCTACTTTCCCTAAAAAAATTGCATAAAATATGAAATAATTGCAATGAAATGAGTTTTATTATTAACTCCTCCCTCCTTAATTCCAAGCGTCCCGATTGGACTCAGAATAGAGGGATATTATTGATACTACGTGGTCTTCTAACTGGAATTTTTGGACTTGCAGACACAGGATTTGTCTGTATCTGAATAGTTGAACTTTTCACTCCTATTTTTAAACAATTTTTAACTACGATAAGTACGATAACTATGGCGATGATAGTTAAAAACCCAAAATTTGTAAATAAGCTGCCCGTGAAATATTTGTTTAAAACTTGAACTTTTTCGGTATTTTTTATATTTAATTCCTTTATTAATTCAAGGGATAGCATTTCCTTGAATGGACCCTCTGATGCTTTTTGGTGAACCAAGGCAGGTAGTGGTTTTGAGGACACTATTTCATAATTTGAGTAGTTCTGATTATTTATTGAAATTGTGGAGTTCTGAAAAATTAATAAAAATGATCCGTTTAGTGATCGAACCTGAGAATCTGTTGTGACGTTACCGTCAAATTGGTTTAAAAAAATAGTACCTGGTAGAATTTCTTCAATCGTAGGTTTATGATTACTATTAGTAGTAGGACATGTAAACGGTATTCCTAACAAGAGGTTTCCTAGACAATGATTATCTGTTATGTTACTTAAATCTGTTCTAAGACATATTGTTGTATTATGAAAAATATTACATTTTTGTTTTACATTAAAAATTTCTTTGTTATACATTATAATTGATTCATTTTCTAAATTTATCATTTGATTATTTTTCTTTACTGGCTTAACAATTAATCTTTTACAAATTTCTTTAGTAGTTTTTGGTATAGTAATAATATAAATGAGTTTTTCTTTGTTAACTCCAATTGTTATTTTTGAATAATCTAAACTTTCTTCAACGTTAGCAAAAGTTACATTATCTTCTTTAAATTGATTATTAATTAAATCGATTTCTTTTTCACTTAATATTATTGGGTTTACAATTTTGACCTTAGCTAAATTAATGGCTATTTTAAAGCCTTCTATTTCCTCTTTAATTACTTCAATTTTAAATTTTAAAAACAATAATAAGGTATTTTGTCTACCCTCTTCATTTCTTAGGGTTTTTACAATTTCGTTGCTTACTCTTGTAATATTATTAATTCTAGACATTAATTCTTTATTTATAAAAACTTGTTGATTATTATTTCTTACGACCTCGTCTATTTTCCTTACTACATTAATATAATCGTCATTTATCGGGATTTCCGGCTAACCATGACCAAGCTGTGCCGATTGCATTGATTGCTCTTTTATTTCTTATAATAGGAGTTAGTTTTTCAATATCTTTTTTAAGTTGGGAAATGGTATTAATAAGGAAGGGAAGAAGAGGATGGGATATTTGGATCGATTTCGCTTCCGTTTCAATTTCTTCGATTTTGTTTTTGTAAGTTCCGATATCGATAATATGAATAATTTTGTAGTTACCGATTTGTATTTTTGCAAGACCTGTTTCCACAGTGACAATTTTTGCTCTAGAATAATCTAGGATTTCAACTATAACCAGACTACTAGCGAACAACCTGGGAAGGAAAGGAAATTAAATATTAGGACATGGAAAGGAAGGGTTTTTTTTATTATTTATTTTTTTTTAATTTCGAATGTGACTTTTGTGGACAACTTTTCCTGATTCTGTAACGACCGTTGAGTGATAATTTTCTTTGACTATTTCTTTTTTGAACCTTTTGGATAATTTTGTACCCAATCTTTTATTTTGTCTGACGTAAATTTTTTCTCCTGGTGAATAATTTTTGGCTTCTTGCCTATTTTGGTTATGATATGTTAAATCTTTTTGTTGTATTTGTAAAAGTCTTTGGAGCTTATTAGAATTCCTGTTTTAAACATCTCATTAACTCAGAAAGAGTTGAGTGGAATCGTTCCACTTGTCCGTTAACTTGGCTTTTATAAGGGGGTGTTGTAAAAATTTTAATTTTTAAATCGTTTTCCATCATAAATCGAATGGTATGGGAATTAAAAGATTTTTCATTGTCGAATACTACTGATTTCGGTACTCCGAAGTAAAAAAGGATTTCTCTTAAAGGTTCTCTAATGTTTTCGATACTTTTGCCTTCAAGCATTCTAACTACTGCAAACTTTGTAAATTTATCTACTGCAGTTTGCATTTGTCGGTAGAGAAAATGTCCATATGAATTGTATGACCTGGATATTCTGCTATTGGGGTTGCACCTAAAGTTGGATTGTTAGGATGCCTTTCATATTTGTTCTCCTTGCATATCTTGCATTGTTTTACAATTTCTTTAATACTTTTCGCCATTGATGGAAAGTAACAAATTTCCAAGATTTGTTGCTTATTTTCTTTTTCATTTCTATGTGCTTTATTATGAGTCTCAATTATTATTCTTCTTTGTTCTTCTTTATCTGTGATATCTGACACTAGAATTTGTGAAAAACGGATTTTATAGTTCGAGAAATGAGATCGATAGACTGATTGTAATTGAAGCATAATGGATTCTGATGTTTTAATACAGTTAATGACCAAAGGATTAAGATAGCTTTTTAACGTGTTTGTAAGTTTGTTGGTTGAGAATTCTGGTTCTAGTATTATATGTCTGTTGTAACCAGGGAATATCTTTTTGAACTGATAAGAAACAGATCCTATTTCAATTAATAATTGATTTCTGTAGGCATTGATTGGTGTTTCTACTGAAGGTATAAGATTTTCTGAAGAACTGTCACTGCTATGAATAGTGGGTGTTAGCGAATTTATATTTGAAATGGGTGAACGAGATAAAAAGTCGGCCACTACATTTGTGGGATCGGGTTTGTAAATGAGTTCATGATTGTACTACTCTAACTGTGCCTTCCACCTTTTCATTTTTGCATTTGTGTTTTTATTACTGAGTGCGAAAGTAAGAGGCTGGTGGTCAGTGTAGATTTTTACTTTTTTTGATCCGTATAGGAAACATCTGAGAGAACGTAAAGCCCAAATAATTGCAAGCATTTCTTTCTCATTGGCTGCAAAGTTTTCTTCTGATCTACTTAGCGTTCTTGAAAGGAAAGATATTTGTCTGCCTTCTTGAGAAAGGACAGCACCCAGTGCATAGTTAGAAGCATCTGTGGTAAGCTCAAATGCTTTTTCAAAGTCAGGATAATGAAGAATAACATCATCTGATACTAAACAGTTTTTTAATTGTTTAAATGCTTCTATTTGTTCTGATGTTAAATTTAAAAGTGTTTTTTTAGATAAGTTCTTCCGAACTCGACCCAGTTCGCCTCTTAGTATCAAGGTAAGAGGTTTTGAGATTTGCGCATATCCCTTAATAAACCTTCGATAATATCCAGTCATTCCCAAGAAAGACCGTAAATCGTGAACTGTTCTAGGACATGGGAAATTTAATATTGCTTCCACCTTCTTAGGCGTAGTACGAATACCATTCTGTCCGACAATAATACCAAGAAATTCAATTTCTTCCTTGATAAACTCGCATTTATCGAGCTGTACTTTCAAGTTTGCTTTTTCAAGGGTGTCGAAAATATTTTTTAGGTTATCAAGATGCTCTTTTTTAGACTTAGCGAAAATAATGATGTCGTCAATGTAGACGTAACATCGAACACCAATGTGTTCTCTTAACACATCATCTAATGTGCGCTGAAAAATTGAAGGGGCATTCCTTAAGCCAAATGGAAGTCGTGTAAACTCGTACTTTCCGCAATTAACGGAAAAAGCAGTTTTTTCAATGTCTGCTTCAGTGAGAGCTATTTGATGGAAGCCGCTTTTGAGATCGATAGTGGAAAAATATTTGTTTGATCCTAAATTGGATAAAATTGTGACAATATCCGGGATTGGATATTTATCTGGTATGGTATCTTCATTGAGTTTGCGATAGTCAATGACCATACGATATTTTTTCTGTCCAGAAGCATCTTGCTTCTTAGGCACTATCCATACTGGGGAGTTAAAAGGGGATTACGATGGGCGAATAATGCCATCTCTTAATAATTCTTCTATTTGAGAGTCTATTTCGGATTTTAAAGCCATTGGATAAGGGTATGACTTTGAATAAATAGCTCTTTCGCTTTTTGTTCGAATTTCTGCTTTGATATTGGTTATAAATGTAAGTTTTTTATTTGGTTCGGAAAACAAAGTTGGACAGGATAAAACGATTTGTTTTAAATTTAAACTGTCTTCAGGGCTAAGGTGACCTAGTCTTAATTCATCGTGCATAATTGAGTTGATATGCAACTGTTGAATGGGATATTTAAATTTATTGAGTAGTGTAAAGTAGTTTTCTTTTGTAAAGATTATTGCGTTCAGTTTTTTCATAGTATCATTTCCTATAATTCCATCGAATGTTACTAATCGAGGTAAAATATGGAACTTCAACTTTCCTATTTCACTGTTAAAAATTTCTATATTTGTATGGTGGGTGATTTCGACTTTTCCACCAACTTAGTTTGCAAAGAAAGGTTTGTTGGGTATCGGATTCCGAATGTAATCTGGTTTAATGTAATTTTGATTTGAGCCCGTGTCTAATAGAAATTTAAGATCTTTGCCGTTTTTAATTTTGAATGGAAAATATGGCAAAGAAGAGGAGTTTAATCTAAAAAATTAATATCATCAATATAAGGAATAACTTCAATGCTCTCCTCTTCACATTGAAACTGTTGGTCTTGCTGAATTTCTTCGTTTGGTTCTACCAAATATATTTCTTGGCTTGCAATTTGGTCAGGTGGTGAGTGAACTATTGCTTCAGTATTAAAAACTCTATGATATTTATTTGGTTGCGGAGTATTTTGGGAGTAAGGTCTATTAATTTGTGGTTGCTGCCCAATTACATTGTTGCGGTTGTAAGAATTGTTAATGTTCGGTCCAGACTGTTGCTGCGGTCTATTTTGGTAGTTTACTTGACGAGTCTGTAATGATTGATCCACATCCATGGGTGTTGGAGGCTTTGGAGGTAATGGTGGTCGCTGATAAGTTTGCTGTTGATAAACTGGTCCGTAAGGTTTATTTTGTTGAGGATGTTGGTAAACTGGTGTGTAAGGTTGAGTGTTTTGTAGCGGACGCATTTGATATTGGGGCGTTTGATAACGTGGCATGAAAGGTTGGGTGTTTTGTAGTGTTGGATAAATATTTTTTTGAAAGTTAAATTTTCCAGGAATACTTGTAAATTCTGGATAAAAGGGAATATTGTTGCGTGGTGGCCTTGGAGGAGGGGCTCGGTTGGCACTGTGAGCGTAATTAACACGAAAGTTCAAATTATTTAATTTTAAACACATATGGAGTGCTTGGGGTAGGCTTGACGGTTCTTTTACGCTTAATAAACTTGGTAGTTCACCGTTTAGACCACGAATGAACGTATCAAGTGCTTTGTCTCTGACGAATGCTTGTCATGGCCTTAAGAGATTCCTCTCCTAGTTCAAGACAATCAATTTTGTCCAATATTAGAGACAAATGTTGATAGACTTTTTGATAAAATTCGGCTATAGATAGGTTGCGTTGAGCAAGAGTAGTCATCTGGTATTCGAGAATTTCTATGTCTCTCTTATCACCATAATGAAGCGTAAGGCATTTTTTAATTTGTGCCCAGTCCAATGGAGTTCGATAAGACTCTAGGGCGGTGTCGGCTTCTCCGACGATTTTGTGCCTAATTGAATGTAAAATTGCGTAAAATTTCGCAGTGCCTTTATAGGCCTTATAAAGAGTTAGTATCCTATCTACTGATTTTTTCCATGAATTGAATTCACCAGGCTTTCCTGAGAATTCTCTAAGTGTCTTTACTAAGTCGGGTATCCTTTCTGTTTCTGAAATATTTCTACTAAAATCTATTTGTTGTTCTTGAAATTCACTCTCATCAGGATTTAATACACTCGTAATCGTTTGAGTTATCAACTGTTGTACTTCATTTATTTGGGATTCTGTTAATGAGGATGGGGAAGAATTGGTTGTAGAATTAGTGGGACTCATTGTTGGAGTAGTTTCTCTTGATTTGAGTATAAGATTATCTAAACGTGTTATAAGATCGTCTACACTCATTTATTAATATCCAATAGTTTAAAAAAAATAAATAACTTTGAATTGTTAAATAAAATCTGATTTACTAATTAATAACTTAATTACAAAGATATGTCCAAATTTTGAGCTTACGATATTATTAATATGCGAATCATGTTGATATCCTGTAATCTCTGTTGTATTCTAAGGTTGGTGCAGTGTTGATATTTGGTCCACTTGTTGCAGCTCTGGTTTTCCTTCTTTTATTGTAGTGTAGATTTATGCGTTGTTTATAAAATTCTGCTGGAACAATGTGTTGATTTATTTTTTTTTTCACTGATAGTCTATTTTTTCTGTTTTATGTTGATTTTCTTTTTGCACTGATAGTCTATTTTTTATGTTATTTGAAATAATTTCTTCAGTTCACTTTAAGTCAGTTATTAATTTCTTATTATAATTTTGCAAGAGCGGAAAAAATATTGTTTACCAATGTGTTTGATAAATTTTCACTTTTTTAATTGGATTGATTTATTTCACTTAAGTTTCTAATATTTGTGTAATGGCTGAAACGTTACGTCTCCCCTTTTTGTATTATTTTATTATTAAAAAATAGTACTACTACAGAGCCACTTTACACAAAACACAAGCCGCGACAATTATAAGTTTACTTTAGTTTTTTATTAATCGCGGTCCCTGCTCGGGCACCAATTAAACAATTAGTTTGTTTTTTAATGTTAAAATTTTATTTAGAGCGCTGTAGCGCTTTATGAAATGAGTTGTTATAAACTGAAACTTAAAATAAATTCTATTCTAACGGAAACCTCGCCTACGTGACAAATTGTAAGTATGAGGATTGAAGAGGATCGGATTACGCGCTTGCATTCTTGTTGCGCGTGAATTTTATTTAAACGGATGGACTGCAGACTTAGTGTCAGCATAAAATATGAAATAATTGCAATGAAATGAGTTTTATTATTAACTTATACAATACATGAGCATTTCCATGGTGTCGAACGTGACCGTCGAACACATTTAAAGTAAAAAAAAGTCAAAATAAAACGGATTTTTATTTTGACAATAAGCTTAACTCATAGCTCTTAATTAGCTCTATAACACTGTAGGTAAATTTTCAACTTTTGAAAAGACACATAAAAATGCCGAGACACGTTAACTTATCATATTTTTCGGTCGTAGAATGTAGTGGCATACTCAGTTTTTCCCAATTAGATCAAAATCTTAAGATATTCGCGATTGAAATTTAGTCAATTTTCAACCCTTTATTTTTGCTATATTTTTCTTATTTTCGGAGAAAAAGACATTGAAATATGTTTTGAAATTAAAGTATTTATTCTTTGTTAGTCGAAACATAACTATTACAATGATATTATATTTAAACCTCTTCAAGTTCTATCATTTGACATATATTTTGAGGTATAATGTTATACAGTTTCAGTTAAAACACAAAATTGTCTAATATTCGGGAACAGGCTCTGGCAACGCAACCCTGGATCGTTAGCGTCATCAAAATGGCTCACTATATTTCCCGTACATCCCATCCTGTAAACTTAAACACTCGACTTTTCTACAGCGAGCTCGTGGGCTAATTGATTTACATAAATTTTTATACATTTTTTGATCTATTTTACAAATTTTTTTTTTCATTTTGCCTGAATTAAATCTAAATTTATCATTGTTTTTTGCCTGAAATTGATCTAAAATAAATCAGTTTATTTAAATACGAAAATTGTATTCTTGTGTGGCGATTGACCAGCAGAACGTATTCGGAACGCATAGAGACAGTTCGCGATTCCGCATCGTAGCTCGTATTATCATGTATTGATGGATCTATTGGAACAGGCAATGTATCACTGTGTGGAACAGGTACATGGGCACTTGACACGCCTCTGTACACAAAAGAAGATCGTTCTGAGTAAATAAATTTACGTATTTTAATATGAAGTATAAACTCGTATTTTCATTACCAGAGAAGAACTTACTGTTTCGATTTAAGCTATTTGTATAATTAAGGCACGCGTAACAATTGTCCTGGTCATGTTCACCAGGATCAGTCTAAAACATGGGAATTGCAAATGACATCGAATATTTCTGCTTTTTCCACTACTTGTTCAAAGCACTACAGGATGTAATACACATAAATTGAGATGCAAGATCTACAATTTCTAATTCCTCAGCAGGTGTTATCAAAGAATAGTAGTTTTAGGCAGGGATGTGAACCGGGTGAAAAATTTGGTCGGTTCGGTTCATCGGTTCGAACCTTTTTTGCACTTTTGGATTGGTTCGTCAAAACGGTTTTTGTTTTCATTGAACCGGGGTTTCGGTTCGGTTCACCGGTTCGGGAATGAAAAAAAAAAACTTTGCAAATTTGTGCTATTTTTATTCAGTAACAATCCAAAATAATATAGAAATATATATGACCATATAATTTATGTCATACGCTATAAGTACGTAGTAAAAAATTAGTATTTGAGAAAAAATTTGATTTACAATAATGAGTTGAGATTAATGAGAAAAATATCTTCTAACAAGTCCTCGTCAATATTTCCCCGCAAGTCTTCGAGAATAAGTTTTAGGGTGGAAAATGTCCGCTCTACCGAAACCTGGGTTGCTGAAACATCATAAATAACTTGAGCTAATTCAGATAATTATTTGGCAGGGTAGTTATTCCAAAAGTTCAAAGCTTTAACATTATTTGAAAGCCGCTTTATATTATTAAACGATTTGATTTTATCTATTAATGATTTATTTTTGAACTCTGTCTCATTCTTCCCTAATTCTTTCAAAATTTCATCAATTTCCATATTTAACAAAAAAAAAAAAAAAAACAAGTGGGGAAAATTTTTTAATTGAAAATCGGTGAGAATGAACCCTCGAACCGTTATAAAAAGTGGTACGGTTTTCGGTTCGGATCAATCATTTGTCGAAAATTTCGGTTCGGTTAATGGTTCAAAACCGATTCACGTCCCTGGTTTTAGGCTTTCAGTACATCTTGGACTGTTGGTGTTTTATAGGTGTATATTTACCACACACAAAATAAAATTGATTTAATTTTTCACGATGGCCCTTACGTTGTTCGTTCGTATTTCATTTTTATAAATATTTTATTCACTAATGGTTGATTGAAATATTTTTTACGATTTTATTTATACTGCTGACAATTGAAGAAAATCACAAAAACAACTTCGACTTGTATAGTTTGAGAAGTAGATACCCACCTCAAGAGAGAGCTAATAAACCCACCTTTTTTGTTCCACCATGGTATTGACGTTCCGATGAAGTTTTCAAGAAAGAAAAATTTATTTACTTGTTTTGATAATAATTTTAGGCTACGGTTTTAATGTTTGATCGTTGGACTATGAGATTTGGTTTTCAGATGGATATTAATGCTCCATACACACATAACAAATTTTTATATACTGTAAGACCTATTATTGAGATTTCACTACTGTGGGTGATATGGGAGGTGGGCGTGCCAAAAAAAATAAATAGGTATAATTCTTGGATTCAAGTACACATATGTACCGAATTTCATTCGATTTCGATGTGTTTTTCTACATATGTAAGAAAAATATAGCTAAAACAAGGGTGTAAAAGTGACAAAATATCAATCGCAAATATCTCGAATTTGATCTAATTGGAAAAAACTAAGTATGCCACCGTATTCTATGACCAAAAATTAAGATGGGAGTGTTTCGGTGTTTCTGTGTGTCTTTTTTAAGTCCCTACAGTGGTCCCTACCAATTGGTGCTAAGGTTGGTTTTGGACAATTTTTCGTTTTCAAAACAAAAACAGAAATGGTTTTCGCGGCCAACAATTCAAACGCCAATTTCAGCGAAGCCAGAGGCAATAATTCAATAAAATTAGTTTTAGATTGTTGTGCATTGATGTCTCTTAAAAATGGTTTTGATTTTACCAAAAAATTATTTATACTGGACATTTTTTTCATCATGATATTTATGTTGTTTCTGTTGCTCTTTTACGAAATTGTATATAAATAAGCTTAGTAAAAATGTTTTTAAATCAACAGAAGTATTCAATGTATGTATTTTCACATAATAACAACAAACTTAATCAAAGAAAAAAAAAATCGTTCTAATTAAAATTCTATATTTTATAAAAGGGCTAAAAACCTTAGCCTTTTTATAAAATTAACAAAAGTATATAGTATGAATAAAGTATTGTGTAGTATGTTTTAAATATAATAAAGAAAAATAAATTTAAATGAAAATAGTGTCAGGAACATGAAACACAATTTTTTTTTCAGAATAGGCAGTCCTAGCTGCATTATCTTCTTGGCCATCGCAACGAAAGAAGTGCAATTGGGATATACCTGGAATAGGACTGTCAGATTTTTGAAACACAAAATCAGTACATTCAGCGCAAAAAACCGGTTCAAATCAGTACACAATTTTTAACCTCAATCACAGCTTACATCACATTACAATTTTTTTTTATTTCCAAACAAAAAAAAAAAAGTCAGAACTTTTGGGATTCCTAGCAAAATAATATATTTTTCACATTCTGAAAACCTAATTTTAATTAATATAGGTATTACAAATAAGGATCAGTTTAGACTATTTCCGATCAATTCCAATATATTCCAAAGTTTTGCATGCAGCAACACATTCCCGCTTAAATTAAAACATTCTTTGACATTTTAACAAAATCATGATTAAATAATAGAAGTTACAGTAATTTGCTATTGGAGACTGAAATGTGGCCTCATACCCCAGTAAAATTGATATTTGTGCAAAAATGTTATTCGATATTCCTTTTAAAATAATTACGGCAATTTTTTTTCGAGTTTGCACTTTTGTTCTCTCATCCTTCATCTTTCTTTGTCGTATGTTTAATTTTTACCAAATTGGAATCTAAGGTACCGTTATCTTAAGGAAGCGTGTCAAATACTGCGTTTCATAAAAAATTGATATTTGTGCAAATTGATTTATTTGAGTTTTGAATGCTGTAGCGTCATTATCCATACAAAAAATTATTGAGGAGGTATAGGTATAGTCATTAATATAAAAATATAATTGTCATTTATATGTGGTGGCAAATATTTACTTTAGTTCAAGAGTCATCTTGAAAAGGAACTAACTAACGAAGCGAAAGTTAGAAAAAAAACAACGCATGAAACTGGGATAAAAATATGTGAAATTGCTGGTGCAACAAATCGCCATCGTAATACCATTACAAATTTTTTGAAAAACCCGCAGAAATATAGCGTAAATAATTGCAAAGGTGCTATAGCCAAGGTAGATGAGCGTACCAAACGACACATACGGACTCTATCCACGAGCAAAATGATGAGCTGCGCAGATATTAAGGCAGAATTAGGTCTGTCAATTAGCAGACAACTCATACAACCAATTGGAAGAAAGGAGTTAGATCTTTAGTATCAATCGAAAGTGCCCAAACCGAGCCTAACAAACATCACAAAAATGCGCGACTGACCTTTTACGAATAATACAAGTTTTGGGATGATGAGTTCAAAACTGTGATATTTATTAATGAAAAAAAGTTCAACCTAGACGGCCCAGACGAGCATCATAAATATTGGAGGGATATGTGCCATTTTAGGTAGACCTGCTACAGGCGCAAATTTGCTACTTGCCCTCATGTTATGGCATATTATTTTAAAGCTTGCGTATCAAGCTGTAATCTGAGGTTCACCGAAAAAATATTCAGCAATGGATTTTTCAAAAAAACTTCAAAAATTCATTTCAATTTACAAAATTTTAGCTGTTTAATTTTTTTAAAATTAAAAAAAAAATCTTTAAAATTTTTTTTCCACAAAAATTTTTACGGCATTAAGCGCAGAATAAATCAAAGTTTTTTAAAATAAAAAAAAAATTTTTAAAATATGGGTTTTTTTAAAAAAATGCAAAAATATTTTTCAATTCTCAAAATTTTTGCGAAAAATTTTTTTTTTTCAAAATCAGTATTTTTTTTTGAAAAGTACAAATAAAAACCTAAAATTACAAAAACAAAAAAATATTCAGAAATGGATTTTTCAAAAAAAAACTGAAAAATTCATTTCAATTTACAGAATTTTAGCTCTTTAATTTTTTTTTAAAATTAAAAAAAATATAAATAATTTTTTTCCCACGAAAATTTTTACGGTATTAAGCGCAGAATAAATCAAAGTTTTTTCAAAAAAAAAAAAAAATTTTAAAATATGGTTTTTTAAAAAAAATGCAAAAATATTTTTCAATTCCCAAAATTTTAGTGAAAAAAATTTTTTTTTTCAAAATCAATATTTTTTTTTGAAAAGTACAAGTAAAAACCTAAAAACGTACGTTTACCAATTATTAATTGATAAAGTTTGCTGTAAGCTATGTATTTTGGAAAAAAAAACACTTATTCTAAAAAAGGACGAAAATCGTGAATTTCATATCAGACATCAATACTACAATCATGCCAAATTTCACCCAAATCGGAGCCAAAAATTTTTTCAGGTGGCGTTTTCGTGTGTTTTACCCCACATATGTATGATCGTCTTTTATATTCAATCACTTCATTATTTCCTTTAGCCAACGCTTTCTACTATTGCCTAGCATTCCGCATTATTTCCTTGTTTTTTAAGTTATTGTTTTGTAATTTTTGTTCATCTTCCTTCAACTTTTCTCACGCACTGATAACAAATGTTGTTTTTTAAGGTCGCACGGGACATCGAAATATGCGATAGTGTAAAGCAGCGGTGGGCACAAAAATATAACAAAAGAGGAAAACAACAACATCAAGCAACAACAAACGAAATTTTAAAGTTTTTTTTACTTTCATTTCCAAAATTGCCATTAGCACAAAAAAAAACAAATTACACTACAAACAAAAACAATTGCTACATTCGTCAAGACACAATGCGGCACCGCCGTCATTTATGCCTTTGTGTTTTGTTTTTGTTTTCATTTGAATTCAAGTCAACGCTGTGCCTCGATTGAAATTCTGCGAATTTTGTGCCTCGATAGCGTTGAAATTCTGCGAATTTTGTGCCTCGATAGCGTAGAAATTCTGGGAATTTTTTTTCGCTTGGTTGTGCGTCGAATAACAGTTAGAGCAATGTGAGGAAATTGAGGCACTAAGTGCCCTTCACTGGTGTAAAGCATTAGTTCCCAAAGTGGTCCAGGTGGACCCCCAGGGGTCCATGGGAGACTCGACGGGGGTCTACGTTGGCGTGACAAATAAAATTGGGGTTCACAATTTGTAAGCGGAGGTCCACGAAAATTTATCTGCTTTCGATAGTGAAGAACTACAATGTTGGGTTGACTTCACCTATCAATGTAGGCAGATAATATTTTAAGAAGCTCATCGACTGTTACTTGTAAAAACTTGCATATTCCATATTTAGTACAACGTGTCGGAAATCAGCTGCAACGCAAATTTCCATAGTTAGATCTATTCTTCACATTTTTTGTCGAGTTTTGGGAATATAGTAGAAATGTAGCAGCAGGGGGTCCACCGGAACCAGCTAAATTTTGAAAGTGGTCTTTGAGAAAAAAAAGTTTGGGAACCTCTGGTGTAAAGCAATAACTTACAGTTATTTACAATCGCATCATTTCTTATGCATTCTTTTTTGAATCTTTATACCCTCAGAAAGATTTTAGAGAGCAAAAGTCAATGCATAATGTCTCTCGAAACAAAACGTGCAATAGAAATATTTAAATAACAAAAGTTTCGCTTGCGCGACTTTGCATTCGAATATCTCAAAATGCGTTATAAATAAATGTAAAATTTGCTTACATTAATTAAATTTGATTGTTTCCCTATGAAAATATGATGAAAGAAAGTGTTTTTAGGAACTTTTAGTTTTTTTGTCTCTCCCATAGGTATATATCGTCGGCTTACAAGCAAAAATGACCATCTACAAAAAAAAAATTTGTATTTTTGATGGAAAGTGTACAAATTTTAATTGCTAATGTAAGAATGTACTATCATTAAACACCTTAGGGGCCGTTCATAAATTACGTAAGACAATTTCATGACATTTTTGACCTCCCCCCCTCCCCCGAGTAAGATTCTCACAACCCCCTCCCCCCCCTTCCGAAATCTTACGTAAGATTTATAATAAAGGTGAAACTGCAAAAACGTGTGTTTTTAATGTGATGTACTATATTTAATTTAAATATACATATTAAATAAATATCACGAAATTACCAACTACACATTTGTTTTTCGAGATAAATAAAAAAAGTCATCGTTAGTTCATGCGCTTTGCAACCAGTCTGATAGTGAACCCACAATTGGCACACCCGGTTCGTCTGTTGAATTATCTGATTCACATTCAATCTCTGTAACATCAATATCCTCGTCGTCATGCCACTCTGAAACTTGACAAATCTCTGATTGTTTTAAAATGCAAAGGCTTTTCCCCTGTCCGCGTTTCAAAATTGAAACTGGTTGAATCATGTGAGTACGACTACAGTCTTTTCCTTGGATTTTTTTGTGCGTTACAGTAGCTTTTTTCGAAGCAAAGTACTGGCCACAAATATTACAAACTCGATCAGCTAAGACGTTTGCAAGTGTAGGACAAAAAAAATCGTAAGGCATGATTTTGAACTGTAGATGTACTTTCGATCAATCGTAATTTAACGCCAAGCGAAGAAATAGAGGACAAAACTGATTGCTGTTTTGGTCTCCTGTTGAAGAAGGAATCGAAAGCGAATCTTCTTGTTGAAGAGGGCAAGTACAAGGGGGTGGTAAAGAACCGGGACAACAACAACAACATTTCAAAGTCAACGTATCTGCGTATAAATGCCTGAATAATAGCAAACTTGTGAGACGGTGTTACAATTCGACTCTGCGTGTAAACAACATACATATGTTTCATTACATAAACAGAAGAGAAGTTGTCCCGTTGAGAGTCGATTACTTAAATCGATTGTAATCGATATTTCTGAATCTTTCGTGACTGTCGAAAATTTAAATATATTTTATTACTGTCACAAATGACGATGCGTTAATACAACTTTAGTGTATGAATACGCATTTTAAATCTTACGTAAGATGATCATTCACCCCCCGCCCCCCCCCTCTCGTAAGATGTAGTAAGAATCCGCCGAACCCCCCCCCCCCCCTAAACGTCTTACGTAATTTATGAACGGCCCCTTATCAGGTACTGTATATGCACATTTTTTTTTTTAACCGAAAATACCATATCACAAAGTTAAGAGGACTTAAGCATATTAATTATTTTTTTGCAGATAGTCAATTTTGCTTGTAAGCTGACGATATATTTTTACACATATTGAAAACGGCTGCAGCGATTTTGATGAAAATTGGAGATTTGCTGAACATATGAACAAAAAGATTGGGGTAGGCTTTAGGCTTTTAGAGAATCTAAAATGGGCACGACACTCACTCATCATTTCATTCAAATGGAGCAATTGAAATTTAGTGATTTTTAAAAAAGACCAAAAAAGTAAGTTTTTTGGACTTTGAGCGCTTGTAACTGCATCAAATCTTATTCGATTCAAGCAAACAGCATACCGTTAGAAAGAGAATAAAAATATCTTTCGAGTGCTGAAATGCGTTTTTGAGTCGAAAAAAAAATTCATCGAGATAAAACCAAACGTATGAAAAAAGTGCCGAAAAAGGGTTTTTTTTGGGGATATCTTGAAAACGATTCTTAAGAAAAAAAGGGTTTCTTGGAGATATCTTGAAAACGATTCTTAAGAAAAAAAATGGTTGCCATTTTTGGAATCTACGCCCCAAAATACATGAAAAAAAGTCTATGAGAAACCAGATCTCGAGATGAATCCCAAATTCAAAAAAAAATTCATCGAGATAAAACCAAATAAGTGAAAAAAGTGCCGAAAAAGGGTTTTTTTGGGAATATCTTGAAAACGATTCTTAAGAAAAAAAGGTTTTTTTGGGGATATCTTGAAAACGATTCTTAAGAAAAATAATGGTTGCCATTTTTGGAATCCACGCCCCAAAATACATGGAAAAAAGTCTATGAGAAATCAGATCTCGAGATGAATCCCAAATTTGTAACCTAGTGATATAGTAGACGGATGCAGATCATAAATATTTTAAATTGCACCAAAAGTGGGAAGAATTAGAGAAGAGGGGGTGGAATTTTTCAATAATTGAAAATGTTGGTTCAATATTACTCGGAAACGGCACCTACGATTCTTAAAAAAATTTTGAAGATAATACCGCTGAAAGCAATAATCTTAACATGCTATGTCACTATACTGAAAAACTCGTTGACGGGCGTGGCACACCACACAATAGTTTTGAAATTCAGTAAGATAAGATATACTGCCTATAAGGTGTCTTATAACTGAAAAAAATCGCAATGAAACCTGTGGGCGTGGCACCTTCCGTACAAGCAAAAAACGTTTAATGTCGTATTTAGTGTGCAATGGGAGTAATATTTTTTAAATTTGGTATAGAGATGTCGGTTACTACAACCTTTTAAGTAAAATAGATTTCGATGTGACTGAGTGGGCATGGCACCTAACGCACATGCAAAAACGTTTAAATACGGAGTAATTTCTTCCAAATTTGGTGGAGAGTTGTTGGTTACTATAAGCTTTGAAATTAAATGAAAATCGACAAGATTGTATCAGTGACATGGCATCTCCCATACATGCAAAAAACGTTAAGTGTTGTATTTAATGTACTACATATATGCGTGATCTTAAAAAAATTTGGTATAGAGATGTCGGTTACTATAAAGTTTAAAATCAAATGTATTTCGACGGGATTGCATCAGTGGGCGTGACACCTCCCATGTTAAAAAAAAAGTTATAAGCGTGACATATATTGATTTCTTAAATTTTTTTTTTTGTCTTTTGACTTTTTTAACCTCTTCCAGCAATTCAATTTTGAACTTGACTTTTTCAACCTGTTTCAATTTATTTCGAAATTTTCAACTGTTTTCAAAGAAGTATATATAATATATATATATGTATATAGTCAGGGCCGCCGAGAGAAAATCCGGCCCAGTGGTAACCATCTACGGGCCCCTCCTCCCCCTTACCCTAACAATTGTAAATTTAAAAATAATGTGGGATGGCAAAAGTAGCATATTCCAAAACGAGGTCCTTTTTCTGAGTTGTTAAAATGGCTTATCGATATGACGTTTGTGTTCAGCTTTCAATACCACTCAATCATGAATAGACTTACTCCTGAACAACGTTTATTAATTGAGGAAACTTACTTCCAAAATCAGTCATCAGTTAGACATATACACATCTAATTTTTTAAATCACCCTTAATTAAAAAAGTTTCACTTCAAAAATAGTATAATAGTATTTAAGTAAGGGGCCGTTCAAGTATTACGTAACGCAATTAGGGGGGAGGGGGGGTCTTGTCCCCTGCGTTACAGGGGAGGGGGGGGGGGTTCGAACAACGGGTTACGTAACATTGTTTTAGAAGTGAAACTACTTTAGCGGGTGGTGATTTGAAATGAGGTGTGTATAATGAAACGCTTTCTTTATGTGTATGCTTATTGAATAGCTACAGCCAAAAAATTTTATTATAATGATAAAGGTTTATGGGATCTAGATAATTTACAGCAATAAATGCTATGTTAAATTAAAGCACTTATCAAGCAGAATGTTCTAAAACTATCATCTTCGAGATTGGTTAACTAAAACCAGAGATGTAAGCGTGGAAAGATTTCCTATTTTTCTCATTTATTGCTGTAGCTGTTCTAGATCCCATCAACTTTTATCATTTTAATAAAATATGTTCGTCTCATTTTTCGCCATTTTAACATATTTTAAGCTTAAGCAAATGTTTATTACATTATGTGTGATTTTTATTAAATAACAATATGAACAAGTTAAGGTGTTATCTTCAGTCAGGCCGAAACTCACATACCCTACACTGCACTCAAAGTAGATACATATATTTCAGTAAAAAAAGACGTTGAAGAGGTTAAATAATTCGAAAAAGGTGTGAAATGTTTAAGAGGTTGTAAACTGTTGAAAAAGTCGTAAATAAGTATATGCAAAATGTTAATGTTGAGAGAGGTTGAAAAAGTCTAAACAATTTAAAATCGATGAAAAAGTCGAAAAAATAAAGAAATTTCATCACAATATCTTGCACGGCTTACGAGATATGGTGGTATTAAGGTTAAAATTTAGTACCGTGCCACGCGAATCTTTGGAAACTTGAAACCTAGCCTAATCTTAATTTAGTTCAAATGTAAACCTAATCACCAAGTTTCATCAAAATCGCTGCATTTTTTTTCAAAATGGGATTGGGCAAATATACATAGAGTATGGGCGGTAGGCGTGTCCATGAACCGATTACGTCCGTTTTGAATAGCAAGATGCCTGCAAGAAGGTCTGACCTGAGTGTGCTAATTTGATTCAATTAGCTTTCTTGGTTTTTCCGTAAACCTGATTTGAACAGACAGACAGACGGACATAGCTAAATCAACTCAGGTGGTGACGCTGATCAAGAATATATCTATATACTTTTTCATACCCACCACCGCCCTCTTTTATGCGTTACAAACAAAATGACAAAGTGAATATACCCTCGGTGTAGGGTATAATAAAGAAAATAAACAACATACGCATGTATTTCCGGTACTTTTCGCAACATAATTGTGACTTTTAGGTAAATATGGTCACTTGGGTGTTACGTAACGTTTAAGGTTAGAGGAAAACGTTACGGCGCGTTACATAGGGGGGGTCAAAAATCTTCGAAAATTGCGTTACGTAATACTTGAACGGCCCCTAATACATACAACTATGTCTTTTGAAAATTGGTTTAATTTGTAAACTTGACAGTATGACAGTAGATACGGGATATTCCTTCTTAATTCGAAGACAAGAAAATTTTTTCACTCACTGTATACAGCGAAAATTGGGTAGAAAAAAACCGAAAAGACTGAGCCAATGTTTACACCCGTTGCGTTGCAACGTGCAAACGACGATTTTTGAATAGCGATTTTAAGAATTTACGGGCCCCTTCGAAGAACTGCGGGCCCGGGGGAATCGTCCCGTTACCACCCCCTGGCGTCGGCCTTGTATATAGTATATATACTTTTTTGCTATAGTTAACTTCCTTTCACTTTTTTCTACATATGACATATTTTTTCGACTTTTTAAGCCTCAAAACGAAAAACCTAACTATGGTCGGTTTCGTTGTACTGAATTGTAATTGGAAACAAACTTTTATCTAAGAAGCTGAAATTTTGGGAAAACTTTCTTCAAACCCGATTCTATAATATAGGCACATAGGACTGGAAATAAAAAAAAAACACACTCGGGTGTATTTTGTCCACATCGGATCGGATGGAGCGTGAACAGCAAAACGAGCAAGCATTTTTGTCAGTGTTTGCAGCTTCGTCATTTCTCTCTTTTGAACATAAAAAAATATTTGATATTCTGCCGACCACTGGTTTAAATAAAAATAAAATTTAGTTATTGAAAAAATTTGAATTTTGTGAAGAGTGCCTTGAGGACCTCTTGCCGGTTAGGGGTATAACGAATTCAACACTTCAATTTCAATTGAAACGTTAGGGAAAATAGAAAGACATTTCTTGTTTGTTCATGAAGATTTTCATAACAAACAGAATTATGAGAGGGAAATTTTATTTTATGAATGGAAAAAACGCTTTTTTGAGGAAATTATTAACGACTCAATTAGTGAAAATAAGACAAAGTCTGAAACAGATTTAATTTTTAGAAAACGAAAATCCAGTTAAATAATTTCGTTATCATTGGTGAAACAATGTCGTCCTTTTGAATATGAAATTTTTTTTGGATGCAAGCAAAGAGGTTCAGCAGTTTTTTGGTGAAAAGGGAAATGAAGCGAAGGAATTTTTTGACTCTATACCAGAGATGTGCAATGAGTGGTTCGATTTTATTTACCATTCGCTTGTTCATTGCTATTGCGTGTCTTTATTCGACAACATATGAAACAAGTGCTGCAGTGCATTGCCTTTTAATTTCATTGCCATTGCCTGTCTCTGCTTGCTTTGAACATACTCGAAAGACAAGCACTATTCACTCAAAGCTCATTCATTCGTTTCTATTTTTATGCAACGAATTATATGGCTATGCAACGAATACAATTGCACGGCATCGAATACCTCATACGATTTGAACCATGCTATTTTAGAGTAGTACTTTGCTTGCCATTGTTTGTGATTGTTGAGTTTCCTTAAAAGACAAAATAATTTCTTATTTTAAAGCATGGAAAATACACAAGTCAGGGAAAATATAATAAAAAAGTTAATGCTGCGTAATGACATTCAATGCATAGCCATAAAATTCGTTGCATGAAAATAGAAACGAATGAATGAGCTTTGAGTGAATAGTGCTTGCCTTTTGTAGTGTGTTCGTTGCCTTCAAAGAAAACAAAGGGAAGCAACGGCAAAGTGATAAAAAAGTACTGCACGTCAGCATTCGCATTCGCTTTGAGTGAGCACGTTTGATGCATAGTGTTGATTCACAATTCGTTTTTGTGAGTGTTTCACAACTGCGTATGAATGCATTCGTGCACATCTCTGCTCTATACCAGTTATTTGATTATTTTTCATGAAAACTGGATTTTCTTGTCACATATTCAATTAAAAAAAAAATATATCATAATTTTTCATAAAAACTGCATTTTTTATAACTTCACTTTATAAATTTTGAATGAATTTTCTTTAAAAATTTTGTGTTCCTATCCACTCGGTAAGAAATAGATTCAAAAAGCTAAAAACAAAGAACTTCGAACGCAATATGAAAATTGTAAGAATATATGCAAACAAATTAGAACATACAAGTATTTCTCACAGTGGTGAGAGCGCTTTTGATTTCCCTCTTTTTTGAGCGCAAGGAAAAATTTGAGTTTTGCTCTTTGCCGATCACTGCGTTAAACAGAATACGGACGGGGACGGGAAATCGACAACCGTCTGAAAATCTTTGGAGTGAACATAATTGAGTCGGGCGACAGAAAATTCAGCAGCCACTGTGCTGCATTTTGACACAGCTGAATCGAAATGAAATACTGATCGTCCCCTATCGACGATGAAAATAGAATTAATTCTAAATCGACGTGTTATAATTTTGACAGCGATCAATCGATTTCCCATAACCCGTCTGAACTCTGTTTACCGCATAAAGCATTCTGCCTCCCGCGAGAACTCGAGCAGAGGCTGCGTGAATGTATACTTGTCGTGTACACTACGATATAGGCTGAGAGCCGGCTGTAGAAAAGTCAAGTGTATAAGATTACAGGATGAGATGTATGCCAAATGATAGAGCTCAATGAGCCTAAATAGAATATCTAGGGTTGCCTTGCCAAAGCCTGTCGCGATGGCCGAAAATGCCCGAATTTTAGCCAATTTTGTTGTTCTAATTAAAACTGTAGTACATAACAGCTTGAAATGTACGCCAAATGATAGAACTCGAAGAGGCCTAAATATAGTACCTGGGATTGTATTGTTAAATCCTGTCCCAAACATGGGTTTTCACCGGTTTTTTGGGTCAATTTTCATTAATAAAGATAGCAGCTTAAAATTCGTGCCAAATGATAGATATCGAAGAGCCTAAATAGAATATATAGGGTTGCCTTGTCGAATCATGTCCTAAACATTATTTGATACCCGTTTTTGGGCTCAACTTTTCTTTGTCTGCCTGTCTGTCTGTCTGTCTGTCTGTCTGTCTGTCTGTCTGTCTGTCTGTCTGTCTGTCTGTCTGTCTGTCTGTCTGTCTGTCTGTCTGTCTGTCTGTCCTTAATGGACGTGGAAACTATCCAGCCGATCATGATGAAATTTTTACAGTATGTTACTATTAATCAGGCGGGTGTCATAGGCTATAAAACTTTTATTTAGGGTGCATACTTAGGGTGGCCCTCACAAAAAAATATTTCTTAAATATCATTTTCTCGAAGACCGCTTAATCGATTCTCATGAAATTTACACTATATGGCTTTTATGTGAAGAGACACAGATTAGATTGTAAAAATTTTATTTAGGGTGCATACTTAGGGTGGCCCTCACACAAAAATATTTTTAAATATCATTTTCACAAAGACCGGTTAGTCGATTTACACCGAATTTACACGACGTAGCTCTTATGTTAAGAGGCATAGCTAAGGATACAAAACTTTTATTTAGGGTGGCCCTCACTCAAAAATATTTTTTAAATATCATTTTCTCGAAGCCCGCTAAATCGATTCTCATGAAATTTACACCACATGGCTTTTATGTGAAGAGACACAGATTAGATCGTAAAAGTTTTATTTAGTGTGCATATTTAGGGTGACCCACATACAAAAATATTTTTAAATATCATTTTCACGAAAACAAGTCGATTCATTTCGAATTTACAATATGTAGCTCTTATGTTAAGAGGCATAGCTTAGGCTACAAAACTTTTATTTAGGGTGGCCTTCACAGAAAAATATTTTTAAATATCATTTTCTCGAAGACCGCTTAATCAATTGGTTGTTATATTAATTATATTATTTTTATGTTGTAAAAATTTTATTTTTAATACATACTAAGGGTGGTCCTCATACAAAAGTATTTTTAAATAGAATTTTCACGCAAACCGCACATCGAATCTACACCACGGTTGAGGTGAGGCGATGCGCACAGGGTATTGCTAGTATATTTATACATATATTTATTTATATATGGCTGAACTTTATTTCGAAAACGGCTGCAGCGATTTTGATAAAACTTCGGGATTTCGTTCATATATGAACAAAATTAAGAGTGGACTAGGTTTAAAGTTTTTCAAGTTTCTAACAGGGGCGTGGCACAGCCCTAAATTTTAATTTTTATTTCGTGATAACTCGCAAACCATTCAAGGTATTGCAACAAAATTTGGTAGACGGATGCATATCATAAATATCTTAAATGCTATCAAAAGTGGGCGGAATCGTAACAGTGGGCGTGGCATATTTCAATAATTGAAAACTTTGATTCGATATTACTCGAAAACGGCACCGAGGATTTTCATAAAAATTTTAGAGTTAATACCGCTGAATGAGGTCATTATAACAAGCTATGCCACTATACTGGCAAAACTCGTTGAAAGGCGTGGCACAGCCCACAATATTTATAAACGTTATAATAAGAGAACTAACAACGCAATCGTTATGAAATTTGACATGTAAAATATACTGGCTATTGGGTATCTTATAACCAGAAGTGGGCGAAACGACACCTGTGGGCGTGGCACCTTCCATACAAGCGAAAACAGTTAAATGCTACATTTATTGTTCTATGAGAGTAATATTTTTTAAATTTGGTATAGAGATATCGGTTACTACAAGCTTTGAAACTAAATGGATTTCGACGGGATTGCATTTGTGGGCGTGGCTACATTTAACTTTTCTCAACATTTCCCAAATTTGTCTGACTTTTTCAACCTCTTTCAACTTTTCTCAACATTCTCCATATTTTTTCGAGTTTTTCAACCTCTTTCAACTGTTTCAACATTTTTCAACCTCTTTCAAATTTTCTCAACATTTTCCATATTTTTTCGAATTTTTCAACCTTATTCAACTTTTTTCGAGTTATTCAACCTCTTTCAACTGTTTCAACATTTTTCAACTTCTTTCAACTTTTCTTAACATTCTCCATATTTTTTCGAATTTTTCAACATTATTCAACTTTAATCGAGTTATTCAACCTTTTTCAACTGTTTCAACATTTTTGAACTTCTTTCAACTTTTCTCAACTTTTTCTATATTTTTTCGAATTTTCCAACCTTATTCAACCTCCTTCAACTGTTTCAACATTTTTCAACCTCTTTCAATTTTTTTCAACATTTTCCATATATTTTCGAATTTTTCAACCTTATTCAACTTTTTCCGAACTATTCAAACTCTTTCAACATTTTTCAACCTTTTTTCAACACTTTTCATATTTTTCGAATTTTCTAACCTTATTCAACTTTTTTCGAGTTTTTCAAACTCTTTAAACTTTTTCAATATTTTTCAACCTTTTCAACTTTTTTCAACACGTTCCATATTTTTTGGACTTTTTCAACCATATTTAAGTTTTTTCGGCTTTTCAACCTCATTCATCTTTTTCCGAGACTTCCAACATTTTTCGAGCTTTTCATTCTCTTTCAACGTTTTCAACACTTTAATATTCTATCGAGTTTATCAAACTTTTTCACCTGCTTCAACCTCTCTCAATGTTTTTCAACACTTTTCATATAAATAATCAACTTCTTTCAAATTTTTTTTAACTTGTTTTCTTCTTTTCAACCATATTCAATATTTTTTAAATATTTCCGACTTCTCATTCAATTGCATTAAATTTTTTCGACTTTTTCAACCTGAAAACGAAAAACCGAACTTTGGTCGGTCTCCTGGTACTACTATTTTATATGACGCAAACCGAAATAACCAACGGCTAAAGCCCAATTTCCATGTGATCTTATCTTATCTTATTTTATCAAATATCAGGGAGGACATCACATGCTATTAAGATAGCAAATGTATGCTATTCACTCTCACATTCTCCAAGCGCATTAGGTTCTGTTCGCATGCTTTTTCTTTCTTACAAAAATTTGATTCGATATCCCTGATATGGGATAAAATAAGACATAATAAGATCACATGGAAATTGGGCTTAACACCAGCATATTCGATTGTCCAATTTTGACGGAACGTTGACATAGGGCTACCAGATGGCATACTTTAGTAGCAAAAGTGCTACTTTTGCAAGGCTTTGCTACTTTTCACTCGAAATGTACTACTTTTGGATGGTTTTGCTACTTTCGATGTTTGCATTGTAAAATAAAAGTTATTTCAAATATTCTTTTAATTTGCTGGGGTTTTGTCGTACAAAGTGAGGACCTATTTTTTTTTTTTTGCTCATCAAAAATATTTGTATGGAATTAAAAAAATGTTTGGTTTTCATTACAAATTTGGAATTTTTTGATATGTGCTATTTTTGTAGGCAGGCCATCTGGTAGCCCTACGTTGACAGCTAATTTTTTATTTTCAAAAAAAGACCAAAAAAGTCAGTATTTTGGACTTTGAGCTCTTGTAACTCCATCAAATCTTATCCCATTCAAGCAGAGAGCATATTGTTAGAAAGGGAATACAAATATCTTTCGAATGCTGAAAATCGGTTTTGAGTCGAAAAAAAATTTATGGAGATATAGTCAAATAAATTTTGACAGGTAAGGCAGAACTTAAAATAAAGAAGAACTGTCACATATAATTATAAATCATGATTCTTCTCTTTCCTATTTTGAAACGTGTGCGTTGACCCTAAAAATTAAATTTATTTCCTAGTATGTATAAAAAAAAAAATGAAAATGACACATTTGGCTGCAACAACCCTTCCCCATTAATGTACCATTTACATTATTAGAGGTTAGGTTTGAAACGGGCGACATCGCTCTAACCGATTGATATGTTCGAAAACTTTCCCAGTAAATAAAAAAAACAAAGTGATAAATTTTAATGCGCAATTCAACAACCACTTCACCGTACGCCTCATTTTAGAGTTTGATGTGCTCACACTGGACGTATTTGCAAATCAGCTCTAAAATTTTATTTATTACATATTTGCTTCCACGGTGCTTTGATATATCATACGAAATAAATAAGAGCAATTTCTGCTTATTGAATACTTAAAGTTTTTTTCTTGACTTTAAGAATGGAAAAAAATTATTCTATTTTGTTAGCATTTTAGTAAGTCAGCTTGGTCAAGGTAATGAAGGCAATGAAGGTGTACGTCACATAAATTCATTGGTGAAATTTTTCATTTCAATATTATTTCTCTAGCTTGGATTTATTTTTAATTGGCTTATCATTAGTTTTCGTTCTGCCCACGTCTTCATTTCCGAAATGTAAAACGTAAAACTTTTTTCATAGTACAATTTCATATGCAATGTCATATCACAGATTTTTGCATATCAATTAACACTACTGCGGAACGACACATTTCGAGCACATAGTCGAGTCGCTATTGTTAGTCATAAATATTCTAAGAATTGCAAATAAAATATTGCTTTTGCATTAGCAAGCACTGAGTATTAGTTGTTTAGCTTATCAATAAATATTGCTTATCTGTAATTTTACCATCATCTCTCTTAAGCAGTCCCCATCGGAAATCTGTTCAATAAACGTGTCATAAGCAAAGCAGCTTTTGCATCGCTGATATATCGAATACACGTTCCGAATAATTTCGTTTACTGGGACGCTGCTCGTTTGTCAGCTTTTGTGTGTTCGTTCTTCGAATTCGCCTATCGCTTCTGGTAGCTGTGAAAAATCTATTAAAATTATTAAAAAATATAATAAATAAAAAAGATTATTTCGATTTGCAGACGTAAAAGCGGAAAAATCAAAAGTTGATAAGTCGGAAAACTCAAATATGGCTGACGTAATGAACATTGACAGCATCATATCGAGGCTCTTAGAGGTGCGTGGGGCAAGGCCTGGAAAAAATGTACAATTATCGGAGAGCGAAATTCGTGGCCTCTGCCTTAAGTCCAGAGAAATTTTTCTGTCTCAACCAATTTTGTTGGAATTGGAGGCGCCACTGAAAATCTGTGGCGATATTCACGGACAGTATTACGATTTGTTGCGTCTCTTCGAGTATGGCGGATTTCCACCGGAATCAAATTATTTGTTCCTGGGCGATTACGTCGATCGTGGAAAGCAGTCGCTAGAGACAATTTGCTTGTTGCTGGCCTACAAAATTAAATATTCGGAAAATTTTTTCTTATTGAGAGGAAATCACGAGTGCGCCAGTATCAATAGAATCTATGGATTCTATGACGAATGCAAGCGTCGGTACACTATCAAGTTGTGGAAAACATTTACCGATTGCTTTAATTGCTTGCCCGTTGCAGCTATTGTTGATGAGAAAATATTTTGCTGTCATGGCGGTCTCAGTCCAGATTTATCCTCAATGGAACAAATTCGGCGTATCATGCGTCCCACTGATGTACCCGATCAGGGACTTTTGTGCGATCTCTTGTGGTCTGATCCAGACAAGGATACTATGGGTTGGGGCGAAAATGATCGTGGCGTTAGCTTCACGTTTGGGGCAGAAGTTGTGGGAAAGTTTTTGCAAAAGCATGAGTTTGATCTAATTTGTCGTGCTCATCAAGTAGTTGAGGATGGTTATGAATTCTTTGCCAAACGGCAGTTGGTTACTCTTTTCTCTGCCCCTAATTACTGTGGCGAGTTCGACAATGCCGGTGCAATGATGTCAGTAGACGATACCTTGATGTGCTCCTTCCAGATCTTGAAACCAGCAGATAAACGCAAAAAGTAAAAAACATAAAAAAATTCAATTTCTCTACATCAAACACAAATTAAAATTTTACAAGAACAAACAAAAAGTATCATCAACCAACAACAAACGATGAAAAATCTAACTATTTTTTTTGAAATTTTAAAAATACTTAATATGTAATTATTATTATACCTATGTATCTTTATTATAAATTAACAAAAAATAAACACCGACAATTTCAAAAGAACAATTAATAGAACATAATGTGTAGGAACTGCGCAGACAGACTAATAATATACCAATACCAGAAGTAACACGACAATTTATTACACCGATTTTAAAAGCCAATATTTTGACATTAAAGCGATACTACGTACACGTAGTATTGTATTTTAAGTTGGGAATAAGCCATAATAATTCGTTACAAATCTGTTTCATTTACTTTATAATCATACATATATTCAAAATATATTTTAAAAAACAAAATCTCGCATGTTTTAACTACGCAGAAATTTCTTGCAATATAAGAAAATCAAACATCAAATAATATTTTTTGCCATTACGAAAAGGTTTAAGCATGGTCTTATGCAAAAAATAAATTTATAATAGTGAATAAATTTATAACAAAAATTTTAATTTTGGTAAATCAATGCGCGTTATAGTTGTTACTGCAATTAACTTATTGATAATGTAATCAGTTAGAAAATAAAAGTTGGTTTTTCGATATTTTCCAAATTTAATGACAGTAAAAATTTAAAAGCTGCAAAACTTACAACTAATTGATAGTCAAAACCTTGATTTTCTACATATTTGATGCACCACATTAAATGTTTTATGCATATACATACTTAAATTTTTGTTTAATATATTCTTTGTATTGGATGAAAAATAGCATATGCAAATTACAAATGATCTAAATAAAATTAGTGTACAATTTTTTTCCACTACATAGTGCTTATTCGATTATGGTCTTAGAATTTCACAATATTGCAAATATGTGACAACCCAACGGGAAACGAATGTGCCTACTAAGGGCTTCGGATGTGCTTCGAGAGAACAAAATGCTGCTTTCAATTGCTTATCTTTTTTAACTTATGGGATTGCACATCTTTGAAATGCCCTTCCTTGAATGTTAAGTAGAACATATTTGGAAGCAAATGAAATCAAATTCCTTGGATGTTGAGTGGAAGCTCATTTTTCAGAAAATGTAAAATACGCTCACGTAATTGTTATAGAAAACGTATTTTATATGCTTCCAAAAATGTGCTTCTACTCCACATCCAAGGAAGCGTATACGAATATATTTTGAAATCAGGTTTTTGCACAATTACCACACTACTAAAACATAATAAATTAGGCTTTGAACTATATTATATATTAATTATACATATATTATATGCATATATTAACCAGTGGACGCTGGTCGCAAAGAGTTTTTTGTTTTAAAAATTGCTAGTGACCGCTAATCTTGTTGGAAATGGAAATTGCGAAAACCGAACAAATCGCCGGAGCCTAAATCGTTCTTTTATTCTTTAATCAAAATTAATTAAATCTAATTAAAATTAATTAAAACGACGTTTTTTATATTTGGACTCCGAGGATTTTGTGGAATATTTGAAAACTTTCATTTAAAAAAATTGTTCATTTCCGAGAAGATTCTCTAGCCATATTGAATCAACAAGGATTTTAAAAAATTTTGTTTTTGGCCTTTAATATTTGTTTTTTTTTAAATACTAGAGCTCAAATCTTATCGAATATTAAGTTTTTTTTTTTTTTTTAATTATCGCCTAAACAAAATGCCCGCAAATCGTCGGAGCCCGAACTTAGAAAAAAATTTTGGTTTTTTATTATTTTAAGCTAAAGTTTCTTTTTTGTAATTTTTGGGTTTCGAGCATTTGATTTGTGGGTATTTCGGTTAGCTTTAAGTAAAAAAAAAGTTAATTTCCGCCAAGGAATGCGCTTTCTATCAATTTTTGAACCAATAAACTTGATTTGGGACCACTGTGCGGTGATCCGGTTAAGAAGCTCCATCCGAAAAATTAGATTCAGTTTTATTGTGAGTATAAAATTGTTTGTGAGGGTGGTCTATCAAAAACACCTTTTAAGTCACAGGGTGTTTAACAACAGCCAAATTGGGATGCCGGAATATTGATAAAGGTAAAAACTAAATAAATATTCATAAATATCGTTCTTTATCAATTAGACCACCTCACTTTTTAAGTGCATAAATGCAATTTTTCATTCAATAATTTCCCTAAAAAATAATTTCTGATTTTTAAAAAGTCATTCCGTCCTTGAAAGCAAAAAAAACCTTGCAAAAATTATAAGAACGTATTGACAAATTAGAGCAATCGCTTACTAACCATGCAGGATATTTTTTTCAATCTTTTCATGTAAATAAAATCCCGTAAAGTAGGACAAAGTATTCCGAAAGTTGCTAGGAAAGCAACATAATGAAAAAGAGCAAAGCTAACTAGCTTAACCCTTAAACGCATGTTTTTTTTTTTTCATTTTGTGAAAAAATATATTTGGTAGACATGGTCATGTTAATGCAGGAAGAAGTAAAAACAATTTTTTTTTTAATATTTAATAACTTTATTTAAAAAACAACCTGTGGCAGATATGCAACACCATACCTTTTACATATTAATATAAAGGACATAAGGCAATTTCTCAAAGCTAGTAACTGTATTAAAAAAAATAAGAGCTTTTACATAGAAAAATTATATTATACTTAGCTTAGAAATTCACTTTTTACACATTAAAAAATATTGTAATTCTGACATTCAACAAACTTTCGCGAATTTCTCTTTATCAAAGCATAAATGTCTAAACAGAATTGAGACGTGCGATTTATCTTCAGTGTCAAATCGCACCAAAAAATAGAATTATTTCTATTTCTCTGCGATAAATTTTCTAGTATCAATTTTGTACTCACTACAAAAGTATAGGAAAAACAGAAGAAAATTCGCACGTCCCAATTCTGTTTAGACATTAACTCATATTTTAACTTTGCGCCAAAAAAAAAACAAGGTGTCGCCACTCGATAGAATACATGTCCGTAAATGCAGTGGAGTCATTTCACCAAAAGCTTGGGGGGCGGCGAGAGCTTAAATAACATATCGAATCGATGATATTTTGAATTGAATCGATGTAATGTACAGTAATGTCAGATCCTTGGGGGTGGGGCCAATGCCCCCTAGCAATACCCAATTGACGCCTCCAGTGGAGTAATTTCACCAAAAGCATGGTGGGCGAGAGCTTAAATAACATATCGAATCGATGATATTTTGAATTGAATCGATGTAATGTACAGTAATATCAGATCATTGGGGGGGACAATGCCCCACCCAATTGACGCCTCTGCGTAAACGTGAAAACTTTACAACAGCACGAATTGATTACATACCGAAGACTTTCAGGTGGCTTGAATAGTATGTTGCAGATCTACAACACCATGCATTTAAGGGTTAAGTATGTTGAAGGAGGAAAAGTACGTCACAAGAATGGTAAGTAATGCACAGGAAATATGGAAAAAACCGACTTTCCGTAATCGGCAAACATTTCAAACTTATATAAAAGTTTCTTTACTTTTCAGAATTGTTTTCTCATTTTTATTATATCTTGACGACTACAGAGGACGTCTTCCACAAGTTATTTTTTTAACGGATCCACAGTTTTAGGGCTTCCTTTAACATATAGAGTAAGAATTCCAACAGGATTTATTCATAGGACTAAATACTTGTAACCAAATCTAAAAATCATTTTATTTTTAATATTTTTATCATTTTATAAACATTTTTTTGAAAAATCAAAACAAAAAAAAAACAACCAATATTGTTGAGGCAAACTACCTAACCCTGTATAAAAAATTGGAGTGTGTAACATAATATTTTTAAAAGCTTAGCTAACGAAGAATTTTTATAACGAATCGAATGGTTTTTGGATTATTAAAATCAGTTGAGTAGTTTTCGAGAAAAGTGTGGATCCAAGTCAAAAATGTGATTTTGAAAAAAACTGATATCGTAGGTATCGTTACAAATATAGGTATAACTTTTTTTCCTGTACGAATTTCTTAAAATGGTTTTAGGTCTGTATTTTTGTAATGTTAAGGAACACTTTTAAGTAAAAAAAAAAATTTATATTTTGCACTTTTGAAACGAACTCTCCTTAAGATCTATTAGTCTAGCAAAAATTGACAATGACATTGAATCTTGTGAAAGATCACTCCTTCAAAAAAAAAAAAAAAACGATGCAAATAAGTAATGGATGATTTTTTGGAACTTAACCATTTTCAAAATATTTGTGAAATAAAACTATTTTGTGACCTAGGTGGTCATATCAATAAGATATTATTGAAAACCCCAACACCAATGCGAGTGCAAAAATATAGCTACCATGCTGCAATAAAAAAGGTGGAGTAATTAGAAACATTTTTGGATTAAACTAACTTTGGCTTGCAATCAAAAATTATTATTGAGCTTATTTATTGTAAGAATAAATCTTTACTATTAATGTAAAATTGCGTATATGAAAACGGTTTGTAACGCTTTGGCGCAAAATATACTGAACCGATTTAATAATTTATTTTTTAAAAAACATATTATTTTCATTTTTTTATAGCTAAATATGCTTTTTTAGAATTAATTTTTTGCAAAACCTCACACAAATGTTTTCGTTGCTGATTCTTGAATTTTGTGTTGTTTTTTGTTCTTTTAATTTGTACCGTTTGGATTTGCTTCGAAGTTCAAAGAACAAACTCCTTTCAATTGTTTTTTTTTTTCTCTTTTACTTTTGAAGAGAGTGGCATAGATAAGATGTAAAGAGTATTTTCATTATGAAAAAAACAACAAACTACTACTATTATGTAATAAAAAAATCGCTATAAGTTGGGAATCAATGTATTGATTAGCAAAATAAGGGCATCATATGAAAGGTAATTTGATAGGTTACAACATTAATGCATACATTTTTGAAATCTAAAACCATTACTTTTCCCAAAAAAATAGTTTATGACCCATACTTTTACTAACATGTTGAGAAAGCTGAATGATGATCACCCATTTTTAGAGCCACTTTTCTGAAATAGGTGCATATATTCTATTTAGGCTGTTCGAGCTCCATCATTTGTTGCACAATTCAAGCTGTAATCTTTATTTAAAAAAAAATGTATCCAAAAAACCAATGTCTTGTCGAATCCGGTCTCAAACATAGGTCTCGATCTGATTTTGGGTCAATTTTTCTTAAATGGATGGCAACCCATATGTGGGACAGGACTCAGCAATGCAACCTTATATGTATGTTCTATTTAGGCTCTATGAGTTCTATTATTTGGCATACATTACAAGCACTTTTAATTAAAATAACAAAATTGGCCAAAGATCTGACTTCGGGACAGGCTTTGGCAAGGCAACCCTGGTTAGTTTCGCCAAAACGCATCACTATCTTTCCAGTACATCCCACCCTGTAATCTTATACACTCTACTTTTCTACAGCAGGCTCTCCGCCTATATCGTGCAAACAGATATCTTACGATAGGATCCAGTCCCATACAATTTTTAACTCACTCACAATGGACAGATAATCGTATCCTAAGGCATGACTGCTCAGAACCGACACATCCAGTTTAAGGGACAATGACTTCGTAAAATACTGTTTATGAAACAGGTTTACTTTAGCTGACATTGTCCAATTTTATTTATTTTTTTGTAAAAAGGGGTTAGAACCAAAAAAATATAAGATCAAAAAAAAAAAAGTCGCTCGGATCTAGTATCGAAGATATAGACATCGGAAGTTGCGGATATAGCTTCTGTAAAAATGGTTATAAGTTGGGAACCCCTGAATAGAAAATAAATAATATGGGTGTCATAAGAAAGATAATTTAATGTCCTACAATAATGGAGCGCAAAGTTTTGAAATTTGACCAATAATTTTGGAAATACTACGACTTTTCTGAAATTTTGACCAATTTTTTTTTGAAAAACCTTATTTTTTCCAAAAAATGTGTTAATGACCTAAAACTTTTTTAGCATGTTAAGAAAGCTTAATTGATTCCCTTTAAAATTATATATAGGTTGCAAAAAAATTTATTCAATGAATTCTTATGAAAACTACAACAACAACAGCGATTAGGGGCCGTTCATAAATTACGTAAGACGTTTAGGGGGGGGGGGGGTCGGCGGATTCTTACTACATCTTACGAGAGGGGGGGAGGGGGTGAATGATCACCTTACGTAAGATTTAAAATGCGTATTCATACATTAAAGTTGTATTAACGCATCGTCATTTGTGGCAGTAATGAAATATATTTGAATTTTCGACAGTCACGAAAGATTCAGAAATATCGATTACAATCGATTTAAGTAATCGACTCTAACTTCTCTTCTGTTTATGTAATGAAATATATGTATGTTGTTTACACGCAGGGTCGACTTGTAACACCGTCTCACAAGTTTGCTATTATTCAGGCATTTACACGCAGATACGTCGACTTAGAAATTTTGTTGATGTTGTCCCGGTTCTTTACCACCCCCTTGCACTTGTCCTCTTCAACAAGAAGATTCGCTTTCGATTCCTTCTTCAACAGGAGACCAAAACAGCAATCAGTTTTGTCCTCTATTTCTTCGCGTTAAATTACGATTGGTCAAAAGTACATCCACAGTTCAAAATCATGCCTTACGATTTTTGTTGTCCTTCCCTTGCAAACGTCTTAGCTGATCGAGTTTGTAATATTTGTGACCAGTACTTTGCCTCGAAAAAAGCTACTGTAATGCACAAAAAACTACATGGAAAAGACTGTAGTCGCACTCACATGATTCAACCAGTTTCAATTTTGAAACGTGGACAGGGGAAAAGCCTTTGCATTTTAAAACAATCGGAGATTTGTCAAGTTGCAGAGTGGCATGACGACGAGGATATTGATGTTACAGGGTTTGAATGTGAATCAGAAAATTCAACAGACGAATCGGGTGTGCCAATTGTAGGTTCACTATCAGACTGGTTGAAAAGCGCATGAACTAACGATGACTTACGATGACCTTTTTTATTCATACTGAAGAACAAATGTGTAGTTTGCAATTTCGTAATATTTATTTAATATGTAACATATGTACTTATAGTTTCACCTTAATTATGAATCTTACGTAAGATTTCGGAAGGGGGGGAGGGGGGGTAGTGAGAATCTTACTAAATCTTACTCGGGGGAGGGGGGGGGTCAAAAAGTCATGAAATTGTCTTACGTAATTTATGAACGGCCCCTTAGTACACCTACAACTATTATTATAAAACGATTCTCATTATAAAGTAATAAGTTTATCATATAAATTAAAAATTTTTTAAAATGTGAGATTATGTTGAAATAATGAAGCGCCGCAGGCAAACAATTTTTAAGTTTTACAATGAGAATGGTCTTGTTGTTGTTGTTGCTGGTTTTTTATTGTTTTGGTCCATAAATAAAGACTTTTCATAAGAATTTATTGAATATTTATTTTTATTTTCCGGCAAGAGGGTAAATTCGCAAAAATTTAGAACAAGCTATATACCATTTTAAAGGGAATAAATTCAGCTTTCTTAATATGCAAAAATAATTATAGGTCATTGACACATTTTTTGGAAGAAATAAGATTTTTCAAAAAAAAATTGGTCGAAATTTTATAAAAATCGTAATATCTCCAAAATTATGGGTCAAATTTCAAAACTTTTCGAACCATTATTGTAGGCCATTAAATTATCCTTCTTATGACACCCATATTTTTCATTTTCCATTCAGGGGTTTCCTACTTATAATCATCCGAACGATTTTTTTTTTAATTTTATATTTTTTATTTTTAACTCTCAATTACCCCTAAAAAAATAACTTGATTTGGAGAATGTCAGCTAAAGTAAACTTAAGTCGTTTTTTTAAATAACTCGAAAAACATGTAAATAGGTCCCATCCAATGTGTTCAAAATTTATTGAATAACTTTTAATTTATCTATTTTATACACAAAGTATTTACATACAAAGTGGCGTTTTAAAGATTTGAACACTATCCGTGTCAATTCGCATTGCTCGTATTTACGACGGGAATAGAAGAAACATTGTCGTCAATGTTAACATTTTCAAAAGCTTCTTCTATAGTGTTTTCTGCTTGTGGTTCTGCTGTGGACGAAGTTTCTTCAATGTGTACAGAAGGTGACGCTGTTGCCTCGTTTGCTGCAGAGATATCCTGTTCAGGGTTGAGATTTTCATTGTTCACTGCCCCAGTGATGCTGAGGCTTGCTGTTTTGCTATTCTCCTCCCTTATGTCTAGAAGCGCTTCCGGATTGACGTTCTCAATAATACTTCGAAGTCGCTGAATTTCAGCACGTGCTTCTTCTAATTCACTATTCAAGTAGGCTATATCATCTGCCTGCAATATGGCATCGCCTAAGTTATGCTTTAAGTACTCCATGGGATTTTCGGGTTTATCTTTAATCAGACGTACAAAAGCTTTGGTCAGTGCTTCAATAACACCGGCGCGTTCCAAATATCGACGGAATTCATCACGCTTAGGATCTATTGGCTGTAACAAACATACATATCTTTGAATATTAAGCACCGACCAATAAAAAGCTTACCTTAAACGCCATTACTGATTGCTTACTAATTTTTATATTAAAAAAAGTAAAAGAGATCGAAAACAATTTTTCGCAGGTTTATCCAAAATATTTCAAATCAGCACCTGCTCAGAAAATTTGTAAATAACAGGATTATATCGAGGAATGTTTTGATTAGTAAATCTGTTCGTTAGGTTATGTTCAGAAGATGCAGTATATGTTAGCGGTTGCACTACTTCTGAACATGGATCCAATACAATCGCTTCGAATCACTTAAGGCCCAACTAAAGCCATAACCAAAATAGACGTAACGAGACGGTAGCAATTGAACGACCGTTTGCAATCGTTTCGTCTGTTTTGACATTTAACCCAAAATCTTACGCTAGCCAACGAACGAGTAGCAACGTTTTGAAGTTCGGTTCTTACGGAACAGCTCGTCTCGTCAAAATGTTTCGTTCACTTTCGATCAATTACGTTGGTTCATTTTGGCTATCAACATTGGTTTACATACACTCGAACTTACTCGTTACGTCTCGTCTATTTTGGTTTAGGCTTATGTTGTACTTCGTTGAACTTAAGAAGCGATGTAGCCATAGTTGCAAGCGTGTGAAATATTCCCACAATTGCATAAATTTTATTTCTCATATTTCCTTAATAAATTGAATTCATTCACAAAATGTTATTCAATGACATTTATTAAAATACTTAAAGCAGATATTGTTTTTACTAATTTTAAGAAAAAAATAAGAAAACAAAATTGCTCATTTTGTAATATGCGTGTAGATTGTGGGGAAAAATATTAGCAAATGCAGCGCGTCGCATCACTGAATTGTCAATCAAATTGTTGTATGTATTGTGTGTGTACATTAAAATGCATATTTCTGCAACTGCACTCGAAGCCCTTTCCTTTACATCAGTGGTCGGCACCACATAGCACAATTGTGCGCTCAAATATTGCACGCATTCTTAAGGGCCAACTAAACCATGCACGCTCTGACTGCAGTCAACTTATGCAAGAGTGCGAATACACAAAAATCGTATATCAAAACTACAACGTACTTAACAAAAAGTTTCGTTCAATTTCCACAAATGTCATTTCCTTAAGGAGCGAAACTGAACGCACTTTCTGTACGGAATCAGCTGTTTATGCATTGTATACATAAGAAAAAGTTTTTGCAATGGAACTTGAAGTGGAAAATACTTTTGTTTTGAAATAAATAGAAAATGAGAAAAAAGAAGATAATGAAACAGTAAAATAGACGCATTTTATTGTAATCGAAATGTAAAGGAAACGGCTTGGAGTGCAGTTGCAGAAATATGCATTTTAATGTACACACACACAATACATACAACAATATGATTGATAATTCAGTGATGCCACACGCTGCATTTGCCAATACTTTTCCCCACAATCTACACGTTTAGTACAAAATGAGCAATTTTGTTTTCTTATTTTTTTCTTAAAATTAGTAAAACAATATCTGGATTGCATATTTATTGCTTTAAGTATCTAAATTAATGCCATTGAATAACATTTTGTGAATGAATTCAATTTATTTAGGAAATATAAGAAATAAAATTTATGCAATTGTGGGAATATTTCATACGCTTGCAACTATGGCTACATCGCTTCTTAAGTTCAACGAAGTACAACATAGCCACTAAAAAGTCTACTCTGAGTTTCTTAAGCATCTGACAGGCTTTTCGTTCAAATTTGACAGTAGGTTACGCTAGGCGATGCATGGTTTAGTTGGGCCTTTATGCTCTTTCAGTCAGTTGTCGAAAAACCATTGAAAAAGCAACATCATGCGCTGATGTAGCTATTATCGTCTGTTATGCACATAGAGAATTTTTTTTAGAGCTATGGCAAATGAACGAATTTGCAACGAAAAGTCATTGTGACGCATTTTAAAAACCTTCTCGTCGCCAATTCGTTATTTTCTTTTGACGACATATAGCAAATAAATGCATTGCGCTTTAGATTTTAGAATCTGAATACCTTTCCTAATCTTTTTTAATTTTTCAATTTCTGCCGCAACATTAATTTCGCAAACGATTTCTACGAAAAATTTCTTGCGGTGCAGCCTCTCTCCTCTTACCAACACAATCACACTTTCAATTTTGCCGACCCCTGCTTTACATTTCGATTACAATAAAATGCGTCTATTTTACTGTTTAATTAATCTTATCCCATATCAGGGATATCAAATAAAATTTTTTTAAGTCAAGGTTTACACGAGGTAATTCGATGAAACAAATTCTTGCCCATTCCCTTTTGTGAATTTGTTTTGCGTTTACACACGAAAACTAGAATTTCTTTCTGCTTGCGAATATCAAAGCATTTACTACATCGATCCACCGCAACAAACGTAGAGTCAAAGCATAATATAAGCTAACGAACTAACGAAAGAGAATTTGCGGATACGGAAAATTCTGTACACCACCCTTTCGTTTTTCCCTTCTTGCCTACAAACAAGGAAACTTTGCGGCAAGAGTTTCCTCGTGTAAACGTTGACTAAGAAAGAAAAAGCATGCGAACAGAACCTAATGCGCTTGGAGAATGCGAGAGTGAATAGCATACATTTGCTGTCTTAATAGCATGTGATGTCGTCCCTGATATTTGATAAGATAAAATCACATGGAAATTGGGCTTACGCAGCGTCGGCTTGCATCACCGACTTAAGCCCAATTTCCATGTGATCTTATCTTATCTTATTTTATCAAATATCAGGGAGGAGATCACATGCTATTAAGATAGCAAATGTATGCTATTCACTCTCGCATTCTCCAAGCGCATTAGGTTCTGTTCGCATGCTTTTTCTTTCTTACAAAAATTTGATTTGATATCCCTGATATGGGATAAGACAAGATCACATGGAAATTGGGCTTTATACTTAAATATTAATTTAAGCATATTTGACACTTGAACGCCGACGCATTCTATTATAAATAAAAACATAAATGAATCGAATTACTTATAGAATGTTCTCACAAGACAAAAAAGGTTTCACTTTGTCACAATAAAAAATATTTCAATTCAAAAATTACTTTTTTGTCGTCGTCCTTCAAAAACTGCGTTTTCATGTTATCTTTCTTGATCTTCTACTATCCCATATCACATGGTATAAAAATAGCACATATATGTCTATTTACTCTCGCATTCTCCAAGCACATTAGGTTCTGCTCGTATGCTTTTACTTTCTTACAAAAATTTGATAGTAGCAGATCAAGAAAGATAACATGAAAACGCGGCATAAGCCACAAGTCCACCGTCAGCGGTGGCGGTTTTACGTCGTTCGCCAGAGCTCTGTTCCATTTCAAGCAATCAAGTGTCTTGTAGTTTTAACAGCGGCTTACAAGCGGCGACGAATATTCGCTGTCAAAAAAAAAACGCGACGAAAAATCGTTTGAACAAACACAATTACGGCGGCGACTGCTTTTCACGTCTGATTTCTTGTGAGAGAATCCTATAGGGAAAAGAGAGAGAGAAAAACAAAATTTGTAAACAATAAATTTTGCTGAGAAAATCGTACTGGCAAAGAGAATGACAAAGAAATGCAACACTGATCGGACGGTGAAATAGAATTAAATCTAAATCGACGGCGAATCGTCGCAGCTCAACAGTCGTACGCCGCAATTCTGTTCAATTTCACATGATCAAGTATGTTATAAATTTTGACAGCGAATATTCGTCGCCGCTTTACCGCTACCGCTGTAATTGTGTTCAAAGCATTAAGCATAAAGTCAAATCATAAGCACCGACAACGAAGAATACAGCGTCATATAATTCATGATTGAAAAATTTAGGCTGCAGCGAAAAAAGACCCTGCTTCTTCCAAAAGTAGGTTTAAAGTCAAAATGAATTAGCTGATCGACCAAAACATTTTTCTATAGCGATTAATTGTCAAAGTGTAGTTAGTTTTTACCAGAATTTAACTATTAAATTTCTCGTAAACTCAAACCGTGCCCACAGATTTATTTTTACCCCTTAAATACTACCTAAAACTGCTATCAAATTACCCCCAATTTTGCATTCCTTGAATTTTTGTGGTTATTTGACTTGCGCAGAATAATAGCGAGAACACAATTGGGGCAGCAGCAGCAAAGCAGCAGGGCAGCAAAATCTGTCAACATGAAAATTATGGAGGTGAGAAAGAGACGAATAGAAAATCCTGCAGTTTGCTGCCGTGCTGCCCTGCTGCCGATATAGAAATTTTTCTATTTTTTATCCGGCATCAAAGCAGCAAAATATCAGTGTTGTATTCAAGCTGGCGTGAATAAAAAATTTTGTTTTTGTTTATTTTTTTCAATTTATCCAGCACTAAGAATGAAGTTCATATAAAAAGTTTTCTTTTTGAATATAGCGAAAATTTTTAATTTGATTAGCTTGTTTATTTACAATTTTTGGAGTTCTGACAGATTTTGCTGCTGCTGCCCCAATTGTGTTCCACAGAGCGTTTTGCTGCTGCCCCAATTGTGTTTCGCTATAACTTCTCTAACTCAAATCTTCTGATATGACAATTATAATTTTTGCCACAAAAAGCTAAGAAACACAACTAAAATTATTTCATTCGTCTAAAAACTGTGGGTGGTGTCAGAAAGCCACCCTATTGTATATTTATTTTTGAGTGTATATCTGTTTATTACTCAAGTGCAAAATTGCCTAACCTTCTGTTATTTTCGTGCTATAAAAATAAATTAAAATGAAGAACTATGAAAATACTTTCATTCGTGGACCTTCACCGTCATTTTCGGACGAACTTACCTCGGACAACGCAATGTCCGCAACGTTGCCACTAGGAATGACAGAAGCTGATAAAATACAATCCAACTCTGATGATCTCTTAAACGGAAAGTACAATTCCGTATATAATGCTGCTCCTGGCTGCTCCGGAAGCAACTTCCGGATACGTCCTTTAAAGCAGGGAAGGAACACGTTTGCCTTTTGGACAGTGGTTACATTGTTGATGATTCTAACCGTTGGAAATCTTATCTTAACCCTTACAATCATCGGCGTCTTACGATTAGGAAAAGGAATACAGGGCATGGAGTTGATACCTGAAGAAGAACTTATTAAATTTTATGGTACCACGGACTTAGACCGCGTTTATAGCAAAATCATTGGACAAATCGATGGATTTGCTGATGTTCCAGTCACAATAACTGGTGACGAGGGTAATGTGTACATAAAACTTCAACGCAATGGAAAATCGAATACGCGTTTGGAAATGGATTCATCTGGCATTAACTTCAAGGAAATTAATATATTTGAGGTCAAAGATCCAATTAGTGGATCCACAATTTTCACAACACACCGTCCCCACTATAATATGCCGAAAGGGGCGGATAATCTCATCGTAAAGGCTGCAAGCGCCAGCAGATTAACCAGTCCAATCGGTCAACCCCTTTTATTGCAGGGTGCTAATGTGTATATTAAAGGCTCTGAAGGTATTAATGTTGATTCGTCAGGTTTGCTTATACGTGCTGGTAATATCACCATAAATTCTACGCAAGGCGCTACAATTTTTGAGGCAACGTCTGGTGTTTATTTGGACATGGACAATATGCCTAAAGTTAGTCCAGAATTTGGAATACGTACTGGTACTGTGCAGTATAAAATTTGCGTTTGTATGCCTCATGGGACACTCTTTAGAATTGCGATTCCACACATGCACAACGGCCCAAAAATTTCTTGTTCACATTTCAATGCAAAACATGATCCTTGTGCTGCTAATTAAAAATCGAATAAATGTGTATTTTATATAAAATTAAGAAATTCATTAAATTATCACAGACAAAATTCAATACAAATGAATTGCTTAAGTTAAAAAGAGCACGCATCTAATATAGCGCTCGTCTGAATTATAAAATACCGTGAGGTTCTGGCATTAAACTGTTGTAATATTGTAAAAATTAAATGACCCTTATAGTAGGTTGGCATAGGTACGATTTTTGTAATTTTCTTTAAATTTTGAAATCAGTACGCAAATGTACTGATTTTTAGCAGTTAGTACTGATTTATGGTTTTTATTTTTCCATTTAATATTAAAATTCGCTACAAAATTCATATTTTAGTAGAGTTTTTGAAACAGTACTTATTATATATAGTGTACCATTTTATTAAAAAGAATGTATGAGTTACAAAATTTGGTTCCGATTTGTTCTGATTTTTTTTTTACGTTGAAGAGTTGAAAATACTGATTTTGTGTTTCAAAAATCTGACAACCCTTCCTTATAGTAAGAAAAAAAAAACTTAAATTTAAATGGGCTGCTATACTGTTTAAATGTTATAAAGAAACTATCCAGCACACCAAGTGTTCCGAATTAGTAACGAATTGTTAGGATTTTGTATGAGCGTTGACACGATTACGTAACAATGTATGGGTACGAAATCGTAACGATGCACAGTGGATAAGCTTGTATGGTATGGCGGCCATAAAAAAGTGGGATGTTGTTGAAGCATTTTTTCAAAATGGGTATCGATTTCAATTAACTTGACAATGTTTATTTTGAAAATGTTAAAAATTGCGCTATGGTTTTTAAGTTATTGCAGAAAAGCCACAAATAGTAATATTAGCGCTGGACTCTTGACATTTGGTACAGGTGTTTTTATGTACAATCCGAGTGGGATGAGGCTTTTTGTTCAAAATGGGTTCAATATCAACCCTTTACGGCGCAAGAACGAATTTCAATTTATTTTAATGGAAATGCATTATAAATATCTTATAATAAACAGAAAAAATTAATAAAAAATTCAGAGTTATTTAAAAATATTTATTTTTCATAAAAAGATGTTTGTTGCAGAAATGCAACACGGCATCAATTAACATGATATTTTTTGAAGCAATTGTTTGTCTTTTTGTGGAACTTGTTGTGGTGCACTTTTATTCTTCTTTGCTTGAATTGCATTTTCCAGTTGAGATTTTCGCTTATTCCGCAATGAAAATTCGAAATTCCGCAGAGTTCAGAACTTTGTCTTTTTTCTGAGTTGCAGTACGTATTCTTCTGTACAGGAGCCAAGCATTACACATTGTCATAACAAGAAAATGGTAAAAAAACCTCATATACCAGCGTTTACTACGAAGTTTAATTTTATAGTGTCCCATAACAGAGTCTAATAGGTCAACTCCTCCCATATGTTGATTATATTGAGTGATCACAAAAGGTCTTTCAATTGTAATGAATTTCTTTTGTGATCTATCAAATCTGGTCACCTAAGAAACAGGATTTTTCCTTGCAAAATTGGATGCAAGAGTGACCACTCTATTGTCTCTCCATGTAGTATTCATTTGATGGTACATTTCTGGCAAGTCGTACAATCACATTGGATGATGCACCCAGTTGAGATTCCCCTTCGGCACATATATTTTCTTGCCCACTATAAACTTCAAATTTATAAGCAAACCCACTCACGCCGCATATGACAAATAGCTTGAAGCTTAGTCTGGCAAGTATTTTTTTAGACCACTGCCGAGCCTTACTTGAACACATTTGCTCATCGACTGATAAATTGGCTTCTAGAGGAATTTTTCCAAAATTCTGATTGGCCTTTTCAATTAGTGGCCTGATTTTATGTAGTCGATCAGAGTCCTGATGTCTATATGGTAACATTTTACTATTATCATTGAAGTGCAATATTTGCCTGAGTTGCTCGAACCTTTTTGATGTCATCGTTTCCTTAATAAGATCCACGCCAACTTTTTCAGACCAATACATCCTTACGTTGGGCATGTGAACTACAGACATATAGTACACGATTCCAATAAATTGCCGTATCTCTTGACTTGTGACATTTGCAGGTTTGCTTGCATCTTTCTGAACACTGTATAAATTAGTCTCGTCTCTAATAAAATCAATCATGTCGTCAGGGAATAATAAAGAAAATATCTGAAAAGGTGTGTAGTTGAAGTATTTCATGTGGTAGCACAACAGATCCTCCGAATCTGATTTGGTCTTCTTTCAGCTCTAAATGTTTGTTTTTCCATGTAACGTTTGTCTGGAAAACGTATAAACATAAGGACATATCAAATGACAGGGAAAATACATTGCAAAAAATTTAACAGAATATAACAAACGTGTAGTGTTACGAGGTGTAATAAAGCTTTTTCTACTGTAACCGAACTGATGCATGGTTGCATAGTGTCAAATACAGCATTATTTCCAATAACTTCTTCCTCATCTGTGTCTTCCAGTTCATTCAATTGAACGGCAATTGATAGATCAGCAACATCATCATCATCAGAAAAATCTAACTCATCATCACTATCTTCCTATCTTTCGAGTATTTTTTCCAACTCGTGCTCGGTCAATAATTCTTTTCTACGACTCATATCTAACCTAGCAATAATAAATTAGAGTGTGATAGATATACTTTTACATAATAGTCTAAGCAGATAATTCTAATTTGAATTAAAATTCAAATTTGCATACAAATTCAAATTTGCACACAAATTCTGTAACGGCGCGGCGACATACCGCCAATATACAAGCTACTAAAAAAGCAGCACAATAACGCCGTGTTGCATATCTGCAACAAAACTAAAAGGGCAGCTAAAGCTACTTAACAAGTTTTTTTTGATAATATATCACTAATTCTATAAATATATATGTTTTACCTATACTCCACATGTATCTTCAGCCTTTAAAAATCAATATTATCACAAAAATTCACAAAAACAAACTTTGCTTAAACATCAAGCAACGTTGTATTTACGTAAGAGACTTTAACTGCAGAAAATATCGATACTGTCGCCATCTAGTTAGATGACTCTTAAATAATGTATATAATAGTTTATTGTAAAGGTATAACGGCACGCAAATTTGAATATTTCGTTTCAGTTCCAAATTTATGGCCGTTGAATTGGTATGTTGCAAAAATGCTGAAAATTGTGCGATATCTTTAATAATTCTCAAGTTATTAGAGAAAACCCGTTTTGAAGGCATTCGAGTTTATCTTTTTTCCCAAGGGAAAGAAAAAAGACGAAACATACACATTCCTGTTTCCCTCCTTTTAAAGAAACACTTTTTGATTTAAGCATCTTCCCTCACACGGTAAGCTTTTAGAATTGATATAATTACCTTAAAGAATTGCAAAATGTCAAGAAATATTGAGTTAACAAATAACAAATTAAGGAAATCCTACGATATACAGCTGTGTGCGAAAAAATAGCAGTGTCATATGAAATTATCTTTGCCTTTATGAAAAATAATTTAAGAAAAAAAGAATTCCAAATTTATTTGCTTCATTTTATGAACACTTAGATTTATTCGCACTTCAAACAGGAACAAATTAGGGGACATTACAAAATTCAGGTGTGAAAAATAATAGCAGTGCTTAACAATACTTAACAAAAACAAAACGAAAAAAAGTATAATTTAGTATTTAAACTTTATTATCATTAAATCAGTTAATATTTGGTGGAATGACCCTTATAAGAAAGAACGGCTGCGCACCTTCGCTGCATGGAATCCACCAAACGCTGGCAATTCTCTACAGGAATGGCCTTCCATGCTGCCCTTACTATATGCCACAATTCGTTGATATTTTTAGGACATTCCTTGCCCACGGCTTCTTTGACATCGGCCCAAAGGTTTTCGATGGGGTTGGGGTCAGGGGCCTGGGCTGGCCACTCCATTACCTCAATCTTATTTGACGTAAACCAATTGTTCGTCAATTTGCTTGTGTGCTTTGGGTCATTGTCTTGCTGATAAACCCATTTTAACGGCATCTTCCATTCAACGTAGCGTAGCATGGTTGAGCTCATTATTTCTACATATAATTTTGCATCCATGTTTCCTTTTATCAGGGCCGGCGCTAGAGCTTTTGGCGCCCTGGGCAGAGTGCGATATGGCGCCCCATTTTTATGAGAAAAAACATAAAAAGTTTTATTCATGAACACATTTTTATTCAAGTTTCGTGCATTTTGAGATGGGCGATAACATATACTCGATACAGGCCCGTGCGCAAGAGCAACCCCCAAACCCCCCCCCCCCCCCCCCCATTGGGAATTTTCGCACATAGGTTTTTATTGACATTTGAATGAAAAATCAAAAAGACACAACAAATTTTTTTTTTTAAATGAAAGAACTAAAATGCCAATAAATCTTCGGAGCCCGAGTATTTCATTTTCGACAAAATTTGCGTTCTCTAGCTATTTTTGAACCAAAAAACACGATTTGGGGCCACTGTGCGTCGCTAAGGCTAAGTAACACAAGTGTTTTTTCAATGCACGTTTAAGCATAGCTTCGGCATAAATAAAATCAGCTTCAATGAAAATTCATGCACAAATCTATTCGCGCCATATACAGTGAAATTCCCCATAGCCGGACACCCACCGTCGCAGTATTTTTGTCCGGTTATTGGAGCGTCCGGTTATCGGAATGCATTTTGTATGGAAAAGTTAGTGAGTGTCGCTGAAATATGTTCGGTTATGGAAGCTGTCCGGTTATGGGGGCTGTCCGTAATGGGGAATTTCACTGTATTTCAATTTTGCATGACAGTTCACGTGACATGTGGATAAATTAAGTTCAACTTTGGCGTCAACGCATTGCCGGGCAAGACATCAAAAATGCTTCGTGTTATGGCAACTTTGACAACAGCAACAAATGAACGCTCCTTTTCAGTGCTACGTTGTCTAAAGACATACCTCAGATAACTATGTCCGAAGATCGGCTGAACGGCTTAGCCTCGCTAAGTATACATCCCGAGATCAAAATCAATGTGGAAAAAGTTTTGGACGAGTTTTTTCAAGTACCTCGCAGAATTAGTTACTTACGTAATGATAACTGAATATCGAATCATAACATAAGCTTAGCAGATAAGCAGAAATGTCTATTAGACCGGGTCGAAACTTAGATTCATCCAGACACCGACTCAAAAGTTAGAAGGACCCTTAAAAGCGATATCTGCGTCATTTTGTTTTCGTTCCGAGAAAAACCAATGGAGCACTTTTGATTCTCCTGAAGGTCTGACTTAAAAAACGTGTTATTTGCTCGTAACTTTTATTCCTTCACAGCATGGATACCCGAATTTAGTCGAAAAATAAAAATTGCCTTGCAAAAAATTTGACGCTAAAAAATTTTAAATAATTTTTCTATTATAGATAATATTCAGTCCCAAAATTCGATTTTTTCACATTTTTTATATGGAAAAAACAAAATGACACAGATAGCGTTTTTAAGGGTTCTTCTAACGTTTGAGTCGGTGTCTGGCTGACGTTATTTTGCTTCATACAAATCCACAGGGTCTAATGTCTATATTAAAAGTAAACCGTTTTTTGACGTTTTTTATGAACATGAAATAATATGAAATGTCCGAGTTAAAAAAACCCCCCATGGATGGGCCTGACTCAATACAAAGATGTATGAGCAAAGATTAAGTGAATTTATAATTAAGAAAAGTTACATATGTATTCTATAGTAAAATCGTGTATTTTGTGCACTCTAAGTACATATAAGAACTTAAATTGTTTATGAAAAATGAGATCATATTTCCGCAGTCAACTTTCGGTTCCTTAAAAAGGTAACAAAACATAAAGATTTAGTTTAGAAACTAGTACTAGAATGCTAGTTTTATTAAATTTCACTTGATATGAAAGTGACTAAAAATCCTTTCAAAACTGAACAAAATAACATTTTTGCGATTTTCAGTGAAGCGATAGTTTAAACCTGGCTTGCACTTAGAAACTTCTAAAATTTTATTGCTTTGGCTTCTGCAAAGGGTTTTATGAGATTATCTTAATCAATTTTTTGACAAATGTCGCTTTCTATGGCCAGCATAGCCGGACCGAACAACCTTTTTTGTGACATTGTAGATCGTAAATAAGTTTTTATTAATTTTAATTTTGATAAGCTGCGTTCCGCAAGTAGTATTCGCAAAGCAATAGCTACGTTTGGAGCGAAAAATTTTAGGCTAGATATAAATTCCAATGCTTTTAATGGAGTAGTTTTTGGATCTATTGACTCAGATAGCAAACATTTCGCAAGGGTCGATATCATTGACACCTTTCGTGTATGACAACATTTTTAATTTTTATGGATCCGATGTCATATAAAATAGAAAACGAGTTCTCATGATTCCTTAATTGCTGCATCTAACACTGTATAGTAACATTCTAGCATTTACTTTGTTTTCGGATCCGAAATTGGCTCATCTTCAAATTCGTAATATCGAAAATATTTGGTTTTTGTACGAGATCTTATGGATGGATCTACCTGAAAGGTAGTTTCAGTGTCAATTTCTCCCGCCAAGTCTTTTGTAAATTCAAGCATGCTCTCGAAGTTTACTTCTTTACCTTAATAACGCACAACAATTGACATTTGCTCTCATCTTGTGTACAATAAAGTGAAGTGTTTCTTCACCAGTGTCAAATTTTGCCAGCAGCTCCACTACTATCAAAAAATTTCTATTTCCTTTTTTGTGAGGTGTGTTAGACGAATCTCTAAAAGATAAGCATTCCCCTCCAAGAAATATGATGACGGCGAGCAGTCTTTCGACAACATTCCGCCAATGGTTTATTTTCGATCGTTATGCGTTTTGTTGAGCCGAGTCACTTGTTTAATTACAACGCAATCTATTAGAAAGCTCTAGCCAAGCAGAGCAAGTGCGCAAATGGAATACACTGCACTCATACGATTTTAATCCTTCCAATATTTAAAAGAGCTAAGGACCATGCAGCCAAAGGAAAAATTGTATCAGCTGCGACTGAGCATACCAACCATGACCGTTCTTTTCACACATGTTGGTGCAAATCGGCGACAGTCTTTATTTAAGGGACACTGTCGGTTCACTTTTAACTTTGAAGGCTCACGTTTTACAAAAAACACATATTTTATCAGATATCCTTTTTGGCCAATCCTCTGGGTCATCAGTAATGCATTCCAATGGCGAATTACTTGTAATCTCTATTGAATGTAGAATAAAAATATACTAATGGAACATTTTTGCTATCCACTTCAAAATTGCCTTCAGAGTCAACAGAATTTTTACATGAAACTGAGTCTGGAGCATCTTCAGCGTTATTATTAAAATCGGCAACAGCATCATCGCACTTAGCATTGGAAGACTTATTTGGAAAACTTTTTTTATCTGCACGTGCAAACATTAAAAAAAATTCAATAACTTTTTAGGCACTCAAATTGCACAACTATTTTGTCTGGTCCTTAAAATTTATAAGCCGACTTCTTCAACGTGTGAAGGATATTAGTTCCCCATAAATTTTCAAAACCTTGTATGTCTTTCATGTTTAAAAATTTGGCGCCCCATCAGAGCGGCGCCCTGGGCAACTGCCCGCTTTGCCCGTACCTTCCGCCGGCCCTGCCTTTTATCCAATAAATTGGACCTGTGGCAGAGTATGAAAAGCAGCCCCAAACATTCATTTTTGCACCACCATGCTTTACGGTCCTTGACACGTATTTGGGATGGAACGGAACTTCAACTGCATCCTCTAGAGCCAAACAAAATCATTTTGGATTCGTCAGACCATAAAATGTTGCGCCACTTCGAAAATGGTCAATTTATATGATTTTTAGCAAATTTTATTCTAGCCTGAATGTCTTGGCTTAAGGAGGGGCACATTTATGGGGATTCTACCGAATAAATTAGTCACAATAAGCTTTTTCCTAACAGTAAAACAGTAAAATTTAGCTCATCCTTAATCTTCTTGGCTGAATGGAAGGACTTTTATCGTGCTAATGCAGTCAGTTGTCTCAGCTCGCACCTGTTAAAGGCTTGTTCACGACCCATTTTTTTAGCTCTAGGTGCCCATTTTTTTGTGTTTGCAATCATTTTAGCAGAGCAGCCCAACATATCTTGAATAAACTTGTAAGTTTTTCCCTTGGCAAGCATTTTTTTTATTATTTCGAGCTTTTCGCTGGAGCAATGTTTGCCACGTCCCATTCCTTCATAAGTATAATTTTTTTTTTAGACTTAACGTACATAATTCATTCAAGTTAAACTTTTGCTTACCTAATGATACTTGAATTTTAGCGGCTTCTTATTTTATTAAAAAATTACAAAAACTTCGCAGCACTGCTATTTTTTTGCACACTAATTATTTAACGCTTTGTATAAGAATAAGCGCAACTTTTGAAATATGATGACTAGATCAGATGTTGCTGCGATTTAAAAAGGATTTGTTTGGCTTTTAATAGGATACTGCTATTTTTCGCACACAGCTGTATATGTTTTGTACTGTTACAGTTTGCGAATGTTCTCAATTATGATTAATTTTGACTTTTTATGCTCTCATTTTCAAAAAATCCGTATGATTCACCTATAAAATATAAAACCTCAAGAAAACTTTTTTTAAAAGTTAATGTATGAACTTTTTACCAATATGTAGAAATGTCATAAAAGCAATATATGCATTTTGAAAATCTTGATTAAAAAAATTGTGAAAAACACCAGCTGGAACTTTGGATTTTAGTTAGTAATACTTTTTACATAAAATATATAAATAATTTTCGAAATCCGGGCATATAAATATTTTTTTTCTTTCAAAGTTCGCAAATTTGGCAATTTTACCATTTTTCATTCTATTTTTTGAAAAATGATGCAATTCATATAAATGCGATAGAAGAAAGTTGAATTGGTCTTTATAAAGTGGAAACAATGAACTTTCCACCGCCAATATGCTACATTAGCGCATTTTGTTTCAAACAAGTTAACGAGCGCTCTATCCAACTTTGACCCCATAGTGAAATGTAGAACTTTTATAGTTTAGTTTCCCTTCCCTAAGTATTATCTGACAATTTTTTTGAATTTTTTTTTTATATGTTTACTCCGAAAATTTTTTGCACAAGTCTACATATATGGCAGGATAACTGGAAAATTTAGATTTGCGATATCTCGGATATCGATATAATTCAAAGTGGGTTGAGGTTAAGCTTTTCAACTATACAATTAAATATATTCGGAAAAATATGGTATACCTACTGAAGACAACGAAGTTCTGAATAGTTTTCTTTTTCATATTAACATTGTTGTTATTAAAAATGCAGCAGTGTGGACGTCTGCATTTTATATTTTAGCTATCTATACTATCTATGCCCGTTATTTTTTATTGTTCATGTTTTCACAAAATTGTTTTATTAACGCTAAAGTAAAGTTTAAATATAAGACCATGTGGGACAATGTTGTCTGCCCGAAATTTAAATTTTCGCATATAAAAATTAATTTACGATGTAACTATATTTAATATTTTTGTTAGTTTTACTTTTGTGAAACTCTGAAAAGAGAGATATCTAAATATTTTATGAAACTTCTCTCCAGAAGAGCCATAACTAATTAAGATATTATTTCATCTAAGCAAATTAGTATGGTTAATTTACGAAATATTTTTTATTCAGTTTTAAGATTTACATACTAATGCGCGTACATATGAACTCTTATTTTAAAAGTAAAATTGTTATGTTATCGTTAATATTTTTTTATAAAATCTATATATTTATATATATAACGTATTATACAAAATTTGCAGCAAACTTTCAAAGGAAACTAATTTTGAGAACGGATGCTAATAACAGTAATAAGATTATAGAAAAAGTATGCGCGTCTTTGTCTATTCATTTTATTATTACACCGAAATAACAAATATACAACAAAATCAGGTATCGGTGGGTATATGTTTAATTCGCATATGTGCATTATTAACAATTTTTATTTAATTATTGTAAACCAGTGGATCCTAAATTTGTTCACCAGCGTTTGGTTTACAAACTACACCTTTTTGTGTAAAATACTTATATATTAAAGGCGAACCATTCCACTATTTCGAAGCTTTTAATAACGTACAAATTAGCGAAGTTTGACGTTAAAATTGATGAAATTAGCAACTTTGCTCATATGCCTTATTGACGTACACCCAACGATATGATCATAGTAACAATGAAGGGAACCTTAAAAATGGTTGAGTTGTATAATTTAAAAAATAGCACACATTAAATATGAAAATTAATGATTATTCATTCAAACTCAGAAATATTAGTCATTGCATGTGCGTACCTGTTCATTAGATGAGCTTTACACAAAATACTACTTTGAATAAATGGTTTAAGCATTGTGAAAAATAACTAACATATAAATATAAGTATATAATAAAAGTCATAAAACTACTTATGCATAACTGTTTAATTTAAACACCGGGTGGTGGCGGTTCATCAGAACGCTGTTTTTTACCAGCAGGTGGCAGAGAAGAAGATGGCGTTTGATCGAGCATGTCATCTGGCACCATACTAAGAAGCTCTGCTTCACTCAGTTGTGCTAGACTTTTTGCAGGTTTTTCTATTCGAACAGCTAATTTTGATTTAAAATAAATAAGTTTGTAATTCTGTGACGTGCTAAAAGTGAAAAATTACCATCATTAGTGTATTCATCATCAACTTTTGATCTTATTGTTTTAAAAAGAGATCCTATTAAGGGAGGAGGTGGTGCTGTTCCTGGTGGAGCTGGGGGCACTATGCTTAATAGTGGATCTGATTTACTATTAATGCTTGCTAGAATTTGCGATAAGTTCGATGGAATTGATATGCTTGCCAATGAAGGATTTAGGGCTGTCGTGTTTGAAGATGCAGTAAATTTCTAAAATCATTTTTGTTATTATATTAACATTATAAAAAAATTGTTCATATCAACCGAAGGTTCAACGTTCAAAAGTCCTGCAATCTCCATTTCTTGAACTGCAATCTGTTTATTTATTTCATCCATTTGGCGTTTTAGGTCATCCTCAGCAGTTTTATGGAACTCTGATGATTTAACTGGCAAAAGTGGTAGATCATCTTCAGAGCTACCACCCGGCGAATATGGTTCATCCTGATCATCTACTGCAGTAGTTGTAGGTACGACAGGAGCTACATATTGATAGAATAAACATGTTACTCTGATTTTATTTATTTTATAATCAACATAAAAAAGAGGTTCACTTAACTGCATTCATATATCTTTTCCGTTAGTCACATGCCAACCAAGTCATATTTTTATAATTTTGCAGGCAAATGTAAACAATCGAACGTATAAAACTTTCATTACCAATTAATGGTGTCATTCGCAGTCATTTTATTAAAAATATCAAATTAGGAAACATACTTTTTTTGCTGTTAGCTGTAAGCTGTTTGTGTCACTTGGTACACTTATTTTTTATTTTAAGCTTTTTAAAATAGATTTTACATCAATTGGTTGGGATAATATTGATTTCTTAGATTTTCATAAACTCTTGAAAAATGCACCATTCCAAAATAGGGGGATTTTTAACTGATATTTGGCTAATTTTGAAAACTTGAGTTCGCCAACTGGTTAAAATTCAGCCATTATAGTGAGAACACAAAACAGTTCAGCACCATTTAACCTAATTAAGTGTCATCACTCATAAAAATAAAAATCATGGTATTCTGTTGCGCTATCCCTACCCCTATCCACTGCTTAGGGTTGAATCTATCTCCATACCCAATTTCATCAAAATCGGTCTCTTAGCTTAGCTGTAAAAAGTTATTTTGAATGCACCAAATTTTATCAAAATCGGTTCATATCGGTGTAGCGGGTCAGCCGTGGAAGCTTTTTTGCCATTAGGGGCGGTTCCACGCCCATTAAAAGAACATAAGAGTTTTTAATACTCTTCCTTAGGGTTCAATCTATCTCTAAACAAAATTCTATCAGTGCACTGTCCTTAATCACAACTTTTCCAATACAAAAAAAAAGAATTAAGCGATTATGTTGTGTTATGGCAGTATGGATGGAACCGTTTCGCCTATTTATATACATTACCGCTGAAATGCTTTGCAATTGAAATTAGTTTTGAAGAAAAATCAAACTATTTCAGTGAAACAATAACTTTGAATTTAATTTTATGTTACTTTTATTAACTTCACTTATCGCTGATTTCTTACCAAAATCAAAAATTTTTATTCAATTAGCTAACAACAAAAAATTTAAGATAAACAAAAAAAGCGAAAATTCTGATGAGTGCATGACATCTTCTGGCCATTGATTCATAAGTTTGCTCATTAATAAGGTAAAATAGCGTTCCGATCTTTTTCTATCTCAGCGATTATGTCATTACCACTTTTGAACATTCTCTAACCGATTATGCGTTTTAACACCAACCACATGTTCTCAATCGGGTTGAGAATTTATATATTGTATGTATGTATGACTTTGTTAATGTATAAAATCATCATAATTTATGCATTCAACAACATTAAACACAAACCATACGAAGTGAAAGATACAAAAAAAAAATGATTAAGATAATACCCACAAAAGCTTCTTTTCTTGGCGCTAAAATTTTAGTGCGTATTTCAAAAGTGTGATTACAAATGGAAAATGGAATATTCCTAAATAAATATAATTGGTGTAAATTATGTTCTTTTTTTTCACAAAACACGACAGGTAAATTAGTTCTGAGTTTGAATTTATGAAATGTAATCAAAAATTGCATACATATTGTAGCGAAATTTGGTTTATGCTAGAAAACTCTTGAAATAAATACCAACGAAAGAAAACTAAACGATACTAGCTAGCATAAACATACTAGCACCATCTAGCGGCAAAATAATAAACTGAACAGACGCTGCAGTACACTATAAATAAAAAGTCAACAACCGAGAGAAATTATCGCCGTCGTACAACGTACAACGCCATCTAACATCTAGCATAATAGCTAGCTCAACGTCAGTGCGCCATGCGCACTATTCACCATTGTGGTGAATTGTGGATAGTAGTAGAATGCACGCTACAAAGTAGCACTGGTGGGTTGTAGAAAATGGTAGAATATACGCCACTTAGAAGGTACTGGATTATTCGAGAGAGTGATGACTGCAGTATAAAAAGGGTTGTCATCTGAGCTGAGGACACAGTAGAATTAAACCAGCGAAGCAGTAAGCAATAAAGTGAATACAGTGTGATCCGTAGTAGAACAAAACAGTTTTCTATACAGTGTTAAATTAATATTAGAATTTGAACGTTAATAAAATAAACCATTTTATAACTAAATAAGTTTGTGTGTTTTTAATTGTTACACAATCCAGTGATCGAACTCAGAAAAGTGTGAGAGATCGAAATTATCGTCAAAGAGACAGAAATTTCGTAACAATTGGTGTCAGAAGTGGGATTGTGTAAAAAGAATTAACAATCAATTAAAAAAAAAAAAAAAAAATAAATAAAAATGGTTAAGTTTGAAGATCTGAAAGTGGATCAACTGAAGAAGGAGTTGCAGCAGCTGAATCTGCAATCTACTGGCGGAAAGGTGGAGTTGCAGAAACGATTACGGCAGGCTCTTGAGGCTCAAGGTGTAAACCTGGAAGAGCATGAATTTTATAGTGATGTATCAGAATCAGCAGCGAAAGTGGAAGAAACTTCTGGACCAGCAGCAAGTGGTGAAGTTGTAGATATGTCAAAGTTCGAGAAAATGTTAATGGCGATGACGCAGGCAATGAGTCAAAATGCACTACAGATGAATAGCAATATCCAGGCCGTTCGAGAAGAAATTGGTCAGAACGCGCTGCAGATCCAGACGGTTCGGGAGGAAATCGGTCAGAGCTTAAGTCAAAATGCACTGCAAATGGACCAGAAGTTAAATCAGAACGCGCTGCAGATCCAGACGGTTCGGGAGGAAATCGATCAGAGCTTAAGTCAGAACGCGCTGCAGATCCAGGCGGTTCGGGAAGAAATTGATCAGAGCTTAAGTCAGAATGCGACGCAGATCCACGAAGCTGTTCGAACGGAGGTTGCCAAAATGGTAAATGGCTTCGACGCAAAAATGACTGAGTTACAAGTTGACGTTGAATCATTCAAGGAAAAAGTTCAAAATAATCTTGAAAAAGTACAAAATAATCTTGAAAAAGTTCAAAATAATTTTGAGGACGTTAATAAAAGGATTCAACAGTTGGAAATAAGTGAACCAACCACTCAAGTTATAAGAGAAATCAGCGCAGAGAGGCTTAAGGCACCCTCATTCGATGGAACAACGCCATTTAGTGTTTTCAAGCTCCAGTTCGAAACAACATCTGGTCACAATCGTTGGGATAACGAAAGCGCAGCTGCAGCGCTAATTGTGGCATTAAAAGGCGCAGCTGCAGAAGTATTGCAAACAGTTCCAGTGGGGGAGCAGAAAAATTACAAGGCGGTCATGGATGCCTTACAGCGAAAATATGGCAGTGACCACATGAAGCAGATTCACCGATTGGAGTTGAAAAGTCGTATCCAGAAATCTGGTGAGTCCTTGCAGGAGTATGCTGCGGATATTGAGCGATTGGCACACCTTTCCTATCCTGACGAGTTAAGTGTTGTAGCTGAAAAATTCAAAATAGAGGCGTTTATTGACGGCATACGTGACTTAGATACAAAACGCGAAACAATGCGGAGCCCGAAGACAACATTAAACGAAACAGTAATGGTTGCCCTCACTGAAGAGATGATTGCGTTGACATGCCGCCCATCACTGAAAACTCGTCGGATAGAGGTGGAGGCTGAAAAGAAAAATTCATCGTTCGCCAGCGGTAGCTTCAGCAGAAAATGCTACAACTGTGGTAAGCAGGGACACATGGCACGTGACTGCAAATCACGATCTGCATCACGTTCACCAAGAAGAAAAATTGAAAATCGGATGGAGGTGGATTTTAAAAAGAAAAGTTCATCGTTCGCCAGCAGTAGCTTCAGCGGAAAATGCTACAACTGTGGTAAGCACGGACACATGGCACGTGACTGCGAATCACGTCGTAAACGATCTGCATCACATTCACCAAAAAGAAGAATTGAAAATAGGGTGGACGATGGCGAAAATGGTAGCGGGCAGCAGGCGCGTACGTGGAATCAGGGTTCGATTCCGGAGAGGGAGCCTGAGAAACGACTACCACATCGCAAAGAAAGCCAGCATGGAAATGCGGATGCATTTTTCCGTCGTCTATGTAAAATTGAATGTTCACGAACGGAAAATAAAGCTGGAACAATTGATGTGCGCCGTTTGAACGTTTTGCCTGAAGAGGAGGTAAGATGGGACCAGCGCAGTGAACGGGATCGTGGTGATTGTGAACGAGAGCGTGAAAGGGAACGTGAAAGAGAACGTGAACGAGAGGAGGTTAGAGAGCGCGCTGAAAGAGATAAAGTTGAAAAGGAGGATCCAGAACGGCCAGATAAAGATCGTCAGCGCAGAAGAAGAGAAAGGGAACGCAAACATGAGAAAGAGCGAGAACGAGAGCAGTCACGCCGAGAACGTTCTCGAAGTCGGGAGAAGTCTTCTAGACGTCGTTCTAAATCGCGTAAAAAGGAACGTGAGAAAGAGCATGATAAAGATCGCGACAAGATGAAAGCTCGGTGTGACCTGCGAGCAAATACTGAAAGGTTCAAGAAAGGTCAACAAGTGCTGCTACACAACCCACAACGGAAACGAGGCTTGTCTCCTAAGTTTCGGACTCACTGGGATGGACCTTACCGGATCGTCACAAGGATTAATGATGTTATGTATCGAATTCAAAAATACCCCGGGAACAAAAATAAATTTAAGGTAGTCCACATCGAAAGGCTGGCACCTTATACTAGAAACGGAGAGACTCTTGTTCGGGACGAACAAGTTTAAGCGGAGGGCAGTGTAGCGAAATTTGGTTTATGCTAGAAAACTCTTGAAATAAATACCAACGAAAGAAAACTAAACGATACTAGCTAGCATAAACATACTAGCACCATCTAGCGGCAAAATAATAAACTGAACAGACGCTGCAGTACACTATAAATAAAAAGTCAACAACCGAGAGAAATTATCGCCGTCGTACAACGTACAACGCCATCTAACATCTAGCATAATAGCTAGCTCAACGTCAGTGCGCCATGCGCACTATTCACCATTGTGGTGAATTGTGGATAGTAGTAGAATGCACGCTACAAAGTAGCACTGGTGGGTTGTAGAAAATGGTAGAATATACGCCACTTAGAAGGTACTGGATTATTCGAGAGAGTGATGACTGCAGTATAAAAAGGGTTGTCATCTGAGCTGAGGACACAGTAGAATTAAACCAGCGAAGCAGTAAGCAATAAAGTGAATACAGTGTGATCCGTAGTAGAACAAAACAGTTTTCTATACAGTGTTAAATTAATATTAGAATTTGAACGTTAATAAAATAAACCATTTTATAACTAAATAAGTTTGTGTGTTTTTAATTGTTACACAATCCAGTGATCGAACTCAGAAAAGTGTGAGAGATCGAAATTATCGTCAAAGAGACAGAAATTTCGTAACAATATATATAAGTACGTCATTGAGATTTTGTGTTTGTTACAGAAATGTCACATTGCTTTTTATTGTTTTTATAGTGAAATAAATATTGACAAATAATATTGCGGTATTCATATAAAACTGACGACAACGAGGATGGATTGGATTTTGATAATGACAGTATAGTTGACCCGGACTATAATACGGACATGGAAGATTTGGATTCGCTTTCAGGAAAAGACAAAATCGAAAATTTTGCTGGTACCGAAGGCGATGGTATTAAGACAAACCTTGTAAATCAGGTAATTACGGAAGAGATTTCTACATTTCTATGTAAACTTAACACAAAGTCAAACAGGAAAACCAGGGCATCCATTTAATCCGAAATTGAAGATAAAAACACAAAAGCAGTTCAGCAACATTAGGTTGGCCATCAGCCAGTATGGACGAATACGATGCAAATTTCCAAATTCTACAGGTATTAGCCAAACAATGTGCGAGGAATGCGGTGTAGGGTTATGCTACAACAGAAATAATAATTGCTTTTTTACAAAATAAACTATTAAAAACTAAAACATATGTTTTATTTTTACTAGTATAACTTTTTGAGGACCATAAGCTTTTGAAATGTGATCCAATGAAATCAAAGCATGAGTATGTTCTATTGGGCTGTTACTAAGTCAAAAATATGCGAAAATTATAAAATATGATTTTAGATTTCGAGAAATCTTATGGGACATATTTGGCCCTATGTGCCTGAAGGCAGTCCAATTTATTTGAATTATTTTCTAATGTTACATGAATAATTAGTATCTTATATCAAACTAAGACAAGTAATTATAATCTACTTTTATTTTGAATTACCGTTTAGGGAGTCCAATTTATTTCAACACATTTGAAAATTATTTTCTATTGTTACATGAATAATTAATATCTTATTTCAAACTAAAAATAAAGCATTATAATTCACTTTTATGCCGAATTTAAGTTAAAAATTCAAAAGTAGAAATTGCTGCTTGCTTTTGTAACATAATTAAAGTGATTTCGTGAAAACCTGCTCCACACCATCACGTTCCTACCTCCATGTTTAACTGTAGGAGCTTTGTACACTGATGTTGATTTTATTTCCTGAGGAATAATTAAGGAAGCCTATTATGGTCAGGAGAACCTAAATTTCAGTTGCAAAGCACTTGGGCCGTACTGTATATGTACATAGTTTTGTTAAAACTCTTTATTATTTAGTTAAATTTTTTGAATTAAAAAAGCATTGACGCTTAATGAATTTCTTATTGATTTAGTTTTTTTTTTAAAAGAATAATATTGCGTACTCTATGACTAAGTTTTTAAAAAAATACTGAACCATTTTTTCGTTGCTTTATTTTTCGTTAAAAACCCATGTTTTTCATTGTTTCTAAGCAATCGAGTTTTATACGCTATCGCTTGTTTAAAAAATCTTTTTATTACAAAAGTAAGGAAGTAGTACTGAATGAAATTTATTGTACTTTAAATTATATTTTTAAGTTTTCAATTCATAAAAAAAATACCCCCGTATAAGTATTTAAACAAAAAAAAATATATTTTAACTAAAAAAGCCATATCACAGTTAAAAACCGAAAAAAAAAAATCGAAAACCAGTTTCAAACCTTATAAAATTGTATAAAAGCTTATAAAATTATAAAGCACTAGCTGTCCCGGCAGACGTTGTTCTGTCCTTTCCGGTAGGTGGCGCGAAGCTGTTTGAACTCATGCTATGGAATGTAAAAGCGAATCAGTAAAAGGCTGATTGGGCCTTGATGGTGAGGAAAAATGGCGAAATATGCTTTTTTTGTGAATCGCACATGAAATTCTTTACCTTTGGGGCGTCTCACATTTCTTCCGTAGTCATTTCCAAATAAATTTATTTTGGTTTCGTCGCTCCCTTAAATATTTCGCACTTTTTTCTCACCATCAAGGCTCAATCAGCTGGTGTGAGACTGTGTGCAATTTAACCTCATGATTAAATTTTTCGTACGCATCAGCGGAACCTTTTTAGCGATTCTTCCCGAAAGGTTTGCTTTCTGCAAACGACGACGAATTGTAGGAGTGCTTACAACATTTCCGATTTCCGCAGAAATTGCCTTGGAGGACTTGAAAGGGTATTTTTTGAACGAATAACTATTTGGCGACCAACTTCTGGAGAGGTTTTCGTTGGTCTACCTCTAGTTTTTTTTTTCCTATTTTCTTTATAAAAACATTTTTGCAAAACTAATACATCAAACTAGCGATGTCCCGCAAAGATGTTATTGGTTATGTTATTAGTTTAAGTCACAAAAATGTTCACTAAAAACTAAGTATTAAAATAACTACCCAAGTTAATCAAAATGTAAAATATTTTAGTAGTGATTTTTTTTAGCTAGAATAAAGAATTTGCAAGTTTTCTGCAAACTTCTTCTACAAAAAAAAAATACAGCCTTAAGACTAGGAACATGTTTTTTTATGAACAGCTTTGTTGCTCACTGTATGTCAATTAATTTTTTTTTTTTAACTGGTTCTACATTATCATTTGGCTTGTATCGCAGTTTTTTTGCATAAATTCAAGTTTTTATAAGAGTAGTGCAGTTTTTACAGTTCTTCGCGTTTATATTTTTTCAAAAATAAGACTCTGACTTCATTTTCTTTCATACAAGTTACTGTAAGGGCGAACAAGCCTTTTGAATTTTGCAAATACAATGTTGTTACGAAATTCCTGTCTCTTAGACGATGATTTCGATCTCCTACACTTTTCTGAGTTCGATCACTGGATTGTGTAACAATCAAAAACACACAAACTTATTTAATTATAAAATGGTATATTTAAATCACAAAAGTTAGTTTTTACACGTTACAAATTCTTATTTCATTAACATTCAAAGTCTAATATTAATCTGGCACTGTATAGACAATTTACTTTTAAAATCAACTGCATCACTTTATTGCTTAAATTCATCTGTTTCACTTTATTGCTTAAAAACAACTGCTTCACTTTATTGCTTAAGTTCAACTGTGTCTCGACAACTCAGATGACAACCTTTTATACTACAGTCATCACTTTCTCGAATAATCCAGTACCTTCTAAACGGCGTATCGGCGTGGAATTCACAATCACTTTCTCGAATAGTACCTTCTAAATGGCGTATCGGCGTGGAATTCACAATCACTTTCTCGAATAATTCAATACCTTCTAGATGGCGTTATACGACGGCGATAATTTAATTTTTAGTACAAAAACTGCACTTGGCCGCTAGATGGTGTAAAAGTATTTATCAGCCAGTGATGCTAGCTAGTATCGTTTAGTTTTCTTTTGTTGGTTTTTATTTCGAGAATTTTCTGGCACAAACCAAATTTCGCCACACTGCCCTTCGCTTAAACTTGTTCGTCCCGAACAAGAATCTCTCCGTCTCTAGTATAAGGTGCCAGCTTTTCGATGTGGACTACCTTTAATTTACTTTTGTTCCCGGGGTATTTTTGGATTCGATACACAACATCATTAATCCTTGTGACGACCCGGTAAGGTCCCTTCTAATGAGTATGTAATTTAGGAGACAAGCCTCGTTTTCGTTGTGGGTTATGTAGCAGCACTAGTTGACCTTCTTTGAACCCTTCAGTATTTGCTCGCAGGTCATACCGAGCTTTCATCTTGTCGCTAGCCAATTGAGTACGTCTTCTAATAAGCTCGTGTATATCTGCTAATTCTTCTCTTTTCCGCGACATGTAATCGTCAGCATGGGTCGTTTCTGGGACAACGCTTACTCCGTACTTCAAGTCTGCTGGAAGCCTTAAGTCCGTACCAAAAAGGGCTTTTGCTGGCGTAACTGTAGTAGTATCGTGTATTGACGACCGATAAGCCATCAGAAACATTGGTAGATGCTCATCCCAATCTTTTTGTCCTTTATCGACAACCTTTTTTAAATGCTCCTCTAGAGTACGGTTGAACCTTTCGACCATGCCATCGGACTGAGGATGCAAAGCTGTGGTACGTGTCTTCTGTATTCCAAGCATGTCACAAGCCTCCTTAAAAAGTGTCGATTCAAAATTTCGTCCTCGGTCGGAATGCAACTCAAGTGGAGCTCCATATCGGCAAATCCAATTTTTGATGAAAATGTCTGCCACTGTTTTTGCTTCTTGATTGGGAATGGGATATACTTCTGGCCACTTACTGAAGTAATCAATTACCACAAGGATGCATTTATTTCCTGCATTGCTGATTGGAAAAGGTCCAGCTATATCCATGGCTATCTTCTCAAAGGGAGCTCCAACGTTATACTGATGCATTTTTCCCCGAGTGCGTTGCCTTGGTTCTTTAGTAATTGCACATTGGTCACAACGGCGGATCCAGTCAGCAACTGATTCTTGGCATCCTACCCAATAAAACCGTTTCTTTATTTTCTCTGTGGTTTTCGTTATGCCCAGATGTCCACCACTCGATCCATTGTAATAATCCTCGATTATTTCCTTAAATTTGGCCTTTGCAATAACCAGCAGTTTTGAGCGAATTTTACCATCCTCGCTTTCCCAAATTCGGTAGAGACAACCATCATGCAACTCCAAACTTTGCCATTGCGCCCAGTATGCTTTACAGATTTGGCTTTCACTTGAGATTTCTTGCCACGCCGGTTTCCTACCCAGCTCCTTATACTTAATTATAGTTGCCAAATCTGTATCACTGCGCTGGTCCCGTTTTACCTCCTCTTTTGTCCACTTTTTTTCAGGCAAAACGTTCAAAAGGCGCACATCAATTATTCCAGCTTTATTTTCCGTTCGTGAACAATGACCGCATTCATGGATGACGGGAAAGTGCATCCGCATATCCATGCTGGCTCCTTTTGCGATGTTCTATGGTGAAATCATAGCTCTGCAAGCGTTCTATCCACCGTGCGATTTGACCTTCGAGATCCTTGAATTGAAGTAGCCACCTTAATGCCGCATGGTCTGTCCTCAGGAGAAAGTGCTGTCCATATAAGTACTTATGGAAGTGTTTCACGCATTCCATTACTGGCAGTAATTATCTCCGAGTTACGCAATAATTCCTCTCAGGTTTCGACAGAATTTTGCTGAAATATGCGACGACTTTTTCTTGTCCATTGATGATTTGGGACAAAACTCCTCCAATACCATGGCCACTCGCATCGGTGTCCAATACAAATTCTTTGCCGGGTATTGGGTACGCGAGTATTGGCGCTGTAGACAGTAATTCTTTCAGCTTTTGGAATGCAGTTTCCTGTGCACCACTCCATTCGAATTTCCGATTTTTCTGTGTGAGCTCATGTAGACTGCCTGCAACATTTGCGAAACCAGGAACAAAGCGTCTGTAATAAGTGCATAGACCCAGAAAACTTCGCAACTCATGAAGATTAGATGGTCGTGGCCAATTTTTCACAGCTTTTATTTTATCTTCATCTGTGTGTATTCTTTCTGACGTAACCTTGTGCCCCAGATATTTGACTTCACGCTGGAAAAGTGAGCACTTTTTCGCACTTAATTTTAGTTCAGCTGCCTCCCGGCGCGCTCAAACACTTCCTCCAGATTTTTCAAATGGTCATCAAAATCTTTTCCCATGATGATTATGTCATCGAGATACACTGCACAAGTCTTCCAATGTAGTCCTTTGAGAACTCGTTCCATTAACCGCTCAAACGCAGCTGGAGCGTTACAAAGACCAAACGGCATGACTTTGAACTGCCATAGACCATTCCCAATACTAAAGGCAGATTTCCCTTTGTCTTTTTCATCTATTTCCACCTGCCAATATCCACTTTGTAAGTCCAGGGTGGAAAACCATGTTGCTCCAGATAACATATCCAGTGTATCATCGATTCTGGGTAACGGGTAGCTGTCTTTTTTGGTGATTCAATTTTCTGTAATCCACACAGAATCGCATACTTCCGTCCTTTTTCTTGACAAGTACGACCGGTGAACTCCATGGGCTTTCTGATGGTACTTACTTACTTACTTGGGTGGCCATAACAACCCGTTACCGGGTTACGGCCGACCTCAAAAGCTCTCTCCAGGCGCCTCTGCTTTGCTCACGCCTTCTCCAATCATTCACACCAAGCGTGGATAGGGTTTCCTCGGCTTGGTCTTTCCATCGGAGGCATGGTCTTCCTCTTCGTCGTCGCCCAGCGGCTTCCGCATCAAACACCTTTTTCGCCGGAGCTTCTTCGTCCATACGCACAACATGTCCCAGCCAGCGCAGACGTTGAAAAGTGATGCGCTTGACTATGTCAATGTCAGCGTAGAGCTCGTACAGTTCGTGGTTCATTCGAATACGGTAGTCGTCGCCGACGTGAACAGGACCGAAGATTTTGCGAAGAATTTTTCTCTCAAACACCCCAAGCGTGTCTGCATCAGTCTGCGACACAACCCATGCTTCTGCGCCGTAAAGTAGCACGGGTAAGATGAGCGTCTTGTAGAGTGTCAGTTTTGTCGGGCGAGAGAGGTCTCTACTACTCAATTGCTTACTGAGACCATAGTAACACCTATTAGCAAGAGTTAGTCTTCGCTTTATCTCCAGGCTGACATCGTTTTGAGTGTTCACGGCGGTGCCAAGATAGGTGAATTCCTTGACAACTTCGAAAGTATAGTTGTTCGCAGTAACAAAGGATCCAATACGCCGCGTCTCCCTGTTTGTGGACAGCATATACTTTGTTTTGCCCTCGTTCACCGTCAAACCCACTTTCGCTGACTCTTTTTCGATAGCAGAGAACGCAGCAGTAACATCTCGCTTACAACGTCCAATGATATCAATATCATCGGCATATGCAAGGAGCTGGACACTTTTGTAGAAAATAGTGCCAGTACGATGTACACTGGCTCTTCGCAACACCCCTTCCATCACAAAGTTGAAGAGGTTGCAGGATAATGGATCGCCCTGTCTGAAACCTCGTTCGGTATCAAATGGTTCGGAGAGGTCCCTTCCTACTCTGACGGAGCTGGCTGTGTTGCTCAACGTCATTCTGCAAAGCCGCACCAGCTTCGCAGGTATACCGAACTCAGACATGGTGGCATACAGGCAATCCCGTATCGGGCTATCGAAAGCTGCTTTAAAATCGATAAAGAGATGATGGATATCGATCTGTTTTTCGTGGGTTTTTTCCAGGATTTGACGTAGTGTGAAGATCTGGTCTATGGTGGACTTACCAGGTCTAAAGCCGCACTGATAAGGCCCAATCAGTGTGTTGGCAAACGGCTTAAGTCTTTCACACAGTACAGTCGACAGGACCTTGTAAGAGATGGCAAGAAGACTGATTCCCCGGTAGTTAGCGCAAATTGTCGGATCACCTTTCTTCAGTACAGGACAAAGGACACTGAGATTCCAATCGTCGGGCATGCTTTCTACTAGCCATATTTTGCAGATGAGTTGATGCATACACCCTATCAGCTCATCGCCGCCGGTCTTGAATAATTCAGCAGGCAGGCCATCGGGACCAGCCGCTTTGTTGTTCTTAAGTCGTTGGATCACAACTCGTACCGCGTCATGGCTAGGTGGTGGTACGTCCACACCATCGTCGTTGATTGGTGGCATCGGGTTAATTTCTCCAAAGGCGGGATTGGTGGAGTCATCGCCAGCAAGCAGCTTGGAAAAGTGTTCCCTCCATAATCTCAGTGCACCCTGCGTATCCGTAACCAGATTTCCATGTTCATCTTTACAGGTTGATGCTCCGGGCTTGAAACCTTGGGTCAGACGCTTGACTTGTTGGTAAAATTTTCGAGCATCATTCCTGCCCCGTAACACTTCGAGTTTCTCACGCTCGTGCCTTTCCTGCTCTCGTTTCTTGCGTCTGAAAAGGCGCCTCCCATCCTTTCTCTTTTCCCGGTAGTTTTCGTGCATGGCTCGCGTTGCTGCTGACTGCAGGGTTCTTTTGTAGGCGGCGTTTTTCACTGCAGTAGCTTCGCGACACTCCTGGTCATACCATTGATTTCGCGGAAGTGGGCGTCGGAAACCAATGACTTCCTCAGCGGCAGAGCGCATGGAGCGGGATATATGCGCCCAAAGTCCACCGGCATCATCGGGTAGAGAGTCAGGTTGAAGGAGCAGTTCTGAGAGGCGAGCGGAATAGGCTTCGGCCGTCCGATGTGATTGCAACTTAGCGACGTCTAGCTTTCGTTGCGTACCAGAGCGTACATCCTTTGCATTGCACAGCCGCATGCGTATCTTGGCTGCAACAAGATAATGATCGGAGTCAATATTGACTCCCCGGAACGTACGAATATCTAGCACGCTCGAAGCATGCCTTCCGTCGATCACAACATGATCGATTTGGTTGCGTGTTTTCTGATCAGGGGACAGCCAGGTGGCCTTGTGGATATCGAGGTGTTGAAATCTGGTGCTACTTACTACCATGTTTCGCGCCGCGGCGAAGTCGATCAGCCGTAGACCGTTGTTTGAGGTGGTCTCGTGAAGGCTGAACTGACCGACAGTGGGGCCAAATATACCTTCTCTTCCGACCTTTCCGTTGAAATCCCCGAGTACAATTTTAACGTCATGGGCCGGGCAGCGGTCGTATACTTCCTCGAGTCTCGCATAGAAGGCATCTTTGACAGCATCGTCCTTTTCCTCCGTCGGGGCGTGCGCGCAAATCAAGCTGATGTTGAAAAATCGAGCCTTGACGCGGATCGTAGCCAACCTTTCGCTCACAGGTGTGAACCTGGAGATATGGTGGCGAAGTCTCTTGCTTACTACGAATCCGCATCCCAATTCGCGCCTCTCCGCATGGCAGCTGTAGTAGATATCGCAACTTGCTTGTTTAGAGCAACCTTGTCCTATCCATCTTATTTCCTGGATGGCGGTGATGTCAGCCTTAATTTTTCCGAGGGCATCCGCCAATTCGATAGAGGCACCTTCCCTATTGAGGGTCCGGATATTCCAGGTGCATATCCTTAAATCATAGTCCTTTTTTCGTTTGTAGTGGTCGTCAACGTTGAGGGGTTCATTATCCGAGGCTTTTTTAGTCTTCATTGGAGTGTTTTTTTTACGTGGCGGGTACCAAACCCTGCGCACAACCCAGTTTACTTCCAGGGAGGACACGCTTTCTGATGGTGCAATGACATTTTCTCGCGCCACATTCTCTATAAGGCCCGTCACTTCTCTCTTAGCGAGTGCTAGCCTCCTTGGAGGTTGACGAATTGGCTGAAAATTGCCTGTATCAATGCGATGTTTGACAACTCATGTTCGGCCATTATTTTCTCCTTTGGACGCAAACATCCGCCAATGCTTTTGCAGAAACCTTTTGCTTTATTTTTTTTCTGGGCAGACAACTCCTTCGTGTTCTGCTGGTCATTTTCACAATTTATCACAGCCGTAACTTTCTCACACTGCGCTATAAGTTCACCTTTTTGCATCCATTTTGGCTTATTCGTTGGATTCAAAATTCGTACCGGCATTTTTCTGTCCGTTCTTGTCTTTACTAGGGTCTTTCCAATAATCAGGTTTTTCTTTAAATTTTTCTTATCTGCTTCCACTACCCACAGATGGCTTGTCTCAAAGTCTTCACTTGTTGTGGCCCAAACGTTTTTTTCTTAAAATCCAAAGTGAACCCGTTTCGAATCATGAAGTCCACGCCAATGATAATCTCATCGGTGATGTTTGCAACAATAAAATCATGTTCCACAGTTTTATTGCCGATAAGAATACTCGCTGTAACTTTTTCTACTATTTGCGCAATATTTGGATTCCATTTAATGGCGTTACTCGTCCTCTATCAAATAAGTCTCTCCTCACAATTGAAAGCGATGCGCCTGTATCCAAAGTAAGCTCACATGGCCTTTCGTTGATTTTTCCACCGATGGTAAGGCTGTTGGAATTTCGGCAGAGCTTCGAAACTAAGACTATGGGGCAATCATCTGTGAGAGTCAGCTCACGCCCCGCTGTACTGACTCTCTTTAGTTTAACGACTGCTGCTCGCTACCATTTTTGCCATCGTCCCTGCTTACCACAATTGTAGCATTTTCCGCTGAAGCTACTGCTGGCGAACGATGAATTTTTCTTTTCAGCCTCCACCTCCATCCGACGAGTTTTCAGTGATGGGCGGCATGTCAACGCAATCCTCTCCTGAGTTAGAACAACCGTTACTGTTTTGTTATATGTTGTCTTCGGGTTCCTCATTGTCTCGCGTTTTGTATCTGAGTCACGTATGCCATCAATAAACGCCTCTTTTTGAATTTTTCAGCTACGAAACTTAACTCGTCAGGATAGGAAAAGTGTGCCAATCGCTCAATATCCACAGCATACTCCTGCAAGGGCTCACCAGATTTCTGGATACGACTTTTCAACTTCAATCTGTGAGTGTGCTTCATGTGGTCACTGCCATATTTTCGCTGTAAGACATCCATCACCGTCTTGTAATTTTTCTGCTCCGCCACTGGAACCGTTTGCAATACTTCTGCAGCTGCGCCTTTTAATGCCACAATTGAGCCGCTCAGTGCACACTTCGATTAACTCCACTTTTCAAAATTTTTAATTTTCATGCGCTGCAGTAATTTATTAGAACTCTTCTTTTCGTATTTGTTATAAATTTGGCTAAAAAAATTGGTTGAACATTACAAATGCAAACATTTATTATTCGTTCGCCACACACAATGTATGGAAGATTGAATTTGTTTACACGTTTTTCTCAACTTTTTGTTTTATGGAGTTAATCGATGTGTGCTCTGAACGGCTCAATTAGCGCTGCAGCTGCGCTTTCGTTATCCCAACATTGTGACCAGATGTTGTTTCAAACTGGAGCTTGAAATCACTAAATGGCGTTGTTCCATCGTACAAGGCTGCCTTAAGCCTCTCTGCGCTGATTTCTCTTATCACTTGAGTGGTTGGTTCGCTTATTTCCAACTGTTGAATCCTTTTATTAACGTCCTTAAAATTATTTTGAACTTTTTCAAGATTATTTTGAACATCTTCCTTGAATGATTCAACGTCATCTCGTAACTCAGTAATTTTTGCATCGATGCCATATACCATTTTAGCAATCTCCGTTCGAACAGCCTCGTGGATCTGCGTCGCGTTCTGACTTAAGCTCTGATCAATTTCTTCCCGAATTGCCTGGATCTGCAGCGCGTTCTGACTTAATCACTTGAGTGGTTGGTTCGCTTATTTCCAACTGTTGAATCCTTTTATTAACGTCCTCAAAATTATTTTGAACTTTTTCAAGATTATTTTGAACATCTTCCTTGAATGATTCAACGTCATCTCGTAACTCAGTAATTTTTGCATCGATGCCATATACCATTTTAGCAATCTCCGTTCGAACAGCCTCGTGGATCTGCGTCGCGTTCTGACTTAAGCTCTGATCAATTTCTTCCCGAATTGCCTGGATCTGCAGTGCGTTCTGACTTAACTTCTGGTCCATTTGCAGTGCATTTTGACTTAAGCTCTAATCATTTTCTTCCCGAACGGCCTGGCTGTTGCTATTCATTTGTAGTGCATTTTGACTTAAGCTCTGACCGATTTCTTCCCGAACGGCCTGGATATTGCTATTCATTTGTAGTGCATTTTGACTTATTGTCTGCGTCATCGCCACTAACATTTTCTCGAACTTTGACATACTTATCTACAACTTCACCACTTGCCGCCGGTCCAGAAGCTTCTTCCACTTTCGCTGCTGATTCTGATACATAAAATTCATGCTCTTCCAGGTTTACACCTTGAGCCTCAAGAGCCTGCCGTAAGCGTTTCTGTAACTCCACCTTTCCGCCAGATGATTGCAGATTCAGCTGCTGCAACTCCTTCTTCAGTTGATCCACTTTCAGTTCGTCAAACTTAATCATTTTTTTTTTTTTAATTGTTAATTCTTTTTACACAATCCCACTTCTGACACCAATTGTTACGAAATTCCTGTCTCTTAGACGATGATTTCGATCTCCTACGCTTTTCTGAGTTCGATCACTGGATTGTGTAACAATCAAAAACACACAAACTTATTTAATTATAAAATGGTTTATTTAAATCACAAAAGTTAGTTTTTACACGTTACAAATATTTATTTCATTAACATTCAAAGTCTAATATTAATCTGGCACTGTATAGACAATTTACTTTTAAAATCAACTGTATCACTTAAATGCTTAAATTCAACTGTTTCACTTTATTGCTTAAAAACAACTGCTTCATTTTATTGCTTAAGTTCAACTGTGTCTCGACAACTCAGATGACAACCTTTTATACTACAGTCATCACTTTCTCGAATAATCCAGTACCTTCTATATGGCGTATTGGCGTGGAATTCACAATCACTTTCTCGAATAGTACCTTCTAAATGGCGTATCGGCGTGGAATTCACAATCATTTTCTCGAATAATTCAATACCTTCTAGATGGCGTTGTACGACGGCGATAATTTCATTTTTAGTACAAAAACTACACTTGGCCGCTAGATGGTGTAAAAGTATTTATACAGCCAGTGATGCTAGCTAGTATCGTTTAGTTTTCTTTTGTTGGTTTTTATTTGGAGAATTTTCTGGCGTAAACCAAATTTCGCTACAATAGGTACAATCTGTTATTCAATTTTAACAGTTGTTATCGGTTGGAAGTAATACAACAGATTGTACAGTGAATGAGCAGTTCTAATCCACCACAACAAGTGAAGATAGTAAGTATAAAGAGATATGAGTATCGTGCAAAAGAGAGCTAAATCGAAAAATTGGTTTCACCAAGTAGATTTAATACAACGAAAAGTCAAACAGCAGTAACTTAAGCCTTATTATTAGACTGCCATTATTTTCTAAGTTTCTTTCCAAGCAAAAATAAAACGTTTAACTCGAGGGACGAAATGGACTATCCGCGAAATTCATAAACAGTGGATACAGGATAAGCCGTGCATCAACAAGAAAACTTCGCTTGAATTTCGAAAGAGAGCACATTTCAAAAAATTCTCTTTTTGGAGCACGGTAAACCCATTTTTTTAAAGACGTGGTTTATATTCCTACGAATAATTCAATATCCAACAGGTTTTTTACCCAGTGATTGGCGCAGTTAAATTTTTACGAAAAATTAATCAACGAGGCTCCTTTCAAAAATTTATTGTCGACTTTTCACATGGATGCATGTAAGAGGTTTTTTTCGAAAAATTAATCCAATGATCCCTTTGAGGGGTCGGAAACTTCCCTGATAACATTGAAAATTCATTTTCGACCTTTTCCCTCGATTGGTGCAAACACTTTTTAATCGGAAATATTCCGACCCCATAAAAGGGTTAGGTTCTGGAAGTTATAAGGGACTTTCAAAACGAATTCTCACCCTTTTTCCATGTATTGGTGCGATATTTTTTCAAAAAAGTTTCCAGAACATTATTTTAGGAGGGTCGGAAATTTTTTTTTTTAAAAAAGAGTCCAAAACGTCCCCAGGTGATTTTTAAAGTTTTCGACCGTTCCCATTGATTGGTCCTGCAATTTATTTTAAAAATAGGTTTAAAACAGTCTCTTACTTAGACCGGGAACTACTTGGTGTCATCCTAGACCCATTTTCAATTTTTTTCCATGGATTTGTCCAGAAAATTTTTCGCAAAAAAGGCCACATAATAAATTTTCCAGATCACTGTCTCAAACACAAGAAATTAAAATTGTTCAGTTATATTCAGAGCTGGGCACAATTCATGTGCAGTTGTGCTTTCTTCGCTCTTTAAGTCAAACTGAATTGAATTTTACGCTCTGCGCTTTATATACGTATATGATAAGTTATTCTTTTTCTGCCGCAGTCTTGTCGCACTACTAAAAAAACATTAAAGATTCAAATGTTAATCTTCGACCGGTTTATAATGTTTTATAAAAACATATTACTTTGTGGATTGCAGAGCGATTAAAAAGTTATGGATTTTCACATTTCTCGACTCGTTATTCACTGTGCAAAAATTTGTAAGATAGCTTGTGTCTATGTACCACATTTTTGCAAACTTTGAGTAAAGTTGAAAAATAAAATATTGATGTTTATATAGTGGTAGTGAGACTACCACTAAATGCCTTCCGTGACGGTGATAATTTTATTACTACCATTAAAATGTTTAGTGTTATGCAAGACTTCAGTATCCATTAATATAAGCAATTTAAATGTTGTTTTTTTTTTGTATGTAGGTGACGTGGTAATATATGAAAGCAGTTAAAACCAGCAGTATTTATTTTATTGGAGCAAAACCTTCGTCGAACAGCCTAATCAACAAACAAATACATACCTATATTCTTTTTAGAAACGATTGGTGCTTTTATAATTGCGTCAATGTCCATATCATCTTTACGATTAGAAGATATTGAGTGCTTACGCTTTGGACTACCTGGCGGTGTGAATGAGTCGGAATCTTTAGATTTGGATACCACCTAAAAATTTAAAATTAAAATAGTTAATTTGTTGATCTGAAAAAACACCACTAACAATAAACATTTTTAAATAAAATTTTAGTTTTGAAATGAATTCAAGTAAATAAAGAAAGCAAACACCGAGGGAAAAATAAAAAATTTGTGGCGGTACTTAACATGAAAAGTTAATTAAACAAAAAAATAATTGTAATTTGTTTTCTTTGAATTTTAAAATGTTGAAATAGAACATCATAAATTAACGTTATAGGGAATTAAGTTGCTTTAACAGGCAGTTTTTTTCTTTTTCTTATTGTTAAAATGATATTCACCATAGAATACCATTGCTTCGATTATTTAAGTTGTTCTTATAAAACAAATATGGAGGATTTTAATTTGGCAAAAGAAATTGGACTTTATGCTTATAAGCACCTTAAAGCTTACGCAAACTTGTTTTTTAAAATATAAATATCTCAAAAACCATAGGGAATAGGATAAAAACATTCATTTTTTTTTAAATGCTTTGATTTTACAAAAAATTAAAAATCTCAAATTAAATTGTTTAAACATTAATCTTTTAATTTATAAAAATGTTTCTCAAAATATCTTTGACATAACATCTTTTTTTATGTGTAGTACTAATGTTAATCCTAAGAATGTATCTGCTTCCAAATCGAAATTCCCGACAGATTTTTGGAATACATATGAATTTTTATTGAAGGTGAGCACCAGTCTAACTCTAAAGTTATGTCGGGAATTTCGATTTAAAAGCAGAAATATTCTTAGAATTGTTTAAAGAGATGCATATAAAAGTCTAAAAAAATAAAGATCTTATATCGAATATATTTTGTGAAACATTGCAAAGTTATGACGGTGATTTTGATTTGAAACCAGATACTACATTCTTAAGGTTGATTAAAGAATAGCATATAAAAAAATGTTATGTAGAAGAAATTTGAAAAACATTTTTAGACATAAAAAAATTAATGTTTAAGAAAATTTATGTAAAGTTTTTTTAAAGCATTTAAAAAAAAAATTATATATCATTTTATCTTATTCTCCATAGTTTTTGAGATATTTCGTTTCAAAAATTATCGAAAAAGTCGAAAACAAAACAAAGTGTGCAGTTATTTAAAGAATGGCCGATTTAAATTTTTTAGTACATCTTTAAGGGTGTCCGGGAGTTTTTCGAAAAATAAAGACATTTTTTTAAAATTGTTTTTTGAAGCTGCATTTTATCTTAGACCAAAATTTTATTAAAGTATAACTATTCAAGATTTATCTCCGAAATTTTGTTAAAAAAATATTTGTCAATAAGTTAGAAAAGTGCAATGACGTGAACGACCTCAAAATTTGCGGTGAGCAAGATATCTGAAGAATGGTTCATCCGAAAAAAGAAAATTAATTTTTTTTCGGTTATGCGTTTGATCGTTCGATTTTTTTTTTTGGATACATATTTTTTGATTTATAGCCTAAAACGACCTCAAGTTTGTGCACAAAAAATTAAAATTTTCTTTGTACGCCCGCCATTTTGTCAAAAATTAACATTTTTCAAAAATCAACGATCAAACGCCTTTTAACTATTTGCTTAAACGAAAAAAATTTAATTTTCTTTATTCGGATGTGCCAGTCTCCAGATATCTTGCTCACCGCAAGTTTTGAGGTCGTTCACGGCATTGCACTTTTCTAACTTATTGACGAATATTTTTGGACTAAAATTTCAGAGATGAATCTTGAATAGTTATATGTAGGTACTCTAATAATGAAAAAAAAAAAAATTTTTTGGTCTAAGATAAAATGCAATTAAAAAGAAAATTTCAAAAAAATTTATTTTTATTTTTCGAAAAATTCCTGGACGCCCTTAATCACAGTGAAAGCTAAAATGTAGCCAGGAGCCACCACATTAAGCATATTTAAAAGAATTTTGGTATTGTAAAGTGAATATTTTTCATTAAAATAAATACATACATTCAATCTTCTAAGGGAAACTGTCCTCTCGGATTGCGTTTATTCTTATGAAGAAAACTTTGCAATCATCAATCTCTTGAGAATTAAAAACTTCATTCCGGTCCAGTGCCAACAATTTCCTTCCCAATTTAACAAATATGATAAAAAAGAAATAACAACATGGTGAATGTCCAAGTGTTTCGCCTTATAAATGCTATTATGAAGCGCTTAGGTTGATGCTGCGTCTGTATTCAAATTGATGTTCTATTTTAACAATATAAACATTTGAAATAGCTAGTTTATAATCTATTGCAATATGTTCAAATTGACATCATACATTAATTCTGAAAACAGAATTGAAGAGTTATTCAAATTTTAATGCAATAGCAATCTGATTGTTCTGCCGTCATATGACAATAGGGTTAATGTATTTTCGATATGTTAAAATAGAATATCAATTTAAATATATACACAGCATCAACCAAAGCGTCCTGAGGAGCATTATAAGGAGAAAAATGGTGTCAACGTTCACCATAATGTTTCTCAAGTTTGTTAAATAAAAAAGAATTGAATCGAATTGTAAATTTACATGGATATAGATTGTTGCTGATTTTATTTGTTTAAATATTTTATTTCAAGTGTGTAAGTATTTTTCCTTTTTGAATTCTTTGCAGCAAACTTGGAGAACGAAAATGAGGGGAAATATCAAAGTTTTCTCTTCAAAAAACTATTTCTGATAGCTTAATTTCCAGGGAATTTTTCCCTTCTCAAAAATATTTACGATTGCAACGCAAACAATTAGAGAAAGAAATCCGAGGGAAGTCTAATTTATGATAGGGGTGATTCACAAGAAGATTGCGATATGCACTGCCGAGGCTGATAAGCTCCACTTTTCTAAATAAAAATTGTTTTTTCGTCATAGCATTTTCACGACTTCCTCAAAGCTTATCAGTTAGTCTGTGGACGACTGTATTTATTTTTGAAGAAGAAAAAAAAACTATTTCAGAAATCTTGAACTAGTAATATTAAAAAGAGTGTTTAATTTTCGATTAGATAAAATTCATTTAGTAAAAGCTCATGAAGTAAAAAAGTCACTGCATTTTTTTAGTTATACTTTTATGGAGCTACCGATATAAATTATTCACTCTTGCAAATGTTTCTTGAATCAAATAACGAAGCTTATTCGAGATGCTACTTACCTTTGCAATTTTACCCGCTGCTTGCTGTGAAGGGGCTAGAGTTGACATCCGTTTTCCAATTACCCGAATCACAATACCAACTAACATATCGGGTCTATATGGATCTTCATAAAACTCTACTCTCTCTGACGGCTGTAATACGATTGGCATAGGATTTCTTGCACCAAGTGGAAAAATATAGAAGTCTTTTATTTGGGAGGATGTCGTTTTAATAACACCTAAGCGATTTCGTTTGTGCAAGTATTGATAAAGAATTGTGTAGGCCACCGTTTCAGATTCAAACGCTGGTACTAAACGTACTATAACGATTTCCTTATTTGGACTTTTTTTAATTTTTGAGATGTAGTCCCAAACGGTATCTGGTCCAATACGTCCTACCACATCAAGTTCGTCCGGTAAAAGTTTACTTAAGTTAACAGAATTCCCAATAACAGATTGAACAACTATTTGAAAAGAAGCGACATCTATCATATTAATATTGCCGCTCCAAAGGGACAATGTTAATTCATCGTTTGTATATGTAGCATAAGGATCCTGTGGAGATGAAGTGATAGATACCGTACTTGAAGGTTCTTGATCGCTATCTGTTGAATTTTGTGAATTAGACTTCAGTAAAGAGCTTGTGTTTGACTGCGTGGTAGAGGAATGCGTTGTAACAGCAGTAGATTGTGAAATAGTTTCCTTTTTTTCAATGACCAAATTCGCAGCTTCTTCTACCGTTTTAGTAGATTCCAGTATCTGATCAATTAAATTAAAGGCTTCTAACCCTTTATCTTTTTTAGCATGTGGCAAATTAACATCAGGTTCTTTATGTTTTTCCTTAATAACACTAGCACTCGACTTGATGGTAACAGGAGAATTAACTGTTGATGTTATTGAACTCTTTTCAATGGTTTTTCTTTCATGTCGTTCTCTTGCACGACCACGATCTCGTTCTCGATCTTTTTCTTTACCTTTGTCGCGATCATGTTCATCTCTATCCCTTTTATCATCCTTATGAGAACTTTTATGTCGTTTTTCACGACTACGGCTCCTTGTACGACTGCGACTACGTTTTCGACTTTTTGATTTCTCTCGATGACGATCTTTGCTTTTATACCTTCTTTCACGTTCACGATCACGTTCGTGTTCACGGCCACGCTCATGCTCACGTTCTCGTTCTTTTACTGTTTTTGATTTCTCTTCAGTATTTTCAAAAGAATTGGTTTTAATATGTAAGCTTTTTGAACTATCTGCCTCAGAATAAATGTAGTCTTTTCGTGGTGTTGTCTCTTCAATTTGTTCACCTATTTGTATTGATGAATTATTTAAAACAGACACCACATCTTCAACGGGGATCGTCATGTCTAAGTTTACGCAATCTATTGATTTCCCTTCTATAACTTCTTCTCCTTTATGCGTTTTTAGAACATAACTTTTGGCACAAGACAACAGATCTAATTCAGATTTTTTTATCATTTCTAATTGATGCTTATTTTCATTTTCTCGCCACTGTGCTAGTTCTTGGCTAGCTAGCTCTTCTGGAGTCATTCGAACTAATTGCTTGGGATTTATAACTTTCGCACATATTTTTTGAAACAGGGTCTTATTTTTACGATCTTTAATATTGAACATTAAAGAACGATATTTAGCTTTGTATTTAGTGCCTGTGTCTCGATTAAAGAAATTATACATTTCAGATTCAGTTTCTTTAACAAATTGCTCCACCTCAAGAGAAGTTAGCTTATTAGCATCACCTTCGTTAAGTTTTGTTAAAACTAATTCGTTAATGCGTTGACCCAACTGCTCCTTAAGAGTGCGTCTTACATTTAACCTAATTGGTTCAGAATCTGTGGTGCTCGATGACACTTCAGCTCCAGCAGCAGAATTTCCTGGTTTTTTATTACCAGTTTCTGACGTCTGTCGCTTAACAACTTTCTCTTTTGATTTTGTTTCATCTTTAGACTCAGGTTTTTGAAGTTTATCAGGTTTAAGACTCACTTGCTGTGGGTACTTTGCTAATTGCTTCGGTGTACCCGGTCTAGGTACACTCAGCGATGAAAACTTGGATTGATCTACTAGTTGTTTAACATGTTTTGTTGGAATAACTAGATCACTTGTTGTTTGCCCATCAGTTTTTTGTAGAGTTAGTGTTGCTGGTTTTTTCACAGTTGTAAGTTCATTTTCTGTTGAAATTATATGTGTCGGACTTACTGTGGTTTTAGTTACCACTGCTGAACGTTGTTTTTGTTTTTTCTATGGATAAAATTAACAGAAATTTAAATTAAATCAGAATAATTTAAGCTGGTAGCTAGCAACATTAAAAACATATTTATCGTAACTCTAACGTCAGAGATGACAAAATACGTGGGTTTTTTTGTATAGCCCGATCTTGAGTCTTTATTATTTCAACAAGCGATATTTACGAAATATAATATAAATTTATCTTTAAGACCTCTCACACATTACCCCTACCATATTGGTCCCTAAGTAAAAGTTTGAGTACTAAAAAAGGTCGTAGTGGAACTTTGACATGGACTTAATTCTCTACAACATAGATATTTCTGCCTATGGTAAGCACTCAAACGTTCTGAGAAAATTATGTTAAGAATCTAAAGTTGAAATACAAATTTTTAAAATCAATAATTTTGGTAGCCTGGTGTGTTAAGAAGTTTTTAAGTTTTGAAGATTAAGCACCGGAATCGAGTCCTAGTGATGGCTTGATTCGTTTTTGGTTAGAAGTAGACCGGTTAAATGGAAAACAGTCATATAAATAGTACTTCTAACCGTACTACTAATAAAAGTCGAAAGAAACCCCACGTTGAAACGTCACCTAACGCTACCAATAACATAGAGCAGCGGTGAGAGAAGACATGTTAGAATTGGCGGCTAAGACTACCAATAGCTTAGGGCAGCTATGAGAGAAGACATCGAATTTTGGCAGTTGGAAATCTACGTCAACTAATACTCATAACTTATAACTAATAACAAAGTTAAGAACTCATCCAGGGAAAGATATGTAAGTGATTGTTATCCATCTTTGCAAAATATATAAAGTGCTAATACAGGGTTTGTTAAGAATTGCCACGCACATCGGTTTGAAAATATTTTAATAATTTTCGCAATATCACAGGGGAACAATGATTTTGTTGCTAAAACTCTAATATACTTTTCCCATGGTTTTTGACGCGCTGTATTCGAATTCAAGGTCCGAATTTCTGTAATGGTTTTCGAGATATTCTAACCTAAAATCACGGTTTTTCGAGTTATTTGAGTCAAAGTTACATTGAAAGATAATTTTTTTTTATGAAACCATTAATGAGCAAGGACTGTCAATCTTACGAGACTCATACAAGAGGCAACTGCGTGCTAGTAACTTCTACCATATTAGCAGTTTTAACTGCAAATTCAAGTTTTTTAGACAAGCTAGCAGTTTTTTTTTTTTTTGAAAATCGCAATTTTTTTATAAAATTATGACCAAAAAAAAAAGAAAAAGATCAACATTTTCCTAACTCTTATAAAGGTATTTATTTAGGTGGCCAAATATGTGTAGCACTTACGTCTACTCATCAACTACCTCAATCGGAGGAAATCGGCTTTAGAGAACACTGCTTGAAATTCTATTTTGAGCTATGCAATAGACTGATAGTAAAATTTGATTTTGAAAAGAATTTATGAAAGCTGTGGAACTGTTGGCTCCAACGAATGTTTTAACTAAATATCAACTTTAACACAATTAAGTAGTATTTTAACAAATCTAATAAATATTGAAAAATTGCAGGAAGTTGATGATGAATTAGCAATATAACAAATTTAAAATTAACTGCTGACACCGATATTGAAACATATTGGGAGCCAATTTTTAGAATTAAAAAAGGGCAATGGAAGTGAAGCGTTTCCTCTTTTAAGAAAACTTGTTTCAGCTGTTCTTTGTATACCAGTAGCTACAGCAAATGTGGAAAGAATATTTTCCCAAATCAATTTGAATAAAACCAAAATTAGAAATCAACTTGAAATTCCAGCAATATGCGGTATTATAAGAACTAGAGACCTCCGTAAAAAAATGCTACAAATTGTACTAAGTTTGATATATCGAACGAAATGAATAGAAAAATTAACAAATCAGTTTACGATTAAAAATGAAATTGATTTTAATTGAAAATAATGTGATTTAAATATTTAATAATATTTTTTGTTTATTTTATTGTTTTACTGTTTAATGATATTTTTATGTTTAATGAAAAAAAAAACCGGAAATAATGCAAATCGGTGTAAGTAATTGTTTAGTAATAAAAGGACCAAAAAAAGGTCACCAACTTTTAATAACCACTAAAATTTTATAATTTTCAAAAAATCTGGTTTATTTCGAAGTTGGCAGTTTTTTAGTTTTTTTTCAGAATTTGCAGTTTTTCCTACAAAAAATCTGACAACACTGATCGGGAGACAATAACAATTACAATGAGAGAGCGTAGTAGAAGTTTTTATTTCTCCTCACTATGTAGGGCCATGATTTAACTATATAGGTTGGAGCACGTTGTCAAAATTTGAAAATACAACCCTGGTACACCTCTTCGCAAATTGTCAACAGCATAATTAAAACAAAGGAAGAAAGAAGATAAAATATCAACCTTAAGTTGACTTCGTCACTTTGTCAGTGTCGGTAGTGTTTTTAAGTGTATTGTGATTTTGTTATTATTATTTTCTAATAATTTTTGCTTGATTAATAATCCTGCCTTTAAGACTTGGGAGCTTCAAGATTACTTGTACGTGCTATAAACCATATAATCGCAGTGCCACCTCAGGTGTACTCGAACCACTGTCGACGCTTTCCCTCATTCGTGGGAACACAAAAAAAATAAATATTTTCCTTCGAGGCAACCGCGCGACATAACTCAAAAACATTCAGCATAGTAATTCACTTAAACAAAGACTTAAAAGAAAAAATTCACATGCGAAATAAAAAATCAATTTATATTTGCGAAACAAATGTTTTTGTTTTTCTTTTTAACCAAATTATCACTTTTTGTTGTGCTCGATTTTGACAATTCGCGAAGAGAAAATTAACAGAGAAAGAGGCACTATCTGGCATCGCTCCAACCATGTATAGTTAAATCATGTGTAGGGCTACCAGATGGCCTGCCTACAAAAGTAGCACATATCAAAAAATTCCAATTTTGTAATGAAAAAAACCAAAATTTTTTTTAATTCCATACAAATATTTTTGATGAGCAAAAAAAACTTGTACGACAAAACCCCAGCAAAAAAAGAATATTTCAAATAACTTCGAAAGTAGCAAAACATTTCGAGTGAAAAGTAGCACTTTTGCTACTAAAGTATGCCATCTGGTAGCCCTATCACTATGACATATCTTTTGCGGTTCAGTGATTGCCTGGTTAACCGATTTTGAAGCTGATAGTTTTCACTCTGATCGATGAGTACTTTAATTTGATCCCGTCAAGTAAGCCGTACCTTCGAGAAAAAAAACTATACTAAGTGAAAATACGGCAAAAATATAGTGTCGTTTCAGTACACACACCTGTAGCGGAATTCCCAAAAGCACAAATTAAAATTGTCGTTAAGTAACGACATCGTTAGTTAACTATTTTTTCGTTTGCGGTAGCGAATGTCGTATTCCCAAAATAATAGCTAACGACAAGCTTATCGTTAATAATGCTAACACAAACATCGTTAAAAATTTTTCAAAACATGGCAGCACAGTCATTTGACAACCAAAAAATAAACAGACGTAGAAAAATTGAATACTTTTGAATACAAATTTAACAAGGAGACCACCGTTGCGACACCGGTTTTTCGCACTTCTCAAGGAAATGCGAGAAATTCGCGTTCAAAGTTTTCTCCTAGTTGTTTTGTACAAAAAAAAGTTTGCCTTATTTTTACTAGTAGAGTAGCATAGAGGGTAACGAGTTAGCGTATAATCATGTTCAAAGTTCGAGTCACCGTTGATGCAACTTTTTTTTTATTTTTGAAGTGAAAACTTCTTATGGCACGTTGTGCGGCTGAGGAAAAAAGTATAAACTCGCGACACCGACCGTCATCGGGATTCCCCGTCATGAGTGCGATAGTAAAATTTGAATGTTCTTTGAAGACTTGGGAAGCGAACCCGATTTTGAAATTTTGAAGACTTGGGAAACGAACTCGATTTTGGAATTTCGAAGACTTGGGAAACGAACTCTATTTTAGAATTTTGAAGACTTGGGAAACGAACTCGATTTCAGAAATTTGAAGACTTGGGAAACGAGCTCGATTTCAAAAAATTTATAAAACGTTGCCTACTTTTAGGCGCTATCAATAATTTGGCCCTAAAAGTAGGCAACTATTAATTTAGGCGCTATTAATAATTTTCCCCTAAAAGTAGGCAACACTTTCTGACAATTTTCAAAAATAGCGCCTAAAAGGAGGCAACGATTTTAAAAATTTCAGATAATGTTGCCTAATTTTAGGCGCTATTTTTAAAATTTGTCGGAAAGTGTTGCATACTTTTAAGGGTAAATTATTAATAGCGTCTAAAAGTAGGCAACGTTTTTTGAAAAATTGGCCCATGAAAGTATGCAATTTTTTGGAAAACAATTTTAAATTTGTAGCATACATATGTTGACTTCCGGTTAGCTGTTGCTCAGTCAGCAAATTTTTTCTCTGCTAGCGCAGCCGAAAGCAGGACCAGCAGCCCAAAGCAGAAAAAAATCTGAAATGCCAGACCACCATGAACCAGGAGCAAGCACATTTGGTTTTTTGAAAAACTTTAAAACGTTATATCTCGGCTAAACCGATTTAGACAAATGAGGTGTAATAGTTTTTTTAAGAACAAGCAGATTTTTTTTAAGTCATTTGTGTTTTGATAAGCTGTCACTAGATGGCGTTTTAAGCAGTTTGAATATTCGAACAGCCATAACTCGGCAACGAATAAGCCGATTTTGATAAATGTGGTGTCATAGTGTCTGTAGGAAGAAGCAGATTTTTAAGTTAAGTTTTAGAAAAATTATGTGTAAGCTATTTAGTCACAGGTCCAGGTACTTTCTTTACCTGATTTTTTCTTATATGTACTTACATAATTCGCAATGATGTTTCTTACTGCAATCAGAATAAATTTTTGTTCTCAAACATAAGGAATACTTAGCTCAAATTTAATTATTCACAGTTGAGGCTACTGAGCCGAATATACTTCTTCCAGCAATTTTTGAAGTGAAAACTTCTTATGGCACGTTGTGCGGCTGAGGAAAAAAGTATAAACTTGCGACACCGACCGTCATCGGGATTCCCCGTCTTGAATGCGATAGTAAAATTTGAATGTTCTATCGTTTCTTTTAAATAAATATTCCAAGTGGAAGACAAAAAGCAAAGCAGACACACTAACTGACACATTCCATTCTCATTTAACGATTGTTATGCTTACATGTTTGTTTCTTTCAAATTCCGCGTTGTTGCGTTAACAAGTTGAGAATGAGAGCGAGAGTAAAATTTGGATACATATTCCGTTTTTGTCTTCCATTGCATTGCCATATAAAAAGAATTTTTAATTTTCAGTCCTTAGCAATTTTTAGAACCAAAAAATATTAAAAAAACAAAATTTTCGGCCATTTCAAACAGTATTTTGTATTCCATATTCCGGCTCCAAGGATTATTGGAATCTAAATAAGCTTTAGTTAAAAGAAAAAATTGTTCATTTGTGACAAGATTTGCGCTCTCTAGCGATTTTTGCACTAAAAAACACGATTTGGGACCACTGCAAGCACCTGTAACAAGATGCTTATGACAATTTTGTGCGTTATTACACTGCTTGAACTTCTTTATTTTTATTATTTTTGCTTTAATTACAGTTAAAAACGTTTTTTTCACAACTAACGACACCAAGTCAAACGTCTTTAACTTAACTACAATTGTTGTTCAGTAACGATAAGGAACTGTCAAATTTAACGACAAGTTTGACTAACCTAGTTTTTGAGATTACCATTTAACGACAATGTTGTTATAAGCAGTTAACGATAACAACAATCGTCGTTAACAAGTTTGGGAATTCCGCTACTGATTTCAAATCACACTCTTGCTAAATAAGTTTCACTACAAAAAAAAAAAAATTTTTGTTTCATAAATTTATGACGCTTTAAAATTATAGTAAAAATTTAATTTTTATTTTATTTATTTCGTGTGAGGTTAACTATGTATAGTGAAATTTGTAAATACTGCAATTACAAAAATTTAAAATTTATCTAGGTATTTTTAAGTTAGTCAACAAAATCTGAAAAATTTATAATAAAAACTCTCTATAACTCTTTCTCTTTCCAATCATAAAGAAATGGCTTTGAAAAAACAAGTTAAAATTCTAAGGAAATTAGTGCGAAAGTGCACTTGAGAAATATTATGTTGTTCGTGCTAAGAAATGGCCACGTTGAGTTATAACATTATTAATTCACCCTCGTACAAAACAATAATTAATTTGTAATTTCTTTTCATAAATAAAACTTTTATCTTAAAATCGCATGGTTTAACGATAGCACATATCTTACCTCAATTTCTACGGCTTGGACACTTCCTGGCTGTACAACCTCGAATGTAGGATTGTCTTGCAACCATTTTTTTAGATTAATTGTTGTCGGAGCATTGTTTCCAGTCAAAACGCGTCCACTTTTACGTTCAAAAACATAGACCTAAGAAGATTTAATATTACCTTTTAATCAAATATTTTTTTATTTATTACCCTTTCTGCTTTAGGTTTTCGATCAGCCATTGAGAGCAAATCTTCAAATAATCCTTTAGATTTTTTCTTTTTATCATCTGTACCTAACTTTGAGTGCGGAGTTACTGCTATTGGCTCGGGCGATTTTGCTGAAAACGTGTTTAATGCGTTTTGAGCATGTTTGCGGATGCAATCATCACTGCAGTAAATTGAATTGGATCGAGCTGACTTTTTACAAACTATGCATGGTGTTATAGGTTCCACAATTTCAGTGACAGTTTCAGTGGGCGGACGGTCAATAATAGATGTCGTCGGATGTGCCGCCGGAACGTTAACCTTTTGAAACTTCAGTTGCTGCTGATGCGGTGATTTCATTAGTGTTATGGTTTTATTTGGAATGAAATTTTTTTGCCCTGGCATTTTTTGAACAACAATTACTCGTTTAGCTTGCGTAGCAGTTGGGGAAATTACAGTTTTTACTGCAGATGCAGCAATAGGAAGCTGTTTTTTTTGCCCACTGGTTAAAACAGTAACTGGTAATTTTTTGTGCTCAAAATTTTTTAGAGAAATAAATTGACCCGATTGAATTTTTTTAATATCTATTAATTGTTTTTTCGGAATTGATTCTGATGTAGAAGCTGAACTAACGGTCCCAGGATCATTATTTTGAGTACCTGTAGTACCTGCAGTTGGATCCTTTGGTTCTACGCTGTGCGATTGAGCTGGTTGTTGCATCACTAATATTTTTTTGCTTTCAAGCATATCAGTTATCTTAGGCTGCTTCTATAAATTTAATAAAAAATAATTACATTGAAAGAATACAAATATTGCGGTACAATTATAGATATCTAAAAAGTTATTGCTGGTAGTTCATCAGTTCAGTTAAAGTAAAACTTTAAACTCGATTTGTTCCGCATTAAAAGCAGAAGTACTTAAATCTATATATATATGGGTCATTCCATGCCAAATCACCGAGGTTTTGGTCCGACCCTCTTCGATTTCGCTCATTTTTTGTTATGTTTTAGTGCGTATTAAAAGCAAAATGCACACCAATTTCCAGTCTTGTATTCGAAACCGTTATTGAGTAATCGGTTTTTTAAATTTTAAGGCAAACAATTTTTAATTAACGATATACTAGTAATAAATATCGATATCAATAAAAAGTGGGTTATCATTTTTTTTTGTATTTGAATGTTGTTTCTGAAAAAAAAAAAAATAAAAAAATATTATTCCAAGTAATTATCAGTTAGTTATTAACATTTAAAGATTAAATCGACATTTTCCAAAAGTGCGACATCTTCGATTTTTTTTAAAAATTTTCCCAAAATTCTACTCCATATTACGCAAATTTTAAGCTGCAGTTCGAGATATTCTGAGAATTTTTTCTTTTTATTTCGAATTTTGAAAATTTTGTATGGGGATTTCCACGAAAACGGACGTTTTTGTGCAGTGCGACACCTTGATTTTTTGCAACTACATATCTTGAAAACGAAAAATTGCCCAAATTCAACCTTAGCACCAGTTATAAAGCTAAGTAGGAGCTATAAGATAAACCTATTGTCAAAATAAAAATCTGTTTTCTTTTAACTTTTTTTTTATTTCAAATGTGTTCGACGGTCGAACGGGACCCATGGAAATGCCCATATATGTTTTATATAATTGAATTATCTATATCACTAGTTTACACACAAAAAAAGTGACTTTGTTGCTCATTTTTAAAAGTCACTAAATTTCAATCGCTTTGTTTAAATACGAAATTCTTTCTTTATCATATTTTTAAGATTTAAAATGAAATTCAATTCCTTTGCAAATATTTAAAGTATAAATGTGCTTAAATCGGACAAAAGGTTTAAAATCCCAAAATCGTTGGAACCACGGCACACGAATATTGTAAGAGTGTATCAGGAATGTATGAAAATATAAAAATTACCATTTTTCATTGATTTTAAATAACTTTGACATTTTTTGTTCGATTTGAGCAGATATATATTAAGAATATTTGTTAAAGAATGGGTCTACATTTTAAGTCTTAAAAATATGAAAAAGAAAAGCTTTTGAATCTATACGGAGCTATTAAAATTTAGTGACTTTTAAAAATTAGCAATAAAGTCACTTTTTTCGGACTTGATCGCTTGTAACTTCATCAAATCTTATTCGATTCTCATTAACACAAGCCCGTTAGTAAAAAAAAAACACCTTTTGAATGGTGTGCAACTGATTTAATCCGAAAAAAATTTATGGAAATATGGCCAAATAAATGAAAAAAGTGCAAAAAACGTGTTTTTGGGGGATAACTCAAAAACGATTCTTAAGAGAAAAAAAATGGTTGACAATTTTTGGAATTTACGACCCAAAATACATAAAAAAGTATGTGAGGAATCAGATATTTTTGTGTGTAAACTAGTGATATAGATAATTCAATCATAAAAAAACAAATATTAAATTTTCAAAATTCGAAAAAAAAAATAGAAAAAATTTTCAGGACATCTCGAACTGCAGCTTAAAAGTTGCGTAATATGGAGTAGAGTTTTGGGAAAATTTTTTAAAAAAAAAATCGAAGGTGTCGCACTTTTCGAAAAAGTCGATTTTAATTTTTAAACGTTAAGAACTAACTGACAATTACTTCGAATAATTTTTTTTCAGATACTGCATTCAAATACGAAAAAAATTATACCCCACTTTTTATTGATATCGACATTTATTACTAGTATATCGTTAATTGAAAATTGTTTGCCTTAAAATTTAAAAAACCGTATACTCAATAACGGTTTCAAATACAAGACTGGAAATTGGTGTGCTTTTTGCTTTTAATACGCACTAAAACATAACAAAAAATGAGCGAAATCGAAGAGGGTCAGGCCAAAACCTCGGTGATTTGGCATGGAATGCCCCATATACAGTTCAATGTGTGTTGCTTATGGACTCCTAAACCGTTCAACCGACCGCCGAAAGATTTAGTACAAATGTTTCTTATGGTTTGGGGAAGGTTCGTAGGATAGTTCGGGTTTGGATCAAATGGGCAATGCCACTCATATCTTATCAACTATTTGACGCAGATGCATGTGAAACGTGGTACCTATGCATATACTGCCGTACATATGGCCTGGAGAAGAAACTCATCCTGACTGTATTGCTTCGACGGTTAAGCATTCCACATCTATTATGTATCGTCTGTGATACATTTGAGTCTTACGGGTCGTCTATAAATTGTTCAAGGTACTATCAAACAAGACCAGTACAAGAAAATCATAGAAGAAGGACTCTTGTCTCAGCTCTGTAAATGGTGTGGTGATAGAGAGGAACCAATTTTAATGCACGATGAAGCTACTAGCTTTACAGCAAAAACAGTTTGTAAGTTTTTAGCTGATAAAAACATCACTGTGTTGTACTGGTCTGGTGATTCGCTTCTCATAGAGAAGCTGACTAACAACTGGTATTGTAATACACACCTTCTGGAAGTGGTAAAAAGTTGCATAACGTTGCAGTTGCAGGACGTAACACAAAATATCGATTTTTCGTAAGCAATATTTTAATATAATTAAATGCTTTAAGATCAAGTAAATGTGTATCATATTATACGTCATTATTCCATAACTAGTAATAAAATTATTCAATACCACTTGTATAGCCATATCACAATTTATAGCAATTTAAATGTTGTTACAGTATAATCCGGTTATAGCGACATCCAAGCGAAAAATTCCGTCGTTATAAGAGAACGTTATATGCAGATTACATACTATTCAACAATACCATATAGATTTAATCCAGCAGAACTATAAAATAGTTTTATTAAAAAAAAAATCGAATTTAATAGTATGTTATACTTTTTTTTGATTTTGAAAAGAGTACATAAATGTACACATATATATTTATAAAATTACACATACATAAAGACTAATTTTTTAAGCTTCCAAAAAAATAGCTTCACTCTAATTTGCATTCAAGAAATCAGAAATTTTTGTGTTTTTTTTTTTTTTTTGACACTTGAAAAATTTTTTATTACTCCATTATGGAGACCGGACATAGCGATCCTTTCATTATCACCTTGATTAGTTGTATAAATAAATTTTCTCAGTAAATTGGAAGCGCTTACAGCTTCGGATTTATCAGGTCACTTTCAAATTAGTCTGCAATATTCTCGTCGGTAGGATGTTCAGACGTGATTGACATCGATATCAATTTAATGATTCCAATTATCAGCTGACATTGGCAATCTTTCGTTACAGATTGTTATCCACCGCGCTAGTCAAACAATTATTCAGGTTGTGTTTCATCAATACAATATTTTCGCCTTAAGTGATCGGATTATTCATTGATCAAGAGGCTGTAAGACTGAAGTTGTATTAGGTGAAACAATTCTTGGGTGAGCAATGCAAATAAAGTTGAAGTCATCCAAGCTGTACGGTTACTCTCATAATCTACAGGCAAAGATTTCGCACTATTGAAGCATCTGGGCCGCTTAGATTTTACCAATAGTTTTTTCCAGCGAAAAAATTTTTGGCTCCGATTTGGCTGAAATTTGGCATTATTGTAATATCAATGTCCAGCAATAGAACTGCGTTCAGGAATTTGCCCTAGTATTATTTGTTGTTAAGATACGCGGGTATGAAATTCACGATTTTTGTACTTTTTCAGAATAAGCGTTTTTTTCGAAAATTCATAGCTTACAGCAAACTCTATCAATTAATAATTGGTATACCTACGATTTTAGGTTTTTACTTGTACTTTTTGAAAAAAAATACTGTTTCGGAAAAAAAAATTTTTTTCGGAAAAATTTTGCGAATTTAAAATTATTTTTGAATTTTTTTTAAAAAAAACCATTTTTTAAAAATTTTTTTTTTTATTTTTAAAAAAAACTTTGATTTATTCTGCGCTTAATGCCGTAAAATTTTTTATGGGGAAAAAATTATTTATATTTTTTTTTTTAATTTAAAAAAAAATTAAAGAGCCAAAATGTTGAAAATTGAAATGAATTTTTGAATTTTTTTTGAAAAATGCATTTCTGAATATTTTTTTGTTTTTACATTTTTAGGTTTTTACTTGTACTTTTCGAAAAAAAATACTGTTTTTGAAAAAAAAAATTTTCTCAAAAATTTTGCGAATTGAAAAATATTTTTGCATTTTTTTAAAAAACCAATATTTAAAAAATTTTTTTTTTATTTTAAAAAAAACTTTGATTTATTCTGCGTTGAATGACGTAAAAATTTTAGCAGGGAAAAGAGTATTTATATTTTTTTTTTAATTTTAACAAAAATTAAAGAGCTAAAATTTTGTAAATTGAAATGAATTTTTGAATTTTTTTTTGAAAAATCCATTTCTGAATATTTTTTCGGTGAACTTCAGATTACAGCTTGATACGCAAGCTTCAAAATTATATGCCATAACATGAGGGCAAGTAGTTAATTAAAATGTTTGAGCCGTTAAAAGCACGCTGTACTACGCGTTGAAAGGCTACTGCACTGATTTTAAATATCAGTTTTAGTTTTCAGGTTAACGGCTCAAATATTTTAACTAACTACTTGCCCTCATGTTATGGCATATCATTTTGAAGCTTGCGTATCAAGCTGTAATCTGAAGATCACCGAAAAAATATTCAGAAATGGATTTTTTAAAAAAAATTCAAAAATTCATTTCAATTTACAAAATTTTAGCTCTTTAATTTTTGTTAAAATTAAAAAAAAAATATAAATACTCTTTTCCCCGCTAAAATTTTTACAAAATTTTAGCTCCTTAATTTTTTTTAAAATTAAAAAAAAATATAAATACTTTTTTCCCCGCGAAAATTTTTACGTCATTCAACGCAGAATAAATCAAAGTTTTTTTTTAAAAAAAAATAAAATTTTAAATAAGGGTTTTTTAAAAAAAAATGCAAAAATATTTTTCAACTCGCAAAATTTTTGAGAAAACATTTTTTTTTTCAAAAACAGTATTTTTTTCGAAAAGTACAACTAAAAACCTAAAAATATAAAAACAAAAAAATATTCAGAAATGCATTTTTCAAAAAAAATTCAAAAATTCATTTCAATTTTCAACATTTTGGCTCTTTAATTTTTTTTAAATTAAAAAAAAATACAAATAATTTTTTCCCCATAAAAAATTTTACGGCATTAAGCGCAGAATAAATCAAAGTTTTTATTAAAAATAAAAAAAAAATTTTAAAAAATGGTTTTTTTTAAAAAAAATTCAAAAATAATTTTAAATTCGCAAAATTTTTCCGAAAAAATTTTTTTTTTCAGAAACAGTATTTTTTTTTCAAAAAGTACAAGTAAAAACCTAAAATCGTAGGTATACCAATTATTAAGTGATAGAGTTTGCTGTAAGCTATGAATTTTCGAAGAAAACACTTATTCTGAAAAAGTACATAAATCGTGAAATTCGTACCCGCGTATCTCAACAACAAATAATACTAGGGCAAATTCCTGAACGCAGTTCTATTGCTGGACATTGATATTACAATAATGCCAAATTTCAGCCAAATCGGAGCCAAAAAATTTTTTCCCTGGCGTTTTCGCGTGTTTTACCCCATATGCAGCTGCAAGAACGGTTATACTTTCTTCTGAACATAAAAGTTTTATTCGGCATCAGTTTAAAAAAGACCCCCGTTTCATCGGCGTTAAAAATTTGGTCGTCAGACAATCTTCTTCGTTAGTTTTGTCAAACAGTATTAATCCAATTTGTAACTAAATTTTGGTTAGCACATGATGACTCTTCGCTTATCTGGCCGTATCTGGTATTATGCCTAGCTTTGAATCTGTAAGTTCAATTTGGTGTACATTCAAAATTTAAATGGAACTGTAACGCGAACAAATTTGGTTTTTCCAGCAAGATAGGACCATTGATAGGTATATCGCGGTTCTGTTAAACCACTGCAGCAAATATTTTTCCACATTATCTTGAGTAGAGGGTCTTATTTTTTTAACTTTTAAGACATTTAAATTGAACGGCTCTCTAATTTTTTTATTTTAATTTTTCTATTTGTGTTTTTGGAACAAAATTTCATAATAATATTTTTGTACAGAGCTTCTTGTTCAGTACTTTTAGTGCAAAAAACAACAAAAAAATTACAAGCGCAAAATACATTAAAATGGGCAACGAGCTGCTTATACTAGTTTCAATGACCGCTACGTCATATCATCAGTAAGCTTAGTTAGCCGAAGTATAGTAGTCTGTAAGCCTACTATGTTCTATTTCTTGCGTTGATCAGTTAAGAATCACAGCAATAAACAAAACAAAACTTCTACATTTTAATGCAATTGCTTTTGTAATCTCTTTGATATCACACATTTCTTGATGAAATAAATTGTTTGTTTATTTGTGCTTTGTTATAATTTGAAATTTAGAAAATCTCATCAACATGTTGTTATAAAGGGATAAAACTTTTGAAATTGTGTTGTTATAACCGGATTGTCGTTATAAGCGGTGCCGCAATAATCGGACTGAACTCCATAGGAGCTTGAATGGGGGCCACACTTATAGGTGCGAATACGTCGCAGTAGCCGGATTGTTGTTACATGCGGAGTCGCTATAACCGGATTCTACTGTATATGGTATTTTCCGCAATGGGTCTAATAAAATGGCACACTACACACAGTAGAATAAATAAAATAAAAGGAAATTAAAAAAAAAAAAAAAAAAAAAAAAAAATAATCAAATCCTGACTGAGATAGAGACTCTTGCCTACCAGAATGCGATTAAGGCAATTGAAAATGGAAAACCTTCAATTATAACATAATACTTTATGTCCTTTCAATGCCAAAACTGAGGAACGAAAGCTACAACTACGAGCCGCTATCAACAAAAGGAAACAGATCGAACTGAAGTTTCAAAAGATAAGATTGTATCTTCAGTAGCTGAAGATTATTTTTGCCTAGGATTCTCAAAGATGGACATGCTGCCTGCCAGTACAAAGCAAATAACGAAGTAGTTCCTGAAATAATAAACGATAATACTGTTTGTTTATACGAATAATAATGAAACGAGTTTTTTAAATTGCTCATGCATTCTGTAGTTCAATAACAAGACGATCCATCTGCAAAACCGTACATTCTGCAGTTCTCTGAAGCCTTCAAGTAGTTCCGTTTGTGCTTTTAAACATAAGTCGAAGGAAAAACAAATTTCTGTAGTTCAGTTGCCAGCAATCTAGACAACAATTATCAACCACGTACCCACATCAAACCGATGTGGTGCTACCGTCTCTACCGTGACCCATATGAATCTCGAAAAGAAAATAAAATTTATTTAAAAAAATACAGAAATTAATTTCTATCAATTTTGATATGTTGCAGTGGATTCATGAGTAACTTATCTGAGCTAAAAATGATTATCCAGAAATACAACATTAGTTTCGTTTCTATACAAGAAAAAAGTTACTTTGTAAACTCCACACTAAACACAACTACAAAACAAGGAGTAGGCAGAATTTAAAGTTGAATTACACATAGAAAAATAAATATTAACTCTCCTATCTCCAGGTTGTGATAATCGAGGTTCAAACCAAAATAAAATTTACAATTGCTTCCTTCTACATTCCTATTGCACAAAATTTGAATAGAAGCGACTTAACGAACATTTTCTTCTTTATTAATACCAATTTACTCATAATAGGAGATTTTGATGATAAGAGCACCCTATGGGGCTCCAGTACCAACAACAGATAGAGCAATAATACAATCCGATCTTTGAGTTTTGAATTATGACAGCCCGACTCACTTTTCACACTCCATCTCTGGAAAATTCTCGGTAATTTACATAAGTTATAATTTTGAGATAAAAATAAGTATATCTTTCACTTCAAATAGTAGTCCTTGTTCGAAAGCTCATTTTAACTCTAGCTGATTGGTCGAAAGGTCTACAGGTAGATTTGATAATGAATTGGAAAACAGACCTTTTACTAACTCAACCAATCAAGGCACTGCAACTATCGATAAAGGAATTCGCGTATCTGTCATTCTCTTTATCGTATAAGCATAGCATGTTTGAAATACTAATGTTCCCTAGTGGAATAAGGAGCCTTGCCAGTCTTAAATAAGAAAAAACTGCAAGCGTGGTATATTTTCAAAAAATCTAATGTAAAATTTGAAAGAAATGAAGATTAAGAAAACTTCACTGAATTTATAACTTGCAATTCTCCGATTGCTGGTATATGGAATAAAATACTTCATTTACTTCAAGACTGGCATAACTCAAAAAACGTGATTTTTGAGTTAATGATGCAGAAATATCCGCCTTTTCATGTTTTATTTTGTGTGAAAAAATCAGAAAAATATCTCATAAACTTGCCTTGTGAGAAGGGTTTATGTAGACATACTTTTCATCATTTAAATGCGTTTTTAACCCACTTTATGTTTTTTGAGTTATGCCAGTTTTGAAGTAACTGAGCGATATGTACTTTCTAAAAATAATTCATCTTCTAAAAAAAATTCAATTGTTATTGTGCTAAAAACTAATAATCCAACTTTGACAGAACCGAAAAAAAGCAAACCAATCTACATCTGAATGAATGAATGATTGCAAAATTCTGCGGATTCAAATTTTTTTATTACAAAAGTCGGTATAAATATTTTGACATGCAAAAAATATCAGATTTTTGTTTTTTACTTTAAATTTATAAGAATGAAAATTATGAAAACATTTGTGCATCAACTTAAAAATACTGTCGACACAAAAACAACAAAATTATACACTTCGTTTGTAAATAAAATATAATAATGATGACGAACTCGGTTCAACTCGAGTTGAAATCAACTCGCTTTCACTAAATTTTCAACTCGGTTTGGGTGAATTTTTAACTCGCTCAACTCGATTTGGGATATTTCCGAGTTGACACATCACTAATACAATATAGTAAAGAACTTAATGCTGATCAATCGGATGCACATACATATGTTGGATCCGGAAAGCATGTCTTCGCATAAATACTATAGCCAATGAAAGTTCCGGATATATATTTTCAAAATCCTTAAGGTGAAATTAATACGATGGGTATTATTTGAAAGGCAATTAAAAACCTAAAAACAAAAACAGGCTTTACATTAACTGTTTATTATCTGTTCATATTCAATATATTTATTATTTCTTACATATTAAATTGTAATTTTTATGTAAATCCTTTTTTATAATATTGTTATAAATGAAACGAACACTCAAAATCTGATTGTAAACTCGGTTCAGATAACTCGAGTTGACTTGGCTTAGCTCGGTTTCGCTGAATTTACAACTCGGTTGAACTTGGTTTGATTGAATTTTCAACTCGTTCAACTCGGTTTGGAATATTTCCGAGTTGACACATCACTAAAATATAAACATTTTTATTAAAGTCACAAAAGTATTTTGACATTTTTATACTCTACACCGATGGTATATTCACTTTGTCCTTCCGTTTGTAACATATAGGAGGCGTGGCAGGTATGGAAAAGTATATATATTCTTGATCAGCGTCACCCCCTGAGCTGATTTAGCGATGTCCGTCTGTCTGTCTGTTGAAATCAGGTTTACGGGAAAACCAAGAAAGCTAATTGAATGAAATTAGCACACTCAAGTCACACCTTCTTGCAGGCAGGTTGCTATTGAAAATGGTCAAAAATCGGTTTACGGACACGCCTACCGCACATACTCTATGTATATTTACCCAGGCCAATTTTGAAAAACTTAGATAAATTGTCATATCTCAAAATTATAGCACCAATTTCAAATTTTTAGAAATAATATTATATCATATTAAATTGTCCTTCACATGACATTCGTGTTTTGGAAATCGATCAGGGGTTGCCATTGGTTCTGATTTCCATTGTCTATATCTCTGAAACTAGTAGCGTCCCCCGACTTTTGATTACATATTCGTTGTCAGTATTAAAAGCCTCGGCAGTATTCTTAATTTGATTTACAAATGTTTTCATAATTTTCATTCTCAAGTCTGCAGTCATGGGGATTCGGACCCAAAATCTACTATTTCGAAAAATAAAAATTTTTGAGAGGCATGAGATTCTGATTGACACAGGTCAACAACTCTATTTCGGATTCATATCGACAATAGTGTTTTCGATCGCGTTTAACGAAATCATAAAAATTATAAAAGCAAATAACTTTGTAGATCACTGTATTTACGCAGTTGATCTTTATATTCTTTGCAATGGAGATAGCAACAATAAAACCAACACAGTTTATGAAATGTTATCAAAAGAATATTTTAGAATGGTCAAAGCTGTATGGAGCCAAAGTATCCCTTAATAAAACAAAATTTATATTTGCAGGAAAAGAATATGCGATGTTAATAGACACAAATTATTTATAAAAAATACCGAAATTTAAAATGCAAAAAAGGGTTGACATTTTAGGAGTAACTCTCCCCTATTATGAGTGTCAATAAAAACGACTTGACTTGAGATGAAGCGAGTCAATAAAATTTCAATTGCCGTATCATATTATCATAGGTCTGTTTGTTTACGGAAAGTTTGTACGAATTCGTAACAATTGTTAGTGGATTTCGTTTGTTTCCACCAAATATCCAGTAACGAGAGAAGCAGTAAGAGAATAAAGTGACAATTTGTTGCGAGAGAGCTTGCTAGTTTTTACTGAACAAAATTTTACTAGCAAAAATTTTCAACAAGATAAACATATTCAAAATCATATATGTCATAAACAAAAAAGTAAATTGTTATGAAAAATTTAAATATTTCAACTTATTTTTTTTTTACTTGTCAGTTTTTACGAATTTTTACTGGATTGCGTTTGTTTACTTTTAAGGAAATTTTTTTTTTTCGAGAGCAAATACTTTCTTACTCTCTCAAACTTCGTTACTGGATAATTATAATTGGGAAAGTAAACAAACGCACCTCATATTGACTTGACTGAGTGCTATTGTGAATTTTTCAAAGTTTGACAGCTTTTTAAATTGAAAAATTAATGATTTGACAATTTATTTATTGTATCATATTTTGGAAATAAATTTATAAAATATGGAATGATGCAAGGAAACGTGGCAACGACTGCAATTCGTAAAATAGGTTGTGCTTCATTAGTATCTCTCTAACACAACTAAAAGAAACTCTTTTTCTGCAATCCAGTAAAGTATTGAATTGATACTTACATTTGGGCATAGAGCAGTTCAACAACGCATGCTGAACTGTTATCGTTGAAGTGCATGAACTGCACTACATAGGTTTTGTTTTCGCGAACAGATGTCTTACGCTAAATACTTATTTTACCGAGTCTAACTCTAGCCTTGATAAATAAACCAGCTTAAACCACTGTTTAATGCTTTTGAACACTTACACTATCTGAGCATTTAAAGTCTTGCTTTGTTTTAAGACTGTATATTTAACTGCAAAGTTTATTGCTTCAAGCTCTGCATCAAAAACTCCAGCGTGCATTAGTAGAAGACTTTGCCTAATTTGAATGTAATGCTTATATTTTCATCATTTAAGAAGCTCATTTTAACTCTAAGAAATAGTACCTATCTAATTAAAAAGTTTCGGTCTGATCTAGTTTCGGAGATATAGCCATAGGAAGTAATTTTTCATTAGAAAAAACCGAACTCATATAGAGAGATTACACTACTCAACGAAAACTCCTCAATATCTTAAGAACCATGCAACCAATTTCAAGCTATTCCACACCAATAATATACCCTATGAAATTACCTTTCATATGACATCAATTTTGTGAAAATCGCTGAAAGGATTCCTAATTTATACTGCTTTTTAGAAAACCTATATAAGCAAATTCCGATGGCTATAACTTCGACACTGGATCCGAGCAAAACGTTTTGGTTACATTTTTATTTTTACCCCGTTTCTTCCCAAAAAAGAAAAAAAAGGCGATTGTCGCTAACCTTGACTTGTGTCGCCAGTCGAGTACTTTCGATTGATATTCAAATAATAGTTAATTTTATTGATTCCAGTCGAAGAAATTGACACTTATAATAATTTGACTGGTGTCGACTATTGACACTAATAATACAGGCATTCACTGAAATCGACAAGTGTCGAATCAAGTCGTTTTTATTGACACTCATAATAGGGGCCATTTTCACTTCTAATTACACGGTTCGACAAAGGATTGCACCCATGAGAAATTCCAATATATTGTGAAAATAAACCTTAAAAAAAAATATAAAAATATTTTTTATGAAAGCTATCGCTTTTAAATAACGCTATAATATATAAAAAGTGAACCGATTTTCATGAATGAAGGCTTTTTAGAAAGGTTATTAAATAATTTAATTTAATATTATTCTTAGGCCTGTTATTTTATGTCTTTTCTTGATACTACTTTAATCGGAGATTTTATAAGCTGCAATTATATCTCGAATTAAATTTGGTAACTGTAACTTATCTCTGAATTTATTGAGTATGCATTAGGAAATCTCAGTTTAATGAAAAATGCAACACATAAAGTCAATTGTGAATTGTTCATATAGAAATTTGAGGTTAATTGAGCATAGTACATTTGGCAGATGACAAAAATATTTCAAGGCAGAGAGATGCAGACATGGAAGAGAAGTCAACAAAGTCCCCAGCGGCTTGCAAAATTCTGCCTATTGCATAAAATTTCAATGTCATAAGCAGCATACTCCGAGCTGATAAATCGTGGACACTAAAATTTGAATAAATGCTTACAAATACAAGAAAATTAGCACTATTTAGCTCCCCTCTGACTGTGTGTTTTGATATGCGAAAGCGTTGGAAGAACTGTCCACTTTTTCCTTTTATTTAATCGCGGAAAACATGCATTTCGCTTCCTTTCGCGGTTCTGTATAATTTCAATTTCATAAAAAATTTCCACAAAAGTCCATTTGAGAGAAAAACTTTTTGATTTAAATAATTGAGTAAAACAAACGTTAAACGTAGAAATTTCTCGTATTAACTTCAATCGACGATTTGCTCGTTAATAGCCGATTTTACGACATAAGTTATCGGGGCAGGAATGATGGTCGAAAATTTTACCAACAAGTCAGGCGTCCGACCCAAGGTTTCAAGCCCGGAGCATCTACCTGTAAAGATGAACATGGAAATCTGGTTACGGATACGCAGGGTACACTGAGATTATGGAGGGAACACTTTTGCAAGCAGATTGCTGGCGATGACTCCACCAATCCCGCCTTTGGAGAAATTAACCCGATGCCACCAATCAACGCATGACGCGGTACGAGTTGTGATCCAACGACTTAAGGACAACAAAGCGGCTGGTGCCGATGGCCTGCCTGCTGAATTGTTCAAGATCGGCGGCGATACATTTCGCTTGATTCTACAAGCATCAAAAGACAATAATGTTTTTAAAAACATTTAAAATTAAACTAGCGACCTCTAAATCTTAATCGAATCGGTTGAAGTTTTACTGAGGTTTACAAAAGGTGTCTTAAAACCGTTTTAACCAGGGGCCAGGCCAGCAAACATTTTAAAAATTCGTGGGCAGACTTTTTCGCGTTATAAAATAATTCCAATTCAAACTGTATAGACCAGAGATGGCCCGGTCGAACAAAATTTACTTATTCCTGCTCATTCCCAAATATGATGAACTCTCATTTAAATTTGATGGAAAATGTCATTAGTAAATTCTACAGAAATTAAAAAATACTAAAGAAACAACAACAAAATATATATACATACGTATATTGTTACATATACCGTTACTTTTTGTCAACCGTTTTTTTTTGTCAACATTTCTTCATTGTTTTTGCAATTTTTTTTTTTTTTTTCAAAATAAAAAGCAGTAACAGCAATACGGAAAAATACGAACTAGCGCCGCGGCTCGACGCTCACAACGAAAAATGCCTTAGCACATTTGACTTCATGCTTGTGTATCGAAAAGAAATGTACGCATTTGTTGTTGCGATCGCTCCCCTCGCATTTCGTTTTTTGATTTTTTTTTAATTCTTGGCATTAGATTTTGCAAATTACGCATTTGCTCACTTAATCAGGTGATTACCGATTTTTTGCTCCCAAACTCAACTCTTCTGGCCATTCCTGGTATAGACGAAAGAGCATTTATTGGAAGCAGGCTCAGCCAATCATACAACATGAATATAATTTTTATCATTTTCAACTGAATTTTTTTGCTGTTGAAGAAAAAATTACAGGAACAAAATAAATGCGGTGGTTCCGGACCGAAATTATTTAACTTGAGTAACGGCAAAAGTTGAACGAGTCGATGTATTGAAGAAAAAATTACAGGAACAAAATACATGCGGTGATTGCGAACCAAAATGATTTTGCTCGAATAACGGAAAGAGCTCGAGATGAGCTCAATATTTTTTGTTATTGTTGTAAGAGCTAAAAGAGCTAATTGAGCTATGGGTTGCGCATCCATGAACTAGAAATAAAACACAATGAAAAAAAAAAAACAAAATTTACGCGGAATCGGTTGCAAATTTGTCAGCTTGGAGAAGTCAAAATAAAAACTTGCTGGTTGCCTGGTAGTAATAAAATCAATTTTCTCAAATGCAGGTTTCAATGTAATGTAATTGAATAATTTTCTCAACAGGAATTTTTCCTTCTTTTTAAATTTCAATTTATTTATTTTCATTTTCTTATATTCAAATAACTTTTTTATGAATTTAAGAAAATAAATAAATTAGAAATACATAAATAATGGTCTTAATTTAGCATTGTGAATTCGTTGCTTCGTTGTAAAAGCCAAATATTATCAGAAATAAAATCCAATAGGACAGTTCACATTATGACACATGCTATGCAACATGGCTTGACAACATTTGTAACTGTCAATATTGATTTGCGTTCACATTATGGAGCATGCCATCAAACATCAATTATGGAACAATTTATAAGCGTCCACCAGAGAACGTCAGTGAGACATTCATCATTTTTTCCATTCATGAATCTGTTGAATCTTTCAGCAGATTCAGACAGATTCACCACTCACAAAAAATTTCGTGAATCTAGCAACCATTCCGTCTCTCGGCAAAATCTGTGAATCCTAGTGTGTTTCAGAATCATTTCTACTGAATCCTGATTCATTTCGTTTCATTCCGTATGAGTATATGAGTGTTTCATGAGATACTCATGAATCAAAGGCACAGATTGTATCAAAAAAGTTTGTGATACTCGCGTATAACATTTTGGGAAGTTTTTTAAAAAATGGGGAAAGGTCGCACATTGTTTTTGATATAATTTAGAGTAGCTCCGTATCCTGGACCTTTTTTGACCTATTTTCGGAAATTTTTTCTTTTCTGTAATTAATGGATAAAGGTCGAAAATAGAGTTTGGACATCATTTAGGGTGGCTCCGGACCCTGGAAGGAGCGTTTTTAACAATTTTTGTAAATTTTGTTTTTCTTTTATTAATGGGGAAAGGTCGAAAATGAATTTTGGACGTCATTTAGGGTGGCTCCGGTCCCTGGAAAAGACTGTTTTTGACCCATTTTCTAAAATTTTTTTCTGTTATTAATGGGGAAAGGTCGAAAATGGATTTAAGAAATCATTTAGGGTGGCTCCGGACCGTGGAAAGAACCGTTTTCGACCATTTCGGTCCTTTTCAAATTCCAGAGTCACTCCAAAAGCCATTTTCGACTTTTCATAATCGATTCGAGCAAAACAAAATTTAGAGTGGATCAAAACAAAGATTATGAAAGATTTAAAATGTCGTTTAGATATCACTTAATGTGGCTCCGGAACTTGACAAGAACTGAAATGGTCGAAAACGGTCTTTTCCAAGGTCCAGAGCCAACCTAAATGATGTCCAAAATCCATTTTCGACCTTTCCCCATTAATTACAGAAAAAAAATTTTCCGAAAATGGTCCGGGTCCGTTTCGAATTCGTTTTTTGCTCATAAACCGAATCCGTTTCGAATTTGGTTTTTTGTAAGTAAAACGAATCCGTTTCGAATTCATTTTTTGTTCATGAAACGAATCCGTTTCGAATTTGGTTTTTTGTAAGTTTCAAATTCGAAACGAATCCGTATATAAGGTCCGTTACGAATTCGAAACTTACAAAAACCCAAATACGAAACGGATTCGTTTCATGAACAAAAAACGAATTTGCTTATCATATATGTCAAGAATAAACAAATCAAAAGAAGACAAGAAATCTGACAACGCGCGCTTTTAGCTACGAGTGTGTAATTTGGAAATGTCGGTGCCTATCTAAGCTGATTTTGACAGAAAAGGTAGGTACAAAAATAAAGAAGAAGAACTGTCACCTAAAATTGCTGCTACCATGATAAGCGTCCACATCGATAATGCTGCGTTGGAGAATGCGAGAGAGATGAATAGGCATACATTTGGTATTTTTATCCCCCCTTTCATGGTTGGCTACTATCTCTCCATTTTAGTCGCCGAGTAAGATTTGGCCTTGTAAACATACAGCATAGCATGTGATATCCTCTGTGATAGGGATAGAAGAAGATCAAGAAAGTAAACATGAAAACGCATTTTCGCTAGGCCTGACAGTCAGTTTACACAGGTTTTATGGTTGGACAAGCCAGCTGAAAAATCAAAAAATTTTGAAATCCGCACATGTGTGTCAAGCGTACGTTTTCAAAGTTCACTTTATCGAACATTGATGTTGACAAGCCATGTTGGCCAGCATATATTATAATGTGAACTGCCCTAATAGGATTTGCTTCGTAATTTTCACTGGTTCTAAGGTTCGCACAGCAAGGAGTAATTTAATGCAGGCAAAAAACTCGAAGTCTCGTTTTTTGATATATACTTCTTTGATCAATTCCGCATTCACATTTTTTAACTGTTTACTAACCTTTTCTTCAATCTTTTTAACGCATTTTGGACAAGTCCAATCGATACCTCTTTGTTCCATTTCTAAGCCCATAGCTTTTGTAATACTAACACAAGTACCATGAAACCAGTCTTCGCAAACATCGCAGCATATCATAAAACGATTATTATGGGGTTGTCGGCAAATACACCAAAGTCTGTTTAAAGAATTATATAAGAAAATATAAATACCAAAATATATTAGCTATACCTATTAGGATCATCATCATCTTCTTGAGATTCTGAGGCATCTTCTTCAGCATCGTTTTTGCCTGCCAGCTTCGCTGTAACTTTTTTAGTAACTTTTTTTGCGATTTTAGATGTTGTCGATACAACAGTTCCTTCTTTGGAAACACGTCGTCTGGACGCTGCTGTTTCAATTTGTTTTCTATCAATTGATGGAGTGTTTGTTACTCCAGAGTCAGTAGAAATTGATGCATTAGATTGCATCGAAGTGTCTTGTGATTCGCTTAAAGCAATTTGAAGAGCATCGCCGAAACTAGTATTGACGTTATGTGGAGGCTGTGTTTGAGCACGTCGCTTGGCGCGTGTAGTTGGAGCTTCTATAGGTGGTAGTGTAATAACACGACCATTTCCTCGTATAATTTGTATTGGTTCTTTTCGAATCATTGGTGCTGATTTTGTTGGGTTTAAGGATCGTAAGGTGCTGGTTGCTATGAATGATGAACTGGGTGAAGGAGTTGTTATTGTATTTGATAGTGTGGCCTGAATAATACTTTTTGTTTGATTTGGTGTTTGGGGAGTGAATATCGGTGATGGCTTTAGCTAATTCGAATATAAAATTAAAAATTAAATTTTTTTTACAAAACTTATTTACCTCTTCTGTTATTTTCAGCTTGGAATTGTCAGATTGTTGAAAAATTGGTGGTGTTTCTTGTGGTCGCAGTGTTTGTGTTACTGAACCGACTGGAAAATTGGTGTCTTCGCCAAAAACTTGCTTTTCTACAGCTTCCTGAAGTGTTTTATCATCTTCAATTAATTCTACAACGTGTTGCAAAAGATCGTCTGGAATTTCGTCTTCTGGTGTTTCCAATAAAGGTGCATTTGTTATATCGATGTCTTCAACTGAACTTGCAGTGGTAAAGGTACTAATCTGTCGCGTTTGTTTTGACTCCAATGCGATTTCAGTGCTTTCAAGCATTTTAACTAATTGTGGAATATTCTCATTCACACCAGGTGCATTTTCAATTATTGAAGATTTCTCCATTTCATCTTTGACAATCGAATCAATTAAGTCCAATTGTTCAGCAGCTAATTCTGATGAACTCTGATGAGTTTGAATCGATATTTGAGAAGGTAATTGATTTTTTGCAGCAGTGTCAATTCCTAAAGGCATAAATCCTTTGGATGAAGGTGTTGTTTTCTGATGACTACGTATAGAAGTTGGAGTTAAAGGTGCTGATACGGTCTGAATATCGGGTTGGGACAACAGAGACCCAATTTCTGTGAAGCCACCTTTTGGGCTTGCCATTACCTTTAATTTATAAACAAAAAAAAATTAGAATTGGATTAAATAATAATTACAGTTAAAATAAAACATACTTTGTTGATAACAATTTCTTTGACTGTCTGTGGAGATGCTGGTACCTTACCAGTGCTAGAATACGATAACTGTGAACTACGTGGGGAAGATGTACCTACTTGTACAATAGGCCCACGTCGCACGGCAGCTGCTATAGTAATTTGATGTGTCAATGGGTTCATAGTTTTATCAGTCACATGTTTTTTAATCGTTGGCGGTGTTGTTTCATGAGGAGGCTGTATCTTTTGTGTGAGAACTCCAGTTGCATTCTTTAATTGAGTTGTACCAGTTATAGTATTTCCAGTCGTAGATTTGGCTTGAGAACTTACAATTGTCAAATGTTTTCTATCGACAATCCGCAAATTATCGTTAGTGGTTTGCCGTATAGATTTTGTTACTGATGGAATTGATTTTGAAGTTTCTGTATCATCTTGACTTTGTCGTTGATTACGCTTGGCACCAAGTTTTTGTTGTATGTTACGTTTAGTTGTCTTTAGAGTTGAGACCTTGCGCTTGCGTCCTTTTCTATTGTTTAAGTCAAAGTCAAGATCGCTATCTCGATCATTTTCAGACTCTACAGATATTTCGCTTGTTGAAAAATCACTTTCGAAATGTTCATCTTCCGATGCTGAAGAGTTAATTTCGTTACAATCACTCATGTATTCGTTAGTCTCTTTATCAAATTTCTTAGAAGTTTCCCTTGGTTTTCCTTTAATATCCAACTGTATTTTAGTTTCTGTTTTTTCGTTTTCAGCTGTATTAAGTTTTCGGTTTATCAAAGGTTTTGAAATTTCGACGTTCTGGAGTTTTTTCTTTGATATTAAATGCTTCACTGAAGTAGTTGATTGTGGAATAAGCTTTCGATTTGTTAAGGCTGCTTTGTCCGCATCAAGTTTTTCAGCAGCCAATTTCGCTTTCATCTGTGCCGGCGAGGTAAAAGGTGTATAACAATGATCGTTCTTAATAACGTACAACTGAAACTCAAAGTCTGCTGTTCGTTTAATTGTTGAAACTCCAGCCAACTCTATAATTTATTGCAAAAAAAAAAAAAGAAATTATGTTAAAAATAAAATCAACAATAAAAATATCGGTCTGTAAAAATTTTAAGTAAACTTCAAGGACTAAGATACTTTTCAAAGTATTATTTCTAAACGGTCATTCAAATACCTAATTAAAGAGTTTCTCTTCCAACAACTTAAGGAGAAAAAGAGTGTCTCAAAGTCTTTACCAAGCGTTTATTTTTTAGAAAGTAGTGCTTACAATTTCATTTTAACATTGTATGACCTAGTACAAGAATGATTCCCATAGCCATAGATATAAGCTCTATAAAGTATTTCAACCATTGATAAACGTTCTTTTATGAAAAAGAGTCTGCCCATACTGGGATTTAAATCTCAATCTTCAAAGCTTACAAACTTCTTAGCACATTGTGATAATATATTGATAAACGATTTAATTAGATTTTATAAACTAGTGCTTTAGAAGTTTTAGAAATAGTCGAGACAAAGCACGTGAAATAGAAATATATGTAATCGCTTATTACAGCCTCACAAGTGATCACAATGAAAGCGCTTCTAAATTTCTATTAAAGCTTCCTCTTCAGAAATGCGCACGAATTATACAGCTATATTCTCTTGATCTCTTGCAAATTCTTAATAACAAAAATTCAAACATTTATACTTTCTTTGTAGTTATATAACAAATATTTTTTATAATATGAATACATAAATGAGGAACGCAGTTGCAAAACCGGCCAAGTCCAAAAAAATCAAATTTTGAGATATTCTCATATATTAAAATCTAGACCATGCTTTATCTTTCTACTATGGTTTTAGATTAAAAAAAAATTTTTTGACAAAAATATTACACTTTTTAATTTATTTTTGATTCATGGATTTCAAAACCGGCCAAGTCCATGAACTTGCTTTCAAAACCAGTCCAACGCCATGGAATCAAAACCGGCCAAGTCCAGTACATTGGTATCAAAACCGGCCAAGTTCACTTTTTTTTCAACGCCTTGGAATCAAAACCGGCCAAGTCCAGTTCATTGGTATCAAAACCGGCCAAGACCAACATTTTTTTTTTGAAAACATACGAAAATAAAACTTGAAAAGTCTGATCTGACGTGCTTTGAGTAAGAAATTTTATAAGATATTATGTGGGAAATACTTTTTAATTTTTCAATGAACATAGATGAAGATAAACGTTTTTCGTTGTTTGTCCAAAAGTATGGAAAAGGGGCTTGGCCGGTTTTGCAACTGGGCGCCTCATATGCACAGTATCGCTCAATTGCTTTGCAACTGAAATTACTTTTGAAGAAACATCAAATTATTTCAGTGAAACAATAACTTTGAATTTAAATTTAATGTTACTTTTATTAACTTCACTTATTGCTGATTTTTTACCAAAAACAAAATCCGTTAGCTAACAACAACAAAAACTTAAGGTAAACAAAAAAAAAGCGAAAATTCAAGGGCTGAAAACATGCGCAACTGATCACAATACTAAGCAAAAATACATAGCCAGTCTAATATTTGGTTCCGTAACCGTTTTTTCTGATGACTGCACGTCATCTTCTGGACATTGATTCATAAGTTCGTTTATTAATAAGGTAAAATAGCGTTGCAATCTTTTTCTATCTAAGGGAATAGGTCATTACCACTTTTGAACATTTTCTTACCGATTATGCGTTTTACCAAGGAAGTGGCTGTTTCACTCACCAAATATGAGAATAACATTGCTTAAAATATTATTGTAGCCAGCTGCCGTCATCGTGCCTTCATTGCGTTTAATGGATCCCACTCCATCCCCCGAGAAACAATGCCACACCATCACATTCCGACCTCCGTGTTTAACTGTAGGTGTTCTGTATTTGGGATTGAACTTTGTACATTGATGTTGACGAGGAATAACAATTATATTTCCCAAGGAATAAGAAAGGAAGACTGTATTATGGTCAGACGAACCTAAATTTAACATTCGCGGACCATATTATACGTCTACGTACGTCAACCTTAGTGTACAAAGCTGCCAAAGCCAAAGCTCCCAAGTACTTAACATCTACAGTTAAACACGGAGGTTGGAATGTGATGGTGTGGCGTTGTTTCTCGGAGGATGGAGTGGGATCCATTAAACGCAATGTAGACACAATGACGGCAGCTGGCTACAATAATATTTTAAGCAATTTTATTCTCATATTTGCTGAGTGAAACAAGCCACTTCCTTGGACAATTCAACATGACAATGATCGAAATCTTAGTTCAAGGCTTGTAAAAGCTTGGCTTGTGGAAAAACGAGTTGATATCATGTCATTGCCGGTGCAGTCTTCCAATCTCAACCCGATTGAGAACATGTGCATGGTGGTAAAACGCATAATCGGTAAGATAATGTTCAAAAGCGGTAATGACCTATTTCCTTAGATAGAAAAAGATTGGAACGCTATTTTACCTTATTGATAAACGAACTTTTGAATCAATATCCAGAAGATGTCATGCAGTCATTAGAAAAAACGGTTACGGAACCAAATATTAGACTGATTATGTATTTTTGCTTAGTATTGTGATCAGTTGCGCATGTTTTGAGCCCTTAAATTTTTGCTTTTTTTTGTTTATCTTAAGTTTTAATTGTTGTTAGCTAACGGAATAAAATTTTTGTTTTTGGTAAAAAATCTAATTGAAGTAAATAAAAGTAACATAAAATTGAATTCAGAGTTATTGTTTCACTGAAATAATTTGATGTTTCTTCAAAAGTAATTTCAATTGAGCGGTACTGTATATTTTGAGCTTTCAGGTCACAATAACTTATATGCAAATAAACGTTGGGTAAACGTATGAAATAGTGGCATGAAAGCCCAAAATATACGAATATTCATTTATACTTCCTTAAAACAGTTTATAAGAGACCAAAACCGTTCATCTACAGCTTAAAACTTACTTAAAATTTCCTTTGCCATCCTTTGGGCATCCTCTGGTGGATAAAATTCTTCTACCGTCAGTCCTACTATTTCAGGACGCTCTCTATTGCGCTTTGGATTAATATTTTCCATTTTCTTAAGAGTTTCCTTACACTTTTTTATAGTTTTTTTCTTTCTCCTTGCAGACTTTTTAGTCTCATCAGCACTTCTATCTTCGCCTTCATTTGAACTACTTTCACGTTCTCCAATACTCAGTTCTTCCATTTCATCAGACTCGTCAGAATTATCTTCTTTGTCAGTCAACTTATCACTACTTTCGGAATCGTCATCATCGGAAGCCATATCCTGTTTTCGCTTCAACTCTTCCTGTCTTTCTGTTTCTTCTTCTTCTGCTTCCATACTTGGAGTTGGTGAAGTTAGTCGAATAACACTAATAGAAGAAAGTGTTTTCTCTTCTACAAGAAATGCCAATTAATAAAAAACTATTAAAAAATTACAACACACCTATTAAATTCTCCAACCCTTTCCGATCAAAATTAATTCCGTTTTTTCCGTAAACCACAACAAGGTTTGAGTCAGCAGAGTTCACTGCTTCAGAAAATTCACTTCCCATGACATGTCCTTCTAGTGATTCGGAGCCTACTTGGGCTATCGAACTGCTTTCAATAAATACTGAGCTGGACATTATGACAACAAAGGGCAATGCTGAGGCAGAAATCGAGAGCTAAACGACAACCAAACTTCAAAGTACACTCAATTTATTTAAGCACATTAAAAATGCCGCACACATTTCCAAAATAATTAGTTAATAAATCTGACGCCCGTTATGAAGCCGCCATGACCGATACGGATAATTATGATAAAAGAAACACTGAATTAAGCAGTTGACGAAAATAGAAAAACAATTTTCGCCTGACTGCGTGTTATCGAACTTTTCACATTAGTTTTTCAATGTTGTGGTACAATTTGAACGTCCTTGTTGATAAAAAAAAACAAACAATAAATGTCACCGAATGTAGTTAAATAATTTTTATTGTTTAATTTTATGCTTTTTTCTGTAAAAATGTGATTTATTTTAGCAAATCAACGAGACAAGCAATACGCGCAAAAATTAATTTTTTTTGGGAAGAGTTTAGAAGTTTTATTTAAAAATAGTAGACCTCTAGTGGCAAATATTTAACTATTATGCTATTTACACACACCGAATTTGAGAGTCGACGTATGACTTCGGAGTAATTTTTGTTGTGTAAGTGCGACATACGTCGGACTGGTAGTTCGGTATTTCTACGTCGACGTGGTGAGTCGAAGCACAAGTTCGCAGCTGTGTAAGGCCGCGGTTACACTGGATGCGGAAATTTGTTCGTACGAATTCTTAATAATTTGTTCTTGCGAATATATTTGAACCGAGTGGTTACATTAGACGCGACTTCGTTCATACTTTCAGTTGAAGTGCAATCCATCAGCTGTTTTTCTCCTTGTTTTCGTGCGACTGTTCTGATGAAAAACAAAATTTTTTGTTCGCATCAAAGCAGTCGTACAGATTCGTACGAATACGCACGAAGCATGCGTAGCCACTGTAACCGCATTCATATACACACCAGGGATGATATTTGGGGGCTTTTAGGGCTTTTTTGAGCCCTTTTAATTTTCAAAAGCCCCGTGGCCCCATTTATTCATTTTTGGCCCTTTTCCATAATTCTACCGAAAAGTAATCACAATTTTTTATTTTTCAAAGGAAAGTTTACTGGGATAAGTGATTTTTGACTGAGATAGAATTTAAGTGTTTTTTTTTCTCCTAAAACATTTTAGTGGACCCTTAGGAGGGGGTAGGGTTTGAGCGCTACATTTTAAGCATAAGTTTAAAAATGTTTTTTAGTGATATGGTAATAGTAAGTTTATTTATTTAACCCTTTCGTTGTTTTTGTACAATATATTGTACAAAAAAAATTATCACATTTCTATTCTTCTCTTTTTAAAACTTTCGCAAATTTTGAAAAAAGACATTTAATTTTTGAATTAAGCATGTTTTTTCTTTTCAAAATTCAAATTTGAGTAACAGAGGTAGCATAGTTAGTTTTTTATTTGAATTTGAAAAACAGTCTATGTTGCAACTGTGTGTTATAAGGCAATGCGCACACAAATTTTGGGTTTTTGAGAAGGTAGTGAACATTTTTATTTTAATTATACGAGCTTAAATCAAAGTTAAAGAACCAATTTTTAGAAGAACATCAATATTTTTTAAAAAAGATGTGGAAAAAAATTGTTTTAATAGCTTAAAAAAAGTGTACAATATATTGTACAAATTCCAACAACGGTAATGTACAACATAAATAATTTGGTCAATATATTGTACAAAATACAAGAAAGGTTGTTATTTTTTTCAAATAAGCATACGAAATTAATGACATCTTGGACAGGATCGCCGTGGGATTAAATCAAGGAAAGAAAACTCCGGTTAACTCAGAAAACTTGGTAAAGAATGCGTTCTCAACAGCAATAGCTTTGCAGTTGAGTAAAAAATTGACAAATTTTGGTCATATTCTGTACTTCGACAACTTTTTTGACTCTAACAACTTGCTTTTAAACCTTCCATAAATTTTCTGAATCTAAAATTTGAGTTTTTATGCTTTTCAGGCTACGCTACTAGACTTTTAAAGAATTGTAATATTTATATTTTCGTTTTTCAATAAAAAAAAGTATTATAAATAAAAAAATAATTTCTTAAATTTTACTCCATTGATGCACTTTGGTCAATATATTGTACAAATTTTCCTAAGGTCTATAGCCTTTCCCAAAAACTTTTTGCTATATTTTTTTGTGTTTTATTATTAATAAAACTTATATCTGTGATAATAAGATAAAATAAAATTTTTCTGGCCCGATATGAGAAAGTTGATAAGAAAGGGTTAAAGAACATATAAAAGTACAACATTTGAATAATATTCATTAAAAAATTTTGCAAAATAAGCCATTGGCAGCAAATTTCCGCGGACGCATAAAAAAATAAGTGGTTGCGGTGGACAACATAACTCGTCACTTTATCATCTAAAATCAAAAAATTTTAGTTAGCTTATGAGTTTTTCAAGGTATTGACGTAGCGTTTTTTTTTTTTTGACGATTTTTAAGATTCTGGCATAATTTTTAAGCCAAAAAAACGAATTTTTGTAAAAAAATATTGCAAAAATCACTATATTTGTTATTGTAAAACTAATTGTAATGCAAAAAAAAACCCTTTGTCAATACCTGGTTTTATATGTATCAAAAAGGTGAGTCAAATTTTAAGAGAATCGGTCAAGTAGTTTTTGAGTAAAAGTGTCCACCGACTTTGAACATTTATATTCGAGAAAAACGCACTTAAAGTTTAACACCCTTTTTTATATACTTACACAGGATCAGTGGGGAGACCAATGCACTGTATCTTCGTCAGTTTTGCTTCAACCGACCTCAAATTTTAACAGGATACTCTTGAAGAGTTGTACTATCAAATAACAAAAAACACAAAACAAATTTGTTCAAACCCCCCCCCCCCCCCCCCTTAAGTATTACGATGCCTTTTGACTTTTAAACTTGAAACTGAAATTATTTGAAATCAACTCTCTGGAGATTTGTTTATATAAAAAAAGTTTTATTTGATTTATAACACTGGTTAACACTAGTTTTGGTGCCGTGAAGCTATACTTTTATTTAAACTAAGGACCTTTTATTATCTTTAATTTGATACCAAGAACCATGAAATTGGACATTTCTAGCACAAGATATGAACTTTAAAGTGAAAGGAGGTCGAAACAATGAAAAAACACAATATCTCGAAAACTGTACCATTCAAAAAATTTTCATTTTCATTTTCGAACTCAGCAGGAAAAAGTACATAAGAAAAGTACGGTCTTATCAATGAAACATTTTGATTGTAAACTAGTGTTATTATAGGGCTACCAGATGGCATAGTAAAGTAGCAAAAGTGCTACTTTTGCATGGCTTTGCTACTTTGCTACTTTTCACTTGAAATGTACTACTTTTGGTTGAAATGCGCTACTTTTCACTACTTTCGAAGTTACGAAAAATTACCAAAAATGTTTAATGGAAACAATGTAAATAAATAAAAAAAACACACAATAATGATGTTTTATATTAGTGCTATGGGAAGTAGAAATGGGGACCTTTTGTTTTTTTTTTTGTAATTTCCGAGAAAGTTTTTAGTAACTTCAACAAACGACTAAACGACTTCGGTTAGAGCTGTCTTTAAAGCGACGCCATTCATTCGGAAGGTATCTTGAAAGACCCATTTCGAGAATAAGGCCTTGCACTTCAAAAAAAAACATTTCATTTTCCGATTAAAACAATGATAAAAAGTCTTGCTCTCTTGTTCGATAGAACGTCACTTTTGTACCTGACGCCAACAAGTCTTTTTCTTTTAATCTAAAAGCCAAAACCTCTGCAGATTCTTAAGAAAGTCCCTTATCAAATCATTTAATTCTTCTTGCGTAAAAGGTTTTGGCTCTGTGGATGGTATTCCTTAGGAATCGCGAGAATCTAAGTCTGGATAAATCATTATTTTAACGTTTATACCACGCAAATTAATACAGCGGAAGTAACAGTCATCGAAGTGAGTTTTTTGTTCTATTGCATAGGCATTCCAAACCTCATATGGTTTCTTTTACCACTAATACACTGTCTGAAGTGTATTACGATGCCTTTTGACTTTTTAAGCTTGAAACTGAAATTATTTCAAATCAACTCTCTGGAGATTTGTTTATATAAAAAAAGTTTTATTTGATTTATAACACTAGTTTTGGTGGCGTGAAGCTATACTTTTATTTAAACTTTTATTATTTGGGGCTTACCAGTGCCCTTGGGCATTATGGTAAGCCTAAACTGGTAGTAGACAGGAAATTGTACTGTGCTTGGTTACGCTAGTGCGTATGGTTCAAGCCTTGTACTTTTATGTACTTTGGCTTGGGCTTGAGATTGGCTTTCCTTGTATAGTCCTTTTTCCAATTTTTTTTTTTCGATTTGCAGACCTGAGTAATAGGTTAAATTTGATGTGCTAAATCTGCAAATATATAGTTTGTTTCTGCATTTCCTTTTAAAGAAGTTTCTAAAAATCGATCTCACCATAGTTACTTCTTTAATATATCGCTCATTTTCTTCAATAGCGTCATAACTCAAAAACTCAGATATTTCAGGGTAAACATTTTTACTTATTTTTACGTTTTTGGGTTATATTGTTATTGAAGAAATTGAGCGATATATACAAAAAAATCTTAAACGCTTAGATGTTCATATGTAAAACTTATGTTTACAATTAAATTTAAACACAAAATAAATTTTATAAAAAGAAGAAATTTGGTTATAATATAAATGGTTATATACGATTTGATTTACAGAAGCCCTATTTTTGTCAAAAAAGCCCTATTTTAGTTCGAATTTTGGCCCTTTTACAAATAAGCCAATATCATCCCTGATACACACATGCATTTGTTCAATTTTTGCAATTCTTACGAATACGTACGAATTCGAACGAACAAAAATCCGCATCCAGTGTAACCGCGGCCTAAATGGAGATTTGAGCGTCGACGTTCGAATGTCAAAAATGCTTAAATTAATGTGTAAGTAAAATAAATGTTTAAAACAGCATTAAGCTAAAATAAATATTAAATATTAACAAAAACAAATTTTAAAATACGAAAGCAAAAGAAAAATAAGAGAAAACATCTATTATTATTAATTTTTCTTTTTAACCTTAGACTACGTCGTAGCAAACTATTTTGTTGTTGTTCGTTTTGTCATCAAATAATGACATTTGAACGTCGACGTATCTGTGTGTAAGTGCCTGAATAAGATCGAACTTTTGAGTCGGTGTTACAAGTCGACGCTGCGTGTAAACAAGGTATATAAGGCCTGTTACTCAGTGCGACAAAACAGTTTCAAGACAGCTTTGTTTTTGTTTGAGGTTCATGTTGAGTGCGCTAACTGAGACAATTTGTTTTGCACCAAATTGCGTTTTTATGATTCAATCAGAAAAATGAATTTCAAGAAGAAGGTCGCATCGTGTGTTCTAATTGAACGAAGGCAAAAAAAAAACAAAAACACAGAAAAATGTAATATCCCTTCAATCCTTTCAATTAGCACTGATCTTTTCTCAACTTCTTCAATTAAAAAATCATTTTTGATATATTCGTCGTCATCGCGAGCATCGGTCACCGATTACCACGAATATGCAAAGTTTCGAGACAAAAGTTTCAATTGAGCACACTCTCATAGATGTGTACATACCGAAAAAGTTTTGTTTCGCAAAAGTTCCACTGCTTTAGCACAAAAAGTTTTGTGTTTGTCTCAAAACACAGTGAATGCACTCCCACATAATATACTAACGTGATGAAAATTGTTTTGAAACTGTTTTGTCGCAGTGAGTTACAGGCCTAAGGCTCGGATCACACGAGCGTTTTGTCAACGCGCGTTTCAGCATAACACACAACTCTATGCAGCAAGCCACACCATCAATGTTGCGTTGATGAAACGTGCGTTGAACGCAATCACTCAATCAGCCACCTACACGGTCAGTTTGCATGAGCAATCACTTGAATGATCATGCACGCATGAACGTCTATTTGGCTCTTTACACACTCATACGCCACACAGTGGCAACATCTGGCATTTCTCGTTGTAAAAATCATAACTTCTGAACGAATTGAGATATCTCTATGATTTTTTTTTTGCTATGGACAGAAAAATAATGCAGCTTTATAATTGCAAACTAAGGAAAAACTGCAAACATCTTATTCTTGCATTTAATGGAGATATTCCGTATTCGTAATTTTCCTCATCTTCAATATTTTTGTCGGTGCTTTGAAATTTGCAATATTTTTGTGTCTTTTGTATGAGTCAATTTCACTGACCACTTTCCCGTCAACCATAGTAAGGAAAAATTTATGTTCTATGATGATTAGATTTAGGTTGGTGTAGGTTGGTTTAATAGTAGCAATTTGTTCTTTTATACAAATTTCGTAATTTTTACAAAAAAAGTATAGTAATTAGCAAAAAAAAAAAAAAAAAAAAGTCCCCATTTCTACTTTCCCATTGCACTAATAAAAAACATCATTATTGCGTGTTTTTTTTATTTATTTACATTGTTTCCATAAAACATTTTTTGTAAAATTTTGAAATTTTGTTTATCGACCTTCGTAACTTCGAAAGTAGTGAAAAGTAGCGCATTTCAACCAAAAGTAGTACATTTCAAGTGAAAAGTAGCAAAGCCTTGCAAAAGTAACACTTTTGCTTCTTTAGTATGCCATCTGGTAGCCCTATACTGAAACATTATGGGTGGGCAAAAATTAACTGATGAAGGTTAGGGATTTTTCCAGTGTTCGCTAGTTTCGCCCTTCAATCTCAATGGAGCAACAGAAGTCATGAACATATTCGGATATTTTGTTTTCATTTTTCCAATATGATGGCACAAGCGACAACAATACGAGATGACAAAGTTGAAATTCAGAAGAGCACATCAAAATCTATAAAAATACTCATTTTCAAAACTACCGGAAAACTTTCCAGGTAAAACTACCAAGTGATTGTACTACTGCTGTATAAATCATTATTAGAATATTTTCACTTATTGCCTAATGCCTAGTTTTCATGTCATATTTCTTGATCTTCTAGTAGTTATGTAAAAGGTTTTCGCAAGCTGTCAAACTCAAAAAAGTCATTAACCAAAAGTCAGATGTACGAATGTCAGAAATGTTAACCAAAGCAAAAACACGAAAAAAACAATTACAATTCGTGTCACAAAATATATTTAGTGATTTTGAGTTTCATAATAACGCTGAAGCTTATCGTTTGCATGTCATAAATTTCGCCGTTTTACAAGAGAGTCGTGAATGGGAAGAATCAGCGTTATGCCTAACAGACTGCAGACCACTTAGGTAATTTAATTACTAGCGTTATACTGTTCCAATGTTTTTAAGTTTTCTCATACCACATCTCTAGATAGTCTAAAATTTGTATTTATTATATTTATTTATTTATTACATGAAAAGTAGAGATAAATCACTAAATTACAGAAGGAGCACTAGTTACCAGGACCTTCGGCTCTCTAGATATGTATATAAGTATAAGAAATACAGAACTAATATTTACAATGGTATAACATGATTTGGTTTGAAAAAAGATTTTACATTATAAAATGATTACAAATTCAGAGTTATACTACAAAATAAATACAATAAATCACAAATTATGTTTAAATTAAATTTTTTAAGTTGGTTTCTTGCAAAAAAATATTGATTTTTGAAATGTTTTCTGTAGTGGTAGATTGAAGTAAATTTGACGGAGTTATATTTTGAAAGATACTTTTCCTAACTATTCCAAAAACTGGACAAACGTCTAGAAGATGGATTACTGACAGAGAATTAGAGTTGCAATACGGACACTGTTGAGCAGTGGAACCATTTAATAGATGACTGTGTGTAATAATTGTATGTCCAATCCGTAAGCGAACAAAGGCTTTTAAATCGTTACAGAACGTTGACGAAGGGTAGAGGGCTTTGTTCCCATCTGGATTGAATACCTTGTAGAGATGATTAAAATCCGACCAGTTGCGTTATTTAAGATCAGACAGTTGGTTGCCAATCAGACGAAATATATCCTTTTTCTCAGCGAAATTCAAAGTGATGAGCGGTTCTAACGAAGCAGATTTTGCTCTGAGGTCAGCGGCTTCATTGCCTTTTATGCCAATATGACTTGGGATCCACATAATCTTCAGGCTTTCTTTATTTTTTCCGAGTATGCTGCGTATTGAATTGAGAAGCTGAGAGTTATAATTAGTATTCAATAAAGCTTGGATTGAACTTAGGCTGTCTGTGCAAATAATAAATTTTCCATAAGTTTTGCTTGCAAATTGAGCTGCGTGTAGGATAGCAGTAGCTTCAGCTGTAAAAACTGCGCAATATGGATGCAGACGTCCGACAGATAAAGTGTTGCTCTAAAATTTGTAAATTTACTTGCTGGCAAATAAACACGAGAGCAGCTACTAAAGGCTATAGAAGCGAATATGGTTTACCTTTGCCACAAGGAAGAAAACTCAGATCTTTTAAAATGCCTAGGAATTGGTATGTATTTCATATATAAGACAAAATTATGTGACAAAAATCATATCTCATTGGATAAGTTTTTAAACTTCTGAGACTACAGTTATAGCTCGTCGAGACGGTCGTCTCGATGTACAATAAGAAAAAGGTCACTTCAACGACATGAAGAAGACAAGCAGCAAATGTTTGAAGGTAGATTAACGCTTAAAACTTTATTTTTCAGGTATTGTACGTGCCATTGACCACCATGCAAATCAAATCTATCTACTACCAGGTGCGGCTCACGCTGTCTGATGTCTTGTCTTGCTATTGGTGAAATGCCTTTGCCCACATCGATGTTTACAAATCAAGGGCCAAAAGTAAAGAAAACAGCACCTTTTGTTTATAATACAGTAGCTGATAATACTTCCAAATCAATTAAACAAATCTATCATCATTCAGAAACGTTCTTGGGTGGTAAACAAAAAACTTAATGTTAAGTTTAATCTATTTTTTACTTTATTTTATAATTAAAGTTGAAATAAACTATTTTGTTTTTGTTAAAGAATCAAAGAACTGCAAATTATATACATTTTATATTCAGTAACAAGTATTTTTTTTTCTTATATGCGTTGTCCCTCTGTTGTTGACATATGTTTTTCCCAGCCATGCACATTTATGCGCTTTACTCGCGGCGCTTAGGAAAGTGGCAGCGTACTTTCGTTTTAATTATATCACGATTGAATATGTGCGCCTCACTCGAGATCATCAGCTGCGCAGTGCCATAAGAAGCCGTCACTGTTCTACAAATAAAAAGATGCAATGAACAATTTATGCTTATTTTGCAATCATTTAAGTAAACGAACCTTTGCAATATATTTTTTCCTTCCAGGAATCCGCGTGGCATATTTCGCATATATGTATATGGCATATTTCGCAAACAAATTTATTTATGTTTTAAAAAATTCAGCGCGTCACAAATTTATTAAAATTTTAATGAATTTTTGTTAAATATTTATTTTTGACAAAAAAATTCAAATCGCATAAAAACGTTATCACTTTTTGTTGTGGTTGATCAATTCTGACATTAAACCAACTATAGAAGAAGCAGCATTTGACTTTTGCATAAACCTGTATTATTCAATCATGGTTATGTATACCATATCAGGGAGGATATCACATGCTATAAAAATAGCAAATGTATGCGTATTCTCTCGCGTTCGTCAAGTGCATTAGACGCAGCTTTAAGGGCCAACTAAACCATGCATGGGCAAGCGTAACCTACTGTCAAATTCGAACGAAAAGTCTGTCAAGTGCTTAACAAACTCAGAGTAGACTTTTAAGTGGCTATGTTGTACTTTGTTGATCGTAAGAAACGATATTACCATAGTTGCAAAACTATGGAGCATTCCCACAATTACATAAATGTTATTTCTTATATTTCCTAAATAAATGGAGTTTATTGACAAAATGTTATTGAATGACATTAATTAAGATACTTAAAACAATAAATATGCAAACCTATGAACATTTTATAAATTTAAAAAAAAAATATATATATAAAGTAAAATAGCTTATTTGTTGCTATTTGTGAAGATTGTGGGGAAAAGTATTGACAAAAGCAGATCGTGGCATCACTGAATTGTCAATCAAATTGTTGTATGTATTGTGTGTGTATATTAAATTGCATATTTCTTTCCTTTACATTTCGGTTACAATAAAATGCCTCAATTTTACTGTATAAACATATTGTTTTCTCCAAATTTTTTATTAATTTTAAAATAAATGTATTTTCCACTTCAGGTTCCATTGCAAAAATTTTTTCTTATGTATACAATGCAGAAAGTTCGTTCAGTTTTGCTCTTTCCTTAAGGAAATGACATTTTTGGAAACTGAACGAAACTTTTTGTTAAGTACGTTGTAGTTTTAATATACGATTTGTGTGTATTCGCACAGTTGCATAAGTTGACTGCAGTCAAAGCATGCATGGCTTAAGCCTAAGTTCCATGCTATCTTTCTTGATCCCATATCAGGGATATCAAATCAAATTTTTGTAAGAAAGAAAAAGCCTGCGAACAGAACCTAATGCGCTTGGAGAATGTGAGAGTGAATAGCATACATTTGCTATCTTTATAGAATGTGATGTACTTCCTGATATTTGACAAGATACGTTCAAGAAAGATCACATGGAAATTGGGCTTTAGTTGAGCCTTTAGGTTCTGCTTGCATGCTTTTTCATTCTTGTAAAAACTTGATTTGATATCCCTGATATGATCAAGAAAGATAACATGAAAACGCCACTTAATAAAATGTGAACTTCAGGAATATATTCGTGGCACCCTAAAACTTGATGTTGGCATAACAAGAAAAAAAAAAAAGCTTACAATGTTGGTTGCTATTTTATTTGTGTGTTTACAATAAAAATAATAATCCAAATATTCTAATCCGTTCAGTGCAAGTTCAACTGCAAAAGCATGAAAAAAGTCACAGATTTCCAGATAAAAATCGTTATGACTCATTTTCCCGATATTTTCCGACAATAAACATTTTTGCATTGTGCTTAGGTTAGATTAGGTTATGGCGGTGGATTGTAAGCCTCACATAGACACTTTGGACCATAGTGATACAACATCTCTCAAGATTTAATTAGTTAAATTAGATGTTTCACTCTTTGCATATGCAAATGATATTTAAAAAAAATTGGTCGAAACTTTTTGTTAAGTACGTTGTAGTTTTAATTACGATTTATGTGTATTCGCATTGTTGAATAAACTGACTTCAGTCAAGGCATGCTTGACTTAGTTGGGCCTTAAGGCGTTGATTGTATCATGCCGTTACGCCAGTTTCATTGTTCTCTAGCAGAATCCCGCCGTCATTACACAAGCACAAAAGAAGATCCAAATATGGGACGCATTCAATTGGATACAGGGCTTCGTACATTGAGACAAAAATATCGAAATTCAGTACTCGAAAAATAATATCGAATTTCAATATATCGAAATAAAAAATAGCACCGATAGTTATTGATAAAGTATATTGACTATTTGATATATCGATATATTTTGTCCATGCATAGTCTCTGTGATGTCATGGCATTAAAAACCTAAACAAATAATTTTAGAGCAACAAAGTATTAAGTTAATCATAATAAACAAGACAGTATGGGAGTAAACGATAACGCAGCAATGATCGAGTCTACAAAAATAGTGAGCAGCTACAAAATGCGGCCTTCACTCAATGAGTCTTTCAAAGCCATTCCAATTAAGAACATCATACAAGGAGTTCTAACGAAAACCTTGCAAGGTAGTTTCAAGTTGACAGTAGTTGAAGGACTATATGCAACAAGCGTGTAAAAAATTCCTCAATTGCGTAATAATTTTTCTATTTAATAGCCCATAAAGCCTTAACTTTGTGTTGATAGTTGGTTTTACCTATTAAGTGCGGATCCAAACGGCCGAAACAGGATTTTATTCCCATACACTCTCCAAATTGGTAGGTGGCGGCGTAAGTAGTTGTCTGCCACATTCACCATTAGGATACCATGCTATCAAAGGTTTCCGGTAAAAATGTTGGCTTAAGGGGCTATACCAGTGTAACCCATGAAAAATTAGGCGATTTTCGCGAATTTTTTTAAAAGAAAGTACTCGATAGAATGTTTTAAAGTTTTTTGGACATAATAAGGTATATTTTCAGCTATATTTTAAGTTTATTTTTGCAAAAATATTGAAAAATAACGGAGTTATGTGCTGTCTTCGGAGGTGCCAAAAAAAAAAAGTTCCCCAACTGCTGACATGATTCCGGCCGAATGAGTAGTTGAAACAAAAAAATTCAAAAAGGTTATTAAAGTTGAAGGTATTTCCTATACAATGACCTACAATTTTTGAAAAATATCAAAAATTAACAAAATGACGTAGCTCTGAAAAAAAGTGTCGTTTTTGAGTAAAATATTGTCGTTTTTTTAATGCCAAATTGACAATTTTCAACCAATCAAAAAGATCGTAGGTCATTGTATAGTAAATATATTCAAAAATACTCAGTTTTAATTTGAAGTCGATCGGTCAATTTCTCTTTGAGTCATGAATTTTGAAAAATATCGTTTCGAGAAAAACGCGTTTAAAGTTTCAACTATCGGTTTAAACCTGCGAGGGGTCTTTAGAACGCTGTCATTCAAAAACTATTCAAGATACGACCTTGCCGCTTTCAGAGGATATTTTTGAAAATATAAACTATCGAATAAACCAAAACAAAAAAAAATCGATCTTTTGAAAGTGCCACACTGGTATAGCCTTTTAAGTTCACTTTAGGTACAATCCTCCTTTCCTCTTTGAACCAAATTTTTTTTTCGTAGTTTGGATTTGAAAAAAGAATTCGTAATCAAAAAGTATCGCTGGGATCTGGTTTCGGAGATGTAGCCATCGGTATAAGTTGGGAACCCCTAGACGGAATTCCAAAATATGGTTTTGTATTATTTTTTTTTTGTTTTCCAGTACAAAATTTGATTAAAATAAAAAATGTACAAATGATAAATCATTTTAAAGAAAAAAAAATAAGCTTTAATAAAATAGCAAAATAAATTATACGTTTTTAAAAAAGTCAAAATATTTCAAAAATACTTATGTCTCGAAAACCATCGAAAACTAATTCAAATATTTACATCACAATTTTATACCTTATTAAATAACCTTTCATATGATATCCATATTTTGGAAATCTATCTAAAGGTTCTCAACTTATACCGTTTTTTATAAAAGCGATATCCGAAATTTCTAATGGCTATGCCTCCTAAGCTAGATCCGAGCGGTTTTTTTTTTTTTGCAGATTTATTATTTATTCCTAAAAACGCTACTTTTTAATAGTACTTAGTTAAATAGTAATTTTTTCCTTTAAGAACAAAAATGGAAAAGTTGTCCCTAAAGTAAACCTGTTCGAAAATTTTTAATAATTTACAAAATTACCTGAGTATGGTACCTAAGGAGGCATTCAAGTATTACGTAACGCAATTTGGGAGAGGGGGTCTTGCAAAACGTTACGATGCGTTACAGGGGGGGGGGGGGGGGGGTTCGAACAACGCGTTACGTAACGTTGTTTTTGAAGTGAAATTAGTTTAGTTGGTGGTGATTTGAAATAAGATGTGTATAATGAAACTCTTTCTTTATGTGTATGTTTATTGAATAGCTACAGCCAAAACATTTTATTAAAATGATAAAAGTTGACGGGATCTAGATAAGCTACAGCAATAAATGATATATCAAATTAAAGCACTCAACAAGCAAAATGTCCTAAAACTATCGTCTTCGAGATTGGTTAACCAAAACTTGAGATATAAGCGTGGAAATATTTCCTATTTTTATCATTTATTGCTGTAGCCCATCAACTTTTATTATTTTAATAAAATATTTTCGTCTCATTTTTCGCCATTTTAACATATTTTAAACTTAAGCAAATGCTTATACATTATATTGTCGAAACTCACATACCCTACACTGAAAGTACATATCTATATATCGTTACCGTAATATAGAAAGGCCCTAACTAACATTTAGGAAGATTTTTATAGATTTCGGTAGGTCACCCACTAATACACCATTTACAACAAAATGTGTGTGCTACGATTGAAAATAAATCAATTACAAGCAAATAAAAAAAAGCTTTTATTCACTTTAACTCTCAAAAACTTTAATTTTTATTAAGTTTTTTCGTTCTCCTGCAAAATAATAAAAATGTGAGATAGGGCCTTTCTATATTAAGGTAACGATATATAAAAATGAATTGCCAATTTGTGTGTGCTCCCGCATCACTTGAGAACGGCTCGGCCGATTTGGCTGATTTCTTTTTCGTTGTATTTGTAATTTTTAGGACAAGGTTTGTATGAAAGAAAATTTTGTTTAAGATTCATATTTAGGGTGATCCTCATACAAAAATATGTTTAAAATCGCATTTTCTTAAGGATCGCTTCATCAATTCACATGGAATTAACACCACATAGTCTTTATACTCAGAGACCATTATTAAGTTCTATAAATTTTATTTAGTGTGGTCCTCATACATATATATTTTTAAAATCGCATTTGTTTGAAGATCTCTTTGTCGATTCACATGGAATGGACACCACGTTGGACTTATATCTGGAGGCGCTTATTAAAATATGTTTTTTATATATAGAGTGTTTATTTAGGATGGTTTTCATACAAAAATATTTTTAAAATCGCATTTTCTTAAGGATCGCTTCATCGACTCACATGGAATTAACACCACGTGATCCTTATACCCTAGCCATTATTAAGCCTTATAAATTTTATTTGGGGTGACTATTTAGGGTGGTTCCCATAAATTTTTTTTTTAAATCGCATTTTCGTTACGTGGAATGGTTACAGTTTGAGAGTTCTGCCATAAATTCCGATGAAGAACGTTCTTTAAGTTTTAGTTCTTTGGCTGTGCTGTGAAATGTTTAAATAACAAAGCAACAGAGCAATCCATCAAATCAATAAAAAAAGTGAAAAAATTCGAAAAATAATATTGTCTGATCACGTTGTGTTTGGCGGAACTGGCTAAACGTTCCTAATTTCATTGATATTAGCTTCAATTCGCGCACAAGGTCAAACAGCGGTGGCCGTAGCATCATCAGGGATTGCTGCCACATTATTAGAAGGAGGACGAACAGCCCATTCAGCTCTCAAACTGCCACTGAATTTGCAGACGATAGATGAACCGACGTGTAACATTTGCAAAAAATCAGCAATGGCAAAAGTATTACTTAGTTGCAAAATAATAATTTGGGATGAGTGTACGATGGCGCACAAATGAGCATTGGAGGCACTCGATCGAACGTTAAAAGACTTGGGTAATAACCGGGATCTCTTTGGGGGCACGATGTTTTTCGGCAAACCCTGCCTGTCATTCCAAGATCAACAGCTGCTAATGAAATAAACGCTTGCTTGAAATCATCGAATTTGTGGAGATACGTGAAAACTCTCAAGTTAACAACAAATATGCGAGTGGCTTTACAAAATGACGAATCGGCAGAGGTATTTTCCACACAATTATTAGACATTGGAAATGGAAAAATTCCGATTGACCCTTTCACCGGCCTAATTTCATTTCCACCTAATTTTTGTCATTTCACAACGTTGAAAGAAGAATTAATCACAAAAGAGTTCCCAAATATTGGTACAAATTATAAAAAACATGTTTGGTTGAGCGAACGGGCTATTTTGGCAGCGAAAAATAAAGACGTAGACGATTTGAACATAAAAATTCAAACTCAAATCAATGGCCAATTACATTCATTTAAGTCGATCAATTCAATTACCGATCCAGATGAAATTGTCAACTATCCAATGGAATTTCTGAATTCATTAGATTTGCCAGGAATGCCGCCGCACAATTTGCAGCTTAAGGTCGGCTCGGTGATAATCATGTTGCGCAATCTAAACCAACCTAAACTATGTAATAGGACAAGACTCGCTGTTAAAAAGGTGATTAACAACGTGATTAAAGCGACGATAATCATAGGAAAGTTCAAAGGAGAAGATGTTCTGATTCCAAGAATACCACTGATTCCAACCGATTTACCGTTTCAATTTAAACGTATCCAGTTTCCTGTTCGTCTTGCATTCGCAATGACGATTAATAAATCGCAAGGGCAATCGTTGGAAGTATGGTTGGCAAACTATCGATGGCACTATCGAAACTATCGATGGTTTTGAGCAAAAATGTACTATCGCGACTATCGATAGCTTCGAAAAACTATCGAGATTTTCACAACACTAGTTAAATTTACAAGCACTAAAAAAGTTTGCGCGCAAAGAAGTAAATACATTTTGGATTGCTGTTATTAAAAATATAAAATACAAAATAACTCGAAAATTAAAGAAATGAATATTCTCTCAAGTGGTCAAAAAGGTAATAAGTATAAAAAATATATGTTCATCTGCTATGAGCAAACATGCATTTTATTCAAATAGAAGAAAACGCAGTGGCACATAACGACATGTCATCCGATGAGCAAAAAAGTTGGTGGCAAGAGGAGTAAATCAAAAATATCCACGGTTTGTCAATAAAACAGTTTTCTATAAAATATTATGTTTCATACGCATTATTCAATATAATTAATGATATTGATGATGTTGCTATAACCGCTTACTGTTGGACCTCAGTCGCACATGGGAGCTATTTAACAATAACTTGCCATTTTACGGAAAAAGATTTTCTTTTGCGTTCTTCTATTCTCAGCACTAAAAAAATGATTGAAGTCACGAACCATAGTGCATCAAACATAGCCAATTCAATGAGTGATATATTTGCACAATGGAATATAGCTGATAAAATATGCGTGGTTACAGATAATGCTAAGTCCATGATTAAGGCGTGCGACAATCTAAAATTAAAACATCTGCCTTGCTTCGCGCATTCATTAAACTTGGTGGTTCAGGATGCCCTTAGAGGATCAACCAATGTTCATGATATTTTAATTAAATGCAAAAGTATTGTTCACTTGTTCAAAAGTAGTTCCATAGCTAATGAAAAACTAAAAAGGGAGCAAATCACAAAAACACCACTAAAATTGATCCAGGACATGCCTACACGATGGAACAGCACGTATGATATGGTAGAAAGGTTCTTAAAAATAAAAAATGCAGTTTCAGCGACTTTGTTAACTTGCCTTAAAGCGTCTACACCGTTAACCGCAGAAAAAAATTTCGTATTATATGAAGTAGAACGTTTATTGTGTCCGTTTAAGTTGGCAACGGAGCAGTTATGCGGAAATTTTGTAAATTCCTGTTGTCCATGGACTTTTTAATAAAATTAGCGAAATTGATGATAAAATTGAGTCAAGCGCTGGTAGAACACTTTATGAATCGTTAATTGCGGACATTCGCAGTCGTTTGTTTCTGTATGAAACAAGGACCTCTACACGGATGGCCACTCTTATTGATCCTCGATTTAAAAAAGAAGGCTTTTTAAGGCCAACAAAAGCTGAACAAGCAGTCTTACGATTTGCAGAGGAAGCAATGATTTTTATTAGAAGTAGTGAGAGAACACTCGCCCAAAGAAACAGCACATCTTTTTTTTTCTTTTTTGGAGAAGAAAAATGCTCGAAAAAATAGAAATCGGCAAGTGGATGCAATAATTCTTAAGCGTCAATATTTAGAACGTGAAAACTCCGCACAGGACACTAATCCGCTACAGTTTTGGAAGGTATTTTGAAAAATTTTAAATTTTTGTATAACTGACAAAAGTTTTTATTTCTCCTAGCTTATGGAAACTGAATTCAACCCAATGAAACGTTGCGCTACTAAGTATTTGAGCATACCAGCTACTTCGTGCGAATTTGTGCGAACATTCAGTACAGCTGGAACGATTATATCTCAGGAGCGGTCACGCTTGAAAGACACAAATGCCGACATTCTCATATTTCTGGCAAAAAATAAATGGATTCCAGGCCCGTGCGCAGGAATCATCCATGGGGGGGTTTTAAACTCGAACATTTCTTATCAGATTATGTTCATAAAAAAGTCAAAAAACGGGTTACTTTTAATATAGACATTTAATTATAATTAAATACATATGTACATTAGACCGTACCGCAAAAAAAAAGTTCACCGTACACCATCGAAACTGAAGCATTTTTGCAAGAAAATTTCGAAAAAATTTTTTTTTTTTTTTACCGAAAATAGAGGTCGCGCATTTACTTTTTTCGTCATATCATCGGCATTTACAGTCCGATCTTAAAGTATGATACATCACTGTTTTTGTCTCGAGTGGACTAATTTTTTGCTTTAAGGTTCACTGACATCAAGGACCCCATTCTAGTACTTACCCACCAGATCTCAGCTCCTACCATCTTGATGTACCTTTTTATTATCAGATAATTAAAGCTGGCAAAAAATCATTAAACTTTGCCAACAGAAATATTTCGATTATTCCATTAAAACTATTTTAAAAAATGTTTTTAATTTTTTTACCGAACGTAGCGGTTCTCTTATTAAATTTTTCGTCATATGTATTTCCGGTATTTACAGTCCGATCTTAAAACATGATGTTTCAATGTTTTTATCTCGAGGAGACCATTTTTTTGTCCAAAGGTCATCGATCTCAAGTATCTACCCACCAGATCTCTACTTCTACAACATGAATTAAAAGATTAAAATCAAATAAAGTGTCTTCAGGCCTTTGCCCAGCATCTTGAAGGACTTCACCACACGGTACAATTAAATTCGCACTTTTTATTATTTAAATAAAACACAAAGGCGCATATTCATAGTCATATTTAGCATCAGCTTAAGTTAGAACTTTATTTTAGCAATAACTAAGTCATTCATAGTCGATTTAGCATCGGCTTTTCTGCTTAGTTATAACTAAAAAAATAGTTTCAGCTGAAGTTGATATTAAGTCGATATCAAAAAAGAAAATATGGAGAAAATTCATTCATTTCATATCAGAAAATTCAATTTTGATAATTTTGAGGATTATAAGTTGTTTTTATTTGGCGTGTTAAAAAAAATATACATGCATATATGATTTTTGAAAAAAAAAGCATTTTTACTGACGACAATCAACCCCACGCACTGTTTGTTATTTTAATAAATTAAAAATTGAAAAGTCAAAATTTGACAAGCTTACCACAAAAGCTTTTGTGTGGGGAATTCAAAAGCTTTAAATGAAAGACTTTCGTGCTAGAATACCTAAAGTCTTACAAAATATTTTCGTATGACTTTTAGCTGTCTTTGCCAGAATAGCGCTGCAAATTGATATCAAAACGTAAAAAAAATTAAACTTAAATTCAACGCGATTTTGATATTTTTGAAGATTTTGATATTTTGAACAATATTGTCTTATCGAGGAAGACTAAGTCTTAAAATTGCAAAAATTTATAATGGCAGGTCACTTTAGAAACTGGAAGGGTAAAAAAAAAATTATATACATTCATATACATACATATGTCGGCTTATTCATTATTAATTTATTCACTCAATTACTTATTTGATTTATAAATGACGCGACGATCTCACCGCTGACGTGTATCGCAACTCGTTTTCGTTTTCTTTCTGATGGTGAAGTCATTAGCTTATGCCAGTTAGTCAATACTAAAAAATCGACTATGAATAGAAAACAATTTTTAGTCATTACCAAATTTATTTTGAGCTTAGTTTGAGTTTAGTTAATTTCAACTTTAAAATACGACTATGAATATGCGCCAAAGCTTTTATAGTGGGAAAACTTATGTAAGTTGAAAAAAAAAACTTTAATTAATTACTAAGCTACTTTTCACATGCACATTTCTCTTAGCTCTACTGTTGTCTTTTCATGTAGCATTAAATTTTAATCGATCATATTTCTACGCGATTCAAGTTGGCTATATTTCTGTCGGCTCTCGAGCTTAGATAAAATATGGGCCATGCGTTGTTCATCAGTGACCGTCATGGCAGATTCATGCACTACTTGAACAAAACGCTTGGTGTTTTGAGAATGGCATGGATAAGCTATGAAAATAATTAAGTTTAGTAAAGAAAGCTATGAAATAAAGTTATTCGTCATGGTAATGTGTTTATTTCTTTTGAATATTGTAATGCTTTCAGCTAGTCTTGCGTGAAAAACTGCGAGCATGGCGGCTCAGTCACTTCGAATTTGAGCCAGTTGATCATATTGAAGTCTAAGCCACTTTCGAAATGATCTACCTGTGGACCGAACATTTGATGAATGCATCCCATTGCTTCTTTGCGGGCTGTTAAGATCTTGTCATAGCCATCTGATCTTACTAGCGGATCTGGGTCCGTTATCATTGAGCAACGGCTCGAAGACACTTTATTTGATTTTGATTTTTTAATTCATGTCGTAGAAGATGAGATTTGGTGGGTAGATACTTGAGGTCAATGGCCTTTGGAGCAAAAAAAAAAATCGGTCTCCTCGAGACAAAAACATCGAAACATCATGTTTTAAGATCGGACTGTAAATACCGGAGATATGACCAAGAATTTAATAAGAGAACCGCTACGTTCGGTAAAAAAATTAAAAACATTTTTCAAAACAGTTTTAATGAAATAATCGAAATACTTCTGTTAGCAAAGTTTAATGATTTTTTGCAAGCTTTAATTATCTGACACTAAAAAGGTACATCAAGATGGTAGGAACTGAGATCTGGTTGGTAAGTACTGGAACGGAGTCCTTGATGTCAGTGACCTTTAAAGAAAAAAATTGGTCTACTCGAGACAAAAATATTGATATATCATACTTTAGGATCGGACTGCAAATGCCGATGATATGAAGAAAAATGTAGATGCGCGAACTCTATTTTCGGTAAAAAAAAAAAAAAAATTTTTTCGAAACTATCTTGCAAAAATGCTTCAGATTTGATGGTGTACGGTGAACTTTATTTTTTTTGCCTGTAAGGTGGTACGGTCTAATGTACATGTGTTTATTAGACATGTTCAAAAAACTATCATGCTCTAAGATAATTCAAGAAAACTCGATTTTCGAAAATTTATTCATACTCGAGTACATCCTCATTTAAAAAAATAAAAAAAAAAAATAGTCTTAGGGTTGAAAAAATGAAGAAAATTTGATTTTTTCTTATTTATAATATTTTTTTTTTTAAGTTTCTCTCGATTTTCCTTATTTCCATTAAAAAATAAATGAGAAAAACAAATAAAAGTTGATTTTTGGTCCAAAAATTTTTAAAGTATTTTATAAGCAAGTAATTACAATATTTTGCTTCAATAGCTAGTCAGTGCATGGTTTGCTTAAAAAAATATAAAAAAAAATTTAATTTTGATAACTTTTGGACCAAACATGCAAACATTTTTTTTTTCTCATCTATTTTTTTAATGGAAATTCATGTAGTGGCATTGACAATTTCAAAACAACAAAGGATTTGAGCTGTTACACAAGAAACACCAAAGCTCTACTCGCGGAGAGACCACAGTTTTTCTCCTCATGTTTAGGCTTAAAAAATAGCGATCAGTTTGTTTTCGATACTTCCTTAGGTGTACTTTAGGAAAATCGAGAGAAAATTAAAAAAATTTTTATAAATAAGAAAAAAATGAAATTTTCTTAATTTTTTTTGGCCAAATTCCGAAAAATTAAATTTTGCAGCTCTGGTAGCAACCCTAAGACTATTTTTATTTTATTTTTATAAATGAGGATATACTCAAATACGAATAGATTTTCGAAAATCGAGTGTATTGAAGTATTCTAGAACATGCCATTTATTTGAACATATGTAGTGTTTATGTTATGTTTCGATATTCAGATATAATAACGTAAGTAGCTTATTCTGCGAGGTACTTGAAAAAACTCGTCCAAAACTCTTTCCACTTTGATTTCGATATCGCGATGTATATTTAGCGAGGCTAAGCCATTCAGCCGAATTTCGGACATAGTGTTCTGAGGTGTGTCTTTAGGCGACGTAGCACTGAAAAGGAGCGTTTATTTGTTGCTGTTGTCAAAGGCAAAGTTGCCATAACACGAAGCATTTGATGGACATTTGGAAACGCGTCTTCATTGCAAATATGCAGTGCTTCGAGAGAATTTTTGATGTCTTGCCCGGCAATGCGTTGACGCCAAAGTTGAATTTCATTTATCCACATGTCACGCGAACTATCATGCAAAATTAAAATATGTGACGCGAATAGATTTGTGCATGAATTTTCATTGAAGCTGTTTTTATTGATGCCGGAGCTATGCTTAAACGCGCATTGAAAAATCGTTTTGGTTACTTAGTCTTAGCGACGCGCAGTGGTCCTAAATCTTGTTTTTTGGTTCAAAAATAGCTAGAGTGCGCAAATCTTGTCAAAAATGAAAAACTCGGGCTCCGACGATTTATTGGCATTTCAGTTCTCTCATTTAAAAAAGAAACTTGTGGTTTTTTGATTGTTCGTTCAAATTTCAATAAAAACCTATGTACGAAAATTCCCAATGGGGGGTTTGAACCCACAAACCCCCCCTTGCGCACGGGCCTGATGGGTTCTAAAATAAATGGCTAGAATGTCTCTAACCATTAAGTCCTTATGACTTCATTTTGTCCTACGTACTTTATTCTTTCATATAAACCTACATATGTATGTGCACAAAATCTAATTTTTACTTGCTTTCTACATATATATATTTTACTGTACTTGCTTACTCGTTTAATAAATATTTTTTATTTGTTTGATGATGCAATTTTAAAGATACGTTTGTGTCGGAAGTAATTTTCTTTTAACTTTTAAGCAATCAAAACGTATTTTTAGCATTTATTTTTTTTCTTTTTTCAAATAAGCTATGTGGAATATTTAACACTATCGATAGTACTATCGATGGTTGGGTCCAAACTATCGAACACTATCGGTATTGCTGACTATCGATAGTTTGCCAACCCTAGTTGGAAGTATGTGGAATAAATTTAGAGATGCCGTGTTTTTCCCATGGGCAATTGTACGTAGCGTGCTCGAGAGTAGGTTAACCATAGGTGTTGTTCATTTTCTCTCCGAACGAGAAGACAAAAAATATTGTTCATCACCAAGCGTTGCGATGAAAGCGTTAAATATTTTTAGTATAAGACTTAAATATAAGTATCGTATACACACTGTAAGAATAAAAACAGATTTTTTGACATGATTTCTTTTTCCACAATAATTGAAGTGTTTTTATTTCCACTGAGCTAAAGAGGGTTCTAAACAATATTCTATCTGTTATATCTATAACAAATTTTTGTAATAGATGACAGAACAACGACTGTCGGGTCAGCTAGTATTGTAATAAATGTTAAAAAGACGTTGAAGAGGTTGAATAATTCGAAAAAAGTGTAAAATGTTTAAAAGGTTAACAGAGGTTGAAAAAGTCGTTAATATATGCGAAATTTGTGAGAGGTTGAAAAAGTCTAAAAATGTTGAAAAATGTGAAGCAATTCAAAATCGATGAAAAAGTCGAAAAAATAAAGAATAAAGAAATTTCATCACAATATCTTGCACGGCTTACGAGATATGGTGGTAAAGAGGTTAAAATTTAGGACTGTGCCACGCGAATCTTTGGAAACTTGAAATCTAGCTTAAACCTAGCCTAAACCTAATTTAGTTCAAATGTACACCAAATCACCAAGTCTCATCAAAATCGCTGCATTTTTTTTCAAAATGGGATTGGGCAAATATACATAGAGTATGGGCGGTAGGCGTGTCCATGAACCGATTTCGCCTATTTTTAATAGCAAAGGGAAATCGTTACGGCGCGTTACATCTCTTTGTAGAAACTTTTTGTATAAAGGATTATTATACCTTTTATAACAATTAAAGTTTTTCCCAAAATCTTTAAAAAAACTTGTAAACAATGATTGTTTGGGCTTTTATTTTTAAAAATCAAAATAAAAAATTTTGTAAAATCTTTAATAAAAGTTTATATTGTTGAATAAACAAAAAAAAAATCGAAAAAAAATTTTGTCAAAAAAAAAAATCATGAAAATAGATTTTGAAGCTACTAGAGTATCCACTCTAGTGGTGTTTTGGAGCCATTTTTTGAAAAATATTTTATTCCACCAATCGATGGGAAAAGCCAAAAATGGATTTGGGAATCTACGGAAGAGGACCCCGACCCTCCTAAAGGTGTGTTTTGGACCTGTTTTAAAAAAAACTTTAATGCACCAATCGATGGGAAAAGACCGAAGATTAGTTTTGGAAGTGATATCCCGCAGTCAACTTAAAAGTTGTTTTAAGCCTATTATGTGACAAGAAAAATGTTATAAGGGTGAACATACAAAATTTGGGATATTTTTTTTAATATAGTTTTAAAATCAAATTTCTACAAATTCGGGTGCTTAAGATAGCTAATGCAATGAATATATTGCTCGTGATTGGGCCAGTCACTTTTTTAAGTAGATTCTGAGATATCTTGATTTTTCTGAACTTGACCGCCAGGGGACTGACAAGAGTAACATATGTTCAGTGGCGTTTACTCTAAGGTGCGCAGGTGTTCTCCACACACCCAACCAAAATCCGATGCATTTTTTCCCCCCTATTATACGTTCTCATATTTGTGAAACATATTAAATCAATAATTTGACACTGTTACTGTTCCTACTGGCACGCTGCAATATGCCATATCTATCATATCATAGTTTCCTCCTCTAAGCGTGGCATAGAATCTCTGCCATCCAACAGAAAAAAAAAACAAATGTACGTTTGTCAAAAAATTCGCACTTCGACAATGCAGCGCAGCGCTGTTTAAATATCTTTTAGAGGCCATGATGAAGCAGAATCTTCAGACAATAAAGGCAATTATGTTGAGCTCATTCACTTGATTGCTAAATATGATGACAAATTAAAGCGGCATTTAAATACTGTAACTGTTTTTAAGGGTACTTCGAATACTATACAAAATGAATTCGGTTGCAGCTGCAATTTCGAATAATATTGACGAAGAAATAAATGATGTTTTGTTTCTTTCCGTAATTCTCGACGAAACAACTGATGTCACTAAAAAGTCTCATTTTCCGATATGTCAATGCAAAACGCTTTGCAAAAGAACGATTTTATCAATTTTGGGATGTAAGCGATGATCGAACGGCTAATGCTATTGCTAAAAAATTAATAGATTTGATTAGATCTAAAAATTGGGGTGGGAAGTTAGTAGCTCAAACATATGATGGTGCAGCAGTTATGTCTAGTGACTTAAATGGAACACAAGCCAAGGTTAGGGAAGAATTCAAGTGCTATTTTTATCCACTGTAATGCTCATGTATTGAATCTTGTATTGAATCTTGTCCGTTAATTTTATTCCAGAAGCTAAATTTTTTTTTATTACCTTGTCTGGGCTATCAGGTTTTTTATCTTAATCAACGAAGAGAACTTATTTTTTTTTTAGAGCAAGTAGTTAAAAGAAGACTTCCTACAGGGGCACCAACAAGATGGAACTATTCCTCTAGACTTGTTAATGTTGTTCATGCAAATATCGCTGATCTGATTATATTATTTGAAGAAATTATTGACGATCCAAATACTTGCGGTGCCGATGCAGTGCAGGCGAGAGGATTTCTTCAATTCTTTACTTCATTCAATACAGTTTTCATGCTTAATGTATTTAATGATATATTTTCATTTACTGATGTATTATTTAATATTCTACAAGCAAAATACTTAGATATTCAATATTGCTGTGACCAAATTGAAGTGACAAAAAATAAAATTTCAAACACCAGGCCGCAGTTTGAAACATTTTTTGTTGCTACAAAAAATGCGACTAACCCAATTCCAAAACGTGACGAAGACTTACAATGTTTTGAAATGCGTTATAAACGTGTATTTTTTGAAATAATTGATACTTTGTCAACACAAATGGATATAAGATTTAAGTCTTTAAAAAGATTAAAGTTTGTGGAATTGTTGAATTCAAAAAAGTTTCTCAATTTCGAAAGAAGTTTTCCAGATGATGCTTTTGAAAGCCTTAAAATTTCATATGCCCCCTTCGAATTTGTTAAGCTAAGGAATGAGTTGAGTGTATTTTTCTCATGTGAACAGTTTCGTAGCATTTTCATCAAAGATATACCCGAAACTCTTTTAAATTTGGACTTGAAAGATACGTTTTCAGAAATTTTTAAGCTAAGTTCCTTAATTTTGACAATCCCAACTTCAAGTAGCTCAGTTGAAAGATCATTCTCTGCGCTCAAGCGGATAAAGACTTTTTCGAGAAATATTATGTGCGAACAGAGATTGTCGGAACTGGCTTTGATTTCCATAGAAAAAGTATTTCTTAAGGAAATCAAAAGCAAAAACAGCTTTTATGATGAGCTGGAAATTTTCTTGAAAAAAACACGCCGTATTGAATTGACATACCAGTAAAATTGTTTGGAATAAAAAAGAAATAATAATAAAAACTTTAAAAAAAATATAAAATAAAACTAAAATGAGATCTCAGTCTATCACGTCCCCGTCGTGGTCCTGGAAAAAACTAAGAATAGGCATTCATATTTAAACAACACATACACGTTGAACACCCAGCTGAAAACGCCACGACACGCCACTGCATATGTTACTATATAGTACTGATAAAATACACAACTTCATAAGAAATGTATGAAATACTACCTCAACATAAAATTATAATAACTGAAAGTAATAAAAATATGATCACAGTCAATTGCAGTAACCAATATTCATGTGAAATTTCACAAATCGGTTAATGCTTTTTAAACATGACAAAGACAACAATTTAACCTGGTAATTGGTGACATATGTTTCGGCTATTACCACATATATACATATGAATATATGGATTTGGATGATGACAACATTTTATCTGAGCCTCCCTTCACGGCAAACGTTCCCTTCGAACACTTGTTGGAATATGTTGGGTTCGATGATCCAACATCTTCTGACCCAAAAATTCCACTGCACATTTAAGGTACAGAGCGATGTGTACAGCTTTGGACTAGTGTTTGACAGCGAGTTACAGCAAAAAATCGAGATGATGTGATTGCAGTAACTTTGGAGAGTCGCACAAGAACGGTTTGAATGGAGTGTAAAAAAGATTTAAAAACAAGATTTTATCTTAATTTCAACATAGTAATAAAATACTATGTATTTATACGAAGTTAGAGTTAACTGGTTTTTAAAGAAACGTCAAAAACTAATACAGGTATCTTAGGCGATTATATCTACTGTCAAAATTCGAAATATATAGCTTACTTTGTTAACTATTTATTTCACTAGATTGATTTTTAAGGAAAAGTCATAAGCAAATTTTGAGGTCGATTTGCGCGGATCAGGGATTGATTTTAGGACCATGATTTTTAAGGAAAATTTTCTTAGAATTTTCCGTAGATTACGATTTTGCTATACCATTTTTGCGAAAATTAATCGACCCGCCCTAATTTGTATATATGTGGTAATAGCCACATATGTCACAAATTAGCAGGTTAAATTGTTCCAATTGTTGTCTTTGTCATGTTTGTTTATAAAGCATTAACCGATTTGAGAAATTTCACATGAATATTGGTTACTGCAATTGACTGTAAATTCAATTAAAATTCAATTAATTAATAATACTCAGTCGACTAAAACAAATGAAAAAATTTCTAAAAATAAGATCTTTTTCTCAACAAAAATGTCTCTCACGAAAGTGGATAGGTGTATATTATCATCTTCAGAGTCTGTGAATACGGTAGAAGTATTTAGATGTATACTATACTTGGGTATTTTTGGATTACATTTCCTTTAACTACAATTACAAGTAATCATTGCTTTTAATTGAAAAAAGAAATTAAAAGAATTGTAATTGAAGTTTTTTCATTACATTAATCTAAATTACATGTAATTTAAAATTACAATTGCATGCAATTCTAATTACTTTTATAATTGGATTAGTAATCTATGAAAATATTATCCTTTATAGAGTTGTAATCCATTACTTTTGCCAAGTAAGTTGAAACGAAAATGTAATTAATTACACATTTTTAAGCAATTTAAAATTTGGAAAAAAATTTCTTTCCAGCGATAAAAATGTGAATGTAAAAAAAGAACTTTTGGGCGACTAACTCTTTGAGTCAATGAAGTAGACCTCAGACTGCTCAAGCTATCGTTAATAAGATTTGGTTTGTGGGCTCATCTTATAACGTAGGTGCATACAAACTAGAGCTCTGCACGAATGCATTCCCTTTTTCGTAGTGCACTCTACTTTAGTGAACACTGCTTGGTTGAAATAAGCAAGCAATAGAGAATTAAGTAAAATGAGAGTATGACAGAGAACAGTACAGTGCTTGTTGCTTTGAATTCAAAGCATGTACACATTTTAGTCTCGTCTCACGAGTACAGTGTTTCTTTGATCAAACAAAAACAAAATGTCAACTGGAAAATATACACCGAGTGCACCAAATAAATGTTTTGAATGGTTTTATCTGTTTGAAAATGAAAAAAAAAAAATGTTTTGCAGTCATTACTATTTTTTTTTCTTATGTAAAATGGACTGCTAAACTCAAAAAAGATATGAATCTTAACGTAGTCTAACATTTTCGAACAAAATTTAACTTCACATTTACCGATTTACCGGCAAAAAATGTATCAAATTTAAATTAATTAAATAACCAACAAACTTGTTCCGAACATTTTCAACTGCAGATCCAACCAATTGAAATATATGAAAAAAGTAATTTTTTTTTTGACCTAAATGGAAATCGAAAATTCAATTAAAATTCTTGGCATATATTTTACACATGAAATATTACATTTTAATTTTATAAAAAATCCTTTCGTATGATAAGTTTAATGTAAAAGTAACTATTACCTAAGTTACTATAGCGGGACATAGCAAAAAATACAAAAAAAAGTGTACTCCATTCATTGAGAGGTTCACATAAAACTATCCGTTAATAGACAAACTCCAAGAATAGAACATAATGAAGTCAATTTTCTAATTTTATGACATATTTTAAGAAATCCCGAAATTTTCAATAATGGTTCGTGTAATAAAAACACTACCCATTGATGAGGATTTTTGTGTTGTAACAAAATTAACCTCAAACAGGTCAATGCCTTACGGAGGGTTCGACTTTGTTGTAGCATATCTACAGGTAGTTCACATTGATAGGGGCTTACCTCTTCTGTCAGATAGTAAGTCATAAAGCTTGGCTATGTAAAAAAAAACACCGCATAGATGAGGGGATTTTCAAAGGACAGTAAAAGTTACTCTGAAAAATATATAGAAATAAATTTTATAACGGTCAAATTCACGAACTAATAAATTCAAAAATCCTGTATGAGCCTAAGAATGTATGCGACCTAAAATCAAATTTTTGTTATGCGGTTTCGGCATTCTTTAAATCAAATAATAGTTCATTAAAAATCATGTACCATGGGATGAGCAATAACATAATATCTGAGGTGTTGCACCTAGAAAGTGGAAAACCGGTACTTTTTTACTTTTGTCCGGTCAATTGTCAATTTTTTTTATAAGAAAGAAAGAAGAAGAAAAACAAATTACAGATTTGAATTTCCCGAAAACCATACCCACATTGTTGGAAAATTTTATAACGTCTGTAACTTGCATCATTTTTTGAATCAATATTTTGGAAAATGGGTTGTCTGCTTAAAACATTGGGCGCTAATCCAGTTTTCAATATTAACCTTAATCCTAGTAATGGGCTTTGTCCAGACATATAAGGCTACTGTAATACGCTGACATATCGTGAAAAAATCAAAAAGTTTTTATTTTAAACCGCCCTAATGTACATGTGTCAAAATTGTACCAAATCAAAGTTATAAGTAGTAAAAAATACTGACAATAAGCAGCCACAATTTGCTGTACACAAGAACATTTGCTGTACACTAGAACACTTCCCTGCAAGAACGTTTCAATTATATAATTCGTTATTTATGTGTTATTGCTGCTGAAATTATTGGTTATAAATCTAAAAACATTCAATTATTTTGTATAGAGCGTTAGGACAAACCTAACTCATACTTTTCTATACGTGTGAGTTTGTATCCCTTTCTGTCACATGTGTTGTTATTACAGTGAGTTACTATGATGATCTCTTTCACACTTGTCATTAATAACTAGTGTATAATCAATTAGATACCTTATGATTTTGGCAAGCTATATGGGTTAGTAATGTCTCATAAATAACTCCTTGTCTTCGACTTGAGCAAACTGATTAATTTTCCTATACTTTCTATTACTTGAATCAAAATTTCTCATTTCTTTATTTAAAGCATTTCTCAACGTTCATATTTTGAAATTATTTTTCCTTTAATTTAAAATTTTTAACAAAATTTGTCAAAAACGTTTGATTTGCAGGCACAAATAATTTCATTTTGACAAAAAAAAATCAGAACTAAATTTAACTTCAAAAATAAAGAGAAGAAGATATGCTCAAAATTGTTTGTCTTTTTTAGCCAATATTTTGTATTAGTGTTGGTACCGATAAGATTTTTTTTGTAAATGTGTTAGAGAATCGGTTATTACGTTCTTGCAGGGTTGCTGCACTCGCTTCAGTGAACAGTATATTCAAGAGATTCTGTTTTAGTGAAGTCTGATCTCATGAGTACAGTGCTCGAATATTTTGCTCTCTCTTCTGTTTGGTTTTCGTTCTAAGAAGGGATGTTTTCTAAACTAATGCAGATGCTTTGCAAGCAGTGGATAGAATGAAGTAAGTGCTTGATTTGCAATAGAATGTTTTGAAACGCATTTCAAGCACATTCATGCAGAGCTCTAATGCAAACAATAATATTTTGTTTGTGTTTAGTATTAATTAATTATATCTCGTAATTGATAACTTGAAAAATTGGAAATTAGAAGTAAAAGTAATCCATTACAAATTTCGTTCAATTACTTTGCTGTTCAATTCCATATTTTAAATTGCTGTAATTTCAGTCGAAAATATTTCGATTACAAGTGGTTGTAATTGCGTAACTTTCAATTACTATAACATTCAATTGTAATTGAAATATTTCAACTACATTGAAACTACAAGTAATTTTAATTGCATGTGTAATTAATTACCAAATGTAATTGGTTTCACACAAGTCTGTTATTATGTTTAGCCCACATTTCTGACTGATAATGAATAGCTCCTAGCTTGTAATGATTACATCCGTCAGGGTCGTAGAAACAGCCTTGTGACTTCATTGTGAGATTGAAGGTAAGCTGATCCAGTGCCCAATAGTGTTCCCTTAGCATTTTTCCTTTGCCCTTTCTCCTTTTTTTAAAGTACTGCAATCTTTGTTTCTCTTTGTATTCAGCTAATATAATAGGGTCACTTTTATTTCTAGCTAAGCGAGCCTTTTCGACTTTATTTTTTAATATGTCTTATAGTCCAAGAGCCGGCTGTAGAAAAGTCGAGAGTATAAGATTACAGGATGGGATGCATTCCAAATGATAGAGCTCTACGAGCCTAAATAGAATATCTAGGGTTGCCTTGCCAAAGCCTATCCCGATGTCCGAAAATGCCCGAATTTTAGCCAATTTTATTGTTCTAATTAAAACTGTAGTACATAACAGCTCGAAATGAATGCCAAATGATAGAACTCGAAGAGGCCTAATTATAATACCTGGAATTGCATTGTTGAATCCTGTCCTAAACATGGGTTTTCACCGGTTTTTTAGGTCAATTTTCATTAATGAAGATAACAGCTTGAAATTTGTGCCAAATGATAGATATCGAAGAGCCTTAATAGAATATATAGGGTTGCCTTGTAGAATCCTGTCCCAAACATGAGTTGCCACTCATTTAAGAAAAGTTGACCCCAAAAACGGGTGTCAAATAATGTTTAGGACATGATTCGACAAGGCAACCCTATATATTCTATTTAGGCTCTTCGATATCTATCATTTGGCACAAATTTTAAGCTGCTATCTTCATTAACGAAAATTGACCCAAAAAACCGGTGAAAACCCATGTTTGGGACAGGATTTAACAATACAATCCCAGGTACTATACTTAGGCCTCTTCGAGTTCTATCATTTGGCATACATTTCAAGCTGTTATGTACTACAGTTTTAATTAGAACAACAAAATTGGCTAAAATTCGGGCATTTTCGGCCTTAGGGACAGGCTTTGGCAAGGCAACCCTAGATATTCTATTTAGGCTCATTGAGCTCTATCATTTGGCATACATCTCATCCTGTAATCTTATACACTCGACTTTTCTACAGCCGGCTCTCAGTCTATTACCAAGTCAAATTTTGTTTTTATAGGAGGCGGCATGATGTTGTAAGCTGAAAAAGTATAAAAAAACGCTTACACACGCTAACAGTTGAGATAAAAGTGATTTAAAACAAAAAAAACATCAGTATTCTGGAAACACGTCAGTCCTATGACGCAATATCAGGCAAAGAACTGACGCCAACGGACTGACCAAAAAGAGATGAATTTGAGGTTAGAATTAGAACTAATTTTTCTTTTGGTATTTTCGAATATCAACAAGTTTCATTTTAACAAATCATAACTAGTTAACTATGTATAGATTCAAATATATCACAGGCCTTCTTTCAAGGAAATAACGACTTACCACAGTACTGATATTTTGGCTGGATCGGCACGCATTTACATGGTAAACCCAACTAACTATGGTCAAAAACATGGTTAACGACTTCCATAAAAAAAATGTTTCCTAAATTAGTTAAATTCTTTCATTTAACACTGCTCTTTTTAGGCTCAAAATATTTATTCCGTCGTTTGAGAATTAACCTTGTTGCGCCTTTTACTCAATCTTTATTAAAATATGCATCTATTTTTAGGAAAAACATATAGTGCCGAAGAAGCTTCAAAGTGGACAAAGGAAATCGCAGATGCTGTAAGTGCAGCTGTTAAGGAATTAGAAATGCCACAATTTAAACATGTTGTGCAAGTTACGTTGGGTCAACAGTTGGGATCAGGATGTCGCTATATTGCCAAATGTTGCTGGGACGCTGAGTCTGATAGTCAGACTTCTGATGTTTTCACAAGTGCGGCTCTGTTTTGCATTTGCACTGTTTTTGGAATATATCTATATTAATATGCATATTTTTAGGTTAATTTTCAAGAAAAGTGTTTTGGATAGATAAAGTGTAAGAAATGACGTTAGGTATAAGGTTAATTGTCAGTCAATTAAGCGGTAAAAACAATTTTTCTTTATTTTAAGTCCTGCACATACATACTAAATAGAAGTGCGTTTATTGAACCCAATTAAATAGCTTAGTAGGCCTGCTTTTGATCGTCGATCGAATAATTGATGTCCAATTAATTAGTTAAATACCGACAGAAACAGTTCGAGGTTTTTTCATGATATTTGTGATAAACTATTTTAATGTCGCATAGTTATTTAGTTGATGTCAATTTTTCAATTCCTTTTCAATTAAAAATTATTCAACTATTTAGTATTAATCGCACAACTATTTAGTTTTATGCAAGCACAGGACCTTAAGGCAATTTTTGTGTCATTCATCTTTATAAAATAAAGTAATTGTGCACATTTTGCCAATTTTAGTATAAATTTTTTCTAGTATAAGTAAAAATAGATTTTGAGTATATAAGAGCATGTCAATCTGTAAATACATCTTTCAAACACGAGTTTATCGAATGAAAAACTCAAATTGGGTCAATCATTGCAAATAAAAGAAAAAGCGATGAAGAAGTAAAGATATCCACTAAAATTCACTTTCATAATTTAGTATGTATCATTATTTTTGTAAAGTAAAGTTAATAAAATAAAAATTAGCTCAATCTAAGTTTTTCAATGTGGTGGGGGTGGAAACGTAAGAGGCGGTTTGTAACCCAAGCGGTGAAGGTGAAGATTCACTGGACGCATCCTCCACTGACTCCGACAGGTTGTCGAAGTGATCGATGAAGAGGTAAATGAGGTGGACGTTGCAGTCGTGGAGTCCACTCCGCTAAAGCGGCGGGATACGGTCAGAGCTAGCCTGAAATATGGGACTGAAGGCTTCTGGTTAGCTTCGTACTACATGGCTCACGATATGGTAGGTTATCCACCACTGACATTTTTAAAGGCTACTGTGGAGCGGGCGTTCTAAAACAAAATCAGGCTTATCATAATGATAATGATCGGGGAGTGACAATATTTGAATATATTTTAAGTACTAAGCTCCTTGTGTGCAATAAGTGAGCCAACATTTATAAAAAAAGGAGAGAAAGTCTTAGACATAATGTTCGGCTCGGACTTCGCTTTTGATTTTATCGGTGATTGGAGAGTTTCATCCAAGCACACTTTTTCATATCAACGTTATACATAAATTCATTCTCACTGTTAACTTCCCAGATCCAATTGTTTAACGTAATGTTAAAACGAAAACTGGGTATATAGTGGGAGAATTTCAATATTCAAACACAGACGTCTTCAAATATTATTGGGGACATTGCTTCGGAAACCGAAATTCGATTTAGCAATGCATATATATTCTAGTTACGTTCTCCGAGTGCTATCATTTGGTATATATTCTAAGCTGTAATCTTCTACACTTTGAATTAAAATAGCAAAATTGACCGAAATTTGGGCATTTTCAGGCATCGGGATAGACTTTGGAAAGCCAACTCTGGTTGGTTAGTTTCACCAAAATGCATCTCATCTTTTCCGAACATCCCATCCTGTAATCTTATGTATACACTCTAATTTTCTACAGCGGGCTCTTGAACTATTATGTATACCAGGTAGAAGAGCTTTTTATTCGTTTAAGATCGGTCTCTATGTAAGTGTTCATGAAAAAAAGTGAAATGGTCTATTTCTAAAAAGAAAAAACCTAAAATGAGCCAATTTCAAAATTTTTAATTCAAATATTACAGAGCACTTACACTCTGAGGGGACGATATAGCAAGGATGGACAATTTGAATTTTGAGGAATTATTTGAAAATTTACCTCTTCATAAGAGGTTACCTGTTTCTTGAGAGTGTTGCCTTCCATGTGTCTGAGATCATATGTGATACGATACTGAAAACCAGGGACGTGAATCGGGTGAAAATTTGGTCGGTTCGGTTTATCGGTTCGAACTATTTTTGCACTTTTGGATTGGTTCGTCAAAACGGTTTTTGTTTTCTTTGAACCGGGGTTTCGGTTCGGTTCAACGGTTCGGGAATGAAAAAAAACTATGCAAATTTGTGTTATTTTTCTTCAATAACAATCCAAAAGAATAAAGAAATATATATGAACATATAATTTATGTCATACGCTATAAGTACGTAGTAAAAAATTAGTATTTGATAAATAATTTGATTTACAATAATCAGTTGAGATTGATGAGAAAAATATCTTCTAACAAGTCCTCGTCAATATTTCCCCTCAGGTCTCCGAGAATAGATTCTAGGGTGGAAAATGTCGTCTCTACCGAAACCTGGGTTGCTGAAACATCATAAATAACACAGGCCGACAAAAATTATACCCAGAAACCGGACTATATATTTCCGTAGGTTTCGATGCGCTGATTCCGAATCTGGTCGCAGAATTGCTCCATCACGTCAGGTTGTCGAGATATCCTAACCTAAAAGTGCAAAAAACATTGTTTTTGCCCATTTTTGAGGTTATGTAGCACCGTGAATTTTCTTTTTTTCATAAAACTATATGTGTGATCTTAAAGAGCTGTTCTTCTTCTTTCCAATGTCGTTGAGTTTTCTGAAATATCTTTCTTTTTTGCCGATCTATCGCATTTTGAAATTTTCATATTTGTGATTTTGCCTGTACCTGCAAGCTCATTAGGAACATTTGTGTGTCAAAAAATTTGAAAATTTCAAAATGCGATAACTGGACGATAAAGAAAGATATTTCAGAAAACTCAACGACATTGGAAAGAAGAAGAACAGCTCTTTAAGATCACACATATAGTTTTTTAAAAAAAATAAAATTCACGGTGCTACATAACCTCAAAAATGGGCAAAAACAATGTTTTTTGCACTTTTAGGTTAGGATATCTCGAAAACCTGACGTGATGGAGCAATTCTGCGACCAGATTCGGAATCAGCGCATCAAAAACCTTCGGAAATATATAGTCTGGTTTCTGGGTCTGAATGTTGGTTAAATTTTGTCGGCCTGTGTAATTAGAGCTAATTCAGATAATTCTTTGGCAGGGTAGTTATTCCAAAAGTTCAAAACATTAACATTATTTGAAAGCCGCTTTATATTATCAAACGATTTTTTTTATTAATTTTATCTATTAATGATTTATTTTTGAACTCTGTCTCATTCTTCTCTATTTCTTTAAAAATTTCATCAATTTCCATATTTAACAAAAACAAAATAAGACAAGTGGGGAAAATTGGTCAGAATGAACCCTCGAACCGTTATAAAAAGTGGTTCGGTTTTCGGTTCGGATCAATCATTTGTCGAAAATTTCGGTTCGGTTAATGGTTCAGTTAATTATTAAAACAAAGCGGTTTTCCGGTTCAAAACCGGTTCGGTATTGAATACCGGTTCACGTCCCTGCTGAAAACATTGATTAATTCGGTTAGGTCGATTGCTATTATTATTTTTGTTAGAATTAAATGGAGGTGAAAGATTTGTGTTATTTTGTCGATTCTTATTGTATATCTTTTGACTTGTGAATTGTGTAAATTTTCACTATTTTGATGCGTTTTACTGGTGTTAAACGTTCTATGAAACTTAAAATTCGTAAGATTTGCGCTCGTGCCACCTTTGGATGAAAATCATAATAGATATAGGTTTGATTTTCTGTCGATTTTTGTTGCAGATCGTACAGTTTATGGGATTGTCTGACAGACGAATCGCTAAAGACTAATTTACAATCCTACACAATATATTATCGGTACGACCTGAAATTCACCATAAGATAAGCACACCGATAATCACGTAATCTGCTTAAAATAATCACAAACGGAAACACATGTCAATGTTTGTGTTACTTTAATCCTAGTGCTTGCAGATCTGAAATAATTATAATAGCGATTGCGAGCAATACTTTTTTAAATAGTTATGTGTGTAGCTACCTTTAACACTATTACTTATATTTGGGGGCAGCCTGTTAAAAAAATCGGATAATCTATTACAATTTAACATTTAAAACTTAAAATCCTTTCAAATTAAAAATGCATGCGAACTTAATTGAACAAACAAATTCAAAATAAAAATTCATAATGAGTTTAAACGGTAAGTTAAATAATATAGGAGATCAATGAGTCAAACAGTTCCATCCTCTAGAAAAAATTGCCTTCCCCAAAATTTTTAAAGAGAAACGGGATCGACAACCCAATTGGACAGAGGCTGAGAAACAATTCCTGCTCATGCTGACAAAACGGCACAAGGCCATATTGGAGAACAAAGGCAGCGATAGTACTACTATTAAAAAGAAGTCTGATGCATGGGATGAAATTACATTCAATATGAACGCAGCCGGATTTCAACGCAGCAAAGAGCGCCTTAAACAACAGTTGGGACGGATTAAATCAGCAGTAGCGAAAAAAGCTAAAGACGCTCTGACGACAGAAATCTTAAGGAGCGATACCAGAAGTACTAAACCTTCAACAGTTGGTAATCTCATGCAGGAACAAAATATTTATATAGAAAGAAAATTAGGTGTAAACAACACAGCCAGAATGAATTCAGAATTACAGAGGAAAAATTGCAGAACACACAGTGGGGAAGTTTTTATTAAAATAGAAAAAGACATTTCTATTGACGAATTCGAGGAACCACTAAGTGAATCTGACACAAAGCAGAGTTCCACTGAGCAATTAATACCAATTTTGGAAAACCAAAAACTGGAAAATGAAATGCTGTTGGAAACTAATAATTTGTCAAGTGCTAAAAACCCGCACTTTGATAAGAACCAAAGGCATTCCCATCGCCGAAGTAGTGGTGACAGTTTTAAGATTTTGAGTTCAAAAGCTAATCGAAAGAACTTTTTTGTACGCGGCCATCGATTGAATCAACTGCATCAAATTCGCTTAGCAATAGAGAGAGAACGCTTGTTGGCCTTGCGACTGCAAAGAAAACGAGATAACCTTCTCTACCAGAAGGATATGCAAATTCAAAACATGAAAATGCAAATCCTACAAAATCTTATCAATCAAAATAAAAATAATCACATTAACTTGTAAAGCAAAAATTTGCAGAAAATCATTTTCAATTTGTATGTTGCGGTAAAAGGTGCAATTTAGCTCTATTATAAAAATATAATCAAATTCCATTAAAAAAACATCGTGTTTTTAATCTTATTGTGATAAATTTATTTTTTCGTCACGTCGCACTGAGATAATCCGAAAAAATTTTCAAATATGGCTTCATATACGGAGAGTAAACGACTTACACTTATCCCCCGATTTACACGGAGGATAGGTTCATCAGGAAAATGTGTAAATCAAAATTGTATATTTTTTAAAACCGTGCAAAAAAAAAGCTCAAAGTTGAACTTTATACTCAAGAAATTTTCTAAAAAATTTTTATATGTATAAGCAACAGTTGCTCACTTGTACAACGGCCCCAATTGACATTTTTTTTAAATCCAGTTTATTACATATTCCTGAAGACCAACCTCAAATGCACCTTCACCCAAAAAATTGGAACGGTAACACAAAAACTACCAAGTTTATTAGGTGATATGAAAAAGCCCTAACTACATTCAACATTTTTTATATGCTAAAAGGCCCTAAATGCTTTTTCTTGCGAAGTAGTTTTTAAAATTTCTAGAGAATTTTGAATTCAAAATTTTCGTGTAATTACCAATTTTAAAAAGTAACAATTAGTTCATATCTTATGTTGGAACGCGTATGTGGCCTTCGTTTTAATTTTTCGCAATGAGTGTTAAGGAAAATATTATGTGTGAGATCTATGCCTCTGATTCAATCCCGGAACAATTAAAACGTGATCGGATTTTAAATATGAAAAAACGAATGCGATAAGTTCAATACATAGGCGTTTCGATTGAAAATGGTTTGTGTCAAGGGGCCGAAAGACGGCTTGGACCACCTTGTTACATCAAAATATTGCGAGCAAAGACGTAACCGGTACTGTTTGCTTTTTAGGACAAATATAAGGAAAGCCATCTTTGATGCATTTTGGAAAATGACATGAGAGCAAAAAAAGTTAAATGTAATAGGCCTTTTGATCCGGTAAGCAGAAAACGAAATTCGTCCGAAAACTCAGCGCGTACTCAGTCTCTAGAATATTTCTTAAAACACAATTTCCAACGTTTGCAAATATGTCGTTAAATGTTTTTATCAATATTATGTTTGAAAGAAAAGATTATTTACTAAAAATTACATCAATAAGTACAATATTTGCATATTTTCTTTAATTTTGTTGTAAATGAATTACAGTTTTAGTTTTCAAAGTAACTGCAAAAAGCCCTAAATGCACTTTTGCATACATAAAAATGATGTCAAAAAGCCCTAATTGAAATAAAATAAGTATCAATAAAAAAAAATTAGCGTTTTCATTAAAAATAATTATGTTATTGTTTTTGTAACTAAACTGCATTTAAAAAAAATTCAATATTCTGCATTGTCGGTTTTTATACAGTTTTTTGTGTCTCCTGAACAAAATCAAAAATGTCAATTAGGGCCGTTGTACAAGTGAGCGACGAACTGTTAGATAGGGCGCTCTAGTTAATTTGCTTGAAACAAAATGCAATAATGTAACATATTCGCGGAAAGTACATTGTTTCCACTTTATAAAAATCAATTTAGTTTTCATTTATCGCCCTTATATGAATTGTACGGAATTTTTAAAAATTAAAATGAAAAATGGCAAAAGTGGAAATTTTGAAAACTTTAACAGAAAAAAAAAATATATGTGTGCTCGGATTTGAAAAACTTTTTAATTTCTATGTGCGAAAGCATGGATAACCAAAATCAAAAATTTCAGATGCGTTTTTTCACAAGTTTTTTTTTTTTAATCAGGGTTTTTCTAACATAGTTTTAGAAGGAACAAAATATATCAACTTTTATTAAATGCTTTCACTAATTTATTTGTATCGAAATTTACCATAATTGCATACTGGCAAAAAGTTCATAGATTGTAATGTTTAAAAATTGTTTGTTTGAAGTCTTGTATTCTATGTGTGAATCAAGCTGTTTTTTTAAAATTAGGGCTGAAAAAGTCAATTCAAAAATTTCGCAATATTTAACAGCAAAAATAAAAAGATATCTCCGGATTTTCTTTATTTTTATGTAAGAACGTGTCGTTAACCAGAATCCAAAGTTTCAGCTGCGTTTTTTCATAACTTTTTTTTTATGAGTTTGCAATATTTGAAGGAAAAAATATTTATTTATCTTCCCATTTTGCAATGCTTTACAACAACTTTATAAATTGTAAAAGCTTACATTGTGAAGGAAGTTGCTTGAATTTAAATAGGAGTTTCCTTAAATGGAAGGAAATTGGTTAAGGCTGTTTTTTCTTCTTTCATCCATCTTTGTTTTCACTTTTTTAAAACTCAACATAGCGTATTGCAGATATGGATGGTGCAGCATAGGGTGCTTAAGTCCGATTATAAAGGTTTTTGTTATTATTTTTATAGTATATTTATTACTTATATACTTAAATATAATAAGAAAGTTTTCACAATTATACCCAAACAACTGTGGAAATTTATAGAAAAAGGACTACAATTGGTACAACGTGCCTCCTTCCGTGCACAAAGTTCTAATGCATGGAAGTGAAATTATGCAAGAACTAGAAGTTCCAATCAGACGTTGATGCTTTCTGAAGAAGCTCAGAAAGCATCAAATAAAATTTTTAAAAATGCGAGGTTTCACAAGAGCAGGTGTTTTTCTAGAGTAGCAAACAACGAAGATGTTTTGCATTACTTGCTGATATCTTCTGATTCACTTATCAGCCTAATTCGAATAAAGCGAGATAAAAAATATAAAGAGTAATCATCAGAGGCACAAGAAATGCTTCATGTTTATGAAGAATACGATTAAAATAAATTTAAAAAAATCATTAGTTTTTATATTTACTTTATCTATTTTTCAAATTTGGTTTTTATATGGAGTTTTTAATTTTTCTCTAATAATTCAAAACTATAAAAGATATCGCACAATTTCAAAGATTTTTGAAATCAGCACTGTCAAATTATTGGAAATTGATACCCATTTTGAAGAACAAATCTCAACCACATCCCACCTTTGTATGGTCGGTAGGCGAGTACGTGAACCGATTTTTTTTATATAAATAAATTTTTGTTGTTTTAACCTAAAAAATGTCTGTGCCAAATTTCAAGACTATGGCGCTATTGTTACTGCTTATGGCCGCCGTTTTTTGGTTTTCCTCTAATAACTGTAAAACTATAAGAGAAATCTCAAAATTTATAACATTTTTGAAATCAGCATTGCCAAATCAATGAAAATTGATACCAAGTTTGGAGAAAAAGTCACAACCACATCCCACGTTTGTATGGGAGGCAGGCATGTCCTTAAACCGATTTTTTTAAAAATCACCAAAACATCTGTAACAAATTTTAAGAATCTAGCGCAATTATTACTATTTATGGCTGCCGTTCCATACAAACCCATCCACTGTGCGCCCCCTCAATTGGTTCGAAATATGTTAAAAAAATTTAGGAATTTTATTTTCAACCTTTACTGACCCTATTTCAATGTGAAAATTGACTTAAGCCACCATTTTTAGTTATTGGATCTTAGGGGGAAAAAATTGGAGACGTCCTCTCAATTGGTTCGAAATAGGACATAAAAATTTAAGAAATTTTTTAAAATTTTTACTATATGAAATTTGTCCTAAGCCATCATTTTTTTAAACTTTTTTTATATGTGGTTTTTAATTTTTAAAAAGAATACATCAAAAATAAATATTCCTCGGATTTAGTTTCCGAGACATAGCCATGGATAGTTGCGTATAGCTTTTCTAAAAATCCATATAAGTTGGGAATAACTGAATAGATTTTAAATATATTGATGTCACATAGAAGGTTGTTCTACATATTTTGAGACATGGAGATTTTTTAAAAATGTTCACCATTATTTTTTAAATAACCGTTTTTTCTCTAAAAATTGTATTATTAACCTGTAATTTTATTAACACGTTATGAATGCCCAACTAATTTCCTTTAATTCAGTATGTTATTTGTTACTAATTTTTCTTTTCTAAGCGTATTGTATACAAAAATAATGAACTGGTGAAATTTTTTATAATGTATTTATTTCAATTAACTATTAAAGGTAAGAGGTCGAGCACTATCGGCTAATTACGTAAATTATTTATTTAATTTAAATCACTTCCATAAGTGATTTAAACGACACATTAGTAGCCATTCACTAGTAAAATCACTCCGCAAAGTTTTGGATCGAAAATAATTTTATTTTTCGACTTATTGTCATAAACATTTTCAACCTGTTATTTGTTTCTTTCTTTTATAGCTCACGAACCGTTTGACCGATTTACATGAAATTTATGTACGTTTGTATATCGAACATGGTAGTTATTATTACTTTTTGTTTTGATTGTACCAATATTTATTTATATAATATCGAATTGTTCATAAAAAATCGTCATAGAACTACTTACTCCGGCATGAAAAAATCCAAAAAAAATCAGGAATATTGCTCCAAGTATAAATAAAAACATATCAAAATTTCAAAGTGTGCGGTTTTTCAGTATAGAATTTATAGCTATTTTAACTCAGCGTTTCATAGTATTTTGAAAAAATATAATGAAACTTCGGCTTAAATTTACTTTGATACAAATCCTCCAATTTTTTACATTCCGGTAAAAAATGGGTTATGACGAATGAACAATTCGATATTATATAAATAAATATTGGTACAATCAAAACAAAAAAAAGTAATAATAACTACCATGTTCGATATACAAACGTACATAAATTTCATGTAAATCGGTCAAACGGTTCGTGAGCTATAAAAGAAAGAAACAAATAACAGGTTGAAAATGTTTATGACAATAAGTCGAAAAATAAAATTATTTTCGATCCAAAACTTTGCGGAGTGATTTTACTAGTGAATGGCTACTAATGTGTCATATTTTCATAAAAAATTAAATACAGTCGATAAATAGTGATACGTTTTAAAAATTCTAACCCATATTCGTCATTCAAATTTTTTATCCTATTTCTAGCCAGTTGAGGGAGCTTCGCAATTGATTTTCGCATAAACTTCAAATAAGGACCACCCTAACATACATAAATGTATCATAATTGATGACAAAGGGATAGATGAAAATAGACTAGAAATAAGTATGTGTGAAGCCAAAATGGTTATTTTGGCCAATATTTTTTAGTAGAATACAATTGAGCATTGAAATATTTGTCGAATAAGACGAATTTTTTTAATAAACGAAAATTTTTAATTTTAAAAAATTTGAAAAAATAAAAATTTCAAATTTGAGAAGTTCACCGTTTAAGTCAATTATGAGGATACTGTAATGGACGGCAGTGTTGCTAAAGATTTCGCTTTTGATGACTCTGGCTTTCGCGATCGACGTGGAAGACCGAAGAAAAACTGTAAGTCCCGTTCGAGTTCAATGGAATCTTTAAATTCAAATCATTCCAAAAAACAAAAAAGAAATAATGATATCAGTGATACTGTGCCACCATCTACTATTAAAACCACTGGAAACTCCTTTGACATTCTTAACGATGATGTTAATAGCCCAGAGTGTTCAACATTTCATAATCGTTACAAGAAATATACAAAGAAACCACCACCTTTAACAATATTTGGTAAAAATGTTGATGAAATCTCATTAATTACTACATGAGTAATAACAAATCACAAAAATATTAAAATAAAACTCAGTTCGGAACACAAGTATTTTTGCCAACGATAGAAGAATTCAAACTGATGAAAGAGCGATGCCAAAAATTAAAATCTTTACTCACGCACTTAGAGACGAGCAAACAAAATAATTTGTTTTAAATGGCCTAGATAATTCCATATCAATTGAAGTGATTGAAAGCAAACTGAGAGCGGTTGGCAAGTCTCCGATTGAAATAAAAATAATGAATATTAATAAACCACGGCGTAGCGATCAGCGCTCGTATATATTATATTACAAAATTGAAGACAACACGACACTTGAAAAGCTACGTATTATCCACCAAATTGGTTTTCTTAAGGTAAACTTTCAATTATTCATAAAAAAAAAAATCGGACCAACCAATGCGCAAACTGCATGACTTATAGTCACGGAGCGCGGTACTGCTTTCTTCCATCAAAGTGTATAAAATGTAGTAGATATCATAAGTCGCAGACTTGCCATGAAAACATAGTCCAAAATGATACAAAATCAAAAATACCCACTGAAAATGTTCGATGTGCAAATTGCAATAGTCCACGTACAGCCAATTTTAATGGTTGTCCAAAGCGACATGAATATGAACGAATTCAAATGGCTATGAACCAAAGAAACCAAGTTTTAGGACGCCGTACAAGATTCAACATTGCTGATAAACAACAATTACCATCACTTTCTTTTAATCAGAGCAAGCAGCAACAGTTCTTATCTGAGCCTTCACATTTATCGGAACAGCAACCCTCGAAACTGTGGAGTGAAATTGCTAGCAATAAAAATAATATTCCCAATCAATTACTGAATGTGTCGCAACTTCTCCTCTTAGGCGAACTTAGTAAATGTAAAACGTCCATTGACCACAATTGTTTTCGAAATTGACACAAATTATCGACTTAAAATGAATGAAATTTGCCATAAACCTTGTTTTCGTGAAGCAAAATGGGATGTTTATCAACATTTTATTAATGAAAAACTTAAAGACATTATGCCAAATCAGACACCCATGTCGTCAAACGTTGTTGATGAAATGATAAATGTACTCAACTCGACCATTACGGATGCTTGCAACCATTAAGTGCCAAAAATAAGTCAAAAAACTTACGCAATAAATATGACTGATGAAATCAAAACAAACCATAATAAAGGATTGTGGCATGTAACAAACTTTCTCAAAAGGCGAAGTCATAATATACCCATTATTAAAAGTAATGACATTCTCTTAACTACACTCTCTGAGAAATCAGAAACTTTTGCTGATAATTTTTCACAGTCCTTTGAAAATTCCCTCGCTAATGACAATCCTGCATTCACTTCTGAAGTAGAAGAGAAAGTGCACGTTTTCACACACGGGGAAATAGGAGAAAACACACTTAATCTTCCTACGGTTGAAGGGACTATTGTAACTACTAAGAGGTTAAAAAATCCAAAAGCACCCGGATTAGATCGCACTAACAATATACTAATAAAAAAATTGCAACGTCTAGGAATTTTGTTTTTACACTATATCTTTATTGCATGCCTATCGCTAAGCTATTTTCAAAAATACTGGAAGTAAGCAAACATAATTCCAGTCTTAAAACCTAATAAAAATGCTTCAGATCCAAAAAGTTATCACCCGATATCATTATTAAGTTCGCTAAGCAAAATACTTGAGCGCATTATACTTAGACGAATTCAAGATCACATTGAACAACATGATATTATTCCGTCTGAGCAACATGGATTTATGCCAGGAAAATCGACAATTCACCAACTTATCCGGAACCATATAAAGAATCACTTAGAAAAGAAACAATTCATAGCAATGGTGCTTTGCGACATTGAGAAAGCTTTCGACTCAGTTTGGCACTCTCGTCTCATAATTAAAATGATCAACTATGGTTTCCCACGATATTTAATTAATATATGCAATAGTTTTCTGAGAGACCGGTCTTTTTTAGTGACAATCAAGCAAACGAAATCCCAACGCCGCAATATTCCCTTTGGAGTCCCACAAGAAGCAGTGCTTAGCCCAATGTTGTATAACATTTTTATTTCTGACGCACCACATCTGACATATGGTTTTCGAGGATTTTTTGAGGACGATACTGCATTTTTCGCCACTTCGAGTTTTCGAACCCCAATTGTTGATGTACTTCTGCTTATATAAAGTATTATTTAAAATGGAAGATCAAAATAAATGTCTCTAAGACAAAAGCAATTTTCTTTACGCATCGAAGGACTATTGAAATCCCCAGAAGACCTCTTCGCATCAATAACATATTAATAAATTGGGAGACTGAAGTCAATTATTTGGGTATTGTTTTAGACAAAAAATTAACTTTCAAAAACCATGAATACACACTGGAAAAAAATAACAAATCGATTAAAATGCTATATAGTTTAATTAATAATAATTCTAGTTTAAGTAAAAAAAATAAAATACTGTTATACAAAGTTGTATTTAGGCCAATTCTATGCTATGGATGTCCAATACTGAACAACTTAGCAAAAAATCACAAAAAAAAAACTGCAAATTGCACAAAACAAACTTCTTAAAATGTGCTTAAATCGTGTCTTTCGGAATGAAGATGATTTTGGTCAGCTTCCCAACTCGATGAATATAGGAAAGGTTGACACTTCCCTCGAAAATAACTCTCAACCAATGTGTAGTTAAACGATTTTACTTAAGAAATAATTGAAAATTTGTTGCGAAAATCAACGTGTGCTAAAAAAAATATTGAAAACATTTTTATGACATACATAAAAAGACTTGGGTGAGGTGAAGTTTCTTCAATTACATTTATTTAAGATTACAATTACATGCAATTCTAATTGCTTTTGTAATTGGACAAGTAATCCATAAAAATGTAATCCCTCAGAGAATTGTAATCCATTGCTTTTACCAAGTAATTTTAAACGAAAATGTAAATAATTACTAATTTTTCTGCAATTACATTTATTAAAATTTGAAAAAAAATTTTTTTGAAGCGATACAATTTTATAAATGTCACAAAAAATATTTATGTTATTTATTGTTATATGGGAATGTAAAAAAAGAACTTTAGCTTGACTGACTCATTGAGTCAATGACGTCGACCTCATATTCCTCCAGCTATCGTAAAGAAGATTTGGTTTGTGGGCTCATCGTAGAGGTGCATACAAACAATAATATGTACTATTTCTATGAATGTATTTATGTATTTGTATTTAGTATTAATTGATTATATCTTGTAATAAATTACTTGAAATATTGGAAATTACAAGTAAAAGTAATCCATTACAAATTTCGTTCAATTACTTATTTTGGATTACAGTAATTTCCGTCGAAAATATTTCAATTACAATTGCAAGTAATTGAAACTACGTACACTTTTAATTACAAAATTACAATTAATTGTAATGCATATGTAATTAATTACCAAATGTAATTGATTACGCCCAAGTCTGAACATAACATAACGTATACAAGCACCTAACGTAGTTTTGGAGTATCGAAACAAATGCGCTCAAAATACATATTAATGCTGTAAATGAAAAAAGAAAACACGCTTGTCCTTTGTATGTAAAATACATAAGGCGCTTGCTAACAAGGACAAGTGCTCTTTCAGTCTTCATCCTAAGGGTAGAAACAGAACAAACTCTTGTTCAAAATTTTTTTTTATACAAAATTCGTTTCAAAAGACAGATGATTACATATGAACAGTTCACTTGGTACAGGAAACTGAAAAAATCTTGACCAAAATTGAGGAAAACGGAAGATTGTGTTTATTTAGGCAATGACAATGGATAGGTATTTATATTAGAAAATAAGAGATTTTTGAGAATATAAGAATAAAGTTTATTTTAGGATGAGCTAATCATACGGCTGACATAAACATAAATTTTAGTTGATCCTGATTCATGCATTAAAATTCAGACCCATAAAAATGAAAAAAAAAAAAAAAATAACTTTCTTATATATACAATAACAGTTTCGTTAATGATAACTGGATTAAGTAAAAAAAAACTAAAATGAAAATAAATTAAAAATGCATTAAAAAATATGAATAACATTCCTGTGCTCCTTGACAAATGAAGATACTTCTTTCTCTTATGACACTTCAACCTGTATGGATTTCAACACGTTTTTCTCTGCATCATTCAGATGACTAACAAACATCGCAAAATGTTCATTACTTGAAAAATTTTGCAAAAACTTGGTCAAATTAACCTCCATGTTTGCTTGAAATAGTGGATCTTTCATTAGCTCTTGGGTAAGTTGATCATCGTCGGAGTTTTCATCATCGTCATCAAAATATAAGTCAGAAACAAAACGCGGTTTCGGAGGAGAAGTGTTTATGGACTTATCACCACCACCTCCAGATGATGGGTCGTTATCGTCATCAGACTCAGTCTCATAGTCTGCCAAATTAGCTTCCTTTAGATGGGATAATTCATTAATAAGCAATTTAAACATTTTAACTAGCGCTGGAATGCTGATCCATTGCTGTGCTGCAGCGGCTTGAGAACGAGTTTTGACACGAGGCGTGTTTATAGAAGAGTCTGCTATTACAAGCTCTTTTACTGTGATACTGGTAAGGCGAATATCTTGTGTTGTGACGCCATATTCAAACAGCTTACAAAGAGCCATTGTGGTTACCTAAAATTTTAATTTAATTTTGTTCAAAATTTGGAACAGATTTTTAAAAATTCTTAAATACCTTGCGTTCGTAAGCGCCAAAGAAAGCAGTTTGCTTTGACAGCCAATTGGAGAATACAAACTGCATTGCGGGCTCACCGGTAGGACCAGGTACAGTCGACAAAAAATTTAAAACTGCTTCCATTTGAGTTAGGAACAGATGTGCAAAAATAACTACCAAGCTCATAATAACTTTGAGACACTCAACTAGCTGCATCTTACTAATTACTGCTTTTAACAAGAGATCAACATTTTCGCCTAGAAGGTTTCCCATTTTCGTAATAATCGTAATGACTAAACGCCCAATTTGACCAGCTGTCATTTCATTATTCATTGGATTTAGCAACATTGTGGTCAACTGCATAATGTAATTAAGGCCTTCACCATTTTTATAAGAACATATCTGCTCGGGCGACACAAAAATGAAGGCGCGCAAACATTCACCACCTGACACCATAACTGAGTGGTCGTCAGTACGCAGAACACAATGTATCATTGCTGGGAAGGCGTTTTCTACCAGCGCATCTGAAAGCGGTGCTTGTAAAAACTTTACAATAGTAGTCAGAACGTCTAAAGCAATATCCTGTTTGGCCGAGTTGGCTTGTTCCCCTTGTAACGCTAAAATGCTCACAATCGTTGGAATGAACTTTTCTTGAAGTGGTTGCAGGCACATTTGATTTTGGGAAAGAGCCTTTATCATGTCTTGTACGATTTCTAAGATAAAAGGGTCTTCAGGATACTTTAGAAAGACTGCAATTGCCAATGGGATGAGCTTGTTGTGCACTGATGCTGTAAACGGTTGATCAAACTAAATTTAGAGTACATAACTAATTAATGAAAAATAAAAAACTTATTAGCAGTTTTAACATACCGTTATAATAGTAGTAAGCGATTCTAACAAAAGTCCCAAGACTGAACTTTTACAACCTGGTATTATATCCATTATGCCATCGACAAAACCGGGTAGTTTAGCTTGAATCAAAATTATTTTTTCGCTGTCAGATTTTTCGTGAGCTTGTACGAATCCATGGATGGCTCTAATAACAAGGAAAAAATATATATATCATATTACTGGATGCAACATTATATACTTATGTTGCCGGCAAACACTGTTTTAAGCAAAAATTAGATAATCCGCACAAACAAAGAACTTTTGCAGTAAAGTGCCTATTTTTTAGTGCTTTATTTACTTACCTCACTGCGCTTATCTTCAAAACTATAGACTTTTCCCTTGATAGACTTTGCAAAGTCACAGCCAAAATTTCTTCCAACATTTGTGGATTATATAACTTAGACTTGGAATAAGTACTTAAGGTCCATAGAGCACGGCCAACTAGATGGGATGACTCATGATAGTTGAGTAAATTTCTTACTAATGTTAAATAGTTCAATAAATCAAATTGGTCTTCAGTCTCAAGTATTAATTCACGATAGGAGTGTACAGCTACCATGCAAGCTTCTTGAATTTTCCACCAATTTGGATTTCCAGCGGATTTTTCAGCATCAGCAACGTTCATATGACGTCCTAGAGCTTCTTGTAGCGAATGCAATACTTTTGGTCCAAGTTCATCATTAAGAGCCTTAATTTTTTATATATAAAATTAAATTCATTCTTTATAATTTATAAATATTTGCCTTACCACTAGTACATCCTGTCCAGATAAACGTATAGTCAACTCTACACCAGCTTCATCTTCATCCTCAACAAATTTCTCAGGATCCTCATTCCAATCTTCGATTTGTTCCTCAGGCACTTGAATGTAGACAATCATAATGTAAATCAAATCTGTTAAAACATTTTTAATGGTAGAACGGAATTTTCCACTTCCAATAATGCACTGAATGAATTCAAAAATTTGTATAATCATGGTAGAGAAATTTGTAAGCTCATCTTCAGCATCGGAGGAGGGGAATGGGCTAGGCTCAGTTTGGTTTACAATGACTTTAACGTATATGTCAGCAATTTGTGTGAGTAACTGCCAGATAATTGGTAGAATTCGTTCCATATACGGTTGTATATACTTAGGCATCTCGGTAACCAGAAATGTTAGGACTGCAAATAAAATTAATAAAAATTTAATTTTTTTAAACTAATAAGTTTTTATAAAAAAAATAAAATCGATAAACCCACATAGCCATACATGACATGACCCACCGTACATAATTATTAATTTTAAAAGTGAAATAAAGTTGCGGCGAATTTTTAATTTGTTGCTCGAAATTTTTAATTTTTTTGGTTGTATTATTCGATGAAACCAATGTGATAGATTGTCGGTGGCTCTATGAGTGAACTGAATAGTCTTATCATATAGGACCGATCTAGGACTAGAGGGGTACAAGTTCATCAATATTACATCTCAGTAAAATAAGGTTAACGTTTTTTTAATTGTAGTAATATTAGTAAGTTGTCCCAGATAAAAAATATGCAATATGTTGAAGAAAATGAAATGAGATTAAGTACATACTATGTCTAAAAATATTTAAAAAGATGAAAAGGTTGATAAAATATGGAAAATGTTTTAAAGCGTCAAAAGAAGTTAAAAAGTATGGAAACTGTTGGAATGGGTTGAAAAAGCTGAGAAATGTTGGAAAAGTCGGAAAAAATGGTGAAAATTGAAAAAAGTGGAAAAAAAGTTGAAACAGGTGAAAAATGCTGAAAGAGTCGAAAAACATGGAAAAATTTGAAACAGTCGAAGAGGTTGAAAAACTCGAAAAAAAGTTGAGTAGGGTTGAAAACGTCAAAATAAATTGAAAGAGCTTGAAAGAGTCGATGGAATATCGAAAATTTTCAAAAAAAATTGAAAGAGGTTGAAACAGGTGAAAAAGGCTGATAAAGTCGATAACATATGAAAAGTGTTGAAAAAGTTGAATTCGATTGACCAGTTAAAAAAAGTTGAAAGAGGTTGAAAAACTCGAAAAAATTGAAAGTTGAAAACTTCGTAAAAAAATTTTAACAGGTTGAAAATGTTGAGTTGAATAATCTTGATAAATTCAATTTAGTTGAACAAGGTTAAAGAAGTCGAATTAATAAATATTTTCCTGTTATTGAAATACTCAAAAAAAAATATCAAAATAACAAAAAATGTCACGCTTACAACTTTTTATTAACATGGGAGGTGCCACGCCCACTGATGCAATCCCGTCAAATTCCATTTAGTAGAAAAGCTTATGGTAACCGACATATCTATAACAAATTTTATTAGGATCACTCATATGGTACACTTAAAACAACACTTAAAGTTTTTTGCACGTATGGGAGGTGAACCGTCTACTGATGCAATCCCATCGAAATCCATTCAATTGCAAAGGAAATAGTAACCATCATCTCCATACCAAATTTTAAAAAAATTACTCCCATAGCATACTAAATATAATGTTTAACATTTTTTGCATGTATGGGAGGTGCCATGCTCACTATTGCAATCCCGTCGAAATCCATTTAATTTCAAAGCTTATAGTAACCGACATCTCTATATTAGATTTGAAAAATATTCCTCTCATAGCACATTAAATATAATATTTAACGTTTTTTGCTTGTATGGAAGGTGCCACGCCCACAGGTATCACTGCGTCCACTTTTGGTTATAAGATATTTTATAGCCAGTATATCTATCATATTAAATTTCATATCGGTTGCGTCGTTAGACCTCTTATATGGGCTTATTGTGGGCTGTGCCATACCCTTCAACGACTTTTGCCAGTATAGTGTTATAGATTCTTATGATGATTGCTTTAAGAGGTATAGTATATAAAATTTTTATGAAAATCGTAGGTGCAGTTTTCGAGTAACATTGCATCAAAACTTTCAATTATTGAAAAATACCACGCCCTCTTCTCTTATTAATCTCACTTTTGGTATAATTTAAGATATTTATGATCTGCAACCGTTTACCAAATTTCATTACAATATCTTGAACAGTTTGCGAGACATCACGTTATAAAAATTAAAATTTAGGTATGTGCCACGCCCCTGGTAGAGATTTAAAAACTTAAAACATAGTTCAATCTCAATTTTGTTCACATATGCACAGGGTTTCGAACCCGAACCCGCTCCGGTTCAATGTTTTTTTTTTTACATTTTGTGAACCCGAACCCGAACCCAAACCCATTAAAAAATTCGATTCAGGTTCAATTTTTATTGCGCTTAGAAATTCTAATAACATATTTTACAGAAGTTTTTAGAATTTCAAATCTAATGTTTCGCTGAATTTTTTGCTTTACCTATTATACCGTTGGCGTGTCGCCTGAAAAACTAAACGACTCGGTCATGTTTCAACTTTTTTTTTGGAGCACACCTTAATTTTTCTTGAAGTTTAGACTGCCTTGAATTAATATTAAAGGAGGAACAGAGGGAATTTTTTTATTTTTTCGGAAAGAAATTTAACTTGAACCCGAACCTGGGGGTCACTCTGTAGTTTGATTCGAAAGCAAATCTCTACGAATTCGAACAATTGGTACTCTAAAATCCGATTTTCGAATATCAAACGTTTGACATTCGGATTTTATTTTTGCCCTTTCCGTTTTCACTTATCCCCCTTTCGAATGTCGGAAATTACACACTCTGAATCTTAATTGTTAACGTCAAATTTATTTGAAAGTAGGAAAATCTGTTCGACAGCAATTAAGCTAACGGAAATTGACAAAAATGTAAGTTTTCAAAAATAAAAGTGTACTAAAAAGTTTTTTATTGTTTAATTCAAAAACTTTTTATAGGGCACATAAGGTAAAACAACCAAACACAACTTACTTACTTACTTACTTGGGTGGCCATAACAACCCGTTACCGGGTTACGGCCGACCTCAAAAGCTCTCTCCAGGCGCCTCTGCTTTGCGCACGCCTTCTCCAATCATTCACACCAAGCGTGGATAGGGTTTCCTCGGCTTGGTCTTTCCATCGGAGGCATGGTCTTCCTCTTCGTCGTCGCCCAGCGGCTTCCGCATCAAACACCTTTTTCGCCGGAGCTTCTTCGTCCATACGCACAACATGTCCCAGCCAGCGCAGACGTTGAATAGTGATGCGCTTGACTATGTCAATGTCAGCGTAGAGCTCGTACAGTTCGTGGTTCATTCGAATACGGTAGTCGTCGCCGACGTGAACAGGACCGAAGATTTTGCGAAGAATTTTTCTCTCAAACACCCCAAGCGTGGCTGCATCAGTCTGCGACACAACCCATGCTTCTGCGCCGTAAAGTAGCACGGGTAAGATGAGCGTCTTGTAGAGTGTCAGTTTTGTCGGGCGAGAGAGGTCTCTACTACTCAATTGCTTACTGAGACCATAGTAACACCTATTAGCAAGAGTTAGTCTTCGCTTTATCTCCAGGCTGACATCGTTTTGAGTGTTCACAGCGGTGCCAAGATAGGTGAATTCCTTGACAACTTCGAAAGTATAGTTGTTCGCAGTAACAAAGGATCCAATACGCCGCGTCTCCCTGTTTGTGGACAGCATATACTTTGTTTTGCCCTCGTTCACCGTCAAACCCACTTTCGCTGACTCTTTTTCGATAGCAGAGAACGCAGCAGTAACATCTCGCTTACAACGTCCAATGATATCAATATCATCGGCATATGCAAGGAGCTGGACACTTTTGTAGAAAATAGTGCCATTACGATGTACACTGGCTCTTCGCAACACCCCTTCCATCACAAAGTTGAAGAGGTTGCAGGATAATGGATCGCCCTGTCTGAAACCTCGTTCGGTATCAAATGGTTCGGAGAGGTCCCTTCCTACTCTAACGGAACTGGCTGTGTTGCTCAACGTCATTCTGCAAAGCCGCACCAGCTTCGCAGGTATACCGAACTCAGACATGGTGGCATACAGGCAATCCCGTATCGGGCTATCGAAAGCTGCTTTAAAATCGATAAAGAGATGATGGGTATCGATCTGTTTTTCGTGGGTTTTTTCCAGGATTTGACGTAGTGTGAAGATCTGGTCTATGGTGGACTTACCAGGTCTAAAGCCGCACTGATAAGGCCCAATCAGTGTGTTGGCAAACGGCTTAAGTCTTTCACACAGTACAGTCGACAGGACCTTGTAAGAGATGGCAAGAAGACTAATTCCCCGGTAGTTAGCGCAGATTGTCGGGTCACCTTTCTTCAGTACAGGACAAAGGACACTGAGATTCCAATCGTCGGGCATGCTTTCAACTAGCCATATTTTGCAGATGAGTTGATGCATACACCCTATCAGCTCATCGCCGCCGGTTTTGAACAATTCAGCAGGCAGGCCATCGGCACCAGCCGCTTTGTTGTTCTTAAGTCGTTGGATCACAACTCGTACCTCGTCATGGCTAGGTGGTGGTACCTCCACACCATCGTCGTTGATTGGTGGCATCGGGTTAATTTCTCCAAAGGCGGGATTGGTGGAGTCATCGCCAGCAAGCAGCTTGGAAAAGTGTTCCCTCCATAATCTCAGTGCACCCTGCGTATCCGTAACCAGATTTCCATGTTCATCTTTACAGGTTGATGCTCCGGGCTTGAAACCTTGGGTCAGACGCTTGACTTGTTGGTAAAATTTTCGAGCATCATTCCTGCCCCGTAACACTTCGAGTTTCTCACGCTCGTGCCTTTCCTGCTACCGTCTTTTAGTTGGCTTATCGATTCGATAAGCCAACTAAAAGACGGTAGTCTACTCATACTTGTCCGTAATAACCACATCGCTGAAAAATTTCTAAAAGCCAAAACCTTGTCCAATCTATGTCCTACATCAGTAAAACTTCACGACACACTCATATCATATATGCTCCCTGCCTAATAAATGTTAAGGAAGACGAAATTGTAAATGAAATGAAAAATCAAGGAGTAACAGGAGTTTATAAGTACACGAAAATGATTGATAACAAATCTACATTTACAAGCAGCATGGTCCTCACATTTAACCTCTACCAATTACCTAAAACAGTTGATGTAGCTTGGTATACAGTGAAAGTTCAAACTTACTTCCCAACACCTATGCGTTGCAAGAATTGTGTTTTAGGTCACACCCAAAAAAGATGCTCTAACCTAACAACATGCACTGAATGCAATTTACCACCACACACTCCAGAACCTTGCACCCGTCTTCAATGTGTCAACTGTAGTAATGAACATGCTTCCTCAGATAAAAACTGTCCTAGATATCAACAAATGAAAGAAGTTATTAAAATTAAAACCACTGAAAAGAGTTCCATGGGGGCTGCCAATCGAATTTCTAATCAAAAAATAAATCCTTCAAAACAAACTACAACATCATACGCCGACACTGTCAATCCGAAAAATCAACAAAATACGAACATTATTTCGCAGCAAAAAAGATCACCCACACCAACTACAGAAAATAATAGTAGCAAACTCCCTCGAGTACAACATCCTGCTAATACTATTAACCTCAACGACAACTCAGATACACCTACTTCCTCAAACACGAACACCAAGAAAAATACAAATCATCAATCTCCAATCAACAATTTACCAACATCAACAATAACCCAAATCGACACATCTAAGCCATCAACAAACTTTGAAATTTCAAAATCAACTTCAACATCTACCACAGAAAATACAAATATTCTATCACCTATGTCAAAATTAACACAGGATACTATCGCATGAAAAAATTATTTTGTTTCTGACAACGAATCGATGATCTTTGATTCATCGGATCCATAAACTTAACAGTATTACTTAAAGAGCTCTTTGTAACTTTTCTCCTTTTTATAAAATTATTTTTACAAAAAGCGAGTCCTAATCTTCAAGTTGAGTTTCACTATATTACAATGGAACATCAAAGGTTTCATCAGTAATATATCCGAGCTTCAGCTACTAATAAAAGAGCAACATCCCTCCATCATATCATTACAGGAAAACCATTGCTCAGTCAACTTCACTCCAATACCACCAAAAAACTTTCTCGCTTACTTCACTAACTCCGCCACAAACTAAACTTCCAAACAGGGTGTGGGTGTGCTAATAAGAAACAACATTCCACATAAACAAATAATTATAAATTCAAACTTACAAATAATCGCTATCGAGATACAGTTGGATATTAAATTTACTATAGTCTCAATCTACATACCGCCTTCCCAGACTTTTTTGCAACAAGACATAATAAATATCTTTTCCTCTATTCACACACCCATCGTCATGCTTGGAGATTTCAATAGCTGGAGTCCATTATGGGGCTTCCAACAAATTAACTCCAGAGGTAGTATCTTAGAAGACGCCATTTTGGCATCTGGATTATGTGTACTAAACGATGGTAGACCTACACACCTCTCTACTCACAATACACTTACACACATCGACTTCTCTACCTGCTCACCTTCATTACTACCTTACATCAAATAAGACATCATTGACAATCTACACAATAGCGACCGCTTTCCATTAAAAATCAACCTACTTTTATCGAGAAACAATAACAAATCTTATATTCAAACAAAATTTCTCCTAGACTTTGCTGACTGGCTCAGCTACAGCAAAAATGTCACTATTGAACTTCAGAATCGGCCCCGTCCTTAAATGTGAATAAAGTAACCGCATCCATTACTAAGTCATAACAATATGCCTCAATCTTCCAATTGCTACAGATCCCATGTCCCATGATGGAGCAAAAATTTATCAATTTTAAGACAAAATAAAATGGCATCATTCCATGTTTTCCGTAGAAGTCCAACTCAACAAAATCTTATTTCATACAAAAAAAAAAAAACAACTCCATTTTTAGAAGAGAAATGTTACAATGTAATCTGCTTTGCAGATTTTACTAAACGAATAAATATTAACTCATCTATAAGCGAAATTTGGAGCAAGATACGCAGGCTAACTGTCAGTTATACACTAAAAACGCTACTAGGAATACAAACGTCGAATGCAGTTCTATCTGAGCCAGCTCAAATTTCCGACTAATTTGCTAATAAATGGTCCCAATATTCTTCAGACTCTAATTTTTCAACTGAATTTAGACAAGCGTAAAAACCTAGCGTCGGAGATTGAAAAAAACATCATTATATTCGAACTTGAAAACTGCCTTGCGAAAGTAAAGGGTAAAACACCAGGGCCCGACAGAATATCATATAAAATGATTCAAAATCTAGCTCCAAGTTTGCTCACACTGTATAACAAAATTTTTACAACTGGTGTAATTCCTCCTTCCTGGAAAACTGTCACGATCCTTATTCCTATTCCTTATTCCTATACCAAAACACGGTAAAAATTTTATCCTCATCACATCATACCGCCCAATTTCTTTACTTAACCGCTTAAGTAAAGTATTGGAAAAGATAATTGGAACTCGACTATTTTGGTTTGCAGAACAGAAGAACCAAATTGCACGTAATCAAGTGGCTTTTAAATCAGGAAGAGGTTGTACGGACGCTTTTCTCTACTTAGATAGCTATATGTATTTCAAAACACTTTACACACGCAATCATCTTTCTATCCTTTCAATAGATTTTGAAAAAGCTTTCGACAGAATTAGAGCTCACGTCATCTTAAATACTTTACACAAATGGGGAGTTGGGCCCAATATTTTCAATTTATAAAATCATTTATATTAAACAGCAAATTTCAAATTAGAGTAAACGGGATCCACTCCAAAGTTTACCAACTACACAACGGCATCCCGCAGGGCTCCCCCTTATCTGTTGTGCTATTTTTAATCGCATTCGATGACATCAGCCAAATCGTGAAGAAGCACAAATACGTGCATCATTGCTTGTACGCTGACGACTTTTGCGTGTTTTGCAAGAAAAACAGCAATTACGAAACTAACCTTTCATTACAAAATGTTTTAGTCGATATCAATAGTTGGTGTAACAACTCTGGAGCTAAGATCTCCTGGGACAAAACAAAGAAAATGCATATATGCCGTAAGCTTAAATGCGACGCACATAACCACACAATTATCCTCAATCAACACACAATAGAAAACGAATAGAAAATGAAGATACTGGGAATAATTTTTTCAAAAAATTACTTATGGAAAAATCATTTCATTGCTCTTAAAAAAGCTCTGGTAGCAAGAGTTAACCTCATAACTTTTTTCGCCAGTAAAAAATGTCAAGTCCATATCAATATTTTAATTTATCTAACAAAAGTATTAATTCTAAGCAAAATTCACTACGGCCTCTTTTTATGTGGAAATGCCCCGAAATCTACACTGAATATTGTAAAAGTAATGTACCATCAAAGCATCAGACATAGCCTATTCGCTTTACGCAGCACACCGATAAAAAACCTACTTGCAGAAGCAGGACTCCCTTCATTCGAAGAATATGTTTACGAATGCAAATTAAAACTTTTACTTAAGCTTCTCTATCAAAACAAATCAATCATAGATGAAGAAATTCAGAAATTACATACTTCTAAAAAAAATTGGAGATCGTCACCAGCTATTTTAAATTAATTTAAATTAGCAAGCGAACATAATTTAGAAATTAATTTTCAAAAATATAGCAACGTAGATCCGCCGGGACACAATTACGCTAATTTTTGTGACATTTCATTATCTGTATTCAAAAAAACAAACACACCCGACTTATTATTTAAAAACCTCTTCACTGAAAAATACCATAAACTCAAAAACGCTGGATGGTCATTTTTATATACAGATGGATCTACAATAAGCAACGTTTGTACGTCATCGGCCATAACTGATCACATGGTAATTCTGTTTCCTTAAAAATATTGCCGTGCTTTTCTTCAATTTTTACATCAGAAGCTCTGGCCATTTATAATGCTATGCTTTATGCAACCCAAACTCATCTTAAAACAATAGCATGCTCCGACAGACTTTCAACAATTCTAGTTATAATGAAATCCCAAAACAACAAATGGTTCACCATAAACCGTATTAGAAATATTCTTTGTTGTAACAAATCATCTTTACGAATTCTTCGGATACCAGGACACGTTAATATTGATGGAAACCATCACGCTGACTCAGCCGCCAAGTATGCGTGCAATGCACCTATTACTATGGATAATACAGTGGAAAAACTGGACATGAAGAAATACATTAAAAATAATCTAATAAAATCAAGAATAACATCATGGCTTGACTACAATCACCATCATTACACGTATATAAACATAGATTACAACCCACCACAGTACCCTCCAAATTTAAGCAAATTTAAAATCAAAATATTCTCAAGACTCAGATTGGGCCACACTTCAGCAACTCATCTCCACATGTTCGAAAAAAAAACCGCACCCCACCTGTTCCACATGTAGTACAGCTCTCTCTCTTATTCACATACTTAATTATTGCCCAGACCACTCAACTCATAGGAAGATTTTTGGTAACACCAAACCCATGGACTGGCTGAAACAACCATCAACAGAGAATATTGAGAAAATTTACGAATTCATAAAGTCATCAAAATAATCATATAACTTCATATTAATGTTTATTTAAACTCAAAACTTATAGGTATAAATATTTTGTATCTAGAGCTGATGGTCTTAGCAACCAATGTTCTCATCTAATGTTAGCTTTTGTAACTCATTTGAAGGCTAATAAATTGTAAGAATAATAATAATAATTTTTTTGAGGTATACTTTTCGAGTAAAAGACAAAAAAACTTATATTTTGATCTTCAGTCTCCTCCTGATATACAGGTGCTTCCTGAAACTACATCAAACAATTTCAACAAGAATTATCTAAATATGAAGTTATTTTGCCAATCATTAAAAAGTCATTACATATTTAATGGATTTATATCAAAACAACATTTTTAAGCACTTTGGCCAAAAATACTTGCCTGGTTCTGTTTTAGTTCCTTAAAAATAAATATTAAATTAATTTTAATGACTTTCACTTATGGTGGTTTATACTTTCTTGCTTTTGGCTCACTCAGGTTTTTTAAATCAATAAAAATCTGGAATTTTCTTTTTTAATCCAATACAAAACCTCGAAAGTAGACAAAAAAAAAAAAACATTTTTAAGTACTTAGCCTCAAAGATTTCAAAATTCTGACGTGATAGATCGATTCTAAAATTCGGATTCAGCGCAAGAAGCTGCTTCGGAAAACCACCCTCAGCAGCCCAACAACATTCATCACCTTTTCATTCCCAGACCTTTTAATAAGATCTAGTTTTCCATACAATTTACATGTAAAACTAGCAGACTTCGGCGCCACCGTTTAAAATTGAGCTACAGAGCTGCGTTTGCGTGGAACAGAAACTTAAAAAAATATTTGAATCACACCAATGTACATACGCATTGCATTTATTATCCAATTATAAGTATGTACATATTTTATTTTTTACTTACAGCGCTCTTTGTGAAGCATTAACACTTTGTTTGTCAAAATAAGCTCAGTAGTTTAGTAGCTTTGGCCCAAAATACATTAGCATGAGCATGTAGTGAGCGTCAATTAAATATGTATGTTTACGGAGCAAAAGAACAGAAAACTAAGGTAGGTTTCAATACATTTTTTTCAAATACCGAGTAGATAACTACAGAAAAGCAAAATCGCAAACTAAATAACTTTAAAATGCTTTTTTCTCCATTTAATTTGTTAGCTGGTAGGACCCTTACACCCTGATGGGACGATATATGAGCTTGAAAATCGCATTTATCTCTACGTGAGTATATCCAACAGCTCCTTCGCTAGCTACAGAAATTCTACATAAAAGTTAGGATTAGCAGGCGGTGTTCGGCACCGGCTTAGGATTAACATCTTCCAATATGTTCAACACCACTTTCGGCTGCGGTTCAGTACAGTATGTCCAACCCTGAGCCGTGACCAAAGGCTGCCCACTTGCTCTTTTATGTATAATTATTGTGATTAGCGAATCCGGTGTTGAATACGATGCTATACGATGTAAGCGATTTTCGTTTCCGCACCCAACTGTATATACATATACATATACTTGCTGTACTGTAGAACATACTAAAATTTCAAGAAAATCAGAGGGGACTTACTCTTTACAATTTCTGTCCTCAACATAAAATTGGACGTTGCTCCACTATTCATGGACAAATAATGCATCAGTTTATCCATAAAATTGCTGAGTATGGAGCTCATCATAGTGGACTGCTCCTGTTTTCCGCTAATATTGACGCTTATTGACAAAAAAAGCGGTTTTAGTATGCGTATGGCAGATGTACGTGTTTTAATGCCATAATTCTGCTCTGATTCAAAAATTCGATAAACTTCTGAAATTACAACTGGTCCCAATTCTTTGATTTGCTTTTCATCATAAGAAAACTCCTGCAAAATTTGCATGGCACCATGTATAGAATTCTCATTGCCACCTAAACATTTTATAATAATGTCAAAGAGCTCTGTCCATACAATAGGCCAGTCAGTGGCCGCAATTGTGGATATGGTGTGCGCGACCGATAATCTTATTTTAGAATTAGGATCGTATAGTCCATTAGGTAAAATATTTCGTATAGTTTTCTTAGCCTGTTCTGAAGCGACTCCGCTGCCTTCGTTGGGGTTACCTTCTTCATCGCATTCACCCCAGTGGTTTTCTACGTATCGTGTGAGCATAATGCAGGCTATTTGTCGTAGTGGTAAATCAAAGGATTGATTCATTATAAGTTCCGAAAGGTAAACGCCATAGCCTGTCATAGAAGCAGAATAATATAGTTAATGAAGCACAAACGCACTCACAACTTTACCTTCTGTGTATTCCAGCTGTTTCATGCGTTGTTCTGCGGATTGCAGCACACTTGTATCGGAACTCAACAGATTTTGCAGCTCCTCAAAGAGGGCCTGTTTCACTGATTCAGCGTTCTGAAAAGCCAACGACATTTTTTAGCACTAATAAAACGTGAATCTAATTAATAATGCGGTATATTAGTTGTAACAAAATTTTGCTGAATCAATCGCCAACCAACGGCGTGCTTTTCGTAAACTTCGCGAATTTAATTTTTGTAACTGTCAAATTACTGGATTTGTTGTTGTTTGCAGCTGTGCGGTTCTTGTCTTTGATAATGAATAGAAAATGAATGCAGTACGTAAGTAATGTCAATTTACTGTACAAGCTACAGTATTGGAGAAAAGCAATAATGGTATTCATGCATTGACGTTGTAACGAATTTATCGGAGAACCCTGTTTGCTATAGTTAAAAAAAATACGCTCTACTGTTCTTGCAAGCGGTAAAAACACGCCACTTAAACGCTTTTCTTTCTTTAAGCTATTTTGTTTTGCAAGACAATAATATGTATTTGTATGAGTATGTATATACTAAGCGAAAAAAAAAAAAACCGTAAGTGCATGGCGTGAGCGGCAGACGGACGGCAACAAGCAGTAAGCCGACCGTTGAGTGGCAACAGGTTGCCAAAAACGCATCGTAGAGTCAGTGGCCGAAAAATATTCAACGTGCGCGGACGTCTGCAAAATGAAATAATAAGTTGTTGAAAATTTTAATACGCGCCGGTCGTATAGTTGCCGAAAAATTCTCAAACGCGTTGGTATGTCGTGGTTTAAAAAAAAAAAAAAAAAAAGAAAATGCTAGCGCATATTAATAGCTCAATACATACAATTAAAATTCGAATAAAAACACATAATTTACATAAAACACAAAAGGAAAGTGCTGTGTAGTTTTCATTAAAAGTTGATAGTAAAACGCAATGGGACTTGCAAAGTGAAGAAAGCGCGGATCAAAGTTACAATAAATAGAAAACAAACAAAGCTGCAAATTGAATAAAAATAAAATAAAAAGTTTAACTCCCCTAAAAAATTAAAAAAAACCAAAATCTATTATCAATCTAACTAAAACTGCAAAATTAAGTGGAAAATAGAAAAAATCTGCATAACATTTTTTTAGAAAAAATTGTCAAGCATAGAATTTTTAAATTGCAAAAAGTAAAGAAATTGCAACAATTCTATTCTAAAACAATTAAAGCTACAACAAACGCGACGACGCCCAAAAGAAGTGTACAACAACACCAGCAGCATCTGGTGGAAATTTTGTTTTTAAACGACAAAAAAATTTTCCCAATTCATTGCAAAAATTTTGAGCAATTTTTTTTATTGTGAAAGTGTTGCAAAAATACGTTACACCAACAACCAAGAATATCTAAATAAACAATTTGTTGTTGGCTTTTCCATCTACCACAACAAAACTGTGTGTGTGAGCTTGTGGAAAGTTGAGTGAAAAAATTGAATAACTCGAACGAAATTCATGGATTGATTCCTTTACTGTGCGGTCCAAATCGGCGCATAAAATCTTTTGGTTTCGCCTAGCGGTGTCAAAAAATTTCATGAGTTTCGCCGCAACGCCGAGGAAAACTTGAGAAGTTGACAAAAATTAAAAATTTGAATTTGACCAATTTGACATTTTTTTTAAAAAAATTTGACAAAAATTAACATAATAATAACCAATGGAAATTAACTATCGTTAAAACATTTGTGTAACAATAAAAATTAAGAAGAAACATAATAAAAACTGATTAAATACAAAACTAAGTGAAAATACAAAACCCAAAGAATAATTCAAAAAATTATAAAAATCCGCAAAACATTTTTTAATAAAAATTCGTAATAAAATTACATTTTAATTAAAAACAAGACATATAAAATTCCTGCAGCCCAAAGCACAACAAACAACAAAAATAACCGCTGCAGCAGCCAGCATCAACGTCGGCAACAACAACAAGCAATGGGGTACCCCAGGAATATAAGTACAGTGGAATCGCGATAATTCGTACCCCGTTAATTCGAAAATCTCAATAATTCGTAGCAAACTGTTAGTCCCTTGAAAAAATCGCTTTAATTCGTAAAAATTTCATACATTTTAGTCCCCTCGATAATTCGTATTTTTTTTTGTGCAATAAAGTCTGTTTAACCTCTTATAAATCGTAATTTGATTTGAAAACCTCTTATAATTCGTAATGCAAAACAAAATTCTATGGAACTATAGTTTGAGAAACAATATCAATCACAGTAGGCTACGTTCATCGTTCATATTTTTTGGTGGAATTTTTTGTGATTTCGTGGTCAGTTTGTTCGTTGCTTTAAGCCCAATTTCCATGTGATCTTATCTTGTCAAATATCAGGGAGGACATCACATGTTATGAAGATAGCAAATGTATGTTATTCACTCTCGCATTCTCCAAGCGCATTAGGTTCTGTTTGCATGCTTTTTCTTTCTTACAAAAATTTGATTTGATATCCCTGATATGGGATAAGATAAGATCACATGGAAATTGGGCTTTACCAGAGGTGTGTAAAAAAGAGAGTGTGGCGTGAAAATAGCAAACAAACGTACGAATAAGACTTTATAAGTGTTGCAAAAGCAAAATATTTCAGCTATGATAATGGAGCAAAAAAAAAATTGATCGAAAAAATCGAAACCTCGTTAAATCGAAAACCCCTGTAATTCGTAAAAAATTGCTGGTCCCTTGCGATTACGAATTATCGCGATTCCACTGTACAATAATAATTTTCCTTAAACTACTTAGACTCTTTATTTATATTGCATACATAAAATATTAATGTACCAACGATCAACCAGTTTTCAAAGTATTTTAATGATTTACAACTTAGTTTTAAATATACATAGGTACATATACACATTTGTTTCAATCCCTTATGTTCATGATTTTAAGGCCTTAACTCTTATTTTATTGAAGCAAATAAAAAGAAATAATAATTTTTGTAAAAAAAGACAAATTTAAAAATTAAAAAAAAGATTTTGTAAATTAAAAATCAAAAATTATAAAAGAACAAAAAAAAAAAAAAAAGAAAAGAAAAAAAGAAAAGAAAAAAAGAAAATGACATTAAAGGAAATTAAATTAAAGCATAATTAAATTTTTTTTTTAGAATAATGAAGATCTGCTAGGCGGTTGGTTTAGGGGGGATGCCAGGTTGGTAAGGTCGTGATGCCATTTTTTTTTGGCAATTTTTTTTTTGTAAGGAAAAAAAATTATTAAAAGATTTTTTTTTTCTATGTCACGCAGTGAGGCGGCGCACAGTGGATTTTTGTGGCCATAAATAGGAAGAATTTGAAAGTAGTTGGAATTGCAAAATTTTGTAGTACAATCGTCAGATAATACTTAGGGCATGAAAAAAAAAACTATAAAAGTTTTAAATTTGTTTTGGATTTAGCGACACAGAGGGCTCAAAGTTGAACTTTGTACTCCTAAAATTTTCTATGAATTTTTTTATATAAGCAACTGTTAGATAGGATGCTCTAGTTAACTTGTTTGAAACAAAATGCAATAATGTAGCATATTGGCGGAAAGTACATTGTTTCTACTTTATAAAAATTAATATAGTTTTCTTTTATCGACCTTATATGAATTTTACGGAATTTTCAAAAATTAGAATGAAAAATGGTAAAACTGAAAAATTTTAAGACTTTGTAGCGAAATTTGGTTTCTGCTAGAAAACTCTTGGAATAAATACCAACAAAAGAAACTAAACGATATTAGCACCATCTAGCGCAAAGTGCAGTTTTTGTACTAAAAATAATAAACCGAACAGACGCTGCAGTAAACAATAAAAAGTCGACAACCGAGAGAAATTATCGCCGTCGTATAACGTACAACGCCATCTAGCATAATAGCTAGCTCAACGTCAGTGCGCCATGCTGGTGAATTGTGGATAGTGGTAGAATGCACGCTACAAAGTAGCACTGGTAGGTTGTAGATAATGGTAGAATATACGCCATCTGGCAGGTAATAGATTATTCGAGAAAGTGATGCCTGTAGTATAAAAGGATGTCATTTGAGTTTTCGGACACAGTTGTATCTAAACAGCGAAGTAGAACACTTGAATTGAAGCAATAAAGTGAATACAGTGTGATCCGTAGTAAAGTAAAACAGTTTTCTATACAGTGTTAAATTAATATTAGAATTTGAACGTTAATAAAATAAACCTTTTTATAACTAAATAAGTTTGTGTGTTTTTAATTGTTACACAATCCAGTGATCGAACTCAGAAAAGTGTGAGAGATCGAAATCATCGTCAAAGAGACAGAAATTTCGTAACAATTGGTGTCAGAAGTGGGATTGTGTAAAAAGAATTAACAATCAATTAAAAAAAAAAATAAATAAAAATGGTTAAGTTTGACGAACTAAAAGTGGATCAATTGAAGAAGGAGTTGCAGCAGCTGAGTCTGCAATCTACTGGCGGAAAGGTGGAGTTACAGAAACGCTTACGGCAGGCTCTTGAGGCTCAAGGTGTAAACCTGGAAGAGCATGAATTTTATAGTGATGTATCAGAATCAGCAGCGAAAGTGGAAGACGCTTCTGGATCAGCGGCAAGTGGTGAAGTTGTAGATATGTCAAAGTTCGAGAAAATGTTAATGGCGATGACGCAGACAATAAATCTACAAATGAATAGCAATATCCAGGCCGTTCAGGAAAAAATAGACCAGAAGTTAAGTCAGAACGCGCTGCAGATCCAGGCGGTTCGAGAAGAAATTGATCAGAGCTTAAGTCAAAATGCACTGCAAATAGACGAAAAGTTAAGTCAAAATGCACTGCAAATAGACCAAAAGTTAAGTCAGGACGCGACGCAGATCCACGCAATGAATCAAAACATTGAAGCTGTTCGAACGGAGGTTGCCAAAATGGTAAATGGCCTCGATACAAAAATGACTGATTTACGAGATGACGTTGAATCATTCAAGGAAAAAAATCAAAATAATCTTGAAAAAGTTCAAAATAATTTTGAGGACGTTAATAAAAGGATTCAGCAGTTGGAAATAAGCGAACCAACCACTCAAGTGATAAGAGAAATCAGCGCAGAGAGGCTTAAGGCACCCTCGTACGATGGAACAACGCCATTTAGTGTTTTCAAGCTCCAATTCGAAACAACATCTGGTCACAATCGTTGGGATAACGAAAGCGTAGCTGCAGCGCTAATTGTGGCATTATTAAAAGGCGCAGCTGCAGAAGTTTTGCAAACGGTTCCAGTGGCGGAGCAGAAAAACTACAAGGCGGTGATGGATGCTTTACAGCAAAAATATGGCAGTGACCACATGAAGCAGATTCACAGATTGGAGTTGAAAAGTCGTATTCAGAAATCTGGTGAGTCCTTGCAGGAATATGCTGCGGATATTGAGCGATTGGCACACCTTTCCTATCCTGACGAGTTAAGTGTCGTAGCTGAAAAATTCAAAATAGAGGCGTTTATTGACGGCATACGTGACTCAGAAACAAAACGCGAGACAATGAGGAGCCCGAAGACAACATTTAATGAAACAGTAACGGTTGCCCTCACGCAGGAGACGATTGCGTTGACATGCCGCCCATCACTGAAAACTCGTCGGATGGAGGTGGAGGCTGAAAAGAAAAATTCATCGTTCGCCAGCGGTAGCTTCAGCGGAAAATGCTACAACTGTGGTAAACAGGGACACATGGCACGTGACTGCAAATCATGTCGTAAACGATCTGCATCACGTTCACCAAGAAGAATTGGAAATAGGGTGGACGATGGCGAAAATGGTAGCGAGCAGCAGTCGTTAAACTAAAGAGAGTCAGTACAGCGGGACGTGAGCTGACTCTTACAGATGATTGCCCCATAGTCTTAGTTTCGAAGCTCTGCCGAAATTCCAACAGCCTTACCATCGGTGGAAAAATTAACCATGTGAGCTTACTTTGGATACAGGCGCATCGCATTCAATTGTGAGGAGAGATTTATTTGATAGACGACGAGTAACGCCATTAAATAGGATCCAATTGAGAACAGCGACAGGAGAAATTGCGCAAATAGTAGGAAAAGTTACAGCGAGTATTCTTATCGGCAACAAAACTTTGGAACATGATTTTATTGTTGCAAACATCACCGATGAGGTTATCATTGGCGTGGACTTCATGATTCGACACGGGTTCACTTTGGATCTTAAGAAAAAAACGTTAAGGTATGCCAATGTAATAATAATAGAGTTTAGCTACTACAGCTATTATAGCCTTCTTAGCTATTTAGCATTGAAGCTTTATACCAAGTAAAAAGCTTATTCAATAAAAAATGGAATAGAAAAAATTATCATGCACATTAATTTGTTATTTATTTTATAATTTTTTCTTAGCTTTATCGCACTTTCTCAACATACCCACTCACACCATGTAAAAATAGACATATATATATTAAAATAATTATATGTATAAATTTACGTGGTCCAAGGCATAAATGTTAGAAAAAATTTACCCAGCATGCTGTGGGGCTCGGACAACACAAACAAAAAAATTCACACCACCATTAAGCTACAAATTTAGCTACAGTTAGTTTTCAGTCTAAGCTTGAGTTGACCTTTTGACAAGCTAATGTTATAAACTTCGCAATTATTAATAAGAGTTGTCATGCGATTAAAAGGAGCTGTAGCCATATAATTAGTTCTACTAACCGGTTGGTAAAATAAGCGATACTGGGATGGAACCTACAAGAGTACTTCTAATAAAATAGTTTATGACCAAAGCCAAACAAAAAGAATAGATTCCTTTCTGGTAGGATTAGCCATGAAATACTTAGGAAATTTGCCCTTCGTTCATAACGATTTATTAGATAACTACCTAAATAAGGAAAGCGAAATAGCATACCCCATTATAGAAAGGTACATGTCACCCATATATTTATTTATTTATTTTTTTTTTATTTATTTATTATTCAAAATTGTGTTGCACAATAAGACTTAGTCTTTTATAGTACATCAATGATGTTACACATTAAAAAATGAGTTAAAATACATATTAAAATGAAAAGCCAATTAAATACTTAAATACTATTTATAAGCTAATAACTCAATAATAAAAAATCAAAAAAGAGTATAAACACAATAAAAAGAATTGATAGAGAATAGAAGAAAGCTAATAAAATACTAAAAGTAGTTCAAATATTGGAACTAAAATAGTTACAAATAGTTCGTTTGAAGTTGAGGTTCGCTCTAATATGTTTAACATCAGCTGGTAAAGAGTTCCACAGCCTAATGGTGCTAATAAAGAAATATCTGGATGAATTAAGGTAGTTGTATCTAGGAACAATTAGACATAACGACCTTGTTGATTGGCAAAATTGTAATTTGTTGAACAGATATGCAGGAGTTCGGGAATGAATGAGCTTATGCAAAAAAGTAATATTGCGTATATCCAAGTAAACATTTAGGCTACAACCTAGAATGCTCCTACTTCTCTCCGAAATGTGGTCAAAACGTCTTAAACCAAAAACATATCTGACAGCATTATTAAATGCAACAGTAAGCTTGTGTAAGGACTGTGAGTCAAGCCTACTGTAAACAGAATTACTGTACAATATGTGCGGCATTATTAGCTGCAGTACAAGTCTACGCCTGATATCAGTAGGAGTAAAGTTACTAGATACACGTAACTGACGCAAGGTACCATAAATCTTACTAACAATGTTATTCACATGATCGGTACATGTCAATTTAGAATTTAAAATGAATCCAAGGTTTCTTACTTTATTTACAAATTCTAAATTAGAAGACCCAATGGACAACTGAGGAATCCCCACCAGACTTAAATCACTTCTTGCTATAGGCAGAACTTTAGATTTGGAAGGGTTAATAAAAAGAAAATTTTCACTAGCCCATTTTTTTATAGAAAACAAGTCGAGGTTAAGTCTATAGGACAGGTCTTCTACAAGCCCAATTGGTCGTGATAAATAGAGCTGAATATCATCAGCATAAGCGTGTACAGTAGCATGTTTGCAAACTGAGAAGACATCATTAAGAAACATGGAGAATAGTAAAGGGCCCAAAATGGAACCCTGTGGAACTCCTATATTAACTGGTCTAAGAGATGATGATATATTCCCAACTACAACCTTCTGAAATCGACTTCCCAAATAGTTTGCCAACATACTAACTGCACTATCACTAAAATTAAAAAAAGACTTTAATTTTAAGCAAAGTAAGGAATGGTCGACTGAATCAAAAGCTTTGGAAAAATCGAGGAGGCAAAGAAGTGTTAGGAGATCCTGGTCATAATAGGAGCGAATATCATCAATAACTTTCACTATTGCAGTCGAACAGCTATGACCTTCCCTGAAACCAGACTGAAGAGAAGATAAGAGATCATATTGGTTGATGTGTGAGTTGATTTGATCATAGATAATTCGTTCACATACTTTTCCTAAGGCAGGTAAAATACTAATGGGCCTAAAATCACTGGGCAAAGAAGCAACGGACGATTTAGCAATTGGGATAACAGTAGCGATTTTCCAACTATTAGGAAAACAGGAGCAAGTAAGACAAAAATTAATAATATGAGTGAAAGAAGACAAAATATGAGGCAAAATTATTTTTATAAATTTAATAGGAATGCCATCGCTTCCTACAGCATTAGAATCAATTCCCAAAACACTTCTTGCCACTTTTCCTTCATTGACAGCAGCAAAACAGAATAGATTGTCAAGAGATGGCATTTCAGATTCACATAAAATCACATCAGATACTCGTCTCAGTGGACTACCTACTAAGAAATGGTCGTTAAGTACCTCAGGGTCCAAATTAGTTTCCTTCATGTTTTTAGTGTAGACTTTATATTTCCGAATATTCTGCCACAACTGCCTCGACGTTAAGTTTGGGTTAAGTTTAGATTTGAAGAAATTTCTTTTTTCCTGCCTAATAATAAGGTTAGCTACATTCCGAGCCCTTCTAAACTCTTCCCAGTTTGCTACTGTGCGAATAGCTCTCCATTTAGATTGAAGTTTATTCCTTTTCCTAAGGGCATTCAGAACACGAAACGTAAACCATGGACAACTAGAATTAATAGCATTGACAGAACGTAAAGGTACAAAGCGGTCAAAAGCATATTTTACTTTGCTTGTAAAAAGTTCAAGCTTAAGCTTAAGCTTAAGTAGAACACTTGAATTGAAGCAATAAAGTGAATACAGTGTGATCCGTAGTAAAGTAAAACAGTTTTCTATACAGTGTTAAATTAATATTAGAATTTGAACGTTAATAAAATAAACCTTTTTATAACTAAATAAGTTTGTGTGTTTTTAATTGTTACACAATCCAGTGATCGAACTCAGAAAAGTGTGAGAGATCGAAATTATCGTCAAAGAGACAGAAATTTCGTAACAACTTTAACAGAAAAAAACACAAAAGTATATCTCCAGATTTAAAAAATTTTTTTATATATTATGTGCTAAGGTATGGTTAAAAAAATAAAAAAAAGCTGCGCATATTCATAACTTTTTTTATCAGGTTTTTCCTAATGTAGTTTTAGGTGGAACAAAATATATCGACTTTTATTAAATGCTTTCACTGATTTGTTTGTATCGAAATTTACAAAAATTGCATACTGGCATAAAGTTAATTAATTTTACTATTCAAAAATTGTTTGCTTGAAATCTTTTATTCTATGTGTGAATTATGCTGATTTTTTAAAAATTTGGGCTGAAAAAGTCATAATTCAAAACTTTCGCAATATTTAACAGCAAAAAACAAAAAAGTATATCTCCAGATTTAAATTTTTTTTTTATATATTATGTGCAAAGGTATGGTTAGTAAAAACAAAAAAAAAAGCTGCGCATATTCATAACTTTTTTTTTAATGAATTTTTATACCCTACACCGAGGGTATATTCACTTTGTCCATCCGTTTGTAACACATAGAAGGAGGCGGGGCAGGTATGGAAAAGTATATTTATTCTTGATCAGCGTCACCACCTGAGTTGATTTAGCAATGTCCGTCTGCCTGTCTGTCTGTATGTCTGTCTGTCTGTCTGTCTGTTGAAATCAGGTTTACGGGAAAATCAAGAGAGCTAATTGAATGAAACTTGCACACACAGGTCACATCTTCTTGCAGGCATCTTGCTATTGAAAATTGGCGAAATCGGTTAACGGACACGCCTACCGCCCATACCCTATGTATATATACCCAGGTCAATTTTGAAAATGTTGCAGCGATTTTGATGAAAATTGGTGATTTGATGCACATGTGAACAAGATTAGGATTAGGTTAGCTTTAAAGTTTTCAAAGCTTCCTACAGGGGCGTGGCACAGCCCTAAATTTTAGCCTTTATACCACCATATCTCGTAAGCCGTGCAAGATTTTGCTATAAAATTTGGTACATTTCAAATATATCTTGAATTGTGATAAAAGTGGGCGGAATCGTAAAAGTGGGCGTGGCACTTTTCAAAAGTTAAAATTTTGATTCTATATATGTATCTCAAAAGTGGCTTAAACGATTTTCATAAAAACTTTGGAGATGATGCCGCTGGAAGCAGTCATCAATACAAGTTCAGCCACTTTACTGAAAAAACTTGTTGAAGGGCGTGGCACCGCCCACAATATTTGTAAATGTTATATTAAGAGAACTAACAACGTAATCGCTATGAAATTTTATGAGGTGGATAAACTTGCTATAAGGTCTCTTATTACAAAAATTTGGTCCAATAATACCTGTGGGCGTGGCACCTCTCATATAAGCAAAAAACGTTTATTGTTATAGACAGTGTGCTATAAGAGTAATCTTCACAAAATTTGGTGTATAGATGTCAGTTACCATATTCTTTGAAAATAAATGAATTTTGATGGGATCGCACCAGTGGGCGTGGCACCTCCCATACAAATAAAATACGGTAAGTGGCATATTTATCGAAATATGTGAGCAATCATTTTAAAATTTGGTGCAAGGGGTTTGCTTGTGGAAAGCTATTTCTGGATCAAAACCGGGCTTGATTGTACCAGTGGGTGTGTCACCGCCCTAAATTTTAAATTTAACTGCGGCATATAACGCAAACTATACAAGATATTGTATATATTGTACATTGCATTCAAATTAGGTTTTTTTATTGAATTTTCAGTTTTTCTTTAATAACTTGAAAACTATAAAAGATATCGCACAATTTGTAACATTTTTGAAATCAGCATTGCCAAATTATTGGAAATCGATACCCATTTTGAAGAACAAGTCTCAATCACATCCCACCTTTGTATGGGCGGTAGGCGTGTACGTTGGCCGATTTTTTTCAGGTTCATAAATTTTTGTTGATTTAACCTAAAAAACGTCTGTGCCAAATTTCAAGACTCTGGCGCTATTCTTACTGTTTATGGCCACCGTTTTTTGGTTTTTCTTTAATAACTTTAAAACTATAAGAGATATTGAAAAATTAATAACATTTTTGAAATCAACATTGCCAAATTAATGAAAATTGATACCAATTCTGAGAAAAAGTCACAACCACATCCCACCTTTGTTTGGGAGGTAGGCGTGTCCTTGAACCGACTTTTTTAAAAATCATAAATTTTTGTTCTCTTAACCTTGGAAACATCTGCACCAAATATGAAGAGTCTAGCGCAATTTTTGCTATTTATGGCCGCCGTTCCATACAAATCCATCCATTGTGCGGCGTAGGGATAGCAAGTGATTCCGTCTTTGTATGCCGCGCGTAACAACGTATATATCCCATTGTTTAAAAAACTGCCAGCAAAATATCATCAGCACTCAAAAATATGCTGCCGAAAATATTTTTGGCGCACCTTTCAATAGCTAATCCACAGAAATTTGTTTATCGATTAACTGTGCTGTTTTTGACTGCACAAATTGAAACATTTCAGCCGCAAAACAGCTAAAATGTTTTGTTAATTTAGACATGCTGCACATTTGTGTTTATTAAAAAAAGAGAAGAATAAAACTTATATCATTCGAAAAATACCGTTCCCTAGAATAGGGAATTGTTCCGAATCCAGAATATTGTTCGTTTGTGGTTTTTTGGACTAAAAGTACTGAGCAATAAGCTCTGTACAGAACATAATATTATTATAAAATTTTGTTCCAAAAACACAAGTAATTAAAAAAACATTACTCTCGGTGAGCTCACCGATATTTACATGTAGCACTTGCAACTCCGTTCGTATCGCCAAAAAAGCTTTCAACGGAGCGCTCGTCAAGAAATGTGTGATATCAAAGAGATTACAAAAGCAATTGCATGTAAAATGTAGAAGTTTGGCGAACATGGTCATATTTTTTGCTGTGATTCTTAACTGATCAACGCAAGAAATAGGACATAGTATGCTTGCTGACTACCAAACTTCGGCTAACAAAGCTACTGATGATATGACGTAGCGGTCAATGGAACTAGTATAAGCAGCTCGTTGCTCATTTTAATGCATTTTGCTCTTGTAATTTTTTTGTGGTTTTTTGCACTAAAGGTACTGAACAATAAGCTCTGTACAAATCATAATATTGTTCTTTACATTTACTTCTTTGACAACATAGTAATGTCGCAATATTTTTTTATTAATACAATAAGTTGCATACACTCAGCGTCGACTTGTAACGCCGACTCACAAGTTCGTTGTTATTCAGGTACTTGCAAGCACATACGCCGGTGCTGAAATGTTGTTGTCAAAAAAAAAAAAATAGTTTGCTACGACGTAGTCTAAAATTGCGAAAAAAATTATTAATAATGGACTTTTTTCTTATTTTTCTTCTGTATTATTATTCTAAAATTTATTTATGTTAAATTTTAAAATAAATTTTAGCTTAATGCCATTTTAAACATTTATTTTAATAAAATATTAATATAAGCATTTTTGATATTTGAACGCCGACGCACAATTCTCCATTCACACGACAGCGAACTTGTGCATCGACGAACCACGCCGACGTAGAAGTACTAAACTACCACTCCGACGTACAGTGGCTCACAGCTATATGACCCACATCATTTATAAAATTATTTTGTTGTACTGGGTACTGGGTGTTTTTTTTAGAGGTTTGTTTTTCGAATAGAGATAACACTGGCATTTTATGGTCAAATCTGGCAACTCTAATGTCATTTATGTTCAGTTTGGTTTGCCATTTCATCATGAACAGGTTGACAAAAGAACAACGCTTGCAAATCGTGCAAATTTATTTCGAAAATAATGGTTCAGTTCGCGAAGTTTACCGCAAGCTCCGTCCATTTTATGGTCGACATAATCGTCCATCAGAGCAATTAATTCGGTTAACCATGGGTCGTTTTCGCACTACATTTACTCTATGTGATAATACGCATCCGCAGAGACGTCGAACAGTGCGCACCGAAGAAACAATTGCCGCTGTAGAGCAAAATGTTGAAGAGGACCCGAATGAATCGATTCGCCACCGTGCACAGCAATTGGAGCTTTGTCCATCAACTTTATGGAAGATTTTGCGCAAAGATCTTGGCTTGCGACCTTACAAGATCCAGCTTGTGCAAGAATTAAAGCCACGAGACCATGCAATGCGTCGTGATTTTGGTGTATGTGCCGAAAATGAGATTGATCTCGATGCTGATTTATTTATGTTAAATTTTAAAATAAATTTTAGCTTAATGCCATTTTAAACATTTATTTTAATAAAATATTAATATAAGCATTTTTGATATTTGAACGCCGACGCACAATTCTCCATTCACACGACAGCGAACTTGTGCATCGACGAACCACGCCGACGTAGAAGTACTAAACTACCACTCCGACGTACAGTGGCTCACAGCTATATGACCCACATCATTTATAAAATTATTTTGTTGTACTGGGTACTGGGTGTTTTTTTTAGAGGTTTGTTTTTCGAATAGAGATAACACTGGCATTTTATGGTCAAATCTGGCAACTCTAATGTCATTTATGTTCAGTTTGGTTTGCCATTTCATCATGAACAGGTTGACAAAAGAACAACGCTTGCAAATCGTGCAAATTTATTTCGAAAATAATGGTTCAGTTCGCGAAGTTTACCGCAAGCTCCGTCCATTTTATGGTCGACATAATCGTCCATCAGAGCAATTAATTCGGTTAACCATGGGTCGTTTTCGCACTACATTTACTCTATGTGATAATACGCATCCGCAGAGACGTCGAACAGTGCGCACCGAAGAAACAATTGCCGCTGTAGAGCAAAATGTTGAAGAGGACCCGAATGAATCGATTCGCCACCGTGCACAGCAATTGGAGCTTTGTCCATCAACTTTATGGAAGATTTTGCGCAAAGATCTTGGCTTGCGACCTTACAAGATCCAGCTTGTGCAAGAATTAAAGCCACGAGACCATGCAATGCGTCGTGATTTTGGTGTATGTGCCGAAAATGAGATTGATCTCGATGCTGATTTTCATCGCAAAATTTTGTTCAGTGATGAGGCTCATTTTTGGTTGAATGGCTACGTCAACAAGCAAAATTGCCGCATTTGGAGTGAAGAGAATCCACATGAGACCCTTGAGACGCCATTACATCCACAAAAACTGACTGTTTGGTGTGCTCTATGGGCTGGTGGAGTCATTGGGCCATACTTCTTCCGAAATAATGCTGGAGAGTCAGTTACCGTTAATGGAGACCGGTATAGAGCCATGATAACCGACTATTTTGTTCCCGAATTGGATGGCATGAATGTGGATGAGTTGTGGTTCCAACAAGACGGCGCTACATGCCACACAGCGCACGTCACAATCAATTTATTGAAGGAAACATTCGATGAGCGCATAATTTCGCGGAATGGACCTGTCAATTGGCCACCAAGATCGTGTGATTTGACTCCATTGGATTATTTTCTTTGGGGATATGTGAAGTCGCTCGTCTACGCCAACAAACCAGAAACGTTAGGAGACTTGGAAGCCAACATTCGTGGCGTTATTGCCGACATACGGCCCCATATGCTCGAAAAAGTGGTTCAAAATTGGACCTGTAGAATTGGCTTTATTCGAGCCAGCCGCGGCGGCCACATGCCCGAAATCATATTTAAACATTAATGGCATAAAATTATCCTTCCAATAAAGCCAAATTGATGGACATTAAAACGATTTTCTTGTGTTTTATTTCAATTCGAAGCTCTATACCTCTAAAAAAACACCCTGTACAAAGCGGTATTTATTGTAGCATAGGCCCTTATTTTTTTTTTCTTTTTGGTATTAAAAATAAAATAGAAAAAATCTAATTCAAATTGTGAAGTTTCTCCGGAAATGCAGATGCGCACCTGATATCGCTTACTTTCTTTGTAGTCACAAAAATAAAGTCTTATTTTTATTTTCTAATAAAAAAAAAAATAAAAAATATTTAAATAAAAAAAAATATAAATTAAAATTTGTTTTGGCACGGGATCGATCCCATGCATGTTTCGTGGCGGCACACTGCTTAGCCCATTGAGCTAACGCCCTATTATGAAAATCCTAATCAATCATGCACTGCATCGCTAGGCATTAGGATGCAATGTTAGTACTTTGCGATATGAAAGAAGATCGCAATCAAAACAAAGCGCTAAGCAAGCGAATTCAATGATAACATGTAAATGGGATGAACATGATGTAACTGAGCTACCATTTCTGAATGCCTGGTAGTGGCGAATCATTTTTTCCATTGTACTTGGACCATTTTTTTCGACCTGTTTATTTATATACCTTTTTTTGTGCTGATGAAGTTTCTAGATCAAGGTTAAGGTGACCGTGGAATTCTCGGAAGGACAATGACCCAGAGTTCCGTAAATATTAGGAGAAAACAAATTTGTCAGAAGCCAGTTTGACCGCAAAATCACCAGATTGCGAAAGTCTACACAAGTCGGCAATTGGGCGGATATAGTGGGATCACATAAGGTTAGAAAGTTTCTTGCTAGTATGGCAAAGTTCCAAAAACCAGTCCACGAAAGATTCGGTGAAAACGGCGGTGACTCTAAGCAAAAAAAAAAAAAAATTTAGTAACTTAAGCAAAGAAAAATCTAATTAAGTGCTTATTATGGTCAAGGAGTAATTTTGAAAAAAAGAGTTAAACTGAAGTGCAGGACGAAAACAAAAAAAAAAAAAAAAAAAAAAAATAAGTACTTAGACAAAAAAGAAGGACCTTTAAATTTAAAAAAAAAAAACAGAAGAAATTTTTAATTTGTTTTAGTCGACTGAATATTATTAATTAATCGGTATTATCGGTTACTGCAATTGACTGTAAAATTCGATTAAAATTCAATTAATTAATAATATTCAGTCGACTAAAACAAATTAAAAATTTCTACAACCGGAAGAATGCGTCCAACCATTATTCGAAAAATAGTCCACATCAGAGAAAATAAGTATCAAGTTAAATAGTATATGTACGAACAACGAGTACCTATTTCTTAAGATGTCTCAATTTTATTCTGATCTTTCCATTATGGTACACCAGTATCAGAAATGAGGGTGTAACTGAAATATTAGTCGATACAAAAAATCTTATTATTCATTAAAAAAAATAAGCTTAGGAAACAAATAAAATAACTCTTTTGAGCGTGTTATTGGCAATACTTTTTTTTAAACAACAAAAAAAAATGCTGCTAACTGCTGTGTTTTCTTTACGTGGGAAAGTATTTGTTAGAAAGAGTCGTGAGAGCGATGCGGTGTATGTTTTTTCCAAAGATAATGTGGATTGCGTCGCTGGAAATGTAACGTAGGGTGACTTGAAAAATTTGTTATTATATTATTTTTATAGATTTTAGTTTTATATTTTTGTTTTTTTATTTTAACTTATGTTTATTATTTTTATTTATTGCATGTTTGGGGCTGCTAGTCATAACTTAATTTTTGTTGAGTTTGGCTAATACTTATGGTGATGCTGGTGAAAATTATAAAAGTTTGGTAAATGTACTATGTAAGCATTATGAGGGTTTGAAAGTAATTCACTTTAATGCGAGAAGTTTAAGTGGGGTAAAATTGGATTGCGTTAAATACATTTTTGAAAATTCTGGTGTTGATGTGGTGTGTGTGACTGAAACATGGTTCAGTGATGGTGTTACGGATTCGTGTTATGATATGACTGGATTTAAATTGTTTAGAAGTGATAGGTGTAATAGAAGGGGAGGTGGGGTGGCGGTTTATTGTAGATCAAGTCTTAATGTAGAGTTTGTGAATAGTTGTAATGATGTGTGTGAATATTTAAATGTTGTTATTTTTGATAATACTATAAAAATTTTGCTGTCGTGTGTCTATAATCCTCATAGAAATAATATTCTTGACTCCCTTTTCAGTGACCTTAGCACTAGACTTACTGAGTTTGATTTTGTAATTGTTACTGGGGATTTTAATGTGAATTTGCTCCTTGATGATGTTGTAGCTGAGAATTTTTGTAATAATTTTACGTTATGTGGATTAAAACTTGTTAATTCTTGTATGCCAACTCGTTTTTCTTGCAATTGTGAACCAAGTTTACTGGATGTTTTTCTTGTTTCTGATTTGGATCTTTTAGTAAAATTTGATCAGCTGTCTTTTCTGTCTGATCATGATCTAATTTTCTGTTGTTTGAATTTAAATCTTGGTTGTGTAATGTCTCCTGTTAGTTTTACGTATCGTGATTATAAATCCATTGAAATGAATGCCTTAAATGCTGAACTTCTCGATATTTGCTGGAGTGATTGCTGGTATCAGGATTCAGTTGATTTGAAACTGCAATTTTTTATGAATGAGATTGGCTCTGTGTTTGATCGTCACGTTCCTTTGCGAACAGCTCAAGTTCCAAATTCTAGCTGCCCATGGTTTACTAATCGTGCATTACATGCCTTAAAAAAAAGGAATAGACTTCTTTCTAAATGGAAGAAAAATCGCACTTCAGTGAATTGGGAAGAATTCAAAAAGGCTCGAAATTTAGCAACGCGGCTTCTTAGGCAGGATAAAATAATTTCTTAAATTCAAAACTAAATACAAGGCTATCTTCCAAAAAACTATGGCAAAATATAAAAAAATATAAAATTTTTACTAAAAATGCAACTGTATGCAATCTTGAGCCTGAAAAACTCAATGAATTTTTTCTTAGTTGTAATTCCTCAGGACTTAATTCTAATGTTATGCTGTCAGAGCCTTATATCGATCCTGATATAAATGCTTTTCATTTCTATGCAGTTGATGAATATACTGTGGCTAAGTGTGTAAATGGAATTAAATCTGACGCAATTGGATATGATGGAATTCACATTAGATTTGTAAAACTAATTTTGGCACACATCTTGCCACCTTTGACCCACATAATAAATTATTGCTTAACTAGTTCTAATTTTCCCAATATATGGAAAGTGGCCAGTATTGTTCCTATTGCTAAAACTGTCAATCCTTCTACACTAAGTGATTACAGGCCAGTAAGTATTTTGCCTGCATTAGGTAAAGTTTGCGATAAGATAATGTCAGAACAAATCACCTGCCACCTTAACACACATTCCCTTTTGTCGCATTTGCAGTCTGGTTTTAGGGCTGGGCATAGCTGCACTACTGCAGTTATGAAAGTAATTGAGGATATTCGACCCTATTATGATGCGAATCAACTGTCTCTTCTTTGCCTTTTGGATTTTTCCAAAGCCTTTGATACAGTGGATCACCCCCTATTGTGCTTTAAATTGAAATCTTTTTTCCAATTTAGTGACAGTGCAGTCAAATTATTGTCTTATTATTTAGAAGGCAGATTTCAAAGGGTTGTAGTTGGGAACACGTTTTCTTCATTTAGGGCGGTTAGCTTGGGGGTTCCGCAAGGTTCGATTCTAGGTCCGTTGTTGTTCTCCATGTTCATTAATGACATCTTTTTGGTCTGTAAATACGCCAAGGTTCATGCTTACGCTGATGACGTTCAGCTTTACCTCTCTAGACCCATTGGATTGGTTGAAGATTTAATCTTTAGGCTTAATGCAGATCTATTTGCTGTTAACAAATGGGCTAGAGATAATTATTTAGTTGTAAATCCTTGCAAATCAAAAGTTTTGCCAATAAGTAGAAGCAATTTGAGCTTGCAGGGGATTCCTGAATTGAGCATCGGCACTACAAGTCTGGAATTTGTGAATAAAGTTAGGAATCTTGGCATTATTTTAAATTCTAAGTTAACGTGTGTGGACCATATCAACTCTGTTATTGGTAAGATTTACGGTACCTTGCGCCATTTACGAAACTCAGTAAGCTTCACACCCATTAACACCAGACGCAGACTTGTCACTATGCTAATCATGCCTCACATACTATATTCTAATGCAGTTTTTGGTGAGCTTGATTTTCAGTCATTGCATAAACTAAGTGTTGCGTTTAATAAGTAGTTCTGTTAGATATGTTTACGGAGTTGGTAGGTTTGATCACATCTCTGAAAGGAGTAGGAGTATGTTGGGTTGCAGTCTAAAAGACTATTTAGATATGCGCAATATTATATTTTTGCACAGACATAACATAATGACATAAAGTATTGCCTATTTTTTAGTTTTTGTTTTATTTTAGTTGATTTAGTCTTATAGTTTTATTTTCCTCCTTTCTTATATTTGTTCAAATCAATATTTATATTTGTTGCTGCCGCCAGTCAAATTAAAATTGTATGAATCAGAGTGACATGTCAAACAGCAAGAGTGCACCAAAGCTAGCATTTAGGTAAAAAAAATCACCATGTGCACTGCATTGGTACTCATCCAACCTGTTGGATAAGAAACATTTTCTTAGCAAAACAGTATTGAGCCATGATAACAAGTTGCCACAGTAAATGTTTGCAAAATATTTTCTGGGTAAAAAAGTATCGAAATTTGCACGATGGCAAAATAAAAAGTGTCCATCAAAATTTAAGTGAAAAAAGTATCCAAATGGATCCGAATGGATCCATTTGGCAATACTGTCGGGAAGATCCTGTCATTGATTCTTGATAATTTTTATTTGTATGGAAGATCCTGTCATTAATTCGGTATAACTAACTAATTTTTGCGGAAGATCCTGTCATTGATTCATGATAATTTTTATTTGTATGGAAGATCCTGTCATTAATTCGTTATAACTAACTAATTTTTGCGGAAGATCCTGTCATTGATTCATGATAATTAATTCAATTTTTGTGGAAGATTGTCCTATTAATTATTTTCTTCTCGACTTACATGAGAAAAGAAATTAAGCATTTATTACTTTTAACCAAAAGAAAACAAATTTCATTTCAACCTAAGGAAACAAACAAAAAAGAAAAAAAACATTATCTTTGCTGCATAATAAAAATTTGTTTTAAGCATGAGGAAAAATCATCAGGACAACTCCTCCATATAAAAGTCATAATCCTAGGAAAAATCCCTAAAGCTTTACCGGGTTTTTTATTTTTGGTGAACGCGGGAACATTGTACTGTAGCGAAATTTGGCTTATGCCAGAAAATTCTCGAAATAAAATCCAACGAAAGAAAACTAAACGATACTAGCTAGTATCACTGGCTGTATAAAAATACTTGTATACCATCTAGCGGCCAAATCTAGTTTTTGTACTAAAAATGATAAGCCGAAAAGGCGCTGCAGTGCAGTATAAAAGCCGACAATCGAGAGAAATAATCGCCGCCGATACGATATCTAGAAGGTATTGGTAACATTCTGGATAATTGTGGATTCCACGCCGATACGCCATCTAGAAGGTATTGGTAACATTCTGTATAATTGTGGATTCCACGCCGATACGCCACCTAGAAGGTACTGGATTATTCGAGAAAGTGATGACTGTAGTATAAAAGGTTGTCATCTGAGTTGTCGAAAAGCAGTTGAATTTAAGCAATAAAGTGACACAGTTGACTTTAAGTAGTAAAGTAAGACATTTGATTTTAACACAGTGGTTTTTAAGTAAATAAGTAAAACAGTGGTCTATACAGTGCCAGATTAATATTAGAGTATGAAAGTTAATAAAATAAACAATTGTACCGTGTAAAAACTAACTTTTGTGATTTAAATAAGCCATTTTATAATTAAATAAGTTTGTGTGTTTTTGATTGCTACACAATCCAGTGATCGAACTCAGAAAATTGTAAGAGATCGAAATTATCGTCTAAGAGACAGGAATTTCGTAACAATTGGTGTCAGAAGTGGGATTGTGTAAAAAGAATTAACAATCAATTAAAAAAAAATGGTTAAGTTTGACGAACTGAAAGTGGATCAACTGAAGAAGGAGTTGCAGCAGCTGAATCTGCAATCATCTGGCGGAAAGGTGGAGTTACAGAAAATCTTACGGCAGGCTCTTTAGGCTCAAGGTGTAAACCTGGAAGAGCATGAATTTTATAGTGATATATCAGAATCAACAGCGAAAGTGGAAGAAGCTTCTGAACCGGCGGCAAGTGGTGAAGTTGTAGATATTTCAAAGTTTGAGAAAATGTTAATGGCGATGACGCAGACAATAAGTCAAAATGCACTGTAAATAGACCTGAAGTTAAGTCAGAGCACGCTGCAGATCCAGGCGGTTCGGGAAGAAATTGATCAGAGCTTAAGTCAAATTGCACTGCAAATAGATCAGAGCTTAAGTCAGAACGCGACGCAGATCCACGCAATGAATCAAAACATTGAAGCTGTTCGAACGGAGGTTGCCAAAATGGTAAATGGCTTCGATGCGAAAATGACTGAGTTACGAGATGACGTTGAATCATTCAAGGAAAAAGTTCAAAATAATCTTGAAAAAGTTCAAAATAGTTTTGATGACGTTAATAAAAGGATTCAACAGTTGGAAATAAGCGAACCAACCACTCAAGTTATAAGAGAAATCAGCGCAGCGAGGCTTAAGGCACCCTCGTACGATGGAACAACGCCATTTAGTGATTTCAAGCTCCAGTTCGAAACAACATCTGGTCACAATCGTTGGGATAACGAAAGCGCAGCTGCAGCGCTAATTGTGGCATTAAAAGGCGCAGCTGCAGAAGTAGTGCAAACGGTTCCAGTGGCGGAGCAGAAAAATTACAAGGCGGTGGTAAATGCCTTACAGCGAAAATATGGCAGTGACCACATGAAGCAGATTCACAGATTGGAGTTGGAAAGTCGTATCCAGAAATCTGGTGAGTCCTTGCAGGAGTATGCTGCGGATATTGAGCGATTGGCACACCTTTCCTATCCTGACGAGTTAAGTGTCGTAGCTGAAAAATTCAAAATAGAGGCGTTTATTGACGGCATACGTTACTCAGATGAGGAACCCGAAGACAACATTTAACGAAACAGTAACGGTTGTTCTAACTCAGGAGACGATTGCGTTGACATGCCGCCCATCACTGAAAACTCGTCGGATGGATGTGGAGGCTGAAAAGAAAAATTCATCGTTCGCCAGCAGTAGCTTCAGCGGAAAATGCTACAACTGTGGTAAACAGGGACACATGGCAATTGACTGCAAACCATGTCGTAAACGATCTGCATCACGTTCACCAAGAAGAAGATTTGGAAATAGGGTGGACGATGGCAAAAATGGTAGTGAGCAGCAGTCGTTAAACTAAAGAGAGTCAGTACAGCGGGGCGTGAGCTGACTCTCACAGATGATTGCCCCATAATCTTAGTTTCGAAGCTCTGCCGAAATTCCAACAGCCTTACCATCGGTGGAAAAATCAACGAAAGCCCATGTGAGCTTACTTTGGATACAGGCGCATCGCATTCAATTGTGAGGAGAGACTTATTTGATAGACGACGAGTAACGCCATTAAATGGGATCCAATTGAGAACAGCGACAGGAGAAATTGCGCAAATAGTAGGAAAAGTTATCGGCAATAAAACTTTGGAACATGATTTTATTGTTGCAAACATCACCGATGAGGTTATCATTGGCGTGGACTTCTTGATTCGACACGGGTTCACTTTGGATCTTAAGAAAAATACGTTAAGGTATGCCAATATAGAGTTGCCTTTAGACATTGGCTGTGGACAAAAATTAACAATTGCAAGAGCCTTTATAAGTGAGCGCTGTCGAATTGTACCCAACACCGAAGAAATTATTTGGGCCACAACGAGTGAAGACTGTAGGACAAGCCATCTGTGGGTAGTGGAAGCAGATAAGAAAAATTTAAAGAAAAACCTGATTATTGGAAAGACCCTAGTAAAAACAAGAACGGACAGAAAAATACCGGCACGAATTTTGAATCCAACAAATAAGCCAAAATGGATGCAAAAAGGTGAACTTATAGCGCAATGTGAGAAAGTTACGGATGTGATATATTGTGAAAATAACCAGCAGAACACACAAGGTACAACTTAAACGAAATTGTCGGCCTTGGAAGTATTGACGAAAGAATGGACGAAGAAGTTGGCTGCCCAGAACAAAAATAAAGCAAAAAGGTTTCTGCAAAAGCATTGGCGGATATATGCGTCCAAAGAAGAAAATAATGGCCGAACATCAGTTGTCAAACATCGCATTGATACAGGCAATTTTCAGCCAATTCGTCAACCTTCAAGGAGGCTAGCACTCGCTAAGAGAGAAGAAGTGACGGGCCTTATAGAGGATGTGGCGCGAGAAAATGTCATTGCACCATCAGAAAGCCCATGGAGTTCACCGGTCGTACTTGTCAAGAAAAAGGACAGAAGTATGCGATTCTGTGTGGATTACAGAAAATTGAATGACGTCACCAAAAAAGACAGCTACCCGTTACCCAGAATCGATGATACACTGGATACGTTATCTGGAGCAACATGGTTTTCCACCCTGGACTTACAAAGTGATAATGGCAGGTGGAAATGGATGAAAAAGACAAAGAGAAAACTGCCTTTAGTATTGGGAATGATCTATGGCAGTTCAGCGTCATGCCGTTTGGTCTTTGTAACGCTCCAGCTACTTTTGAGCGGTTAATGGAACGAGTTCTCAAAGGACTACATTGGAAGACTTGTCTAGTGTATCTCGATGACATAATCATCATGGGAAAAGATTTTGATGACCATTTGAAAAATCTGGAGGAAGTGTTTGAGCGCTTGGAGGCAACTGAACTAAGATTAAGTGCGAAGAAGTGCTCACTTTTCCAGCGTGAAGTCAAATCTCTGGTTCACAAGGTTACGTCAGAAGGAATACACAAAGATGAAGATAAAATAAAAGCTGTGAAAAATTGGCCATGACCATCTAATCTTCATGAGTTGCGAAGTTTTCTGGGTCTATGCACTTATTACTTACGCTTTGTTCCTGGTTTCGCAAATGTTGCAGGCAGTCTACAATAGCTGACACAGAAAAATTGGAAATTCGAATGGAGTGGTGCACAGGAAACTGCATTCCAAAAGCTGAAAGAATTACTGTCTACAGCGCCAATACTCGCGTACCCAATACCCGGCAAAGAGTTTGTATTGGACACCGATGCGAGTGGCCATGGTATTGGAGGAGTTTTGTCCCAAATCATCAATAGACAAGAAGAAGTCGTCGCATATTTCAGCAAAATTCTTTCGAAACCTGAGAGGAATTATTGCGTAACTCGGAGAGAGTTACTGGCAGTAACGGAATGCACTTTCTCCTGAGGACAGACCATGCGGCATTAAGGTGGCTACTTCAATTCAAGGATCCTGAAGGTCAAATCGCACGGTGGATAGAACGCTTGCAGAGCTATGATTTCACCATAGAGCATCGCAAAGGAAGCCAGCATGGAAATGCGGATGCACTTTCCCATCGTCCATGTAAAATTGAATGCGGTCATTGTTAACGAACGGAAAATAAAGCTGGAACAATTGATGTGCGCCTTTTGAACGTTTTGCCTGAATAAAAGTGGACAAAAGAGGAGGTAAAACGGGACCAGCGCAGTGATACAGATTTGGCAACTATAATTAAGTTTAAAGAGCTGGGTAGGAAACCGGCGTGGCAAGAAATCTCAAGTGAAAGCCAAATCTGTAAAGCATACTGGGCGCAATGGCAAAGTTTGGAGTTGCATGATGGTTGTCTCTACCGAATCTGGGAAAGCGAGGATGGTAAAATTCGCTCAAAACTGCTGGTTATTCCAAAGGCCAAATTTAAGGAAATAATCGAGGATTATCACAATGGACATCTGGGCATAACGAAAACCACAGAGAAAATAAAGAAACGGTTTTATTGGGTAGGATGCCAAGAATCAGTTGCTAACTGGATCCGCCGTTGTGACCAATGTGCATATGCTAAAGGACCAAGGCAACGCACTCGGGGAAAAATGCATCAGTGTAACGTTGGAGCTCCCTTTGAGAGGATAGCCATGAATATAGCGGGACCTTTTCCAATCAGCAATGCAGGAAATAAATACATCCTTGTGGTAATTGATTATTTCAGTAAGTGGCCAGAAGTATATCTCATTCCCAATCAAGAAGCAAAAACATTGGCAGACATTTTCATCAAAAATTGGATTTGCCGATATGGAGCTCCACTTGAGTTGCATTCCGACCAAGGACGAAATTTTGAGTCGACACTTTTTAAGGAGGTTTGTGACATGCTTGGAATACAGAAGACACGTACCACAGCTTTGCATCCTCAGTCCGATGGCATGGTCGAAAGGTTCAACCGTACTCTAGAGGAGCATTTAAAAAAGGTTGTCGATAAAGGACGAAAAGACGAAAATCTATCAATATTTCTGATGGCTTATCGGTCGTCAATACACGATACTACTACAGTCACGCCAGCAAAAGCCATTTTTTGTACGGACTTAAGGCCTCCAGCAGATTTGAAGTACGGAGTAAGCGTTGTCCCAGAAACGACCTATGCTGACGATTACATGTCGCGGAAAAGAGAAGAATTAGCAGATATACACGAGCTTATCAGGAGACGTACTCAATTGGCTAGTGACAAGATGAAAGCTCGGTATGACCTGCGAGAAAATACTGAAGGGTTCAAAGAAGGTCAACTAGTGCTGCTACATAAACCACAACGAAAACGAGGCTTGTCTCCTAAATTACAGACTCATTCGGAGGGACCTTACCGGATCGTCACAAGGATTAATGATGTTGTGTATCGAATCCAAAAATACCCCGGGAACAAAAGTATATTAAAGGTGGTCCATATCGAAAGGCTGGCACCTTATACTAGAGACGGAGAGACTCTTGTTCGGGACAAACAAGTTTAAGCGGAGGGCAGTGTAGCGAAATTTGGTTTATGCCAGAAAATTCTCGAAATAAAAACCAACGAAAGAAAACTAAACGATACTAGCTAGCATCACTGGCTGTATAAAAATACATGTACACCATCTAGCGGCCAAATGTAGTTTTTGTACTAAAATGTACCGAAAAGGCGCTGCAGTACACTATAAAAGTCGACAACCGAGAGAAATTATCGCCGCCGATACGATATCTAGAAGGTATTGGTAACATTCTGGATAATTGTGGATTCCACGCCGATACGCCATCTAGAAGGTATTGGTAACATTCTGTATAATTGTGGATTCCACGCCGATACGCCATCTAGAAGGTACTGGATTATTCGAGAAAGTGATGACTGTAGTATAAAAGGTTGTCATCTGAGTTGTCGAAAAGCAGTTGAATTTAAGCAATAAAGTGACACAGTTGACTTTAAGTAGTAAAGTAAGACATTTGATTTTAACACAGTCGTTTTTAAGTAAATAAGTAAAGCAGTGCCAGATTAATATTAGAGTATGAATGTTAATGAAATAAACAATTGTACCGTGTAAAAACTAACTTTTGTGATTTAAATAAGCCATTTTATAATTAAATAAGTTTGTGTGTTTTTGATTGCTACACAATCCAGTGATCGAACTCAGAAAAGTGTAAGAGATCGAAATTATCGTCTAAGAGACAAGAATTTCGTAACAATATATTTAATTATCTGTCGTAATAAAATATTTTTTTTTGAAAAACGTTAAAAGAATATTGAAAACTTTAAATTTTAAAATTTTGAAATTCGCGCTGTAATTAACGAGAATTTGATACACGAAAATACGTAACTTTAGTTTAAAAAACAGCTGCATAAATAATGAATTTAAAATTAAATTTGGAAAAAAATTTTTTTTTGACGTAAGTGTTAGTGAATATTGTTCCATTTAGTGTAAGACCTCTTCAACTCGTCAGATTCGCGCTGTGCTAAAAAAAAACAATTTTATCTAATTTCTTTTTGTCCCATCTTAAAGGGCTCTTTTGGCAGGCAAAATTAATTCTTTAATTATGCGAAAAATCATAACGTGGTCTAATGATTAGGTTGGGTAGGTTATCCCCTTAAATCTAACTTTTATATTTAAGATTTAGATTTAATTTCTTTGGTTTTGTTATTTCTTCGTGCTAACATTTATCTGTTCGGTTATGTGTATTACATCTAAGTTTTTTTCTTTGTGATTATTAATAATACTCATGTCATAACAACCCGTTGTCAGGTTACGGCCGACCTCATTAGCTCTCGCCAGGCACCTCTGTTTTGCGCGCGCCTTCTCCAATCGTTAATGCCAAGCGTGGTTAGGGCTTCCTCAGCTTGGTCTATCCACCGGAGGCATGGTCTCCCTCTTCGTCGTTGACCGTGGACCTTCCCTTCAAATACCTTTTTCACTGGAGCTTCTTTATCCATACGATGGACAGCCAGCGTAGTCGCTGTATTGTTATACGCTTAACTATGTCAATGTCAGCGTAGAGCTCATACAGCTCGTGGTTCATTCGAATGCAATAGTCGTCGCCAACTCGAACAGGATCAAAGATTTTGCGGATAACTTTCCTCTCGAACACCCCAAGAGCGGCTGCGTCTGTTGTCGAGACCACCCATGCCTCAGCGCCATAAAGAAGCACAGGTAGAATGAGCGTCTTGTCGATCGAGAGAGAGCTCTGCAACGTAATTGCTTACTGAGACCGTAGTAGCACTTATTAGCAATTGTTATTCTCCGCTTAATCTCCAGACTGACATCATTGTTGCTGGTTACGGCAGTGCCAAGGTAAGTGAATTCCTTGACAACTTCTAATTTACAGTTGCCCGCTGTAACATGAGAGTCTGGATCCCGCACTCTCTTGTTGTTGTTAGTAGACATCATGTATTTCTTCTTGCCCTCGTTTACCGTTAAACCCACTTTGGCTGACCAAATTAATACCTTTCGCATTATCGTCGAGCAGATAAATGAGTGGTAGGCATCGGTCAAAGCGATGGTTACAAATATAAAGTATTACATAATAAGAAACTTTCTGATCCTTTTGAGTCCGTCTTAGGTGTGCGCCTAAGACTGATTCTACTTGACTATGTCCTTAGCAAGCATCTTGAAGATCTCGCTTATACTGATTACATATGCCGCCTCGCCACTTAGTAGTCAGAAACGCGAGCAAGCCTCACTGCTGTCAGATCTTCTTCGGAAGAAGTAGATCTGGAAATCAACATAGCGTAAACAAAAAGCATGTCTGTCCACCCATCCGTTATCAGCAAAAAAAAAAATCAGTTTACTTAGGCATTGTAGTATCACATGATGGCGGTAACTATACGACATTTATGCTAGAATCAACAAAGCAAAAGGTACCTTCGCTGAGCTTCATACCCAACCATATCACAATACCCGAAGTTACTCTAAGCTCAAAATCTTTGTGTCAAATATGAGGCCATTTCTTTTGTACAGCTGTAATACTCGGCTTACCAACAGCACTCTGATCGTTAGTGAGATTGAATAATAATTTCGATAGCGTAGTCAGGAGTAACGTAGAAGACGCATTCCGTAGATTTCTGGCTCTGTTAGATATGTGATGTTTGGCCAATGGAAAACTTAGTTCATTAAGAAAGTTTTAACGACAGTGTTATCGCTGTTTTTTTTGCCAATTTTGATATATTGCTGAACAGATGATGGAAGCAGTCAACGCTGAAATGTGTAAGATATTGGAAAATACGTACAACTGCCAGCGGTTAGTTTTCCGCTAGCAACTGAAACCCAAAAGCATTTGGTCGACATTGTTAACCCAGCCGTTTGTTTATAGTATGAGACCATATGAAGCAATTTCTTCTTTGCATCAATCATACTGTGCACTTCGGCGAAAGCATAACGAGTGACGCCAGGTTTCATTGTAATAACACTTTGTACACACGAACACCCGACTGAAACACCAAAAATGGTAATGAAAACAAAATCAAAACCAAGATAAAAACGGTTTTACCTGAAGAAATTACTGGCGTTGACCTGGAAATGGTGTTGTCTTTCGAAACAAAACACAAATTTTCATTCAATCCGCTTTGATTTTTTTCTAACACTCAAATAACCACCATCATCGATAACAAAAGATTCAATTTTATTTTCATTGAGAACATATTCGTCTTTGCTTCCAGCTGAGAAATCTTCACTCCATCCATCCAGCAAATCTATAACTCTATTGTCTAATAAAATTCTTCGCACCGACATTTTATCAAAATAAAACGTTCTTATACTTCAAGCATGCAAAAACGAAAAACAGTTTTTATTAGAAATTGGAGTAATATAAGTGATTTTTGAATTAATACTTTGGAATGTTTAAGGTACTAATAGAAATTTCAAACGAAAAAACATAACTTAATTTCTATGTAATCTATGAAAACTAAATACATTGATAAACTTTGTAATAAAATAAATAAGTAATAAATAAAAACAGTGAGAAAGTAATAAAAAAAATCTCAAGTGGTGCAATAATATACAGCAACAAACTTTTGATTGCCAATAAGGATTTACAGGTGATAATGCAGCATAATCCGCATAGACAAGCACAGAAAGCAAGCAAAGCAGCTGGTAGTTGAAATTTGTTTTATTTTCACCACAGCACAGGTGAATTCCTGTACAAAGTAAATGGGGGATGTGGGAAAAAGGAAAAGATTGAATTTCTTTAGAAACTTTTCTTGACATTGATGTGATTGTTTTGTTGCTATTGTGGCGCTTTCAATGAAAAATTCCCACAGTGATTCCTGCGCGCGCCGATACTTCTGACACCACCGAAGCAAGCGAAAGAACAGACTATAAAAGTTTCCTTTAAGTTTTGTGAAATTCTCCATATTTTTTCTTCAGATCTGAGCATCTTAAAAATTTCCTTCTCTCAACCAAAGTTTTTAGTTAAATTTTTCCTGTGGATGACTTTGCTTGCACTTTCGGTCTTCATCTGCTTAAAGTGTTGAGCGCTCCTAAAATGCAGTAAAAGTTAGGACTTTTACCACTACTTTGCTTATTTTATTATTGTGTTTAGTTAGCGTTAGTTGGCAGCTGATTGCAATCAACTGAGTTTTGCAATTTTTGCTCCGCGGCCTTATAATCTTTTCTAAGCGCTATGAATAGTGAGAGCTGAAAAGAAAAAGCAGCAAAAAACTTTACAAAGTTGAACAGAAGCCGCATCAGAAGTGGCAATGGCGATGGAATAGCAAGAGATTGGGAAAAACTATCTGCCAAGTACGCCAAAAAGAATCTTGAAAAGTTTTGCATTTTCTTTTTAACTTTGGACATGAAAATATGTGAAGGCAAAGGAAGGCTTACTTTTGGAGTACAAAAATTTATTTATTTCTATCAAAGAGTTTTTGCTTATGGATGGATGCTTAAAAAACAATGAACGTGAATCATTGCTAGATTTAAAAGTGCAGCAAGAGAACAGCTTAGCAAAGTTCATATATGGCCATTTCCACTAATAATGTCATTTTAGCTGGCCTCGTTTTTATTTATTTTTTTTTTTGCTATCTTGAATTAATATTCAAGGAGAAATAATACTTACTGGTCTAGCTTTGTAAAATTCAGAATCTGCTAGTTGATGTTTAAAGTTCAAGTAATTTTTGCATTAATTAATTATTTGGGCATTAGTACTAATGCAAAATTTGTAATTTAAGGGTGAATCAATCCTTAGTTCGTAAGACTCAGTCATGCCCGGTTTTACCAATGAATTTTAAAATTTAACAGGCAATATATAACTTCGTTTCACCAAACACTTTTAGCGCTAACAGCCTGCAAAACGACTTGATAAACTAGCAGGCCGTTTAGCTCCTGTTAAATTTTTAAAAGTTCGTTTTAAATCTACAAAAAAAGTTTAAAAAACGTCAGAGCCGAATTTTTGGTACATATACATATTTTTGAACAAAATGAACACGTAAGACACTTCTGAAAAAAGTTTTTAAGTACATATACCTTTATCAATAATATCATTTATTACACAGGCCAACAAAAAAAAAGGTTTTGGTCGGAAAACCGAACCCATTTATTCTTGTGTAAAATTCTTCGCTGAGTTCGAAAAAAAAAGTTTGTCAAGCCAATTCCCCCCACTTCCCTCCACTCTTCTTACCAAAATATTTAAAAAATTCAATTTATTATTTGACCAAAATATTTAAAAAATTCAATTTTTTATTTGACTACTACAGGTAAGAATTCAAACACAGCAAAGAGTTTCGAAAAGGAAAGGTATGTATATGGGCATTTCTCTCATGTTGAACGGGACGGAAGCACACTTTTAAAGTGAAATAAAAGTCAAAGTAAAACACTTTTTTTTTTTTTCTGCTACTTTAAGGAATAGCCTTTTGGTAGCACTATATTGAGTGGTAAAATTGATGCCAGATTGATGGTTCCAAGATAGAGGCAATAAGAAAGCCATTCGAACGGGACAAAAAAGAATCAAAGTTTCTAATAATCTTTCTTAGGATTCAATCTATCTTCAAGGAAAATTTCGTCAACATCGGTCCATTAGCTTGGCCGTGGAAACGTTTTTTCCCGTTAGGGGCGTGGCACCGCCTACTATTGAAAAAAAGTATACAGGTTCCTTCTTCTCTTCACAACATTTCCAACAAAAAAAAATTATGCGATTAGGCCCGGACTGGGCATCGGGAGTTCGGAAAAATTCTCGGTGGGCCGCGTGGCCGTAGGGCCGCTACCTCTGATAATTCTATGTAGTAAGCCAAAATTCAATAACCCAATATTCCTTGGACACCGAGTTGGAGGAAATGGATCTCTTGAAGTCGAGAGAAATCCAGTCTTTATATCGCATACAGGCGAGTGGGGACGAGTTTTAAACTTAAACGCTATAACCCAATACCCCTCGGGCAGCAAGTCGGAAGAAAGGAAGTTCTTTAAAACTTCGTCCCCGCTCGCCTGTATGCTATATGTATGGACGAGCTGTCTCTCGCGGTAGTTATTGCTGCAACAGCAAATATTTACTTTAAAATTTTTTCTTTTTGTCTACAAGTTGACTGGCAAGGGTAAAATGAAAATAGATAAATGGTGCAGAATTGAGCGCTTTGCGTTCTTAGGCTGCATACAAATCAGGGTCAAAACAACAGCAACAACAACAAACATTCATTTGTGTGCCATTTTCACGCCACCACTAACTCTGCATACTTTTGGACTAGCTTTCAAGCTTGCTCTTGAAATCCGCACTGGACCAACTTAAAATAAATCTGCATGGCTCATCTACATATATATACTATTTATATCAAAAATTGCTTATATGGAAATGGTTTGTAACGCCAAACCGCAAAATATACTGAACCGATTTTAATACTTTATGTTTTAAAACAACATATTTGCATTAAAAAAGGTTATTGTATACTTATTTCTATGATTTTTTAAAATTAAAAAATCTATTTTTTAGGATTAAGTTTTTTGCAAAACCTCACACAATAATTGTCGTTCGATTTGTCGTTGCTTATGCTGCTTCTTAAATTCTGTGTTGTTATTTTTGTTTTCATTTGTACCGTTTGTATTTGGCTTCGAAGTTCAAAGAGCAACTCTCCTTGAGTTTTTTTTTTTTTACTTTTGATGAGAGAGTGCGATGTTAATAAATTTTTTAAAAAAGTGTACATTGCTTTTTACAGTTAAACTGCAATTTGTTGTTTTTATAAAATTTAGTTTTTGCCTGTCCGTCTATCTGTTTGTTTTTTTATGGACGCGGAAACTATCTGGCCGATTTTGATGAAAATCTTACAGTATGTTAGTATCGATCACGCGGGTGTCATAGAATATAAAACTTTTATTAAGGGTGCATATTTAGGGTGGCTCACAAACAAAAATATTTTTAAAATAGAACTAAGACCGGTAAATCGACTCACACCGAATTTACACCATATGGAATTAACTGCACGTGTCTTTTATATTAAGAGGCATAAGTAGGCTATAAGACTTTAATTAAGGGTTCATATTTAGGTTGGCCCTAATACAAAAACATTTTTGAAATATTATTTTCTCGAAGACCGCTTATTCGATTCCCATTGAACTTACACCACATGGCTTTTATATTAAACTAGCTGTCCCGGCAGACGTTGTTCTGCCCTTTTCGATGTGTGGGGCGATGTTGTAAGAACGCATGTGATGGAATGTAAAAGCGAAACAGCACATTTTCCCAGTGAAACTAACTTTTTTCCATATTCTTTTACTACAGCTAGTGTTTGTATATAATATCAAGAGATTCTTGGAAAAAACAGCGCTATTCACTGTGAACAATATTATTTTTGTTAGCTGTAATAATTCAAAGAACATTTATAAAATTACCAAACGTTCTTACGATCCATTTGACTCCAAATATCCTTTCCAAGGATCATTTAAAAGCGACGCATTTCATCATTTCAACCTGCAAATCCATTGTAAACAGGATCACATCAGGTAACTTTTTAATTTTCTGCAGGAAAAGAGTATCCCTTTTTTTTCTGTTTATTTTGCTGAGCTTCATATGCATTTATCTGAAAAGAAGAAAAAAGAAAATAATAACATGTCACACGTTTCTAAATGTACACGCCACAGCATAGACACTCATTCGTGTGTGTGTCTGTGCTGTGATCCCAAAACTCCATGAAATTAACACACGGTTTTTAAAACGTACACATTCATTTTTTGAAAAAAGAGTTGGAGCTTGGATTTCAGCATAGACACACATTCCATTCCACCGCTGGTGTGGAATCAAAAAAAAAAAAAAAAAACTGTGCCAACTGCAGCCATCTAAGAGATGAAAAATATCTTCTGTAGTCATGGAAATTTTTTTGTTTATTAAACATAAATAAAAAAATTTTATATAAATTGTATTTATATCGGAAAAACAGTCATTCAGTTGTTAGCAATCCAATTAATTTAAAGTGTGAAATAATTTAAAAAAATAAAAATAATTTTAAAAGCAGTTTAAAGTGTGAACAAAATTATAATAAAGGAAATCCAATGTAAGTTTTTTAAAAAAAAATAAAATTTTTTCAATTTATCAATATTATTATTATATTTTATATTATTATTATATTTTTCACTAAATTTCTTTTTATTACAGATCAATATTAAAGTGCGATGTGAAGATCATCAAAAACAAAAAAATTGTGCTGAATTAACAGATCCAGGATATTGGTAAATTTTTTTTTATGTTTTAATAAGGGCGTCCGGGAGTTTTTCGAAAAATAAAAAATTATTTTTCTTAAAATTTTTTTTTGAAGCATCATTTTATCTTAGACCAAAATTTGTTTACATTATTAAAGTGTATTTATTCAAGATTTATCCCAAAAATTTTAATCCAAAAATATACGTCAATAAGTTAGATATTATTATCCACTTAGCAGAAGTTTTGACTTTCTGAAGAGTGTTGCGCCTCTATAAACATCATTTCTGACAAAATATGTACCCTCTAGCATTTTTGGAACCCAAAAAAAAAAATTAAAGACAAAAATTTTTCGGACCTTTGTTTCAAAATTCAGTGTCCACTGATATGTTGGTAATTAAGCTAGCTCTCATATAGCCGCGGGGCCGCTACCGCTGACAAATTCTAAGTTTGTCGAAAACCTTTTCTTCATTATATAAATTCCACAACTTAAGCCTACTTAAGGGCCTACGGGAGTTTTTTGAAATATAAAGACACTTTTTTTAATTTTTTTTTTTTTGAAGCTGCATTTTATCGTAGACCAAAATTTATTATTAAAGTCTAACTATTCAAGACTTATTCCCGAAATTTTGGCTCAAAAATATTTGTGATAGAAAAGTGCAATGCCCTGAACGTAGGGCTACCAGATGGCCTTACTACAAAAGTAGCACATATCATAAAATTGGAATTTTGTAAATGAAAACCTTCATTTTTTTTAATTTCATACAAATATTTTTGATGAGCAAAAAAAAAAAAAAAGGTCCTCACTTCCTAACAAAAAACCCCAGCAAATTAAAACAAAAAGGCCCCTTTGTACGAGAAAACTCCAGCAAATTACAAGAATATTTCAAATATTTTTTTTTCGGTTTAGAAAACAGTTCTTGGGCTGGATCGGTCGATTTTTTTTTGGATACACATTTTATGATTTATAGCCTAAAACGACCTCAGTTTTGTGCACAAAAAATGAAAATTTTCTTTGTACTCCCGCCATTTTGTCAAAAATTAATATTTTTTAAGAATCAACGTTCAAACGCCCAAAAAATTATCACAAAGATATTGACCATGAACAGTTTTCCTAGACAGGTCATAAGAAACTTGTTATTCAAATTCCATAAGTCTGACGACACAAAAATTACAAACTCGGAAGAGCCCAAAATCTTTAAGACAGTAACTTACGTACCAAAAATTGCAGAGAGGATGAGCAAAATAAATTTCTACAATAAAAATGATTACAGAATTGCGTACAAAATGGACAACACATTAAGAAGACTTTTCAGCAACACAAAAATCAAAATAAACAAACTGGATAAGAACAACGTCATTTACAGCATAAAATGTAATGGAAACCAACTAGACACTTGCCAAAAAATATATGTTGTAACCACAAAAAATCATTTAAAAACTAGACTCAGTGGACACAAATCGAATTTACGAACGCCTAATACAGACAACTCACAAATAACTGCACTTTCATCCCACTGTACGGAACACTCACACTCCCCCGACTTTGACAACGTTAGTATATTACAGACTGAGAACAGCTACAACAAGAGACTTACACTAGAAATGTAACATCCCAGTAGGCAAGGGCAGGAGCTAACAGTGCTTCTAGAAGGCCTGCCTTGGTAAGTATAAGGCCTTCCACCCTCCTTTCAAACGTACTTTCTTTTTTATATGAAATGGCCGCAGAAAACAGGCCTTCCTAAGCAGGCTTGTTAAGACCGCTTACCGTAGAAGGACTCTCAGAAGTACTTGACAAAAATTTAATTTTAATAAATTTAAAGACTCTAAATATTAATTGTTTTTTTTTCCGCGCCATCTCACTTGCGTTGATATTTTTTTAATGACTTTACAATTTGACAAAGAATACACAAAACTCTGCCTCCTTAACATGAAACAACAGAAGACTAGCCTGCACACCTCTCTCAATTTCTAACCATGTGTATACTTTTCATGTCGTATATGTACAATGCATATGACAAAAAAGTTATGCCGAATCATAACACATTGCAATACATGAAATAAAAAAGAAACAGAAAAGCGCTAAAGTAAATGGAGTCCTTCTTCTTTACCTTCTAATATCAGGCCTTATAGCACGTCTGTTGTGGCAAGGCATATTATGCCTTCTGTGATTGTATTTTTATTTGCATGAAAATCTAGTTTTGAGAAGTCCTTATGTAATCGCAGCAGTGCTAGCAGGCCTTCTTCGAGTAAGGCCTTGCTCATTTGCCTGCTGGGATATTATTAACGTACCGAGTGATCAAAGGATTAACTACAAAGCCGACGCTGAGAATGTAGCACATACATACGGACACCTAATTTACAAAACAAAAAGAAGAAACAAAAATTAAGACATGATGTTTAGTTACGTATTGACTGACGGCTCAAATGTACTTTGGCGGGACGTGCATTTTGTTAAGTGTTATGTTTAATGTAATTTAATAACAAATATTTTCAAATTCCTGATGATGATCTTCGTAGAGATCGAAATATTCAATAAGTAAAAAAAATTTGATGAAAAGACCTTAAGCTCGTTTATTTAAACAACTTATTTATAAATAAAGGTCGAATAAAATAACCGAATTTATACATTTAGAAGATTATAATATTAATTTTGAAAATTACGATATTGAAGCATCATCAGTAGATGATGAGAGTCGTGAAGATTTAGTGAAAGAATTTGGAGGAAAGCACGTTTCATGTGAAAATTGGGCGATTTGTTGTTACCGACTATTAAACAGGTATAATTTATTGACGGGAACGTTTCCCCTCATTGGTATAGCATATACAGTTGCGGTAAAAATAATAGCACCGCGGTGTCATTTATGAATTGAAAGAAAATATTTCGAACAAATGACGTTTTTCTTCTTCTAATATTTTAAAGTATAGTTACTTGATAAATACACAAGGTAAGCACATGACATTTTGTTCCAAAAAAATAACGGTACTTTCTAGGTTTGCTATTATATTGAGTAATTTGTAATTTCGAGCGGTAAACATAATAGCACTGTTCAACTCCTTTACTTCTCAAGATTAGGTATTTACTCTTATTAAAAAAATTTGATCGTATCAAGTAAGCTCCATTATTTTTGTATAATACTGCAATGATGTTTTCAAGTTCTTGCATTTAAGTGGGCCGTGGAAAGCATTCTTCGACAGAGCAAAGTAAAATTATTAAAAATTTCCTTTCGCAAGGTAAAACTTTTAATGTAATTTAAAATTTTATCAGATGTTCTGCGAAAATGGATTCGAATACGATAAAATACACACATAAACACGAGGCCGAATGCCTTGTTATTGATCTTGTCATTGTATTAAAAATAATAAAATAAATAAGTAGTTAGTTATTTTGTATGGCTTGTAATTAACTGTGTTCAATTATTCCAAAACACAGTTCCTCTGCTGTTTTTCAGCATCATGAAGTTCATTCTTATTTCATATTTAAATATTATTTGAGCTGAGCGTGGTGTAATTAGGTATAAGACTCAAAGTTTTATTGTTTGAATAATTTGAAAATTGGTGAAAATGGATTAGTTGGATTTAGATGTAGTTGTGCGTGGGGCGATAAGGTTTATGATTTCAACTTTAAAAATTTTTTTTAGAGGTTTGAGGGCCGGAAGTTCCATTATTCCAGCGCCACTTTGGGATTCCAGTTCGTCCCTGATTACAAATTTAAATTTAATATTTTTTGCACTCGCTTTTTTTTTAATCTTTTCGTGCAAAAATTTTGACACACTTGCTGCTGTTACCAATTTCGAAATGAGAACATATGATGTTTTTCTATGTTATTTGTGACTTTAGAACATGAACTGAAGCAAATCAAAATTTTACTGTTAATAGAGATTCGTTTGATGTTTTTGCATTGTTTTTAACTAATTGACGTTGAAAGAGAAATTTTTCGGAAAGACTATCATCATGTATCACCTCTCTTACACACTTAAATATTTAAGGCAAAATACTATTCAATATTACAAAAAAAGAGAAACTGCATTTATGCAAGTTTGCAGGTGGTTTGAATTAAATGAATCCTGGTATAAATTGTTTAATTTAACAAAATTTGAATATTTTCCCTAGATAATATCAGATAGTAACGCTTTTATAATAACTTTTAATTTTTTTGCACGGTTGGCTTTTTGGCGGAAATGCCCATATTTAGAAAAAAAAAATTTGATTTTTTTAAATGTTTTGGTGAGAAGAGTGGGGGAAATGGGGGTATTGGCAAATGGAGTTTTACAAAGGATATATATATTTAGGAACAAAAATTGGATTTTTTAAATATTTTGGCGAGAAGAGTGAGGGGAATTGGCTCGACATTTTTTTTTTTCGAACTCAACGAAGAATTTAACGCAAGAATAAATGGGTTTGGTTTTTTTTTTGTTGGCCTGTGTTATTAGCAGGGACGTGAACCGGTTTTGAATCGAACCGGTTCTGAACCGAAAAACCGCTTTTTTAGTAATTAACTGAACCATTAACCGACCGAAATTTTTCACAAATGTTTGATCCAAACCAAAAACCGAACCACTTTTCATAAAGGTTTGAAGGTTCATTCTGACAAATTTTCCCCACTTTTATTTTTTCTTTTGTTAAATATAGAAATTAATGAAATTTTGAAAGAAATAGGGAAGCATGAAACAGAGTTCAAAAATAAATCATTAATTGATGAAATCTAATCGTTTGATAATACAAAGTGGCTTTCAAATAATGTTGATGTTCTGATTTTTTGGAATAACTACCCTGACAAAGAATTATCTGAATTATTTTTGGTGGTCTAATAACCCATGTTTCGGTAGAAAGGGCATTTTCCACCTCAAAATTTATTCTCGGAGTCCGTCGGGGAAATATTGACGGGGACTTGTTAGAAGATATTTTTCTCACTAATGTCAACTGATTATTGTAAATCAAATTTTTTATCAAACATGAATATTGTACTACATATGTGACATAAATTATATGTACATATGTATATATTTCTATATTCTTTTGGATTGTTACTGAATAAAAATTACATACATGTGCATAGTTTTTTTTTAAATTCCCGAACCGTTGAACAGAACTGAAACACCGGTTCAGAGAAAAAAAAACTGTTTTGATAAACCAATCCAAAAGTACAAAAACGGTTTGAACCGCTGAACCGAACCGACCAAATTTTCCACCCGGTTCACGTCCCTGGTTATTAGAGTTTTTGAATCATCATCTGATGATGAAGACCAGCAAGTTCAACGTCATTTGACACTGAAGATAAATTGCGCGTCCCAATTCTGTTTAGACATTTTAGAAGAAGAATTTTTGCGTGAAAACTCGTGTAAAGTGTCAAACTATCAGCTGTTCTGTGTTGTGCAAGCTGAATTGTAAACATTGAGTACATTTTGACTACTTTTATTTTCCATTTTAGTCTTTGCGTTTATATAATTAAATTAATTGTTCAACTACATTCAATTTAAGATATTTATTTATTGTCTGTTCTTAGAAAATTAAGTTTTTGTTCCAACTACATACATTCAAACATTTTTGAATTTTATTCGCGTGCTAAAAAAACGATGTTTTCCGTTTCTGTACTTTTTACATTTTTTCTATTGCGCAGAGCGCAATTTTCTTATTCTCTCGTCTTTGACAGTTTTACAGGACTTAGCTCTAAAAGTTCTAGGGGCGAACCTATTAATTTGCGTAAAATTTTTTTTGGTAGATATGTGAATATAGTGACAACTTATCACTGACTTGAAATTTTTAATTTCAAAAAAATTTTTTTCGTATACCTAAATGTACATACACGGAAAAAAAATTCTGTAAAAATTCATTGGATTTCCGACAATAATTACAGTTTTTCCCTGTAATGCCCAGATAGTAAGCGAAAAACTGTAATAATTGATTGTGATTGTCAATGAAAAATTACAGTGCTCACACTGTAAAATTTATCATTTACTCCGAAAAATTTTAAAAACGAAAATTTTACTTTTTGTTTTTATTTTATTTTTTATTTTATTTTTTTATTTTATTTTTTTCTTATTTTATGTTTCATTATACTTCCTAACCATACTTCTTAACATAGCATGAAACAGAGAACCAGCCTGGCAACATTCATATAATTATTTTCTTGTAACCATATATCTACATTTTATGTCGTATTTGTACAACGCAGGTGACAAAAAAGTTATGTCGAATCATAAGATAAATAATTTATTATGTGATACTTATTGAAGTTTTTACAGTTTACCCTGTAATTTTTATTTGTCGATCATATGAAATTTTCATTAATTATTTAGTATTTTTTGCTAACTAAATATTTCCCTGACCACATTGTATATTTTCCATTCTGAAACTGTAATAATAAAGTTCTAGACCGTAATGAATGCAGTTTGCGCATCAATTTATACTGAGTATTTCATGAAATTAGAAATTACGGGGCTATACGACAATTTTTCCTGATTATTTTGCTTATTTTGAATATCTCACGTTATTTTTTACAAAACCTTTTTTTCCGTGTAACTGTAATGAAAGTTTATTGAAAATATGTATCAATTATATTGAGCAATCTGTTACTGAGGAGGACTGAACATTTTCAAACAACAATCTACTCGTCGTTTTATATATCAGCGGTTCTAAATTTATAACCAATTTGATGCAAATGCCTCAACACATGCAATAATTTCAGATAAAATTTTAACAGTCAAAACAAACTTGAATTCTAAAAGAAGCTACTACAACCGCACCCAGACACTTTTATGACGAATGCTTTGCTCTCGTAACTTTTCTGCAAAATTTCAAAACTTTTGCCAACAAAAACAGCACATCAAAATTTTACAACTTTTGTTGAACCAATGTTGAGTAAAGAGTGAAGTTTTATTTTTGATCATTTTTGTTGAGTTTCATTTGGTTATTTTTATTTTTATTATTCTGGCCCCATTTCGTAATGATAATAATTGTTCTTGCGGAACAATGCAAGACTTAAATGTATCAAACACAAACGCAATTTACGAATAATAATACGACTTGTAACGAAGCTTACAGTGTACTCTGCACTCAGTCATCGCAGTTCAACGCTGCGTTCAGCACTGAATCTAGAGGTGCCAACATTTACAAAGACCAAACCCTAAAAATCTATCTAAGTATCCCTACAAACACTTGGATCCAGAATAATTACTACTCCTATGAGTGAACTATTTAAAATATCATGTTTCAGCTAGGAATTTTGCTTATAACGTATCATTTCGTGCCTCGATTGAATTATATATTTTTGTATGAAAAGTCTTGTTTTGGGGTGGATTAAAGTTACACAAGATCCAATATCTCTTTGTTAACTAAATCTTGTCGAACTGACCTTACATACAATTCCGTCAAATTGAACACTTTTTATTTAATAAACACTTTCTTTAATATAATTAAACTTTTTATTTATTTAGTATTTTAATACAGTAAGCGAAAAGGGCGTGTCTCAAAAAAATGCATTTCGAGATAATTGATGTTTTGTTTATGTCAATTTGTTGAAATACCTTGAAAATTGTTACAGAGAAAATTCCCTCAGGAGATTTTTAATATGTTTGAACTAAAATACTGACATTTGGAGTATGTAGTACATTAGACGCGTAATTTCTTAAGCTATCAGATGCCATGAGAATCACGGATATGAGTTTTTTTGACACACGCCATTTTCGCTTCTGAGGGCAGTATTAAAATACTCAATAAATAAAAGGTTAAATTGTATTAAGGAAAGTATTTAATAAATACGACGTATTTAATTTGACGATATAGTAAATATGTAGGTCAGTTCGAGAAGATTTCACATTGAGTTGAAAATGTGCCGATGAGTAAAAAAAATATATTTCTTAAGCAAAATTTTTACGAAACAATTTACAAATTTTCTTCATTTAAGATAGCCTGTTGGTTATAGTTCTTGAGTCAGTAGGATCTAGTAGGCATGCAGATGCAGATTTGTGGTGAGAATTCACTATAAGGTACTTCTTAAAACTCCTAATTTTTGTGAACTATAACGAATTCATATCTTTGGCTTTTAAATAACACTTACAGCCCTATTCTGGTAGCTTAACAAATATTTTAATACGTTGATGCTGAAGAGGATTAACGAAAAGAAAAAATTGAAAGACGGCGCTATTTAAAACGCCTTCTGGTTGAAAGTGACCCATTTTTTTTTTTTGAGCGACCAGCAGTTTGTGAAGGATTTTCGACTGGGGAAGACACTATGTTGGAATCTCATTGAGGAGCTATTTCATTTTGATACTCAATTTACAACTTTGCCATTATCAGTGACTTTTGACTGCACTTTATTTCTTTGGACACGATTCTTACCAATAATGCGTTGGTAATCACTGTATCCATTCAATGAGCCAGTCTTCAGTTTCCCGCAGTTTACATGAAACGGCAAAGCTAATAACTTGAGTCAAAGGAAATGAAGTAAGATTTCCAACCACTCATGAAGAGCAGACTGCAGTTAAAACAGAGTATTTTTTTAAAGATGTTCTATGTATTAACTTGTACTTATTGTTTCTTTCTTGCAGATTCCACCGAAGCTTTGGTGTTAAAAGTACAATTGGTTACATTGATTGAACTCATGTGACAATCGTATCACCATCTGCAAATAATGCTGAAACACCTTTGAGCTTATATATGAACCGTGAAGGATACTACAATATTAATGTTGAAGCGGTAAGTTTCTCGCTTTTAATCCCAATCGGTTTTGGAATACATTTCATTCATATATGTATTTTGCCAAACCAGATTTGCGACCACCGCCTAGTATTTACATCTGTGAATTCTAAATATCCGGGTTCGTGCCATGATTTGGGCATTTGGGCAACATCACTAGTGAAAACACAATTCATGAGAAGTCACAGTTCTCAACGAGACACATGGTTCTTGGGTGATCAAGGCTACCCTCTCGAACCTTGGCTTCTCACACCATTGGCTGAGCCGCATGGAGCTAAAGAGGAAAAATTCAATATGCTTCATGCAAAGAGCCGTAATACGATCGAAAGGGCGTTTGATGTTTTGAAATCACGCTTCAGATGCTTGTTCAAGCATCGTGTGCTCCACTATTCACATGAAACAGCAGCAAACATTGTCAATGCCTGTATGAATTTGCACAACATCGCAATGAAGGCAGGAGCGCCGGCTGACATTGATGAAAGTGAAATAATGGAAACTGTAGAACCGAAGACTTCATTAAGTAGGAGCAACTCTTGTCACTAACCACTTAAGAGAAGGAGAAATCGTTCGCAACAGATATATTTCTACACTTTAAAATTTACCAAGATTATTCAACTTGACTTTTTCAACTTGTATAACCAGTGTTGGACTTATAGTAAGGCACACTAGGCACAGGCCTAGGGCATCAACGCGGAGAGGGTACCAGATATTGAAATTCTGATAAAAAATTATATGTTTTAATATAAATTTTAGTGATCTGCTACGTGAAATCGATTTTGACGATATTATCAAGGATAAAGTATACATTAAAAATTGTAAATACTTTACTTCAAATACAAAATCAATATAAACTGAAAAATTAGGTCACCATTTTCTTTAAAAACCTATGGCACCAAAAATTTAAATCCGGCTCTATGTATAACTCTTCCAACTTTGTTTGAATGAGATAAATTTAAATAATTTAAAAAAAGGAATTCATTTTTATTTTTAAGATAAAAACATTCACAAAACAACTGACCGTTATCGAGCTGGCAATAAACAACAAAAGTCGATAACTTGAATATATGTAGTAGTTCATACCGATGTTTGAAAAACGAAATCGGAATATATACTGATTTTCATAAGTCTAACTTTCTAAACTGATTGAGTACCTTCATATTTGCATAAATATAATATGTATAGTATCCATAAGGAGGATTATCCTCGTCGGTCCAATTTTGTGGTGTTGGGACATCACTATCAAATATAGGATTTTCTGGCTTAGATTCGTCATCCACTGAGTCAAATCCAATAACATACTGCAAAAATTTATGTAATTCTGTATGTTCACTTGGGTGATTTGTAGCCTCCAATAGGAGTAGAAATATTTTTGTAATTATGTCTTGGAATGAATTCATTGGCTTGTTGTTCTTGAAAATGTCTTATTGTTCTATTTGTCATTTTATTAATTTACAATCAAAAAGTCAAAATTTGGCAATTTTACCACGATAGCTTTTGTGTGGGGATTTATATTGTTAGTGATTTTTTAGAATACCAATATTTACATTTCATAACAATTAGATTAACAGAGCACCTTTACAATTCCTTGTTAAGTTAACAAGCAGAATAGGCCTGTTAGACTCACTGCGGCTATGTTTCCAATTGAACGCCCACTACGAGGACACATGGATAACCCACTGTCAGCAATTGAGCCAGTTTATTTCAATTGTTTCGATAGAAACTTGTACAAGGTACCTGTATTATTTCCGCAAAACTTCCTCAATTTTTAAAGTGAGTTTTAATAATGAAAATGCTCTGCTCTCTCGTGTAATTCCCAGTAGGAATTCCTATCAGGCAAGCCCTATCATAGTCAGATCAGGATCAGACTAGGAATGGCGGTCCTATGAAATTTCGTCCAGTCCTGATCAGTTTTCCCAAATCATGAACGGATCTGAACGGTTCTGGTAAGGACCTAAGCCGCATTAATCTCTTTTATGGAAAGCCCTATAAAAACTTATATAGCCCTGATCAGCTTAGCCAAATCAAGAACAATTCAGGCTAGTCAGATCAGTTGAAGATGTGGTTGAACTTATTTTCGCCTTAAAGATGTAGACCCTGTGAAGCCCTTTGCGACACAGATCATCTTAGTCAGATCAGATGTTTTGGTAAAATTAGAGTCAAATATTAGAATTTATATATTTTTGTCTAACCTGCGTGAAGTAACATGTTAACCTGGCTACTTCTTCAATGAATATTTAATTAAAAAAGTTCATGTCGCATCCACTGAAGTTTGAACCTGTGCATTATCTGTTAACACAATTGTTACATGTGCAGATTAACGAATTCAGCCAACCTGTTGCTAATTTTTGGATTATTTGAATAATTAATTGGCAACTATATAAAATACAAATTTAATTTTTCATTCTGAGAGAAAAGTAATACAGTTTTAATATCTCGGCAAAATAATGACAGTAACTCAGTTGGTTAAGATGAGCATCTTTGAACAGTGTTAGGCATTTTGCAGGACGACCTAGATTCAATTCTGATCGGTGATAGATAAAAAATTAAGTTATTTTTCAAGAAACAATTTGGCTACGTTAAATCAGGAAAACTATTCAGTGAAATCTAGTATGCCTGTTCCGGTTAGCCTGCTTGCATGTGTTATCATATCTATCTGAACCTGATTCGGTAACCCAAATCCGGACCAGATCTCTTTCTGGAGCCAGCCGTATGCGTTCCGGATGAAAAGTCCTACTAGGGATGTTCCACAGTCACTAAACAATTGACAAGTATACATGTCCGTGTGCAATTTAAGAGCTGAAATTTGGTGCTCTTACAGGGGTTTCCTCTTAATATCAAAATATACGTACACAGAGGGAATTAATTTCTAAAATAGAAGTAGAATTTACGTTGAATCAAGAAATCGTAGTACGATTCTCGTCCAAACAGATTATTATTTAATTCAAACATTTGCTTTTCTTGATCCAAGAATCACTCAAAACAAATAAAATTACGAAATACTTCTTAAATCAAAGCATAATTATTAGAACTTCTGAGAATCAATCAGAATTTTTTTCTAGAATTCAGAAACAATAACTAGAACTTTTAAAAATTAATAAGAAATTTTTTCTGGCGTCTAGAAATAGTTACTTGAACTTTCAAAAATAAATAACTACTCTTTTCTGAAGTCGAGAAATCATTACTAGGGGATCTAAGATAGAGAAAAATAATGTTCGATAGCAGAAGAAAAGCGCAGAAAATACAGCTCAATCCGAGAAAGAATTTAATAAATCATAGAAAAGTATAAGTGCGTTATGGCTATCGAATATGCTGCATTTCCAAATTTTCTTGTCTTTCCCTTTGGTTTTTCCAGTTGGAGTAATTAAATGATGAAGACAGTCAATTACTTTTATATTCTTTGTCGAAAAATATTATTTTCATTCATTTCAAAATGACATAATAATATACATATGATAGTTTCGTATATGTACAGTAGGTGACATAGGTTTTGTTTTACAAGAAAAAAATATTTGAATCAAGAAAGTTTTAAGTTTGGTTCGATCAAAACTTAGTTCAACTAAAATTTAATTGAATCGAATCTCGTTGATTTGATTGAATTTTGTAAAAATTGTAGAAAACGCAAGAAATTCTTACTTGTTTCAAGAACCTCACTACTGATTCAAACTTAAGCAGATAATTCGTGATATCAAATAAATAGTACTTAATATTAGAAAATTCGAATATTTCGAGTATAAAAAGTAACTAAGAATATACTTCTTAATATAAGAAATTATAGTTTGTGTAGCTGCAAAATGTAATTTATGTGTATCAAGAAAGCGTTTCTGAATCTGAGTTAAAATTAATCAATACGATTAAAACAAGTTTAAATTAAAAATAATTTGTTTGTTTTTGGATTTTCTTAGTTTGAGAAACGAAATGGATTGATTTAGAAAATATGATTTTCTCCGTGTAGTATATGTATGGAACGGAAAAAAAACCTAAAAATATTAACTCCTAAATTTAGAGGTAAAACCCCTAAGTTGGCAGCTCAGGCTATAGTCATCCCTAGCGGCAGCTTTCCTTTTGTATTGTGTAATCAAATAATGTGAAGCTTCCTTTTTAGCCACTACTTGGTGTATAAAAACAACAACAAAAACCGTAACAACAGCAATGTGATGCTAACCAAACGTACACACAAAAACAAAACTAGACCAGAATAAGTCTTTTAGTCACACAGCCAGCTCTTTCGAATGCTGGCTGTCCCTGGGGAGACAGGCGCTTTCCTCAGCGCTTAGCGTTTACTGCTGTTCTCATTTAATTGTTTATTCGTCAGTCGTTGGCTCAAAAATGGCATTCAACGCGCGCCATTTTAACAAGGAAGAATAATTAAAAGCCGCCCTCAAACTATTTGTTCGCATGTATTAGTGTTTGCGTGGTTATGTTTCGTGTGCGGTTGAGTGGAACTCGCGGTATGGTGTTAGTGTGGCGTCTTGTTGTTAACAATTAATGTTGCTACGATTGCTGTGCTGCTGCTGTTGCATTGTTTTTTGGTTATTAGTTATGATAGTAAGCGATAGAATGGTGATTCAAGTATAGAAGTCACCTTGAGCTTGGCTAAGTATTGAGGAAGGCATAAGGTAATACATGCTAATTATATAAGGGCGGGGCAAACCTTTTTTTTACTCAACCATTTAAAAACCACCAAAAAACCTTTATGTAATTAAAGCCCACCCCATTAATATTGAAGAGGGCGTGTAAGTCTAGATATCGTTTTAGAAATTAGAAAATAAGTTACAATGTGTAAGAATAATTACTACGCTATTGAATTCCGAAAAGTGCAGGGTAACTCTAAAAAGGAAAGGCAACTTGTAAGCAAGTTACTCAACAAAACATGCACTAATTGCCTAACTGATATCCTTAACCTAGGTAATGACAACCAATTTTTCTGTTTCAAGTGCTGAGAGAGCTAACTTATTCAACAGATTTTTTTTCAGAAGTTGGAAATCAAGTTATATCTGATTCCGCTCTCAATAGCTCTGGTTGCAATTGCATATCAAATGAAACGTTTTCATCAGATAGTAATTTTTTCGAGCCCATGTCGTCGTCTTTAGAGTTGTTTACAATTATAAATACCCTTAAAAACTCTAGCTATTCAACCGAAAATATTTTTTCCACCATATCTATTAAACAAGTTGCTTTAAATATTTTCGATGTCCTCAGTAATCTATTCAACACAAGCATATTTGTGGGAGTTTTTCCAAATGATTTAAAGCGAATTGAGCTAATCCCTCTGTTAAAAAATGTGATAAAACTGTTCTCAATAATTATAGACCTATTTCTTTTCTTCCGGTATTTTCACAAATTTCTTACAAAAGCTTTCGATATAGTTAATTTTCAAAGCAAACTGTATAAATGCGGATTCAGAGGTTTAATATATAATTGGCTCCAATCCTATTGTTCAAAGAGAATGCACAGAGTAAAAATCGATTGTTATTACAGTAAATATATAACTATTAACATTGATCTAATTGTAAGTTTATTAATGCATTGGTTCGGAACGCATAAACTACTATTAAGTAACAGGTCAAAGTAAAGAACGAAGTTTTTGCAATTTTATACACATAGTCCTAGTTGTGAGAAGTATTTAATTGAAAGTAGTGTTTGTTGCTCTTCCACTGTAATGAAAGCAAACATCAAAAATCGACAATGCAGTGATAACTTCTTCATCATTAATTGGGTTAAGTCTTTTCAGTATTATGCGTTGCAAAACTATTTTCGGTGATCTAAAGATATTCTCTTACGTCCATTATGAGCTCTGCTTGACATGACGTGCTTTGAAAAAGTTGGAATGATGTACCATTTTTTATATACATGTTGAATTTTTAAATTTTTTCGTAATATAAGTTAAGAAGAGTTCTCTTGTAGGAATAAATTTATATCATGTTGGAACATATATGTTCCCGACCAAACTAGTTGTTAGGTTAAACTAGTTTTTCCTAGGCCAAACTAGTTCATCCAAAGAATGTTAAAATGAACCAGTTTAGCCTAGGATAAACCAGAGTTATTATTTACTTTAACGCCCTCACTCCCGATATTCTTGAAATGTTAGTATGTTATTGTAAGTTCGGCCAATGCTCAAGGCTTAAGTCCTCCAATATGTCCACTGCACTATATCGAGCACGGGAATCGCAATCACACCAGAGTTGGATATACTATAGTGAACCGCTGCCGAATGCCGCCGCGAAGCCGTTTTTGAACATAGTATTGGAAGATGTAAGTCATGTGTAGTGACCGAAGGCCTACCATACCTTACCCTACCATATTAAAATTTTCCTAGGCTATACTGGTTCATCCTAACCCGCTTCGGATGAACTAGTATGGCCAAGAAAAAGCTAGTATATCCTAAAGACTAATTTTGCCGATAACATATACTTTAATTTTTCTTTTGTTCGACCCTACCTTTGAGATCCTTAGAATACCTGTAACGCGAAATTCACTGAAAGGGTTAATAAAAATTACTTAATTACTTTATAACAAAGCAGGCAGTTTTATATATTCTAAAATTTTAGTTGTATTTTTCTCTACACAAATCGTTTGAAATCTTTTTACCTGGTCTTGTAATACCTATGTAACTTTCAAGATATCAGAAATTTTACTTTCAAAAGGATACAAAACTTCAAGCTGAACTTCAACACAAATAATCACTGACTCTTTCTAAACATATTCTCAGAACAAACTAGGCACCAGAGTGCTAGAGCGATATTTATCGACAAACCTGTGGATATAGCACCCTAAGGCCATATGCATATTAGAAATATTAAATCTTAAGCCTTTAGCTAAAAAACATTTTATTTGATATGCAGTGCATATTTGATAAGTCAGAGTTCATAATTAAAAACGTTTAAGATAAACTATAGCCCCACCCACTTTTTTTAATAGTGGGCGCACCTTATTGTTTTGGTCAAAAACTACCTCTTATAGATTTGAATCTATTACATATATGCAATAAGCTTTTGACTAAAAATTTTTTCAGATTGAACTTATGTATCCTTTTGAAAGTAAAATTTCTGATATCTTGAAAGTTACATAGGTATTACAAGAACATGTAAAAAGATTTCAAGCGATTTGTGTAGAGAAAAATAAAACTAAAATTTTAGAATATGTAAAACTGCCTGCTTAGTAATTACGGTACAAGTAATTTTAATTAACTCTTTCGGTGAATTTCGCATTACAGGTATTTTATGTATTGGAGTTACAGATAGTGCAACAGTTGATCTAAGGATCTAAAGGGTAGGGTAGAACAAAAGAAAAATTGCAGTATATAGTATGTTCCGGCAAAGCTCGTTTTTATGATAAACTAGTTTTTCCTAGGCCAAACTAGTTCATCCGTAGCATGTTGGATGAACCAGCTTAGCCTAGGGAAATTTTAATATGTTAAGGTAAGTGGGCGGCCTTTGATCGCGACGCAAGGCTTACATCTTCCAATATGTTCAAAAACGGCTTCGCGGTTCACTATAATATATCCAACGCTGATGTGTGATAGCGTAGCCCGTGTTCGACATAGTGAATAAACCGCGGTCGAACCCTAACATACTAAAATTTTAAGATTATCGGGAGTGAGGGCGTTAAAGTAAATAATAACCTTAGTACATCCTAGACTAAACTGGTTCATCCTAACATGCTTCGGAAGAACTAGTTTAGCCAAGAAAAAAGTAGTTTATCCTAAAAACTAGTTTGGCCGGTAACATATATAAAGTCGTTTCGACACGTAACAAATTTATTCCTACAAGAGAACTCTTCTTAACTTATACTACGAAAAAATTTAAAAATTCAACATATACACACATATGTACATAAAAAATGCTACATCATTCAAACTTATTTCAAAGCACATCAAGGCAAGCAGAGTTCATATTGGCCGTAAGGGGGCGTTCAAGTATTACGTAACGCAATTAGGGGGGGAGGGGGGTCTTGTAAAACGTTACGATGCGTTATGGTGGAGGGGGGGAGGTTCGAGCAACGCGTTACATAACACTGTTTTTGAAGTGAAACTACTTTAGCGGGTGGTTATTTGAAATTAGGTGTGTATAATGAAACTCTTTCTTAATGTGTATGTTTATTGAATAGCTACAGCCAAATCATTTTATTAAAATGATAAAAGTTGACTGGATCTAGATAAGCTACAACAATAAATGATACATCAAATTAAAGCACTCAACGAGCAGAATGTTCTTAAACTATCATCTTATCCAAATCACCAAGTTTCATCAAAATCCTTGCATTTTTTTCAAAATGGGATTGTGCAAATATACATAGAGTATGGGCGGTTGGCGTGTCCTTAAACCGATTTCATACATTTTTAATAGCAAGATGCCTGCAAGACGCTGATCAAGAATATATGTGCTTTTCCATAACTCCCACGCCCCATGACAAAATGAATATACCCTCGGTGTAGGGTATAATAAAGAAAATAAACATCGCATGTATTTCCGATACTTTTCGCAACATAATTGTGACTTTTAGGTAAATATGGTCACTTGGGTGTTACGTAACGTTTAAGACGGGGGGGGGTTAAGGAAAACGTTACGGTGCGTTACATGGGGGGAGGGGGGTCAAAAATCTTCAAAAATTGCGTTACGTAATACTTGAACGCCCCCTAAGAGATTATCTTCCGATTACCGAAAATAGTTTTTCAACACATAAGATGTCTGAATTTGAAAAAATTGTATCCAACTTATATTGGAATATGAACAGAAAATGGATGAGCATAAATCGTTCAAAAATGAATTTCAGTTACAATTTAAGTTATATATACTAAGCCCATTCAAATTTCCATCACACTTTTCAGCAGTTTTCAAAGTCTACTTGCTAGAAACAAAACAGAAGTTAATTTTTATATGCAGAAGATATGTAATTTTTCCACCCTTCAAAAAACTCAACTTCAACAATCAATTGCGTCGGACTCAGCAAACCTTTTACAACAAAATTCGGCACTGTAGTAGCTATAAAAATTTCCTATCATACAAAAAAAAAAAAGCAAAAAATCTTTATTCGTTCAGAAGTTATGATTTTTGCAATCAAAAAAGTCAAATCTTGCCACTGTGCGGCGCATCCACTTTGTTCCCTATTACAATTCATATGAAAACCGAAAAAGCAAAAAAACGAAAAACACAATTTTTTTTTGCGTTTTAGTAAATTTTCAATTTTGAAGATAATAGAAAAACCTATTGAAGAGTTAAAATTATGCCAGTTCTGTTAATTTGGAAAAATGCAGATATCTTGGTTTTGAAATAAGATAATGATAATACGGTTTCGGCATTCTTTTAAGCAAATGACAGTTCATTAAAAATGATGTACCATGGGATCGGCGGTAAGATAATATTTAAGGAGTTGCAACCGGTACTTTTTTACTTTTGCACGGTCAATTGTCAATTTTTTTTATAAGAAAGAAAGAAGAAGAAAAGCAAATCATGGATTTGAATTCCCCGATCGATAGTTTCCCGAAAGCCATACCCACTTTGTTGGGAAATTTTATAACCTCTGTAACTTACACCATTTTTAAAATCAATATTTTGGGAAATTGGTTGTCTACTTAAAACAGAGGGAGCTTATCTAGTTTTCAATATTAACCTTAACCCTAGTAATAGCCTTCGTCTAGACACATAAGGCTACTGTAATCCATTGACACATCGTGAAAAAATCAAAAAGTTTTTATTTTGAACCGCTATAATATTGTGTTTTTTTCCAAACTTTATGACAGGGATTTTGTTTATTTTTTCCTATATTATAGCTTGAGGAATAAAAATGATTGTCCCAACATTTGAGCTACCTAGCTCAAACCTGAAAACTGCGCGGACAGAGTTTATGTCCAATTCCGTTGAAATTTAACGAAAAAACCGACATCCTAAAACGTAGAAAAAGTCTACCTTAAGTGCCAAGATATAGCGTTTTGGTTTTTTTAGTTGAATGGGGGTCGCCAAAAAATACACCCAAAGGAGGTATTTTTATTTTTTTTTTAAAAAAATTGCGGTCATTAATGCCTATATAATAGAATCGGGTTTGAAGAAAATTCCCCCAAAATTTCAGCTTCCTAGATCAATGCTGCGAACCGCGCAATCACTTTGTTTTTTAGTACAATTCGTATGAAAAACGAAAAAGCAGAACAAAGAAAATCAGAAAATTTACTAAAACGCAAAAGAAAATCTGTTTTTCGTTGTTTTGCTTTTTATATATTTTACAAGGTATAGAAAAATAATTGTTTTTGAGAAATCTAAATTTTCAATGTAAAAACGAGGTAGAATGACCCATATATATTGTGTAGAGTATTTAATTTTCTACTCAAAAAGTCTTAAAAAAATTTTGTGACACTTACGACTCTCAAGATATCGCTGAAAAATTATTTACGTTGGTTTTCAAAATGGCGGCCAAATGGAGGGCTTTCAATCCCTAAAACTGAGATTTATACTCAGACTGACCCCTCTACACAATACAAAAAAAAAAATCTTGTCCTATCCAAAATGCAAGGTTCAGCCAAAATTTCGTAACATTTCAATGGGCTATTTGTGAAATTTCACATGAATATTGGTAACTTCAAATGACTGTAAATTCAATTAAAACAATTTTCGCTCAAGGCCATTCTGAAATATTTTAAATTGAAAATTAAGAAAAAAAAAAATAAATCAATCCTTAAAGCAAATGCCTCTTGTGAAGCATTTCTTCATAAATATAAAATATCTGAAAATAATAACTTCAAACAATTTTCTGTTGCACCTTATCAAATGTATCTAGTGATGGTATTAAATATTAAATTAATAACATTGTGTACAAAAATAGAACCTAAATTTTCGAGGAACATTGACTGATATAACTCACTCAACTATTTGTGAAATATCACATGAATATGGGTTTCTGCAAATGACTGTGAGTTTGATTAAATATTTTCCATTAATCAATAATATATATTCAGTTGACTAAAAACAAATTAAATTAAAAAGAAATGGTGCCCAGTTGGGAAAGGATGTAAAATATATATAGTGTTCATAGAGATATTTAAAATCAAACGCATGTACATACATATGTATACAATATACAAGAAAGTCTGAAGAATAAATCGACATATGGGAACTTTGTTCTCGTTTAAATTAAAAGAAATCGGTACCCAGTTGGGAAAGGATGTAAAATATATATGGTATTCATAATATGTATTTTAACAATATACAAGAAAGTCTGAAGAATACATCGACATATGGGAACTTTGTTCTCGTTTAATATTAAAAGAAATCGTTGCCCAGATGGGAAAGGATGTAAAATATGTATGGTATTCATAATATGTATTTTAATAATATACAAGAAAGACTGACAAATACATCGACATATGGAAACACAAAAATTGTATTCTCTTTTAGTATTAAAAAAAATTGGTGCCCAGTTGGGAAAGGATGTAAAATATACTTATATGGCATTCATAATATGTATTTTAACAATATACAAGAAAGTCTGACGAATACATCCACAAATGGGAACAACACAAAAATTGTATTCTCTTTTAGTACTAAAAAAAATCGGTATATATAGCGTTCATAAAGTTATATAAAATCAAACGCACGTACATAAGTACATAAGTATGTATGTATTTAACAATATACAAGGAATTCTGACAAATACATCGACATATGGAAAATTTATTATGCATTATATGGAAAAACTTAGAAAATTCACCTCACAAAAGTATATGAATTTTCGGATTCATGTCTTTTACAACAAACTTGAACAATATTTGTAAAAAAATTAATACTTTCTATGGTACCTTCTATTGCTATGAACTGCTGTTGATTGCTGGGGCATCGATTCGACAAATTTACGGCACAACTCTGGTGTAATTTTATCCCATTTTTCTTGCAAAACATTTCTAAGACTGATTTTGGACGAAATGTGGTGAGTTCTTGTACGATCCTCCAGATGCGACCACAAATTTTCGATAGGATTCAAGTCTGAAATTTGTGGTGGTGCTATGAGTTGTTTTGTAATACGTAATGTCCATATTTTAACGTCCCAAGTCGTGTGTTTGGGATCGTTATCTTGTTGGAATAATAGTTATTGAGGAGCTGAACCCATTTTAGTGGAGCTAGCGTGTAAGTTCTCCTTCAAAATGGACAAATACACTTTCTTGCCCATAATTCCATCTATAAATTTCAAATTTCCAACACCATAAGCGGACGTACAATATATGGCGCAAATATATTTGTGCATGAATTTTCATTGAAGTTGATTTTATTTATGCCGGAGCTATGCTTAAACGCGTATTGAAAAAACGCTCGTGCTACTTAGCCTTAGCGACGCGCAGTAGTCCTAAATCCTGTTTTTTGGTTCAAAAACAGCTAGAGATCGCAAATCTTATCAAAAATGAAAAGCTCGGGCTCCGACGATATATTGGCATTTTAATTCTCTCGTTTAAAAAAAAAAAATTGTTGTGTCTTTTTGATTTTTCATTCAAATGCCAATAAAAACCTATGTGCGAAAATTCCCAATGGGGGAGGGGTTTTGAACCCCTAAAACCCCCCTTGCGCACTGGCCTGTAATTGCTACCTAACCATAAGCTGGTTGAAAAGTAATACAGAAATAGTCAGTAAAACATGTAGGGGCCACATAGTATATATGACAGTTTACACTTTTCACATTTTTTTTTTTGATTTTTAAAAGTTTATTTGACTTATATGTCAAATAAAAATACAATTAACTGAATTTAAAAAAAAAAAAAAACATTTTGTGAGTTTGACCTTGACCTTGACGGTCGTTTTTGCTGAAAGCTCAATAGTAAATATAAATGTTGACGGCATACATGGGAAGCAGCGACTTAAGGACTTTTCAACAATATACGAGGCCTTAATGGGTAGGTATTTAAGAATAAAACTTAAGAGTGCATTTATAATTGTTATAACTATATTATTTTCAACAGATGCAATTCGACCACTTTGCGATGGCGATCCGGATAAAGAACTAAGGGAAGCATTTAAAATAATTAAAAAACGTCATTTTCATAATAAATGCATTTCCAAAAAAATAAAAAGTGTAATAGAAATAAAAAATAATGCATATATTGCCAAAAAAAAACAATAAAAATAATATAAATAAAAACATTTGGTTCATCATTTGTTAGTTTTCACGAACCATACCAGTAAGTAGTTACTTGCAAAATAGTTGGGACAAAGTCAGTACTTTTTGACTCATTATTACCTAACTTGTGAGTAGCTAGCCAGTAGTTAGTTGAAAACACAAGCAGATATAGCAACTATTCACTACTTTGGGGGACATCCCCATGTAAAAATTGTCAGTAAAACAATTTAGAAATGAGCTAGATGTGCTTATAAAAAAGTCAATGACAAGTTAGTTAATAGTGAGATCACTTCCCTGCAGGGAATATACAAGAAAGTCTGACGAATAGTACCACAAATAGGAACACAAAATCTTTATTCTCTTTTAGTATTAAAAAAAATTGGTGACATGTTGGGAAAGGATGTAAAATAGATATAGTGTTCATAAAATTATTTGAAGTCAAACGCACATACATATATAGATATTTATATTAAAAATATACTAAAGAAATCTGACGAATAAATCGAAAAATGGGAACACAACGACTTTATTCTTTTTTAGTGTTCAAAACATTGAAGCCCAGTTGGGAAAATATAGAGGATTTCGTATTAAAATGGATGACAAATATTCCCATGCATTAGAAAATTCATTAGATGCATTTAAATGCATTAGAAAATGCAACAGGCTTAATGCAACGTGCCTTTACACAGAACCATTATTCGGATGCGAAAGAAAAACAGGTAACCACATACAGTTTTGTTATTGCAAATATTTTTAATTCCAAATCAAAGGTGTATGGTATCACGATGACGAATGTACGATTCGAAATAACGTTCGCATTCTATGTGCTACACGAAAATAATAATCTGTCGACGAACACGGAGGGCATTGGTATATTTCGTTTCCTGTCACTACAAAAAGAGAATTACTCATTCAAATAATAAATTTTCACACAAAAATATTATTAATATTATTACATTAAGGCCTGTTAACTTATCTCTTTTCTTAATACCACTTTAATCGGAGATTTTTATAAACTGCGATTATATCTCGAGTTAAATTTGGTAACTCATCTCTGAATTTATTGAGTATTAAGAAATCTCAGTTTAACAAAAAATGCAACACATAAAGTTAATTGTGAATAGTACATTTGACAGTTGACAGTTGACATAAATATTTAAAAGCAAAATCGTTTCTTATTCAAATTAAAATTTAATTTCTGGTTTTTAAAGTTGTGATGGAATATGAGTAAGTTAATACATGACAATATTCCGAAAGCAATTTTATTTATTTATGAATCATTTTTAGTTCAAAGCGAAAACGGTCACAAACAAACGGTGACTGTGAACTGCTGGCAAGTTTGGTGGAGGAAGTGAAGAATGTTGTGGAGAACAAAAAAACAGACACAATTTCAGCCAAAGAAAAAGAAAAGGCATGGCAAAATATATGCATAAAGTTCAATGCCAACTCTTGCACTGAGCCCCGTTCAGTCAAAGTCTTGCGGGAAAAATTCAAAAACATAAAGCAGGCTTTTAAAAAGCGTCGTGGCGAAGAATCGCGCTATGCAAGAGGAACAGGAGGAGGACCTTTTATGGCGCAAGAAGAAACCTCAGCAACAGATGTTTCAATCGGAAACATCATGACGGATGCAGAAGTCGTTGGACTACCTGCGTCTTACGACTGTGACGCACAGCTTAGCCTAGAAAGTCACAATTTTGTCGAAGCTGTTATTGTCGAGCAAGTGTCCCCTGAAGTTGAAGTTGCTGAGGTCAATGCAGAAGATTTGGTTGAATCCAGCTGGGTGAGGTACAACCCAGAAAACCTCAAAACTAAAATATCAAAGCAATTATCAATTAAAAATAAGAAAAAAAAGTATTGATAGTCAAATAAAAGAAGCGCACTGTTGCTTATAAAAAATCAAATAAAACTTTGCAAAAAGCAGATAAAGCTCTGTAAAAAAAAAGTTCAGCTAGCTGATATTAAATTAAAAAAAAAGTAGAAAAGAAAATAAATGAAATCAATTCATAAAACAATGTTTTATTTCGCATTTTTGTTCATATGACTTAACCATTAACTAAAAGTTTGAAAAATAACTTGCAATCAAATGTTGGCGGTAATATTTCGCTTTGTCAGTTTCACTTTGCAAAATTCTTCCATGATTTTCTTCGAAATAGCTTGTTATATCAAATCCTCTGTTTGTTACTATATCGCTTTCAACTTCAGCTCTTATATCTGATGGTACCTCAGGTGTTGTTTCTTTTGTCTCACAAGCAATATTGTGAAGAACTGCACAAGCAACAATTATACTTTGCACCGTATCTAATTTTAGGCTCATACCAATTGCTAAAATGGGAAATCGTCTCTTTATCACTCCGTACTGACGCTCAACGACATTTCTGGTTCTAATGATGCTTTCATTGAACAGGTTTTCATACTCTGTCGTTGGGTTGTTGAGAGGTGTTAAGCAATATGTCCTAAGAGCATAACCCTTGTCACCTACAATATGGTAGTTTTTAAATTCTTCACTTTCAAGAATTACTTTTATGGAAGAATTGTTGAAGACCGTGGAATCATGTGAGGATCCTGGCCATCTTGCAACAATGTCCAGGACCTTAAGACTATTGTCGCTGATCGTTTGCACATTGAGTGAAAAGTATCCTTTTCGGTTTCGATATATTTCCCCTAAGCCACCCACTGTAAAAAAGAAATAATATTCATTATGAGTTTTTGCAACGAATTGAATATTTCTGTACCTGGGCGACGAATTCTCACATGAGTACAATCAATTGCACCACAACAGCGTGGAAATTTTGCTGTTCGGAAGAAATCAGTGCAGATTTTGCTTTTGTCTTCTGACGTTCTTGGAAACTTAATGAAATGTGGACGAAGATGAGCTATTGCAATTGAAACTTGCCTTACAACACGAGATGCACACATAGGAGAAACGCCAAGAAAATCCCCAGCGGCTTGCAAAATGCTTCCAGTTGCATAAAATCTCAACGTCATAAGCAGCTTATCCCGAACTGTTAAGTCGTGAGCACTATAATTTGTATAAAGGTCAATAAATACAAGAAAAAATGCGTTATTTAACTCCCCTTACCGTATTTTTTTTACTCTTGGTTTGATTTCCTGGTAAATGTTTCTTAAAACAAAGTTGACAGTGTGCTTTGCCAAGCGAAAGCGTTGGAAGAACTTCTTTTCAGTCCACTTTGTCCAATTATTGGAACGCAGAAAATATTCATTTCGCTTCCTTTCTCGATTCTGTATGATTTCAAATTCATAAAAGTTTCCACAAAGATCCATTTCAGAGAAAATATTTTTTGATTTCAAATTTGAATAAATAACAAACGTCAAACGTAGTCGAGTTAACTTCGTTAACCTGAGAAATTTCTCGTATTAACTTTAATCGACGATTTACTCGTTAATAGCCGATTACACGACATAAGTTATCGATGTTTGTGACTAATCGGCGATTAAGACCAAATTGTAGTTTAAACTACGATTTAGTTGAGATAAGTTAACGGGCCTAAGTTACTTATAGAATAAATTTTATAACTAACAAAGTGAAAAGAGCATTAGCTACTTTGGCTATCAGCTCTGGATAACAATTAAATTGATTTATAAAAAAGTTTGGTTGTGTGTGATAGATTTTTGAATTTAGTTAATGTTTTGAAAGTTGGTTTCTTAAAGAATATAATTAAATTTGGTTATAATAGAATTTGACTTTGAATGATAAATTTATGAATTTTATTAATGTTTTCAAAAGTTGGCTCCTAAGGCAGTCAGTTAGGCTACTGTTTTCGAAAATTCTGTCCCTGCTATTTTTCATGACTAAACATTCGGTTAATATGTGTTTCATATTAAAATTTTCATTGCATCGAGAACAAATAGGAATTGGTTCTTTTCTTAGTAAATGTTGATGGGTGCTTAAGGAATGTCCTAGCCTTAGTCTAGAAAAGTTAATTGTTTTTCTTTCATCAATATTGCATGGGTATATGGGTGTCTTTAATGATCTATTGATGGTTATATAGTAGGGTGTTTCAAATTGCAAACATGTTCCGAGTTTTGATGCTCAGGCCTGAAAATTTATCTTGATACCATGAAGCTCTTGTGCCAAAATTTCACCTCAATTGCATCATGGGAAGGCGTGTCAGTGGGTCGATGTGTGTGATTTTTGTGCATTTTCGAGACGATTGAAAGCATAATTTTTTTTATTTAAAAAAAATGTCAACATCGGGGTGAATTTGTGGCTATAATTTTTTATGTGCAAAAATTATAAATCAGAAAATTGGCACAAATTTGAGTGTTGATTCATTGATAAGAATGTGAAAAATGCTAAAAAATCTGACATACGTCCACTTTGATCGCCCAAAACCATGCATATTTTATATTTTTTTACCACGGCACTAAGCGCAATCAATCGGACATCCTCTTATACATGGAAAACGAAATGTCAAAGATTTTTTATACCAACGATGCGATGCGATTTAGATAGATTAGAGTGTTAATGTGAACGTAACTCCTTCTGGAGAGATAGTTAATTAAATTTACTCTAGTTGATAAAGATTTTTTTAATTCCAAACAGTCTTTCCAATTGTATCTACTTGTAAAAAGTAAACCAAGAATTTTTAATTTCTTAACATTTTGTAATTCAAAAGTGTTAATATTAATTTTTAAATCAAAAGAATTGCAATTATGATTTCTGCACACATGAAATTTTTTACATTTTTCGAGTGATAATTTTGCGCCTGATATTTCTGACCATGAATTAATATCCTCTAGTACTTTTTTCAAAATTTCGCCCGATTCAATTGGGTCATTTTTCTTACAAAGTATATACAAATCATCTGCGTAGATGCAATGATTTACGTGTTTGTGTCTTGTGATGATTTTGCTAATTTCATCAAAGGCGATTTGGAAAAGAATCACTGAGAGAGGGGACTCCTGAGGAATTTCATTGTCTAAAAGGTATATTTTAGAAGAGTAGTGATTTACTAAAAGTCGAAATTTGCGATTGGATAGAAAACATTTGATAAAGTTGAAAATTTTTTGACCAACTCCCCAACATTTGAGGCGATTTAGCATAATGTGGGAACCAACTCTGTCGAAGGCTTTTTCGAAATATAAAGATAAAAGAGTTACGTGATTTCGTGAAGAGAGGGCTCTAGTTATGTAATGGTCTATGTGCAACAATGCGTCTGCACATCCTCTTGAAGGTTTAAAAGCGACTTGATTGACAGAGATTAGTTTTTTGTTTTCTGTGAGCCAGGTTAGTCTGCAGGCAATGATTTTTTCAAGAAGTTTTGATAAACAAGATATGATTGGGCGATATGCTTTCGGACTTGAAATGTCAGTATTTCGTTTTCGGATAGGCACAATCGAAACTGTTTTCGGTGAATGTGGGATGATTCCTGTCGATAAGGTGTTGTTATATACATACTTACTTACTTGGGTGGCCATAACAACCCGTTACCGGGTTACGGCCGACCTCAAAAGCTCTCTCCAGGCGCCTCTGCTTTGCGCACGCCTTCTCCAATCATTCACACCAAGCGTGGATAGGGTTTCCTCGGCTTGGTCTTTCCATCGGAGGCATGGTCTTTCTCTTCGTCGTCGCCCAGCGGCTTCCGCATCAAACACCTTTTTCGCCGGAGCTTCTTCGTCCATACACACAACATGTCCCAGCCAGCGCAGACGTTGAATAGTGATGCGCTTGACTATGTCAATGTCAGCGTAGAGCTCGTACAGTTCGTGGTTCATTCGACTACGGTAGTCGTCGCCGACGTGAACAGGACCGAAGATTTTGCGAAGAATTTTTCTCTCAAACACCCCAAGCGTGGCTGCATCAGTCTGCGACACAATCCATGCTTCTGCGCCGTAAAGTAGCACGGGTAAGATGAGCGTCTTGTAGAGTGTCAGTTTTGTCGGGCGAGAGAGGTCTCTACTACTCAATTGCTTACTGAGACCATAGTAACACCTATTAGCAAGAGTTAGTCTTCGCTTTATCTCCAGGCTGACATCGTTTTGAGTGTTCACAGCGGTGCCAAGATAGGTGAATTCTTTGACAACTTCGAAAGTATAGTTGTTCGCAGTAACAAAGGATCCAATACGCCGCGTCTCCCTGTTTGTGGACAGCATATACTTTGTTTTGCCCTCGTTCACCGTCAAACCCACTTTCGCTGACTCTTTTTCGATAGCAGAGAACGCAGCAGTAACATCTCGCTTACAACGTCCAATGATATCAATATCATCGGCATATGCAAGGAGCTGGACACTTTTGTAGAAAATAGTGCCATTACGATGTACACTGGCTCTTCGCAACACCCCTTCCATCACAAAGTTGAAGAGGTTGCAGGATAATGGATCGCCCTGTCTGAAACCTCGTTCGGTATCAAATGGTTCGGAGAGGTCCCTTCCTACTCTAACGGAGCTGGCTGTGTTGCTCAACGTCATTCTGCAAAGCCGCACCAGCTTCGCAGGTATACCGAACTCAGACATGGTGGCATACAGGCAATCCCGTATCGGGCTATCGAAAGCTGCTTTAAAATCGATAAAGAGATGATGGGTATCGATCTGTTTTTCGTGGGTTTTTTCCAGGATTTGACGTAGTGTGAAGATCTGGTCTATGGTGGACTTACCAGGTCTAAAGCCGCACTGATAAGGCCCAATCAGTGTGTTGGCAAACGGCTTAAGTCTTTCACACAGTACAGTCGACAGGACCTTGTAAGAGATGGCAAGAAGACTAATTCCCCGGTAGTTAGCGCAGATTGTCGGGTCACCTTTCTTCAGTACAGGACAAAGGACACTGAGATTCCAATCGTCGGGCATGCTTTCAACTAGCCATATTTTGCAGATGAGTTGATGCATACACCCTATCAGCTCATCGCCGCCGGTTTTGAACAATTCAGCAGGCAGGCCATCGGCACCAGCCGCTTTGTTGTTCTTAAGTCGTTGGATCACAACTCGTACCTCGTCATGGCTAGGTGGTGGTACCTCCACACCATCGTCGTTGATTGGTGGCATCGGGTTAGTTTCTCCAAAGGCGGGATTGGTGGAGTCATCGCCAGCAAGCAGCTTGGAAAAGTGTTCCCTCCATAATCTCAGTGCACCCTGCGTATCCGTAACCAGATTTCCATGTTCATCTTTACAGGTTGATGCTCCGGGCTTGAAACCTTGGGTCAGACGCTTGACTTGTTGGTAAAATTTTCGAGCATCATTCCTGCCCCGTAACACTTCGAGTTTCTCACGCTCGTGCCTTTCCTGCTCTCGTTTCTTGCGTCTGAAAAGGCGCCTCTCATCCTTTCTCTTTTCCCGGTAGTTTTCGTGCACGGCTCGCGTTGCTGCTGACTGCAGGATTCTTTTGTAGGCGGCGTTTTTCACTGCAGTAGCTTCGCGACACTCCTGGTCATACCATTGATTTCGCGGAAGTGGGCGTCGGAAACCAATGACTTCCTCTGCGGCAGAGCGCATGGAGCGGGATATATGCGCCCAAAGTCCACCGGCATCATCGGGTAGAGAGTCAGGTTGAAGGAGCAGTTCTGAGAGGCGAGCGGAATAGGCTTCGGCCGTCCGATGTGATTGCAGCTTAGCGACGTCCAGCTTTCGTTGCGTACCAGAGCGTACATCCTTTGCATTGCACAGCCGCATGCGTATCTTGGCTGCAACAAGATAATGATCGGAGTCAATATTGACTCCCCGGAACGTACGAACATCTAGCACGCTCGAAGCATGCCTTCCGTCGATCACAACATGATCGATTTGGTTGCGTGTTTTCTGATCAGGGGACAGCCAGGTGGCCTTGTGGATATCGAGGTGTTGAAATCTGGTGCTACTTACTACCATGTTTCGCGCCGCGGCGAAGTCGATCAGCCGTAGACCGTTGTTTGAGGTGGTCTCGTGAAGGCTAAACTGACCGACAGTGGGGCCAAATATACCTTCTCTTCCGACCTTTCCGTTGAAATCCCCGAGTACAATTTTAACGTCATGGGCCGGGCAGCGGTCGTATACTTCCTCGAGTCTCGCATAGAAGGCATATATACATATGTAGTTGCAAAAGACGTAGCTTACTTATTGGCGATAGAAATTTTAACATTGAGTACGACACTCGATCAAAGCCTGGTGTTTTACCTTTTACTTTGTTTAGGGTACTATTCTACTAGTGATATTTGCTCTTCAATAATTTTCGAGTGGAAGCCTAATGAAGAAGGAGCAATGTAGGTGCCAATATTAGATTCATGTCGATTGAAAGAGGAGGAAAAATTGCAATTAAAAGAATATTTGGTTAATTCGCTTGCCCTGAAGTTGGCAATTTCTGATTTATCAGTTAACATACCAATTGGTGATTTTATTGCAATAATTGGAGTTTTTGAGTTCCTATTGGCTAGTTTCTTAATTTTTTGCCACATGCTACCGATTGAAGAATTTCTATTTATTTGGCTGCTAAAGTTTTTGAAACTTTCAGATTTTGCAATTTTTACCTCTCTTCTAAACATAGCATTAGTTTTTTTAAAGTTAATTAAATTTGTGATGGACGGGCTATTCTTAAATCGATGTTAATTTTGCATTTTGGTGTTTCTGAGTTCTGCGAGTTTATCATTCCACCAAGGGTTATGATGTTTATTATGCTGTGACGTTTGGGGAATAAATAAGTTTGCCGCAATTCTTAGTGATTTAAGGAATAAAGCAGCGTCTTTATTGATATTATAGGTTTGTGGCCTACAATTTATTTCAAAATCAACCCTGTTAGAATATTCTAGCCAGTTAGCTTTATTAAGTAAAAAGCGTTTCGGATTTTTAAAATGAGTTGAGTTTTGTATCATGTTAAAGGTAGTTAGACTAGGAAAGTGATCACTGATGACACTTTATAGAAATGTTGAGACTGCAAGCCAGGAGAAATTTAATACTGCCCACATTAAAGCCAAAAACTGCGTTGAAAGACTTAATGGCGTCTTAAAAAAAGTTTTTGCATGCCTTTCAGCAGATCGTGGCTTAATGGTTTCGCCAGTTTTCGCTGGCTCCATCATTAATGCATGTTGCACTTTGCATAATATTCGTATGAAACATAATTTATCGATGCCCGAAGTAAGAACTGCATCAAATTTGCATTCTATAAATTTTGAGGAGGCAAATACCTCTAACTCCGTCTTAAGTGAAGGGAGAGCTACTCGAGAATCAATTACGCGGAATTATTTTCAAAATCCAACGGTCTAGCAGCTTAAAACGAATCAAAAACAGAAAGAAAATACAATAAAATTTAAGTTTTGATTAAAAAATTAATTTTATATTTAATTAAAAATAATAATAATAATAAATAAGAAGTTTTTACCAGAAAATAACTAGTACTAAAATAACTAATACTAAAGCAATAGTGACAGCAACAAGGAAGCTGGAAGCCAAGAAGAAAATTGAAATCGAATTAAGACAGTTAAAATTAGTAGAATTTTAAATTACATATGTACATTTAATTTTTATTTTGCAGGCAATGCAGCATCTGTGCCAGGGTTGTATTTTGCACCTCTATAACTTCAATAACTTTTTTAAGGGCATCTACAATTTGTGCTTGGTTGTCTGCACAAATTTTTTTAGCTTCCTCCAAACAACTTTGTGTTGAAGGCTCGCGAGAGTTTCCTCGAATTCGCATTGTAGATTCTACTCTAGGTTCTACCGTAAGTTCTATTTGGCTGTCATCCAAGCATATCACCAAATCTTCGACGGCAGGCCCAGTTGCCTAAAGTTTATGTTTAAAATAATTAAATTATGTCAATAGAATAAGCGAGTCCGGAATATAACAGTTTAAATGTTACCTCAAATCCACCTTCGGGCGTATGCCCATCACCGTCTACAACGTCCTTCGAAAAGAAGTCAAGCACCTCCACGTCCATAGGGCTTATTTCTTTGGGACCTTAGGAAGATGGCAAATTGCCAGTTCTATTGACAAATGCTCGGTGACGCCCATACTGATGCTTCACTGAAGATTTCCAATCAATCCAACTCTGCAAATAAACAAACATAAATATTTGTTGGTTTATGTTAAGTTTCTCTCATACCTTCTTCCATTGGTCACCTCATTTTAAAGACCCACCCATAGCGTTAAGCTCTTTGGAGACAGCCTCCCAAACATCGTTGTGCTGTTTCTTAGCTTCTTTACCCAAAAATTGACCCTTTCCGACGTGCCGGTGCTCCTTCATTAAGTCCAGAAGCCGACGTCGCTGCATCTTCGAAACACGTCCGGATTTTATTTGCTGCACAAAAACATATCGTTGATTATGTAGTTTATATATTTTTACACCACTTCAACTTACCTTCTCATTAGTTTTATCTATTTTAATCAATTAAATTTTTTTTTAAATTTGGAATTATAAACGGAAATAATTTGACACATAGTGATGTAAAACGAAAAGTAAACAAATATTTGCAACCGGTTACTTTTGCGTTGCTTTAACAAATATTGTTTTGCTTAAGTTTCTGACTGTTATGTATATATGTACGTTTTAGTTTTAAAACACATTATTTTGAAAACTAAAAAGTCTTAAAATAAACAAAAAGACTATAATCAGTAAAAAAATTCAACTTCAGCGAAAGTAACCGGTTTAAAAAATTTATTTTGATTACTTGTTACTTCATATTTACACAACATTACTGACATTTATTAGAATCGGTAAAATTCTCACTTACTGCAGTGTCAGTGACAAAATTGACATTTTAAATCGATTTATTAAGTAAAAAGCGTATTTTTAAAATGAGTTGAGTTTTGTATCATGTTAAAGATAGTTAGAATAGGAAAGTGATCACTGTTGTATAAATCGTCAAAAATTTCCCAAAATATAAAGGGTTTACCGAACAACAACTAACATCTATGTTGGTTAGAATACCATGAGTGGAAAGATGAGTTGGTTTTCCGCTATTTAGGATGCATAAATTTGACTGTATTAAAGATCTCTCAACGGAAACACCGCGTGAGTTGTTTATGTCAGAGCCTCAAAGGGTGTTCCAACTATTGAAATCACCTTGTTCAATAAGTGGGGTATTAATTAATGAAAAAATATTATTTAGATCAGTACAAGAAAAGTTTTGAGTGGGTGGAATATAAAGAGAGACCAAAGTAAATGTGATTTTTAGGTGAACTGCGATTGCAAAAGTTTGTAGTTTAGTATTGATGCTTAGAACTCTATGTGGAATGTTATTTTTTATTAGCAATCCTACACCTTGCTTAGCGTATGTGGTATTAGGGGAATTTTCGAAATATCCTACGTAATTTTTTGGTGTAATGGGAGTGAAAGTACTGTTGCAATGTGTTTCTTGCAAGCAGAGGAAATTTGGATTATTCTCATTTATAATGAGCTGAAGCTCTGTGAAATTATTACAGTAGCCGTTCATATTCCATTGTAAGATTTTGTAGTCCATGAAAAGTCAAAATTGTCCTTATAAAGTTAGTGGAAAGTGTGATGAGACTAAAATTTGTGTTTAAAACCAAAGTTATATACTATCAGAATCGGACATAGTAATATTTGTCTTTATACAGCAAAGTTTGTGTTATCTTGGATATAGGGGATTGAGATTCGAAAGAGTTTTCTGATATATCGTTTTTTGAATTATTGTGTGTAAGTTTGTTTTGAAGGTAATTAACTTCTAAAGTATTTGTAAGAGGAATTTCTGTAGCTTGATGATTTTCTGTAGATGCTTGATGTTTATCTGTATTTGATTGATGTTTCTCATTAGTTGCTTGATGTTTTTCTGCGGTTGACTGATGTTTCTCAGTAGCTTGATATTTTTCAGTAGTTTGATGTTTTGCAGTGGTTTGAAGTTTTTCAGTGATTTGTTGCTTATCGTTTTTATTGGAGTATTGGTTGTTACCCTTGTAGTTTTGTACTATTGCATGTGTATTATTTTGAAGAGCAGTAACGGTTGCGTAGGATATACTTGTTGTTGAAGTTGGATTTCTTTCCCTGTATAAACGTCTGGCTTGGTTAATGCTACAACGTTCATTAGTTTTTATTTTCACAATTTCTTTCGTTTGGATATATTTTGGGCTTTTCAGAACAATTTGCACACATAGTGCGTATGCAGACTTCAGGATTGTGAAGCGGAAGATTACAAGTGTTACAAGTTGGATTACCATTGCATCTTTTAATTGTGTGTTCAAGAAGTTAGCAATTCCTGCATCTCATAGGGTTAGGAATGTAGGGTTGAACCTTTACTTTGTACCATGCGACTTCAATTTCATTTGGTAAACGGTAGAGGTCAAAAGTGAGGATAATCTTCCCTGTTGGAATAGGACCTTTCTCAGTTTGCCGGGTGAATTTATACTATATATATATTCCAGTAAAACCTTGGATTTTCATTTCGCTTATTATTTCTTCATCAGTTACGTGGAAAAGATTAGGCGCATAAATGACGCCTTTAACTGAATTAAGTGACTTATGCAGTTTGGTAATAACAGGACAAAGGTTAGATAAGTTTTTGCATTTGCAAAATTTTTCTGCTATTCGTGCATTATTTGCCAATAGAAGAATGCTCCCATCACGTAGTTGAGAAATAGATTGATATTCAGTAGAAACTTATTTTAAACCCTTTTTTTATTGTAAATGGGCTTAGTTTTGAAAGTGGAATGTTCTTATGGATGGTAATTGAAAATAATCACAGAAATAGCGAAGTAAGAGAAAATCGCGGACCGGTATAAAGTCTTTAAAAAAAAAAAATTACAAATTATTTTTTTACAAAAAGAAATTATTAGATTTTCTTTGACAAGAATTTCAAGTCGAACTGTCACACAAAAATAGTTTTGTTGTCTTAATATAGAAAACATTTAAAATAAATAAAGGTAAGGCATTGAATAAATTGAAAAAAAAGAATTATAGAAAAATTATCTATGATGGCGTTGAGTCTTATGACTCCGCAATTTTATTAAATACAATAGATTTAGCTTGTTAAAACAAATTATATTATATTATAGTAATATTTTTGTTCACTATTGCATTAAATGAATGAACAATTTTGTGACTTTGCACTCAAAAATATAATTTTAAATAAGAAACACATTTTTAAATAAATTAAGTATAAATTAATATTCCTTTAAAAATATTATGAGTGCGAAAAGCGCTGGTAAAACTTTGAGAATCCCTACCACGATATATTCTAGCTAGCATGTTGCGATTTTAGTTGACTCACTTGTGAAAAGTGCAGGATTGCAGCAAAACAACGTTTCAGAACATAATTTTGCAACACACGATAATGAACTGAAGCACACAATCTGAAATCGAAGTCAATCATAGCAAAGCTCACTTGGTCCTCTTAATCACAATACTTAAGGCCCGTTGAACTCCTTTGCATTGATGAAACCAATGGCTCACATCTCACAAAATAAACGCTTTTCACTAGCAAGTTAGCCAAGTACATAGAATAAAGGCCAAGCGCCGCACAGTGGCTCCTTTTTCAAAAAGTGATTGCTAAAATCAAATTTTCGATTTCTGATTTTCGAAACTTTTTTTTTTTATTTAAAAGGTAATTAATTGACCAAAGGTTCTAAAACCGAAAACTGTTTTGATTTATGACAAGTATTTTGGTTTTTATGGGTGCTCAAAGTTGGATAACTTTTTATCGTTCATTAAAATAGCATTTTTTTACATTTTTCGCAATATTAAAAATGGGAAATTTCAAAAGTTTGAAAAAACATGGGAATTTGAAGTATGCTCTCTGAATTTATGGTATTTCAAAATAAATGAGGGTATTCCTGAAAACGCGAAAAAGCCTCGAAAACTGCGTAAACTGCGAAAACTGAGCACATTTTCGAGTCTCGAAAATAATTTGTATGAAGAAAAGTTTGCTCAACTTTCGAGGCTAATTAGTTGAGCAAGTGGCCTCGAAAAGTTGGAAAATAAATCAGTGTTGCCGTATGTCGAAATAATTTGCTGCCAGTTTGAAGTTTCTTTAGAAATTGGCACATAAACTTAACAGAATGATTTTTAAATATATAAAAGCGCAATTCTCAGAATTTTTGTTTGTTTACCTATTTGTGTTTTGTTATTTATTAACTTAATTCTACATATTTTTTCGTTTTGGTGTGATACATTTTTTTTCATGGCAGCGGTAACACTGATCAAACTGTCAAATTGCAATTGCTCAATCGTTTACGAGTTTGTATTGATAGGGGTGTTCCTGAAAGCAAGCTCGAAAACTTTCGAGTTTTCGCGCTTTTCGAGTTTTCGCGTTTAGAGGAATACCCTCAATAATTTCCACAAGATGTAGAAAAAAAAATTTTAGTTCGTAATTTTCAGGAATTTTTTATAAAAAGTCGTTTTTAGCATAGTTTTACAGATTTACCTTGGCCTTTAATCCACAAATCAATGTCAATCAAGGATTGGTGAATAGGAAATTATAGTTGACATATCTGCCAACAAAAATTATAAGGGTCTTACCTGCATATATTTGCCCATTTAGAAGTTATAGCTACTTATGTGACATAATATGCATAAAGCTGAATTTGTTGTGTGATGACGATTTTCAGTCTATGATATTTTGACTTGGAAATTGTTAATCTGAATTTGATAGAATGTTTTAAGGAAATATAGACATCACTCAAAATAAATTAAAAATTGTAAATGTGGACGTTACCACTCCCCTTTCTTAATTTATTCTTCCTATTTCCAAAACTATTTGACGCAAATAGATGCATATGTAAAGAGTACCTAGAAAACTTCTGTCCATATAATATTGCTCCACCTCCAAAACGCTTGATTTGTCACTTTTTCCAAATCATTTCACTCTTTTTAAGAAAATTCACTTTTGTATAGCGAAATAGTAATACTTGACTCAGATATTTATATCTAAGTTTTTAATGCAATTTAAAAAATCTAGTACTCATAATGTCAAATATAATAAAGCTGTATTTTTTGTATAGAATACAGGTAGATGCACTTCTGATAACATTGAACTCTAGTGCAGGCCAACTTTATAGACACCTGTTTTATTACGATAGATATCATACAAGGAATATAGCTTATTATGTAGTTCAATTTTTTCGCTGAACAAGTATTATGTTTGAGGTTTGTAGCACAATATTTTGTACCTGTATTTGTATAAAAGTCAAATTTTAAGGCTCAATAACTCAGTCCAAAAGTTAAGAAAAAAAATAATACAAGATCAATTTCGAGAAAAATTGGGTATTATAGTAGATATGACGGAAACACAGCAAAGCGATTTTTTGAGAAACCAGAAACAACTTCAGAAATAACGGGAGTCGATGAGGACGTGAAAAAAAGATTACAAGTTATTTTAAACGTACTATCATATAGAGAACCCGTTAAGGTTGAAAATTTTGAAAAGTATACCAAGGAAACTGCAGACATATTAGAACATAAATACAGCCACAAATTACTGACCCCCTCTGTCCATAATACCTTAGCTCATAGTGGACAAATTATCAATTATCAAGCCTTATCCATAGGAGAATTATCAGAAGAAGCCCAAGAGTCTAAAAACAAAGATTATAAGGATTACAGATATAGCAAAACATGTAAAATTTCACGTATTCGACAGAATGAGGACTTGTTCAATATATTTTCAGCATCTTCAGATCCTTTGATTTCATCACTTAGGCACGTTAGGTCACGAAAAGAACTGACTGATAAATTCTGTAGTACTGTTTTAAGTTTCTTAGATATCCAAAATAATGATGATATTTTTATAGAATTGTAGATTGTTGTTGATTTTTTAAGGAAATTACCTAATTTATTACTGTAATCCTTTTTTTAAAACTTTTCTAGCCTTTGAGAAAGACTGTTTATAAATTATGTTAAGAGATAAAAAAAATAAATGCATATGAATGAATTAGTAAAAATTAAAAAACTTTTTTTTTAAAAAAGTATTTAAAAAATTTTTAAATTATTTAAAGTTTATTAATTGAATAAAGCGCACTAAAATTTATACAAAAAAAATTTTTTTATGAATTCATACCACTAAAAACCAAAAATTTCGAAATTTGGACTTTCACCTTTTTTAAAAGTATTTATGGCTAAGCCTCAAACCTGAATCTTATATATGTCATATCTACAGAAATTACCAACCAAAATCAAAAAATTTTACTCAAATATCTTTATCCGTTCAAAAGTTATGATTTTATGATTTTAGCTAAATTCTAAGCAGCTCTGGCAGAATATTAGGAAATATAAAATATCCTGCAAAAATAAGACTGAATGTAAACTTAACCCAGACGAACTCAACAATCATTTTCTAGGTAATAGTAGGAACCTTAATATGTTGAATGAGATCAACACTTCTGATTTGCCAGGATTCCCGAATAACTTACCAAATATCTCCTTTCAGTTCTCGGCTGTTAGTGAAGATGATGTTGCTAGGTCTGTCAAAAAAACTAGTTCGAATGCAGTAGGTATTGACGGAATCTCTATTAAATTTATCAAATTGATTTTACCTTTTATACTTTCTCCACTCACTCACATAATAAATCACTGTTTTACCTGTTCTTGTTTTCCTGATACATGGAAGGTCGCTATTGTGACGCCTGTTGCCAAAAAAGCCACTGCATCTGAATATTGTGATTTTCGACCTATAAGTATCTTACCTGCCTTGGGTAAAGTATGTGAAAGGATCATGTCTGATCAAATCTCTTTTTATTTAAACTCTAATAGTTTGCTATCAAATTTTCAATCTGGTTTTCGTGCTGGTCTTAGTTGCTCTACTGCTTTAATGAAAATTGTTGACGATATCAAAACTTATTACGATCAAAACTCTTTAACACTTCTTTGCCTTTTAGATTTCTCTAAAGCTTTTGATTCTGTAAACCACTCTCTGCTTTGCCACAAACTTAGATATTTTTTCAACTTCAGTGGAAGTGCAGTGAAATTACTACATAGCTACCTAAATGGTAGAATGCAAAAGGTTAAGGCTATGAATAGATTCTCTTCTCTTCAAACTGTTCTTGCTGGTGTTCCTCAAGGATCAATTTTAGGACCCCTATTATTCTCCCTATTCCCTATTATTATCTAAACGACATTTTCTCTGTCTGTAAGTATGCTACAATTCATGCATATGTGCATATCCATCAGATTGGGCCTTTTAGCTGGCCTCGTTTTTTTTTTTTTTTTTTTTTTTTTTTTTTTTGGAGTACATCTTCCAGCCATAGTTTTTCTTGAAGCTAAGGCTATCTTGAACTCATAATAAAGGTTGTTCAATTGAAATTCAGATAGCTATTTTTTTAATTTGCATTTAAAGTAAGAAATATATGAAACTTTTCGTGTTTTTTAAAAATTGTCAATTTATTGGGTTTTTACGCTGTAGTCTAAAGTCTGTTGAGTACATCTTTCAGCCATAGTTTTTTTGAAGCTAAGGCTGTCTTGAACTCATATTAAAGGTTGTTCAATTAAAATTTAGATAGCTATTTTTTTAATTTGCATTTAAAGTAAGAAATATGTGAAACTTTTCGTGTTTTTTAAAAATTGTCAATTTATTGGGTTTTTACGCTGTAGTCTAAAGACTGTTGAGTACATCTTTCAGGTATAGTTTTTTTTTTGAAGCTAAGACTATCTTGAACTCATAATAAAGGTTGTTCAATTGAAATTTAGATAGCTATTTTTTTTATTTAACTTTATATGTAACATTTCATGTTGTTTTTAACTAAAATCCAATTTTAACTATGTCTCCCTTTGAATTTTAATTGTTCCTCCTTGAATATTAATTAAAGATGGTTTAAGCTTCGAGAAAAACCATGTTTGAAGAGTCTGCTCCAAAAAAAAAAAATAAAAAATAAAATCGAAATTGTCATCTTACCTCGACCATGGCTTCGATTTTATTTATTTATTCTTTTTTTTTTTTTTGAGGAGACTCTTCAAACATGGTTTTTCTTGAAGCTAAGACTATCTTTAATTAATATTCAAGGAGGAACAATTAAAATTTTAAGGGAGACATTGTTAAAATTGGATTTTAGTTAAAAACAACATGAAATGTTACATATAAAGTTAAATAAAAAAAATATCTATCTGAAGTTCAATTGAACAACCTTTATTATGAGTTCAAGACAGTCTTAGCTTCAAAAAAAAACTATATCTGAAAGATGTACAGTCTTTAGACTACAGCGTAAAAACCCAATAAATTAACAATTTTTAAAAAACACGAAAAGTTTCACATATTTCTTACTTTAAATGCAAATTAAAAAAATAGGTATCTAAATTTTAATTGAACAACCTTTAATATGAGTTCAAGACAGCCTTAGCTTCAAAAAAAAGTATGGCTGAAAGATGTACTCAACAGACTTTAGACTACAGCGTAAAAACCCAATAAATTGACAATTTTTAAAAAACACGAAAAGTTTCATATATTTCTTACTTTAAATGCAAATTAAAAAAATAGCTATCTGAATTTCAATTGAACCACCTTTATTATGAGTTCAAGATAGCCTTAGCTTCAAGAAAAACTATGGCTGGAAGATGTACTCCAAAAAAAAAAAAAAAAAAACGAGGCCAGCTAAAAGGCCCAATCTGATGGATATGCACATATGCAGATGATATTCAACTTTACCTTTCACGACCCATTGGGCTTGTTGAAGACTTGTGTTACAGACTTAATGCTGATCTATCTTTTTTATGCAAGTGGGCGGAAAAAAATGTACTCCTAATTAATCCTCTTAAGTCTAAAGTGCTGCCTATTGTGAGAAGCGAATTAAGTTTACTGAGTATTCCCTCCTTGTTTATTGGAGCTTCGCCATTAGTATTCGTTAATAAAGTAAATAACCTTGGTTTCATTTTAAACTCCAAATTAACTTGTACTGATCACATTAATAGCGTTATTGGTAAGATATATTCCACTCTACGTTTGTTAAGAACTTCTGCCGACTTTACTCCTTTAGAAACTAGGCGTTGGCTCGTACTTCAATTAATAATGCCTTACATTTCTTATTTTCACTTAGTTTATTGTAGACTTGATTCTATATCACTGCATAAACTGCTTGTTGCATACAATAATGCAGCTAGATATGTCTATCGAGTTAGTAGGTTTCAGCACATATCTGAAATAAGCAAGGGTATACTTGGTTGTAGTTTAATTGATTATCTAAATATACGCAACTTGCAGTTTTTGCATACTCTTATTCACTCGGATAGCCCGGATTATCTATATGTAAAACTTCAATTTTGTCAATATACTAGATCAAATAAATTAATTGTTCCCAGGTTTAATTATCTTAACTCTTGCAGATTCTTTTTCATTAGCACCATCAGGCTTTGGAATTCACTGCCAGTTGAATTAAGGCGCATTACTTTAGGAAGCAATTTCAAATTGGCTGTTTCCAACTACTTCTTGAGTAATTAATTAATTTTTCATTCTTAAATTTTTCTCTAGCTTCTTTCCACTATCTCCACTACCTCTATTTGTTACCCTACATTTATGTTATCCTCTTATTTTATATTCTCATTATAAATTGTTATTAATCTTTTTTATTTGTTTTTTTCTCTCTCTTTGTTTATATAATAACTTAGTTTAAAAATTTTATATTCTTTAATTTTAATTTTGATTTTTGTTAATTATCCCTTCACTGTTTTATTTTGGTTGTTATCATAGTTATGTGCTATAGAAGACTAAGTCTTATTGTACAACAAATTAAATTAATTAATAAATGCAAATGTAATGTAATGTAAATCGCAAAAGGCGCCACTGTGCGCCGAGTGAGATCATACAAAATATTGTAGCTAAAAATTTTTTTTGAGCTCCAATTGACAGTTCAAAAATTTTTAAAATTTTTCTGCGAAGAGTGCTATAAAGGCAATATGAATTTCATATTTGTTATTCTGCAGTAATTTATTTCAAACTTATTCAAACCGCTGCCACAAAATTGTACTAAGAAACAGGATCCCTGGAACAGCATATTTTTGTTGACATCGCGGTTACGTTGGTTAAAAAAATATTTCCAATGAACACCGGATATAGAAACTCGAAAATTTAAGTTTTTTGCGTTTTCAAATTTAAATATGGAGATCCAGACAAAGTTTTGAACAGATTTTTATATCAAATTCTGCCGTTTTTTCATATATTGCAGATGTTTAATCGCACGAAGGAAAATCGAAAAAAAAAATTAAAATATTTATATTTAATTTCAATTTATAGTGTATTAAGGTGAATGCAGTAAAAACAACAAAGGATTTGAACTGTAACACAAGAAACACCAAAGCTCTACTCGCGGAGAGACCTCAGTTTTTCTTCTTATGTATAGGCTTAAAAAATAGCGGCAAGTTTTTTTTCGATACTTCCTTAGGTGTACATAAGGAAAATCGAAAAAATATTTTAAAAAAATATTATAAATAAGAAAAAAATCAAATTTTCATAATTATTTTGGCCAAATTCCAAAAAATTCAAATTTTGCAGCTCTGGTAGCAGTCATAGGATTATTTTTTATTTTATTTTTTTAAATGAGCAAATACTCGAATACATATATGTAATACTTCTATATTGCTACTATAGCCAATTTCTGTTCACCCAGAATATGACATGTCAAATGCTATCAACTCTACTGCGCATGACCGAAAATTGACAGTAGATTTTATGAAAACCAGTAGCGTTTGATTTTTTTTTATTAAAATTTTTTTTCAACTCGCAAGATTTGATTCATATTCAAAATATTAAAATTTCGGTTTCAAATATATTCGAACGAAAATGTAAAATTGCATGGGTGAGTAAAATTTTAATATGCATTTCGCTCATGACGTTATTGACACAATATGGAGATTATCCACTTTTTTTAAAATGTTGTTCAATACATAGCAGGTTTTGTAGTATGGAAAGTTCAAAAAAACTTAAAATGCGCAACATGCAGAGTCAATTGACAGGCGATAAATTGCCGGCATTATCTGCCTTAAAAAGTATGGGACCATTTTTGGCACCTTCCAAGGATGTGTGCGATACGAAAAAGTAATAACGTTGATGCCATATTTAGCAAACTAAAGGAGTGATCCTAATAAAATTTGGTCTCAATATATTCAGCCTCATTCATCGAGTTTTTCAACCTCTTTCAAATTTTCTCAACGATTTTCTACATTTTTCAAATATTTTCAACGCTTTCAATATTTGATTGACTTTTTCAACCTCATTCAACTTTTTTCGAGTTTTTCAACTTCTTTCAACTGTTTCAACATTTTTCAACCTCTTTCAACTTTTCTCAACATTTCCCAAATTTGTCTGACTTTTTCAACCTCTTTCAGCTTTTCTCAACATTTTCCATATTTTTTCGAGTTATTCAACCTTTTTCAACTGTTTCAACCTTTTTCAACTGTTTCAACATTTTTCAACTTCTTTCAACTTTTCTCAATATTTTCCATATTTTTTCGAATTTTTCAACCTCATTCAACTTTTTTCGAGTTTTTCAACTTCTTTCAACTGTTTCAACATTTTTCAACCTCTTTCAACTTTTCTCAACATTTCCCAAATTTGTCTGACTTTTTCAACCTCTTTCAGCTTTTCTCAACATTTTCCATATTTTTTCGAGTTATTCAACCTTTTTCAACTGTTTCAACCTTTTTCAACTGTTTCAACATTTTTCAACTTCTTTCAACTTTTTCCAACATTTTCCATATATTTTCGAATTTTTCAACTTTATTCAAGTTTTTCGGAACTATTCAAACTCTTTCAACTTTTTCAATATTTTTCAACCTTTTCAACTTTTTTCAACACGTTCCATATTTTTGGACTTTTTCAACCACATTCAAGTTTTTTCGGCTTTTCAACCTCATTCATCTTTTTCCGAGACTTTCAACTTTTTTCGAGCTTTTCAATCTCTTTCAACGTTTTCAACATTTTAATATATATCGAGTTTATCAAACTTTTTCACCTGCTTCAACCTCTCTCAATGTTTTTCAACATTTTTCATATATAATCAACTTCTTTAAAATTTTTTTTAACTTGTTTTCGGCTTTTCAACCATATTCAATATTTTTTAAATATTTCCGACATCTCATTCAATTGCATTACATTTTTTCGACTTTTTCAACCTGAAATCGAAAAACCGAACTTTGGTCGGTCCCCTGGTACTTTATATTGACACAAGATTGTTTTACGAAAGCACAAAATTGGTAGAAGAAAAAGTGTACGTAAGGAATAAATTTACCACATTAATTTTATTTAACAATCAATAATGTCGAAATTTCATTATTATAGTTAATTTCTTGCGAAATAAAACTAACATTTTTTTCCATCTATTCTATTCGATCTATTTTTTTTTTGCGCCGCCCTGGAGTCCATTTGACATTTAAAATATTTTGTTTGTAATTATTTCAGAATAAGTCAATTTTGTTTACAAATATTTTTAAAAATCAACACATAAAAAACTAGCGCATGCGCAAAACAAACTGTAGCATTTAGATATGTCAACAATCTTGGTGAACTTCAAACACACTGAGCAGGTAGGTTAGTAGCAATATAGAAGTATTACATATATGCCCGAATACAAATAAATTTTCGAAAATCGAGTGTTCTTCAAGTATTCTAGAACATGACTTTTTTTTGAACATGTCTAGTGTAGGGATGCCCATGGAAAAAAAACATCGATGTTTTTTTCGATGTGATGCATCGTAATGTTAAATCGATGTTTTTCAATATATCAACAAGAAACATCGATGTTTTCGATATATCACATGTATTTTTCATTTCAGTACTAGACACTAAAAGTTAAAAATAAGCGAAGGAATAAACAAATTCAATTTTTATAATTCCCAATACTTATGACTTAAGTCTTGCATGAACAGAATTTTGTTTACTCTTTTAGCTTCCAGCTTGCTTCTCTGTTGCGAGAAGACCGGCGCAGCCTTTCAGATAGCATTGAGCTCACAACCATAGTTAAATATTTACAGGCAATGTTGTACAACTTCGAAGATTGTATTTTATATTATAAACTGCCCATCCTTCCAAAGCGTTTTCAAATAAACAGTTACCTCATCTGATTTATTGGTTTTCCAATTTCGCTGAACAAAATTGTGGTGATCTGTACATATGTTAAAATCCGACTGCAAAATGTTGTCCGAACCGTCAGAGTAGGATTCCGCTCCTGCAGAACACGCTTCTTCACGAATATCGTTCTTTATCAAATCTTTAATTTTAATTAAGGCTCTAGAGCAAGCCATTGGGTCTACGAAATGAAGTTTTTCGAAACGTGGATCCAATATTGTTGCAATAGCTAATAACGAAATCTGTTCGATTGCGCCCATTCTTTTGTTGATCTCATTAAGGGCACGTTTATGTACTTCCTTCATCAATGGTTCTTCAATTACTAGACATTTTTGTGTTGAAATCATACAGCGTACTAAGAGAATTACTTTACTACTAGAACAATATTTTTCGCAGGATCTTTCTTTAGTTGCAGCTTCAAGTGGGCGTAATATATTAAGAAGCACTGGCAGTTATGTCAACTCCATACCAGTCAACATCGGTGGTGTTGTTCTGTGTAGAATTAAAGTTTCGCTAACAGCATTTCTCAGCTCAAGAAATCGTTGAACCATATAATACGTGCTATTCCAGCAGGTTGTTACATCCTATATCAGTTTTGTGTCACCTTTCATAAATATCCGCAAATTGTCACTTGCTACACAACTTTGTAACTATGCTCTTTACCTTGGACCATATTAACCAAGTTTAAGGTGTGCGCAAAGCATGGGATGCGCTTTTTTTAAAAAAAGCATAGTTGCAGCATTATCGGGGACTACTGTGGTGACTTTATTAGTATTAAAACCCCATTCATTAGTAAGCATTGTTTCCATATATTCGAAATTATGGCTCTCATTCAGTTGATACACTCCCAATATTACTAACTGAAGTTCATTGCCGATACCAAAATGAGCTGTGACACCTAAAAAACTTCTCATTTGAATATCTAACTCTTGTTAGAGTGAGGTATTCTATCGTGGATAATTTATTTTTCATTGTTGTGGCTGAAACGTCATACTTATCGTCGAGATAACGCGTCATAGGATTTCTGCTGGGAATCTTATAATGCAGCTATAGTTTTCAATAAATACTTAAAGCCTTCATTTGCAACAAGTGCATGAACGAAGAGTCATTGGATGAGTTTGGGCAACTTAATAATGTGAAAACTATAGATAATAATTGTTAGAAACTGAACGATTATTACGCTTACCGTACATAATGCGATTTTTGATATATCGGATTAATACATCGATTTTATGCATCGATATTGAGTGCTTTGATATAGCGGGTTAATTCGATATATCAAAGGCTTACATCGAAGTTATATCAAAAATCGATGTATATCGGGCATCACTAGTCTAATGTATATGAAATTGATTACAATAAAATAATTTGCATCTTATTACATTTAAAATAGGAAATTGTTTTTTGGAATCATATAAACATAAATTTGACTTACCTAAGTACATCATTCGCTGCTTTGAAGAGATAAAGTGCTTGATCAGCGCCGGGGTCGTCAAGAACCCGCAGCTGCGTGGGCCACATTTTTTTTTGGAAAATTTGCGATTAAGAGCGCTTTTAAACTGCTTTTATAGCGTAGTAGTCGCTAACATCAAAGTCTTTTTCATTTTCCGTGCATAAAAGAAATTTAACGATAGATGGTGAAGGACAACACTATTTGACGTTGTATTAAAAAGGAAAACTTACAGCATAGCTATGTAACTTTTTAATTTTTGGACCTCGCACGGGGCCTCGCGTGACCTAAGGTTTGCTCTATGCTTTTAGACCTTTCAAATTATACGAGTAAGCATATTATTTGATATTTTACGTTATTTTCTTAAAATTTATTTTAACATAGATAAGTAAGTTTGAGACTGGGCTCTTATAAAACATCAACTATGAATTTGGATTTAAGTTTAAAATATTGACATACATATGTCTAAATATTACCAGAGAGACTTTTAGAGGCTTTCTAATTTCCCCTAAGATTCAAAGATGCTTTTAATTCTATCCTAGCCATAAAATTTAATTTATATACTTAATACATCAACACGAGAAGTGCTCGTCATAGTCCATATTTAAAAGCATTAACTATACATAGTCCTACATCATCAGAGCTTGGTAGTAATGAATATTTTTCTATTACAATTCCGATTCTAGGGGACCACCTTGGACTAGTGGACTTGACACTACTCATACAAGACACAGAATTTAAATACATACTGTACAAAAGGAGCTTTTCCTAAAACCATAGCTGGGTTTAAAAAACTGCAATCCTAAGGGATGATTCCATTGGCGATATCGAAATTTAGAATCGACATTTTCAATTTCAAGGTAAAAGGAATTATTCCTTTGTTGATTCCATTACTTGAACAAATTTTCTAGAAAAAAATGTTAATCCAATTCAAGAAATTGGAATTCGGAATTGACTGCTTCAGTTCCATGGTAAGAGAAATGAATCCATTTAAGCAATTAAAATTTGAAATTGTAAAATTTTGATCCATTTCAAGGAATTGTACTGCGAAATGAAATTCCGGAATTGCAAAATTGATTCCAATTTGCAATTTTTCTCAAATAAACTTTTGACCAATCTATGCGGAATGGTCAAATTAATTTTAGATGTCACAGAACCCAGACACGTATTGCACCAATCGATGAGGAAATGTATAACATGAATTTCTATCATCATCAAAAGCGGCGCGAACAACGACATGGCCAATTTTGGTTCAGTACTTCCTTACTTCGGGGTGCCGGAGCTATCTCATACGATGACTCAAATTCATTTTGAACGTTTCCGCATTGATTGTGCAAGACTTTTTTTTTTTTTAATTGCGAAAATCATTTTTAAAAAAATGGTAAATTGAGCTCGTCTTCAATACTTTTTAGGCCCACATTCCTCGTTAGAGTACGTTGGAGTGGAGATACCACTAAAGTTCTTCAAATCCAAATTTTGAATCCTGTAATGTAATCGACAAGCAAATAATTCCTCTTGTTAGGAATTGAAAAAGTTGTATCCGAACTCTAATTTCTTGGAACGAAATCAAAATTTTGTGAATTCCAAACTTTGATTTCTGGAATGAATTTGACAAAGGAATCATATCCTTAGCAATTGAATCGATAAACTTGATTGAAATTCTCCAGAATTGTAATTTTTGAGAATACCATTACGAAAGGATTCGGCAATTGTATGAAAAAAAATTACGTGATACGTTAATCGAATGAACGGAATGGGATTAGGGCACACGATAGCTCACGGAACGTAATTTATGAAGTTTGTAAAAGATATTTTAACCCTCTAACCGGAATGACCGTCTGTAGACGGTTATAACATTTTACCATATTATAACCTTACTATCAACAATTTTCTTTTTTAAATTTGAATATCATCAAAGTAAACTATGAAGTTCCAAAGCGATGTTCAATTTGTAGAGGAATAACGCTTCGTTTCGTCGCTTTACCCTTTACATGTTGAAGTGAGTAGTGAACGCACGAATAAATAATTTTTGTGCTAAGTGAATTGCAAATAAAAAATTATTTGTACATAAAAAAATTAATATATTTTTATAACGTAATTAATATTCATTAAAAAAAGGTAATTTGTTATGATTTAGAAGTAAAAACTCGATGACCGTTTGTAGACGGTCTTGCCGGTTAACGTGTATTTTTTTTTGAATTTCTTCATATAGTTATCTGTGGTTGTACAATAATAATGAGTGAGCATCATGGCAGAAACAATTATAAAATCAACCAGATCTGCTAAATACTCCAGGCTGACCGATGAGCAGATCCAGGAGCTAATGAACTCAGCTGAAACGGATTATTCCAGTGAAAGTGATGGAGATTTTGACAGCGATAATAGTGTCTGATTCTGATTTTGGTCCTCCAAAACCAACAGGATCCTCCATACCATTGGAGTACTTGACTGCATCAGGCGATGTTTTCGAAAATGAATTAAAAACTTCACTAAAGCTAAGCGATATTAGTCAAAGCAACGAAGACGAAGTTGCAAGTCCTTCAACAGCTGAAGTTACAGGTACTTTCCTCACAAGTTGGCAAAATAGCTCGATATGATCGAAAAAAAAGAATACATGCAAGTAGAATGTCCGCAAATAATAAAAGATTATGATGCACACATGGGCGGTGTAGACCTTATAGATGGCTTGATGGGCAGATACCACATCCGATTGAAGACACGTAACCCCATGCTGCGACTTTTCCATCATCTTTTAGACATGGCAATGACAAATGCTTACATTCTATTTCGAAGGATCAATCAGGACGAAAAAATCAAATACAAATTACCAGAGTTTCGAGAAGCTGTGGCAACAAGTCTTTGCAAATATGAACTAATTGCTGTTGGCAGACCATCTACAGCAACAGCAAAAACTGCCTCGTTTTCATGTGGAATGAAGGCTAAAATACCATACGATGCAGAAAGATATGATGAACTTGGGCACAACCCAAGAATGACCGATTCTAAAGGCAAAAAAAGATGCAAACACTGTAAGAAATCTGATACCCAGGTATTTTGTATGAGATGCAACTTGAACTTATGCCTAATACCAGCAAATAATTGTTTCTTTGATTTACATCATAAAAAATAGATTTTTACTCTATAAACTGATGTTTTTATATACATTATATTATTATTGATTTTATTTATTAGGACAAGAAGTCAATATACCAGTTTATGTTTACACCAAGCGACCCTTTTATTCGTTAACCGGCAAGACCGCTTCTAGACGGTCATTCTTAAAATGCCTATAACTACTAAACCTTCACATAAATCGCAAAAATAGCTTCAAATTCGAAGTTCTCGTAGCTAAATTACTTAGATTTGATATTTTACTTTATATTTTTAGTCGTATTTCTACTTTGCCGGTTAGAGGGTTAATAGATTTTGTAATTGAATTTGAAATTGAAACATCAAAATAGGTAAATGAAATAGAGTTATTTGAATTTATTCACCCCTATCACCATTGTCGAAGTCGACTCTAAAATGCTCGATAACAGTATTGTCGCATCACCATTGTCGAACTCGACATTTCAAATGACAAACGTAGAACAATAGCCCAATTCACGATCCGGTGCAAATGACATTGCAAAACTATGCAATTGCAGAACTTTGCAGCAAATTGTGAGCGATTGTTTCATAGCAAAATGTTGGTGAGAGAATTGTATAGGAAAAAGAGAGTGACAAAAACCAAAATTTTTGCTGAGAAAATCTTATAGGAAAAGAGAGCGCCAAAAACATAATTTGTAAACATTTGCATTTGCTGCAAATGCTATAGGATTTGACTGTAGCATATTTGCAACACCGTAGCATTTGCAAATGTGTATATTGTTACCTTTATATAGAAAGGCACCAACTAACATTTTTTTTTAAATCGAGATTTTTATAGATTTCGGTAGGTCACCCACTAATACATCAGTGACAAAAAAACGTGTGTGCTACGATTGAAAATAAATCAATTACAAGCAAATAAAAAAAAGCCATTACTCACTTTAACTCACAAAAACTTTAATTTTTATTAAGTTTTTTCGTTCTCTTGTAAAATAATAAAAATGTAAGATAGGGCATTTCTATATTAAGGTAACGATATTTTGTTGTTGCCATTGCAAACTTTGCAATAATATTTTGCATATCTCTTTTGCAAGACCATATGCACCGGATCGTGAGTTGGGCTAATTTATTACAATTGTCGAATTTCAATTGTCGGTGTGAGAACTGAGCTGATTTTTTGTCGAGTTCGTTTTTTAGTCGACACTTGAAAAATTAAATTAAAATAGTCGAAAAAGTTGAAGATTACAAATTCAAATCAATCTGAAGCTTTAGTGGACCACATGGAGAGAAATGTGGAATTTGCAAGAAGCTTTAATAAAGACTTAACAAAACTGGACGTTAAGCAGCTTGGGTCCACCAATGCGTGAAGGCGATGGCTGGCAAAAAGTTAGAAAAAATTTATCAAAGTTCATTATTATTAGTAAGGTAAAACGTGTTATTATAGGTTTGGATAGACTCAAAAGGAAAGGTAAAAAAAAAGAATTGCACACAATAAACGTGAGTTGCACGAGGTACCCGGTCATAACCCAAATGGTCATAGTTCCCAAAACAATTTTGGGGCTTATGACCACTACTAAAAACAGACATAATCCTTAAAAGAAGAAATAACGCCAAATAGTTTTGGGTGTTATGTTCACAATAGGTGGACGAAAACCACTGCGAAGCCGGTGTTGTACATATTGGAGGATGCAAGTCTTGAATAGCAGTCGAATGCCACCCACTTACTCTAACTTTTATGTAGAATTACTGCAGCTAGCGAAGCCAGCATTCGATACACATACGATAGAATTTAATGCGATTTTCAATCTGAACCAAAAATATGAAGAAGCCCCTTGCTAGGCTTAACTCCAAAAGTATTTGAAGTTCAAAGTCATCGGTGGCGTGTACCGTTTTTCGATAGTTAGACTATTTTAATTTATTGCAAATAACAAAAAAAAAACATGAATGCTTAGAAAAATATAAAATTTCTCTTGTATTTACAAGCAAAACAAAAATGGTCATAACACCCATGGGAGTTATGTCCATTGTTGTGAGTGATCATAATTCTCAAAATAATTTTGGGGACTACGACCATTTTTCAGATGGACATAATGCACAAATACTTTTGGCCATTATAACCAATGATATGGTACCGTCGTACGTTACTGGAGACGGAATATTTAAACAAAAAAGCTGGAAGAAACCGTCGCCAATATCATGTGCTTCAAGGAAATGATTAATCCAGTCGGCATGGCTTTAGGCACTAATTTCTGTTGTTAATTTTTACCACACTTTTTTTTAATTAATGTTTTAAAAATTCGTTGCTATATATATGACAATTGACAGCAAGTTTAAAAATATTTTTGAATTTCTTTCACTCAGATTGTATAAGTCACCTGTCGCACAAATTATTGTCGGAAAAATAATCTATTACAAACATCATCGAGTCGAGCTAGTTAGGTGATCGCTTTTTTAGGTCGAATCGAAAGCAAAGTCGACAGTCACTAATGTCGACGCTCGACTGCGGTGATAAGGGTATTATTTTTTTTATTGGAAATATTTGAGTGTGAAAATTTTTGTATTTTAAATTTGAGTTCATTAGGGAAAGTGATAAAGGTGAAAGGATAGTGCGGAAGCAGTTAAGAGACAAAGCAATCCTCTTGCATTGTCGAATAAAGCGTAAGATCAATTTAAATCGTTTTTTCAGTCTCAATTGAACACAATCGTTTTTGTAGATTTATGAAGCGGTTCCGCCTTAACAAGGAAGCTTTTCAGTTCGTGATTTCCAGCATACAAACGTATGCTGCCAACTCAAATATCAACAGCGGTGCCTCCAGTTCTCCAATTAGCAGCGGCTCTCTCGCTTTTAGGAAGTGCTGGTTGCGAGCACTTTGTCGGTACAAAGTACAGTGTCCAAATTAACGAATAATTTACTCATAAAATTTTGTGCAGAAAATCCATTAGCCTTTCAAGAATGTTTTATGCAAAAACATGAGATTCAAGTAAGTGAGATAGTGAAATTATCATAATAATTTAATACATTTAACAAATTAATTGATGCTTCAGTTGTAGGATTCGTTGACGGTACACACTTTTGTCTGCAAAAACCCAACGAAAATCAGCTTATGTACTGCAATCGCAAGGGATTCCAAAGCTTAAACGCAATAATTGTAATCTAATTTATTTGAAAAAATGTAATAAGCACCAATCTAATTTTATGTCTTGCAATTTAGATATGCGATCATGAAAATCGAATATGTGCGATTAACGCAAACTTTGGAGGAGCAGCTCATGACTCATGACTCCTTTATATGGAAACATTCAAACGAGAAGAACCAATTTAATTCACATATAAATCAAAATTCTTGGCTCTTGGGTTAAACAAATTTGAGTCTTAAGTGTTTCATTATATTAATAATTGGACTTCTTTCGCATGTGTTTCCGGTTATCCACTTGCACTGTGGAGTATAACCATAGCAGGACATCGTTAATCAAATACAGTGTAACCTCTATAAGTCGAACCTCGACAAACTCGAAAAAATGTTGTGTTCCCTTCCCTTCAAGCCCCAAAACCTCCATTGCTCGAAATCTGACACCTCTATAAGTCGAAATAATTAGTGAGTTTTGAGCCTACTTATACAATAAACCAATTCTATGGAATTTATGACTGACATTAACACGTGATTTCATTTGAACTTTAGCGAAGTTACTTTATTGTTGTCGATTGAAAAATTATCAGAAATAGTTTGGTCCTACGGCAATGCATACCAATGTTTAATGCCTTTATAACTAGGATTTATTTCACCACTCTAACTCAAAATTAGTTAGAATAAATCTTAATCTTCTCATAAAATCTGTTGGATTGGGTTCTGGAAGTTAACAGGTTAGGAACAAAAAAAAAGTATAATTGGAGTGTGTAATTTAGTCATCTGGCACAATGTGGATATTTCCCTTCATGAACATTAATATGTCGAAGTTCTCGTGTGAAAGCGAGGCTCGTTTCGGCGTTAAAATATCTTTGGCTTTGGAAAAAAAGATTTTCAACTGCAGCGCTTTAGGGTATAGCAGTATTATATTTAATAAACAGATTTACGAATATCTGTTCCCCGAGGAATGCCGCATCGTTGATTTAATGTCTAGTCACATTTTGACGAGATTTTGAGCTTTACTCTTTAAAGATTTGTGGCTCTTAGGTTTTTCTTTAGACTGAGTGACAGAGTTGAAAAGTCTTCCTCATTATATCAATCGGAACTTACTTGTTATCAGAACGTGCTATACGCGGCGCGGTGAGTGCGGTATCTTTTTGTTAAATAATAGGTACTGGATTAATGATTAACGGACTTGGGGAAATTTAACGGAAGTTGACGAGTGCGTTAGCATTTTTTAAAGTTAACCTAAAAGTTCCATTAGTCGAAATGTTAACTTCGTTAATTAACGAGTTAATGCCCAGCTATGAATATAACGCCACACAGGAATGCACCAGAAGGTTCGAATGAATCTTTATTCAATAATGTGCACTCAATTGTGACTATTGGGATTCTTAAGGGCCGATGGAAAAGGAAGGTACAACCCAGAAAAAATTGCAATCTATGCAAATGGTTGCTCTAATGAATTTCTATTTCATCCTACTAGCATAAGAGATCTTGAGGAGACTCAGATTACGAAAATTGCTCAGGATATAAGAAATAAAATAAATCGTTCAATTTTGAATAAAAAAATAAAGCATTTATTAAGAAAGATAAGATAAAGATAGAAAGATATAAAAGAATTAACACAATTCATTTTGAGATCATTGATCAATAAAAATTCAATTCAATGCTTAAGACTAAAAACTTCTTTTTTTATAACTTCCAGCTCTAAAGTTTTGATTTCTAAACCAAGTTTCAAGTTTTCCATAACACCTTTGTGTTTTTCTTCCTTCATGGCCAACAGTCTCTTTTGAATACATACTTAGAAACTCATCGAAATTTCCGTCCATTCTTTTTTGCTGATTATTTATTTGTTGCTTTCAAATTTTCTTTCAGCAACATACATTTTGTTTTCTTTGCAGAGGTATTTTTGGGCAATGATGCTTTTTTCTGATATTCGTTGCCGTCGTCGTCCGATGCCATAATATTTATGTCATCGTTGAAAGGTGGTGGCGATGGAGTTTCTTTTCCATTATTACTTCCACTCGCGCATATTCCAAACGTTGACATGCTTAACAGGTCTTCCTCGGCAACTTCCAGGTCACTTGCTTCCGCAATATTTTCTTCAGTCTGGGTTAGCAACATTTCTTGAAAAGGACCCACTCTCGTTTTCCGATTCGAGGATTTGTGAAATGACAATTTTTTTTTTCGCTTGGTATTTTCGGTCCGGAAAGACCTATAAATAATGAAATAGTCTTACACATCAATTTTATTGCATAATGATCTTAAAATACCTTCCGCCATGTCTTAACATCTTTTATCGGCGGACCAACAGCATTTAATTTATTCTTCAAATTATCCCAAAGCTTTACGGCAGTTGCTTTCCCCTGTGCGCAGTTTGAGAGAATATTTTTAGCGAAATTTGGGTGGTCCTTCTTAAACTTACCCAAAAATTTGTTTGCTCTTGATTAATTTTGTTGTAGTTTGTCTTTTAAAACATAAATTCAATCATATATTAAAATATTTTTATTTTATAAAATTATTTTCTATCATTTTTCTTGTCTACCGCTAGCATTTGATTGCTTTTAAATGATCGAATCACAATTCGTATCAACAGATACGATTGTGTACTCGTTCACTGAACGCACAATCCGGAATTACGAAACTTGTCTACGTCACGAGTTGTACGTTCACGGAAGCGGCGATTCGACCCCAGCTCTGGTTTTATAAAATGTCTATACAATTTTTTCTTTGTTTATGTATGAGTATTTTCCATAGCATCCCAGGATGCCAAATGGATCCGTTTCGAATTCGAAGCGGACACGATTTTTCGTATATTTAATCCGAAACGGACTCCGTTTACTATCCGTCTCGAACTCGTTTTCGTATAAAATTGCTCTCAAAATAGCGGAAGGATCGTACGCTTTGTCGGATCCATCTCAAACTTGGAACGGACTTCATATACGGATCCGTTCCGGATTTAAGAAAAGAGTTCGTCTAGAATCCATTTAATTTGAAAAAAAAACGAGTCTGTTTCGCATCCGTTTTATTTATAAAAACGTGTCTGTAACGGATCCGTATAGTATGAAGTCCGTTCTGAGTTCTAGACGGATCCGCATCCGTTTTTGTGCACATTGGAATCTCGTGTAATCACCTTGTCCTTCCGTTTTTAACTTATGGTAGGGGACGTGGTAGGTAGAAAATAATACATATTTTTGATCAGCGTCTTCGCCTGAGTCGATATGTCAGTTTTTCTATGATAATCACTATAACAGGAAAACTGTTAGTTTGATGAAATTTTTGCACAGGTTTTCACAAGTAAGTGGATGCTACTTAAAAATTAATTTGTTAATTAAATGCTAAGACTCTTTTTACAGCTAGTACTTACATACATTATACTGCAGCTTATATCTGATGCAATTAAAAACACGCTGTACATTGTTTAATTAGACATTTCTCAGCAGGATATGGCCCGCATGTGTTGCCCACAAAATTAAGCTATCAAAACCTACACAAAAACAAACATTTGTTTATATGTATGTATATCAAATCACTTTCTTGTTTTTTTTCTTACATAAAACAAACAAAATTTTGAGAAAACTTTTGGAAAATAAAATAGAAAACCACTTTGTGCTGCTGCTTCTGGGATAAAGGATATTGATGCAAATGCAAAATTAATGACGGCAGGCAAAAGAAATTTTTAACACTTGTGTCTGTTGAGAAGTAAAAAATGAAAAGAAAATTTATTCACATTGCACTGTGGGAAATTTTATTCGATTCATCGACCAAAAATTAATAATAGCCAAGTTTTTAGAAGCAAACTTTGAGTACTTACATAGTTGCAAACAATGTCTACATTATTAACACTAGAGGCGTAAACCTTTTATTTAATATTTTCTTAATTCAATTAGAAAAGTTTTATTATATATACTATAAGCTAATATATTTTAATTTTTAGACTCCTTGGATGTATTGGCGTATCTAGCAGGCCCGTGCGCAGGAATCATCCATGGGGCGGGGGTTTTTAACTCGGACATTTCATGTTAAAATATGTTCATTTAATTATAATTAAGCACATATATACATACGCTTGTTAGAGATGTTAAAAAATTTATTCAAATTCGAGTATATCCCCATTTAAAAATAGTCCTAGGGTTGCTATCAGAGCTGCAAAATTTTAATTTTTCGGAGTTTGGTGAAAAAATAAAGAAAATTTGAACTTCTTTTTATAGTCCAGGAGAAATAGGGTTTGAACAACAAAATAATGCGTTACAGCAATCTGACAGCGGAATATTGTTGAACAAGCTCTTGTAAAAGAGGACAAAAAAATCGAACCGACAGCAGCTATCCGGGGTAGAATGGGGTGCATTTTTAAAGGTCGAATTTCAAATTACAGAGTATTAAGGTGATTGCAGTGAAAACAACAAAGGATTTGAGCTGTTACACAAGTAACACCAAAGCTCTACTCAGGGAGAGACCACCGTTTTTCTCCTTATGTATAGGCTTTAAAAATAGCGGTCAATTTTTTTCGATACTTCCTTATGTGTACATACGGAAAATCGAAAGAAAATTAAAAAAAAATATTATAAATAAGAAAAAATCAAATTTTTTAGGCCGAATTCCGAAAAATTAAAATTTTGCAGCTCTGGTAGCAACTCAAAGACTATTTTATTTTTATTTTTTTAAATGAGGATATACACGAATTTGAATAAATTTTCGAAAATCGAGCGTTTTTGAAGTAGTCTAGAACATGCCATTTATTTGAACAAGTCTAGTGCTTATGTTATGATTCGATATTCAGTTATCATTACGTAAGTAGCTAATTCTGCGAGGTACTTGAAAACACTCGTCCAAAACTCTTTCTACATTGATTTCGATATCGCGATGTATATTTAGCGAGGCTAAGCCATTAAGCCGATCTTCGGACATAGTTAACCTGAGGTATGTCTTTAGACGACGTAGCGCTGAAAAGAAGCGTTCATTTGTTACTGTTGTCACAGGCAGAGTTGCCATAACACGAAGCATTTGATGGACATTTGGAAACGCGTCTTCATTGCAAATATCCAGTGCTTCGAGAGAATTTTTGATGTCTTGCCCGGCAATGCGTTGACGCCAAAGTTGAACTTCATTTATCCACATGTCCCGTGAACCATTATGCAAAATTGAAATACAGTCAAACTTCCTTATAACGAACTCCTATGCAACGAAGTTCTCTCTACTACGAACTGAGTTCAAGTACACAGCTGTCTCGTTCTATTTTCAGTGTATTTCTATCTTCTTACAACGAATTTCCTTATAGCGAGATTTTCTTTAAAACGAAGAAATTTTGCTGCTGAAAATCAAACTCTTATGCGTTTCTGATCTCCTTAAAGCGATTTTTGTTAAATAATTTTCTGTTAAGCATGGCAATAAATCTACATACATACGGAGAAAAAAGAAAACATTTTAAAGGGATCCATATGTATAAAATATGAAAATAACAATAATCGAAAAAAAGAAAGTTCCTTCACTATTAATGGTGACTATAGTTCAGTTAGTGTTCAGTGATAGAAGTGAAAATGTTGCAACTAAGTAGCCTTTCTCTCGAAAAAAAGTTATTGATAATAAAAAAAGTTGAAGAAGGCGTGACATTTGACGAATTTCGGAACTTTCTGGAGGTTAGGAGCAACGTACCGACTAATGTGTATGCTTTTCTTAATGTATTAGAAGATTTTGTTGAAGGAGAAAAATGGAAGAGTGTCGTCCAAACCAAAATTACTGACTTCTTTAAATTAGTAATAAAAAAAATTATATCTACATAACGAATTTTCTATATAGTATAACGAATTTTTTTTCTTGTCCCGTGCGAATTCGCTATATGGAAGTTTGACTGTATATGGCGCGAATAGATTTGTGCATGAATTTTCATTGAAGCTGATTTTTTTGAGAGTATGCTTAAACGCGCATTAAAAAAACGCTCGTGTTACTTAGCCTTAGCGACGCGCAGTGGCTCAAATTGTGTTTTTCGGTTCAAAAATAGCTAGAGAGCGCAAATCTTGTCATAAAAGAAAAACTCGGGCTTCGACAATTTATTGGCTTTTAGTTCTTTCATTTAAAAAAAAAATTTGTTGTGTCTTTTTGATTATTCGTTCAAATATCAATAAAAACCTATGTGCGAAAATTCCCAATGGGGGAGGGGTTTGAACCCCCAAAACTCCCCCCCCCCCTTGCGCACGGGCCTGGTATCTAGAGTTGTTTTCCAGGGTTTGCCTGGCCCCTGAAAAGCAATAGCCGATGAAGCCGAAATAAAATTAAAAGAATTAAAATAAAATTATGCAAACAAAATTTTCCTTTTGCAAGTAGCAAGAAAAAAATTTTTTTTTTTTCAAATGAAATAGATTCAATAGAATAATTTATCAGGTTAATGTGTTACCTGACGCAGGTTAAACATTTTCGTCTCAGTGTAGTTATAAATAAAATTGAAAACACAAAGCACTGCCATATTTTTTTGAAAATCAGCTAATATGTTGGTAAAAAAGTCTTTGGCATAAAAATACGTCACACCAAAAAGAGAAAATGTATGAAAATATGTGAAATTAACGATATAAATAATCAAACAAAATAAGGGAGCAAAACAAAAATTCTGAAAATCGCGCTTTTAATATATTTAGTAATCGTTATGTTTAATTTACATATGTGCAAATATCAAAAGAAATTTCAAGCTGGCGGCAAATTGTTTCGAGAAACGGCAGCACTGATTCACTTTACGACTTTTCGAGACTGCTTTCTCATCAAATATTCCTTGATGGCAGATAAAGTATTGGCTTCACAAAAAAAAAAAAAAAAAAAAAAAAACATTAGTAAATTCATACAAAGCAAAATTATGACCAAATAAGAAGGTGATATTTCCCACAGTGCATCACAACGGATATAATCATTTGAAAGAAGTATATATGTAAAATTTTGTTTATATTTTAATTAAGCGGAATGGAAACTGCATTAAAAAATACAGTAAGTTTTTATTACCAACGTGAAACATTTGGTTAATTGACTCATAACTAAGCTAATCGGCATTTAAGAGAAAAGAGAGAACAAAAGGTAAAAATATGCTGCTTAAGCACAATTCTCGTTTATAGCAAATTTTTAATTATACCCAACACTCTCTGACACCTCTCATACAAGCAAAAACGTCAAAATCAAATTTTACACAAAAAGTAGGTATGATTCAAAAAAGCTATTTTCAAGATCTCGAAACTCGACTAGTTTCAGCAAATCCGCGTGGCACCCCAAAAAGGAACAAAAACTTTAAAACACTGTACTGAGAGTACTATTTAAGGTAAAGTAACAAATATCATACAAATTCTAGAAATCTTCCGCAGAGCACCAGAAAAAAGTGGAACATTTTGAATAGAAAGCGTGGCACCTAATATTCTAAAAACGCATTGTGAGCATAGAATAACTTTTCCATGCTTTGCACTGAAAAAAAAAATGTTATCAAGCGCTTGAAAGGTTTTAATTACTTTGTCTTACAATTACTTATTTAGATGTAATCAAATTAAAAAAACGTATTGAACTCTAATGGTTATTAAATTTAGTTAAGTAAAGTTAAGTTGAGCTTTTAAATATTTCATTATAGACGGAGAGCTGGCTACATAAAACTGCGCTGATCGAATATAGTCGTGATTTTTGTCTTATAAGTTCCCAATGATATTGTCAAAACTAGAGTCCATTTTGCAGAAGTCGCATTGGAGGCGTTGGTCAAACGTGTTAAGTTTTCGTAAAAAAAAAATAACCAGATATAGTTCTGCAAATTGGTATAGTATTAGATTTTGAATATACAAATGACAAGAAAATATTCCCAGAAGAGTAGGTGGAAGCGTAACCGCTCCCAGAAGCGATAAAGCAATAAGCCTTAAGTTGAAAATAAACTCATAAGATATAGTTCTGCAAGTTTGTTTACTGTAGGTTTGCGATACAATTGGACGAATTATAGATTTGCAGAAGTTAAAAGTGAGGCTAATTGGCAAAAAAGCGTTTGACCGTCCACCCACACTCTCCACCTCCAATGAAACTTCTGCAAAATGGACGCTAGTTTTGACAATGTCATTGGGAAATTATAAAACAAACATCACAACTATATTCGATCAGTGCAGTTTTATGTTGCCAGCTCTTAGACTATTAGTTCACCAAAATCAATTTCAATACTAGAGACCTTTATTCGCAATAAATTCTCTGGATGTTCATTAGTTAGTAAGTTTCTTTCTTATTTTTAATAAATACCATAGAAGCAAAAATTTCCTTCGCAAAAATGTGTTTTACCAAATATGGAATTTAGATGAAACATTTTATTTTTTGAGACCGGATATCTAGTTTCATCAACCCAAGCTCGCGTTCAAGGGAAAGGGAGGTGTCACATTGCGGCCTCTTAAATTCATTTTGTGCAATTTCGCTTTCGAAATTTGTATTGGAGAGCAATGAATTACTGTGTAAGTCAAGATTGTATCTCGAATTTTATCAACATCCGCGAATGCGTTTTTTTTACCGTTTACGATTTCATCAAATGTTTCATGAAATGCGAATAATTCCTTCCACATGTCAAATTTGGTACACATATTTTTAGTATTTAGAAAACTAGAGAGATCCTTTGCTTTCAATTCTGATTGAAGTGTAGTTAAACGCAAGATATTTATCCATTAATTTAGATAATAGATATTCAGTCTACGTGACGGATTACTTCCTAAAAATTCAATAAAGTCGGTTTGCAAATTCTACAATCTCTCTAAGCAACGACTTTTACTTAAGCACTAGATCACTGTAATTGGCCTCAACATCTTCCAAAAATTTATAACATTGGCGATGCGTAAGGGCTATTATTAACTACTTAAAAGTAATACATATTAAATAACTCAAAACTAGAACTTAAAATTACTAAAAAATACTTAAAAATAATAATAAGAAGCTTCAGTTAATAACTAGTAAAAATTTCAAAGCATGAATGTAAGTCATAAAGTCACACGGGTGATACAGAACTGGGAGCTTACTCACTCCGTAATAGCCAAATGTGTGGACAGTCAGGTAGTAATCAAACCACTGAACGCCAAAATCGTTAAGCTTACATAGGTGTGTACAGGAAGTCACTACGTTCAATCCAACAGCTTACTATAGAGGTCTGCTGCGTGTCTGGTCATAAGGGTATTTCCGTAAATGAGAAGGTGGACGAATGTACCAAAATAGGATCACAAAAACCGAAAAATCAACAAATGGAAGACCTATGGATACCTCTGGCGAAACTACACTATCGGATAGTGAGCATAACCAAGAAACAAACAAACAGAAGGAGGAACCTTACCGCCGGATGTAGAACGTATCGAAACATATAACCTTAACTGAACCTAAGGACACAAGCTCTCTTAAAAGTCAGCATAGCAGCGTTAAGAACTGTCGTAGAGGCATGCTGACAGGGCACTGTGTTATTGGTCCTGCCAGATATTGCGACATTTTCAGAAATTTCTGCAGGAGTTGTATAAGACGGTTAATCATCTACTCTGTGAATGCCCGGGGCTAATGAAAGTTCTGCGTTTTTTGTTGGTCTTGAGGAACAAGTTTCAATGTTTACCAACATGCTCAACTTCGCTCATTGAATGAGATAATTTGAGGAAAAAGGCAAACTGCCTCTGAGTGAAACTTGCTATATCGTCACCTCAGAGTGTAAGTTTCCTATCAGCAAAGACATGAAACTGAGAACGAAGCATTTTAAAGTTATTTAGTCTGCGATTTGTGATTTAAGGATTATTAATGTTTTTTTTTTATTATTTTGCCTCTCTGTAATTACCTATACGGTATTTGGAAAAAATTTATTGAAACTTACTTTTGAATTTTCTGTTTTCGGATTTGTATGAGTTAGGACACTTGCACTCTGAAACTCCACGTAAAAGGTATATTACGTGTGATCCAAAACACACAAAAAGTCTTCTTTTTGTATTCGTGAACTTGTTTGATGGGAAGCATAGGATAGCAGGTATGTAGAAAAATCTATTCTTAAGAGTTTTGGCTTAACCGTTATGTCACGCGTAGTGCTTACGTTCACGGCACGTTCATGATAGTGTTAGATTTTAGACCAAAACTTCTAAACTACTGAGCTGATTTTAACAAACGAAGTATCTTTGTTTGCATATTATCAAGAAGAGCCTAATAAAGCTATTAATACTTCAAAAATCTGATCACAGAGGACGCTGTATGCAAAAAATAAAATATAATAATTATAAATACATAAGTCACATAGTTGAATAAGTCATAAGTCACAGCTCCGAAAATACTAAGCTGATATTAACAAACGAAGATTTTATCTTTTTGTTTTACTAAGAGGACTAAAATGAGGGTACTTATGTTTCAAACATTTGTTCATAGATGTTGCTATAGGCAAAAATTATGTATAGCTATATAAATATATTTATATAATATATTGAATTCAGCGAAAGCAGTACTTTCACGAATTTATTCGAAAATTTGCAAGAGTCACTCAAAAACAAATACAGCAGGCTTTGGTTTCAACGAATACTTAAAATACGATTAATAAAAATTATTCAGGAAAGCTTGCTAGATTACGTACTTTTTTTTTGGCATTCGAACCTTCATTCGTGTGCATATGTATATTGCACCAATCGATGCGAAAAGGTCGAAATTAAGTTTAGGAAGGATGAAAAAATAGATTGATAGATAAAGTCGAAAATGGAAACAAAAAATTATTTTGAGAGTTTTTATTTTCCTCATATAGGGCCAGGCAAATTCCTTCCAAAATTTAAATTCGTCCTCTTCGCATCAATTCGTGCAATAATTTTTTTCATCAAATGAGGCCTAAACAGATAAAAGACAGTACCATTCGTACTTCAAAAAAAAAAAAAATGTTGTCTTGAAACGAGGCCAAATTACCCCCGGTGTGATGTGAAGTGAAGATTTTCATGTAAAAGAAAGGTAAATTTAAAGGTTGTTAGTTTATGTTGGGACAGGCAGAGTATGCCATTGATCCTTACCTTGCTGTTATCCTAATAAGGAAAGCAAGGTAAATTCTAGGGACTTGAAGCCGGTGTCTAAATTATATTAGAAGGCTAATGCCGAATATTTTCAAAAGAAAAAGGCAAGTTGATGTTTGTAGAACAAATCATGAATTTATTAAAATTACAATTTCTTTTATACAATAATTGACTTACACTCAATTTAATTCTATCTTATTTCTACATACATGAAAACTTAGCTTATCCATTCCTACTTACATAAATCTGAGTGTCATTCTATTATGAGTCAAATTTGCTTTACTAAGCTTACAGAATTATTTAGGGATTTGGTTACATTAAATTTACTATTGAGTGACCTGCAATAGTGTAATCGAGTACATGTGCTTTTGCTTATGATTTTGCCATGCGTCACTCGATTGCACTTTACAAATTTGTGGTTGGCAATGGTCACTTTGCATGAATATGGTAAGCGGTGGTGGTGGCTATGTTGGATACACTACACCGGGAATACCTTTTCCACTCTTTTACTAAAGTCCATTCTCTTTTTTGACCTGAGAGTGATTGTTTACTACATATTTAAGGTGACTTCAAAGGCAAAAAAAGCAGTTATGACAATTGCACTCCGAGATTTTATTCTGAAAGCTGCAGTTAGGACATAACACGTACTGAGATCTTTGGAACGGGAAGAGGTAGCCAAATTTCGATTATTAAACGAAAGAGTGTATTTTCTTTAGTAAGTGGCGTGTTGAAAAAATTTTGTAAAAAAGTGCGATAGGACACTTACACTCTGAGATGACGATATGTAAGCAACCCCTTTAACCTAACCTAATCTTTGTTTGTTGAACTACTCTAAGAAAATTTTGTGTTAATTTGTATGGTGTTCAAGGCAACCCCCGTCCCACACATCTTTATGGTAACTGAAAAACAGATGAACCCAGGCGCGGATCCAGGAAAAAATATTGGAGGGGGAAATTGGTTATGTTAAATTTATGTCCAAAAAAGTTTACTGTATGAAATAAATATTGTTTTACTATAATGTTCGTTCACGTTTACATTATAAGCCATATAGCTTCTTCTTCTTATAGTGGAATCATAGCTCTGTTCGCTTCAAACAGGGTTGCCAAGAGGCCAAGGCATTGATTGCATGTCAAAGCCTTGTAGGATTTCAAAATTTTCGGAAGAAACCGTTAATTGGATGATTTTTGTTAGTTCAAAAAAGATGATCAGGTCTTCTATGTTAACTTTTAAACCCTGCATTACAGACGCCTTTTTCGTAACGCCATTACTGACGTGAATGTAATTCACGCATACTTTAAAATGAGTATGTTTCTAAGACTTGTTTCTTAAATCAAAAAATTTTATTTTTACAAGTAAAATCACGTACTTTACTATGTAACTCAAAAGTTAATTTTTTTAATTTACAATTGGATAATTTCAGTTGAAAAAAAAAAATTAAATTATATAATTGAAAGTTCACGTTTCGATTTTTCTTGAAAAACTTCACCGAAAGATACCCAGACACATTTTTTAAATTAGGAGATTTTCAACTTTAATTAATTAAATACTTCTAAGACTAGTCTTAAAATATGTGGAAATATATAAATTTAGAATAAATTTGGGGTACAGGTTCATTGCACTTGGATACTATACAAATTTTGCCTGATTTTTTAACGTGTGGGCACATTCCATCCTGCAGGGTTATTATTGCTAACATAAAGAAAAAACAAATTTAACTTTCTACTATTTTATTTTGGGAAGCTCTCCTCATTTTTACAAGTGAATTTTCGTCTACTCAGTATCAAATGAGTATTTGTTAGTGAATAAATCCTTTGATTGTATAAAATGAATTTTGAAATTTTTATAGGTAAAGTTCATTCTCGACTTGCTCTGAAGGGCCACAAAAATAAGTGCTACCACAATAGATTTTTGATAGAAAAATTATTTTAATTATTGAATCACGAGACTGAATAATCTTTATACATAGCTTCAACGCAAGACTTACGCTATATTGAATTATTGCCGTAGATCGAAAGAAGTTGTTTTGTCAAACGTCCACAGATATGTGACATATATGTACGAACGACAATCAGAATTTCAGCGTCGTTTCTCGCGTTCACTATGGCCACCCCTAATTCGGCTTCTCGCATGGAAAATCAACTTTGCACTCGGTTTTGCTTTTAGTGTGCAGTGTGGATGCATCTGAATATCGTGATAGTAACATATATTCCGATTAGCCCCAATTTTCTATATACACACATAGACGGCAAAATTCAAAAAAATGCAGTGTTGAGAGCTCATACTTCACATAAATGCTTGTAAGAACTTTAATTGTCAAAAAATCAATTTAAAATTTTTTTAAGTGTAGAGAAGAGTCCTACAAATATTTAAAGGTATAAAATGTGCCAATAGTATTAGTGATATGGCTATTATGATCGAAATTAGGTAAAAAAATATTTTTTGTTTTCGTTTTTTTTTTTTTAACAAATTCCAACTTTGATGCCCTCTTTCCAGAATTAATTATGTGAGTTACTAAAAGTTAGTCCTTCTATTTCATAGAGAATTTCATTCTAAAAATTTTAAACATAAAACCTACACATGCTTATAGAAAAGTCATAACTACTATGGAGCATTTTATTAACATCAACGCAAAAATATTTTTTCTTATATAATTTGAACATTTTACTCGTACTATGTTAAAATGCATATACGAAAAAAATTCTGAAAGGACCTTTTATCAAATTGTAGGTATTTCCTTGATACATAATGGGTTTTCATAATTGTTTTTTACTTAGCACTAAACGTCACTTTTTCATAAAACCCATAAAATAATGAAGAAATTTAAAAAAATATATATAAGAAGCCATTATGTACTAGGTAGGAGTGGCAGTCAGTTACAAAAACCGACTCACTTAGACCAAGTTTGGTCCATTGTGAACTAACGAAATACCGACAATTTGAAAAAAAGTCCTTTCAAAATTTGTTTCGTATTTGTAATCTTAACATACAAAGTTTAAATGACGATAACTTCGAAAAATGTGGCTCTTCAGCAAAATAAAAAAATATGGGTCTCTTAAATTGAATATCATAACACTATTGGCACAATTAAAATTGTTGTAGAACTCTTCTCTATACTAAAAAAAAATTAAAATAAATTTGCTGACAATCAAAGTTTTTACAAGCACTTATTTTTGAATTTTTCCATTTATGTTTAAAATTGAGGCCAATCGAAAAAAATCATTAGGATATTCGAATTCTACGGAAATTTTCACTACATTAAATATCATCGCCATTCGATGTGATGTAAGTTTTTGCAAATTTGTAGAGTAATATGATTTGTTAATTTTTAAGTTTATATGAATAAGTTAACAAACTGAAAAACTACACATCTCCGGCGTTACTAGAAACTTCAAAAATTTTCAGTTTGTTTCTCAGACGCTGCATGGTTTTTTAAAACTTTAAAGCTCTCTAGTGTATTTTTGAAGCCGTTGGAGGGGGAAATTTCCCCCATTTCCCCTCCCGTGAATCCGCCCTTGGATGAACCTGCTAGGCATGGGACTCTTCTGTATAAGGAATAATTTGTATATTTTATATTGGGATTACTGGCTACTGTCTCATTTCCAAATATACAGTTAGACCAGGAATTTTTTTCTTTGACAACTGCATAAGCTGTTGGAATGTCCTGCACCACAAAAGGCAGATTTCAGGCGATCTGGTAATTTTTTAAGTTGCAAGTTCTACAAAGTTGACCTGGTATCTGTCTCGACGGTCGGTAGCCAACGGTTATTAATACCTCATCTGATATTCATAGCTCATTGCTATCAATGTTTGCTAGGTTTTTATCATTAAAATCTTATGTCAAAGGGTTTTATTTGAGATATTGATATACATATGTACACAAATACATGCATGCATATATATGTAAATACATATAACATATCGTATTCGCAGTAAACTACTTATAGAAAGTAATAAATCAAAAGATGTGTGTAATTTTTATGAAAAGCAGCTACTGTCTGATACGTAATTTGTCAGGACAGCACAACCTAATTCGGCATCCGCTTTCCTTCAACGCACAATGTGAAATGCCTTTTAAATGTGAAAATCCGCAAATCTCATAAATTAATCAATCAAATCGTTATAAAATCTCTTACAAAAGAAGACAAAACAAGAAAATCTCTTAAGGAAAAATACAGCAACTTGCAAACTCGCTAAATCGACGACATTAGTAGAAGTGCGTGCATTTGTATATTCGAGTGGAAACAGTTGTGTCACGATAACGTAAACACAACAGCCTGAGTCATCCTTGATTAATTTTATTTGCAATGCAATCGACAAATATTTGTGGCTTAATTCAAGATAAAATTATTTTTTTTTGTTTTGAGTATAATGTTCAATATAAACATAAAAATGTTTGTAAAAACCACGATGTTTCAATGTATCTACTTACTACGTACATATTTATTCACAACATTTCATTACATATGTATATTACTAGTTTTCTTTGCAATATGTAGAGCTCGTTATTTATTAAACTAATTCTATGTAAGCGTTTAGAAGTATTTATATCTACGACAACTAAATGCATACTGTCACTACCTGCACTAATACATGACGTCCGCTTGCTGCCTTATGAAGTTAAGTTAAATTTTCAATGAAATTGGCTACAGTAAATTATTCTTAGTTTCGCAATACCAATGAAATATTTACTATAAATTGGAACCTACGATACGCCATCATTATTTGGTTAAAATCATAGGCGTAATAATGCGTTTTGCTGATTAAAATTTGGTATCATTTTTACCTTTTGCATAAGACTTTCACAATACCGCTAAAACCTGCACGATCAATAGCGAAAGCCTTTCAATTTAGGCCCATATTTCCCTGATCCTCGTATTTTTTGTTCTAGCGATCAAAAAAAAGTAAAAGAAAACAAGTAACTATAATTTATTTATGCGAAATAAAAAACTTGGTTTTATTTTAATGTAAAAGAAAAAAACCGACTAAAATTTTTTTATTTTATCCACTTATCTATTGAAAAATAGATCCGTGTTTCGAATGACAATTAAAAAAAAGTCTCCTGTCGTACTTTTCAACTTCTGCTTGGCTTAATCCAACTTTTCTATATACATATGTTTTCAATTGAACAATGGATTTTATGATTTTCGTGCACGAAAAGTTGCTTTATGAAACTACGGGTGTCTTATACATAAATAAAAAAATGTATGTGCTTGGATCCTTAGGTCCTTTTTGCCAAAAAAAAAATTTTTTTGCTCGTAACTCTTATTTCTTCACAGAATGGATATCTGAATTTGCTAGGGAAAGGTGTTTTTATTATCACGCACAGGAGGTTTCAGCAATTCTTGCAGTATTGCGTTTTAAAAACTTTATTTCCATGAACCGATTTAGCTTATTTTCAATTGTACGAGCTATGACTAATAGTGCAGCGATATGCATTAAAAATGGAATGACAAAAATAATATATCAGTCAATCGAATTTTTTATAACTATTTAAAACCAGACCACCATGTATAATAGCATTAATTTATGTATTATTGCAAAATTTAGTACAATAAGGACGGTGGACGCGGAAGCACAAGCCAAATTATGGTTGCGGACAGCGAGAACGGAGGTGAGACGCCTTGCTTTTTAATACTTGCACAAACAATTTCTAAAATTTTTGATAAATTTGGTTGCATTAACATATTCATTAGACTGGGTCGAAATTTAGATTCATCCATAGAGTACCTGTATGAAAATTGAAAATATATTTTGCGTCGAACTGTGCAAAATCATGACATATCAAACTAATCACGTAAAATCACTCATATCAAAATATAATATTAATATGTCAGGAGTTCTCGTGAAGTTTTATAATTGTAGAGCATGTGTAATCGTAAAAAAATTTGAGTTGAAAATGACACACACAGAAGGGTTAAGGTAGTGCAATAAAATCTTAAAAAGAAGGCGTGGCACCTACCAAACCAGGAAATATTCGAAATGCTGTACTGGATTATTATTAAAAGAACGCAACTAAACTTTTTACGAATACTAGAAATGGTTCGGACAAAATCTGGAAAAATATTTCATAAATTTCAACAAAACGCTATACTGAAAATACTATACAGAATTATTTAATGTAACGCAGTTAAATTACACACAGAGACTGAGCTGGACAAGCACCAGTTAAAAAGTGGAGAGATTTTAACAAGAGGGCGTTGCACCTCCTATACAAGCAAAAACTTAAAGTCGATATACTTGAGGTTATTTAAGTAAACGTTCCCACCAAATTCAATATGGGAACGTTTAGTCAAACCAGCTAGCACTTTTACTGTTAATGGTAAGGTAAGGTAAAGGTAACATCCTTAGTGGGCTTATTAACTTTGTCGTTACAAAATCCTTTGCATGAAAACATAAATTTGCATAGTACGTATAGGTATCATATATGGCGCAGAAATTTACACAACATACATATATGCTGGAAAGGATTCTACATGTTTCTTTCAACTGGAAGATACACGTTGTGGTAAAATTAATTTTGTGTCTTCTGCGCCGAATAACTTTTTGATAGTTCAAGTTAGCGTTGCTCAACACTTACTGTTTCTAAATATTTACTTTTATTGCTATTGTAACACTTTATGTTTGTATGCATGAATATGCCCACATGCCTTGTATTAACCATACATACATATGTATGTATGTACATACCAGCAGTCACAACCAACCGTACCAATACAAATGTTTCAATTTAAATGGCTACACTGTGTTGTCCTTTTCTTCTTCCCCTGCAAAAGCTCGTAATAAGGCTCTTTTTAAACAGTTTCTCATACCAACAAAATGGATTATTATTTTCGCGTTTTCCATAGAATTTAAACCATTCTAACAAACACACAAGTAAATTTTTATGTAACCAAGCATTAGGGTGTTTTTTGTTTTTAAAACGAATCTTTTTTTTCTGTCAAATTCAGTGGTGCACTTAAGATCTATGTTATTTTCCAGATAATGGATGATGGTTCTCCAGTGAAAATAAAGCTGAATCTCTTGCTTACTTGACACCTGGGGTAACTCTCCAAGAGACCTCCATAGCAGTTATACATATATTAAGATGTTGATTCTTCAGTGAAGATAATGCTGGATCTCCACTTGACTTCTGAGGCAATTCTCCAAACGAGCTCCAACACAGTATTTTGTTTTGAAAAGCTTTAGTAAAACATTTTTTATGTTTCAAAAATCTTTTTTACTACATATGTGTGACCATCCAAATATAACGACGAAAGAGATTCTGAATGTTTCTTATTTTAGTTTAGACTTTGTTAGACGGATATTGGCTTGTTGGAAGAAAACAATGCACATCTTCGGAAACTATTCTTCAGTGCCGGATAGCACTTATCAATATCAATCAATTAACAATTATTTATATAAAAAATATTACGCAACAGCAGTTGTGATACTGTGTGGAAGGACCTCTTTTGTCCTGTTCCTTGGCAGAAAAATTATGTAGCAGTTTTATCTGTCAACATACATATGTACATCTATGTTTATGTGTCTCCAATCTCCAATGTCACACCCGATCTTTTTTAATGAAAAATTGGACTTGGCGGGTTTTGAAATTCAGAAATGTGGACTTGGCGGGCTTTGATAAAAATAATTTATCAGAAATTATTGCAATAAAAAGTTTGTGAGGGGAAAATTTTATTTTTACAATTTAAAGTATGGAGGCTTGTAAACAAACATTTTTTCTGTCCCCTCCTGCAATATCTCACATTTTAATTTTTTTGGACTTGGCGGGTTTTGCATCTCAGCTCTTCATATATTATGTACATTAGACTGAGTCGATTTGTATGAAGAAAATAAAAGGCAGCCAGACACCGACTCAAAAGTTAGAACAACACTTAAAAACGATGTTTGCGTCATTTTTTTTTCGCTTCGGTATAAACCATATATTATAAATTATCTAAAATAGAAAAAAAATTTAAAAAATTTGCGTCAGAACGCAATCTTTATTATTCAAGCAAATCCGGGAATCGATTTTGTGAAGAAAAAAAAGCTACGAGCAAAAAACACGTTTTTTAAGCCATCAGGGACCTTCAGGAGAATCAAAAGCGCTCCATATCGTTTTTAAGGGCCCTTCTAACTTTTGAGTCAATGTCTGGGTGAATCTATTTCTAAGATAATTTGTTTTACATATTATCTTAGACCAACTTGCTAAATCTGCAAATTTATTTTTAGAAGTCTCAACTTCTTTTTCAAATTGTACGAAAGCTTCAGTTGTCTCGAATGGTGTTTTGGGAAACGTAGGTTGGTGAATTGATGAATTAGTTTTGAGTTCTTCTAACTCACGTTTAAGTAGTTTCTGTGGTATTTCATGTTCTGAAATAATAAGAAATGTAAGAACCTTCAACGTATTTTTTTTATTTAATGATTATTTTTAGCTTTCGAAAATTTGTAAAGTACGTCTACGATATACTAACATACATATGTTTTCAAGCTAATTAAATTTGTAAAGATGTTAACAATACATATTTGAATTTTAAATAAATTAAATTATATATATAAGTAATGGTGTTTAAATATTAATGAAAAGTTAGGTTTACTTACATACAGCTGTGATCAAAGGAATATCACATTTTTTCTTAAATTTAAAAAAAAAATTAATTTTATTGAAAGTAACTCATTTTTCCAGAACTATGGAGAAACATAAATTTAACTTAATGTATTACCGATTCAGCTAACAAAAAAAAATGTAAATCAAAATTAAAAATCTTTGAATTGTTTTTAAAAAATGGCTCACATTACCATAAAGACCTGTTAATATAAATAGCACAAATACTAGAACTTGGTACTTTTTTGTTTATTAACATTGGAATTGAACAAAATCTACATGTAAATAATGAAGGATACTTTATATTTTGTATTAAATCTTTTATTTGGTATGACTGCTGCGCATCTTTGACTCAAGCTCTCCACAAGCCTTTGGCAGTTCTCTTTACGAATGAATACCAAGCTTCGTGGGCTGCAGTCCAAAATTCGTCAAAATTTTCGAAATTCTTATTTGAAAGTTTTGCCTTTACATCACCCCATCAATTTTCTTTCCATCAACTAGACGATTATACATACATGTAGATACACTGCGCGCCACTTGAATAAGGCCACATATTTTTTATTGGATTTCTTCTGATTTTTCTTCTTGTAGATGTTTTGAACATATTTTTTTATTCTAATTTCGTAAATATGTATATCGTTTACGAATTCATAGAAAAAAAGTGTATATCGTAGAGTACCGTTAGCTGTTTTTTTTTACTTTGTTGTTATGAGGTACAAAAAAATGCGTTTTTATTTGCGCCACTTGAATACGGCCACTTAAGAAAATATAGAAAAAAAATGTTATCTGATGTTTTTTTTTGAAAATTTGTTTATATTTAAGAAATTCAAACTATCAGTAGTGTGTGGAGCCTCAGAAGAAATCCAATAAAAAATATGTGGCCTTATTCAAGTGGCGCGCAGTGTATGTATCTGCGCCACAGTATTATTCCTTTTCCTACATGTGTTTTTTTTTGATTTTGACAAACAAATTTTTGAATTCAAAGGCGCTTATTGATATTAGACTACCATAAATTAATGAGTCAAACGCTATATGAGTTAAGCAGTAGAAATCGTAGGCTAAAAATAAATTATCGTAAAATATGGAAACGTTTTTAATAAATTTACTACACACGCGATACATCACCAGCATGTAGTTATTGGGAAATAATTTTACAATATCTATTGATAATCCTTCTGTTGCAATAGTTTCCAAAATGTGTGGCGATTGGGATCCAAGCTCAAACGAATATCGAAATTAGTTCGAAAGCGAAATATCATTCCGCGATTAACTGATTCACCTTTTCGCGTGCATTTGAGACAGCTGAGCTGGAGATTTGAGGAAATTCTGAGCAATTTTTCTTGCTCTTCATCTGTGTTTGTGCATTGCTGTTTTTCTGAGATTTGTTCAGTATCAACGAGGAATGCAGTTTCTTGGGTAACATCTGAAGTTGTTGGAGCTTCAGGCGCATCCCCCAAAAATCTATCTGATAGTAAATCAATGATTTGACTTACTTTGTGTTTTGTTTTCTTACTGATGTTACTTACGTTTAGTTCACTTTCGTAATTAAGTACTTATTCCATTATGGAGTTAGATTTTAACTAATTAAAAGCGTTATCCTGTTGAATACCGCTCCAAAATTAATACTTTCAATACCAGCTTATTTTTGATTGGGGGAACGTATTACTAGATTAAAATTTTACTCTCTCATGGTATCAACTCCGTCCAAGGTTTTGAAGAGAAGCTACACACTAAATAGAACCACTTATTTGGAAAAAGTAGGAAGTTTTTTGTCCTCTGAGATTTGTATTGATCAAGTAAATACCATTCGCGTTATCGGGGAACAGATGAGTAAGTTGCAGGCTTCGTTACCTTTAACCTTTTGATGGCATCGACCGAACTTGCATATGGGATGCATTGATCATTAGCTTCATCAACGCTCAATATGAATGTTTTAAATAAAGAGGATTGCACAACGAGAAACTTTCTGATCCGTTTTAGTCTGTGTTAGATGTGTGCCAAGGTTGTCTACTGTCATCAATCTTGTTTCTTATAGTACTGATGTCATCAGAGCTCTAGACTCTAAAATTCGTTGCAGTCATCAACGATCATCTGGAAGACCTTGCAAGAGAAACTCACTGCCGTCAGCTTTTTTTTAAGAAGAAGTAGCCATGAAAGTCAACATAAATAAAACATAAGCATGTCCTTCCGACTAACCAGTGGCAGCGATAGCTTCATGATAATCAAAACTATGGATTACTTTACTTATATTGGCATCGTTTTTAACACTTAATTGCGGTACCAATATCGACATCCATGCTAAAATCAATCGCTCAGCTTCGAAATGTCTGGCAGCCATCGTTTCTGTCAACAACAACGGATGAAAAAATGTTTGAGTCAAACATGAAGTCAGTTCTTCTGTACGGCTGTGAAACCTGGTAATCACCAGCACTTTGCTAGACACTTTAAAAGTGTTTATCTTCAATCATTTTTGCCGACTTCTGTAAAACTTAGTGGCCCAGGACCATTTCCATTGTTGAATTGCTCACCAGATACTGTCAAGATCCAATTTCCATTCAAATCAAACGACGAAAGAGCATATGGATTGGGCATACTACGTTGTGAAAATCACCAACTGAAGTCTGCCGGCAAGCATTCTTCTTGTGTCTTATATCTCCTCATGGAGCATAGGGCTTCACAAGATTTTTCCACTTTGCACGATCAGTAGCGAGTGTGTTGAATTCTCTCCAACATTTCCACGATTCACGTATTTTCAACTTTTTCCACAATGTTTTAGGATGGCCGTGTTTTCTGCTACAAAAACCACCCTAGCATACAACATAACATACATAATGTACATATTCGTTAATGCAAGTAAACATTGTAACCATTTATTTCCTTGTCGCTAAAATTGTTGCTGTAGTTGTGTTGTTGGCTCTTGGAGTTTTTATTGCTTTTAAATTATCCTGATATTAAAAAAAACTTTACATTTTTATTTCTTTTTTTTTCGAGCAGTTGAATTTTTTACACATTAAAAATTGTTCACTTAATTTTTCAGTGATATTTGACACTCAGAACCTATAAATAAATCTTCAGATTAAAACATTTTCTTATTCCTTTTATTGCTTTACTTCTAAAAATTATTAAACAAAATTTATGTGTGCGTGTTTAAAGCTGCATAAAAATTTAACAAGGCGAATTCTTTCAGTGTACATTTTGTCATTTTATATTTTAAGCGCGTGAATCACGTTACATTCATTTTGCACAACAACGACAACAAAAACCCTCTATTACGTGTCAGAAAAGTCAGCACCAAGTCATTAGTTATTCACTCGTTTTGCACTTAACGGTAAGTAACAGTAGCAAACTTCTACAAAAGTTAAAAAAAATGATCTGGAAAAAAACTTTTTAATGTTCAGTTTCAATGAGCTTTATATCTCCCACACTTGGGAAAATTTGTATGCAGACTTGAGAAAAAATATGACCTGACAAAGCGTTAAATACAAACGTACCTACATACAAATGTACATACATATGTATGTCAGTACGTACACGTAATATTAGCAGACTTGACGAAATAAAACTCCATTTAGCTGAAAAAAAAGTTATATGAGTTGTAACTTATGGATTGACCTAAAATTTATGTAAAATTTTAATCATCCTTTTTGATACCTTAAAATATTTTGTGTATTGATAAAAAAAGTATCGCAAACGAAATTTATCGCGGGCTATGACACGATAACTCTGCCGAAATATTATACTATTTGACCTTATTTGGTTTCTGTGTTGTATCTTATTATTAACTAGAATTTGTAAACCGGAATTATGAAAAGGTAATATCAACAACGATTTTTTGGCATCATCTTGAGTTGGGTCGCAAATTGGTGAATAGTGCCATCGCACAGTGGTTCCATTTATATGGTAGAAGGTGTCATAAATACTTCTGAGAGAAATATCGGTTTATAAAAATCTGTCATGAGTTCCAGGAAACGTGAGTATTATGTCATGCAAAATTGGGCGAGGTCAGAGGTCTCCTACGCCTACCTCCCACATAAAAAAATAGTTGAAAAAATGGTATATGGTTATTTTATAAATGAAAAATAAAGCATCATTACAAAGCTTATAAAAATGTATTGAAATCATTAAAAAAAAAATATGTCCAAATTCACATAATGAATAACACGAAAACAGATTTCAATAAAATCAGATTCATCATTTTCTGCCAGTTCGGCTAACCTTCGTTGTTTAGTCCTCTTTGATGTTTGCACAAAATCTAATTGAGGCCGCCCACGTTTTCTGTCTACACCTGATCTTTCCTTATCAATTTTTAAAAGAACGTTTTCTTTGACCGCGAACCAATCGGAGTGATTCACTAAAACCTTTGCTTTCAAAAAATGTGGAGTCTTTGGCGCACTATGTTTATATTTGTTGCGATGATTCTTAAATGGTCAACGCAAAAAATTGAAATATAGTATACTTGCAGACTTCTAAACGTCGGCTAACAAAGCATACTGATGATATGGGGCCGTTCATAAATTACGTAAGACGTTTAGGGGGGGGGGGGGGTCGGCGGATTCTTACTACATCTTACGAGAGGGGGGGAGGGGGTGAATGATCATCTTACGTAAGATTTAAAATGCGTATTCATACATTAAAGTTGTGTTAACGCATCGTCATTTGTGGCAGTAATGAAATATATTTGAATTTTCGACAGTCACGAAAGATTCAGAAATATCGATTACAATCGATTTAAGTAATCGACTCTAACTTCTCTTCTGTTTATGTAATGAAACATATGTATGTTGTTTACACGCAGGGTCGACTTGTAACACCGTCTCACAAGTTTGCTATTATTCAGGCATTTACACGCAGATACGTCGACTTTGAAATTTTGTTGATGTTGTCCCGGTTCTTTACCACCCCCTTGCACTTGTCCTCTTCAACAAGAAGATTCGCTTTCGATTCCTTCTTCAACAGGAGACCAAAACAGCAATCAGTTTTGTCCTCTATTTCTTCGCTTAGCGTTAAATTACGATTGGTCAAAAGTACATCCACAGTTCAAAATCATGCCTTACGATTTTTTTTGTCCTTCGCTTGCAAACGTCTTAGCTGATCGAGTTTGTAATATTTGTGACCAGTACTTTGCCTCGAAAAAAGCTACTGTAATGCACAAAAAACTACATGGAAAAGACTGTAGTCGCACTCACATGATTCAACCAGTTTCAATTTTGAAACGTAGACAGGGAAAAAGCCTTTGCATTTTAAAACAATCGGAGATTTGTCAAGTTGCAAAGTGGCATGACGACGAGGATATTGATGTTACAGGGTTTGAATGTGAATCAGAAAATTGAACAGACGAATCGGGTGTGCCAATTGTAGGTTCACTATCAGACTGGTTGAAAAGCGCATGGACTAACGATGACTTACGATGACTTTTTTTATTCATCTTGAAAAACAAATGTGTAGGTTGCAATTTCGTAATATTTATTTAATATGTAACATATGTACTTATATTAAAATTAAATATAGTAATATAGTACATCACATGAAAAATACATTATTTGACTAGTTTCACCTTAATTATGAATCTTACGTAAGATTTCGGAAGGGGGGGAGGGGGGGGTAGTGAGAATCTTACTAAATCTTACTCGGGGGAGGGGGGGGGGTCAAAAAGTCATGAAATTGTCTTACGTAATTTATGAACGGCCCCTATGACGTAGCGGTCATTGAAACTAGTATAAGCTGCTGGTTGCCCATTTTTTCTCTTTTATGCATTTTGCGCTGTAATTGTTTGTGTTTTTTCCACTTACAGTACTGAACAGAACGCTCAGTAAAAAATAATCATTAAAACGAAAAGATATTCGACAACAACAACAACAACTCATGGAAATCATACTTGTATTGAAATATGTATAACGAGTTAGAGCTAACCTTTAGCAGATTACAGAAAAAGTTGCAAATTGTGGCAGCTACTGTCCACAATTTTTTAATCTCAAAGCATCAATTATGATTTAGAGAAAAATTGGAGAGGAAAATTACTAAAAGTCTAAGTAAATTACAAATGAAAGGACAAAAAATTGCTATTTTTAAAAATAGTACAATCTTTTGGTGGTTTTGCCTGGAAAGTTTTCCGGTAGTTTTGAAAATGAGTTATTTTTCAGATTTCAATGTGCTCTTTTCGAATTTCAACTTTGCCACCTCGTATTGTTGCCGCTCGCTCGACCTTATTAGAAAAATATCGCCTAAAAACAGTTTTTTGACAATATCTCCTTTTGGACTGATTTTACGAAAATCAGAACGAAAATTGCCTACAATTTATGTTCTGACTTTTTTTTCGTAAAACCAATAGTTTTGGCGTACGACAGCCGCAAAGTGTACTTCCGTCAAATACGATAATGCCATTGGATATTTTTTTCTTGTTAAAAAATAAAAAAAGATTGAAAAATTATTGATAAAAATTATATAATAGAAGCATTCGTACACCAAAACTATTGATTTTACGAAAAAAAGGTATGACATAAATTGTAGACAATTTTCTTTTATTTCATTTTGTATTTAAATATTTTTATCGTAAAATGAGTCAGAAAGGAGATATTGTCAAAAAACTGCTTTTAGGCGCCATTTTTCCAATATGTCGGCGCGAGCGGCAACAATACGAGGTGGCAAAGTTGAAATTTGGAAAGAGCACAACGAAATCTATAAAATTACTCATTTTCAAAACTACCGGAAAACTTTCCAGGCAACGTCTTTTTTTATAACCAAATGACTGTACATACTAAAACTATTACATCTAATACAGTCAAACTTCCATATAGCGAATACGCATGGGACCAGAAAAAAATTCGTTATATAGAAAATTCGTTATATAGATACAATTTTTTTTAACTATTTAATTAAAGAAGTCAGTAATTTTGGATAGGACTACACTCTTCCATCTTTCTCCTTCAACAAAATCTTCGAATACATTAAGAGAAGAATACATATTAGTCGGTACGTTGCTCCTTTTTTCTAGAAAGTTTCGAAATTCGTCAAATGTCGCGCCTTCTACAACTTTTTTTACTATCAATAACTTATTTTCGAGAGAAAGGCTACTTCGTTGCAACATTTTCACTGAACACTGACTGAACTATAGTCACCATTAATAGTGAAGGAACTTTCTTTTTTTCGATTGTTGTTGTTTTCATATTTTGGGGATCCTCTTAAAATGTTTTCTTTTTCCTCTGTATGTATGTTTGTGGTTTTATTGACATGCGTAATAGAAAATTATTTTAAAAAATTCCCTTTAAGGAGATTTCAACAGCAAAATGTCTTCGTTTTAAAGAAAATCTCGCTATAAGGAAATCCGCTGTAAGAAGATCAATATACACTGAAAATAGAACGAGAAAGCTGTGTATTTCAACTCAGTTCGTAGTAGAGAGAACTTCGTTGCATAGAAGTTCGTTATAAAGAAGTTTGACGGCATATAAAATTCTTGTGTCACAGTGTTTGTTACCGAACTCCTCCCAAACGGCTTGACCGATTCTTATGAAATTTTGTGTGTATATTTGGTAGGTCTGAGAATAGGTGGTAACCTATAAGACTTTTATTTAGGATGCATATTTAGGGTGGCCCTCATACAAAAATATTTTTAAAATAGCATTTTCCCAAAGACCACTGCATCGATTCACATGGAATTTACACCACGTAGCTTTTATATTAAGGAGCATAGTTAAGCCTACAAAACTTTTATTTATGGTGCATATTTAGGGTGGCCGTTATAAAAGAATATTTTTAAAATAGCGTTTTCTCGAAGACCACTACATTGATTCACATGGAATTTACACCACGTGTTATTTTATATTAAGAGAAGACAAACATAGCTAAGTTTATAAATCTTTTATTTAGGGTGCATATTTAGGGTGGCCCTCATACAACAATATTTTTAAAAAAATTAATTTTCACGAAGACCGGTTAATCGACTCACACCGAATTTACACCAAGTTGCTTCTATATTTAGAGGCATAGTTAAGCCTACAAAACTTTTACTTAAGGTGGCCCTCATACAAAAATATTTTTAAAAAGACCACTGCATCGTTTCACATGGAATTTATACCACGTGTCTCTTATGTTAAGAGACATTGTTTGGTCTATAAAACTATTATTTAGGATGGCCCTCAAACATAACTTTTTTTAAAAAATTAATTTTCACGAAGACCGGTAAATCGATTCACACCAAATTTACACCACGTAACTTTTATATTAAGAGGCATAGTTAAGCCTACAAAACTTTTATTTAGGGTGGCCATCATACAAAAATATTTTTAAAATAGCATTTTCACAAAGACCTCTGCAGGTGGAATTTACACCACGTATCTGTTATACTTATTAAGAGGCACAGATATGACCGTGCAGTACCACGTCTTCCATATAAGAAAAGACCAAAATTTGTGATGTAGATGAATGAGAATAGATACATATACGTATGTACATAAAAAGTACGCACAAAAAGAAGTTTTAATGAGAAAATGGGTGGTGCCACACCTTCCATATGTGAATAAAACAGCATTTTATATGTATCAGCAATTATTTGATGTAGATGATTGAGACTTGGTAATTATGTAAAACACAAAAGCTATAATAAATTAAACTCGTCGCACCACCTAGCAGTAAGGTCGAAACAACGTCTGCCAAGTCTGCTATACTATATGTTAAAGAGTAGGGACAGAAGTGGATTTCACTTTAAAAATGGGCTGATTCGCTTTAACATTCCATAGCATGAGTTCATACAGCTTCGCGCCACCTACCGGGAAGGGCAGCCGGGACAGCTAGTGTTTTATAAAAAACCAGCACAAGTTATAATTATGTTTTCACTTACAAATATAGTTAATACCTATAGTTTTAACTTACATTTTGTTTAAGTTTAATTTCGAAACCTTTTTCTAAAGTTTTTTACTTTTAAAAACTAACTTCACTTTTGAGCTTCAATCAGTACTTGAACTTTTTATGCTTGTATATAAGAAGTACCGTTAGAAACATTAAAAAAAATTTACCGTTACGAAGCTTTTTATTATTAGAAATGGCACAACTGCTTAGATTTTCAAAATATTAACTTCGATTTTTTTATTTTTGTCGTATGGCAGGAACCACTGTGCATTGCCAGAACAATAATAATGAATAATGCCTATTATAAAACTTACATAAAGCAATATCTAAAATGTTTTCATTTTTCTACAAAACTAACTAAGGCAAAGGCAGACTTTTTCTATGTTTTAGTAAGCCGATTTTTTCGTAAAGTTTTAATAAAATCGGACATAAACGCGTCGATTTGAGCTAGAAAGCTCAAATATTAAAAAAATAATATACATGTACAAAATTTTCAAAATAATCACACTAATATACATACATAAGTACATTAGATAAAGTACAGATATCGAAACCGGTGTACATGGGTTCTGATACTTGAGAATTTTGGTGCTTGTACCTTACATCAACAATCAAAATTTAATCTGTCCACTTGCCACGAAATCGTTCAATAATAAGATTTTTAGCAGAGCTCTTGGTATTTTCGAAAAATGTTCGAGCTCTCGATATTGCCAAGTAGTACTCAAAATCCTGATTAATACGATCACTTTTCCGGTTTCTTGTAAACTGAGAGTAAACGAATGATTCGAGAACCTCGAAAAACGTGAGATACCATTGCTCACAGATGTACATTAGGGTGGTTCTTAAGTGTACTTTTTTGCGAAAATCAAATGGGACGTCCCCTAAATTGGTTCGAAATAGGGTAAGAAAATTAAAAAAAGTAATTTAAATTTTTTATCTTTAACCCCTTAATGGGCAAGACACTCTGCACAAGGTCTTGGCTTATGCTTTTATAAATCACATATTTGTCACAAAATCGGACATGCACTCATTTGTTGCTGATTGAAAAGCACTTTACGGTTTACACGACGAAGTTTTGAACGATAAGCTTATTTGGTTTGGTAGCTACAAGCATACAAGTGAGAAACAATAGTGAAAACAGACGCATAAATTATTGTGAAAAATAATAAAAATTCAATAATAAAAACAAATTGTTTTTAGTAGCTAGATCGAGTCTAGAATTTAGTTGGTAAGTATATATATACATATGTAATGTATTTGCTTTCATAATTTACGCCTGGTTTGTTATTGGATAAAAATTTACCGGTGTTTTTGTATGTTTCGTAAAAACCGTTTTTTGACGGTCTTGCACCTGGCTGCCGAACTACTTAATAAAAATTTTGGAAAACGGACTTCAAATTTAAGTTTCTTGTACCAAAATCATTTGGAAACCAAAATTTCCGAGGCAAAAATCTTGTAATTTTTATTTTGCCCGTTAAAGGAATAACCCCTACGGACCCTATTTCAAAATGAAATCTGACCCAAGCCGCCATATTCTTAAACTATTTTTTCTTAAGTAGGTCTTAATTTTAAGAAAGAATAATTTAAATAAAAGTATTATTCGGATCTAGTTTTCGAGATATAGTCATGTGAAGTTCCGGATATGGCTTTTCTAAAAATCATTATAAGTTGTAAACTCTTGAACAGATTTTAAATGTATTGATGTCACATGGAATTAATATCAATTAATTGGGCAATCATAATATTAATAAAATTACATATTAATAATACAATTTTTAGAGAAAATAACAGTTAGGTACTTGTAAAAAATAGTGACAATTTTTAAAAAATCTCCATACCTCAAAACACGTGGAAATTATTTCAAATTTTTATGCATCAATCTTATAGACAGTAAAATGACCTTCCATATGACATCAATATATGTAAAATCTGTTCAAGAGTTTCCAACTTAAAATGATTTTTGGAAAAGCTATATACGCAATTTCCCATGACTATATCTCGAAAACTAGTTTCAAATAATACTTTTTGTTTTAATATATTCTTTCTTAAAATTAAAAGTAACTCAAGAAAAAATAGTTTAAAAAAATGTCGGCTTAGGTTAAATTTCACTATGAAATAGAGTCCGTATGGGTTAAAGATAACAATTTTAAATTAATTTTTAAAATTTTTTTTTCCCTATTTCAAACTGATTGAGGACCGTCCCATTCGATTTTCGCAAAAAAAAACAGATAATAAAGGTCAAATTTTATTTTGAAATAGGGTCCGTAGGGGTTAAAGGTAAAAATTGAGGGGGCGTCCCCAATTTTTTTTCCTAAGAACCACCCTAATGTACATACATACATATGTATGTATGTGAAATTTCCTCGGATTCGGTAGTATTTCTCTTGGAGAAATTATGTTCTACACTTGCTGAAATTGGAGACCGATAATTTGCTTCCTTCCTCTGCATGTACATATGTGAAATGCAATATATGGTGGCCTATTTCGGACAGTTTGCATTGTCATTAGAATAGGGGAAACTTGTCGCTAGAGCGATGTGGAAGCAGGACATTCGACTATCTTTAAAGTCTCCTCTTTTTTTTCTCCAATTTCGACCACACTATTCCAGTAATTGAATTCAAGAGGGATTGAAAAACTTGTATTTTATCTAAAAATAACAGGAACGGTGGAGTTTCCATGCTCCATCCTAAATAAGAACGTAGGCTATGTTATTTGCTTTAAAAAACTGAATTCAAGCATTTTAGTGCAAATTGCAGAAGCTATATACATATATATCTATAGTTACAAAACAATTAGTATGCTATCTGAGTAGAAATGTTGTGTCCAAATAGCGATTTGCTCGAAAAGTTAAGGTGCTATAAAAGTACAGTCCATTTTAACTTATTTATTTACATCCATTGAAACTCATTTTCGTACCTGAACATATGTACTATGTACATTAGGGTTTTTTTTTCAAACTTTAGGACAGGGATTTTGTTTATTTTTTCCTATATTATAGCTTGAGGAATAAAAATAATTGTCCCAACATTTGAGCTTCCTAGCTCAAACCTGAAAACTGCGCGGACAGAGTTTATGTCCAATTCCGTTGAAATTTAACGAAAAAACCGACTTACTAAAACGTAGAAAAAGTCTGCCTTAGGTGCCAAGATATAGCGTTTTGGGTTTTTTAGTTGAATGGGGGTCGCCACCCACTGTTGTACAGCTACGCCCACATTTTTCGTGTGACTAAAATTGCGGAATAAACTCTGTCCGCGCAGTTTTCAGGTTTGAGCTAGGAAGCTCAAATGTTGAGAATATTATTTTTATTCCTCAAGCTATAATATAGGAAAAAATAAACAAAATCCCTGTCCTAAAGTTTGAAAAAAAAAAAAACACCCTAATGTACATATATTGATGGTAATTGTGAAGCTGATGAATTTGTCACGCAAGACACTGCTTCATACATTCCTTGTGATAAGGGGCCGTTCAAGTATTACGTAACGCAATTTTCGAAGATTTTTGACCCCCCCTCCCCCCTATGTAACGCGCCGTAACGTTTTCCTCTACCCCCCCCCCCCCCCCCCCCCTAAACGTTACGTAACACCCAAGTGACCATATTTACCTAAAAGTCACAATTATGTTGCGAAAAGTACCGGAAATACATGCGTATGTTGTTTATTTTCTTTATTATACCCTACACCGAGGGTATATTCACTTTGTCATTTTGTTTGTAACGCATAGAAGAGGGCGGTGGTAGGTATGAAAAAGTATATACTTAGATATATTCTTGATCAGCGTCACCACCTGAGTTGATTTAGCTATGTCCGTCTGTCTGTCTGTTCAAATCAGGTTTACGGAAAAACCAAGAAAGCTAATTGAATGAAATTAGCACACTCAGGTCAGACCTTCTTGCAGGCATCTTGCTATTGAAAATGGACGTAATCGGTTCATAGACACGCCTACCGCCCATACTCTATGTATATTTGCTCAATCCCATTTTGAAAAAAAATTCAGCGATTTTGATGAAACTTGGTGATTAGGTGTACATTTGAACTAAATTAAGATTAGGCTAGGTTTCAAGTTTCCAAAGATTCGCGTGGCACGGTCCTAAATTTTAACCTCTATACCACCATGTCTCGTAAACCGTGCAAGATATTGTGATGAAATTTCTTTATTTTTTCGACTTTTTCATCGATTTTAAATTGCTTAGACTTTTTCAAACTCTCTCAACATTAACATTTTGCATATATTTACGACTTTTTCAACAGTTTTCAACCTCTTAAACATTTCACACTTTTTTCGAATTATTTAACCTCTTCAACGTCTTTTTTTACTGAAATATATGTACCTACTTTGAGTGCAGTGTAGGGTATGTGAGTTTCGGCCTGACTGAAGATAACACCTTAACTTGTTCATATTGTTATTTAATAAAAATCACACATAATGTAATAAACATTTGCTTAAGCTTAAAATATGTTAAAATGGCGAAAAATGAGACGAACATATTTTATTAAAATGATAAAAGTTGATGGGATCTAGAACAGCTACAGCAATAAATGAGAAAAATAGGAAATCTTTCCACGCTTACATCTCTGGTTTTGGTTAACCAATCTCGAAGATGATAGTTTTAGGACATTCTGCTTGATAAGTGCTTTAATTTAACATATCATTTATTGCTGTCAATTATCTAGATCCCATCAACTTTTATCATTTTAATAAAATGTTTTGGCTGTAGGTATTCAATAAACATACACATTAAGAAAGAGTAGAGTTTCATTTCATTATACACACCTAATTTCAAATAACCACTCGCTAAAGTAGTTTCACTTCAAAAACAATGTTACGTAACGCGTTGTTCGAACCCCCTCCCCCCCTCCCCTGTAACGCATCGTAACGTTTCACAAGACCCCCCCTCCCCCCCTAATTGCGTTACGTAATACTTGAACGGCCCCTAAGTTATAGGAAGAAAAGCTAATACAAGATTAATTCATGTATCAACATTACATGACAAACCTGGCCGAAAGGGGAAGGGGTCTTTAGCTTTGATATTCTTCATTTGACTCAGCCTGTGAAAAAAAAAAAAATAAAATCAGATTTTTGCTTCAAAAATTAGTCACTCTAACTAACAGTGCATGTTTTACTGTAAAAAAATGTATAAGAAACAAAATTTTATTTTGATAATTTTTGGACCAAAAATGAAAGAAAAAAAAATTATTTTTCATTTATTTTTTAATGGAAATTCATGTAGTGGCATAGATAAGTTCAAATTATAGTGTATCAAGGTGAATGCAGAGTTTACATAAGAAAAATCGAAAAAAAGCAATAAAAAAATATTATAAATAAGTAAAATTTCAAAATTTCATTTTTTGCCAAATTCTGAAAAATAAGGATATACTCGAATATGAATTAATTTTCGAAAATTGAGTGTTCTTGAAGTATTCTAGAACATGCCATTTATTTGAACATGTCTAATATACATTAGGGTTGTAACGGAGCTCCGCATCCGCATCCGCAAGTGCGGAACTTCCGCTTGATATTGTGCCTCCGCCTCCGCTTCCGCATCCGCAAATTTTGATGAGGTAAATCGGAGTTATAACGGATGTTATAAAATCAACGTTAGAGCTTACAAAGTGGAAAATTCTGTGTTTAAGCTAATTTGCATTTTATTGTTTTGTGATGGGCTAGATTCGTAAGGTATGGTTGTGGGTACAACCTAGTATAAATTTCGCTTACACAGATTTCGAAAGTAGTCCATTTCAAAAACATCGTTTTGAAACATCGCTCTCTAAGTATATTTTTGCAACTTTATTTGAGCGAATTCACTTTTTTCATACGGTGCTAGCAGTCTTTTCTCCAAAATTACTGAGCCGATCCTTATGAAATTTTATCAACATATTCGTCACATTCATGGGTATCGTATGAACTAAAATTGGGTCAAAATGTTGATTTTTTTTTTCAAACAGAAATTACCCATAAAATCCTTATTTTTCCACCATTTTTTTTTTTAATTAAAAAAAATTTATGGAAATATGACCAACTAAATGAAAAAAGTTCAAAAAACTGATTTTTGGGGAATAACTTGAAACCTTTCTTAAGAGAAAAAAAATGGTGGGCATTTCTAGAATTTATGACTCAAAATACATTAATAAAGTATGTGAGAAGCTATATCTTCTTTTGTTTAAACTAGTGATATATATAATTCCATCATAAAAAACAAATATAAAATTTTCAAAGTTCGAAAAAAAATTAAAAAAATTGTCAGCACATCTTGAACTACAGCTTAAAAGTTGCGTGATATAGAGTAGAATTTTGAGAAAGTTTTTAAGAAAAATCAAAGGTGTCGCACTTTTCGAAAATGTCGATTTTAATCTTAAAACGTTAATAACTAACTGATTATTACTGCGATTAATTTTTTTTTATTTTTTTTTTCAGAAACTGCATTCAAATACGAAAAAAATGATATCCTACTTTTAATTGATATCAATATTTATAACTAGTCTATCGTTTTTTGTTTTAAAATTTAAAAAACCGATTACTCAATAACGGTTTCGAATAAAAGACTGGAAATCGGTGTGCTTGTTGCTTTTAATACGAACTAAAACATATCAAAAAATTAGGGAAATCGAAGAGGGTCGGGTCAAAACCTCGGAGATTTGGCATTGAATGCCCCATATATATTATTTTAAATGAATTAAAAAAACATTGTTCGTGTATTTCAAAAGTGTATTTATTGATCCTGAAAAGAATTAAAATACGAGTAATATCTCCTACTGAGGGTTGCATAATAAACTCTGAAAAATACCTTCTTCAGCTGGAAATCTAGGATGCCTACTAGTGTTCATTTAATACTAATACTAAATTTTAAATATTTTCAAATTGTTTTTCCACCTCCGCTTCCGCTTCCGTTAAAACTCCGCAATCGCGGAGATCAATTTCTGAAGTCCGCATCCGCATCCGCATAGATGACTTCCGTTACAACCCTAATATACATATATGTACATAAGTATAATGAATTTTCTTCTTAAATTATAATAATCGTTTGATCAAAATTAATTTAATTCATTCTTAACGTAGAAAATTAAAAATGAATTTTTTTTTATATAGTACTCACATATGTAAGTTATAAGCTGAACTTTTTGACACAGTATGTTAAGCACAATGCATAAAGTAGATTTTGTATGAATGTTGATTTTCAATGAAAATCTCTATACTCACATGTTTGCCTTTTTTTTGAGTTTGGGAGAGAATATACATAGATCTCCCTTTGCATGGTTGGGTAAGGGATAAGACCTGATGCAGTTACACCTTTTGTCTCATATTCAAAATGTTAAATATCTTTTATCTGCACCATAAGATGATTCAAATCTAATTAGCCATTGAGTTTCAATTTGTTTCAGTTCTACTTCTTTTTTGAGAATATTGTTTGCTGTTTGGTTCTCTCTTTCAGTGTATGCAGACGTGCATGAATTTATTTTTATATAAATGATAGTCGGAAGAGATGATGTTTAGGGCACGAATCCCGACTTATCCAGCGAGCTTAGACCAAGAACCGCTAGCATGCACACCCTCTCTATGAAAACTCAGGTCTAACTTTTATACTCCTTTGTATAAAAGACTCATCAATTTAAAATAATTATTTTATTTATTTATTTAAATTAATTACAATTTAAAAATTATAACTAAGAGAGCACTAGCTGCCAGGGCTATCGGCTTAATTTAAAATAAAATATCATACCTTATATCCTTTTTGACTGAAGAAAAAATAGATGAATGGACCACACCGAACATAGGATGTGATGAGAGATGTGCCGAGTGTTTTATGTATTTGTCACGTAATCAAGCTCTATTCGACGGTATATTAAAGTTGGTGGAATATGTTCTTTGTTTTACAGGGTACATCAAATCCGGTTCCCAGTTGGAAGTCCAAACATTAAAGTCGATTTTATTTGTGAAGAACAATTCAACATTATCGTGCTTTGACTTGACTCAGTGACTCATGACTCATTTCACCAAAAGCTTGGGGGGGGGGGGGAGAAAGCTTAAATAACATATCGTATCGATGACATTTTGAATTGAATCGATGTAATGTACTGTAACATCAGATTCTTGGGGGAGGCAATTCCCCCCCTAGCCCTACCCAATTGACGCCTCTGGCTTGACTAATGAATATTTGAAGAAAAATGAGCATTAAGTTCGAAAAATAAAAAGACAAGGGAAGTATGAAACACAAATTGGAACTTCAACATAATCGGAAGATGTTGTTTCTGCTGAAAAATAATCCTGCCTATACTTTCTTCTCCATTTTTTATATATTTTGTTTTATGTTGAGCAAATATTAAATTAAAACTACTTTCATTTAATATCAACATTAAATGAATATTATGATTCAATAATTTTGTAAAACGATGGTGTAAATAATAAATTAATTTACTTTACATAGGCCCCTATTGCGGTTGTCGATTTGCGATAAAATCGATAGCCATCGATTCAATAGAAACTATGCCATTTTGATATTACGAAACTCAATAGAAACAAGTTAAGGTGTTACCTTCGGCCAGGCCGAAACTCACAAACCCTACACTGCATTAAAAGTACCTTTTCATCAGATGTTAAAAAGACGTTGAATAAGTCAAAAAAAAATGTGAAATGTTGGAAAAGTTGACATAGGTTGAAAAATGTTGAAAAAGTCGTAAACATATGCAAAATGTTGAAAAAATTTGAGAGAGGTTGAAAAACTCTAAAATAAATGAAAGAGGTTGAAAAAATGTGAAACTTTTCAAAATTGATGAAAAAGTCGAATAAATAAAGAAACTTATGAAGAAAGTTGAAAGAGGTTGAAAAAGTCGAACAAATACATGTAGGATATAGTATATTAGAAAAAGTTAAAGGGTTGGAAAAGTTGAAAGAATATAGAAAATGTTGAAAAAATTGAATAGAAATGAAAAATTCGAATTATGCCACGCCCACTTCTCCATTTATGCCCACTTTTGGTTCAACAAAGTATATTCGTCGACATCCTCATATTAAATTTCAACACAATAGCTTGCATAGTTTGCGATATATGCTGCAGTTAAATTTAAAATTTAGGGCGGTGACACACTCACTGGTACAATCCAGCCTGGTTTTGATCCAGAAATAGCTTTTCATAAGCAAACCCCTAACACCAAATTTTAGTATGATTGCTCACTTATTTCGATAAATATGCCACTTACCGTATTTTATTTGTATGGGAGGTGCCATACAGATATACTCTATAGCAACTGAACCAATATCATTAAATTTCATAGCAATTGCTGCAATAGTTTACTTAAAACAGCGCTTACAAATTTATGTTAATATGGGAGGTGCCACGCCCACTGATGCAATTCTGTCAAAATTAATTTATTTTTAAAGCCAATAGTAACTGACATCTATACACCAAATTTTATGAAGATTACTCTCTTAGCACACTATTTATAACAATAAACATTTTTTGCTTATATAGGAGGTGCCACGCCCACAGGTATTATTGGACCAAAATTTTGCAATAAGAGACCTTATAGCAAGTATATTTACTTTATTAAATTTCATAACGATTACGTTGGTAGTTCTCTTAATGTAACGTTTATAAACATTGTGGGCAGTGCCACGCCCTTCAACGAGTTTTTCAGTAAAGTGGCTGAGTTTGCGTTGATGACTGTTTTCAGTGGCATCATCTCTAAAATTTTTATAAAAATCGTTTGAGCCACTTTTGAGATATATGGCATCAAAATTTTTAACAGTTGAAAAATGCCACGCCCACTTTTTCAATTCCACCCACTTTTATCTCAATTCAAGATATTTTTGATATGTATCCGTTTAACAAATTTCATTGCAATATTGAATGGCTTACAAGATATGGTGGTATAAATGATAAAATTTAGGGCTGTGCCACGCCCCTGTACGACCCTTTGGAAACTTGAAACCCAGCCTAATCCTTATTTGGTTCACATATGCACCAAATCACCAAGTTTCATCAAAATCGCTGCAAGTTTTTTTCAAAATTGGTCTGGGTAAATATACATAGAGCATGGGTGGTAGGCGTGTCCGTCAACTGATTTCGCCCATTTTCAATAGCAAGATGCCTGCAAGAAGACGTGACATGTGTGTGAAAGTTTCATTCAATTAGCTTTCTTAGTTTTCCCGTAAACCTGATTTCAACAGACGGACAGACAGACAGTCGGACATCGCTAAGTCGACTCAGGTGGTGACGCTGATCAAGAATATATATACTTTTCCATACCTGCCACGCCCCCTTCGATGTGTTACAGACGGAGAGACAAAGTGAATATACCCTCGGTGTAGGGTATAAAAATTGCGTAATTGTGACTTGAAATATTATTATTTTTCTTGAGACAGCTGTTTAGTTTCATTCAGTTTGAAATATTTTGTGTGAAAAATTTTTAAAAATAAAGTAATTTCTACTAAAATAAAAAAAAAATATTGTCTATCAAAACAAAATGATGCAGCCATCGATAAACACAATACCAAACAAAATCGCTAATAAAAAAAAAAACGTTTATCTATTGTAAATCGACAACCACAATAGCGGCCATAATTTATAAAGAAAAATAAACATAAAATAGTACATTAACAGGATTATTCGATTATCCGGGATGACCTCGGTCCCAACCTTCACGGTTAATAGAAATTCAACTGTATCTCAAAAACTATGGGGCATATAATAATAAACTTTAAAAATTTTTTGTTTAACCCTAGGATGTGCTGCTGAGCTTTTCGAGACCCATTTTGTCGTCGTCGTCGTTTGAACTGAATCATTGCGATTCGATGCGTTATTCGGGTTTAAAAATCGGATATGACAGTGGAAACACGCAGGCGGATCGTAAGTGTATTGAGCAAATCGGCAGCCATCGACGACCCTTGGGTGATGCTCAACGGTTATTCGGAGCGCGCATCTGTGCCAGCAGCTAATCTGACTGTAGATGAGCAATTGTTTCCATATCGAGGCCGCCCTCGATTTACACAGTTCATCCCGAAGCCGGCCATATATGGTATCAAAGTAGAGTGGACTTGCGACTCGAAGAGCAACTATCCGCTGAAATGTGAAATATGCACCGGTGCATTGGCTGGCGACGCCCGAGATGTTATCGTTGGCACGAAAATTTTACAAATCCGGTAGAACAATTTATTGCGACAATATATTCACTTTTTGGACTTGGCTCAAAAATTGCGTAAATTAAAACTCTCAATTATGGCAACTGTCCGCCACAACAAACGGTTTGTGCCCAGCACTGGGAAAGACAAAAATTTTAACTATTTTGCTATAATGGTTTAATTCTTTTCATTATTTTTCAGAAAACTTGAAAATATCTTTTTTAATTATATCAATATTTGATAAATTTAAATATGTACATATGTTACAATTTATTTTTTTTGTTCTTATTTCTGCTAGCTAGCCTATCCCTCGCATGTAAGAAATTCGGCTGACAGATTTTGTTTACAGCATATCGATGGCGCCATTGAATTTGCAATGACAGATATCTTAAAAAGAAATTATTAAATTAGCTTATAATTACCTATGTACTCATGTATGTACAGTCATGTGAAAAATAATAGGGACACTTACATTAAAAAAGTTCAAACACACCTCTGCTTCTGTTTGACTAAATTGAGATAAAATTTTACATTACATTACTTGCTGGGATACCAGTGCAGTAAAGTACCGTTATCAGAGTAAAAATATTTTTCGTCGTTTCGAAGTTGTTGATTGTATTGTGAAGTGGGCTCAATTTAGCCTGTGCGAAATAATAGGGACACTTATATAAAGTAAGTTATATTTTTGAAGCTTTGTGGTTTTTAAACATTTATAAGTTAGAAATGCATTGCATATGAGATGAGCTAAAATTATAATTTGAAAAAATAACCAAATAATGTAATTTAGTGTTTCAGAATGGGAAGATGACGTCATTGCAGCGTCCAGCTTAGTAGAGACATAAAAGACCTTCACGATAACGAGTTTTCATAGCGAGAAATAGCCATAACGTTGAATTGCTCCAAGAGAATGGTAGTAAATGCAATAAAATATACACCACAGAAGGAAACGCCTGGACCAAAGTCAAAAATATCGCCAATTCTTGAGAGGACTATGTTGAGATTTGTGAGACAGAACCCCTTTGCATGTTCTAATGAAGTAAAAAAACAGCTTACAATGGATGTCAGCACTTGGACTATTCGGAAAAGGCTTATTTACAATAAATTTAAATCAAAAAGATCCAGAAAAGTACCTTCCCAATCCAAACAGGACGTCAGTAAAAGGTAACTTTTCGCTGAGGAACATGTCATTTGGCCAGTGTAGAAATGGTGCAATATCCTGTGGTCGGATGAGACCAAATTTCACTTTGACTGTGGTTCTCAACCTGAGCGGGTAAAAAAGATTAGATTTGGTCTCATCCAACCACAGGATATTGCACCATTTCTTTATTGGCCAAATGACATGATCCTCAGCGAAAAGTAACCTTTTACTGACGTCCTGCTTGGACAGGTAAGGTACTTTTCTGGATCTTTTTGCTTTAAATTTATTATAAATAAGCCTTTTCCGAATAGTCCAAGTGCTGACATCCATGGAAAGCTCTTGTTTTACTTCATTAGAACATGCAAAGGGGCTCTGTCTCACAAATCTCAACATAGTCCTCTCAAGAATTGGCGGTATTTTTGACTTTGGTCCAGGCGTTTTCTTCTGTCTGTATATTTTATTGCATTTTCTACCATTCCCTTGGAGCAATTCAACGTTCTGGCTATTTCTCGTTATGAAAATTCGTTAGCGTGAAGGTATTTTATGTCTCTACGATGCTGGACGCTGCAATGACGTCATCTTCCCATTCTGAATCAATAAATTACATTATTTGGTTATTTTATCAAATTATAATCTTAGATCATCTCATATGCAATGCATTTCCAACTTATAAATGTTTAAAAACCACAAAGCTTCAAAAATATAACTTACTTTATATTCGTGTCCCTATTATTTCGCACAGTCTGAATTGAGCCCACTTCACAATACAGTCAACAACTTCGAAACGACGAAAAATATTTTTACTCTGATAACGGTTCTTTACTGCATTGATATCCCAGCAAGTAATGTAATTTAAAATTTTATCTCAATTTATTCAAACAGAAGCAGAGGTGTGTTTGAACTATTTTAATGTAAGTGTCCCTATTATTTTTCACATGACTGTATGTATATGCCAATTAAGTAATACCTTTTATTATTGTGAAAACAGTAAATTGCTGTATACTAGGCACGACAAAAAATCGAAACACTTTTTATTTAACTAAGATTTCAAAGCCTACTACTTAATATAGAGTTGTCATGAATCATGAAACATCGCTTAAATGACTTGCGGAAGATGGTTGTCCGATATTTTACCTTTAACAAAAGAAAAAATTTTTTGCGTATAGTAAAGTAACGACGTTATTTTGAATAATTTTTTAATATTAAGTAGAAGGCAGTGGTGGATCTAGAATTTAAGATTGGGGGGGGGGGGGGGGCGGGGCAAAGGGGAGGCACACATTTTTTAGTTGTTCTCAACCCTTATTTTACTAACATCCAAACTTCCACCACATTAGGTTTCATGGCCAACCTAAACTCATCACGGAACCTCTTGATCATGTTGTGAACAATATATTTACTTTTCCCAATCAATTCGGCAATTTCTCTTACAGTTTTACCTTCATAAGGTCACTTAACTACTAATTGCCTAGTTTCTAGAGTAGATTGCTTTCCATTTGGAGCCATTTTAAATATATTTTATTTGGCTACAAGCCCTGATTGATATTCGTGGTGTACACAGCAAGTATTGGGTTTTTTCTTATTAGATTTTTAGTTTCCTGTACCTTGCATTTTGCAAACAATTATTTGACAGCATGAAATATCTATTGTTTTTATTTATTTATGTTCCATAAACTTTTGTTTTCGTTTTTGTTAAATCATTTTTTTTGTTGTTTTCAAATGAAGAATGAGTACAAGAATTAAATAAATTTTTTTTTTTTACAAAAAATATATGCATTTATTGTTTTAATTCAATATTGAAGTGATAATTGGACTGCATAATTTATTTTGTAAACAATTACTTGACAAACTTTACATACACGCACGAAGCCGCATGCATTCATTTAACCCCAACTAGGCCTTTTGCGACTGGTGCGCCCATCGAAAGGCAGAAGTAGGAGCGTTAAAGAATGTGCGAGGTTACATGAAATTGCGCAATGTCAACGCAATAATCAATTCTGTGAGCGTTGGTATTTATTCTTTTGAAACTGTTTTTTTTTTCATATCTAAAACACATCATCTCAATACAAGAAGAAAACTCCAATGTGCGCCTGTGTTTTGTCAAGTGTGTGTTTGTGTGCCATTGCTTTAATTTTTAAGAGGAAACACATGTTCCCTTTCAATTTAAGGTGTTTTCGAAAATGTTCTTAATGATCACGTGTCAGTCGTTGTTATTTTCCTTTGTTGAGTAGGCGTTGTTGTAGAGTCATTGATTTGCATTTAAATTTGAATTAAGCGTATTTTTTTTTCATATTCTTTGCTTGACTGACTTTGTTTGCATTCGTTATTTGTGCAAAAATTTCAAATCATTTTATTTTTCCCTTTTTCTTGTTGACTTTTGTGTTTGGCTTTGTAGTGTGTATGTATGTGTATTGTAAAAAGCCTTCTTATTTTGTTTGTTGTTGTTGTTGTTGTTGTTGTTGTTGTTATGCTTATCGACACATACAAGCATAAATGCATGTGATTATGTGAATTTATTATATTCAAAAATGGTTTTCCTACGTGCTTGAGGGAACTTGACAACTTTCCCATAAAACGGTTACAGGTGAAAGTTGAACATACAGATGCACATGTGTTTATGCCTCTGATGCTGGTTAAGGGCCTCCGAGAGTTTTTCGAAAAATTAAAAGGCACTCTCTTAAATTTTTTTTTGATGCTGCATTATATCTTACACCAAAAATTTTTTGCATTATTAAAGATTTGTCCCTGAAATTTTGGTTCAAAAATATTCGTTGATAAGTAAGAAAAGTGCAATGCCGTAAAAGACTTCAAAATTTGCGGTGAGCAAGATATCTGGAGACTGGTTCATCAAAAAAAAAAAAAAATAAAAGTCACTTAAAAAACATGACGTCTCGTGTTTTCAGAAAATCCAGCTTACAAAACAGTGATGTCTTTTAAATAGCTTTGTAGCAAAATTTAGTTTTAAAATATCTTGTAAGAACAAGATATAGAATCATGATAAAGAGACCACATGTCTCTGATGTAGTGTTGCCATTTTAGCGATTTTATAGCTAAATTCGGCTTTTTTTTACCTATTTAGCAGGAGGAATTGTGTTTTAGCTTTTAGCTATTTTTTTTAGCGTTTTTCAAAATGAGATTTAACTTTTAAGCTATAACTTATTTTTGTATAAGATTATCTTTTCCACAAAAAAATAAGTTTTTGAAATTTCGGATTTTTCAACTCCTTTTCACCATGTGCACATTTTTGTTATACTCGTACAAGTATCACTATTACATATATCGATAATTTTACATCTCAAATTGCGCCTTTTTATTGGAATCGAGCGGAAATGGAGAGGTAAAATATTTTTTGTTAAATTTAGGAAAAATAGTTTTAGTCCATTAAAATGTTACAAAATTTTTGCTGAACCTTGCATTTTGGATAGGACAACATTTTTTTTTTGTGTTTTGTTGAGGGAATCAGTGTGAGTATAAATCTCGGTTTTCGGAATTGAAAGCCCCCCTCCCCCATTTCGCCACCATTTTAAAAAATAGGTGTAAATAATTTTTCCACGATATCTTGACAGCCGTATGTCTCACACCTACTGGTTGCATGAGCCTCGCATTACCTAAGGCTGGCACGGCCCTCTCGAATTATCTCTTATTATAAGATTTTACATAAACGAACCACATGTACAAATTACTATGAAAAAAGGCGAGTTTCGTTGGATGTGTTTTTATTATTTTTGTAATTATCTTGAAAAATACCTTTAATAGGGTTTTTTTTTTTTTTGTATTTTAGGACCATGATTTTCGTAATCAGCGGCCCAAAGAATACATATATAGAGATAATAAAATTAGGCTCTAGCTGTTAATCATCTTTGACACCCACAACTACGTATTCAATAGTCTTGAGTGCTTGTGGCGGATTGAGCGACTTTTAGAATGTACTTAAAGTTTTGAAAAAAGGCATACTAATTTCGGAGGACATATAGAACAATATACTAAAAGAAGAACGATTTTTATAAAATTTCTTTGTTCCTGAATCACTGTAACGTACAAGTCACCTCTTGGTTTGATCCCTTCAAACCGTCCTAACGCTTCTCAATAAAAATAAATTTAAAAAATGAGTATAGGAAATTGTTTGGAATAAAATGGTCTACAAAAAACGTCCAGAGTGTTTTTTAAATTAAATCAATAGAAAAAAAGTTGTAGTCCTTAAATGATATTTTACCTGAATATTTTAGTCGTTATAATTTATATATTTAGTCATTATAACTTTTTCATTTTCAATTTACCAATCAATAATGTAGCAAATACAATTTTTTACTCAATTTTCTACTTTTGTGAGACATACGGCTGTCAAGATATCGTGGAAAAATTATATAGAATATAGGTTTAAATCATGTATAATATCAAAGATTCACGAATAAAGATTAATTTGAATTGAATTGAATTTAGTAGAATATTTGATTTTGAAAACTGTGTAAAAAGAAGCATGTAAAACGGGAGATAAGTGTATTTTATGTAGACTGTCTGTAATTTCTAAAATTTACTCCAAAGACTCATCTAAATCGCTCGAATCAGAAGTGTCATCGTTTTTCATTTGAAGCAATACTATCGTGTCCGGACTTAGGTCTCTATACTTCTTTTTAGACGTTTTGCGCAAACTTGCTATAAATGGATCCGATGTTATCAAGAGTCTATCGATCAAATCAGTATTTGTATCGGTCCTTGAAGTTTTTCGCGTAAAAAGATCCGTATAACGCCGGACATCCTTATCACATGCTTCGTGTACTTCCTCTGACATTTGGGCAATAGGTATAATGCAGGTTTTTATAACACTGCTTCCATGGTAAGGCACTTTGTGCACTGTTGGTAGCATATAGTACCAAGGATATAACTCTAAGTATAGGTAGGTACAGCGTATCCAGCGAGTATTTTTGGAAAGCAACCACATTGATTGAAAAACCAAAGGTTAAGGATTGAAGCAGGGTACGGAAACGAAAAATTAGATCTAAATTTATACCAGTTATTTCCGCTTCTTTGAAAAAACGCCTTGATTTTCGTTCACCTCTCTTGCAACTTTTCTGGCTTTTTTATTTTTAGTACTTTCGGCGCGTTCTTCAAATTCTTTATTTGGTGTCCCACCAGAAAATTTTTTCGGTGTATTGCACAAAAATAAAGAAAATTCGATTTACCTCCTAGTCAATCTTTATTTGATGAAATAAATCGATCTTTCTTCCGACAAGCATTCGCCCATCGGGAATTCAGTCGCGACAACAAGTTCTTGGCAGATTGCTTAGCCTAATCAATATCAACAGTACTTTGCGATTCACCAGCAACATTTCCGGATAAAAACAAAATCATCCTCTCTAATCGTTTGCTTTCTGCAGTATCAAGCAATAACTCAAATATTTGGAAGCGAGAAATTTCATAGGTCATCTTCGAAAATTGAAAATGGTTGTATGAGTGCCGCAGCTAGGCGCAGAATTTTTTTGTTGATTCTATTAGTATACATATCAAGCTTTATTGTAATCATAGTCAGAACTCTGAACTATTCTAAACAATTTTTTTATTGTCCACAAAAGTTTTTTTTTTTTTTTTAATACTTACAGCTAAATTAGGTTCTTTCAGTGTATACAAAATTTTGTTGCTATCAATAACTCTGTTAAGATTTTATGTTATTTCGATCAAGAAAGCTTGGAAATTGATTTTTTAAAAAAAATTAAACCTTTCACTTTTTAAGAATGGATTTACAAGACTTTAAAGCTTGCGCGCAAAATTCAGCGAACTTATACTATTTTTCACATTTTCTTTTTACTTACTTTAAAGGTTCAGTTATTTTAAGTATTGCCCTATACTTCAAAAATTTTTTTGAAGTTTTAACCTAATTGGGGAATTTTTAACATATTTGCATTTAAATTCCATCAAAAAATCAACTTTTTTTTTTGAGTTTAGTAGCGCTAGATTGCCAAAATAATACACTGTGCGGCGGTAAAATAATATTTGAGGTGTTGCAACTAGAATGTGGAAAATCGGTACTTTTTTACTTTTGTCCGGTCAATTTTCAAATTTTTATAAAAAAGAAAGAAGAAGAAGAAAAACTAACCACGGATTCGAATTCCCCGATCGATAGTTGCGCGAAAACCATACCTACTTTGTTGGAAAATTTGATAACCTCTGTAATTTGCACCATTTTTTAAATCAATATTTTGGAAAATGGGTTGTCTACTTAAAACAGACTGCGCTAATTCAGTTTTCAATATTAACCTTAATCCTAGTAATGAGCTTTGTCCAGAAATATAAGGCTATTGTAATCCGCTGACACATCGTGAAAAAATCAAAAAGATTTTATTTTGAACCGCTCTACATACACTACGCAACTTATGCCTTGAGCTAATGATTAATCTTTTTAGAAAACGGCAAAAAAGAAAAAATATATGTATAGTACAATCATTTGGTGGTAAAAAACGACGTTTCCTGGAAAGTTTTGAGGTAGTTTTGAAAATGAGTATTTTTATAGATTTTGATGTGCTCTTTCTGAATTTCAACTTTGCCACCCCGGATTGTTGCCGCTCGCGCCGCCATATTGGAAAAATGGCGCCCAAAAGCAGTTTTTTGACAATATCTCCTTTCTGACTCATTTTACGATGAAAACATATCAGGGGTCTACAAAGAAAAGTAGACAAGTCCCACAGATGTGATTTTACACAACATTACTTGTTGGTTTTCGTTTCGAAAAGAACGAAAAAACGATGTTCCTTCGGAGAAAACTCCCTACTTTTAAGGCTTGAGATTTCATAAGTAACAATTATGTCAGTCTCGATTTATCTTTCAACGAGAAAATATCGTCTTCTTTGAAAAATTATTCAATCAGTTTTTTCAATAAAATAAAATTTTTTCTGAAATTCTTTAAATATTAATTTAAAATATAATTTTCGCGCAGTCTTCGACTGTTTCTTTCATTCGGACGTGTTTTTAGACTACGTGTATTGTTTTGACTTGCATAGTGCTTTAACTTCCCGCCGCATTCGAAAATAAACAAAAAAATTATTTAATCATTTGAGTCCAATTTGTCATTTGTCCCCAATTTTGGGGACAATCGGTTCGCTTTGCTTTCCGAGAGTCCCAAAAAGAAACGAAAGAAACCAACTGTTAATAAAAGTGCTAATTTCTTTCCAGATTTACCAACCACGCAAAAACCTGATCCAAAGTTTGTTATTGAGTCTACAGAAAAACAAAATCCTTTAACTGAATATTCATGCTTTGCAGTCCAAAAATCAATTTACCTGATATGCAAAGAGATCGAATCGATTTCCGAACTTCTTTTGTTGTTAGTAAAAAATAAAAAGGCCGCTGAAAAGTTTTTAGCAACTAAAGAACTTCATAGTACCTATCTGCTCAATAAAAGCAAAATATCATGAAAATTTGAATTTTAGTATAAGGGAACTGTTTACGCTCCATGCTTAAACAATGTAGCTGAAGACGAGATTGTGAAAGAATTAAGTGCACAAGGTGTTACATCAGTTTATAAATTCCTCAAAAAAAACGTTAATGGTCAAATGTCGCCAAGTGGCGTTGCGTTGTTAGCTTTTGATCTATACAACCTTCCAGAAAAAATAGATATTTCATGGCACAATGTTTTTGTCAAGCAATACATTCCCAATCCCATGCGCTGTAAATTCTGGCAGTTGCTGGGTCATACAGCAAAGCATTGTACACGAAGCCCTGCATGCGTCAACTGCAACCTCCCTCCTTACAACCCCGACGTTTGCACACGCACTTTTTGCGCTAACTGCTCAGCCGATCACCCTGCCTCTTCTAACAAATGTTCAAGATTTCTGCAAGCTAAAGAAATATTAAAAATTAAAGTTATCCACAAATGCACAATGCGCGAAGCTATGAAAAAGTATAAGTCTCAACCCCCCACATCATCTTCTTCTTCTCCTTCTTATTCTTCTGTCTTGTTCAAACCCCAAGCAGATAACATCAAAATCATTAATAACTCACAAAATGTAGTTGAACAAATTCCCCCTTCCTTCTCTTTTGTTCTATCTAAAACTCAAGAAAACATCAACAGTAATGAAAATCTCTCACCAATTTCAGTTATAAATACTTCAATATCAAACCAACAAAACAATACTAGGGCTGGAAAAACATCGGTAACTATCGATAGTTGGCGATATCGGTTACTATCGATGGTTTTTTGCTGTTAACGATAGCGTCGGTAACAAAAATTACTTTTTTTAGCGCGGCAATTCAACAGTGAATTTTCTTTGTGTAAAAAAGTTTAAATAAAATTAATAAATAATTGAAAATTGTATTGAATTCTTAATTAATTGTGCGACCGAGTATATAAATTTTGATTTTATATAAAATGGAAAGTCATCCTGAACCTGGAATGTCTCATGGAGAGGATATGATGAAGGTGTTGAAGCCCGTTGGCACTTGCCCAACTAGGTTAGTGTTGCTTTCACAAGGAAATACACTCAATTCTCTTTTTATGCGAATTTTTAAGAAGTTTTTATTAATTATTTATTTATTTATTAGTCTTCAAATTCATAGTTTTCGTATTACATAGATCATGGTATGAGATTTTACACTTAGGTATTACAACAATTGAAATCAGTTAAAATAAATTATATAAAAATCCAATAAAAATTATCTAATTTGTGTTTTTGGAACAAAATTTCATAATAATATTATGTTTTTGTACCGAGCTTATTGTTCAGTACTTTTTAGTGCAAAAAAAACACAAAAAAAATTGAACTTTTCATAATATTATTATGAAATTTTGTTCCAAAAACACAAATTAAAAAAAATACTTTTGGTGAGCTCGCCGATATTTACATGTAGCACTTGCAACTTCGTTCGTATCGCCAAAAAAGCCTTCAACGAAGCGCTCGTCAAGAAATGTGTGATGTCAAGGAGATTACAAGGGCACTTCCATTGAAATGTAGAAGTTTTGTTTTGTTTTTTGCTGTGATTCTTAACTGATCAACGCAAGAAGGGGAACATAGAAGGTTTGCAGACTACTATACTTCGGCTAACAAAGCTTGCTGATGATATAACGTAGCGGTCATTGAAACTAGTATAAGCAGCTCGTTGCCCATTTTAATGCATTTAGCGCTTGTAATTTTTTTTGTGGTTTTTTGCACTAAAAAGTACTGAACAATAAGCTCTGTACAAAAACATAATAGTTTTTTAGTTTGATTGCGCAGTTTTCTTAGTATGCATTTCAAAATTGTTGAATTACGCAGTTTCCTTAATGCACTGCAAAAATAATATGAGAATGTCTTCAACTTTGCAGAAAATTTGAAGCACATTTTCTTAATAATTACCCGAATCCTGAAAGGGCATTAAAGTTCCAACGTGAGCTGAGTAGTTGCATTTCTGGGTACTTGCAACTTCATAAAAAATTACAAAGGAAGTCACAAAGTTTAATAACTGATTTTGGAACAGGTTTACTTTAGCTCTCATGCTCGAATCTTTTTTCTTGTTGTTGTTGTTTTACCCCCTAAAATGAAAATAAAAATAGCAAAAAAAAAGTGTAGCTCGGATTATAGCTTTTGTAAAAATCCTTATAAGTTGGGGACCCCTGAATGGATATCAAAATTATGGCTGTCATAAGAAAGATAGTCACAGTAATAGTAAGCTAAACTTTAAAATTTAGCCCATAATTTTGGAGATATGACGAATTTTCTGAAATTTTGACCAATTTTTTTTAAAACCGTTATTTTTTCCAAAAAATGTGTTATTGACAATTTTTTTAGCTTGGTAAGAAAGCTTAATTAATTCCCTTTATAATGATGAGTAGGTTGTTGTAAATTTTTTAATATTTACCCCCTTATTGAAAAGTTTATTTAATGAATTTTTATGGAAACTATGTTTTTATAATCAAAAACAATGAAAAACAAAATTTTTACAAAAGCTATATCTGCAACTGCCGATGGCTATATATCCGGAACCAGATCCGAGCGACACTTTTTAATTTTGCTATTTTTATTTTTACGACTTGGACAAGTCGGACAACTGAAAACTTCAAAAGATAATCACTTATACATGGATGGGAGCTAACGGCAATTTGTTTATCTTTCGTACCGCCATCTCCAACATTTCAGCCGACGATACTAAAGTATGTACTTGATTTGAACTTTAAGGCAACATTTATGAGGAGGCCATGGAGGGCCATCAAAACAGAACATTTCCACTTTTAATGGAATGAGATAAAAACTGAATATTTACTTGGATAGTTATGATACAGTTTCAAAAATTTTTCCCGTCAGATTGGTTTACCTGGAGCTTATTATTTTTTTATACTATTTAAGCTTATCGCATTGTTCGAAATATTTCATTTTGATGTCATCTAATAGAATATTCAACAATTGGAAATTGGAGTCCGTGGTGTATGGCATAGACTTACGTGTAGGGATTAGAGTATCCGACTGCTATACTCAAGACGATGGACATGGGCTGTAAATTGAATTTGAATATGACCAGGTTCCTTTACGAAAAAACGTTTTGCGACACTTTTTGATCATATATTTATACTTAGAATTAAAAAGCACATAAGAAACGTTTGGTTCAATAAAAACTGCAAAATGGGAGCTGAAAAACTTGAGCCATATTGTTTGTTAAGGATACATAGTTTTGCAAAACTGAAAAACAAACATATGTATAATCATAATTTGTGTGCATTGTGGTTGGGGAAGTTACCAATGTTTATCGATAGTTACAGATAGTTTTTTGGAAACTATCGTTAACTCAACAAGAACAAGAATACTTAGAAAAACAAAAACATCAAGGTCTTCATGTAATTAACACTAGCTTTTTATCCATTATCCATGTATAACATATACATACATACATATTGTTACGAAATTCCTGTCTCTTAGACGATAATTTCGATCTCTTACACTTTTCTGAGTTCGATCACTGGATTGTGTAACAATCAAAAACACACAAGCTTATTTAATTACAAAATGGTTTATTTAATTCACAAAAGTTAATTTTTACACAGTTTATTTCATTAACATTCAAATTCTAATATTAATCTGACACTGTATAGACTTTTTTACTTTACTGTTTAAATTCAACTGTTTCACTCCATTGCTTTAAAACAACTGTTCACTTATGTTGCTCAAATTCAACTGTTCTACTTCACTGTTTGAATTCAACTGTGTCTCGAAAACTCAGATGACAACCTTTTTATACTACAGTTATCACTTTCTCGAATAATCCAGTACCTTCTAAGTGGCGTGGAATCCACAATTATCCATAATTTACCATTACCTTCTAAATGGTGTATCGGCGTGGAATCTACAATAATACACAATTTACCAGTACCTTTATTCTTTATTTTTATTTCGAGAATTTTCTGGCGTAAACCAAATTTCGCTACAATATTTAAATCGGAAATATTATTATTTTTTTTTTCCTCTAGTATTTTATGGTGTCCATATTACAATGGAATTGTATAGGTTACTGGAACAATTACCACGAGCTTCAAATAATTTTAAAGCAGCATAATCCGTCCTTGGTAGCTCTCCATGAAACGCATCTTCCATTTCAAAACTCGCCCAGCACGCCGAAAGCATACACAGGGTACTTTCACAATCTTCCTTGCAACAAATCACGCAAACAAGGCGTTGGTTTTCTTATTAAAAAAGAAACACCGCACCGGGTATTAAATATTAATTCCAACATATCGGTGATTGCATTAGAAGTAAACATTGGTTTGAAAATAACTATTTTTTCCATGTATATACCACCTGATCAAAACTTCATTTCACAAGATATTTTTTCGATACTCAATACTGTTTCAACTCCAGCTCTTATTTTGGGCGACTTTAACTCCTGGAGCCCTCTTTGGGGATCCCCACGCATAAGCCCAAGAGGTAAAATCGTTGAAGACGTAATACTTGCTTCAAATCTTTTAGTTTTAAACGACGGCTCACCCACACATTTTCAACACACAGTTCTTTCACTCATATTGACTTAACATTATGTTCTGCCAGACTAGCACCAAAATGTTATTGGAAAATACTTAATGATTTATCTGGTAGCGACCATTACCCCATAATAACCACAATTGACTCTGTTTTGTATAAAGAAAAAGTAAACAAGCCCCCCAAATTCCTAACTGATTGGGTAAAATTTCAACAACATTGTAACCAAATTTCCTCAAAAATACCAATTACAACTAATATCAATAAAGAAGCGGCCTCTATCCAAAAAATAATTAGATCCGCAGCTCATTACCATATCCCACAATCAAAAAATATTTTTCACAAGCCATCTGTTCCTTGGTGGGACTTAGAACTTTCAAAGTTAAGATTTGAAGAGCAACAGGCATGGTCAGAGTTTAAGCGGGTTAGGTCGGAAGTAAATTTAATTAAATATAAAAAATCAAATGCTCGTTTTAGGTACCAAGCAAAAAAAGCTAAGAGAACAAGTCTACAAAAACTTACTTTGTCTATAAACCACAAAACTAAGTAATCCAAAAAATTTTTGGCACAATACAAAAACGCTGGTTGGAACATATAAACAAAGTAAAATTCTTCTACTTAATACTCCTAACGGACAAATTTCTTCAACGAAAGACATTGCCAACACATTTTCATTGAGTTGGTCAGCATATTCTGCAGACAGCAATTTTTCACAAAGTTTTATTTCCGACAAATCCTTGGTTCTAAGCCAACAATATAGAAATGTCTCTTCTTTATCACGTTCAGCTAAAGCTATCGAAGATACAATTTCTCTAATTGAACTTGAAAACGTCCTTACCTCAGCAAAAGGAAAAACTCCTGGTTTTGACCGAATCTCATATCCTTCTTTGAAGTCTAGACTTACTGACCTGTACAACCAAATTTTTAACACAGGAATTTATCCACAAAGCTGGAAAAGCGCCGATATCGTTCCAATTTTGAAGCCTAAAAAACCGCAAGACGAATTAAATAGTTACCGCCCGCTTTCTTTGCTCCCACGTATAAGAAAGACATTTGAAATAATAATTGCAACGCGTTTGATGTGGTTCGATTTAAAAAACAAATTAATTAACTGCAATCAAGTAGCATTTAAAAAGCGACAAGGAACCTATGATTTGATTTTACACTTTGATCACTTTGTATCAAGTGCCCTCTCCAGTAAGAACCATGTCACGGTACTTAGTTTGGATTTTGAAAGGGCTTTTGATCGAATTGGCCCACATATTGTTTTGCGACAGCTTAAAAAATGGAACGTTGGCCCAAAAATATATATAATTTTATAAAAAATTTTCTAAGTAACAGAAGATTTAGAGTTAAAGTAAATAACACTTTCTCAAATAGTGTACCTTTATACAACGGTATCCCACAAGGGTCGCCGATATCTGTTATCATTTTTATTATTGCCTTTGATGAGCTGAGTATTTTACTATCAAGACATTCTGTCGAACATTGCTTATACGTCGACGATGTAATTATTTTTTCAAAAAACAGTAGTCTTCAAGCAGTTAAAAGAATGTATACAGATATCCTCGACGAAATATCTGAATGGTCGCTCCACTCAGGAGCTAACATAGCATATCAAAAATGTCATACTCTGCATATTTGTAAGAAGATAAAATCTTCTGGTTTTAACTTATCATATAATAATTATAATATGGAAGACGTAGCATATCTAAAGATTTTAGGTATTATATTTGATAAGAGATATAAATAAGTACTTTTAATGAACATTATAATATACTAAAAAAAAACTTGTAAATAGATTAAGTATCATAAAATACCTCTCAGCAACATATTGTAATATTCATACGTCTACATTAATAAACATTACAAAAGCATTAATATTATCAGTAATTGATTATGGGCTTCAAATTTACGGAAAGTGTGCAAAAACTACGATAAAAAAACTGAACGCGCCATACCATGCAGCTGTACGGAAGAGTCTTCGCGCTTTCCCCACCACCTCGGTGAATAACATGCTTGCAGAATCAGGTTTAATAAAAATATGTTATCGTATACAACAATCAATTTACCGTCTTATTCCGAAGTTTTACATAGCCAATAATTCAATTTTACAAAAGGATGTCAAAAATGTCATTGCGCGGAAAAGAGACATGAAAGGCTGTCAACTATTCATAGAGTAGTGAAAGCTGTAAATACATTACCTTTCCCTCTACGTCCAACACTCTACAAAATCTATCAATCCCCTCTTTGGAAATCTGTCACTACATCTTTTATTACCAGCTTGCTCCACCATCCGAAGCATACTACAGATCCATCTATATACCAAAAACTATACCTCGAAGAAAGAAGTGAATGGGTTAAGAAAGGATGGGAGTTTATCTTCACTGATGGCTCCAAAGACTATAATTTTACTTCATTTGCTGTCGTTTCCGACGGCGGAGATATGATAAAAAAAGGACTTTTATCCCCCCACTGCTCTATTTTTACAGCTGAACTTTTCGCTATCGACGCAGCCACTACGTTTACTTCATCTAAAAAAGGAAAATTCATAATCAGTTCCGACAGTAAGTCGTCAGTTACCGCATTACAACATTTAAATAACAACAAACCGCTTGTTGCTAAAATCAGAAATAAAATATCTCAGAATTGTAAAAAAATTAAAATAATGTGGATCCCTGGGCACTGTGGTATCTCCGGAAATGAAAATGCTGATACAGAGGCAAAAGAAACTTGCAAATCTCCAACTTTTCTCTTCGAAGTCAATGAGAGGTCGGATATACTTCGCTTTGCTAAAAACTACCTTGAAGAACTTAGATTACATGAATGGAAAAGATACCAATATCCATGCACCAACATTAACCCTGATCTTGCAAACCTGCGCTTCCAGCAAATTTTCCAACTCATGAATTGAAAGTATTTACACGGCTTCGGTTGGGTCACACTATGATCACCCACGAGGACCTACTTCTTGGTAACATTTTTGCTAACCAAAATCCTTCAGACCTACTGAAAAACATATCTGCTGAAAAAATATCAATGTTTATTAAGTTCATTATCCAATGTAATTTGCTATATAAAATTTAAATTAGTATAATATATCATTTTTAATTTTTTTTTTCATTTATCCTATATAGACTAAAATTTTTTAATTACTTTAGTGCTTTCATTATTTTCTAAAGCTACTTTATATACCTGTATAAACATTCTTTAGATTATTTAACTGACCGATAGCCTATGTTGCTCGAGTTAGGTACCATAGTAATATTGTTATTTAATAAAACAATTATGTATGCTTAATTTTTTAAATCTTTCTTTTAGTATATGTTGTAGCTTCTAGCATTAAATCCAAATTTAAAACACTTTACTTCGATTTTTGATAATTTAGTAATTGATTTCATTTATTTATTCAAATAAAGGTTTAAGTTTAAAATAAGTAATAAAATAAGCTTGTGAAGATGTTTTACAATTGTATGTTGCTTACGCTAGAGCGGTATCAAACAAACTGAATTTTAACAAAGCGAATAAGGTATACATTAGAGCACCCATGAAATGTATGAAATGTGAAAAAGTATTAAATGTTTCGCTCCACACGCCTTTTCTAATAGAATGGGGTTAAAAAAGAAGATCTGCATAAAAATTTAGTGTTTCTGTTGGAAACATGCCAGTCGCTTTTGACCCAAAGGCTGAAAAATGAGCTTAAAATGAGTTTTTTTATTTATCGATCTACAACTGTAAAACAAAAGATTTTGTGTGATAACGACTCAGGACATTTCGATGTAAAATTAAATGGGTAATACATCTTTCATACACTATTTTGATCTATATGTGTGCGTTCGTGGTCTTAAATGATGTTATACACATATTTTATGAGAAATTTTTGAATTTTTTTTTTTAAACGGTCTCCATTAAATATTTGAAGAAGATAAATTTGTTCCCGTTACTTTATGTAATAGAGAATCTCATGTAGTTTAAGAAAAAAACCTAATTTTTTTTTATATGGTATTTTGCAGTGTTTCTCTAATAACTTGAAAACTATAAGAGATATTGAAAAACTTATAACATTTTTGAAATGGGCATTGCCAAGTTAATGAAAAATGATACAAAAAAAAAGAATGAATTAAATTTCTAAATCGGACACTAGCGACCTCTAAATATCAATATTTGTTAATGAAATTTTTTCAGGGCTTCATTTTTTTACATAACACTAACTATTTTTCATAAAAGCAACATATAAATCGAAAACTCGATTGTTTTTTAGTCACCCTAAGTGAATTTTAATAGTTTTTTTTAGCATCAAAAATTAATATTTTTTAAAAAAAAAATTTTTTTTCTTAAACTACATGAGATTCTCTATTACATAAAGTAACGGGAACAAATTTATCTTATTCAAATATTTAATGGGGACCGTTTAAAAAAAAATTGAAAAATTTCTCATAAAATTTGTGTATAACATCATTTAAGACCACGAACGCACACATATAGATCAAAATAGTGTATGAAAGATGTATTAGCCAGGGTTTAAATTGCTGCAGCAATTTTTAATACTTTGCTTTCTGCTGATCATTGCAGCAAAAAAGTTCTGCTGCGAAATACTGAGCTGTGAAATGCTGATTGCTTTTTCGGCAGCATGCTTCGCAAAAGTATTTTCTGAAATGCTGCGAAACTGGCCTAAAAAATGCTGATTGCCATTTGCTGCAAATTTGTGTTTGTACACGTATAACAAAAAAAAAAATATTCAAAGGAACAAACGTACCAATGTTGTCTTTTGATGCTTTTGTGGAAATAAACAGCAATATATGGGCAGTTTCAAAATAAGTTTAGAAATTTGCCCTAAAACGATTCTGAATTTTTGTTTTAGGTATGTATTGCATAAATAAATGTAATTTTTTTGTTTCTTAAGGTAATCAGGAGTGAAAAAAAGTACCGTTCACATTCACAAATTTTTATGACACCTATATATATTCCTGGTCAAACAAAGCTAAAAACAGTGTTTTTATTTCGCTTCAGAAGTCCAGTCTAAGCAAGAGCTATCCATCTATACTTTCTAGAAAATGCACACGTGTTGTCATCGATAGAAAAAGCAACATTTGTAGAAGGTTCTGTGTAAGCGAAAATTATACATACATAAGGAAGAAAGTAACAAAAAGAGTCTATGACAACACTGAACATGATCGGTTTTATATTGTCGGCTTACTTAGTAACAAAACATGTATGCATACAGTAATCCCTCGAACTACGCGGCTTCTGACTGCGCGGTTTTGGGAGCTGCGCGATTTGGTTTTTACCACTGAAATTTCGCATTGCACGGTAAAAGTTTCGCAGCAGAGCGTATATATTTCTCCACTTCTCTTTTTACGCACTATTCTTCGTATAATACGTATGCACATAGAATTTGATGAGTTAACTTTGCTCATAACATTTTGTGAATCTCCTTAAATTCGTATAATTTTTGTGGTGAGTAACGGTGTAAAAGATTAAAAAGTTATGTTTTGTTAAAAATTAATGCATTTTAATAACTTTAATTATTTATTAATAATCTCTCACCGTCTTACCTTACATTTTACTCTAGAACTTATCCGTATTGAATACGAAGTTTTGGTACTCAACCTAACTAATGTGATGTGAGTCTAAAACAATACGGTTTTTACTTGAATCTTATATGGCGTTTTACGAGAACTGCCTGTAATTGAAATATATTGAATAGCATTTCCAGCAAGCAAAATTAGCTCAGCATTCCGCTCAACAAGCATTCAGCAGAATTCAACAGCGTAGCATTTTAGAAATTCAGCATCAGCAACAGTTTCGTTTGCCTTTCCATTATTTTTGCTTTACTGACTGCAGTCAGCAAAATAAGGCATGTTTAATTTTTTGCTGACTTAGCTTTCAAACCCTGCTTTTAACAATAAAAGGACTGTAACGTTGATGTCGGATAGCAAAGGCGAAATGCTTGTTAACTTTTAACTTCTGCAAATTTATCATTCGTCTAATTGTATCGTAAACTTACAGTTAACAAACTTGCAGAACTATTTCTTATGAGTTCATTTCAACTTGGAGCTTACCGCTTTGTCGCTTCTGGGAGCGGTTAGGCCCCCACCTACTCTTCTGGGAATATTTTCTTGTCATTTGTATATTCAAAATCTAATACTATACCAATTTTCATAACTATATCTGATCATTTTTTTTTTTTTCAAGAAAACGTAACACGTTTGACCGTCCACCCACGCAGATAGCAGTCACCACACAAATTAGTAAATAAAAAAAGTATTGTATTAAGGAGCGAAAAAAATACATTAAAAACACTTATTTTAATTAGCATCAAGAAATAGAGTGAAACACAATGCCTTTTTTTTAAATAATTTCCGCTGCAGTTCCGCGAGTTGTCAGTTAGAGTTTTTGAATTTTTTTGCTAATACATCTAATTCTGTTTTTATACGGTAGATACGTTCCTGAAAAAACCGTGTAAAAAAAATCATATAAAAAAGACACGAAGTATATATGTTTATAGTAGTAGAAAAAAAGGGGATTAGTTCCATATTCTTCAACCCTGTAACTAAATTCTAAAAGATTATGGTTGGTAAAAATATTTTTCTTTAAATTTTCAACCAGTTAGCTTTTTTTTAATCGTGCTAAATCGAAGAAAATCGTATAAAAACAAAATTAATTTGTTTTATTCTAGTTAACACGGTCTATAAAAACCGTGTAAAAAAAGACTGTGTAGAAACAGAATTGGGTGTAGTTTGTTTTTGAAGTGATTAGTCAGGGCCGGGTTAAGGCTATATGCCGCCCGTACGCCAATAAAATTTTGCCGCCCACAAAATTAAAAAAAAATTGTAAGTAAATTTTTAGTAGTACAAACTGAACAAGAATTTTGATTATAACCAGGGGTCGAATCGCAGCTTCCGTGAACGGATCGGCAATCGTATGAAAATAAATTGCGTGATACTCGTACGTTAATCGAATGAACGGAATGGAATTAAGCCACACAATAGCTCACTGAACGTAATTTATGAAGTTTGTAAAAGATTTTGTAATTGAATTTTAAATTAAAACGTCAAAATATGTAAACAAAATAGAATTATTTGAATTTATTATTAATTTTATTGCGAGAATTTGAGTATAAAAATGGATTCTTCGGTATTTTTTTTATTTGAGTTCATCTGACGAAAGTGATGGATAGTGATAGTGAAAGGATAGTGCGGAAGCAGTTAAGGGATAAAAGCAATCCTCTTGCATTGTCGAATAAAGCGTAAGACCAATTTAAACCGTTGTTATCAGTCTCAATTGAATACAATCGTTTTTGTAGATTTGTGAAGCGGTTCCACCTTAACAAGGAAGCTTTTCAGTTCGTGCTTTCCAGCATACATTTTCCAACTCAAATGTCAACAGCGGTGCCTCCAGTTCTACAATTAGCTGCGACGCTCTCCCTTTTAGGAAGTGGTGGGCACCAGCACTCTATCGGTAGCGACTACTTAATTGGAATGTCCCAAAGCACATGGTTTATGCAAAAACATAAGGTGAGATAGTGAAATTAACATAATAATTTTATATATTTAACAAAACAATTGTTGCTTCAGTTGTAGGATGTGTTGACGGTACACACTTTGGTCTGCAAAAACACAACGAAAATGAGCATATGCACTACAATCGCAAGGGATTCCACAGCTTAAACGCAATGATTGTAATCTAATTTATTTGAGACAATTTAACATACGCCAATTTAATTACAGTGGAACTTCGATTATCCGTCAGGCACGGGACCAGCAGCCTGACGGATAATTGAATAGACGGATAATCGAATATATGGCAGAATTTTGTTTTGATTCTGTATGGTGACGCTAGAATACAATGTATTGAATATACATATAGGTATATGTATGTACTGTAACACAAAAACGCAAGAAAAAAGAAAATGTAACAAAAAATGTTGATTTGTCATTTTCGTATTTTATTATCGAATAAAAAAACAATGTGATAGTTTACAATCGCATCAAGATGTTTTGGTGAAAAAATTCGTCAAAAATTTGTGTAATCCACTTGACTTGGCGAACAAAAAGAACTAGCTTAATGAATTTCTGCGAAATTTTCATCTCCGAATTTCATAAGAAAAATTTCAGACAGAATCGTTTCTCGCATTGTGTGCATACATAAACAGAATCGAAACAAAACGAAAAAAAAGTTTGCTGACAAAATGTGACGGTTAATCGGAGTGACGGTTGATCGGGAGACGGATAATCGAAGTTCCACTGTATATGTCTTGCAATTTAGATATGCGATCATGAAAATCGAATATGTGCGATTAATTAGAGGAGCAGCTCATGACTCCTTGTATTGAAGCATTCAAACGAGAGGATGTTTCTTGAGAACCAATTTAATTCACATATAAATAGAAATTCTTAGCTCTTAGGTTAAACAAATTTGAGTCTTAAATTTTTCATTATATTAACAATTGGACTTCTTTCGCAGGTGATTCCGGTTATCCACTTGAACCGTGGAGTGTAATGCCATACAGGAATCCACCAGAAGGTACAAGTGAATCTCTTATTCAATGATGTGCACTCAAAAGCAAGATGTGTAGTTGAGTGGACTATTGGAATTCTTAAGGGCTGATGATGACTGATTTTAATATACGACAAACGAGGAAGGTACCACCCAGAAAAAGTTGCAATGTACGCAAATGTGTGCTCTGCCCTATATAATATATGCATTAAGCTTAAAGTTCCATTTCATCCTACTAGCATAAGAAATTTTCATAAGTCCTTTGTTTGTGAAATAAAAGAGGAGACTTAGATTACAAAAATTGCTCAAGGATATAAGAAATAAAATAAAACATTCAATTTTGAACTAAAAAACAAAGCATTTATTAATTGAGTTCTAGTTTATATCTTATATATTTTGTATTTTAAAGGAACACAATTCATTTTGAGATCATAGCTTGATAAAAAATTACCAAAAAATTTAAAAAAAAAGGAACAATTTATCAATAAAAAAGCAATTTAATGTTTAAGACTAAAAACTTTTTTTTAAGTACTTCCAACCATAAAGCTTTGATTTCTAAATCAAGTTTCAAGTTTGCCATAACACCTTTGTGTTTTTCTTCCTTCATGGCCAACAGTCTCTTTTGAATATTTATAAACTCATCAAACTTTTCGCCCATCCTTTTTTGTTGATCAGTTGTTGCCTTCAAATTTTTTTCTAGCAACATTAATTTTGTTTTCTTTGCGGAATTATTATTGGCCAATGATGCTTCCTTCTGAAATTCGTTGCCGTCGTAGTCCGATTCCATAAAATTTATGTCATCGTTGAAAGGTGGTGGCGATGGAGCTTTTTTCCACTATTACTTCCACTCGCGCATATTCCGAACGTTGACACGCATAATAGGCTTTCGACGACAACTTCCAGGCCACTTGCTTCCGCAATATTCTCTTCAGCCTGGGTTAGCACCATTTCTTGCAAAGGACTCCCTCCCGTTTTCCGCTTCAAGGCTTTATTGAAGGATAGTTTTTTTTTCGCCAGATATTTTTGGTCCGCAACGACCTATAATTAAGAAAATTAGTTTCACACATCAATTTTATTACACAATGGTCTTAAAAAACCTTCCATGTCTTAACATCTTTTGTTGGCGGACCAACAGCATTCAATTTATTTTTCAAACTATCCCAAAGTTTTACGGCATTTGCTTTTCCCTGTGCGCAGTTTGGGAGAATATTTTTTGCCAAATTTGGGTGCTCCTTCATAAACTCACCAATTAAGTTTTTTTGTTGTTGGTTAATTTTGTTGTAAGTAGTTTGTCCTTTAAAAAATAAATTAAATAAGTATATTAAAACATTTTTATTTTCAAAAATTATTTTCTTACATTTTTGTTGTCTACCGCTAGCTTTTAAGTGATCGAATGCCAATTCGTATCAACAGATACGATTGCTTACTCGTTCACTGAACGCACAATCCGGAATTACGAAATTTGTCATTCGTTCACGTATGCCATAATGCGAAACACACAATTTTACGTCACGAGATGTACGTTCACGGAAGCGGCGAGTCGACTCCAGCTTATAGATGAATAACTCTGTAAATATATTTCTGTTTACTATACGTTAAATAAAAATTCTAAAGAAAATATTCATATAGACTTTCATTTTTTTCTACCACTTCATACTTGGTGTTAATTTTTGAATTTAACAAAAATAAAAACTATTTTCAAAATTTTGCCGCCCCCGTGGCGTTGCCGCCCATACGCCCTGGCGTTGGTGGCGTATGCGGTAATACGGCCCTGTAGTTAGTACATATAACAATAAGTTAATTCTATATGTCGTAGATAAATTTTGATTCTCAAGCGACAGTAAGTTGCTTGGGTAAAGTTTCACTACTGTGCTCATAAAGTACCTACTTGTTCAAAAATGAAAAAGGAAACTTGGTGAAATTTGACAAAAGTATAAAACTAGAAAAATTAGAAAGAAAAAGAAAACGCGTTGATATACACGTCAGCGGTAAGATCGTCGCGTCAACCTAAAATTAAGTATTTTATTAAGTGAATAATTTTAAAATAAATAAATCGACATCAGAAGTGGGACCACCTTCCTCAGCTTTTAATAATGATGGTGACAATGGTGGAAAAGTTGTTGGCGAAATTGGTGGTGACTACGATAATAGGGTTGAGGCAAGATGGCGGATTTTATTTGAGCAGCAGAATCAAAATTTTATGGTCCTGTTGCAGGCTATGAATGTGCCAAAAGAAAATAAACGGAGTGTTACGTTGCCAGAGTTTAATCCAGACACAGCAACCATGGACGCATCTGCCTGGATTTCAACAGCAGACATGTGTACACGGAGAGAATGATATTTTCTAAATCAATCCATTTCGTTTCTCAAACTAAGAAAATCCAAAAACAAACAAATTGTTTTTAATTTAATCTTGTTTTATTTATATTGACTAGTATCGCCTGAGGTCGAAATTCGACCGTTAGCACTAAATTTTAATCTTAGAAGAATTTTGCCGACCTATTAATAACAAAACATTTTTGTTCATTGATTATGATCTTATTTAGTTTCATTAATCACCTCACCTCACCTCACCTCCTCCCACCTTTGGAATAACATTTAATTTACATTTGAGCGCAAAACAACATTCTATTAGTGCTACATAATTTCTATTACGCGGTCTATTTGATTTTGACTCATAAATTGTCCCCTTATCTCTTTACCGTTCAGCCCGACCCGATATCGTTCTTATGCAAGGCACAACACAACTATATTTTTCGTTTATTTTTAAACAAAAATAAGTTAAATCGCAACTGTAACTCAAAATAAATCAGTTGAACTTCGATTATCCGTGATAGTTGGGACCGAGCGCATCCCGGATAATGGAATCACTATTTTATTTTATTCCTTATAAATTTTCAAAGTTGTAAATACATAATATGCATGCGAAATTAATGGACGGCCCTTTGCAGCACCGTTTTACAAAAGTATTTAGTTATAATACTCATTTAATGAAGATCAGCTAATTATAAAGATATTTTCTAATGATGCGGGCATAAAAGTAATAAAAAATATTTTTCAGTATTGAAAAAGTTAATAGGAAAAAGCTATTTTTGTATCATGTTGTTTATCCCTACCTCTTACTCTTCCTTAGGGTGCAATCTATCTCCATATAGAATTTCACCAAAAACGGTCCATTAGCTTAGCTGTGAAAACATATTTTCCTATTTGGGGCGTGTCACCGTCCACTTTAGACCGAATACCTTTTCTCAAGATTCAATCTACCTCTGTACCAAATTCCATAAAAATCGGTCCATTAGCTTAACAATAAAAACAATTTTCCTGTTCGGAGCAGTATCACGCCCACCAAAAGAACATAGAATTTTCAGAAATGTTTATAAGGGTTCAATCTATATCGAAACTAAATTTCATCACAATCGGTCCATTAGCTTAGCCGTGGAGACGATTTTTCTTGTTAGGGGCGTGCAAAACTGAGTGAATAGTTTTGCCATAAGTTTTTGTATTGAATTTTTTTGTATTTGGTCCGTTATCATTAATTGAGTATTACATTTTTTTGCTAATAGAATAAAGATTAATTGCTGAAAGTTTCATAAAATTTGCTTAAGTATTTATCAATTTATGGCACGGTAAGATGTCTGTGAAGTTGGCCCAGCATTTTTCGATTTTTTAAGAAATAGAACTTGTGCTGCGATGTGCCCGACTTGTGCTATGATGTGCCGTATTTTTTAAAAAAATCGTTCGTAGGATTCGATTTTTATAAGCAAAATAATTTTTTAGTGTGAAGTTGGCCTAGCATTTTCATATTTATGAAAAAGCAGCCTTGTGCTGTAATGTGCTCAGGATGTGCTGCCATGTGCCGTAAAGGATATAAAATTATTCCTGGAATTTCGACCTTTATGAACAAAAACATTTTTAGAGTGTGAAGTTAGTCCAGCATTTTTCGATTTTTTAAACATTTGATGTTGTGCTGTAATGTGCTCGACTTGTGCTATGATGTGCCGTATCGCAAAAAAAATAATTTTAAGTATTTATTAAAAAAATTAATAAAAAAAATTTGTGAAGTTGGCCCAGCATTTGTCGATTTTTCAAAAAAAACTGGTTGTGCTGTATTATGCTCAACTTGTGCTACGATGTGCCGTATTGCAAAAAAAAATATTTCGACTTTTACTATATGAAACTTGCAAAAAACTATTTTTCATACAAAAATGTGTGTGAAGTTGGCCCAGCATTTGTCGATTTTCCAAAAAAAACTGGTTGTGCTGTATTGTGCTCGACTTGTGCTACGATGTGCCGTATTGCAAAAAAAAATATCTCAACTTTTGCTATATGAAACTTGCAAAAAACTATTTTTCATACAAAAATGTGTGTGAAGTTGGCCCAGCATTTGTTGATTTTCCAAAAAAAACTGATTGTGCTGTATTGTGCTCGACTTGTGCTATGATGTGCCGTATTGCAAAAAAAAATATTTCGACTTTTACTATATGAAACTTGCAAAAAACTATTTTTCATACAAAAATGTGTGTGAAGTTGGCCCAGCATTTGTCGATTTTCCAAAAAACACTGGTTGTGCTGTATTGTGCTCGACTTGTGCTACGATGTGCCGTATTGCAAAAAAAAATATCTCAACTTTTACTATATGAAACTTGCAAAAAACTATTTTTCATACAAAAATGTATGTGAAGTTGGCCCAGCATTTGTCGATTTTCCAAAAAACACTGGTTGTGCTGTATTGTGCTCGACTTGTGCTACGATGTGCCGTATTGCAAAAAAAAATATCTCAACTTTTGCTATATGAAACTTGCAAAAAACTATTTTTCATACTAAAATGTGTGTGAAGTTGGCCCAGCATTTGTCGATTTTCCAAAAAAAACTGGTTGTGCTGTATTGTGCTCGACTTGTGCTATGATGTGCCGTATTGCAAAAAAAAATATTTCGGCTTTTGCTATATAAAACTTGAAAAAAAACTATAAATCATACAAAACTATTTGTGAAGTTCAGGGTTGCCAAGTTGAAAATGAGTAATTAGCACCCTTCAAAAGAATAAAATAATTCGATAAAATGTTAAAATATTTTTGTGAAAAAGTTGATGACGTATTTTTTGGTCAGCAATATTCATATTTTTTTGGAAAAAATTTAATTTTATCTGTAAAAATCTTCAAGAAACCAACAATCACACAAACTTAAATCGATATAACAGTTATTCATGTTATCAAGCCATGCCATCGAACATGCTTTAAATGTGTGTGTGTATACATGGAAGTGAGCTTGGATATTAACTAGTGTTGCCGTATACTCTTCAGATTTATTTCAACTTATTTAACCATGTTGAAACGCGCTCTAGTAATAAAATAAAGCATATACAAAATTTAAGTGTGATACAGCACGTAAAACAATCAAACTGTTTAATTTGTTGATATAAAAGTTTCCTTGGGCTTATGTATTTTTAAGCATTTACACATGGATATAGAGACCTCATCTTTGATTCTCTCCAAACTAAGGGTTTGTTCGGAAATGCATTGATGCGTCGCATCTGATGAGCATAATGTTTTGAAAAGCAAAATCTGGCATCACTGCAAAAGTTGAATGTTTGGAAATGCAACTCTGATTAAGTAGATGCGCAAACTTCGCATAAACCAAAAAGGAACTGCAGAAAATTACTTGTGTTGGCGGAAAAATTAAAATGGAATCTTATTAAGCAGCAACTTGCATCAGCTGGCATCGCATCAGCTTGCATCTATGCAGCAGTGATGCCAGAATTTGCTGCATTTCCAAACAAACCCTAAGTTGATGGTTTATTCTTACAAAAAAGAACCTGCTAAACACAATGATGTTTTTTTGTTCGGGATCATGTTCTCACGATTTTTGTATAATATATATATATTGAAAACAAATTATTGACTTTAAAGATCTAAAATTTTTTTTTGGTTTTTGAGTTTTGGCTTTCCTAATAAATTTTGTCAACGAAAGTAAAGTCCCTTTTCACATGAATTTTCAAATATTATTTTTCACTAACTGATCTACCCACGACAAAACATGCAATGAAAATGAATTAAAAAAAACGAGAAATGTGTGCGATATTAATCTAGCATTTTTTGATGTTTCCAACTGCTGTATCAACAATCAACTTCGCTGTGTTGAATAATGTTGTTTTGAAGAAAATAGACTCCGGTAAAAAATAATTGAGGATTTATTTGTATGTGTATAGCAAAAGTTGAAATATTTTTTTTTGCAATACGGCACATCGTAGCACAAGTTGAGCACAATACAGCACAACCAGTTTTTTTTTTTGAAAAATCGACAAATGCTGGGCCAACTTCACAAATTTTTTTTATTAATTTTTTTGACTGAATACTTAAAATAATTTTTTTTGCGATACGGCACATCATAGCACAAGTCGAGCACATTACAGCACAACATCAATGTTTGAAAAATCGAAAAATGCTGGGCTAACTTCACACTCAAAAAATGTTTTTGTTCATAAAGGTCGAAATTCCAGGAATAATTTTATATCCTTTACGGCACATGGCAGCACATCCTGAGCACATTACAGCACAAGGCTGCTTTTTCATAAATATGAAAAATGCTGGGCCAACTTCACACTAAAAAATTATTTTGCTTATAAAAATCGAATCCTACGAACGATCTTTTTTAAAAATACGGCACATCATAGCACAAGTCGGGCACATCGCAGCACAAGTTCTATTTCTTAAAAAATCGAAAAATGCTGGGCCAACTTCACATACATCACGGTAAGTAGAAATATACTGAACATGCACTCAGTTTTGCTCGCCAGTGTATGTATATTATTATGCCATTTTGAAATGAATGAAAATAATATTTTTCGACATAATTTCATATAAATTACCCAATGGTGCTCGACTCGTAATTAATTTTTAAAGAATGTTTTCCGTACTAATTATGAATTATATAATTATGTTTCTTTTTAAACTTAGGTTGACATAGGCTATGAAATTAACTTTTCATGTAGTTTGGGACTGATGAATGGTTGGGAGGAGTTTATTGAAAAGATCTGTAGTTTGTTTAAGGGAAATTTGAAAGAAGAATTAGTGCAATATCTAAAAACCGAAAACGGTAAACAGTTTTCAAAAAAAATGGCATGCATTTACTAAAATATAAAATTATTTAATTTAGATAAAAACAAAAAGGATATAAAAGTAATTGACTGTCTTCATCATTTAATTACTCCAACTGGAAAAACCAAAGGGAAAGACAAAAAAATTTGGAAATATAGCATATCCGATAACCAGAACGCACTTATACTGCGAATCTCGTCAGTGTCGGATCTAAAAGAATCGATTTCACGTAGGAAGCAGAAATATATGCAGTTCCCTGATTTGAAATGCCAGCCTTTAATCGCTGTAATTGAAGGAGTCGAGGAAAATCTTGGTATATATACAGTTTATTACGATATAATCTATAAATTCGATAATTTTGTCCATGCATTGTCGTGTGCTTTTAAATTTAGTATGTTTTCGATTTGAAGTACTAAGACGAATGCAAGTTCATATGGCAATTTATTCAAGCATACTTTTTTAAAAACGAGAAAGACGTGTCTTCAAGTGTGTTAGCCATTTTAAGTACGTTGGGAATACCTGCAAAATTAAGAGAAACTTTATAAGTTTTTCCTATAACACTTTTTGATTTCCATAAAGATCCTTGGAGATTCTTGGACCACAATAAATATTTAAAATGAATTGCCATATTTGTTCACAAAAATTTCAAACAGTAGATATACTGTATTATCATTATAAATTTATACATATTTTAAAAAACCATAAAGTTTTTTAAATGCGCTCAAGGTGACTGTCCCCAAACCTTTCCAACACTTAGCTCTTTCAAAAAGCATCTTAAAAATTCTCACAAGGAATTGGAAAACACCATTGTCAATGATGTTAACAATTTAATTGATCATGTTAGTATTTCTGTTTTTCCCAAAAATTCGGAGGCATGGAACCTATACATAACGTAGAGAAAGAACAACTAAATTGGAAAGATAATTTGACAAATATGGCAACCAGTTTTGCTCTTAAATTAAACAGTCAAAGTAACATCACCAATAAGCAAATAGAAAATATTATAAGTGAGTGCAATTTTGTGTGGAAAGCGAATATTGCTTTAATTTAAATTATTAAATCGGTAATATTACAAAATATCATGGATGAAAAAAAACTTGAAGTAGATCATGTGCTCGAATTTTGTTCCAATATATTTGAAAAAATCAGTACCGAGCATAAATTAATTAAAGAATTGTGTGACGCAAAATTGATGAGCCCCCTCGAAAAATTTTCCGTTTCCAATTCAGTTCAGGAAGTTATGAGGAAAGGCATACCATCTCTTGATAATGTAATATCTACAGGCACAATATTAAACCTAGAATTTCAAATAAAAGCTTTTTTCGAGCTCCCAAATATGTTGAAAGATACCATAAGCAATATGGAAAACCTTTCTCATCAATCTACAATTTCTAATTTTATCCAAGGGTCTTTATGGAAATCAAAGATTCGTGACTACGACGTAAACCGGTGCGAAGAGATCAAATTGCAGCATTTGAAATCTAAAAAGTTGCACTTTTCATCACATGAATCTCTAACGTTCTTGAATTATTTCACATACTTTGTTGGAGACTTTGTGCCTGAAACTGATAAAGTATGGCAATATGTGTGTTTGTTAGAAGAACTGATACAGTTATTAATGTCTGAAAAAATTTCTATCGAGGATATAACTTCAATCAATAATCTTATTAAAACTCATCACTCAACTTATATTTCTCTTTTTAACGATACGCTCAAACCAAAGCACCATTTTTCAATTCACTATGGCACTATTATTAATTATTCAGGACCCGTTCGAAGATTGTGGTGCATGAGGTTTGAGTCTAAAAATAGAGAAATGAAAAACTACACGAATGCTACGTCGTCTACAGTTAATTTATCATTGTCTTTAGCAAAAAATGTGCTATGAAATTCAGCCATTTCCTTTTAAAATCAAAAATTAATAAAAATAATGTTAATGATATAATTGCTCATAATCAAATCAAATCAAAAAAAAATCAAGTTTATTTCATATTACTATCTTTTCCTTTCGATGTCAATGCATTTAAAGTTTATGCAGCAAATAAAATAAATTTTAAGGGAACCGAATACAAATCAAATTTTAGTCTTTTAATATCGGAAGAACTCTTTAAAATAATAATGTAAAGAAGATACATTTTTTATTTTAGTTCAAACTCTTATTGCTTCAAATGATAATCATTTTCGTTGTAAGATTGTTGGTAAAGTAACACAAAATTATAAAATAATTAATGTTATTGAAATTGGTTCTAAGCCATTTATAATAAATACATTACCAGATGGTCGCAAGGCTTTTAACCCTTTCTTATCAACTTTCTCATATCGGGCCAGAAAAATTTTTTTTTGTCTTATTATCACAGATATAAGTTTTATTAATAATAAAACACAAAAAAATATAGCAAAAAGTTTTTGGGAAAGGTTATAGACCTTAGGAAAATTTGTACAATATATTGACCAAAGTGCATCAATGGAGTAAAATTTAAGAAAATCTTTTTTTATTTGTAATACTTTTTTTATTAAAAAACGAAAATATAAATATTACAATTCTTTAAAAGTCTAGTAGCGTAGCCTGAAAAGCATAAAAACTCAAATTTTAGATTTAGAAAATTTATGGAAGGTTTAAAAGCAAGTTGTTAGAGTCAAAAAAGTTGTCGAAGTACAGAATATGACCAAAATTTGTCAATTTTTTACTCAACTGCAAAGCTATTGCTGTTGAAAACCCGTTCCTTACCAAGTTTTCTGAGTCAATCGGAGTTTTCTTTCCTTGATCTAATCCCACAGCGATCCTGTCCAAGATGTCATTAATTTCGTATGCTTATTTGAAAAAAATAACAACCTTTCTTGTATTTTGTACAATATATTGACCAAATTATTTATGTTGTACATTACCGTTGTAGGAATTTGTACAATATATTGCACACTTTTTTTAAGCTATTAAAACAATTTTTTTTTCACATCTTTTTTAAAAAATATTGATGTTCTTCTAAGAATTGGTTCTTTAACTTTGATTTAAGCTCATATAATTAAAATAAAAATGTTCACTACCTTCTCAAAAACCTAAAATTTGTTTGCGCATTGCCTTTTACCACACAGATGCAACATAGACTGTTTTTCAAATTCAAATAAAAAACTAACTATGCTACCTCTGTTACAAAAACAACGAAAGGGTTAAAATAAGAAATTTGTAATATCTATATGAATTATGTAAATTAAATTAAAAAATCATAATTGTTGTGATTCATTTTGATAATTTGTGATCTATCTATGAAAATAAAAACATTATTTACCATTAATCTTTACTTTTGGTACTTAAAAATATTTTTATTTCAGGTACTTTCCTCCTTGAATATTGTATGTTAAGCTGTGTGTAAAATGCATATTTGTGTAATTATAATCAGAGCTGGGCACCACTACACGTGTGTTTTTCTTAAATGTTCTTCAATGCATGTGTATTTGTGCTTTGTTCGCTTTTCAAAGCAAACTGAATTGAATTTTATGCTCTCTGCTTTATATACGTATATGAAAAGTTATTCTCATTCTGCCGCAGTACCGCGCGCGGTACGTTTTGCCCAGCCACGATTATAATACATTTATGTATATACATTAGGGTGGGTCAAATTTTTTCGCGACAAAGCGTCTAGCAAAAACGTAATCTACGGCAAATTCTAAGAAAATTTGCAAAAGAAACAATGGATCTAAAATCAATATCGAGCCCCCGATTTTTGCCGAGAACATTTTTAATTAATTTGAAATTTTTAATCGAACTTTACAGTCAATTGCAGAAACCAATATTCTTGTGAAATTTCACAAATCGGTTAATGCTTTATAAACAAACATGACAAAGACAACAAATGGAACAATTTAACCTGGTAATTGGTGACATATGTTTCGACTATTACCACATATATACACATATTCATATGTATATACATAGCCTCATCAGACCAGTTTTGGTTAATTTGTAATGTGATTCGAACCCCCGACCATTCCATGAATTATATGTGGACGGCCGCTCTAACACTTGAGCCACGGAGGTTGTGCTGAACAACATGTACAAAGTGCAATTTATATTATGCGATTGCGCCATCTGTTGTCATTTTATTGTCATTTCTCGTTTGCTGCATAGCTTTGTTAAACCATCGGTTTAAGGACTTGCTATATGATGTAGCTTTATTATTTCGAATTTCGGGCTTCCGCCACTTTTATTCTTCGAATAATTGTTGGACGTGTTCTTCCGGTTTTAGAAATTTTTAATTTGTTTTTAGTCGACTGAATGTTATTAATTAATTTGAAATTTTTAATCGAACTTTACAGTCAATTGCAGAAACCAATATTCTTGTGAAATTTCACAAATCGGTTAATGCTTTATAAACAAACATGACAAAGACAACAAATGGAACAATTTAACCTGGTAATTGGTGACATATGTTTCGACTATTACCACATATATACACATATTCATATGTATATACATAGCCTCATCAGACCAGTTTTGGTTAATTTGTAATGTGATTCGAACCCCCGACCATTCCATGAATTATATGTGGATGGCCGCTCTAACACTTGAGCCACGGAGGTTGTGCTGAACAACATGTACAAAGTGCAATTTATATTATGCGATTGCGCCATCTGTTGTCATTTTATTGTCATTTCTCGTTTGCTGCATAGCTTTGTTAAACCATCGGTTTAAGGACTTGCTATATGATGTAGCTTTATTATTTCGAATTTCGGGCTTCCGCCACTTTTATTCTTCGAATAATTGTTGGACGTGTTCTTCCGGTTTTAGAAATTTTTAATTTGTTTTTAGTCGACTGAATGTTATTAATTAATTTGAAATTTTTAATCGAACTTTACAGTCAATTGCAGAAACCAATATTCTTGTGAAATTTCACAAATCGGTTAATGCTTTATAAACAAACATGACAAAGACAACAAATGGAACAATTTAACCTGGTAATTGGTGACATATGTTTCGACTATTACCACATATATACACATATTCATATGTATATACATAGCCTCATCAGACCAGTTTTGGTTAATTTGTAATGTGATTCGAACCCCCGACCATTCCATGAATTATATGTGGACGGCCGCTCTAACACTTGAGCCACGGAGGTTGTGCTGAACAACATGTACAAAGTGCAATTTATATTATGCGATTGCGCCATCTGTTGTCATTTTATTGTCATTTCTCGTTTGCTGCATAGCTTTGTTAAACCATCGGTTTAAGGACTTGCTATATGATGTAGCTTTATTATTTCGAATTTCGGGCTTCCGCCACTTTTATTCTTCGAATAATTGTTGGACGTGTTCTTCCGGTTTTAGAAATTTTTAATTTGTTTTTAGTCGACTGAATGATAATAATAAAGCTACATCATATAGCAAGTCCTTAAACCGATGGTTTAACAAAGCTATGCAGCAAACGAGAAATGACAATAAAATGACAACAGATGGCGCAATCGCATAATATAAATTGCACTTTGTACATGTTGTTCAGCACAACCTCCGTGGCTCAAGTGTTAGAGCGGCCGTCCACATATAATTCATGGAATGGTCGGGGGTTCGAATCACATTACAAATTAACCAAAACTGGTCTGATGAGGCTATGTATATACATATGAATATGTGTATATATGTGGTAATAGTCGAAACATATGTCACCAATTACCAGGTTAAATTGTTCCATTTGTTGTCTTTGTCATGTTTGTTTATAAAGCATTAACCGATTTGTGAAATTTCACAAGAATATTGGTTTCTGCAATTGACTGTAAAGTTCGATTAAAAATTTCAAATTAATTAATAACATTCAGTCGACTAAAAACAAATTAAAAATTTCGAGAACATTTTTATATACATTTAAAACAAAAAAAAAAACATATCATTGCTTTTGGTTTCAAATTGCTGTTTTGATTAAGTTGTGCAGTTGGAAATTATCGTTTATTGCGTGTGTTAAAATTGTTTTGCTATTGCAACTTTTAAAATTAATTCTCGGAGATGGACGTGTCATCATCAATTGTCACTGGGTTAAGTTTGCTACAAATGCCGTATAAAAACTATACTACTTTTGGCTTATTTTTGAGCAAACTCAATTTGCCAAGTGGTCGCCATTTTTTAAGATACTATTTTTATTTGAGTGAGCGTTCCAGAAATGTAAGCAAGATGTTCTCGTACTCATTTTTCACTCCCCCCAAGTAGCGGATAAATTATTTGAAATTTGAAAGAAATTGAATATTGGTGTAATTAATAACAAAAGTGTTACGAAAAAACTAACAACATTTCTTAATATATCAGAGACATGAACCGGGTGAAAAATTTGGTCGGTTCGAACCGTTTTTGCACTTTTGGATTAGTTCGTCAAAACGGTTTTTTTTTAATCGGGTTTTCGGTTCGGTTCAACGGTTCGGGAATCAAGAAAAGACTTTGCACATTTGTATTATTTTTATTCAATAACAATCTAAAAGAATATAGAAACATTTATGTAGACTTAATTTATATCTTACGCTAGTAAAAAATTATTATTTGATAAAAATTTTATTTACAATAATCAGTTGAGATTGATGAGAAGAATATCTTCTAACAAGTCCTCGACAATATTTCCCCGCAAGTTTCCGAGAATAAATTTCAGGGTGGAAAATACCCTCTACCGAAACCTGGGTTGCTGGAACACCAAAAATCATTTGAGTAATTCAGATAATTATTTGTCGGGGTAGTTATTTAAAAAGTTCAAAACATCAACTTTACTTATTTCAAACCCGCTTTGTATTATCAAAAGATTTGATTTTATCTATTAATGATTAATATATGAACTCATTTCATGCTTCCCTATTTTTTTGAAAATATCATCAATTTCCATATTTAATAAAAGAAAAAAAAAAAAAGGCAGGAAAATTTGTTTATTGAAAATTGGTCAGAATGAATCCTCTAACCATTATAAAAAGTGGTTCGGTTTTCGGTCCGGATCAAACATTTGTGGAAAATTTCGGTTCGGTTAATGGTTCGGTTAGTTAGTAAAAAAAGTGGTTTCCGGTTCAGAACCGGTTCACGTCCCTGTAATAAATATTATATAGAACATTTTATTTTCTGCAGATGAAATGATGACAACTTGTAAGACTTTCAGCACTTATGGCCATTTTTCACAAAACCTTTTCAAAATACGGCCTGGATATAAAAATGGTTTTTATGATAAAAACAGATTCAGAAAGCTGACAAAACCAATGATACATGTTGTGTTTTTTTTTAGATGATAAAGCAGTGATTTCTAAAGAAGTTGCTTATTTTTTATAAAAATTTCATATTAAAATCTTCTTGTTAAAAATCGGGGGCTCGATATTGATTTTAGACCCATGGTTTCTTGGTCAAATTTTCTTAGAATTTACCGTAGATTACGTTTTCGCTAGACGCTTGGTCATGTTTTTTCCACTCGAACAATTTGACCCAGCCTAATATACATATCTATGTAATGTATTTAATACATATAAGCATATACCTATCATATACAAAACATATACATACTTACATACATACAACCAAATAACCTTTCCACGATACCAGAAAAAAAAACTTGATGTACTAAAACATTTCGGATGATATTAACCAATTTTCTATGACTTATTAAATTTTTTCCGGGATTGAGATGTATTTTCTGCGCTTTTTTCTGCTATCGAACATTATTTTTTTGATTCAAGAAAGAAGTGGTTGTTCTCATTTTTTAAGTTCTACTAACTATTTCTCAATTCAAGAAATAGTTTCTTGTTCTATCTTGGAACCCCTAGTAATAATTTCTCGACTCCAGAAAAGAGTTCTTATTTATTTTTGAAATTTCTAGTAACTATTTCTAGACGCCAGAAAAAATTTATTATTCATTTTTTAAAGGTCTAATTATTATTTCTGGATTCTAGAAAAAAATTCTGATTGATTCTCAGAAGTTCTAATAATTATGCTTTGATTTAAGAAGTATTTCGTAATTTTATTTGTTTTAAGTGATTCTTGAATCAAGAATAGAAAATGTTTGAATTAAATAATAATCTGTTTGGACGAGAATCGTTCTACGATTTCTTGATTCAACGTAAATTCTACTTCTATTATAGAAATTAATTCCCTCCGTGTATGGGCGAGCAGCCACTTCAGGGTGCAGGTCTTATGATTGCGCTGAGCACCTCATTGAAAGGTTCAGCATCTGTATGGCTATCGCAGGTATGTTTTCCAGGCATGAACTGGCTTGAATTCAAAATTATTTTTCGACCCGATACGAAAGCACAGAAAAGCGGCAGCATTCTTAATTAAGTTGCAAAAGAAAAGACCAAATCATGGCGAATGCTTGGCATCGTACGCCTCAACTTTGATAACGTCACTTTTGATGAGGTGCAAAGGCTTGTCATCAGAAGAAATATTGATTTCTGTTGCGTTGGCTCACATTGCGCAATTTCAACCTCGTATGTTACGTTTGGCATTCACATCGGCAATAGCAACCAGAAATCAAATGTTGAATGAACTGAAGGCTTTGTCAGTTGACAAGTCAGGATCTGTCTTTTCCAAAGAGGAAGAACCTGAAACTAAACGACCCAAATTGTCAATGAGTGCAACGATGGTAACATGTTATAGTTGCGGAAAGTTAGGACACAAGGCGGCATCGTGCAACAAGTATGAAAACAGACCATCACAATCCGATTTTTCAAGAAAACCTTCGCTGTCATCAATTGTATGCTACAAATGTAACCAAATGGGATACTATGTATCCGCTAGTCCAACTAAAGAATTCTTAAATGGATCTGGCAGAACTCTTGAGAAGCAAGTGCGTCAGTAGTCCGACGGGTTTTATGCAGCACGTGGGTGAGAAATTTCAATTTTATTTTGATTCAGGGGCGGACTGATCGCTTATTAAGGAACCAATTTCCGGTAAAATTAAAGGAAAGTGTTTCTAAAGTATTGTAAGATTGATGGTATAGGTTAAAATTTTGTCAATCATTAAAATTAATAAAAATTGATAATTACAATAATATTGTTACAAGGAAATTTAGGTGTAATTGGGAAGTTTACTACCATGTAAGGTGGTGAAGAGCATGATGATGTGCCGAAAGTTTATTACCACGGTAGGTAGTGGAGAGCATGATGAAGTGCTAAATATTTGTGACCACGGTAGGTGGTGGAGAGCATGATGAAGTGCTGAAAGTCTATTACCACGGTAGGTGGTGAAGAGCATGATGAAGTGCTAAGTGTTTGTGACCACGTTAGGTGGTGGAGAGTATTTGTTGTTTTAATTTTATTACAGTAGCCTTGTAATTGTCTCATGAATTACAGAAAACCATGCACACACGAATGTCAGAATGGTCGTGTCGAAGTAAAGGTTTAAAATTTTATTCTGAAGTTGACGTCAAGTAAAATTGTTGCTTAGATAAAATCACCGCTGATGGAAAGGGGGTATAATGCGCGTATATTATGCGGTATGGTAAAGATTATCATGTTATGTGGTAAATATGGGCAGGAATGGCCGAGTGAAAAAAAAAATAGATCACACGAGGGCGTGCGATATGTCAGAATGGCCGTGACGTAGATAAATTTTGATTCTCAAGCGACAGTAAGTTGCTTGGGTAAAGTTTCACTACTGTGCTCATAAAGTACTTGTTCAAAAATGAAAAAGGAAACTTGTTGAAATTTGACAAAAGTATAAGACTAGAAAAATTAGAAAGAAAAAGAAAACGCGTTGATATACACGTCAGCGGTGAGATCGTCGCGTCAACCTAAAATTAAGTATTTTATTAAATGAATAATTTTAAAATGAATAAATCGACACATATATTAATACGTGAACATCGAAACTTGTGGTACACTTTTTTAGTATTTACTACAAAGAGAGGGGAATGAAACTTATATTATTGGAAAGGTATTGTTCCATAGATGTGCAGAAAAGAAAAATAATGTATGTATGTTGCCGTTAAGGCAAGTCTAATAAAGTTAACAAGGACCAATGATTTCCCCATACAAAACGTTTTAACCCCTAATGGGAAAAAACGCTGTCACGGCTGAACCGCCTCACCGATTTTTGATGAAATTTGATGTGGAGATAGATTGAAACTCCCGTAACACGGATAAACTAATGGACCGATTTTTATGAAATTTAGTTTGAATACAGATTGAATTCTAAACAAAATTTCTAAAAACTGAATTTTTTTGGTGGGCGTGGCACCACTTTTAACAGGAAAATCGTTTTCAGTGCTAAACTAATGGACCGTTTTTCATGGAATTTCGTACCAGAGATAGATTGAATCTTCAGGAAAGGTATTCGGTTTAAAGTGGACGGTGCCACGCCCCCCAATAGGAAAATGTGTTTTCACAGCTAAAATAATGGACTGATTTTGATGAAATTTCATATGGAGATAGATTGCACCCTAATTAAGAGAAAGAGTGGGGGATAAAACAACATGATACCCTGACGTTAATTTTTAGGAGCGATGACAAAAAATGGCTCTTTTCAGTTTAGTTTTTTAATACTAAAGAGTATTAGAGGTTACTTTTATGCGTGTTTCATTAGAACATATCTTTATAATTTGAGCTAGGCGATATTCATTAAATTAGTATTATAACTAAATACTTTTGTAAAACGGTGCTGTAAACAATAAAATAATATGCATAAATATTTGTGCATACATATTATGTTTTTTTTTCAACTTTGAAAATTTATAAGTATTAAAATAAAATAAAATAAAATAATGATTCCATTATCCGGGATTTTCAATTATCCGGGATTTTCAATTATCTGTGTTGTTTTGCATTTAAATGTGCATTGAATGTAATTTCAAAGGTGTGGTGAGGTTAGGTGATTAGTGAAACTAAATAAGATCGTAGTCAATGAACAGAAACGTTCTGATATTAATAGGCTGGCAAAATTCTTCCAAGATTAAGATTTAGTGCTAACGGTCGAATTTTGACCTCAGGCGACACTAGTGTTCTTTAAAATCTGTGTAATTCACATATAAGAAAAGTGAATTTTTATTTCCAATAGAAAAGCCATATAGTGGAAGAACAATGTACGCGACGACGGACGTCACTTGACAATGCATCAAAAAAGAATTCGCGTAAAAGGCCAGTGAGAACACCATTGCCGCTTGTAATAGCGTAATAGGAAACCAGATTTGTGAGTGCTGACTTCGTACAACTTTGTTGTTGAATACATGAAACAGGTGTCCGTCACCTCGTAACTGCGTAAATTAGCCTTCGATAAGCTTCTGTTGGTTGCTCCAATGATGTGCATTAACATTTATTGAAATCTTCATAGATTATAATGAATACTAGTGGAACAGATCGGAAACAGAAAAACTGATTTCTTTGCTTGAGACAGAAAGAGAGCTATGGGATGTGTGCAATCCGTCAGAGGCAGCTCTGAATGATATTTTAAAGATATGAAAGAATGCCATCCTGATTTGAAAAACCTTTCGATAAATGATATTAGAATGACAGTGCAAACAATTCGATCGCAATATAGAAAGGAAATTAGGGCCATAGATAGAAGTAAGACGGCTGGAATCCGAGCAGACGACTGATATCGGAGCAAACGACATTCGAAAACAAAGCCAAGCCTTTAGTTTTTTGAACAGCTAGATTTTCTCAAACCACTTGTGGAGATAAGAGAGCGGGTCACGCAAAGAAAATTCACTTCCACTTAATAGTAGTAGTTTACCCGTAAGGACTGAATTCAATTATTTTTTTATTTTAACTAATAAGTGTTCCCTATTTAGAATGAAAATATTGACCTGACACAGGAGAATGAAATCTGTAACGTATCTAACGTAAGTAAATAAAATGTCTTTTGAAACTTCGATAGCTCAGAAATGAAAAGGAACAATTTGTTGTGGAAAAGGAACTTAGTCCCAAAAAAAAAACATTTATTTCAACACAAAGGCACAAGTAAAAGTAAGAACGATGCGATACAAAATTTATTATATATTAAGCATGTAGCCAATCCAATTTGCCTTCTTGGTAAAAGTACTACATACATGTTTCATGAACAGTTTCAGGGGTGTCACTCTGTAGTTTGATTCGAAAGCAAATCTCTACGAATTCGAACAATTGGTACTCTAAAATCCGATTTTCGAATATCAAACGTTTGACATTCGGATTTTATTTTTGCCCTTTCCGTTTTTATTTATCCCCCTTTCCAGTGTCGGAAGTTACACACTCTGAATCTCGATTGTTAACGTCAAATTTATTCGAAAGTAGGAAAATCTATTTGACAGCAATTAAGCTAACGGAAATCGGCAAAAGTGTACAAAAATTTTTTTTGTTGTTTAAATAAAAAACTGTTTATAGGGCCAATAAGGTAAAACAACCGAAGACAAAGCCACGTCAATTTGAGATAATGGTAAACTTCATACAAGAGCACACGGATTTGGCCAAAGGCCCAGTCAAGTGTCTCGCTGCAAGACAGACTTCCGACCATCTTTGGAAAATATTGGCAGAGGAACTTAATTTAAGCGGACCTCCTATTCACAACCATGTTGAATGGAAAAAAGTAATATTTTCACTCAGTTTCAATTAATTTTGCTGTGACCGACTATTAAAACCTATAGGTTTGGGCAGATTACAAAAACTTTATAAAAGGAAAACTAAGAAAAAACAAAATGAATATGTCCGGAACAGGTGATGGGTCCTCAAAATGTTGCTCATTTACTGCAACGGAAGAGCAAGTGATGACCTTAATGAGCATGGAAGACACTGTAAATGGTACATCAAGATCAAAAAGTTTTGGTACTAGCGATTCTGTTGGTGACTCTACTGGTGTGTTTATTAGCTTACTTGCGGAAGATGACATTAGTATGACCGAAAATGAGGCATGTCGGATAAGTACAAGTAAACCACAATTAGATGCTAGTCCAGTAAAAACCAATTAGATGCTAGTCCAGTAAAAACCAGTCACCGTTCATGCTCTAAAACTATATACAAGTGCAACAACAGTGTTCCTATCAAGTAAACTCTTAGGAAAAATTAACGCAAGTTTGTGAAAATCTTAAGAGTATAAGTAGATATGCAATGAAAAATTTTTGAGTTAAAGGAAAAAAAGCTTTCACTTGCCAAAAAAAAGTTTGAATTTAAAAATAGAAATGAGATAGAAAAAAGAAAAATAAAAGTTGAAAGGCTGGAAATTAAAAGAAAAATGTTGGAACTAAAAGCACAAAAGTGGAAAATATGAACTCTTAAGAGGGTAACATTTTTCTGAAAAAAAAAAAAATTAAACAATTTAAAAAATACAAGGTTCTTAATATTTGGATAATTCTACTTGGAACCGATCTTTAAAAACTCATTAGACTGTGAATTAAACTTGAAGTTTTTATTTTAATATTTTACAATACCAAACAAGTTTTTTTATTTTATGTTATTAAATAATAAATAAATATACATAATAACATTGAAGCTGTTTCTTATTTCATCGCTCATACATAGTTCTATAGGAAGCAGCTCAACATTAAAAAGTAGGCAAATGTTATGCAAAGCGCAACAAACGTTCATAATTCGAACCACTTTCTGCGGCTTATAGTGCAACTCTATGGCTGCTAAGAGACACCGAAATCTTCCTTTCAAAACACCGAATACTTGTTCGACGATTGCCCTTCCTTTCGAATGTTTATTGTTAAATAAGCATTCCGCTGAGTTTTCAGCTGCGCTGCGATATGGAGTTAGTATCCACGACTCCAAAGGATATAAACAAATTTGATTAATAGCTTCTATCAAGGATCCAAGCGCTTCTTTCTCCATTTTCATATCGATCCTTCAACTTTCTGCTATTTTCTGCTATTTCATTTGATAAACTTAAACAATTATTCTATAAAAAAATACTTACAACTAGGGTTGGCAAACTATCGATAAACAGCACTATCGATAGTGTTCGATAGTTTGGAGCCAACCATCGATAGGTACTATCGATAGTGTTAAATATTCCACATAGCTTAATTGAAAAAAAAAAATGCTAAAAATACGTTTTGATTGTTTAAAAGTTAAAAGAAAATTAATTCCGACACAAACGTATCTTTAAAATTGCATCATCAAACAAACAAAAAATATTTATTAAACGAGTAAGCAAGTACAGTAAAATATATATAGAAAGCAAGTAAAAATCAGATTTTGTGCATATACATATGTAGGTTTATATGGAAGAATATACTTTAAAAGTACGTAGGACAAAATGAAGTCATAATGACTTAGTGGTTAGAGACATTTTAGCCATTTATTTTAGAACCCATTTATTTTTTGCCAGAAATATGAGGATGTCGGCATTTGTGTCTTTCAAGCGTGACCGCTCCTGAGATATAATCGTTCCAGCTGTACTGAATGTTCGCTCAGATTCGCACGAAGTAGCTGGTATACTCAAATACTTAGTAGCGCAACGTTTCATTGGGTTGAATTCAGTTTCCATAAGCTAGGAGAAATAAAAACTTTTATCAGTTATACAAAAATTCGCACTTTTTCCTGTGCGGAGTCTTAACGTTCTAAATATTGACGCTTAAGAGTTATTGCATCCACTTGCCGATTTCTGTTTTTGCGAGCATTTTTCTCCTCCAAAAGGAAAAAAAAAAGTGCTGTTTCTTTGGGGTGGAGTAGAAATAGGCGGTGTTCTCTCACTACTTCTATTAAAAATCATTATTTCCTCTTCAAATCGTAATACTTGTTCAGCATTTGTTGGCCTTATTTTTTAAATCGAGGATCAATAAGAGTGGCCATCCGTGTAGAGGTCCTTATTTCACAGAAACAAACGACTGCGAATGCCCGCAATTAACGATTCACAAAGTGTTCTACCAGCGCTTGACTCAATTTTAGCATCAATTTCGCTAATTTTATTAAAAAGTATGGACAACAGGAATAATAAGTGACTGAATAACGGACACAGTAAACGTTCTACTTCATATAATACGAAATTTTCTTCTGCGGTTAACGGTGTAGGCGCTTTAAGGGAAGTTAACAAAGTCGCTGAAACTGCATCTTTTATTTTTAAAAACCTTTCTACCATATCATACGTGCTGTTACATCGTGTAGGCATGTCCTGAATCAATTTTAGTGGTGTTTTTGTGATTTGCTCCCTTTTTAGTTTTTCATTAGCTATGGAACTACTTTTGAACAAGTGAACAATACTTTTGCATTAAATTTAAATATCATGAACATTAGTTGATTCTCTAAGGGCATCCTGAACCACCAAGTTCAATGAATGCGCGAAGCAAGGCAGATGTTTTAATTTTAGATTGTCGCACGCCTTAATCATGGACTTGGCATTATCTGTAACCACGCATGATATTTTATCAGCTATGTTCCATTGTGCAAATATATCACTCATTGAATTGGCTATGTTTGATGCATTATGGTTCGTGACTGCAATCATTTTTTTTAGTGCTGAGAACAGCAGAACGCAAAACAAAATCTTTTTCCGTAAAATGGCAAGTTATTGTTAAATAGCTCTCATGTGCGACTGAGATGCAACAGTCAGCGGTTATAGCAACATCATCAATATCATTAATTATTTTGAATAATGCGTATGAAACATAAAATTAACATAATATTTTATAGAAAACTGTTTCATTGACGAACCGTGGATATTTTTGCTTTACTCCTCTTGCCACCAACTTTTTGCTCATCGGATGACATGTCGTTATTTGCCACTGAGTTTTCTTCTATTTGAATAAAATGCGTGTTTGTTCAAAGCATATGAACATATATTTTTTATACTCATTACCTTTTTGACCACTTGAGAGAATATCCATTTATTTAATTTTCGAGTTATTTTGTATTTTATATTTTTAATAACAGCAATCCAAAATGTATTTACTTCTTTGCGCGCAAACTTTTTTAGTGCTTGTAAATTTAACTAGTGGTGTGAAAATCTCGATAGTTTTTCGAAACTATCGATAGTCGCGATAGTACATTTTTGCTCAAAACCATCGATAGTTTGCCAACCCTACTTACAACCATAGCGTTCGTACAGTGCTTTGATTTCCTGTTGTAGTACAAATGTAAATTTTCAGCGGGTCTGATCATTTGAATATGCGTGCCATCTAACGCAGCAAGCACGCTCGGAATACCACACTTTCGGAAAAAATATATTTTACCTTCCTTTTCTTCAGCTTCCGACTTTTCGAACTTTATATGCTTTTCACATAAAGTTTTTTCGATGGCTGTGCACACTTCCAACACAAGCAACGTGACATGGACTGTTGCGATAAGCCTATATGGTGGTCTTGACCGATTTGCTGATATCCTCCTTGACCCAGCAATTTAAGTGCTGCATACAACTTAATAATGGGCAGAATCGCTGTCGATTTGATAGGAATACTTAATTCAGATGTAATAGTTCTTAAAACGTATACAAACGCATCGTTATTGAGCCTAAAATTTTTCACGAAGCTACAACATAGAAACTTATTGAATGATAACAGCTAACATTGAACACTCATTCTCACCTTTTATCATTAAGAGTCAAAACATTTGACTTGTCCCTTAGAATTCTAAGTTGAACACGTTCCACTACTACATCTTCGTCATCACTTAACCACAACGCCACTGAATCCATTACACTTTTTAAAATTTAAATTGAAAAATTGTTAAACTTTTTTTGTTCTGTTTTATTTTGTTTTTATTTTGAAATTTGACAATCAGTGTTGCTTAGTTTTTAAAAATATTTTCGAAGAATATAGAATAGAATTACTTTTGAATAGAAATAAAGAGTGACCCCCAGCTCTATTGTCCAGTGTTTGTATTTCAGTACTGTAGGCTTATGGAGCTAGACAGTTCATTGCTATCCATTAAATAAATGTGCAGAACACTGCATGGAAGCACCACATTTTCAATATTTGTGATGTCGCGCAAATTAATAGGCTTTGGTAGTATTAGAAACCTTTCAGTAAGAATACCAAACAACCGTTTAACCACGTTTCTAGGTCTTGGCAGTCTTTTATGAAAGGCGAATGTCAGCTACGATTACATGCAGAAGTACTCTGTTATCGCCGATTACTTTATCGCGTGGAAAATGTTGTGCTCGATTTTCAATAGCCGTTTACAGCGTAGAATAGATCAAAACTCATCCATCGTTTAATCACCCATTATCTACATGAATAAATTTGCATCTGTTAGTTCAAAGAATACGATGCTATTCGTCCCATTATAATTATGGAAATATGCCCCATCCGTTTCAGAAGCGTAAAAAGATATATGCTTGCCATCCAGTGCTCCTAATCAAAGAGGAAAATCCCATTTTGTATCCTACTTATTTGTAGCCATTTTTCTGGCGAATCTGGAATCTAAAAAACAAAAAACATCTGAAACATTAAAAATTTATAAGTCTTAATTTTAAGTCTTCAACTTCATCTACAAGCAAGAAGAAGCGGAAAACTGCTGAATCTCTAAGCCAAAGTGTTAACGATTTGATGCAGTTGGTTAGCAGCACTTCAAAAAGTCGTCGATTTGAAGGTTGGGTGAGCAAGTGGTTGAAACTCTTAATAATAATAATAATGAGTTTAAAAATGAACACATGTTCGATAAAACCGTTGAAGCCTTGCGAAAAATTCTTCGAGACGGTAAAAAAAAAGATAGAGTAAACTCAATTTCAACTTGCTTTTCGATTATGATGAAATTTTATAAATTAATTGGTTCTTAAAGCCTCAAAAAAGACTTAACATTTTTTCTTAACTTAATTTTTAACATTAATGCCATTTTCCTTGCTTTTATGTGTTGAAGACTAAAATTTATTTTGTTCTTGAAGTCTCGAAGACTAAATATTGTTTTTAGCATTATGTTTTTATTTATATGTTACGCTTTTGATTAATTTGAAGAAGACTAAAAATTGTTATGAAGACTGATTTTTTAATTTCATTTACTTATACTGCTGATCAAAATAATAGCTACTTAAAAAAGATTTTCACTCAATTTCCAATAAATTGAATATTTGGAAGAATTGGCATTGGAATTCTTTGTAAGACAAGAGAGTACAATCTGGCAATGCCGTTAGCTTAGAAATGAAAGAAGGTACTTCCCCTATTTTTTCGCCAGTGAATATAAATCGAAAACAGGCGCGAATTCGTTGATCAAAATAATAGATACACTTGTTTTGTTTTTCGATTTTATACCTAAAACATAAATTTTTTTATGCTTTTTTTTAAACAACAGTAAAAATACATTCATATATAAATTAATTGCAAGTAAATTATGAAAAATTTATTATATATATGGGCCGAAAAAGTTGTTGCACGGCAGAAGAGTGACGATTGGTTCTGAGCCTACGAAAAAGAGGCAAATCTTTGCGGGACATCGTTAGTTTGATGAATTAGTCTTTGCGTTTTGTGCAAAATGTTTTTATAAAAAATAAAAGAAAAGAAACTAGAGGTACACCAACGAAAAACTCTCCAGAAGTTGGTGGCCAAATATTTATTCTTTCAAAAAAAGATCCTTTCAAGTCGTCCAAGGCAATTTCTGCGGAAATCGGAAATGTTGTAAGCGCTCCTACAATTCGTCGTTGTTTGCAGAGCGCAAACCTTCCGGGAAGAACCGCTAAAAAGGTTCCGCTGATGCATACGAAAAATTTATCACAAGGTTAAATTTCGCAAAGTCTCACACCAGCTGATCGGGCCTTGATAGTGAGGAAACATGGTGAAATTTAGGACAATTTGCTACAGCTGCAAATTGTCCTAAAACTTTTCTGTGGCCATCCCGCATGAAAATTATGTTTGCCCTATATCTCTTTGCAGTATTAACTAACTGAACTCCTAATTCTTCTAAATCGCTTATAGTTTCCATTTCTCAATAAAACTTTTGCACGCGCGTGTCAATTAATTTCAAAACGGAGTCAAAAAATTAATGAAAAAAAAAAAACTTAGAAGTTTGACGGCACTCGTTTGATTTTTGTGTGACTGGCTGTCAATTTATTTCAAAACAGAGTAGAAAAAGTAATGGAAAATATAATCGTCAGAAGTTAACCGGCACCCATTTCATATTCGTGTGACTGGCCTCCACTCAAAAAGTGAAAGTGAGTAAAAAATTATCGTTTCAGCGCTGCCGTGTGACATTGCACTAACAAGAACATCGCGATAAAGCAAATATTGACACTATGGTATTTCATGTCAAATTTGTATTTTGCACTGTCGAATTAACTTAGAGCACATTGATTAAACTTTAAATCAGGTTAATTTAACATATACTGATAAACATTTAAAAATTATTTGTGTTTTCCATAATTTTTAGCAATTGCTTGTTACATAAATTTCCCTGAGAGTCCCTACTTATACAACACAGAAGCTGGTTATTTCGGTTTTATTACGTTCAATCAATTGTTTGTTTACTTAATTGCTGCATTTGAGTGTTGTTCGATCCGGTATTAACACTTAAGTATACATCATGAATTATTGATAATTATTATTGTTCGCTTAGAAAAATCAGATATTAATTAGTGAAATACGCTCATTAAGTTTAGTATATAATACGTTTAAGTTATGAGAAAAGAAAATAACAGTGGAAATAGCAGTGCAGCAACGGCAGGCATTGCCTTCACCTGCAATGAAATACAACCAACATTTGTTGGTTGGAATATTTACGGTTTTCTTGATGAGAACATAATGAGGGTTCAATTTGATATGCTTGCACCACAAGGAAGTGTTAGTAAGTGATTTGTGTGTTTCTATTGTGGTAATATTTGTGCCATATAACACAATAATAATGTTACGCGTTTTGAGTTCTTGTACTAAATGAAGTACAACATTCTTGAGATTGATTCACCAAGAAGCCGTAAAAGTTTATGTTGTGTATTTGTAAGAAAATCAAATCATATGTTTGACAAAATATAGTTAAATATCTGTAATGGATCAGTAAAATTTTACGTATAAAGGCTTAAGTCGCAAAGCGTGAAGTAGTTCTGATTTTTTGACATATAGTTCGAACCAGTTAGGACAGTGTAAGCCCAAGCTTACATCATGGAAAAATCTGTGCTTGCCGCGTAATACGTTGAAAACTCCAATCATACAAATGTAACAAAAAATAGCAGGATAAAATTACGTTTATGGTCAAAATAGACGCAAAGCTCCACAAAATATTAAACGCCACAACAAACCATCATTTAGTCGCATTGATCGCCCTGCAGTTTAAGTGAAATGTCGGTTCCGCCGGGCATTAGTTGACTTGTTGTACAACACATTCGCTCTCAAGTTTAAAATACAGCTGAATATCTTTCATCTGATGACTTCTTGCGAGAAACTAATTACTTGAAACAATAATGCTGAAACGCAAGCTCAATAATTTCAGCCGTAAGCCCACCTCATTCTTTTCTTCTCTAAAGACGAGCTTTGGCACGTACTTATTCAGGAAATTTTGTAGTTACAGTGAAGCATTGAAACTTCAGCTATTGCCCGGGGAGGTGGATCACCAGCTTTTGGCAAAGAATCGTTCATCCAGTTCGTCTTAAACAACGCTGATGTGAATGTTAACACCTTAAGTGTTGAAAAATTTTTCCACGAATTGGGTGCCTGGTCGCTCTGTGTGGCGGTGACGCATCCATCGAAACCATAACCGATCTTCTGTTCCGCTTGTTCGTCAGATTAACAGCCAACGCGAATTTTTTCCTATCACTTTTAATTCGAACATAAAATGTAGAAAATAAGTTTTCTTTAGGAATCCATTTTTAAATTTTTTATCTTATACAGGGTAAATGATTGGTATTAAACTTCAAAGTTCACCGAAACTCAAATTTCGTTTAGTTTTAATTGTTTGCAATATAAAAAAACACTAGCAAATTCCTTAAGACATTACTTTTTTCCAGAGCTTATCTAAGTTATTTTTTGTATTTGTGAGAAATTTGGTTATACTTCATCAAAGAACTCTCTCGATATAGCGTTTTAAATGTTTTATTTATATGAGCGGTAGCCACCTCACGAAATTCGTCCATATCTAATCCATGAAACCTTGTTTGGAGATGTAGTCTTTGTAACAAATTTTATTAAATTATTTTGCTGGGATATCGAGTGATCGTGCTTCCACAAACAGCCCTGACTTAATCGTCTACAAATGCCTAAGAATATCAAAATTTGAAGTTTTACTAGAAGATTCTTACAGCGCACACTTATCTAAGACCTCCTTGAGATTTTCCCATATCTTAAGTAAAATTTACAACTTTCAGAAGAAGCGTGTGTGACTTGTGAATTCTGAAATTCTTAAACCGAATCTGAAGCCAGAATTCTGGATTTCTGGAGATATTTGAGATATTTAATCCAATCGCCAAAAAAATTAGATATCTCAAGCATTCTTAGCGTATATACAACCCCTAAGGTTAGCACTTTTTTGGATGGGCAATGCTTCCATTATAGCAGAGGTTCCCAGACTTTTTTTTCTCATAGACCACTTTAAAAATTTAGCTGGTTCCGGTGAACCCCCTGCAGCTACATTTCTACTATATTCCGAAAACTCGACAAAAAATGTGAAGATTAGATCTCCGACACATTGTACTGAATATATGTATAATATGCAAGTTTTCACAAGTAACAGTCGATGATCTTCTTAAAATATTATCTACCTGCATTGACTTTACCTGTCAACCCAACATTTTAGTTCTTCACTATCGAAAGCAGATAAATTTTTGTGGACCTCCGCTTACGAATTGTGAACCCCCACTTTTTTGTCACGCCAACGTAGGCCCCCGTCGAGTCTCCCATGGACTCCTGGGGGTCCACCTGGACCACTTTGGGAACCAATGCATTATAGTTTTATTCTGTGCTTCAACATTATCTATGTATTTATAAGCAAAAATTATTACAAATGTAGTTATTTAAATGTATCTGCGAAGACATCACCTGTCAAATAGTTTCTGTAAGTCTCGGCCAGTAGTTTACTTGTGAGTTCTTTAAAATTTGCTATATTTTTTAAATTCGGTGCAGTGACCGCTCTCATTTTGTTCAACATTAACTTAATAATATTCCAAATTTTACGTTAGAATGGCGACTAACAGGCATATGAATCGAAAAGGACTTATATGCTGGCCAGCACGGCGGGAAATATTTTAAATGAACTTCAACACTTATAAAGGAGATGTTAAATTTCCCGCAAAACGAATGCATTTGGTGGTTTGTGATGTTATCTTATGCTAAGTGTTTTATTTTATACATGAAGGCCCCAGTGAAAGAAGTACCTAAGTTCACATAGGGACTTTTTTATCTGAGGTATATCTTTTTTTTTATTTTTGCATTGTATGTTGCTAAAAGCCATTATCAAAATACAAATTTTCCTTAAAACCGTCGATTTTTCGCCAACAAACCTCTTAGTGTTTTAAAAGGTCTAAGTCAAACGGTTTCCTTATTAAAAGTCCCTAAGTCGTAAATATGTTTGCATAAAAGTACTGAATTCTGGCAAGAAAAAAAAAATGGAAGAAAAAGCATGTCAACCCATGTTTGTATCATCTATGACTTTTTTAATAGCAATTATTCCTGTGTTAAAGGAGAAAAATTACAAAGGTAAGTAATTTACAAGTTTTGGGTGAGAAACCGATAATATTTTAGGTATGTAAGAATAAAGATATGTATTTCCTTTAAATGCTGATAACCGAAAGGAGCTTGTTTGAATCTGGAGATTCTTCAAATAGCGAATGGAATAGCCAAGGGTTAAGTCGTGTTGAAAAACGATTAACTCGGGCTGCAACTTATGGTTGAATGAGGTTCATTAGGGTTCATTTCCACACTAATATTAGTTATTCAAAATATATTGACCAAGGATATCAAAATACTACAAAGAAAATAATTATGAAGTAATCATACATTTTACAAAGGTGACTTCTTCAATATTTAAAGTAACGTCATTAAGTCTAAACTTAATAGTATAAAGTACCTGAGTCAATAGATTTTGGTTTAAGTCATTAGTCTTAAAATTTTTTTATAACTCAATGTTTATTTCACCAGCAAGCATGACTGATGGCTTCAAATAAAGCTTGACTTATTTACCAATGTTGCAGTGTTTTGTTTTTCCTTTACTCATAACAGATATATTTCCATATTAGTTTGTAACATTAGTCCTCAAATATCTCCGAACACATTATTTTAACTAAGAGACTTCTTTCACTGGGCCGTTCATATTTAATAAATTTTTATTTTGTTCATACAACTAAAACTAGCAATTGACTGCCTTCTGGAAAGCAATGATAATTAAATGGGATAATTAAATTACCAAAGAATTATTCTTATTGTATAACATTTTTTAAATAAATAAATAAAAATCGGTAAGGAATCACCGGCCCCGTAAAGAAACTTTGTATTTTCTTAACTTTTCATCTTATAATTATGGGAATGAAAGACTGAATAGCACAAAATAAATTTGGACAAGTCGTAGTAAATAATAAAAAAGTCGTAACTAATACTTTAAACATTTTTTGTTTCATTAAGGAAGAGGTTTTTCCGCTCTGCAATCATACTTTTTTCAACGTTTGTTGATAGATCTCAAATAGATAGCCCGAAAAATTTGTCAGTGGCCCATAATGTATTACACAATCACTTACATGCATAAGCCCATGGATATTGTATGAGATACTATTTTCTTTACAAAATTTGCAACGAAAAGTTTTAGCATGCCCATGGATATTGTATGAGATACTATTTTCTTTACAAAATTTTGAAAAATTTGCAACGAAAAGTTTTAGCATGTATTGTGACCTTTAAGCATTTTCTGACAATGCACAATTATTATATAGGGTCCGGAGATTCCAAATACATAATCTGTAAAATCGGAGGTGCTCATTTACTCGTTTTATGGCCATTTTAAGGTAAAAAATGCACAATTATTATTTAGTGTTCGGAGATTCCAAAAACAAGATCCGTAAAGTCGTACCTGGTCACTTACCCGTTTTATGGCCATTTTAAGGTAATCACTTTTACCGCTAATTTTAATAAAATTATGAAGCGAACCGTGTACAGTTTTTGATGCTTTTAAAATCAAGTGAAATTTTGAAATATGCTATGATAATTGTTTTTTATGTATTTTGAGTCGCTGCACGCGATTAAGTCACTAACTTTCGCAAATATGCAATATGTTATTCAGCATTTTTCATGGAAAAAAGTCGATACAAGAAAAAGCATTTATTTTTGTCTGCCGAAAAACAATTGAAAAAAAGAATTTTTTTGTAACCTTTTATGGGTTTTAATAGTATTTTTGACTACAAAGCACACAAAGAAAAAAAATAAAAAATTAATTATAATTATATACATATGTTATATACGTATGTTATGTTATTCATCATTTTCCATGGAAAAGAATTGAAAATATTAAAAAAAAAATTCTTTTTAAGTATAAGTCTTAAGTGATTACAAAAATTACAGCTATCGTTATATGCAATTGTCAACACAAAACTTTCCAAATAAATTTACATGCGAACAGGCCGCAACTATTTTACTTCCCGAGCAGCACAACAAGGTCGTAAGGACGTCGGAAGATGACTACATCCGACCCTTCCGACGTCTCCGCGACCACGCTACGACTCAATTTTAGAAAAAAATGATTAATTGCATGTGTGTACTTTGCCGACTTTCACTTTTCTGACCTAAAATGGAATAGTTATGACCCAACTGTTTCCGATTAAATACGACGAAATTTCACGACTCATTTTATTCTATAACCAGTCAGATTTGTTTAATTATTACAATTCTTTTCCAATTTTAAGACTATTTTTGTTTTAAAATTAGTCTGATATTTTTATAAATTAATAATATCTATTTATTTTCTTTTGTTAAACTTATTATTTTTCATGAAAATTATTTGGAAAATGAAAACGCTGAAAATTTTATTGATAAATTTATATGCGCTACCTCGAAAAATACAATGTCCTTCTCTTAAATTTATATAAAAAATAGTGTTTTTGGAAACAATCTGATCATTTTTAGAAACACACTGACCTAATGTGTACATAAAACGACTAACGACACTTTGGCGACCAGTTGTCGTTAAAATGCGACTTATGAAATTTTTGACGACCATATTTGGTTAAGAAACGACCAAATCATTTCCATAATAAGCCATAGAGTATTTATATAGTTTTTTTTTATCATTTCTTAAAATCTTTTTCACTTTGGCTCAATAAGATATTAAGAAATACTTCAGCCTTTCTATGTAAGCATCTTATAAAAATAAATAAGTCCAGAAATAGTCGTATGGCGTACAGATACGGTCGCTAAAGCCGTTTTAAGTTCACTTTTGCACACTTTCGCACTCCGACTTGTTTTGTGAAGTCTTTCAACGACTAGATAAGACGTCGTCAGGACGTCGCCAAGTAATCAATTGTAAACGGTCATTTGATGACCAGATACGACGTCGGAGTACATATGACTAAACTCAACCAGTCGTACGCCGACGTCTTTGCGTGGTCTTAAAGTAGTCGGAATATGTAATCATACTTCAAAGACCAGAAATGTTATAGAAATGCAGTAAATCCGACTACTCCGACTGAAATTGTACCAAGCTCTTACTAAATCCGACCGACAAAATCCACTTAAAGTCGGACTTTGCTGCTTGGGTTATGAGCGGTGCTGCCCAGAGAACGAGCAGGCGCTCAAGGAGTGTAAATATGAGAACGATCAGTCGCTTTAAAAGTTTTAAGAGCGTAAAAAAACGTGCACGTATACAGAAATGATAAACAAATCATCAACACATGCTTATCGTGATATCGTTTGCTTGTAGTATTGGGCACCACTGCCAAAGAGTATCCAAAGAGATGAAGATCTCGACAGAATTCTACTACTAACGCAAAAAAATTCAGTCGCGTCGCTGCATTTAAAAACTCACCCACCCATGGTGACTAATAAAATTCTTGACTTTACCACTTAGGGCATTTTGGACCAAATTAGGGACATTTTAAAATAACTTTTATTATATAAACTAAAAATCAATGCAGTTTGGATAAATTCTAAAAATATACCATCACGCATCCCTCACCGACGTCGCCGCCGCAGCCACCGCACCGCCAGCTTACAAGAGGGGCGCCCACCGTTGAAAGCAAACCGGTGCCACCAGGTATTTCTCTTTTTTAAATACAAAAAGAAGTTTGTGCCCCGCACAATCATATATATATTCTTAATGAGCATACTGAACTGTACAACATACTAAATGTATGTTAAAGTAAATAATTAATATTTTAATACCAAAATTCACAATTGATTTTACCTTTGTCGATAAAAAATAGGTGAAATAAAAAAAACTATGGAAATGGTACATCATTTTAAGGCAGGAGAATTAAGCTTTCTTGACATCCTAAAAAAATACAGGTTATTAATATTTGCAAAAAAATGCAGTATACGAAAAATCGTTATATCTCGTAACGACAGTTAAAATTTCAAAGATTGCTAGCCATTATTATAGATTATTAAGTTATCTTTTCTATGACACCCATATTTTTGATATCCATTCAGAGGTTCCCAACTTATAATGGTTTTTACAAAACCTATATCCGCAACTTGCGATGGCTTTATCTTCGAAACTAGATCTAAACGACTGTACGAGTTATTGACTAAAAACTGATGGGGATTGGAAGGGGTATGGGGCAGGAGTTAGAGACAGGGAGGGCAAAACGTTCTCCAGGTACACTAGTTGCATATAAAACGTATGCAATCTGTTAAGCAAACAAAAAGTTCTTTTCAAAATAAATGTCATAAAGCTCTGAAACTCGGCTTTAGAATTTAGTCGATGCAGTACGACCTCTGTCAACACAACGCAACCTTAGATAAATACAACTCCTCCTCCATGTTCCCAACAAGTATATTTATTACATTATAGACTCAAGTGCAACTTTTCAAAAAATATTTTCGATCATTGCAACGTATGTCATTTTAATTTTATTTTCATTTCTGTTATTAAACCGGCTACCTGAGATTTTTTGACTCCATCAATAACTGCGGTTATTGCAACAGCCTTTGTTTTTATTAGTTGCGTTAACCGAGGCCGCACTGTATATAAGGCAAAATTGAATGGTTGAAATGAAATTGAAAAATTAATGGAAACAAAAATATGTATATCGAAAGTTGAAGTGCACAGTTCAAGAAAGATACTTTTCAACTATGATTTTTATAAGTATTGTACGTACATACTTATTTTTCGAAGATAAGTATTTCAACTTAAAAAAGCAATTTGATAGAGTTTACGTTTAGATGTTTAATTTTAGTAAAAATTTCCTCAACAAATAGTCTGATGATTCTTTGTATTAAAGGATTATGTTATTGAAATTGACTTTTTTCAATTTTATATGTCAAAAGAATATGTATGACTATAATATTTTTATATGCATATTTATATACATACTAGCATTACCCTGTGCGCATCGCCTAACCTCAACCGTGGTGTAGATACGATGTGCGGTCTGTGTGAAAATTCTATTTAAAAAATACTTTTGTATCAGGACCACCCTTAGTATGCACCCAAAATGAAATTTTTACAACCTAAGCAGTACCTCTTAATATAAAAACCACGTGATTTAAATTTCATGAGAATCGATTAAGCGGTCTTCGAGAAAATGATATTTAAAAATATATTTGTATGAGGGCAACCCTAAATAAAAGTTTTGTAGCCTAAGCTATGCCTCTTAACATAAGAGCTACATGGTGTAACTTCGGAGTGAATCGACTAACCTGTCTTCGTGAAAATGATATTTAAAAATATTTTTGTATGAGGGTCACCCTAAGTATACACCCTGAATAAAATTTTTTTAACTTTATCTGTGCCTCTTAATACAGAAGCCATGTGGTGTAAATTCCATGAGAATCGATTTGGCGGTCTTCGAGAAAATGATATTTAAGAAATATGTTTGTGTGAGGACCACCCTAAATAAAAGTTTTGTATCCTTAGCTAAGCCTCTTAATATAAGAGCTACGTGGTGTAAATTCGGTGTGAATCGTTTAACCTGTTATCGTGAAAATGATATTTAAAAAAATTGTGTATGAGGGCCACCCTAAGTTTGAACTTCAAATAAAACTTTTACGATCTTATCTGTGCCTCTTAATATAAAAGCCTTATGGTGTAAATTCCATGAGAATCGATTTTGCGGTCTTTGAGGAAATGGTATAAAAAAAAATTGTTGTATAAGGGCCACCCTAAATAAAACGGTTGAAGCCTTAGATATGACTCTTAAAATAAGAGTTACGTGGTGTGAATTCGGTGTGAATCGATTAACCTGTCTTCGTGAAAATGATATTTAAAAATATTTTTGTATGAGGGCCACCCTAGTTTTGCACTTTAAATAAAATTGTTACAATCTAGTCACTGCCTCTTAATATTGGTGTAAATTCCAAGAGAATCGATTAAGCAGTCTTTGAGAAAATGCAATTTTTGAAATATTTGTGTATGAGGGCCACCCTAAATAAAAGTTTTGTGGCCTAAGCTATTCTTCTTAACATAAGAGATACGTAGTGTAAATTCGGTGTGAATCGATTTATTTGTCTTCGCGAAAATTATATTTAAAAATATATTTGTATGAGGACCACCCTAAGTACGCACCCTAAATAAAACTTTTACCATCCAATCTGTGCCCCTTAACATAAAAGCCTAACTGTGTAAATTTCATGAGAATCGATTTGCCTGTCTTTGAGAAATTGCTATTTTAAAAATATTTGTGTATTAGGGCCACCCTAAATATGCACCCTAAATTAAAGTTTTATAGCCTATGACACCCGCCCTATCGATACTAACATACTGTAAAAATTTCATCAAAATCGGCTGGATAGTTTCCGCGTGCATAAGAGACAGACAGACGGACAAAAAATGAATTTTATATAATAGATAAAGCATACGTGGTGTCGAATTTGAATATATTTATAAGTATTTTCAATGTGTTGCGAACTTAAGATAAGTATGCGTATTTAGCCTGATATGTTTATTTTTTTTATGGCGGGACATATTGTTATCTTTATATAAGTAATTTTTGGCGCGTCTGTTAGTAATCCTGTAACTTCTGTACGACTTAACCGATGGAGGTCACATTTTTTTAAAATGTTTCTTTTGGTATCATAACCATAATCAAATCAACTATTTGACGCAAATGAGTAAGACTTGGTACATACATATATCAAAAAATGCTGTTCCTGATTTATTTTTAGATAATTTAAAAGTTTGTGATTATAATTCACCAATGCTTAATGTAACTGAGGACTCAGGTTTTTTCCCAATAGACTAACGCCTTTTGCTCACTTCAACATGTGTTGATCAATCATCCCAAAATTGTGCCAATGCTATTAATTCGCGTAGATCTTTACTCCGATTATTAGAATACTCTTCTGAATCACGTTTTAGTCAACCAATGTTTTTAGATGATTCTTTGCCATTGGTTGATGAAAATCCTCTGCCAGATAACAGTAATTTATTTTTGGATGATATTCCTTTTGATTTTGAAGATCAAAATTTCTCTACAGTTATCGACAGAGATATTCAGGGAGTTCAAAATTTATACGAAAATACTCCTAGAAAGCTAAAAATGCTTTAGGAGATTGAAAATTTAAAACATACAGTTAATCAGTTAAAACATAAGATTTGTGATCAAAATTTGGAAATAGAAATCCGAGATTCAGAACAAAAAAAAATTTCGTCATGAAAAAGAAATAAGAACTGGCATTGACTCAAATATAGATGAAGAGCAATTAATTGAACAAATTTGCAGTAAACTTCCCTTTCAAGAGTTGGGTAGCCGGGGTTTTTCTGCAGAGCAGAAATTTTTTTTTTTTTTTTAGTGTTTTGACGATAGTGGTTCAAGGGATGGGTGGAGACTCTTGGAAGTACGCCCTATCGTATTTCTTCGTTACTGGTGCATGTAACGGAGAAATAGGTAAAAAGTATGTTTTCGAGGCCATTGAGCAGCTTCAAACTATTGGGTTAACTGTTCTTCATTTTGTCTGCGACCAGGGGTCAAATGGTCAGAAGGTGTTTTTTTTCTTTGACTCACCACATCTGATTAAAAGCACGCGCAACTGCGCACAAAATCCTAAAAATTCGGATACGTTCGATAATGCTCCCGTTGCATGGACTGATATTGTTCGTTTTTATAACTCAGATTCCACTTTGGAATATAGATGTGCTCATAAGCTCACGAAAATGCATGGAACCGAATAATTTCGATAAAATGCATGTTCGTTTGGCAACAGAAGTATTTAGTAATACAGTTACTTGTGGTATGCAGTCTATGGTAAATCGTGGTCTGCCAACGTCTTCAACGTGGCAAAATACCATTACAAGTTTTTGAAATTTTTTGATCAATTATTTAATATTTTTAATCGTAGAGGAGTTCTTAATTCAAATTCATTCAAAAGCGTGTATTGTGAATCAGATGAGCAATTAGACTTCCTAAGAAAAGCAAAAGTCTTACTTAAATCTATGAAAATTAAGGATAGAAATGGTTCTGACATTACAAATAGCTTTAACTTCGTAAAAGGGTGGCTTTTAAATATAAGTAGCTTACGACAATTGTGGCATTACCTGTCTCAAAAAGATTTCCCATACATTCAAACGAGACGACTTAATCAGGACGCTTTAGAGCATTTATTTGGGAATATAATAAAAGGATCAGGGAATTCAAGAGTAGTGACATTCCAGATGTTCACTACTAAATTTCAAAAAGTGTGGGGACTACCTTATGTAAATGTGGTTGTCAATGGGAATTCTGAACCAATTATTGACGATAAAAAACACCTCCCCACATCCACCCAGCATTAGAGATTTAAATATTATTCAAAACGTCTGCGAAGACGATATGATTAGGGACCTATCTTGGCAAGATTTCCAAAGTTTGCCAAGACCTGATCATTTATTTATTCAATCAAACGTTGGAGATTGTTATAGATTTTGAGGAGAAAAACTTTCTGCAAAAAAATTCTTTTAGCTATGTGTGTGGTTGGCTTTATTTAAAACTCTATAAGCAGCATAAGTGCTTGCTACCTTTGCCGTACTTCGGAAATGAACCCGTTTCTGATCAATTTATTTTCTCTCTGGAGAAGCAGTATGAAAACTGAAGTTTAGTAAAACCTCCCGAGGCATTTACAAATTACTTAGCGCAAATTGATGACGAATTTTTCAAAATTTTTGACGGGGCATGTCATAAGATTGGCGTATGTCAATTTTTATTTGACAAGTTAAAAAATATACCACCATTCACTTGCTGTGACAATTGTGACAGCAATATTCTTTTGGCCCTATTTATACGGGTCCGAATATATTTCATAATCAAATTTTTCAATCGAGATGTCACCGAGTCTAACGATAAAGTCAAAGTTTTGCGCGCTTTAGGGGCTGTCCATAAACTTCATGGCTCTATTTTGGCCTCTCTTGAACCCCCTCCCCCTGAGGGAACGTTTCTTATGGGCAGTCTATTTCCTCCAGATACTTAGTACATCTCTTTTGTTGTTTTATAGCATAATTTTTCTTCTGTTTCAGCCAAATATCTTCATCATCAAAAGCAATTTCTTTTCTTTTTTTGAATGCGTTAGTCTGTATGTCAGTTTTTTATTTATTTAACTGAAGCTTTGGTTCATTGCCGCCTTTTTTTTAAATTTTCTGGTTCACATAGAAAGATAAATGAAAAAACTACTAATAACACCACGAAAGATTTCGTTTCCAATTAGTTGACAACAGCTGTATATTTATTTTTTAGAAAAGCTAGCTTGGAAGTTACCAAGATTCATTTTGTGGGGCTTACTTGAAAAGCAACACGGAGCTGCTACAAAGATTGAAGTGCAACAAAAATGTCAACTCATAAACAAAATGGAGCAGCATAATATTTGTTCAACTGTGAATGGATTTCAGTTGTATTTATTATATAAATATTCTTTTAGTTCCATTAAATAATACAATAAGTAAATAAAATGTGTATGTTAGCTTAAAATAATTCATTGACAATAATAAGAAATTATGAATAATCTGTTTACCATAATAAAAATACATAATTGTACATAAATTGTATGCATGTATGTATATATTTATATAATGCTGAACCTAGGATATCATAAATAGCAACAAAAGCAAAATATTATTTAGAAGTAGGTCAGAACCTGAATTGTTAGATTTGAAATTTTTAAAGAGAAATTAAAGTAATTAATAGGAATATTCAGTTTTTTTAGTGCAAAAAACACAAAAAAAATTACAAGCGCAAAATGCATCCATTCAGTGAGGAAAACTAAAAGAAGTGAATATAAAAGCTCAGTAAAAAAGGTTAAACCTTATTGTATAGCGAATAAATTAATAAATAAATAATAAAATAAATAATATAAAAAAAAACAAGAAAGCATTATATTTACCACAAAATATGTAATTTACATGACAATTCATATTCTTTTAAATGATATCGTTCATCCCAGAATTTTATTTTCTGAACCAATTTGTAGCGAACAAAATAAAGGAAAGAATTTTTTTCAAATGAAAAATTTGTTTCTATTGCTGAAAAATATGCAAAATACCATATTCTTTACAATAAAGTTGTATAAATGCTGCTGCAGACATAATGACAAAGTCAAACGTAAATCCTCATTGATTGCAGCAAAAGTTTGTTGTTTTCTTAAAGTAACTGCATGATAAGAAATTAAAATAGCTGGGTTACGAGCTCTGACATAATTATACGGTGGCTACCATAATAAATTCTATATAAATGATTTTTGTTTTACTTTACCAGTTTTATTGAAAATATTAATTTTTATATTGTAATTTTAGCATTTGATATTTTCTCTATGTGTTTGCTACAAAAGCTGTAATATGATCGTAATACAGAATTATTAAAAAATATTACTTAAAATTCGAATAAGTTCAATTAAATGATTTTAAGTACTTAATCTCACTGAATTGATAATTATAGTTTCTGAAAAGTTTTACATTTTTCCACATTCTATGAATAAAAGTTTAATGGTATTTGAGTTTAAGTAGTATAGATTTTTGTCAGATTACATTTAGATGTCGTACAACTTTCTTTCCCTTTTTAATCATATACACTGTAACAGTTTCAAAGTATCCTTGTCCACTAGTGTTAACGCTTCTGTAAAAGTTACGCAACCTATAATCTGTACATTATCACGTACATATTTTAGCATGTCATTCTGCTGATGACCACAAGCAAAGCAAGTGCTGCATTTTTAATTGTTTCGCCAACGGTTTCCATCTTTGTTCTACATCTAATTTGTCGACTTAATTGTCGAAATTTTATCTCAACACAAAGGATTTTGTGTAATTTTGCAACTAAAACTAATGCAGCAGTAGGTTCTTGAGCACTGCTTTCTTCAACTTCATATTTCATTTATACAAGTTCCAGTGGTTCTTGCATTTGCTCATCTTCCTCTACTTCTTCGTCATCTTCGATAGGTGAAGACGATTCTGTGTTCTCTAATTTAACAATCGGTTGTTGAGAATGATTCTCAGTGTTCATTTGCAGTAGCAGCTCCAGTATATCTTTTCGTGCGGCAGGTTCCAACATTTTGGTTAAATCTAAGACTGTGCGCCCTGCAGCATTGCGAGTTTCGAAATCTATTATATGCAATTCCTTTACTTATTTTATTAGTGATATATTTTGCTGTAGCACAGCCATATGAAGCGCATTATTGCCATCTTTTGTGTTGCAAACAAGCACTGCACTTTTATCGTAACGTAAAAATTTCTCAATGTTATCTAACATATTATTGCGTATGGCTAAATGCAGTGTTGTCAGACCAGCATCATTTGTTAATTTCAGAGTGCGTAGAGCACTCAAAATTCACAATTGGTCTTTTTTATTTATCTTTCTATACTTATCTTTTCATTTTTAAAACTCAAGAGCGCAAGCAAATCAGCATTCACTCTATTATAACTCCTCGTTTGTTTTCATCACTCGTTTTTTTCCTCACTGATAAATAATAAACGAGCGAACATTGTATTGATGCGTATCGTTTCATTTTCATCACTTTCGAGTTTATTAAATGATAAACTCATTTTGAGATGATGTGAAAAGTAAGGAGTATTCAAATGATAAATTCATTTGTCGATTTTTCTATATCAAGCAAAATGTTTGTAGTGAATGGAATTAACTTAACTTTTAATACAAGTATGACAGAGTTCGGAAATATTCCTGTATGTGCACTCAAAATGTCGCATTTTATTCATGTATGAATTTTCTTAAATTTTTTTGCAAGATTGAAAATCGCTCTTTATTGCACCGCATTCGTATGTGAGTATCCGTTTTTTTTCAACAACGAATGAATAAAAGAATGAATTCAAGCCAACAATTTTTTCACCGATCATAAATGAATATGAACTATGTGAGAAAGCGCGATATGCGATTGTGCAAGAACAAATTTTCTGTCGCTCAAAAATGTGCGCGTAAAGAAAATGATCTCTATCACGCAGAAATGCATGCGCACGATCAGCGTTTGTATTTACAGTTATTTTACACTTTTTTGATCCGAAAATGTGTCCCCAGGCCATGCTTCCCGTTTTTGACCCATTTTAGGAAAAAACATTTTGTTTTTTTAAACGAAAGATATCTCAAAAATATTTTTGGACATCACTACAGAAGGCTCGGGACCCTGGAAACAAACGTTTTTGACCCGAAAATGTGTAACCGGGCGATACTACCCGTTTTTGACCCATTTTCGGGAAATAAATTTTGTTTTTTTAAGCAAAAGATAGCTCAAAAATATTTTTAGTCATCATTAAGAAAGGCTCGGGCCCTAAAAAGAATCGTTTTTGACCCGGAAATGGGTCGAAAACGGGTATCATGGCCCGGGGACACATTTTCGGGTCAAAACGTTTTTTCCAGGGTCCGGAGCCACCCTAAGTGTTGTTCAAAATCCTTCTTCGACCTTTACCCATCGATTAGAACAGTATTTTCTTTTCCAAAAATGGAGCAAAACACCCTTTTAGAAGGGTCGGGGACCACACCTGTCACTTTTAACATCGCAGAGTTCCTGTTCTTTCATGAATATAGTCTAGTGAAAAGAAACGGACATTCGTATACGATTTAGCTTATTGTTAGTATTAATTTTTTTTAATCTTTTGGACGTTGTCGCGACATTTTCTTTGAAATTGTGCCTGTGCCTTTTAATATTATGTATCTTATGGAACACTTGTCCTTCACATTTTTTTTTAACACCTAGGGCATGTTGAGTGATTCGTTTCTGAATCAAAAGATATAAATTTACTTATATCTAAATTTGAAAATCTGCCCATTACTATAATATTATAAAAAAAATCGTTTCAATAAAACTGAAAAAAAATGTAACGTTTTGACTCAAAAGTTCAAGTAAAAAAAATTCAATAAATTTATGAATGAAAAGTATGGGCGAGTAAAAAAAAAAAAAATTCACTCATTGAGTCTTATTGAAAATCATATTCATAAAAAATAATTTATTCACTCAAGATATTAAAAAAATGAGCGCTCTTTATTTTTTCCTCATAAATGATAAATTCAAAATTGAATACTCTTGCATTAAATTATATGGAGGATGAGGAGTGAAATTTTACTCCTCAATGAGGAGTATTTACGAACTCTGGTTAATTTTGAGTTTACGAGTAATTTAGCCGAAGATGTAAATTAGAAAACTTTCAATGCAACTCTTATTGCGCTCTTGCACTGCTTTATGCAGGACGGTGTTATTGTGTATATTGGGATCACAGTTCAGTAACAATAGCGAACGTATAAAATGTGCTTTATTGTACATACAAGCAATCACAGCTATCCCCATTGGAATTTATAGATGTATTGAATTTCAATATGTCAATCATAATGCTATTTTTTCATATAATTTACAAAAACTTCTGGCACAGCAATGGAACCGTCTGCATTAATTGTTGTGGTAACATTAGTAGCGCTGTTAGAATCGGGTGAGATTGATGCTACTTTATCAGTGCTGTTGCCTGTGGCAGGTATTTTCGTCCTGAACTGAGTGTTACTTTTTCTCTCAAAAGAATCTTAAATGGAAGTTCCAGCTTCACGTTTAAGTAGCAATAGTAACTTTACAATATGTAGTGGATCCTTTGAGTTATGGCAGCAGCTGTAAGGTTAAAAAAGATATATGTAATTACATTAGAAAAGCTTTTACTTTTAGAATAATTTACTTACCTATCAATCTTTCGAATTTATTTTGAAATGTTATTTGTAGTAGTACCTCTAAGTCAGCTGTCAGTTTGTTCACCAAATTAAAAAAAAAAATAAAAGTTTCACCTCCTGCACGGTTGTAAAAATCAATCATTTTCACTAATACTTAGCCAAGCATCGTGTACGTAACCTCGCATTTTCATGCGATCATCGCTCACATTTCTTTTAAATTTTTCAGTATTCTTCTTCTTTTTCTTAGTTTATTTAAAAAAAAAGGAGCGGAATTAAAAGAACATTATTATGCCCACCCAAATAATAATAATGAGTTTTAAGAATCAAAAAATTATATACATATCTTTTTTGGCAAGGCTTAAAAATGATTGCAATTGTGTATTGAAATTTTCATATTTCAGCATATTTTTCAGTAAAATATTTTTTTCACCACGACGCACAGTGGGAAATTTTTTAATGTTTTGGACAAAAATCCGTCTACAATGCAATTATTAATGGATTTGAAAATTTTTTTTTTTAAAAATAATTGTTAAGTACCACCCGATGTGTGAGTAATGCCCAAATTTTTGAGAACGTTCAACATAACCTCAAAAAAAATCATATAAATATATGAAATTCGTGTATTTTACTTAAGGAGTTTTTCGAAAAATAAAAAGACATTTTTATAAAATTTTTTTTTAAGTTGCATTTTATTTAAGACCAAAATTTCTTTTACATTATTAAAGTATAAGTATTCAAGATTTATTTCTGAAATTTTGGTTCAAAAATATTCATCAATAAGTTAGAAAAGTGCAATGCCGCGAACGACCTTAAAATTTGCGATGAGCAAGATATCTGGAGACTGGTTCATCTGAAAAAAGAAAATTAAATTTTTTTCGGTTAAGCAAATAGTTAAGGGGCGTTTGATCGTTGATTTTTGAAAAATATTAATTTGTGACAAAATGGCGGGCGTATAAAGAAAATTTTCATTTTTTGTACACAAACTTGAGGTCGTTTTAGGCTATAAATCAAAAAATATGTATCCAAAAAAAAATCGAACGATCAAATGCCCCCTAACTATTTGTTTAACCGAAAAAAATTTAATTTTCTTTTTTCGGATGAACCAGTCTCCAGATATCTTGCTCACCGCAAATTTTGAGGTACATATATTTATAGGATTTTTTGAGGTTATGTTGAACTTTTTAAAAATTTGGGCAGTACTCACACATCGGGTGGTACCTAACGATAATTTTAAAAAAAAAAATTTTCAAATCCATTAAAAATTGCATTGTAGACGGCTTTTTGTCCAAAAACATTAAAAAATTTCCCACTGTGCGACGTTCAGATGTTGCCCCTACGGACAAAATTTAAACGTCACGCCGCAAAATGTTTGAAATAGGCAAAGTTTACCCAAAAAGCATATTATTATGACGGCTTTCAACGAGTTAACTTATTTTTGCATATAAAGCGAATTATTGATCACAGCACTACTTACTAATAAGTTAGAAAAAATGCACTAATTATGTGATAAATAAAGCCGAAAAAATTTAATATAATGATTGATTTTAACCAATAATAATCGCGTCCTTCGTCTGTTTCTTATAAATTTAAGACTAAAACAGACTAAGTGTCACTGAAGACATAAGCTAATTAAAGATTTTGTCTGGCTTATATATTTTTACAAAAACATCACATATTTTCATACGCCATTAACTGTAAATATTTTTCAGACAATCTTAAATTACAAATATGATGACAATGTTTTCATGGAAATAAACTAAAATAAAGTGCTAAGGAAAATATAAATTCATAAGAATAATATTTTTTTGCAAAATACGAATAATAAACTGTTCCTGAGCTAAATTTCTTTTAAAGAAAAACTTGTAATAGTTTAAAATTTTTGCCAGTTCGACCATTAATAAATTGAACGAATTGATGAAAAACTAATTCAAACTGTATTAGAAAATAAAAACGTTATGTATTCGTGGTGTTTTGTCCTCAAATTTTCGATTTAAAACTTTTTAAAATGAATCTTCTGTAACAATAACGTTAACTGTGAATTGTGGGTAAGCAATACGTACTTCTTTGGATATTTTCTTTAAATGTAACAAAACTAATACTGACATAACAACTTTTGTATTAATTGCTACATTATTTTACAAATCTATAGACACAGCTATTTTATATCTAGAAAATAAGTAAGTTAGAGGCTGTTCATATATTACGTAATCTAGTTTTTGACCCCGCTTCCCCTCCCTTAAAAACTTATGAGCAGCTCCTTATCAAGTTGGACTATTTGTCATTGGTGTAACTCGTTTTTAACTATTCATATGAACTTGTTTTCTATTTAGTAATTTATTTTTAGCCTGCTTATTGTTAGTTCATAAGTTTTTATGCCAAACATATGGGCATATTTCAACTTTTTCCAAGTTTGCAATTCTATTACAAGTTTTCTCCACAATTACATAACAGCATAATGAAAATATTCCCAAGTGATTCCCCCAATCGCCAGATAATATCCCAAATTAAGAGAAAATTTAAGAAAACTTTATCTCACAACATATGGCATCATTGTTTGGAACGAGTCACGCGTATTCTCTGACAAGCAATACGTGTGAGCAGAATTTTCGGGCAGAGAAGAGCTTCATCTTTTTGGATACTATTTGACCACTGCCCAGCAGGCAAATGAGCAAGGCCTGACTCGGAGAAGGCCTGCTAGCACTGCTGCGATTATATAAGGACTTCTCAAAACTAGATTTTCATGCAAATAAAAATACAATCACAGAAGGCATAATATGCCTTCCCACAACAGACGTGCTATCAGGCCTGATATTAGAAGGCAAAGAAGAAGGACCCCATTTATTTTAAAGCATTTCTGTTTCTTTTTTTTTTTATTTCATGTATTGCAATGTTTTATGATTCGGCATTACTTTTTTGTCATATGCATTGTACATATACGACATGAAAAGTAGACACATGGTTAGAAATTAAGAGAGGTGTGCATATTGCCAGGCTAGTCTTCTGTTCTTTCATGTTATGTTAAGAAGGTAGAGTTTTGTGTATTCTTTGTCAAATTTTAAATTAAGAAACATCACAAAAAAAAAAAAAAAAAATCATTAAAAAAATATCAACGCTAGTGAGATGGCGCGGATAAAAAAAAACATTTAATATTTAGAGTCTTTACGATTTTAAAATTTAATTTTTGTCAAGTTCTTCTGAGAGTCCTACTACGGTAAGCGGTCTTAGAAAGCCTGCTTAGGAAGGCCTGTTTTCTTGGGACATTTCATATGAAAAAGAAAGTACGTTTGAAAGGAGGGTGGAAGGCCTTATACTTACCAAGGAAGGCCTTCTAGAAGTACTGTTAGCTCCTGCCCTTGCCTACTGGGTGGTTATGAGCGTACAAAACAGATTTATACTTGTAAAACGCAAAGCGGTACCTGAACGCAGTTGAAATTCAAATATATGATATGTTCTGTCGACGCCTACTTATGTATGTACGTTTAAATGATATCTGCGTCAGGTTTTGATTTAACGGCAACCGTATCTATGTGCCCCGTGTATCAATGTAACCCTTCTCCCCCTACAGCGCAAATCTTTTCAAAAATTAATTCTGTTTTTTGTTGTTTTGCTTTTTCGTTTTTCATATGAAGTGTACGAGGAAACAAAGTGGATGCGCCGTTCGCAGGTTTGATCTAGGAAGCTGAAATTTTGGGAGAATTTTCTTCAAACCCGATTCTATTATATAGGCATGTAGGACCGCAAATTTAACGCTCCTTCGGGTGTATTTTTTCCGCATTTTTAGTCACACGAAAAATGTGGGCGTGGTCTTATAACAGAGGGTGGTGTCCCCCATTCAACTTAAAATCTCAAAACGCTATATCTTGGCACCTAAGGCAGACTTTTTTTACGTTTTAGTAAGTCGGTTTTTTCGTTAAATTTCAACGAAATTGGACGTAAACTCTATCCGCGCCGTTTATAGGCTTGAGCTAGGATGCTCAAATGTTGGGACAATTATTTTTATTCCTCAAGCTATAATATATATAGGAAAAAATAAATAAAATCCCTCTCCAAAAGTTTGAAAAAAAACACCCTAATGTACATAGTATATAAGGAAATGCATGCAAATATGGAAATCACATTTTTTCATTGATTTTTGAATAACTCTTACATTTTTTGTCCGATTTGTGCAAATATAAACTTAAAATATTTGTAAAAGAAAAGTTTTTAATCCTGGATCTTAGTAATATAAAAATGAAAGATTTTGAGACTTAAACGCAGAAATTCAAATCTTCTAACTTTTCAAGAAGACCAAAAAAGCCACTTTTTTGAAATTTGACCGCTTGTAACTCCATCAAATCTTATCCGATTCTCATGGACAGCAAACCGTTAGACAGAAGATAAGATTACTTTTTGAATAGTGTGCAACTAGGTCGTAAAAAAATTGATAGAAATATGGCCAAATAAATGAAAGAAGTGCAGAAATAAGGGTTTTTTAGGGATATATCGAAAACGATTATTAAGAAAAGAAAAAATGTTTGTCATTTTTGTAATTTACGCCCCAAAATACTTAGAAAAATTTCTATGAGAAACCAGATCTCGAGATGTTAGCTAGTGTTACTAATGTACATATTTTAGCACCAAGCAATCTTATTAAATCGAAGTAAAATAACTTTTACTTAAATTTGTATCTTTCATCTTGGATTCAAAAAGAATTCAGAATGATTTAAAGGAATATTTCATTCAAAGTATCAGACCCATTGAAAACATAAATATATATGCATGTATGTAGGTCGTGCAGTGGATTGAACTCGGTACTTGATAGCAATTTTTTTTACAAATATCACTTCCAAAATGCAGATATGAAATTTTTTCTTTTTAAATTAAATAGATAGACTATTTCCAACCAAAACATAAAAACTAAATTCGTTTGTATTATTTTATTTATCAAACATACAGACATAGTTTTTCCTGCTGACTATGTAATCAGCTTCATGGTTTTTGATTGGAGCCTGTTCATTATTAACACTTTTGTGAAAGGGAAAAGTAAAGTGATAGTGTATCGAGCTAATATCCGTGGTATGCGGGCCTTTGCCCAATGGTCGGTAATGAATTTTCGCAAGTGCATATGCACATGATTTCATTGTTGCAGTGTTGTGCGCCCTAAATTGAATTGATGACGGTGTAACACAGCGATGGTGCTGTTGTTGTAATGTTTGTGTTGTTGGTTGATGCCAATGAAACCGAAACGAATACTCAATTAATTAAACCAAAATCAAATATTTATCGCGCTCGTACTGTTTGCTCACATTTTGTGCTGCTGTCTGAAGTGTTGAAGTTGTTCCTACTGGTGTTGTTAGCGGTAGTGATGCTTATTTACATTTACACTTGCACTACCACTACCACATAAATACGTACGGATAACTAAAATGAAACATTTGCACAAAAGTTCTAGAAAGAGCTAGTAGTGGTATTCATATAAACGCGCAAGTTTCCCATTTGTGCAAAAAGGCAATTTTGCGCGATGTTTTTCATGAACGCCCCATCGAATATTTTGTGCAATTTGTGACAGTTGATAAGCATGTCAAATTGTAACTGTCAAAATATAAGAATTAAAATGCCGAGAGAAAGCGAAAAAATAAATTAATTAAAATGTTTGAAGAAATCGCTGTAGCCGATTTATCAACACTGGAATTCTTCACGATGGTAAGAGCTTTATTGAGTTCCACAATTAGCAGCGCAAGTTTGCGCGACCAAATTGTCTATCTCTAATGTCGAACTGTTCACCCGATGCCATCAAGATCCGATTTCAATTCAAATCAAACGGCGAAAATCGAAATGAATTAGACACACGTTGCGAAAATAACAAACTGAAGACTGTCGGTAAGCACTGGATTTTAATCGTCAGGGTAGTTCAAAACTATCGTGGAAACGATCACTAGAACAGAAAATATGTGAATCGGGGAAATGTTCGAGAGAATCGAAGGCACTCACTTCTGATCGTGCAAGTTTGAGTGTTTTGTGGAGACCCTATACACCATTAGGACATAAAGGACACAAGAGAAGATCTGAACGAAATTCCCTAAGCGATTGTCAAAATCTTCTGATAAGTTATTGATATTTTCATAAAAATTGATATCTGGCCGCAATACTTTAGAGTTCGAACACAAAATATGCCATATATTATATTTGATAGTCAAATTTTGATTTTAGAACATTTTGGTTGAAAAAGATAAGCCTGTGCTGAAAAATAAAAAAAAGACTTCAAACACACAATCAACAAGTTTTTAAACATGTACATTAGAGTGGTTCTTATTTGGAATTTTTCCGAAAATCAAATGCCCCTTGGATTGTTTTTAATTAGGATTAAAAATTTGAGGAATTCTTTCAGATCTGTATCTCTCACTACGCAATTTCAATGTGAAATTTGGCCCAGCTCGCCATTTTTTAACATATTTTTTTACGTGGTTTTTAATTTTAAGAACGAATATACTATTTAAATAAAATTTTAGAATCTAGTTCTGCAATATAGTCCTAGTAACAGTGGTGGATTTACGCCTAGGCCCGTGAGGCCCGGGCCTAAGGCAGCAAAAACTTAATAACGACAGCATTTTGAAGGCGCAAGAATATAATTATAATTGAAATGAATAATTGACTTGAATTTGTTTTATTATTAATGTATGAAAAGATTCCAGCATATCATATTAGATCATTTTGTTATTGAATTAATTTTTTAGATTGCAAGTACTTATACTTTTAATTGCCTAATTTATCAATATCGCCTTTGATAAAAATCTCTTGGGTATTTATTTAAAAGCCGCAATGCTGATAAATGCAATTTTTCATAAGAAATTATGTTAAATGTTATGTTTTCTAATTTAATTTGATGAATCATCGGAATAATATAAAAAACATTTCATCGGAAATTGAAAAAAAAAATGTGTAATATATTTCAAAAATATCGGTGCAAAATAAATGAATTCAATTGCAATTCAAAAAAATAGTTTTTAGTAACAAAAAAAGACCTACAGAACTACATACATATATCTACAAATTTGAAATATTTTCAAAAATTAAAAAATATAATTTTGTGTAACTTGAAAAGGTATATTGATCAAATCCAAACCAAAGAATTTATTTCATACTCTAGTTACCATAAGCCACTTTTTTTATTTGTGGAAATTTAAAACATGGAGTCTGAATAACAAAATTTAAATTTGGTACAAATATTATAAAAAGGAAACCATTTAATTGTCCCACTTCTGATACTGCATTCGTCAAATTCTCTTGCAGTTTAGACCAAATCCATTTCAAACCATGCTGTCGGACTATTTCATATTACGGAATTGGTTGCGGATTAAATATGTTGTTTTTCAAAGGATATAAGAGGACCCATGTTTCCTCGGTTTGATTAAATAATTTTTTTTACGAATTTACGCTCATTTTAAGTTTAGGTGTCAAAAATTAAAAATCCACTGAAAGTTTTTTCAAAAAAGCGGCATTTTCATTCAAATCAAAATAATTAACTTTTGTTTTTTGACTGCATGGTTTGAAATGGATTTAGTCTTGAGTTTTCTGAATGTTTCACTTCTGCCACGTGTGAACTGCACACATGATTTTTTTTCTCTTAAATACACCACGCAAACTATGACGCCTTTTCGCAAGCCTTCATTTTAAACAGCCGCACACACAATAAACCTTTAGAGAAAGCAACGTAAAATTGACTATCGGACTACTGAGAAAATTACAGCATTTGGTAACAGCACTAATAGTCATTGTTTGGAACGCAATTTTCAATCGTTTCAATCGTTTCAATGCTGCGAATAAAAAACTTTAGGATTCTCAAACCAATTTATCATCCGTTGTCCAAATTTATGGTCCTCTGGCTTTTTTTTCTTCAAGATATGAGAGATAAACAATTTTCTGAATATGAAGAAAAAGCCAAGCCACTAAGTATATGGAGTCCATGATACTTGTCGCCAAAAAATCAGAAAACTTCAGCCAGGCGAGTCACGAGCAAACTAAAGAGCAGCTGTTTCTGGGCAAGAACATTTTCGAACTACTATTAAATATCCCATTTTGGATACATATAATTAATTACATATAGAGGGCTTTAAAGTTAGATTTCATTAAAAAAAGCGAAAAAAAAAGATTTTTTTTTATCCATTTTCGATCATAGCAGCCATAACATTAATACTATTGGCACATTTTGTACCTTAAACTGTTTGTAAGACTCTCCTCTACACTGTATACATATTTAAAATTGGCTTGACTGGCAATTAAAGTTCTTACAAGCATTTATGTGAAGTATGTGCTCTCAACAGTACATTTGTTTGAGTTTTTCCATTTATATGGAAAATTGGGGCCAATCGAAAAAAACCATTACGATGTTCGGATTCTAGGGAAAATTTCACTATACATAGTTAGAAAATGTTATCAGAATTTGTTATGGAAAATCTTGTATAGTAGTGTAATTAGATATATAATTTGACAATCACTTTTACATAGAAAAAAAGGGCGGCACATCGGCAAGGCCCTAAGGCGGCACCGAACCTAAATCCGCCACTGCCTAGGAAGGTGTGGATATGGATTTTCTAAAATTCAATATAAATTGGAAAGTAATTTTACTTCTAGAGCTTATCTAAAACTTTACTTTTGACAACTTCTAAGTAATGAATTGGCGCTTTAGTTGTGACTGAAAAAGTAACCCAAGTTACATTTAGTATACTACAAATTTCTATATTGAAAGAGATATTTCCCATTACTCGAATAAAACTATTTGTGTGATAGCAAGAGCTTTCGATAAGAGAATAATAAAGTCTATTTGGACTGCATATAAAAAGTGTCAATTTGAAAATGGAAAAGCCTCTTGTCAGAATCGTTAAGCCAAGAATCCATGGAGACCAATTACCTACCAAGCGACAAGCCCTTTAAGTATTACTTACTACACTTACTTTATTCATCCTTGCAAATCATTACGACTCTGTATTACATATGTACATGTAGTTGTTTATGGTTTGTTATTATTTTATTATTATAAATTTTATTTTATATCATATATCAATTATATTCCATATAGTTTCAGATTTTCTTTTTGAAGGCTTAAATTTAATTTTTTTTACATATAAGTCGAAATGTTTTGATTTTACAAATAAGAACTTAAACATTATTTGAAGTTGTTTTTGTATAAAGTATTTCTTGTGTGTTGTTGTTTATATGCATATGTTGGTATTAAGTTACCACATTATTCCTCCCTTAATGTTTAAGTGTATTAGAAAGAAGATTGAAACGAACTTGCTTAAATGGCTTATGTGTGGAGGAGAGTGTTTGTATTGTGTCAGTGTTCAAAACAGCTGGTTTAAGTCTATCTATATTAACTGTAATACTAGTGTTGTCTTTTAAAATTTTGATGATCTCTCCAAAACTTTATAAGGCCCGTCGTACGGATTCTGTAACGAACATCGAATAGAATCATTACGGATAAATACAAATTTACAACTCTTTAACGCTTGAGCTACATATGTATACATGACAATAGTTATTGTGATGTGAAATATTTGATTGACTATTCTTTATTTTCTCTTTAAGTTTAAACAAAGTATCTGACAGATTGAAAGATTGACTGTTACGAACTACTAGTTGGTGAGCTAATCTAAGGGTTTGACCAAAAACCATTTCAGCAGGAGATGCCTTTATGTCTTCTTTAACAGTTGATCTAAGACCTAAAAGAACTAGTGGTAATTCTGTATACCAGTTCATCTGATTGTTACTTGCCATTAACGAGGTTTTTAGCTGTATGTGAAATCGCTCTATAATTCCCTTGGCTTGAGGATGATAGGCAAAAATCATTATGTGATGACTACCAATAGTCTTAATAAATTGTTTGAAAATATGAGAAGTGAACTGAGGCCCACGATCTGAAGTAATTTCAAGAGGAATACCGAAACGTGAAACGAATTCTCTATTGAATGTATCAATAATCGTAGCAGTTTCTGTATTTTTAAGTGGATACACCTCAGGCCAACGTGTGTGTCTATCTATGGTAGTGAGCAGGTATTTATAATCATTTGATGTGGGTAGTGGGCCGACCAGATCGATGTGTATATGCTCAAAGCGACCATGTGGAATGTTAATTTTGTTAGAAAGTGTTTTAGTGTGTCGACGTATTTTTGTCTTTTGGCAGTTAATGCATTCTTGGGACCATTTTTTAATTTGGCTATTCATATTGGGCCAAAAGTAACGTTGTGTAATCAGTCGTCTAGAAGCTCGTGTCCCAGGATGTGAAATGTTATGTAGCTGTTCAAAAATCTTCTTACGTAAAGTTTATGGAATGTATGGACGTGTGGTATCTGTAGAGTGTTCACACCAAATTTTAATGTTTAAATATGGAATGTCAATCTGTTCGAATTTATACAAGTTTTTGTTAATAGTATTTTGAGATCAGTATAGATTGTGAATGAATTTCCTTCTAAGTGATGTCTGAAATGTTTTATTGTAAGGTAAATAGCTAATAATTCTCGGTCAAATGTGCTGTATTTCCTTTCTGAAGGTCCAAGTTTTTTTGAAAATAATGCTAGTGGTTCAGCAAAACTCTCTTTAATTATCGTGAATTCATGTGAAGTGTTATCTGTTCATTCAAGTTTCTTCTGTTTTGTTTTAGAGGCATTGGTAACCATGTCGTAAATAGGGCCTAGCATGTGTGCTAATTTAGGTATTCATCTATGATAATAATTTGTCATTCCAATAAACTTTTGCATTTGATTAACTGTGGTTGGTTGAGAATAATTTTTATATGCATTGTACTCGATCTTCCGAAGGTTGTATACTTTGTTGGGAAATATTATAACTTAGAAAAGCAATATTGTTGACTCCGAAAAAACATTTGTTTGGTTTAATATTTAGTCCATAACTACTTAGTCGTTGAAATACTTGGGTAGGGTCTTCAATGTGTTGTTCTTCTGTTTCACTTGCTATTAAAATGTCATCTAAGTAAGCAAAAATAAAGTCCAGTCCATGTATAACTTCATTTATGAACCTTTAGAATGTTTGTGCTGAATTCCTTAAACCGAAGGGCATTCGAAGGAACTCGAACATTCCAAAAAGTGTAGTGATTGCAGTCTTGTGTATATCGGTTGGGGCCATTGGTATTTGATGGTAAGCTCGCACTAAATCAATTTTTGAATAAATGTTTGTATTGTGTAAATTGATTGAGAGGTCGTGTATGAGTGGTAATGGATAGCGGTCGGTACAGTAATTGCGTTTAGTCTTCTATAGTCACCACATGGTCTCCAGTCATTAGGTTCTGATTTTTGTACAAGGTGTAATGCAGAAGCTGTTTGAGAGTCAGAAGGTCTACAAATTCCAACTTTAACTAGGAAGTCGAATTCATGTTTATCAATCTTAGATTTTTGTAAATCCAAATGTCTAGGTGAAATAAAATGCTTACCGCTTGTGCGGGGAAGCCTCAAAATCTTGTTAAAATGATGCAGACTAGACGCTGGACTGGTATGACTACTTTGTAGTGTTTGGTCGCTGGTCTCAAAAAATCAATACGTTGGGATTGCTGATGCTCGGTTTACGATTAACCCGTGTACTGTGTTGGGCGCTGGATAAACTGCGCTAACTGACCTGAAAGATGTCGCAGGATTCGAGATTCCAATATGTAGGGAAATTGGACTAGACCCTTGTCAAAAGTTTTCAGGCTTGTTGTTTGCTGAAAGATGCCGAAGGATTCGAGATACCAATGTGTAGTAAATTGGGCTAGACCGTTGGCTAAAGTTTTCAGGCTAGTTGATTGATGGACTGTATTTTACTGCTGGGTAGAGTTGCAGGATGCCGTAAGTCAGCTGCTAGGTTGAGTTGCAGGAATATATTGAATTAAAGATGTTTTTTTTCACTGTACCGTTCTTAAAGCGACGGGACACTTTTCACTCACAAATTTTCACTATCCCGTTCTTAAAGCGACGGAACGCTTGTCATAAAAAAAAATTCTTAATACGAAACGTGATATCCGGCTCAAAGGACCATGAAATAAAATGTTTTAAGACCCCGCTTGTGGGAGGAAGCCTTAATACTCATTTTATCCTTAACAAACAAAACTGCTTACCACTGGTTGGGGCTAGTTTTGCTGTATTGAAACACTATATTTTTTGGTTTAAATAATAATGAATATTTTATTTAATTTTACTTGGCCTTTTATACAATTATTATTTACAATAAGTTGCTAAGTCAGTGATTTACCTTACCAACAAAAAATATTCTACTTAAATAATCGCTTACTCAGCACATGCTAAGCAAGCATGTAATAAATGCTAGGTACGCAGTACTAAATAATTAAATTTAAATATTTGTCTGCTTAGCAAAATAATGTGCAATACAACACACTGTGCAAAAAATACTATTACTATTGTATCTTACAATACACTACTAAACAAAATAATGAAAGAACAATAGCAATGTAAAATATTAACATAAATGCTTAATAAAATGGAATTTATTATTTTATGTTATGTTGATTCTTCAACACTAGGTATTTTAAATGGTAATCGTCCTTCAGTTTGATGTTTGACAGGTGCAGTGTAATCGGGTTCTGATATTAATGATGGAAATTTTTTAAGTAATTGAGTGTATTTGTTGTCTAGTGTAAATAATTTTGGAAGAGTAGTTTCAGTAAATCCAGAAAATGCATTTACTGAAATGTTTGTAAGTGGATTAATGAGGCGTTTATGTTTAAGGTCGATAAGGCGTCCATATTTTGTCAAGAAATCTGCACCTATCATTGGTCTAGAAATGTCAGCTATGATAAATGAAAATGGTAGATCGCGTCATAATTTTAAATTAAGTGTAAGTAATTTCATTCCAAAAGTTGAAATATTTGTGCCATTGGCAGCTGTCAAAGTTATGTCAGATTGTTGGTTATTATTTTTGAATTTAGAGGAAGGAAGTACTGATACTTCGGCCCCACTGTCGATAATTAAATTAAGTTTATTGGTAGGATCATAAATAAAGAGACGACGTGTTAGTGTGATTGGTCCATTGTCAGTCGTCGCGATAATGGATTCATTTAGTTTAATGAGTTGTTGTCATTTTGAACATATGAGAATGGCTGTTCACATCTTTGCCAAATTTGTAATGATATCTGCTTAACCAATTAGACGAACGTGGACGAGATGTGTGTCTAGAATTCGATCTACGCCTGGGTCTTGAAAACGATCGTGAAAACGATCGATTGTCACGTTCAGATCTGATAGCCTGAACTTCTAAAGAAAGCTTATTAAAACAGTCAAGCATTTTTGTGGTAGTTTGTGTGAAAGTTTGCATCATATTTGCCATTTCCTCGTTGGATCTAGGTCTATTTGTAACATGGGAAATTTTGTATAGGGATGAAATTTAATTTTCAGTAATAACTTCCCATAACCTGTCATCAAGTTTCGAAAGGTCCTCTACTTCTGTATGGCCTAACCCTGTTAAAGCAATGTTAAGACTTTTAGGAAGTTTTCGTAGCCATAATTTTATTAAAAAGTCTGGTTCTACTGAAGAACCAGCTAAAAGTAAAAGGGATCTATAAAACTGGGATGGTTTTCGGTCTCCCATCTCAGAGTCTGATAAAATTTTGTCAATCCTTTTGTTTTCGCTTAAGGAGTGACGCTTAATCAAAATTTTCTTTAAAGATTCATACAAATTAGCAATTGGGGGTTTTTGTATGAAATCAAGTACTGTCATGATTACCTTTTGTGGAAGAGCTGTAATCAAGTACTCATATTTTGTTTTGTCAGTAGTAATAGCTTTGAACTGAAATTGTATCTCTACATGGATGAACCATGATTCAGGACAGTTGGTCCAAAATTGAGACAACTTTACTGATGTCGCACAAATGTCCATACTAACGGGTGTATCAAAAGGATTTGGAAAAAAATCAGGGCTTAAATTAATAAGTTGAGGATTGTCTCCCTCTCCGCGGTGAGTGGAATGTGGGGGAGTGTGAGTTAGACTCATCTTGCGTTAATGGTTAAAGATTATTAAATTTTGATGAAGGGTTAAAGGCGAAAGTGCTAAGGGTAAAATATAATATATTCTTAAATGTGTACCTAATAATGTTGTGTACTTACGTGTAGTGTAGTGCCTACAAGATGCAAACGATAAGATTCTTCCCTCCCTATCGTTTGCATTCGTTAAAAAACTAAATACAGTGGACCCCGCTTAATAGATCTCCGGTTAATTGAATTCCCCGGATAACTGGTCTAAAAAAAACAATGAAACTTTCCTTATATGAAATATGCATCTAAATTCCCTGTTAAATGATTCCCACTTAATTGATTTCCCCGCTTAAATAATGAGAAAAATACATGCAAAATTCCCCTTTTAAGAGATCAACGAAATTACGATGGACGGGGATGATGCAACTGAAGTAACGATTAGCGGTGATGCTAAATTGCAAAATGATTTTTAGTTCATTAAATGCGACAACGAATTATTGTGCTTTGGGGATCTTACAGACGACGAAATCGTTATCACCATTGTAACTTCTGAAATCTCCGAAGAAGCAGACGAAGTAGAGGAAGAAACGACTGACAGGGTTCCAACTGTTAGCGAGCAACTTCAAAATATTCCCTTCGCACATATTTTCTTCCTCAAAATAAATATTTCAATGAATTAGAAAATATGGAGAGAGAAATCCTTACCAATAGACTGCAAAATGAAATGCAATCGTCCATAACCGATTTTTTAAAGCAGATTTAAGGAATACTATATGCTATACATGCATACTTTTTTGTAAAATGCTACACACATGTACCTGAATTTATTGTTAATATCTGCAGTTGAATTGAAGTTCCTTTTTCTTACACTCAAAAAAAAAAGTGTTTGCCACAAATGATATAGATGGAACTACTTCAAGTGTTTGCGTGAAATAATAAAATGTTTGTCACAAAAACTTTTGATTTTACTTACAAAATAATAAAATTTTTTTTTGTCACAATAACTTTTGATTTTATTTACAAATTGATAACTGAAAATTATTATACAAAACTACTCTTTAAAACTTAACATAACATAGAACACAGCCTGGCAACATCGTCATCGTTCTTTGCTCCCATACACTTATAAACATTTGATATCGTATATGTACAATGCAAGTAACAAAAAAGTTATTTCGAATCAAAGCACTACAAAATATGAACATGAAAAGCTTATAAGTGATAAATCGTTTGTTGAAATGAATAAGTGTTTGGGACAAAAGACAAGTGTTTGTCGAAACACTTCCATAAATTGAATTGTTTGACTGAAATATTTTGACTATTTGTCTTAAATAATTATACCATTTAGAAGCAATATTTTATGAAATGTTTTGTTAGAAGTAATTGAATCACTTGCCACAACTTAACATTTACTTGTGTCAAATACATTGGTTTTTCTTATATTGTCTACAAATACTTATAGTTTAAGACAAAAGTTAAGTGTTTGCTTGAAATAATAAGTGTTTATATTAAGCATTCGGTAATTTGCTACAAACGCTTTGTAAACAATCCTTTTTATGAGTGTAAAAAGTTGTTTTACTTTTTTAAGTGCGCATAGTTAAAAAAAATAAAACCTTTTAATTAAAACTTCTTATCTTGGGGTACAAGATCTACTTTTTTCTTCGCTTAAGTGACTAATTCCCAATCGCGAAGTGAAAGAGAAAAACCACTCCAAAGTAAAGAACTTGGAAGAAACCCTCCAGGAAGAGCGGAATAAGACATTCATGAAGGCTTTTGTGTCCTTAGTGGATTCTATGCCCTCCAGATTCAGTGCAGACATCGCCAATAGTGGTTATGCCTCTAAGCATTAACTTAAGATAAAAATATTCTCCTGTTAGAATACGGGAACTATGAAAATAAATTGAATTTTGAAGAGTTGCATTTTTTTTGCTCGCTTAATTTTTGAGGTTGTCTTGTTATTTTATGCATTACAGAATACTGGATGCAGATAATTCAACAAAAATTTCCATCAATAACGTGAGGGACCATTTGCATGTAGATATAAAATTATAAAGTTCTAACACAATTTGTTTTTAAGATATCGCAAGTTTTCTGACTCAGCGCTCGCAGTTGTATTTTTTATGCTCGCTACTGTACTTACATAGGTTGTGGTTAAAAAACAAAGTAAACATCGAAACCAAGCAGAAAAAATAACTTTTCAGAAGATCTCTATGAATTGTTTGTATGTATATCTCATGTTGCTACATTGGTGGATCGCTTTATTGATAAAATGAGAAGAAACTTTTTGAAATATTAATGAAGCATTGAACGTTATAGTCTGATTACTGATATCGAGAATCAAACAAGAAGAAGCGAAACTAACAGAGTAAAAAGACTAATGATTCTCAAAGTAAGACATCAATTTGAATTATTTAAGTGTTATCAATTCATTTCTAGATATTATTAATCAAATGACATTAATGAATTTTATTTTGTAAATGAGCTTAAATAGTTGAATCATCCAACTACGAATTTTCTCAGACGGCTAGCCCTAGAAATTGTGATATCTACTCTATTATACTTCTTCAAAGTAAGTGTGCGTCCACAGTGCGCGCTCAAAGCGGAGCCGAGCGCAAAGCTGATCAATGCGAGAAGCAATGCGAGAAAACTGGCTGCATACAATTTCATACGAAATCGCGCATGGTGGCCACAGTGAAAGCCGAGCCGAGCCGAGCGCAAAGCGGATTGAATGCGAGAAAACAGTTTTGAAGTGTTTTTCAGTGTTGATGATGTCATGTGTAGTTGCTTTTTCCAAGTGAATTTGTGTTTTGTTCGTCGTCATTGTTTTTCATTATTCGTAAATAAAAAATAAAATAGACTGTGAATTATTGATTAGTAAAATTTTTTCAGAAATTAATGTACCAAGTAGAGATTAACAATTAGTCGTTCACAAGGAGTTATGGGTATTTTTAGTAGAATTTAGTAGAAAACTTATGGAAGTCAATTTCAACAGAAATGAATGTACAAGTAGACAATTAGTCGTTCACAAGGAGTTATGGGTATTTTTATGAAATTGGTCCATTTTCATTCGTCATTTCCAAATTGTCTTTCTTTTAAAAAATAGTCCATGACAATCGGTGAAACATCATCAGGCGAATCCATTGCTTTTAACTTCAATAAACACAAATGAATGAATGAAGTAAATACGAACATGAAAATACGAACGACAAGCAGAATTTCAGCGCCGATTCTCGCATTCACTGTGGCCACCCAAAATTCCGCTTCTCGCATGAAAAATCAGCTTTGCGCTCGGCTTCGCTTTGGGCGCGCACTGTGGACCAGGGCTGTCGTTTTGGAATTTTTGACCGCAGTGAAAATTCCGAAAAGTTGAGGAAAAGTGAAGTGTTCGCAGTGTTTCTAAAACAAAAGTGCAGTGAATTTTGCAGTGTTATAAGAAAAAGATACATTCTACAATATTTTTAAAATCACATGAAAAAAAAACACTTTTTCGGTAAATATTTAATAAAATGTAATCAATAGTTAAAATTAAACAAATAACATTGTCATTTTGTGCCTTCATGGCATAAATCAGTACATTTTATAAAAAAAGATAATAATAAAAGTTTATATATTCTATGTACTGTGTACATCAAAATAAACTAAAAAAAATTAGCGACCAAGTATTCCATAGGGACAACAGAAAAAGAATTGAGAAAATCTTAGAGAAAAACAGTTTTCCAAAACACAGAACAAAAAAATTAAAAGACAATTTTTATAAGGATATGGGACCAAGACAGGAAAGGGGTACAGTCATATATAAATCGATGACATATATTCCAGGTTTGACAAAGAGATTCGCGAAATTAAGTGCGTTTAAGGACATAAAAATTACTACTAAGACAGATAATTAAGTTGGACAATTTTACAGCAATATCAAAACTTGACAAATCCTGCCTTATTTACAAAATTATTTGTGACGGAGACGGGTCCAATGTCTTCCAGAATGTATATGTTGGTACTACAAAAACAAATTAAGGACAAGACTCTCAGGACACAGATCGGACAAGCCCCTAAGACAGCCCTTTGAGCCCACTGTGCTGAGCTTGGACATTTTCCTAATTTTGACGCTGTGGAGATCTTACAAGAAGAAAATAATCATGAGAAGAGATTCATATTAGAGATGCTCCACATTATTAACACCCCCACTGACAAGAGAATAAATTTCAAGAGCGACACAGAAAATTGTGCTCATATATACATATATATGTTTTGGGTTTGAGTCTTAAAAATGAATCGAGAGAAATAAATGATTTTGAAAAAGAGTTGTTTATTCCAATAAGTATGATATTAGAAGAAGGTCTTATTAGACCCCTTGGTCTAATTGACCAGTAACTGTAACCTATCGGTCTTAACGAGCTTACCTAGGCAATTAAAGCTTTTTCATAAATTTTTTTCTTTTCAGAAATATGTATGTTAAGTATTTTCCTTTGGATTTTATTATCAATAATCCTAAGTGGTCTACTTTAAAATTTTTTGCTTAGTGATCCTACATATTATTTTAGGATTTTCCTAGTTTTTTCATACAAAAAAAAAACTTTTATTTTCGTCTTTTTAAAAATAAAAGTCAAAAAAAACTCTTTGCATGTGACTGTTAAAAATAAAAGTTAAAAAATACTTTAAAAAAAAAACTTTTATTAATAAAAGTCAAAAAAAAACTTTTATGAAAAAGTTTTTATTTATTCAATAAAAGTTTTTGAAAAAAGTTTATAAAAACTTTTATAACAAAAAAGTTTTAAGAAACTTTTATTTTGAAAACTTTTTGAATAAAAGTATAAAAGTTTCAAGGTCTGGTTACAGCTACAAGGGCTACATGATATTATCAATTCTATCCAAGGTCTTGGAAAAAATACTCTACACCAGAGTCAGCGAAAAACCGGAGCTGTTGCTTAAATCTTTGAGAACCCAAGATAACTTAGCCGAGTGGTATAAAATGGAGTTAAGTGACTAAGTATCGCACTCATAGAGGGCGGTTAAGTATGTGTTTTTTAAATTCTCACACGGTTCGTCGGAAGTGACTTCAACCCAAAAGTCGGAACACTGCAAATGTTTTTCTTGATTTTGTATCTAGGATGTCCCACAACTATTTTTCGATGAAAAGCAAAATCTTAACCCTGGTCGTTTTTGAGAAAAACCATTTTAAATTTAAAAGAAATGAAACTTCAAGTTTATCTCGAAAACTATGAGAGATATGAAAAAAAGTCTTGGTGACAAAATTATTCCTCGAAAAAATTCCAATTTACTTATGGTTTACTTATTATTATTCATTCCAATGATTTTGGGGTTGAAAAACTCATTTTATCAATTTTTCGAGGAAAACTTTGCTTTTTCACTGTTATATTTTTCAATCGAAGTTTACAGTTCGTCAGTAAAAAAAATGCCATATTATATTTTTCAAAGATTCCGGCGTGAAAAAATTTATTGTTGCTTGCCTTAGTTCCATGTACGCAATAAAATTATGAAAATGTGTGACAATTATGGTCTGCACTGAATAGATATTAATTCGAAAGAACCATCGCAACTGATTTAAAGCTAGCAAACATCCTGGTGGGTATTATGCCTCTCAGCAGCCTTCTTCCAGGAACGTGGTGCTATGCAGAAAAAGACCAACTTGAACAATGTTTGACTTGTAGAACGATTGGTAATACAATACCGAATTACATGAACGGGCGTGGAGTAGGTGCTTCGAGCCAAAAACAGCTTCAATTGTATTCATCCACCGCTATTCACAACTTACATCGACAAAACGATCATTGAGATAGCTCCACCACCAGAATTACACTTAATGTTGGGTGTGGTGAATACATTATTTGCTGACATGTTACAAGAGTTCGAGAAAGAATCTTTGGAATGGGGAAAATTGTGTCACGTTGAACGCGAAATATCACATGGTAGTCCAGCATTCAAGGGTAATTCTTTTAAAAAGCTTTTAGAAAAAGTGGACCTTTTGCGTCCTTTACAACAACGACGTAATTTCAGGCTTCACAATTATGTATAGGTCTTCGAAAACTTCAAGAATGTTGTTGAATCTCCACCTAAGTTTTAAAACTAGCATTGAAGCTTTTAAACAAAGTTATTTAAATTTGAAAATCAGAATCACTCCTAAACTTCATGCAGTTTTCTCCCATATACATAACATAAAATTTCCAAAATGCATCCTAAATACATATCAAAAAAGAGCTTTTACTGTTGTGACCACCACATTTGAAAAAGCATGGAGAAGTCTACATATTATTCAAAATACATTCTTTATATATCCTCAATTTTTCACTTAGAATATAACTGTAAAAAGAAGTTTACCTCTAGAAATTGATAAAATGAGTTTTTCAACAGTAAAAGTATTGGAATGAAAAACAATAAGTGAATCATCGAGGAATAATTCTTTTCTTAAGACATTTTTTCATATCTCTCATATTTTTCGAGATATGCTTGAAGTTTCAGTTTTTTAAACTTTAAAACCATTTTTATCAAAAACGGCCGGGGTTAGGATTTTGCTTTTTATCGAAAAATAGTTGTGAGACATCCTAGATTCAAAATCAAGAAAAACATATGGTATGGTAAATAAGGAAAATATGGCCAGTCTGTAACATTGAAGTTAAAAATTCACTTTTCAGGTAAAAAGCTCATAAGCACCAAACAAAAAGTTATTATTTGTTTGGTTTTTGTTTACTCCATTGATTTTTTGAAGTGAAAACTTCTTATGGCACGTTGTGCGGCTGAGGAAAAAAGTATAATTTCGCGACACCGACCGTCATCGGGAAGACTTGGGAAACGAACTCGATTTTGGAATTTTGAAGACTTGGGAAACGAACTCGATTTTGGAATTTTGAAGACTTGGGAAACGAACTCGATATTGGAATTTTGAAGACTTTTGAAACGAACTCGGTTTCAGAAATTTGAAGACTTGGGAAACGAACTCGATTTCAAATTTGGAAGACTTGGGAAACGAACTTGATTTTGGAATTTTGAAGACTTGGGAAACGAACTCGATTTTAAAATTTTGAAGACTTGGAAAATGAACTCGATTTCAAAAAATTTATAAAACGTTGCCTACTTTTAGGTGCTATTAATAATTTGCCCCTAAAAGTAGGCAACACTTTCTGACAAATTTCAAAAAGAACGCCTAAAAGTAGGTAACGATTTTAAAAATTTCAAATAATGTGTCCTAATTTTAGGTGCTATTTTTGAAATTCGTCGGAAAGTGTTGCATACTTTTAAAGCGGCTGTCACACGATCAATATTACTGACAGTATAATTACTGACAGTATTTACATTACTGTCAGTGTACCACTCACACGGTCAGTATTGTTTATTGTCAGTAATCAGTTTTTTTGACATTCGACTGGTGAAGGTGCGAACTATGCTCCGACTACGTGACCGACAGCCGAAAATGGCATGCCACTTTTTGGGGCAGATTCCATCCAAACTTGCACCACGCCTCCAGCTAGGCATCGGACGACCATACCCTTGGACGCAATGTTCCATGCCACTGAATGAGGAACTTTTTCAAGTTTCTTTCAAGTTTCGCTGCCTCATCGTCTATCTGCCACAAAATGGGGCATGCCACGCCCCCTCCCAGGATTTTGCCGTCCCGTGCCTACTTGCACCCTCTGACCAACTTTCAGCCGGATCTGCCCCAAAAAGTGGCATGCCACGTGGCATGCCACTTTTTGGCCACTTTTTCCGTTTTTGTCTTCCATTGCATTGCCATATAAAAAGAAAACGCACACATACCAATTAACGCACTAACTTGCCATTAAACGATTTGTTTTCACTTCTGTCGGCACTCCCGGAGTGCAACCCGCCGTTTTTTTTTTTGATTCTTTTTATTTTAGTTGAGTAAATTTTATTTTTTATATTTTCTCTTTTTGAGATTTGAAAATTGAATGAAAAAAACTTTATAGATATTATTTTAAAATTCAAAATTGAAAAACATTTTTTTTTTCTATTCTAGAAATAATTAAATTTTTAAAGTTCATTTGGGCAAGTGTTTTTATGTAGTATAATTGTAAGAATGCAAATGTGGGATACTACACCTTCAATATAATGTGGCATTTGAATAACAATACTAACATAAGCCTGCAGTTTATTTTCTTATTAAAATTTCTGATCGACGACAGTAAAAATTTCATTTATGAAACACACAACACAAATGGTATAGATTTTCATTCATGAAAATTCAGAGTACTTCATCAATTTCAACATTTCACCCTTTATAAGATAATTTTATATCAAAACAAACATTCATCGGGCATTTCACATAAAGCGGACAGGGAAAACGAGGTTCAAGATACCAATTTGAATTATTTTTAACCCTATTAAGTAGTACTACGTTGAGTCTTTGAGACTCATTTTGGCTTTGCGTTATTTTCCTGGCGTCAAATTTTTTTTACACAATTGAGGTTTCTTGTATTTTAAACTGCAGAATTTCTTAAAAGAATTACGATAAAAAAATGTAAACATATTTTTCTTTGTATTTTTTAACAAAACTATTTATAAAGCTAACACAAAGTACTGAAATGAGTCTTAGAGACTCATATAGTTCGAGTGCAGCAGATCAGAATTTTAACACATACATAGTTATCGGAATACGAGTTTTCTCATTATTTTTGTGTTGTGTTTTAGTTAGAAACTGCTCTAATGAATATCGGTGAGCGTCATTGGACGGATGAGAAGAGTGATTACGAGGCGGGACTAGATGTCGACGACGACGCTGACAGCCACTGCTGAGATAGTGAGGATAATCATGTGGAATTCGATTCGGACATTGCGGCAAATGATGAGAATTTGGAATTATTTACTGAAACTGAAGATCTGTCGTTTTTTTTTGGGAAGGATGGCATGGAATGGAAATCAAAACCTTTCGTACAAACGTGATATATGGGATATTATTTATTCCAATTTCGTCATATACTACATTCCGGGAGAAAGTTTAACCATCGTCAAACAGTTGGTGCCATTCCGAGAGGGATTATACCTTCGGCAATATATTCCCTATAAGCCTGACAGATATTGCGTTGAGATTTGGTGGATATATGGTACGACTAGTTATCCACTACAGAGGATACCATATTTTGGAAAAGAAGGACAGAATCGAGGGCTTAATTTAGCGCAAAGAGTGGTTGAGCAGCTTACAGAACCGTAATATTATGTTTAATAGCTGTTTTACGAGCCTCAAATCAGCTAAAAAAACTGCTATCAAATGATTTTATATGTGCTGGAACGCTGCAAAAAAATACACGATGCTATCCGCAAAATTTTTAACTCCATCGCAAAAAATCGGTTGAAGCAAACGTTTTTGGGCTCAGAAGTTATGTACCAAAAAAAAGCATTTACATAACTATGAACGATTTATCACACCAATGAGATAGACGAAGAAAACCGAAAGAAATCGGCCATAGATTTGTACAACGATTCGACAAAAAGTCTCGTGGATACTCTTGGTCAGCTTTCCCGCTTTTTCAGCCAAACGCAAATCACGAAGGAATGCCAGTGGTAATATTTTATAATTTAATTGATATATCCATTGTGTGGCAGCTTAAGTCATATGGCCTTACAAATATCCCTGGTACACGCTAAAAAGTTTCAGTATAAAAATTAAACCAAATTGGAATACATATGGATCCACACCAAAATTGGTTTAAAATCTATACCATAACTTGTTATATAAGCGATTTATACCATTCGTGTATATATTTCATACAAACCAATTTATTAAAACCATTTAAACCATTTTAGTTTTAATTTAATAGTATAAATGAATAAAAGTCTTTTAAACGAATATTAATATAAATTTCATATAAAGCTTATATAAAAGTATTTTAAACTATTTTTATATAAAATTTATAACGAGCGCATATTAACCAAATTTATATTATTTTGGAATAAATATTTGGCTATTAGAATAAATGATATTTGTACTTACGTTGTATATGTAAGTTCCAATATATAAAAAAATATTTATCATTTACTTATGTTAATTATACAAATTTTTTTTTTTATTTTAATAGATAAAGAAAATTTACACTTTTATAAAGTCTTACATAAATTGTATGCATTAATAATTAAGTAATACTTCTAAGCACATATATTTTATTGTTTTAACATTTCATAAAACTTAAAATAAGAAAATTGTTATAGCTAAACATTATTGTTTTTAAAACAACAAAACTGTGTTTAATGCTAGAATTTATTACCTGATTGTACAAAATCGGTGAATGTGAATCCCTCCAAGTCTGATTAAGTCTTAATTTTGACACTCCTGGAACGTTTCCCATCACACACAATTGGTATTATTATTGAAGGTGGCATATCCATAGTATTTTAGAGTTCTTGTATGTAGATGAACAATTGACTTTTTTAAAAGTTAAATTTAGGTTATAAGTTTACCTTTTTTTTCAATTGATCTTACCTTCTTATCTTTTTTTTTTCACTTTCTTTTCTACTAAGAAATTTTAAGTTTTTGGTTTTCTTAATAATATTAATAATTAAATGATTATTGAACTTTAGCCATTTTTCGCAGCAATCAACATTCTTATGTAAAATTTTACAAGTTGATACAATGCTTTATGTATTAAACAAACTTTGATAACAAAAGAAAAAAAAACAACAACAACTCTAGAATATAGACATATGTATGTTTCGATTCTTAAAATCTCATCAGTATATTCAGTAAATCTGCGATGCACCAGGATCGCATAATTTTGAACACGTAATGTCTCACATCCAATGGATGTACATTACATCATAAACAAATAATTTAAGAAACTGCGATAACAAAGGAGAACTACGGTTTAATCCACTCACGTGGCGTCTCGCTTTAATGATGTAAACAAAACAAAGAAAACGGTGCAGCTAATTGAAAATGTCCAACGCAATGGTGTGATCTTAAAAATTCACTTAAAATATTAACCACATTTGCTTGAAATTAAAAATTACCTTTTCGGTTGTTTTTCATTAATATGGCGAGTGCAATTTGAGTGCTGACGTAGACATCAACCAAAAAGATACTGATGAGATTTTAAGAATCGAAACATACATACAGTGGCGACAATTTAAATAGCACAGGTTATCTAACTTTTATGGTTGTTGAAATTACTACTTCTACATTTCCAAAATCAAAATAACGAAGTTGCAAAAATTAAGCATAACTATTGTTTATTGCATTAAAGTAAAAAAAAGTTCAGTTCCATTGCTTATTGAAAAAACATGTTATAAAAATGAAAGTAATATTCTATTTTACAAGACAAATTAAATAGCACACTTCGCGTATTTTTAGTAATTTCCTTAGAAAAAAACAAAATAAAATACATATTAATACAAATGCAAATTAGTATTTTGTTGGAAATCCCTTGTTTCGTATGACAGCATTACAGCGGCGTTCCATTGATGATAACAAAGCCTGGCATCGCTCCTTCGGTATAGCTGACCAAGCACGCTGCACTTCGAGCCAAAGTTGATCCAAATTCTTGACCGTGAATCGATTAATGGTGCGACCAACGTCATTCTACAAGTTCTCAATGGGGTTGAGATCAGGGGACTGCCCTGGCCAGTCCAGGACATCTAAATTTTTGGTTGAAATCCACTGCTTCACGGACCTTGCAGTATGCTTAAGGTCATTGTCATGCTGAAATTTCCATTTCAGTGGCATTTTTTCTTCCGCATAAGGCAGCATTACTCTGGAAAGGATTCCCTTGTACTTAGTTTGGTCCATAATGCCATCAATTCTGTATATTGCGCCAACACAATTTTTGTCATTTTTGTCATTATAATACGAAAAAAAATTTTTTTTTCATAATATATTTTCATAATATTTCATATATAGATATATATATATACTCTCGACTTTCAAAATAAATTATCATCGGATATGTATACGAGTCAAAATTGTACTAAAATTGGGAAAAACTGTCTAAAAGTGAAAAAGACCATATTTTGGGCATTTCTGAGAAATGCCCAAAGCTGGGATCTCGATTCGGGACAATTTTTCTAAAAAAAAGCATGAAATCACCTTTCGAATGAGACCGACCTCGTTATTTTTGGGCATTGTTATCGACGGGAATTTGATTTTGTCCATTTTTTCTCAAAATATAACAGTGTGCGCCGTTTACAGGTTTGAGCTAGGAAGCTCAAATGTTGGGACAGCTACTTTGATTCCTCAAGCTATAATATAGGAAAAAATATATAAAATCACTATCCCAAAGCTTAAAAAAAACCCTAGTGTACATATGTATGTATGTACCAAATCTTATCCAACTGCGTCAAATAGTTGCTGATATACATATTAAATTTTTCTCATATTGGAGGCGGGTCAACGCCCATTTTTTCATTGAATCCTACTTTTGCCTCTATTTTTTATAAATGTACCAAGTTTTGTTCATTTGCGTCAAGTCGTTGATAAGATATGATGAATTTTAATTTCCTTTGAAATTGCGGTGTGTGGCATCAATCAAAAAATGCTGACGTGCTGGAGAAAAACCACGATACATGTGTATTTTTTTTTAATGTCTTTTTTCAGAATATATTGAAATTTCAAATTTGTACAAACCTTTGTCGGACCGTGTTATAATTAAAGTTACATAGTATTGTAAGCAACTTAAATTTCAGGTATGAAATAAATAAGAATTTTGAAACATTTTTTTTGTTATGATAACATTATAAAGTTATGCAACTTTTCAATTATATTACAGCATTGTGAAAATATTCCCAAGTGATTTCCCCAATAGCCTAAAAACATCGCAAATCAGGAGAAAATTTCCAAAAATTTTATTTCACAACATAATATATTTTGGCGGAAAAGAGCTTCATGTCTTTGGATAATCTTTGCATTGGGTCAAAATTTCAAAAACAGGAATATCTTGAAAACGGTAAACTTTTCAAAATATTATGAACTGGATTTTGTACATAAAAAGAACAAACAGAGTTTTCATGGGAGTAACCATTCTAGATACAGCTCTCTAATAGATGATTATTGTCATAATGGCATTTCCACTACATTTTTGCGGCATGTAAATTGTATGGAATTCTTGGGTAATTTGAGACCGCTGAATCCAAAAATGTCTTTCATTTTGCTCAGTCAGCTCTGTATTACGTGTAGTTGGTTGCAGGTTAGATTTTATGGGATTTGGGTAATGAAAACTTGATCAGCTGCCTAATTTTTCCCAAAGTTATAGCCAAATTCGTCGAAATCCAACGTCTATGTAGTTATATTTAGTGGGGACCGATTTCAGTAGTTACTAAAAACATTTCAGACATATTTACCCAGACAGCACATATGTAAATTTACGACCTCAGAATTAGCTTTTCAAGCGAAAAAAAATACCAGTTAAGACACTACTAAATAAACAAAACATGAAGTTTTGAAAGCTATTTAATGACTCAATCTTCGAACACCAGTCTAATACTCTGTAGCAATTAAAAAAAAGCCTTTGATCTGAGTGAAAATCTAGAATTACCTACTAAAAATAACATATGTACATAATTAGATTTCAGACCAAAATAAATAGTTCAAACTTTATTTTATTCCGTTGTGCAAATTCTATCGATACCGGTCATATTTCCTGTCTTTCAGTCAGCGTTTGACTTTGTCCAACTTTATTTACATTGCTGAAGATTTCAGCCAACGAATGAGCTCCATTTGAAATGCTTCTATAACTCTTGTCCTCTTTAATGTTATGTTTCATTTAATATGACCCACAAAAATAAGTGATTGAAACTTAATTTACAACATATTTTTAATATGCTTTACTTTATTGCACTCTGTAAATTCACTTTTTTTACTGTCGAAACCAAACTTGACTCGAACTGATGCCTCACAGCGTCCGCAAAATTTGCGAATAAAACTGTATTTGATACTCAAGCATGACATGTTGCCAAAACAACCTCCCACCTTACATTGGTGACAATGGCATCGAGTTGAGTTGGATTTTGAAGAGACGACTTAAAATTGAATAAATAAAGTGAAAAAAAAAATGTTTGTTTCCGCTGTAAATTGGAAACATTTCAAGCGCATGCAGTCAACAGAGTTGGCATCAAGGCCTTTTTTTATTTATTTTTACTTTTGTTCTTTTGCATCGGGCTTGCAACATGCAATGCTGCATAAACTTGAATTGAGTTAAATGCTGCGCAGTGACTTCCGCATGGTTAACTTTACTTCTCGTCACAGTCTGCCTTCGCACCCAGTTGGAAAGGTGATAACCCCTGGAGTAACCTTGGATCAATCCAGTAATAGATTATTTTTTATTCCTCCGAGCACCATTTAGATACTTTGTACTAGTTAAATATTCCAAGCCATCATTTATTACTCCAATTTGAGTTCTCATGCACACTATTTAGCTAATTTTCATAATTAAAAAATTTTGATTGAACAGAAATTCTAAAGTTTGAATTCTCCTCCACGCTTTTAAGCAGATAAAATACTTAAATGCGATAAAGATTTAAGAAGAACAAATTAATACTCGTTTATTCCTACAAAACGATGGCAATATTTTGCTCCTCCTGTGCTTTCCTTCTGGGCAGCTTCTCGATTTTTGAACAAATCATTTGAATGTGAAATTTGTCGCTTTACACTTGCTGGCGGGGATCCACAATGCTGTGGTAAAAAAATTTAAAGGCTCCTCGCTTACCATTTAAAGGTAGACAGAGTGTATTGAAAATTTTGGCAAACGGAATTATCAATTGTGAGGACGCAAGTTGCATCATCTTTGTTTGTATGCGCCTACATCTTTTATACTTATTATTTTATTACAAGGGGCTTTATGGGAAAAAATTCACATCAATTTAATTAAAATCGAGAAACCATGGTCATCAGAAGATTTTTCAGCTAACCAATTTGGCGACGACAGGGTAACAGGTTGCGTTAGGTTGCCAAATTCCTGACTGCGTCAATGTGATATATTGGCTATTGACTAGGATAAAAAAAACAGGAGTAAAGGAACTAATTTGTTTCAGGTATTTTATATGGTCAATTACTAAAAATTATAAATCCAAAAGTGCGATAACGTTAAGGCTTGAATTTTTAGGAACCTTGCAATTGCAAATTTGTCCATTTTTTTATTTTTTAATCACAACTCAAAAACTTTATATTTTTAGTATGGGTTAGAATACGTGAAACCGACATGTCTGAAAACAGTAAAAAAACTTGCAATAAATATAGATAAAAAACATATGTATTTTCGTTCAATTTTATTGGAAGTTTTTTTTACTGTTTTCTCGAATAACTTCCACATTTTTTGTCCGATATCCGAAAAATTATACTTAAAATATTTGCAAAAGAATAATCTTTCATTTTTAATTCTAAAAATATGAAACAAAAAAAATTTTTCATTCAAATGGAGCAATTGAAATTTAGTGATTTTTAAAAAGACCAAAAAAGTCAGTTTTTTAAGACTTTGAGCGCTTGTAACTCAATCAAATCTTATTCGATTCAAGGAAACAGCATACCGTTAGAAAGGGAATAAAAATATCTTTGGAGTAATGAAAAGCGTTTTTGAGTCGAAAAAAAAAATTAATCGAGATATAGCCAAATAAATGAAAGAAGTGCCGAAAAAGGGTTTTTTCGGGGATATCTCGAAAAACGATTCTTAAGAAAAGAAAAATGGTTGCCATTTTTGGAAACAGCGACACAAAATACATGAAAAAAGTCTATCAGAAATCAGATCCTTTTTCTTGTAAACTAGTGTTATTGAATTTTTTGAAAAATAACAAAAATTTTATGTAGGTATATCTCGTCCGCCCGGTACCACTTTAATATTTATACCGTCAAAACTAATTGAGGCTCCACGATTTTTTTGACGAATTATATTTTGGAAGGGTTCAATGCATCTCTGTAATTTTTTTTCAGATTTTTTCGAGGCGGAGCACATCATTAAAACTCAATTGTTGATAAAAAAAAATTGCTAACTAACAACAAAAATGCAAAATTTTTGCAAATTTTTTTTAAATACATAAGTTCAACTTATTATCTACAGAAATTAAAAAATTTCGTCACGATCAGTCAAGCAGTTCAAAACTTATAGCATTTTAAAAAAAAAAATTGATGAAAACTTTGATTAGCAATAATTATTACATAAACAATTTTTTTTAAAAAAATTTTCCGTTCTCTAATTTCTATCACTTGCAGCTACTGATTTATATAAAAAACTTTGAAAAACATTTCAGACATATCGATTTCACGTATTCTGACCCTACAAGTATATGCATACATATTATCAGACTTATTGTAGAGAATAAAATTTCCTATCGAAAAAGCAATTATAAAGTCAAAAAACTTATTTTTTTTACAAAAAATGTTAAAAAAACTATTTAAAGAAGCTGAAAATTTTAAGTTTTTTATTTTTTTTTATTTTTTGTATAACTTTTTTTTGAGTGAATTTAGGTGTTTTTTTAGTGTACTAAAAAGAAAGGTGACAAAAGTAGGTAACTTTGAGCGACTGTATCTCAGCCAATTTACATCAAAAATGCTTTTATGGGTCACCATTTTGACGTGGACTTCGTCAACTTTTTTTTTGTCCGCTGAAAAAAAACCTAAATTCACTCAGAAAAAAGTTATACCTATAATTTTTTAACTTGTTCTGTTGAAAGAAATAAGTTTTCTGACTTTATAAAGTGCCATTTCTATAGGAAATTTTATGTTTTTCAATAAATCTGGTAATGTGTGTATTCTAAAATTATATATAGTCTTTGAGTTATGATTAAAAAAAAAAATAAAAAAATGGACTAATTTGCACGGTTCTCAAAAGTTCAAGCCTTAATTTTATCGCACTTTTGGATTTATCATTTTTAGGACGCAATTGAACATATAAAACAATAAAATACCTTTAACGAATTAGTTCCTTATTCAAATAAATAGTCAATAGCTGTTGTATTTGGTAAAAACAATCTTTAAATGTTACATTTTTTTCATCTTTCATTTGGCGTTTTCACATGTATTGTCACATGATTACACTGCGTAATTTGTGATTTACATATTACACTAGAGCCCCGATTTGCGTCGCTACATACGATTGGATTTTTTCACTGAAAATAACATGTGAAAAATGTGGCTAATGATATAAGGAAGATATTTAAATTAAAAATAAGTACAGAACTGCATTTCGTATCCCTGATCCATTGAAATTAAAATAAAAGATTTGATGACAACTTGAAAACTGCCTTATATGTAAACGTTCTGTGCATAGCTTTGACGGCTTCAAAATGGGTCCGTCGAAGTTTAAAAAGCGAAATCCGCGCTACCGGGCTCGCATTGGGCATTGTTGGCAAAATAAGTAAATTATGCAATACAATTTTCACTTTAATATTGATATAAAAAAAAAGAAATATATATTTTTTTGTAAATTTTTTTTTATTCAATTCCTTTGCTAATTCTGCACTAGAAAACAACAAAAAAGTTTTTAACAAAAATAAAAAGAAAACTTTATGGAGCATAAATAAAAACAATTCACAGTCAGCCCGGCAGATGGTGCATTTAGGGTGGCCCTCATACAAAAATATTTTTAAAATATAATTTTCACAAAGACCACTGCATCGATTCACATGGAATTTACACCGGGTCTCTTTTTTATTAAGAGACATAGCTTAGCTTATAAATCTTTTATTTAATTTGCCAGTATATAATGAAATTGACAAATTTTGGTTTCTTACTTTGCTACTGTCGTAGTCTTCACTAACTACAGTGCTTTTGCATTAAAATGTCATTGCACATTAGGGTGGTTCAAATTGCAAACATGTTCCGATTTTTGGTGCTCAGGCCTGAAAATATATCTTGATAGCATTAAGCTCTTATGCCAAAATTTCACCCGAAACGGACCATGGGAAGGCGTGTAAGTGGGTAAATTTGTGTAATTTTTGTGCATTTTCGAGATGATTTAAAGCTGGGTATATTTGTGGTAATCATTTTTTAAGAACTCAGTATGATGTTAAATATGTGCGAAAATTATAAATCAGACAATTGGCACAAATTTGAGTATTGATTCATTGGTAAGAATGTGAAAAATGCTGAAAAATCTGACATACGTCCACTTTGCTCGTCCAAAACCATACATATTTTATATTTTTTGGCCGCGAAAATATGCGCAATCAATCGGACATCTTCTTATACATGGAAAACAAAATTTCTAAGATTTTTTGTACCAACAATGCGATCTGGAGAAATTTTCGATTAAAAAAGGAAAGCAAATTCGTTTTAAGAAAATAAAGATTTTTAATTCATTTTTGTTCAAGAAACGTTAGTATTTCACATTTGGTGACCACTAAAGTAACTTTTTTTGAAACTTTCTTCGTTATATGTTTGCTGAATTTTTGCACAAGAAGATCGGTCTTTCTGCAGGCTCGTTTACAACATGTAATTCTGCATTCAATAGGAACACAAATTCCAGCCGAGAGGTGACGATGCCGAATTTTTGAGTCTTAAAATAATATTTTTGGACGATATTTCTCGTCACGGTATCAAATTTTATGAGCCTTAGGGAACAAGTAGAGTACGCTTTATGTGTCGGCTGTTATATAAATACAGAAAGTATATGTTCGGAAGAACAACAGCCGAAGATGCACTGTACGATATCGATGAGAAATTCGATTTCCCTTCGTTTCCGAATATTTAAAATCAACCCAAAAAATTCTGAAAAAATTTGAGGGTGTTCCTCGATCAATTCTAAGACTTTTTTGTTCAATAAACTTTTTTCCTTGACTCAATGGTTTTCGAGATAAAAAATAGAGAGGCTTAAATACGTGTCGCGTGGTTTTAGCAGCCATACGGCACTTTACATCATTCGAAAATTGTCTTATCACATGTTTTTTAAAAGTAGAGCTCAAAACCTTTCATTTGGTTCATCGCAGACCTCAGTCGGCCACACGATGCGGGTTTTATTAAAAAATGAACAATGCAAAATGTTGGCCCACGGGCTGTTAGCGGCCATAGTGGGTGGGGGGCTTGGTTTCGGGGAAAAGGCCACGAGAATTTCGAAAGCCCTTGACTTTACGAAAATTTTAAGCCCTCAACCGATATTCTAGGTGGCTCCCATTTTTGGACTCGGCGGTGGGCCAGTTGACGTGAAATGTCACATATACATTAGGGTGGTTCTTAGTAAAAAAAAATTGGGGACGCCCCCTCAATCAATACGAAATAGGGTAAAAAATTTTTTAAAATTGATCTAAAATTTTTATCTTTAACCCCTACAGACCTTATTTCAAAGTGAAATTTGACTTAAGCTGCCATTTTTTTAAACTATTTTTTCTTGAGAGGCTTTTAATTTTAAGAAAGAATACATTAAAAAAAGTATCATTTGGATCTAGTTTTCGAGATATAGTCATGGGAAGTTGCGGGTATAGCTTTTCTAAAAATCATTTTAAGTTGGAAACTCCTGAACAGATTTAACATTTCAATTTCGAAACCCGCCAAGTCCACAGTTTTTGTTTCAAAACCCGCCAAGTCCAAACGTTTTTTTACTATAGTACTTATAGATTAGGTCATAAGATGTAATGAAAAATCAGAATTTTAATAACTTTTGACAACTATTACAATGGATCAATCTACTTTTTTACTGTAGTTAAATTTCAGTGGAAAACAGTTTTTCGATTTTCCCAAAAATGCAAAATATGGACTTGGCGGGTTTTGCATCTCAACTCTTCATACATTGATGTCATATGGAAGGCCATTTTACCTACAAGATTGATGCATAAGAATTTGAAATAATTTCCACGTCTTTTGAAGTATGGAGGTTTTTATACCCTACACCGAGGGTATATTCACTTTGTCTCTCCGTTTGTAACACATCGAAGGAGGCGTGGCAGGTATGGAAAAGTATATACTCTTGATCAGCGTCACCACCTGAGTCGATTTAGCGATGTCCGTCTGTCTGTCTGTCTGTTGAAATCAGGTTTACGGGAAAACCAAGAAAGCTAATTGAATGAAACTTTCACATACAGGTCACATCTTTTTGCAGGCATCTTGCTATTGAAAATGGGCGAAATCGGTTAACGGACACGCCTACCGCCCACACTCTATATATATTTACTAGTGTTTCACCGAGGCTACGAGGCAGCCTCGTTTTTGACTACGAGAACGAGGCGAGACCGAGGCGAGAACGAGGCGAGATGGAAAAATAAATTTTCCTCGCTTGACCGAGGCGAGGCGAGATCACACGGCACCTCGCCTCGTCCTAGCCTCGTTTTCGAATCCAAGAGCGAGGCGCGTTTTGACCAAATCTGAACTCGTAAGACCCATATGCAGATTCAAAATATGAATGTAATTTTTATATTAAAATCTATATTTAACTAATATTTTAGTATTTTATTTTGAGTAAACTACTTTGTTTTATTTTTAACCTGCATGTGCTTCTTACAAGTTCAGATTTGGTCCAAGCGCTAATGCACAGAAGTGCTTGGATCGCATCAGCTTCAACTTTAAGAGCGCTACGTCCAATTTATGGTCGTCATAATCGTCCTGTCAGATCAACAATTGAGCGTCTAGTGGAAAAATTTGAATCCACAGGCACAGTACAAATTGTTTCCGTGCCAGTGAAACAAAGAAGTGCCCGTAGTGTCGAGAATATTGCTGCCGCTAGCGCATCAATAGAGGAAGACCCAAATCAGTCTCTCACACGTCGTTCTCAAGCGTTGGGCATCTCTGTGACTTCGTTGTGGCGAATTTTGCGAAAAGATCTTAACCTACATCCTTACAAGATCAAATTGACGATAATTGATGATAATGGCATCGAATGTTCTTTTACAAGAATAAAGAATTTCATTGATATCCTGAACCGTTTTTGTTTTATTTAAAAAACCTTTTGCAGCGGTCTTATTGAAAAACCCTTTATTATCAACTACTTGATGCAGATTAATAAAACTTGGTATACTATATTTATAAAAGGTAGAGGCATAACTAAGATTCAATTAATAAAATGGGTGGTACCATGCCTTCAATATAAGAAAAAAATTAACTTTATCATATCTCAATATCTATTTGACGTAGATAAATAAGATTTGGTACATATCTTTCCTATATTTTGTAAAAGGTTCATAGCTTAGTTTGGTTTGAAAAAATAGGCAATGCCTCTCCTTCCCATATAAGAAAAGATTTAAATTCATCATATCTCATCCAATTCACCATAAATAAAAATAGATATTTTATTTTATTTTTTGAGGCTTGATCAGTCATCAGCCCGGATACATGTATAATTTTTTATTTATTTTAATAAAAACCTCGCTTTTTTACCGAGGTGCCTCGGCCGAGAACGAGGCGAAGCGAGGCGAAGCGAGGCGAGGCGAGGCATGTGATGGCAAGATCTCGTCCGAGGCCGAGGCAAGGCGAGACTTAAATTTATAAAACGAGGCGAGACCGAGATCAACTAGAACCTCGCCTCGCCTCGGCCTCGGTGAAACACTAATATTTACCCAGGCCAATTTTGAAAAAAGTTGCAGCGATTTTGATGAAACTTGGTCAGTTGGTGCACATGTGAACCAAATTAGGATTAAGCTGGTTTTCAAGTTTCCAAAGGGTCGCACAGGGGCGTGGCACAGCTCTAAATTTTATCATTTATACTACCATATCTTGTAAGCCGTTCAAGATATTCAATCAGAATACTCACAATAAACAGTGGGTGAATTTTATTAATGTTTTATTTTTTCTTGTGTACAAAAGATGCACATTTAAACTAAATAATCATTTCGTACTTTCTCTTTATTTTGATGAAATAACAATTGGGCCAACCTGCTTCGCGACATCCCTTTGTTTGCTTACAATTTGATTTGCAATGCGATCCAAATCACGTTGTCCGATTGGGGTTAATTTACGACCACCATCAGGGTGCTTCTCAACCCAACGCGCATGTTCCAAAGATTGTAATGCTTTGCGGGCAGCACCGTCAGCAGCGCGGCAAAAATGTGATGGGTGAACACCGTTGCGTTTACGTCCACCGTAGATTTTTGTGATGGAACCAACACCAGCTGGACTGCGATGGTACAAATGACGCAATATTGAAGCACAACGAATATAAAACCAATCTGGGTCATAAGGAGCCAATTCCTTGTATTTGGCAGTCTTTATGATGTCCATCTGATCAGGCACCTTCAATTTGCCTGTCTTTTTTAAAAACTCGGCTACTCCTTTTACGGCAGCGTGCTGATCAATATCTTTTACTGTAACGCCAGGCATCTTGCGTGACAAAAAGGATATTGCGATGAAATTTGGTAAACGGATACATATCAAATATATCTTGAATTGAGATAAAACTGGGCGGATTCAAAAAGTGGGCGTGGCACTTCTCAACTGTTAAATATTTTATTTCCGTATATCTTAAAATTGGCACGAATGATTTACATAAAAATTTTGAAGATTATGCCGCTGAAAGCAGTCATCAATACAAGCTCAGCCACCTAACTGAAAAAATTTGCTGAAGAGCGTGGCACCGCCCACAATATTTATAAACGTTATATTAAGAGAACTGACAACGTAATCGTTATGAAATTTTATGAGGTGGATATACTTGCTATAAGGTCTCTTATTATAAAAATTTGGTCGAATTGTACCTGTGGGAGTGGCACCTCCCATACAAGCAAAAAACTTTTATTGTTATAGATAGTGTGCTATGAAAGCAATCTTCATAAAATTTGGAGTGTAGATGTCAGTTATTATAAGCTTTAAAAATAAATGAATTTTGACGGGATTGCATGAAATTTAATGTAAGTGGCTCAGTTGCCATAAAGTATTTCTGAATCAAAAGTGGCTGAAATAGCACCAGTGGGCGTGGCACCTCCCATATAAATAAAATGCGGTAAGTGGCATATTTATCGAAATATGTGACCAATCATATTAAAATTTGATATTAGGGGTTTCTTATGAAAAGCTATTTCTGGATCAAAACCGGGCTATATTGTACTAGTGGGTGCCGCTCTAAGTTTTAAATTTAGCTGCGGCATATATCGCAAACTATACAAGCTATTGTGCTAAAATTTAATGTGAGGGTTTCGATCACAAATATAATTTATTGAACCAAAAGTGGGCGGAATTGGAGAAGTGTGCTTGGCATATTTCAAGTTTTTCATTTCTATTCGATTTTTTCAACTCTTTAACTTTTTTCAATATATCCTATATGTATTTGTTCGACTTTTTCAACCTCTTTCAACTTTCTTCATAAGTTTCTTTATTTTTTCGGTTTTTTCATCAATTTTGAATAGTTTCAAATTTTTTCAACCTCTTTTTATAACATTTTGCATATATTTATGACTTTTTAACATTTTTTAACCTCTTTCAACCTTTCTAACATTTCACATTTTTTTTCGACTTCAACGTCTTTTTAACATTTATTGAAAAGGTAATTTCAGTGCAGTGTAGGGTATGTGAGTTTCGGCCAACCAAAGATAACACCTTAACTTGTTTAAAATTGTCACAATTTTTTTTTAAATAACTGTTATTTTCTCTAAAAATTGTATATTAATCTGTAATTTTATTAATATATTATGAAAGCCCAATTAACGGACTTTAATTCCATATGACATCAATATATTTCATATCTGTTCAGGAGTTTCCAACTTATAATGATTTTTAGAAAAGCCATATCCTGAACTTCACATGCCTATATCTCGAAAACTAGATGCGAACGATACTTTTTTTAATACATACATATGTTCTTTCTTAAAATTAAAAGCTACTTAAGAAAAAATATTTTAAAAAAATGGCGGCTTATGTCAAATTTCATTTTGAAATAGAGTCCGTAGGGGTTAAGGATACAAATTTTAAATTAATTTTTTAATTTTTTTTACCCTATTTCGATCCAATCATCTCATTTGATTTTCGCAAAAAAGTACACTTAGGAACCACCCTAATGATTATATATACATTAGAGCGGTTCAAAATAAAAGCTTTTTGATTTTTTCACGATGTGTCAGCGGATTACAATAGCCTTATATGGGCAATTATCAATCGGGGAATTCGAATCCGTGATTAGTTTTTCTTCTTCTTCTTTCTTTTTTATAAAAAATTGAAAATTGACCGGAAAAAAAATAAAAAAATACTGTGTTTAATTTTAGCTGAGATCGCGTTATTTTTAAAATTTTAAATATATATAGTATAATGTTTTTATTTTTATAGGCAATACACGCATTTTGATAATGTCTTACAAGTTTGAGCTATGAACTAATTCTTGGAGCTGAACCTTCTGGGTCCGCCCAGATTTTCTTAGTGTAAGCAACGTACATGCTTCTTCAAATAATGCTTCCTATTGTTCCAAAATACACTTATTATTTCGTAAATTACAAGTCCTTCATTAGTAATTAAGCTATAACTCTTACCAAACAGAAGTATTTTTCGTTTCACCCTAGTAAATATGTGGTATGGCAATCGTCTTAACCAGCAGCGTTGATGGGTGGTTTGAGTTTGTACACTGAATTTTTTTCACCTTTTTTATGATTGCACAAAAGTCAAATAAATTCAACCGTATAAACAAAAACAAAAATTGAAAAAAAAAATCCACACTGTATACATACAAGGAACGTAACCAAGTCCGAAACGGATGTGGATTAACTCGGCAGACATTTTTATGAAGTCGTGTGTCCTGTCGCATTGATGCATTACAGAAAACAGCTGCCATTGCAGTTACCACCGATACTATGAAGATTTTTCTTGTTCCAGACTTTGATGGCGCCGTGCTGTTGCTGTGCTTTATGGATTTTTCATTTTTTGGCTTGTTAACTTGGCCTTATGTTGGTCACGGGCTACCACTTAGCTCTGGGCGCACTTAACTGCGAATATTAAGCGTGAGCGTAGTACAATTTTTGGATGAGCAAGTTGTCGAATTTAGTTGGCTAATTGATTGTAGTGTTTACTGTGGCAATGGTTTTGTGTTTTTTTTTTTTCTTAAAGCTTACAATGTTGTTTTAAGCTTACCATATGTATTATATCCTAAGGTAAATTTTCCATAAGTTCTATATTACAAAAAATTTCTACTAATTCCACATCCAACAAATCAGACACTCCATTGACCATTCTCTTTAGCCTTCAACGTCAGCTTAATGTAATTCTTATAGAGACTGATGATAAAATAATCGCAAGATCTTTATTTTTTTTTTGTATCGAATTTTTTCCATGAAAAATGGTGAATAACACAAAAACATTTTCATATTTGCGAAAATCAGTGACTTTATCATGTTTAGTGACTCAAAATACATAAAAACAATTATAGTAGCATATTTTACAATTTTACGTGATCTTAAAAGCATTAAAAACTGTACACTGCTCGCTTTATAATTTTATTAAAATTATCGGTAAAAGCGTTTACCTTAAAATGGCCATAAAACGAATAAATGACCAGGTACGATTTTACAGATTATGTATTTGGAATCTCCGAACACTAAATAATGATTTTGCATTGTCAGATTTGGTTGACAATTTCTACCGATCTTGATCTTGCTTGAAACGAACCGTGGCGGCCTAAGTGCTAACCTTAAAATGGTCATAAAAAGAGTAAATGAGCAGCTCCGATTTTGCGGATTATGTATTTGGAATCTCCGAACACTTTATGATAATTGTACATTGTCAGATTTGGTTGGCAATTTTATCGATCTTCATCTAGCTTGAAGCAAACCGTGTCACCCATTCTTAACAGTTTTCAAATATATCCGTCTTTGTCAACATTTGTCAAATTCCTCAATATTTTCCATAGTTTTTTGACTTATTCAACCTCTATCAACTTTTTCAACATTTTCCATACCTTTTCGGCTTTTTCAGTGTCATCTAATTTATTTCTACTTTTCAACCTCATTCATATTTTTTGGAGTTTTCAACCTCTTTCAACCTCTTTCGACTTTTTTCCATTTTTTTTTCGACTTTTCCAACATTTTTCAGCTTTTTCAACCCATTCTCCACAGTTTTTTGACTTTATTAACCTCTTTCGACGCTTTTCAACATTTTCCTTTTTTTCGTTTTTTTTTTTACACTTTTCAACAGTTTTGAACTTTTTTCGACTTGTACTATTTTTTTAACCTCTTTAAAGTTTTTAGATATTTTCCATTTTTTTCGACATATTTAATTCATTCAACTTTTTACAAAATTTTACATATTTTTTTTTTTGACTTTTCCAACAACAAAACGAAAAACCAAACTATAATCGGCCTCCGGGTACTTTCTCTTAAGTGGTAAGTTTTGTCGTGAAAATAGTTCAAACAGAAGTTATATAGTATATCATACAATTGTCTACATCGATTGCTAAGATACTTTCTTAGGCTGTACCCATAGTGGTCCAAAAACAAGCCGCCTAATGCCAAAAAGTACCTAAACTCTCAATAATTTAGGACGATTGCACACTTTGTTTTTTTTTTTACGTTTTTGAACATTTTTTGAAACAAAACATCTCAAAAACTATAGTAGATAGGATAAAAAATCATTTAATCATATTTATTAAGAAAGACTATAACTTCATAAAAAAAATTTAAATAAATTTGTAAAACACTAATTTTTAACTAAAAAAATTTTTCTCAAAATATTTTCAATGTAACATATTTTTTTTTGTTTTGATTTTTTTATATGCTATTTCTCAGTCATTCTTAAGAATGCATGTGCTTTCATATCGAAATTCCAGCGATAACTTCGGAAACTACGAATTTTTTACTGATGACGCGCACCATGTTTATTCAACATAAAATTCGATAAAGAAATCATCAACTCGATAATTTATTTGGAGTAAACCGCCTTTCCTTTCACTTCGCCTGTTTTATGAAGAACATATATATATGGATGGATATATAGGATGTTTAATAAAAACAACTCTACATTCTTATTTTCCGAATGTACATTTCGGTGTATTTAGCACCATCATCAGCGGAAATTTTATTGTTGAAACTAAACACAAAAAATACAACATTAATTATCAGTTTTTAACATAGTAAAAACTTTTATACATATGGACCAAAACGCAAAATGAAGAGCTGAGATGCAAAACCCGCCAAGTCCATATTTTGCGTTTTTGGAAAAATCGAAAAAACTGTTTTCCACTGAAATTTAACTACAGTAAAAAAGTAGATTGATCCATTGCTTTTCATCAGAACGGTCTGGTACTTTTTGAACTCTATATGTCTTTAGCTTACTTTTCTCCTTTATCCTTTGCACAGTAGATTTTGATGTACCTGCTCTAGCCGCCATATCTCGCACTGACGTGTTATGATTCTGCCTAAAAAGGCGCTTCACCTTCGCCGCTACCTTTGGGTTAGAAAATTCTGGTTTTCTGCCTGAACCCTTTTTTCGTGAAACAGGTAGACCCTTCTTATAATTAGAAATAACCGTTTTGACAGTTCTTTCTGATGCACCAACTATTTTTGCTATAGCTGAATATTTTAACCCTGGATTTTGCAGGTATGTGGACAAAATCAGTTCGCGGACTTTTTCTTGCTTGCTAGACATCTTTGTCGTTAGAAGTGCTATCTTCAAGTGTTATACATCATATCAAACGTCACTTTATATGGAATAAATATTTTGTCTTTTTAGACCTATAAGATTATCAGGTAGAGTATAATTTTAAAAAATAAAAGTGCAAGTTTTTTCTGGGACAGTCCTTAGTTGTCAATAGTTATTAAGATTCTGATTTTTCATTACATTTTATGACCTAATCTATAAGGACTATAATAAAAAAAACGTTTGGACTTGGCGGATTTTGAAAAAAAAACTGTGGACTTGGCGGGTTTTGAAATTGAAAACGTGGACTTGGCTGGTTTTGAAAGTGAAACCTCAGGACTTGGCGGGGTTTGAAAAATAATAATAGTAATAATAGGTTCCGAAATCATTTTTTAAAAATGGCTAAGTTTAAATTAATTTCAAAACATTTGAATAAATGTAGACTGAAATTTTAATTAGACAATATAATTTCAATGTTAAGATAACATAAAACTATTTGCATTTATGAAAGCCGAATCTTTTTCAATGAGAAATTGAACTTGGTAGTTTTTGATTTTCAGAAATGTAGACTTGGCGGGTTTTGATGAAAATAATTTATCAGAAATTTTTGCAAGCAAAAGTTTGTGAAGCGAAAAATTTTTTTTTACAATTTAGAGTATGTAGGCTTGTAAACAAATATTTTTTCTGTCCCCTCCTACAATATAATCTCACATTTTCATTTTTTTGGACTTGGCGGGTTTTGCATCTCAGCTCTTCAAATAGTAAACTACGGAGAAAAAATTTTTTCTTAAATTTCGAGGGTTCTTCATTATTTTCTGGTTGTACATATCCTAAAGTATCGAGAAACACAAATGTCAACCCGAAATCTGTTGCTTGCTGCTGGAATTTAGCCTTGTTGCCTTGTTGCCTCTTTATGAATAAAAATTGACAAAAACACAACATGAATCAAAAAAATACGTTGTATTCAATATATATTATTTTATACGTACTATCCGCTTTTATGAGGTAGATTTAGGTATAGTGAAAGTAACTAAATAAAATTTTTGAAGGAAAAAATAGGTTATATGCATTATGTATGAAAAACAATTCGACCGCATTTTTTGATGTAACATAACAGTCAAAAATCCCAGAAAGTCTTTTGAAGCAAAATCTAGCACGTCAACAAAAGAGAATGACCGTATTTTCTCCGAGCACTTTTAGTCTATTTTTTAAAAAAATAATAAATTAGAGGTCTTTTACTTATGTGTGTGTCCAGAGCCAAAAACAATTTGTAACGTAACAGTCTTTTTTCATCGATAATATTTAGAAGAATAAACTGAGAATCTTTAGATCGCCCTAGAGCATCAAACCCTAAATAAAATTTTCTTAAGCTTATCTGTGCCTCTTAATATAAAAGACATGTGGTGTAAGTTCCAAGTTTTAAGCAGTCTTTGAGAAAATGATATTTAAAAAATATTTTTGTCTGAGGGCCACCCTAAATAAAAGTTTTGTATCCTTAACTATGCCTCTTAACATAAGAGCTACGTGGTGTAAATTCGGTGTGAATCGACTTACCAGTCTTTGTGAAAATGATATTTAAAAATATTTTTTGTATGAAGGCCACCCTAAGTATGCAACCTAAATAAAACTTTTACAATCTAATCTGTGTCTCTTCACATAAAAGCCATGTGTTGTAAATAACATGAGAATCGACTTAGCGGACTTCGAGAAAATGATAGTATTGAAAAAATATTTTTGTGTGAGGGCCACCCTAAATAAAAGTTTTGTGGCCTAAGCTATGCTTCTTAACATAAGAGATACGTAGTGCAAATTCGGTGTGAATCAATATATTTGTCTTCGCGAAAATGATATTTAAAAATATATTTGTATGAGGACCACCCTAAGTATTCACCTTAAATAAAATTTTTACCATCCAATCTGTGCCCATTAACATAAAAGTTATACAGTGTAAATTTCATGAGTATCGATTTGCCTGTCTTTGAGAAATCGCTATTTTCAAAATATTTGTGTATGAGGGCCACTTTAAATAGGCACCCTAAATAAAAGTTTTATAGCCTATGACACCCGCCTGATCGATACTAACATACTGTAAAAATTTCATCAAAATCGGCTGAATAGTTTCCGCGTGCATAAGAGGCAGACAGACAGACAGACAGACAGATAGATAGACAGACAAAAAATTAATTTTATATAATAGATAATCCTAAGTGTTCTCTTTGAAATTTTTTGCTTAGTGATATTAGATATTATTTTAGAATTTTCCTCGTTTTTTCATACAAAAAAAAACTTTTATTTTCGCCTTTTGAAAAATAAAAGTCAAAAAAAACTCTATGCATGTGACTGTTAAAGATATAAGTTAAAAAAAACTTTTATTAATAAAAGTCAAAAAAAAAACTTTTATGAAAAAGTTTTTTGGAAGATTTTATACGTTACTTATCTTAACATTAACATAAGCGCATCGTCAATAGCATTTTATCATTCCACTTATAAATATATGTATGTATGATTTCGTCCACAATGCATCAATTTTTGCATGTGCTGTTAAAAACGTGTTGGCTTAAAAAAATTATGTCAAAAAAGAAAAAAACTTCATTTTTTGTATCAATGCAATAAAAGTTAAGAACTGGCAGTCATTTGCAATCCGAACAGAGTTTAATTTCAATCGCAATGAATACGACTTTTTTTGGATTCAATGAAAAACCAACACTTGGAAGCGTCGAAAGCTCACAATTTTGTCAGATTTTCAAAGCACCATAACGTAAAAAAAGCAATAAAAGACACAGCTGCAGTTGGTCTGACAAGAAGATTTTCACAAATTCATAGAAAGTACAAATTCCACAAAATCTATCTGCATGGCTTAAGTTTCAGTATGGACTGCGTCAAAAATGAAGGCAGAAAAAAAAATTTGTTGAATTTTTCTAGAAATTTATTTTTGGTCTACAAGCACACTTTTTGTGTCACATTTTTTTGGTGTTGCATTTTTTGCAGAGTTTTAAAAACTGATGACAATAACTAAACATAAATTGCGTTTCTGAACAAGAAAATAACTGTCACATATGGGACTTTATCAAGTTTATTTATACGAACGAGTAGATTGTTTTGTAAGAGGATGTTTTGTTAAGTTTGTGTATGGTTACTAAGAGAAGCACTCAAACTATGTATGGGCCTGATTTCTTTTTTTTGGGTAGAACTTCTTCTCTTTTTTCGAAGGCAAATGTATCCCTTAAAGAAACTTTTTCGACGCGCAATATTTTCGGGTAAATAGATATTTATGTGGAATTTTTTGGGATGTTAATCATAGTTAAAATACGTCAAAAAGAAAAAAATCCTTAAAGCTTTATTTTTTAATTCCATATTTACTGTTTTTTAGTAATATTATTTAGTATTAAATGTGTATAACGTACGTATGAAATTTAAAAAACATCCGATTGTGCTCAAATTTTAACACGTTAAAGAAATTAAAAAGACAGCTCCACAACCCAAATTTCAGCTTTATAGGCATTCGGGGTCTGGAGTACTATTAGGTCAAATTTCGGAAAAAACCCCAATTTTTGCGAAAACAGCCGAATTCAATGTTTAATATCTCCGAGCTTGGTCAACCATTTTCTTTAGATGGTTAAATGTCTCATTTAAAAGCGAATAGGTACACAAACAAAATAAAATATGTCTTTAGTATTATGAATAAAACTACGACTTGAGGCATATTTTACTAAGAACTGTTTCAATTAATCGGGTCGCAAAAATAAGTCTTAAGGTCTAGGAGCTTACATTTTTTTAAAATAAATAAGGGGCCATCCATAAAATACGTGAGTCAAAATAGGGGCAGAGGGGGTCCCGCAAAATCTCACCAAATCTCAGCATGGGGGAGGGGGGTCAACAAAAATCTGATGTAGACTTTTTAATGCAGAGAGTATACATTATTATAGCAGATTACATCTAAAAATCCGAATTTTCAAAAAAACACCTCACGTAATTTATGGACGTCCCCTAAGATGACATAATAAAAAAAATTCATATCCAGAACTTTACATTTGAATTTGTCGGCTTTTAGAACTTTTAGAAATTTTTAAAACGGCTATTTTCAGGCTAAAATATGACTATTCATAGGACCCCGGCCCCTTACGGTCTGTGGTGCCATCTATTAAGGTTCTTTGACGTATCAAAATTTGAACAAAGTCGGATGTTTTTTAAATTTCGTACGTATGTTATGCATATACGAGTATCATATCATTAAAAAACATTAAATATGAAATTAAAAAAAACAAGCTCCAAGGATTTCTTTTACTTTAGCATATATCTAAACTAAGTTACATCCTTAACAATCCTCAATTAAAATTTTTGTTGTAACTCATGCTTTTATTAAAAGTTGGTTAAAGCCCACCGTGTCCTCCGAAAACAAAGGAGTGTCTTCATTAATTCCTGGAGGAATTGTATTTTTCCCAACCACTCAGCTCCTGTAGGAGGAGAAATGACAGATAATGATTGTATGTCAAAAATTTCATCAGAGGTGACGAAGTGCCGATTGTCAACTGTCATTGAACAAACCAGGCCAAGAAATTTCTCCAGTGATGTAGCAGCTTAGGATTACTTCGGCAAATATAATGGATTCAGTCAATGGACTTGAAATGACTTCTTCTAACATCGAAAAAGTTGTGTTTCCTTTCTCTTGTAGTTTATGATTAAGCTGATTTAGATGAGAAGTAACGTCTACCATGAAATGAAAGTTTTTTATCCACTGATCGTCTGTTAGTTCTCAAGCAGAAATGCTTTGATTTCTGGCAATAGTGATGCGACTTGCGGCCAGCTTGAGGCTATTTGTGCAAGAGCCGCACTGAAGAGACCAAAGAGCGGCTGCGGAGCCACACTTTACCGACCTCTGCCCTAGGCAAATTCATTCCTAGGGTAAAATCATTTTGTCCTTCCGTTTGCAACACATATAAATGGGCGCGACAGGTATGTACATGAGGAAGTTAGTAATGACCACTTAAAAAATATATGGTATGCAAGCAGAGTTACCAAGTCATGCAGATATAGTTCCCGGCCTTTAAAAAAAAACAATTTTACCTAAACTGACATTTTTTAGTCAGCAACAGTCTAAAATTAATTCGTAAAATAAACAAGTTAAATTTTCTTATTACAAAAACTTGAAGACCTTATGTTTTTGTTTTTTTTTTTTGCTCGTTAAACAAAAACTTGAACTTAATATCCAAACATCGTCGAATTCCCGACTAATTCAGATATTTTTAAATTCCTACCAGGCCCAAGGCTTTGAAATGAAATTTCTTGTCACATGGTAACTTTGGATGCAAGTAATGTAAATAATCAATTTTGAGATGCTTGAACCGTATCATATGTCTAAATTTTACCATCACGTCTGGATCTTGAAATATTTTACCCTTAAGTGCCGAAAATATAATTTTTGTTCATAACCAGTAAATATTTAACCTTTCGACAGATTTATTTAAAATTATTAAATTTCATTTATATACATACATATTTTTCATGACTGAATCCATTTCTATACTTATAATTTTTCTATTACAGCCGGACTTTGAGATATTTTTTCGATTGTCAATTTTAAAATATTTTTTTCGATTGTTAAATTTAAGATGGATAAACTGAAAGATTTGATACGCTAGAAAAATTTCACGCCCAGAAAAAAGGAACTTTTAGGACTCATAGGTTAAGACCCCAGACGTGATGAAAAATTCAACTATAAGCATAAAGATGTGCAAGTCAGTTCGGTACATTTGTACTTATTTTCAGTACATTTGCGTTTTGAAAAATATGCGTCATACATTCGAAAAATTTTTAGTACAATGGACGAATTTTCAGTACACTTGGCTCATTTTCGGTACAGTTAAACTATTTCTAATAAATACCGAATAACAAGCGAAGAACCATCAGAAAGCCGTCCAAAATGGCCAGAAAGTTCCTTGATTAAAATCCCATAGGAAGCAGAAGTTGCGATTACCCAAAAAATACCTAGAGGTATGCAGTTACCCGTTAGTAAACATGACCAGAATGTCAATAGATAGGAACTTAGGAAGCTTAGGCTCTCAGTTACCCATGAATTGAACAATGAATCGTATAAGGCAGAATTGTCAAGTTGAAGTCCTATGTTCCGGAGTAGAATAAACAGGAATAAAAAAAATAATTCGTAAAAAAGTCGAATGACCTTTTTTAATTGTTGAAATCGAAAACTTTTGGTGAATAGCTCAATTTTTCACCAAAATTATTTTAAAATTTTTAAGTTATCATTGCTGAAATATGCATAAAAAAGTCTAATGACCTCTTTTTAGTAAATTTTAGATTTTTTTTTTTAAATTTTGATCTCTATAAAAAAAAAAAAACAAAAAAAATGTAAATTCGCTCTCTAAATAGCCTCTATTCAGTACATTTCCACAAACCCCAAATGCCATCACTGGTGCAAGTACTAATTGGAAGTAGGAATGCAATCACATTTTTTTAATAATACACTGCTATTGGCAAGTATAGTTTTCAAAATTGTGTAAGATAATACATACTCTCTACTTGCACGAAATCTTTGTAGAAGAATTTTCGCAATCAAATAGTGATCCTCTTAACACCCTGCAGGAAGAGTAATACTATGTATGATTCATGCGATTATTTCGCGACACGTCTTCATTTTCCAGGCTATGCATGAATTTATAATTTTTCTAGAAGAGTTAAACTGGCGTTTTAGTACTTTTTAAATTTCATATAATTCAATGCATTATGTTTCGGCATTATTTTATTGTTATTTGCATTGTACATGTGAGACGTTCTTTTACAAACCGAACAGTTTCTGGCCGACACATTTTTAAATTGCTCCACATTTTTTATTTATTCTATGCATTATATGAGTGAACACGTGTATCGGGAATTAATTTGATATCAAATATTCCGTTTATGCAACAGCTTAGTTCGTTTTACTGTGTTCGCCCTGATTCAGATCATATGCATTACACAAATTTCAAAGCGTTTTGACTCGTTTACGATTTCAGATCGGTACTTAATTGTTGGAACCGTTTTGAGAGTGTGCATAAGTATCACACAATTTCAGAGCGAGTTGAAAAATAGTGTCAAATAGCTTAGAAATTTAGCAATTACTCATATGATTGAAAAAAAAAGGGAGGGTTGCATAAATTTTTATTAAAAGAAAAAATGGAAAGTGGAAAAAAAGAAATTTATGGAGAGAAAAAGAGCTTGAAGAAATGTTGTATTTAATAAAAGAAAAGCACATAATGAAATTGATTGATAGCAATACCAAGCGAAATAAAGCAATTTTTGAAGATGTGGCGCAGGAATTAATTTCTAAAGGAATCAATAAAAATCAATTCACTTATTTAATTCTTTTCCTTTAAAATGATTTCTTTAAAAAACACAAATAGTTGAATTTTTTTTTCCGCATCCATTTTGATTTGTTTTAATAATTTTATTTGACATTTTTTATTTTTACTTTTGCATACGTTTTGAGTCAGCACACAATAAAGTCGCAAGCATAAACGGTATCCCCAAAAGCGTATTGAGTTATGGGGAACTCAGTCAAAAAAACTAAGCTGTCGCATAAACGGATTAAAAGATATCGAGAGGTATCGAGTTGTGAAGTTCGAACGTTTTACGTTTGTAGTGCTTTATGGTCATATTGATATTGTCATATCTCCGGTAAATTTTATCGACAAAAATTATTTTTTTTGTATCGTTTTAAAGCTAAACAACTAAAAGTTATTCTTTTTATAACAAATCAATTGTTTAAAGTTAGTTTATAAAGGGAACGCCATTCTATACGAAATCAAAAAAAAAATACCACTGAATTCCTCGTAAAATTTCCTTAAAAAAACTTATTTTTTCCGAATGGTAGCAAAATACGAACTATCCCAAATAAATGAATTCTCCTCTGAAAGTACAGCGCGCGGCTGCACAGTGGTCTTAAATCGAGTTCAAGGTTCAAAATCGCTAGAGAGTTCAAATCTTGTCGGAAATTAAGATTTTTTTTTTTTTTCGTCGTGGCTTGAATTTTGAAAAATAGGTTTCGTGCTTAATTATTTTAAGTTAAGTCCCAAAAAAAATTTTTTTCTGATATATATAACATAATACTGAAATTCCAACAAATCCTTGGAGCATTTTTAAGAAAAGTTTGTTAATTTGTTTCCTATTACAATTTCAATTTCAATTTCAATTTATTGAGAATAGTTGTACTATGAGACTTAGTCTATGCAGTACATCATATGTAATCAAATTTAGATATAATTTGTGTATAAGTATAAAAATATAAATTCATTGAAAAATCTTAAGCGATAAAATTAAAAAGAAAAAGTAGTACTTAATAAACTTAAAAATATATCATTTAACCTAAAATACTTATTATTTGAAAAAACCTACTACTGCCAATTTAAAGTGCTTTAAATTTCGAAGAGTTTTAATACAATATGGCAATGAGTTCCACAGTTTGACAACACTAACAAAGAACATTCTAGACGACGCTAAAAACTTAAATTCAGGTACATTGATATTGCATGTTCTGGTAGATTGTGAAAAGTGTATCTTGGTGTATAGATATGAAGGACAGCGGGTGTTGATCAGCTTGTGAAAGAATACAAGATTTTGGATGTTGTAATATTTTGTTATATCACAGCTAAGAATTTGAAGTGCATAAGTAGAAATATGATCAAATTTTCTTTTCAAAAACACGTACCTTGCCGCGTTGTTTAAGGCCTTTTGCAATTTTTGCTTCGATGCTGCATCTAAATTTCCATACACAAGACCACTATATGAAATAATTGGTACAAGAAATGTTTTTACCAACTTTAATTTGACATCTTCTGATATAAATGCTGATGAAAACCACAATTTCCTGATCACTGAATACATCCTATTGACTACTTGATTGATATGATCTCTGCAATTTAAGTGTGAATGCAATTTAAATCCCAGACTTGTTACGCAATTCTTAAAACCTACCGACACTCCGCCTAAAGATAGAGGTGACAGCGAACTCAAGTCAAAAATAGAATGGGAGATTGCTAAAGCTTGTGTTTTGGATGCATTTAATTTGAGGTTATTCTTCTCTGCCCATGAGTGAATTCTGCTTAGATCTTCATTTAGTCTACATATTAGGTCCTCGGACAGACCGATCGGCCTCGACAAATAAACCTGCGCGTCGTCTGCATAAAGGTGTATTGAAACATGTTCGCAACACTGAACAATGTCATTTATGAAAATACTGAAGAGTATTGGCCCAAGAATAGATCCCTGCGGAACGCCGGATAGAATATTTTTCAAATTTGAATATTTATGTTTACAAGAAACTCGTTGGGACCTATTGGTCAAATAGCTCTTCATAAACTTTAACGCTTGTTTGTCAAAACCAAAGTATTTATTTAATTTTCGCAGCAAAACATCATGATTGAGTGTATCAAAAGCCTTTGAAAAGTCAAGCAATACCAAAATAGTTAAGTCCCCTTTATCATACAGCGGACGAATGTCCTCCATGACTTTCAGCATCGCTGTAGCGCAACTGTGTTGTTTTCTGTAACCCGATTGATTTTCACTCAAAAGACAATTTCGATCGAGATGCTTAACAATTTGGATCGACAAGAACTTTTCAAAAACCTTTGATAGAGCAGGCAGAATACTTATTGGTCTAAAATCTTGAGACTTAGTACCAACTGTGCTTTTCGCAATTGGAGTAACGTTAGCAATTTTCCATTTTTCAGGGAAAATTCCAACTGTCAGTGAAAAGTTAATTATATGAGTAATAACCCCAATAATGCATGGCAACACTAGTTTAACAAACTTTAGACTAATATTATCTTCTCCGATTGCATTGGACTTAATGGAAAAAATGCAATTTATAATCTCTTCTTCGCTGGCCATATTAAAATTGAACTTTTGATCGAAGTGCCGCACCAAATCATCATTGATTTCAAAAGAAAAGTTGTGTGTCGCACTATTTGACTTCAAAAAAAATTCATTCATTTCATCTGGGTCAAGATTGCACTCACTTTTATTCTTATTGCCAATACCTATTGATTTTAAATTATTCCATAGTTTTTTTGGTGGTAAATTTGTGTTAAGTTTTGACCTAAAATATGTTTTTTTTGCATATCCAGTTAAAACTGCCGCATGATTTCTTGATCTGCGAAAATTTTCCCAGTTGTAATCAGTAGAATTTCGTTTCCATTTATTATATAATTTTCTTCGGTTTTTTATGGCCTGAAGAATCTCTCCATTAAACCAAGGCTGAGTGGACTTTTTTACTTTTACCCGCCTTAAAGGTACATGTTTATCAAAAAGATTGTTTAACAGGAATGAAAAATGACTAACTTTTTCATTAACGTCAGAGTAAAACCAACAATCTTGCCAAGGTAACAAATAAGCGTCCTGTATTAAATTGTCATTATTTATACGGTAAAAATCTCTAAAACTTATAAAGGATTCAGCACCAGACTTATTTAGATCAATGTTGTAGGAAATAAAAAGCATGTCGTGATCTAAACTCCAGGGAGTGAAAATTGTTCTTGATGAAGAGCATTAATTTGATCTACTACGCATACCAGATCAAGTAAACTTGGTTTTGCATTGGGACTAAACCTTGTTGGCAGATTATTTATTATCGTCATACCTATACCATCCATTTCATTAAGTAAGTCATTACAACGGGCACCATTTTCCATTAAATCAATATTCATATCACCGCATAATATTATGTGTTCATAGCAAGGACTAAGCTCTAATAATTTGCTAAAAAAGTTTGCTAGGCTATAATGTTTGGATGGATTATAAACACACACAATGAGACATTTTTGAAATCGATCTGCAATTTCCAATAGCAAAAACTCTACAGGATCTGATAAATCTGATTTAAAAATAATCTTTTGCTGAAAGTGCTTTTTAGCATAAATAGCAACTCCACCACCGTTTGCACCAGTTTTCCTATCATTTCTAGTCACCATGTAATCACATAACTTATATTGATCACTATTCACAATTCTTATGGAAGAAACGACTGCAAAAAAAAAAATTGTCTTTCTTTTTTCTGCTTTTTTGTTTTTTCCATTATAATATACAAAGCCATCAGACAACTATAAATATTCCACAAAAGTTACGCAGATAAAATTGAGCAACCCTTTAAGTAGTTTTCTGAGCATATAGGAATGACTCATATTTTTGATAACAACATGAGCCTAAAACTAGTCGGTTAGCCACTTATGTTTCATAAATTCTGAACTTCAAAAGAGTAACGAACACACTGACTCTCTTCTGATTCAGCTGTGCTTCATAAAATCTGAAACGAAATTTGAGCTGAAACTGCTACTATAGTAGCAATTTACTTAAATAAATAAACTAATAAATAAAAAAAAATATATATTGTTTTATTTCGAATATCCATATTCGTATTCATTTATATCCATCATATCTATACTATTTATATAAAATGATTACATGAAAATGATTTAAGAAATTGTAAAGCTTTGGCTTAAAATATACTGAACTGATTTTAATAAAATATAATAATAGACAATTTTCGATCAAAATGAAATGCTTAATGTAAGTTCCTTTTTTGAAGATCGTAATGACTCTGAAATATGAGTCACATATGTATGTCTCCGAAAAGAGTCAAAATATTAATATTTTCGGCTTAGAATACTTTCATGTCAGGCTCTAATGTGCGTTTAATTTGTGTTTCCCTTCCAAAACGGAAATACACATTTCAGACTCTTTTATGAACTCATACTGAGTGTACAAGTTCAGAATTATGAATCTTATCCAACTCTAAAAAGAGTCAGTATGTTTGCTGGGAATAATTCTGAGCCTTCCCAACAAACTATCACTTGGCAGTGTAGAAAATGTTCTTAAAAAAAACCCTTAATTTGCCTAGCTCATAGCACGTTAACTATAGCTTCAGCAGAATCATCGAAGGCTTAATTTATTTTAAGGATCACAAAATTGAAATAGCGCAGGCATAAAATTTTTAATAAAAATTGGACAAGCACGTGAGCGCCTTAACATTCATAGGTAAGATAAAAAAAAGTGCCAACATAATGATTCAACACGTCCCACTCACACTAATGCATCTGTAAAAGCTGCATTTAATTTGGCTTGTAATAACACTTGATGTCATATTATGACACAAAAAAGAAGACTTCAAAATATTAATAAAAATTACAAGGGCACAACACTACGCCCAACACATTTCAAACAAGTAGTCGCAAAAAAAGATACAAATTATGTAGGAGAGGAAAAGTCAGGACACCAACTAAAAGCCGTTTAAGATGATGAATTTTTGTACTTTTTTTATATATGCTATGTATCTAGCACTTGCAAAGGCAAGTTAATGATGTCTCGTAAAGTTTTTAACAGCATCATCATCACTCCTACGCACACACACATACACACGGCAACATACATTCACGCACTTAAGAGCCTGTCAGCTTGTGGCTACAAATTAATTATCCTTAATAATAATCACAAAATTACTAAGACACGGGGTCCGTGGAGAAAAGCGAGCACAATGTTAAAGGAAAGACCAATGAACCTACTTGAAAGCTTAGTATTTATCTCAAAGGAATGTCAGGAGAAAATAAAGAAGTACGAGAACTCATCGGTTAAGACAAAAATAGTATAAATAGAGCCATAGTATCAATGCTCATGTAACACGATATATATTTTCGATACGTATAGAAAAATAGCTGAAAGTACTTGAGTATGCAAAATATGGTGGCATGAATGCATTCATATTTTCAAGACACAAGTTGAACTTGTTAGTACAAGTAATATGAGATAAATGAATGAATCAATAAAAGCGGCATTGAAAAGCGGTGGAAAATCCATTGCATCCATTACTCATCAGTATTAATTCGTATTTGAACAAACAAAACCTGTACATATCCAAATCAATATGAGTGAATACATATAAGCAAGAAAATAAACTAATACATATGTGTAGTACTAGTAAGGAGAAAAATGTAATGCATGAAACAAGTACTAATTCAAGCATTCGAATATTTTGTGATGGACTCAAGTAGAACAAAAGCAGCAGAGAAAGAAGCTGACATACGTGCATACTTTTAAGCTATTTTTACTAAAAATATAACTGAATATTTATTTAATTAATAAAAAAATTAAATGCGCAGAGAACATTGTGAAACTGTTATAAACTAAAATACAATATTCAGGAAATCTTTCCGCATGTATAATATTTTTGATGAGACTATAAGACCTATCGAAAGTACATCGAACCGACGTATGTTATGGATACATTCAACCCCCATTTTGCATTTTCGATAGGATGAAATATTGTGTTCATGATAAAGGATTTACCATGTATATATTCTTGTAAATAGTTTCATGATAAATAGTAGACTTCAAGTGTTTCCATGTGTCCAAAGTATCTCAGTAGGTTTCTATTAGCAATAACACCATAGAACAATTTTCAATAGATTTTGAAATATTAAAACAAAGTATGTATTTTCTGAATTTCTAAAATTCCACAATAAGAATTGCAAGTCTACACAAGTAACTGCCTATTGCTCTTTGTAACTTCACATTCCTCTGCACAAGGTGGCAAGAAAGCAAACTATTTGCGCCGTTCACTGGTTTGATCTAGGAAGCTGAAATTTTGGGAGAATTTTCTTTACGACCGTTTCTATAATTTAGGCCCTTTTGGATGTATATTGTTCGCATTCACAGCCACACGAAAAATGTGGGCGTGGCATAATAGGATGTGGCACCTCCCATACAATTAAAATACATAAAATACTATAATTTGGCACTTAAAATGGACTTAGGGGATTTACTACCCCATGCTAAGACATAAGAAAATTAAAAATAAAAACAATCTACCAAATATCAAAATAATCACCCTAATTTATATGTATGCACCTTTTCAAATAATTTTCTGCTTGGAAGATAATATATGAATGTCATGTTCATGTAATACTTTTAAAGATAGTAGCCACATTGGTTTCGGCTTTAAATTATGGTTTTCACTGAATTGCATTAAGTTCATAGGATATCGATACTTTTCGTTTGATACGATGTTTTTCTAGGATTTGGCGATACATACGTGTATGACGGCTAAATAATTCAACGTGACTTAAAGTATTCATGATAACATAATTGTTGTTGGGGTTAACTTCATGCTACGTTTCGACGGTGAATTTAATTACCTACGTACATCTCATACATTTTTCTCTTCAACTTTGTATCTCTTGGAATCATCGTATCACATCGCTTTTCGCATTTACATTTGCAATTAGATTTTTTCCATTTGCTACTGTTTTAATGATTATTTTTTATCATTATGTTTTATCGTTTTCATTATTTTTATCGTCTCGTTAACCGTTTGTTTTTGTTTCCTTGGTAAGTTAAAGGGAGTTTAAAGCTTGCTTTCAAGTACTAAGTAATATTTTACCTGTAAACTATTTAAAAAGTTCATATGATCTGATCATTTAAAAACAGTTGCGTTTTAATCGATAAAAGGCATTGGAATATTATAATAAAGCTGCTTTATGGCTCTTGCTCTCTTTATATGCATATGAACATATGTACATATATAAATTTTGTTTTTAATGAGCTTTCAAAATTGTATTAACTATGAATGGAGTAATACTAATACTATGTGTTTGGATAAGGAACTAATTCGTTAAAGGTATTTTATTGCCTTAAATGTTTAATTTTACCCTAAAAATGATAAATCCAAAAATGTTATTAAACTTAGGCTTGGACTTTTGAGAGCAGTGCAAAGTTGTCCATTTTTATTTTATTAACACAACTCAAAAATTATATATTTTTAGTATATACACATTATCAGACTTATTGTAGAGAGTAAAATTTCCTATCGAAGTGATATAAAGTGTCAAAAAACTTATTTTTTCAATAAAATAAATAAAAAAAACGAAAAATTTCCATTTTTTTTTAATTTTTGGGTATATCTTTTTTCTGAGTTGGCTTAGTTCACAAAAAAGATAGATGACATAGTTTTCGTCAAAATCATGACCCATTTAAGTATCTTGAATGAAAATAAACATTCGTTCAATGCTACCTATTTTTGTGTGATTTGCTTAGCAAAACTATTTTTGATAGTTGTGAATGCATTTCATGTGTTTTCAGTCCAGTGAAAGTGTTTGTCTTTTGTTTTCATTGCCTTTGTTACCTTTCATATCTCGTTAGTATAGAACAGGTATAGGCACCAAGCTTTTTATATACATACATTAAATAAAAAAAAAATCGAAATTTTGTCCCATAATTCTTTTTATTTAAGAGCATATTACATTTTGAGCCATAAAACACATAATGACTTTTTGCTTCATTTAGACGATATAGGACTTAGCATGTTTACCAGTTTAAGAATGCATCTGTGGTTATAACTGATCATCCCAATAAACTTTTTGTACTTAGCTGTTTCTGGTTTTGGCAGTGCCGTTTTTAACCTATTGGAGACCCTGGGCATATGAGGATAATGGGGCCCCTATGGCTTTGACAGAACACTATTTTGTTAGAATAGACAAAGAAAGTAGATAAACAAGGTTCTAGAAATATTTTTATTGACAGTCACATTAAATGAATAGATAATGTAATATAATCCACAAAAGTAACTCTTTTAGCATTCACAGATTAGTGCTTCAAAATCTATATTGATTGAAGAGGAACCCTTCTAGATTTAAGATGAGCAAAATCGTTAATGAGTTCTTCAAAATCTATATTTTTGAGCAGATCACATTCTATGGACATCAGCGACAAACTGGTTAATCTGTCTTGAAGCATTCTACTTCTCAATTCATTTTTAATTCTATTCAATTTGGAGAAGGAGCATTCCCCACTGCAGTTAGTTACCATCATGCTTAAAAAGATTCTCAATGCGATTTCGACATTTGGAAATGTGTCTTCAATTTTGTTTTTTTTTCAAAAGTTGATATATTTCCAATATACTAATACTTCCCTCACTTTGTTCACTGTGAACAATTTTAAGTAATCTGTTAAATGCAGACATTCCATTTCTATCTCTTTCTCATTAGCATCTTCATAATAAAATTCCGCAAATTCTTTGCAACTTTGTCTCAACTCTTCAGAATTCAGAGTCTTAAAGCGAAAAAATAAATCAAAACGTTTACAAATATTCTTGTACGGACTTAATCGCTGTTTTAGATGAACGCTCAGAGTATCAATTATGGGACGAAATGTCTCGGCTTTAAATTTCTCTCTTCCATTCAGCTGGACTGACAACGCCGGGCCATCAAAAAAACTCTGGCGAGTGCTTCTGTATTTTGTTCTTTGAGATAGGTCCTTGTAGTTAGATTCCTAGTTTCTTTCTTTGGCGTACGATTCGAAGTAATCAAATCTATCCCTGAGGTTAACAATAAAATCATCAAGTGAAGTAAACATATTAGTTGCAACGTCCAGTGTTACTGTTTCTTTTTGGAGATAGTTATTTATTTTGTTTATTCTTTCCAATATAGAGTTCCAAATTTCTATTAGTATAATATATTCTAGCTCATTTATAATTTTTTTTAGGAGCTGTTTTCCCATTACGTCAATAAACTCATTACAAATATTCGCTGATAAATACGAAATGTTACCTTTTCCAGGATTCCCAAATTTTTTTAAGTGATATAATTCCACACATCCCAGATAATTTCTATTATTGGGAGATCCTAGGAGTTCATTGTCAATGCGAAACGAAAGCCCTCTCGATGCCAAAATTTTACAACAGCTACAATCCGTTTAAGTACATTTCTCCAGTAATCTACTTCATTTTGATGTTGAGATAATAAGTCAGTATCTACTCTACCAGCCGCTTTACTTCGTGCCAGATAAGTCATCATAGATTGCATATGTGCTGGGCTATTTTCATGTGTTAAAATTATGTGATTAATGTGCTTCCAATCATTACATCCACTCGGAGAGCATAGATTTACATCAGAAGGGTTAAACACAAAGCAAGAAAAACAAAATACAGAGTTTTTGGAAGGCAAGTACAACAACCATTTTCTTTCGACGCTTTATTGTTCTTCAATTTGCGAATATATAATACTTTGTTGAAATACCTAGTTACTGACTTAGTACCATCTTTGTAGGTTCTGGATGTCTCGGAAAAGTCAGAATCTTTATTTTGAAAATATGAAAGTCCCTTACGAATCAAAATTTCGCGATTTTTTTCTGTAAAATTTTCATGTCAATAATCGGCGGGGTCGTGTGATATTTCTTCCGGCTTGGAAAACTGTTGTTCAACTGACGCAGTTGTCGCTATTCGTGAAGTCACTGAATTTGTTTTACTTTCGTCAAAATTGTTAGAAATTGGTGTAGAACATGAGGATTCAGAAACTCCCGCGATTTGTGATCGACACAACTCATCATGTGGAAGAATTTTTGTTAGATTGCTACTTACAGAAGTTTCTCAATAAGAATAAATCAGTCATATTTTCATATGAGAAGACAAAATATGAAATTAGCCAAATACTTTTTGGTTGGTATTGTAGTCAGTAATTTTGGTTCGATTTATTCGAATTAAATAAGTTTTTGGTAATAAATATAGGTTATCGTTTGGTGATCTGGCAGAAACTAGGGGTTCGATCGCGCGGCCCTGGGCACGTGCCCAGAGTGCCCAGTGGGAAAAAGGGGTCTGGGTTTTGGATTATCTGTAATACATTGAATCCTATCAACTGATGGTTTAATACTATATTTTAAAATGTAGCTTGGTAAATAAATGTTGTCAACACCAAAAATGTATTCGTTAGGTTTAATATTCAAGCCATATTTCTCAAGACGTTCAAAACTTGTCAAGTTTTTCATATGTTGCTGGATAACGATCTGGTACTGTGACGGCACTTAATCCCTTGTCTTCACCACATGATCTCCAGTCATTTGGATCTAAATGCAAAGGAGACCCTGACTTATAGTCTATCTGTTGATCGATAAATTCCTGTCTTTACTAAGAAATTATATTTTTTGGCTATTTTTGATTTCAGTAAATTTAAGCGACGCGTTTTATTAATTGGTAATTGTCCTTAAGTTATGATGTGGGTTTCTGTTGTGTTTAGCGGGTTTGTTGTAGTCCGGTTATGCTGTTAGTGAAAGAAATTTGTTAATTATTTATTAAATATTATTTTATGGTCTCTGGCAAAAGTGAATAGACGCCACGTTAGTGTGGTTAAAATTAAATCATCAGTCGTCACGATGATGGAGCCATTTACTTTGTTTGGTTGTATTTTTAATGATGTTGACGTGAAGTGTCATGGGAATGTGATCAACGTGTGTAGCGTTCTCTTGAAAAACTATTTCGTGAAGAATGACAGCTGCTGTCATACTTCATCCAATTAACCTATATTGTTAATTTATTAAAACATTTGAGCATTTCCGTTGTACTTGGAATGAAATTATCAATGATTGTTTTAATGCTGGTTAGAATTTGGTTGAGGTGTGGTTCTGATTGAACTAGCTTCATTGTCCGTCATGACTTCCCATAATTTTTCCGCCAAACTTAAGATTTCGATTTAGCCTTTGAGGTTATATCCAGTTGAAGCCACATTTAAAATTTTAGGTTACTTTCGTCACTTTCAACTGAAATACCTGCGAAAATTTTAAGCAATCTGTAAATCTGGAGGGCGGCAAAATGGTCCTCGTAATATGAAAATAAATTGTTTTATTACTCGTAGCATGACTACGAAAATTTTTGTAAATGTTGTGGACCTTTTTATTTTTGGTAAATGGAAAAAAATTCGAGATAAAGAAAATGTGTAGGTGATTTTATAATAAAATGTAAAATACATGTAATTTTCTAGGGTTTTCGAGGAACAAAAGTGGAGAATTTTTTATAGTTTTTTAAGTACAAATTTTGCAATTTAAAAATCAAAGAATATTTTCTGTTGGTAAGAGTTACCTCCATGCCCCGGGAGCTCAATGTGGACGGTACGTCTCTGGGTGTTCGCTCACCGATCTTATTAGTTTTGGATAAAGTCCAATACGGTCATAATAACTTCTTGTTTTAAAGAAAATATTGTGTGCTCGTATTTCGTTTTATCTACAGTGATTTCTTTCGATTGAAATTGTATTTCGGTATCGATGAACCATGCTTCTGGGCAGTTCGACCTAAATCGATGTTATTTTGCAGATGTCTCTGAAATTTGAGGTGTGGCTAAAATGTTGAATATACTTACTATACAGTCATACAAAAAAGTATTTTGCATGTAATTTATTTTCACAGAATTTACTTAAAATAATTAAAGGAACTCTCTTGAACGTTTTTCAAAAAGAATAAATAAAAGATAAAACAACAACAACGTTACACAAGGTAAAGAGCAATAAATGATGAAATTTTACCTCAAAAAAGTATTCGTAAATTTAATTTCATTTCAATATGTTTTATATAGTAGATATTAAAGATTTAAATAGTATTAATATTTTTTAGCATATCCGTTGAGTCTAATTACTTCATTCAAGCGGTTTGGCATACATGCAACTAGTTTTTTTGTCCGTTCTGGCGACACAGCAGCCCACTCATCTTCGCTGACTTTTTTTAGTTGATTTATTGATGATATCGGGTGCTTACGTATAGATTTCTCCAAATCGGCCCACAAATGTTCTATGGGGCTTATGTCAGGGGACTGGGGAGGAGTTTGCAAAATATTTGGAGTGTTGCAAAGGATCCATAGCTTCGTTTTATGTGCAATTTGATTTGCAATGTTTTAGCGCCAGACTCTAAATTATTTTGGGGAATGTCGATGTAGTGCAAGTGGTCCATTTTTCCTTTAATAAATTGCATACTTCCAACCCCATTTGCTGCCATGCACCCCCACAGAAGCATACTGCCACCACCATGTCTTACTGCATAACAGGTATTTCTCAGGTCCAGCTCCGTGTTCTTCTTTTGCCATACCTTGTTACCACAGTCAGGTCCAAATAAATTGAATTTGGTCTCGTCACTACATATGACACTTGACCAGAAAATTTGCTCATGATTTAAATATTTTTTTGCGAACTTGGAGCATGCAAATTATAAAAAAGAGACTGTTTCTTCAAAAAAAAAAAAACATTACGAATACTTTTTTGTATGACTGTATGTGTCTGTATTGAATTAAGAGAGTTCGATTGATCGCATTTCTTTCGCATCGTGACGGGGAATAAAAGATTTTGGAGGAGGATTAATGAGCGAACGGACCTAAAATCTTTTAAGTATTTGTTGTGAAAAGTATAAATTATTTAAAATATTTTTACAAATGCGTGAAATTTTTTATATGTTTAAAATAATGAGTAACTACTTATCTTAATAATTAATGTTCTTACGAGTAATGATATCAGCGCTTGATTGGTGAGAATTAGATTCCTTCCAGTTTCAGCTATGAACATGATGATTATAAGCGTGAGAATGTTGATGAAGTTGATCATTATGACATTGACAGTGTTGGTGAGGATGACTATTTGTGGTACACTAGCTGTTGGCGTAACATGTTGATGTTGCGATGGCAGTTGATTTAAAATGTTAACTTGTGTTACAATATCATTTATTGTGTTTGTTGAGGTGGTACATTCGAGTGCTGTTGTTGTAGGTGGCATGCCGTGAAGTGCTTATCCAACATTTATTACTTTAATGCAAATCCGTTATTCCTTTTGTTAATGGCAGGATCAGCAGTTCTGATGTTTACAAGCGCTTTATAGATTGTTATTTTATTTTTAGATTGATAGATATGATTTTGTTTGAAAACTAGCTTACCCGACAGTCGTTGTTCTGTTAAGGAGGGGGTAGGTTTTGACCAAATTTTGTTTTTGCATTTTTTTTGTTTTATTTGATAAGACATATGACTCTTCAAAAGTATCCTGTTGAAATTTGAGGTCGATTGGAGTAAAACTGACGAAGATACAGTGTCTTCGATGTCTCGATGATTCTGTGTAAGTATATATAAAAAAAAGTGTTAAAACTTTAAACGTGTTTTTCTCGAAACTAACTTTTCAAAGTCGGTGGACACTTTAACTCAAAAACTACTAGACCGATTCTCGTGAAATTTGACACACTTTTTTAATACATATAAAACTAGGTAGTGACGAAGGGGTTTTTTTTTGCATTAAAAATAGTTTTACAATAATAAATATACTGATTTTTACATTATTTTTTTAAAAAAATTCGTTTTTTGGCTTAAAAATTAGGCCAAAATCTTAAAAATCGCCAAAGAAAAAAAACTCTTCGTCAATACCTTGGAAAACTCATAAGCTAACTAAATTTTTTTGATTTTTTGATTTCAGATGATAAAGTGATGAGTTATGTTATCCACCGCAAACCACCTTTTTTTTAGGCGTCCGGGGAAATTTGCTGCCAATGGCTTATTTTGCAATGTTTTTTAATGAATTATTCACAGAATATTCTTGAAATATTGTACTTTTATATGTTCTTTAAATAAATAAATTTACTTTTACCATATCACTAAAAAACATTTTTAAACTTATGCCTAAAATTTAGCGCTCAAACCCCATCCCCTCCTTAATTACTGCAAGAATTCCATAAATATATAATATTGTTTAGAGCCCTCTATAGCTCAGTGGAAATAAAAACACTTCAATCATTGTGGAAAAAGAACTCAGAGTGTATACGATACAAATTTTGAAAACATACAAAAATTAAGTAACGCGTTCATCGCTACGCTTGGTGATGAACAATATTTTTTGTCTTCTCGTTCGGAGAGAAGAAGACAAGCCCATGGGAAAAACGTGGCATCTCCACTTTCTTTTCTTCGGGACATCTTTTTGAGCTTTTTTTAAATCTTCGCTCATCGTTGATGAGTTATCGCTTCTTTCACTTTCACTTTCACTTTCTAGTTGGTTTTTTAAGGATTCTTCTATCGGGTCAGGCTCATTCATTGATACAGATTCGCCATTTGTTTCTTTTTGGGTTTTAATCACGTTTCTGAAAGACTACAGAAATACTTTCGACCTAGTATCGATTCCGATTGCCGGTAGTAGCTGCTCTTCTGCTGCACAGAACAGCTTTTCCTCGTATTTTATCTGGATCATCCTCCTTTTTTTAAGTCGGTTAGAAACGACTAACAACATTGCTACGTACCGGTTAATGGATTAATCATCTTGATCGAAAAATGATATCCATCCTTTCCTCGCCAAAATATTAGTGGGTATTGTAATACACCATACGAACGATGGGGCTCGCTGACACGCCAAAGGATATTACCATCACGCCGTCGAATCACAATATCACGACACTCGAGAGTCTAGACTTTAGCCAAAAAACATACAGGCAACTTCGTTCAAAGTCAGTGCATTGAAGCGTTTCTCATATTTGCCTGCTCTGATCACTATTTTGTGGTTATCAGAAGGCATAATTTCTATTGCAGTTTTGAACAATTTCATCAAATCCTTGTGTTCATGTAATAGTTGTTGCAGTTATGCAATAATATCTCGATTTTCCGCACGACTATCTCCAGAATTTCCAAGAAAATAAATCTGTAGAAATGTGTGCTCATCATTCATTGGCGGCAACAATGCTCCTGAACGATGGCGAATTTGCCCTTGAATCTGTAAAATGAAAAAAAAAAAATCTTTATTTTCGTCGAAAATAAATTTACCGTAAAACTTGAGCTCGTTCTTTGGTTATATTTGCTCGAATTGATGTCGTTTGGAAAGCACTGTTATATGAGCCGTTTATTTTGAAAATGGCATAAGTCACTCTTCGTTGAGTAGAAAAAATGAAATAAATTTTACACAGTTAATATCAAGTACCTTCATTTTTTCTTCTCAACGAAGAGTGACTTATACCACTTTCAAAATAAACGGCTCACATTTTCAAATATTCCGCAAAAAAATGCTTTGATTGAGTTCCATGGCCAGAAAGCAAAAATGCTAGTGGGTCAGGCGGCAGTGTCAATTGTGACAACTTTACCTTTCCGGTCGAAAAACATAGCCCTGGCTGTTCATGTTGAAACTTTAAGGCATTACAGTATTGACTAGGGTTGTAACGGATCTCCGCATCCGCATCCGCAAGTGCGGAACTTCCGCTTGATATTGTGCCTCCGCCTCCGCTTCCGCATCCGCAAATTTTGATGAGGTAAATCGGAATTATAACGGAAGTTATAAAATCAACATTAGAGCTTACAAAGTGGAAAATTCTGTGTTTAAGCTAATTTGCATTTTATTGCTTTTCTCTCGAATTCACTTTTTTCATACGGTGCTAGCAGTCTTTTCTCCAAAATTACTGAGCCGATCCTTATGAAATTTTATCAACATATTCGTCACATTCATGGGTATCGTATAAACTAAAATTGAGTCAAAATATTGATTTTTTTTTCAAACAGAAATTACCCATAAAATCCTTATTTTTCCAACATTTTTTTTTAGTTAAAAAAAATTTATGGAAATATGACCAAATAAATGAAAAAAGTTAAAAAAACTGAAAAATAGCTTCTTCAGCTGGAAATCTAGGATGTCTACTAGTGTTCATTTAATACTTACACTAAATTTTAAATATTTTCAAATTGTTTTTTCACCTCCGCTTCCGCTTCCGTTAAAACTCCGCATCCGCGGAGATCAATTTCTGAGCTCCGCATTCGCATCCGCCTCCGCATAGATGACTTCCGTTACAACCCTAGTATTGACCAACATACATAGTTCCAAAGTCGACTGATAATCTGCAGCGTAATTGATTGTTGGATCGTATCGGAACGCGAAACGTTCATGTATAGCAGCTACGTTTGACCGCTTATTTTGTTAACGTTCCAAATTATTTTGAGCGTAATTTCCAGCTGAGCGAATTGAACTCGACTGTATCCGCATTTCCGGAGTCATAACACTAGTTTACAAGAAAAAAGATATGGTTTCTGATAGACTTTTTTGCATGTATTTTGGGGCGTAGATTCCAAAAATGGCAACCATTTTTTTTTTTTTCTAAAGAATCGTTTTCTATATATCCCCAAAAAACCCCTGTTTCGGCACTTTTTTCATTTATTTGGCTATATCTAGATGAATTATTTTTTCGACTCAAAAACGCTTTTCAGCACTCAAAAAATATTTTTATTCCCTTTCTAACGATATACTGTTTGCTTGAATCTAATAAGATTTGATGGAGTTACAAGCGCTCAAAGTCCAAAAAAAAAACTAACTTTTTAGGTCTTTTTTAAAAATCACTAAATTTCAATTACTCCATTTGAATGAAAAAATTTTTTTTCATGGTTTTCAGAATTAAAAATTAAAGACTATTCTTTTGCCAATATTTTAAGTATAATTTTGCAGAAATCGGACAAAAAATGTATCGCCAAATAAGCTTTCAACGGAGCGCTAGTGTGTGATATCAAAAAGATTACAAGAACAATTGCATATGAAGAGGGAAATGTAGTTTTTGGTCAACGCAAGAAGTAAGATATAGTATGCTAGTAGACTATTAAATTTCGGCGAACAAAGCTTATTGATGATGATGACGTAGCGGTCATCGAAACTAGTATAAGCTGCTGGTTTGCCCAAAAGAAATGATTTGTTTCTTTTTATGCATTTTGCGCTGTAATTTTTTTGTGTTTTTTTCGCACTAACAGTACTGAGCAGAAGGCTCAGTAAAAAATAATTTAAAAAATGTAGAAGTTATTAAAGAAAACAGTAAAAAACTTGCAATAAAATTGAACGAAAATACATACATACTCGTACGTTTTTTATTTAAAAAGAAAAGGAGCCCAGCAGGCAAATGAGCAAGGCCTTACTCGGAGAAGGCCTGCTAGCACTGCTGCGATTATATAAGGACTTCTCAAAACTAGATTTTCATGCAAATAAAAATACAATCACAGAATGAATAATATGCCTTGCCACAACAGACGTGCTATCAGGCGTGATATTAGAAGGTAAAGAAGAAGGACTCCATTTACTTTAGCGCTTTTCTGTTTCTTTTTTATTTCATGTATTGCAATGTTTTATGATTCGGCATAACTTTTTTGTCATATGCATTGTACATATACGACATGAAAAGTATACACATGGTTAGAAATTAAGAGAGGTGTGCATATTGCCAGGCTAGTCCTCTGTTGTTTCATGTTATGTTAAGGAGGTAGAGTTTTGTGTATTTTTTGTCAAATTGTAAAGTCATTAAAAAAATATCAACGCAAGTGAGATGGCGAGGATAAAAAAAAAAAACAATTAATATTTAGAGTCTTTAAATTTATTAAAATTAAATTTTTGTCAAGTAATTCTGAGAGTCTTTCTACGGTAAGCGGTCTTAGAAAGCCTGCTTAGGAAGGCCTGTTTTCTGCGGCCATTTCATATAAAAAAAAAGTACGTTTGAAAGGTGGGTGGAAGGCCTTATACTTACCAAGGAAGGCCTTCTAGAAGCACTGTTCGCTCCTGCCCTTGCCTATTGGGAGAATAAAAGTAAAGAACCACACACATACACAATCGTATGTATTTCCGATCAATTTTATTGCAAGTTTTTTACTGTTTTCTCGAATAACTTCTACATTTTTTGTCCGATTTCCGCAAAATTATACTTAAAATATTGGCAAAAAAATAGTCTTTCATTTTTAATTCTAAAAAATAAAAAAAAAATTTTGTGTTCAAATGGAACAATTGAAATTTAGTGATTTTTAAAAAAGACCAAAAAAGTCAGTTTTTTTAAATGAAAAAAGTGCCGAAAAGGGGGTTTTTTGGGGATATCTTAAAAACGATTCTTAAGAAAAAAAATATGGTTGCCATTTTTAGAACCTATGCCCCAAAATACATGGAAAAATTTCTATGAGAAACCAATCGCGCTTGAGATATTCTTACTCGATTAGTCTCCAAACGCTGTTCACGCTCTTCATCAGACTCATTACCTTGACGATTACATATTCCTCGTGTGTTGCGTGTACACCGACCGACATTTTGACGTCTTATTCGTGGCATTTTTAAAATTTTTTCAAAAAACAGGGCGATAATACAATATTATTTTTTGTGTAAAGATTTTTTCACTTCGAAAATGCCACATTGCTTTTTATTGATTTGTTGGATTGCTTTGTTTCGGAATTCGTGGCAAAAATCTCAAACTGTACCTGAATTCCCGTAACGAAATTAAGTAACGAAACTGCGATTCCTAAGAAAATGCAAATCAAGTGATAATCCGGCATACAAGCGGTAGTTAATTTTTATATACATATGTATGTATATATGTACATAGATTTATCTTACCTATTCGGGGCCTTGTAAGTACAATAGGAATTTTTTGATTATAATAATTTTCATAAATGAAGTTTTTTCAATATTTCAAAATGAAAACACAATTTTAAGAACTTAAATTAAATAAAGTGTAATCCATTGAAGTGGAGCAGCACTTCAGGGTCACAGCATCACTTTCATGTACTGCTGCAATGTTTTCGGCTGAGCCGCCTCCGCATGTGCTACCGACTCAGTTTCTTGGAATTTATGCACTAAGTCATTTGCCCATCCTATATTAAAATAGTTTATATGAAGAGATCGAAAGGGAAGAAGGTAATATCGACAATTTAACATTACTTTTGCGTAGTTCTAGTGTCTTAATTTAACAATTTTTTTTTTATCACGTAATAATATATTTAACACTTGGAAAATTTTGCAAGTAGCTTATTAAACTTTGTTATACGCCGCACAGTGGCGCCTTTTGCGATTTCACGTTGCTAAAATCATAACTTTTGAACGGGTAAAGATATTTCAGTAAAGTTTTTTGATTTTGGTTGGTAATTTCTGTAGATATGACATATGTGCAAATCCGCCAAATTTGGCGTTTTAGCTGGCCTCGTTTTTTTTTTTTTTTTTTGGAGTACATCGTTCAGCCATAGTTTTTCTTGAAGCTAAGGCTATCTTGAACTCATAATAAAGGTTGTTCAATTGAAATTCAGATACTTTTAATTTTTACTAATTCATTCATATGCATTTATTTTTTTATCTCTTAACATAATTTATAAACTAATTTGAAATTTTTCATCGAACTTTACAGTCAATTGCAGTAACCAATGTTCTTGTGAAATTTCACAAATCGGTTAATGCTTTATAAACAAACATGACAAAGACAACAAATGGAACCTGTTAATTGGTGACATATGTTTCGGCTATTACCACATATATACACATATTCATATGTATATACTTACATAGAATCATCAGACCAGTTTTGGTTAATTTGTAATGTGATTCGAACCCCCGACCATTCCATGAATTATATGTGGACGGCCGCTCTAACACTTGAGCCACGGAGGTTGTGCTGGTCGACATGTACAAAGTGCAATTTATATTATGCGATTGCGCCATCTGTTGTAATTTTATTGTCATTTCTCCGTGGCTCAAGTGTTAGAGCGGCCGTCCACATATAATTCATGGAATGGTCGGGGGTTCGAATCACATTACAAATTAACCAAAACTGGTCTGATGAGGCTATGTATATACATATGAATATGTGTATATATGTGGTAATAGCCGAAACATATGTCACCAATTACCAGGTTAAATTGTTCCATTTGTTGTCTTTGTCATGTTTGTTTATAAAGCATTAACCGATTTGTGAAATTTCACAAGAACATTGGTTACTGCAATTGACTGTAAAGTTCGATTAAAAATTTCAAATTAATTAACCCTTCGTTGCATGATTTTCTAGTTTCAAAAAAAAAAATTTTTTGAATCACATTCTTCAATCCAATCATTGAAAACATTATTAAAAAAAATTTAGGACCTTAGTTTTCCAGAAAAATAGGTGTTTTCCACATGGTGCATATCTGCAACGCCTTGCATTAAGAAGTAATTTTATTATTCTAAAAAAATAAAATAATTGTTTAATGTAAAAGAATGCATATTTGGAAATTATTTCAAAAATGCAACACATGACCGATGGCCTTGAAGTATGTTATCCGTGGGATTATTTTGAGCAATTCTATGTACTTAGAGCGCGCTCGGACTTCCTTTTTATTTATTTTGAGCTTGATAATAACATTCTTCACTAACTTGTATGTGCAATTACTGCGGCTAGCAAAGCCGGTCTCGGACGTATTATAGTGAACTGCAGCCGAAGGCCGCCATGAAATTGGTGTTGAATATATTGGAGTATGTAAGTCCTGAGCCGCTGAGTAAGATTTCATCCAATTTTTTGTTTTTGGTGCATATTTCGAAATTATAAGTAAATCCGGATATTCCACTTATTACAGATTTTTTGTAACTCCACTTATGGGGTTGAACTGGCATATATTGATTTAAATAACTGCGATTTTTTGTAACACATATTTCTTCAACCAGAGGTAGACACCCTTTTCTTGGAATGGACAAAAATTTATTTATGAAGTGGATCAAAACAGGTCGAATCTTATGCAGCCCCACATGAGTTGGATGTACTCTTGGTACCACTGCATTATGTCAGTTAAAATGAAGAAATCCTTGAATGTTTTTATACACATTTACGACCAGTGTACCTATTCGATATTGTTGTATTTCCTACAGCAGGACCACAATAATGCCATAAATTGGGCACCTGAATAACGAACATCAGCTTTCAGATCATTCCAAGATATTTAGTTATTTCTGAGGATATCATCATCCTTCTTCTGACAGTAATTCCGTGATTTTAGTAATTGCCTTTATCGGCAATTTCATCCTATTGTCCGATATCAAAATCATCTTCATTGTCGCTCCAAGCTACCACAACCTTCACCAGATCTGTATCAGACAGAAAGTTAGCCATTCATAAACGTTATCAAATTTTTTTCACGTAAATGCATAGTGTTGCAGATTTGCATCATGTATGAAATGCACGAATAGAACAGATTTCGTACGAAAAGTAGTTCATATTATAAATTAAAATTGCTTTTTATGATATTACTTACACAAAAAAAAGTTACTTTCAAATATAATTTCACTTTTTCATTACTTTTCTCTGTAAAATTAGGGATCAGTTTTTGCGACTTTACAATACTTTGATGTGACTGACTGTGACTTCCGATTCCTTCAAAACGACAATGACAAAAACAATATAATATCTATATAAACGTTGCTTATACATCGTACAACTAATAAAAAATTAATGTTCAAATAAAATTTTTATACGTTACAACATGCGAGCAATTTAAATGTATGATGCATATCTGCATCAGTATGCAACGAAGGGTTAATAACATTCAGTCGACTAAAACAAATTAATAATTTATAAACAGTATTTGTCAAAGGCAAGAAAAGTTTTAAAAAAAGGGTTACAGTCATGGTTGCCACTTTGGTCCAATTGGAAAAAAACTTGCATTAAATTATGAGAAAATTTTTAATCCATTAAATCTCAAGCCTAAGCCACTGGATCAAAATCGATGAATTTTCATCCAGATGCTACATTTGGATCGTAGGTCTGAGCTAAGATTTTTAATAATTTTTTAATCCTGCTCAAATATACCCTTATGTATTAAGGGTATATTTGATGTTAAAAATACTACGAGCGCAATACGCCATTTTTCCTGCGAGCCATGCGTGCGCAAAAGTGAGTTCTCGATTCTTCGACTGCTGGGCACAAGCGATATCAAAAAATGCAACATTTTTCTAATGTGAACGAAAAACGTTTTTGAATGACAAAAAATTACTTTATCGAATTAATATTGATGAGAATCGATCTTTTCATTTGTGAACAACTCCGACAACGCAACTGTTCATATCATTTGGTGCATTACCATGACACATGCCTCTGGAAAACCTTGCAACGACGTGTCTTTGCGATCTTCAAGATTCAATGTCCCTTTTTATCAGTACGGATATCGTTCAAGGCGATGGTTTTGGTCAAATCGGGTGCTTTAACGATTTGGTTCGAGTATTCTTTTGATCAGTCAAGCTGGCTTATCACGCAAAATCGTTCCAAGCGATGTCTTTTAAGCTGACTTATCGATTTGGCCGCCATTTATATTGAAAATGGTACAATTTTCTCTTCTTTAAGAAGAAAAATTCAAATAAATTTCATAGAATTATTTAATTTGTTCTTCTCAACGAAGAGGGACATGCACCACTTAGAAAATAAAGGGTTCAAACGTGAGAGCCCATTGCAACACCGCTTCGGCTTCGACAACTTCCTCACATCGCCATGGCAGATTCATGCACTACTTGAACAAAACGCTTGGTGTTTTGAGAATGGCATGGATAAGCTGTGAAAATAATTAAGTTTAGTAAAGAAAGCTATGAAATAAAGTTATTCGTCATGGTAATGTGATTATTTCTTTGAATATTGTAATGCTTCCAGCTGGTCTTGCGTGAAAAACTGCAAGCATGGCGGCTTCGAATTTGAGCCAGTTGATCATATTGAAGTCTGAGCCACTTTCGAAATTTATGAAATGATTTACCTGTTGACCGAACATTTGACGAATGCATCACATTGCTTCTTTGCGGGCTGTTAAGATCTTGTCATACCCATCTGATCTTACTATCGCATCTGGGTCCGTTATCATTGAGCAACGGCTCGAAGACACTTTATTTGATTTTGATTTTTCAGTTCATGTCGTAGAAGTTGAGATTTGGTGGGCAGATACTTGAGGTCAATGGCCTTTGGAGCAAAAAAAATCGGTCTCCTCGAGACAAAAACATCGAAACATCATGTTTTAAGATCGGACTGTAAATACCGGAGATATGACCAAAAATTTAATAAGAGGACCACTACGTTGGGTAAAAAAATTAAAAACATTTCTTAAAATAGTTTTAATGGAATAATCGAAATACTTCTGTTGGCAAAGTTTAATGATTTTTTGCAAGATTTAATTATCTGACACTAAGAAGGTACATCAAGATGGTAGGAACTGAGATCTGGTTGGTAAGTACTGGAACGGGGTCCTTGATGTCAGTGACCTTTAAAGCAAAAAATTGGTCTACTCGAGACAAAAATATTGATATAATATACTTTAAGACTGTAAATGCCGATGATATGAAGAAAAATGTAGATGCGCGACCTCTATTTTCGGTAAAAAAAAAAAAAATTTTTTCGAAACTATGTTGCAAAAATGCTTCAGATTTGATGGTGTACGATGAGCTTTATTTTTTTTGCCTGTAAGGTGGTACGGTCTTATGTATGTACATACACATCTTTTACCATGTCCACTTTTAAATATTTTTTGTTATTTTTTTTTTTAATTGAATTTGTTGACTTGTGTATGTTGTTAAATAAAACAAAATATGTTAAAAAAATATGATCCTTCTCATCCGATTTTGTTCCTTTTTCTATAAAATTTTGGACCCAAGAAAAATTTAGGTGTGGCAACCGTGGTTACAGTAATAAATTAGGTAATTTCTTTAAAAAATCAACAACAATCTACAATTCTATAAAAATATCATCATTATTTTGGATATCTAAGAAACTTAAAACAGTACTACAGAATTTATCAGTCAGTTCTTTTCGTGAACTAACGTGCCTAAGTGATGAAATCAAAGGATCTGAAGATGCTGAAAGTATATTGAACAAGTCCTCATTCTGTCGAATACGTGAAATTTTACATGTATTGCTATATCTGTACTTCTTATAATCGTTGTTTATAGACTCTTGGGCTCCTTCTGATAATTCTCCTATTGGTAAGGCTTAATAATTGGTAATTTGTCCACTATGAGCTAAGGTCTTATGGAGAGAGGGTGTCAGTAATTTTTGGCTGTATTTATGTTCTAATATGTCTGCAGTTTCCTTGGAATACTTTTCAAATTTTTCTACTCTAACGGGTTCTCTACAGGATAGTACGTTTAAAATAACTTGTAATCTTTTTATCACGTCCTCATCGACTCCCGTTATTTCTGAAGTTGTTTCTGGTTTCACAAAAAATCGTCTTGCTGTGTTTCCGTCATTTGTGTTACCAAATCCTTGCTTAGGAGTATCTACTATAATACCCAGTTTTTCTCGAAATTGATCTTGTATTATTTTTTTTCTTAACTTTTGGTTGTTTGGATTATCATCATTTCCTATGCTGTATGCTAGTTTCAGAGTAAATTCCATGGATCTTATCCTTGCATGTAATTGCAAAATACCGTACTCATAATTGTGTTCATCGTTGGAGTCATCATTACTTCCGAAATCTTTTTGTGAGCGCTTACATATAGCACAAGATCTAGTAGATTTGGTGCCAGTTATCTCATTAAGTACTTTGCCGTCAATCATTGTTAAAAATAATTCGAGTCTAATTATAATTTTTTTGTCATCATTTCCTTCAAATATGGTGGGTTGAAGTTCATTTATTTGTTGTTTTATATTGCTGATGGTGCTTCTTATTTGATCTGAAGATTCTTTTGCGTACTTAAACATTATAGGTCGACAATAAAGAACTGATGATGGTCGAAGATTTTTCCAATGTTCAGCATTTTCACTCCTTATTCGAAGTGGGGCTATTGAAGCCATAAACATGTTGGCATCTGAAATATTTTGTCCATCTTCTGTAGAATTTTTTTGTTTATATGCACTTTGTCCAGATGATCCATCACAGCCCCACTTTGTTAACAAAGAAATATTATCTGGGAACGATTGTATTTCATAGTTTCTTTTACTGCTCAAAATTCGCTTAGCGGTATGATCTAGTAAATCTTGGAGTCTAACTTCAGCTGATGTTTCTGTCACCGTACAGTTACCAGGAACCGCTTCCTTTTTGGCTTCTGACACAACTTTGTAGCTGGGAAAAACATCTACGTTGTGACTTCTTAATGAATTTCTCAAGTTGTTATATTTTTCCTTTGAAAGCCCCAGATCTAGGAAAAGCGCTAAAGCACTGGAACCGTCATATTTTATGGGATCATATTGTAGAGTAGGAATACTTTTTTTGATTCGATCGACTCTTGTTGGGCTTGCCAATAAAACTCTTTTCTTTATTTCTGCCTTTTTCATTTCATGATCTTTGTTGTACTTCATGCTGAGCGCATCTACTAAGTTCTGTTTTGAAATGTTTCCAGTGGCGACTGCTATTTTTCTCTTTTTCGTAAATTTCACACAGTTTTCAATTTGTTTTGCTGGTCTTCCTCTGGAGGCTTGTGATGTGCTAGGAATATCATTAAGTGATAGCTCAAAGTCCTTTTTAAGAAAGTCTGCATACTTTATAAAATAATTCGCTTTGGTTCTATTACATGACACCCAATATCTCTTTGTGTAGCAGTAAAAGTTTTTTAACTTTTGTGTATGCTCATCCTTAATATGTTTCGGGTATTTGTTTTTTAATGCAACCACAAATGAATCTCCATTTTCACTGTTTGCAAATATTTCAAACAAATTTTCATAAGATATACTCATTTTCCTTGGAAACTTGCGTAGCTCACACTTTATATAGTCAGAAAAGACTGAGTTATTGAAGCTTAAAATTTGACTTTTATACAAATACAGGTACAAAATATTGTGTTACCTAATAAGCTAAATTCCTTGTATAAAGTTGGCCTGCACTAGAGTTCACTGTTATCAGAAGTACATCTACCTGTATTCTATACGAAAAATACAGCTTTATTCTATTTGACATTACTAGATATTTTTAAATTGCATTAAAAACTTAGATATAAATATCTGAGGCAAGTATTACAATTTCGCTATACAAAAGCGAATTTTCTTAAAAAGAGTGAAATGATTTGGAAAAGTGACAAATCAAGCGTTTTGGAGGTGGGGCAAAACCCATATTATATGGACAGAAGTTTTCTAGGTACTCTTTACATATGCATCTATTTGCGTCAAATATTTTTGGAAATTGGAAGAATAAATTAAGAAAGGGGAGTGGTAACGTCCATATTTACAATTTTTAATTTATTTTGAGAGATGTCTATATTCGCTAAAAACATTATATCAAATTCAGATTAACAATTTCCAAGTCAAAATATCATAGACTGAAAATCGTCATCACACAACAAATTCAGTTTTATTCATATCATGTCACATAAGTAGCTATAATTTCTAAATGGGCAAATATATGCAGGTAAGACCTGCAAGATTTTTGTTGGCAGATGTGTCAACTATAATTTCCCATTCACCAATCCTTGATTGACATTGATTTGTGGATTATAGGCCAAGGTAAATTTGAAAAGCTATGCTAAAAACGACCTTTTTTAAAAAATTCATGAAAATTACTAACTAAAATTTTTTTTCTACATCTTGTAGAAATTATTTATTTTAAAATACCACAAATTTAGAGAGCACACTTCAAATTCCCATGTTTTTTCAAACTTTTGAAATGTTCTAATATTGCGAAAAATGTAAAAAAATGCTATTTTAATGAACGATAAAAAGTTATAAAACTTTGAGCACCCATAAAAACCAAAATCCTTGTCATAAATCAAAAAAGTTTTCGGCTTTAGAACCTTTGGTCAATTATCTGTCAAATAAAAAAAAACTTTCGAAAATCAGAAATCGGAAATTTGATTTTAGCAATCACTTTTTGAAAAAGGAGCCACTGTGCGCCGTCAATAAAAAAATACAACCTGAAATATTCATTGGCCTGCTCTTTATAATATTATAATAAGATCTTAAAGGTCTTGAAAATTGGAAATGTCCGTAAATACAAGACACTTAATAACGTGTATTCAATAGTTGGTTTTTTTTTATAATCTGTGATTTCCACCCCTTACTTACAAGAAAGTTTAATAATTTGAATGCTTCAGTTACTCTATTTTAAAACTTGTGCCAATTTATAACAAACTTCTGCAGTATTTTGTCAGTTTCAAAGTGTCTACGTACTACGTAAAGAAGTATGATTAGGCGCGTAATATAACCAACACATACACTATGCTTTAGTTTGAGCAAGTTTCATAATTACAGTGATATGCAATTAATTTCTGACAAGTTGTCTTCTATCACAGTCTTTCCATCTTCGTTGTTATTACACTTGCTCCATATCAAGTTCAAGCATCCGGAAAACGATTCCTTGTTTAAGTTTTTTTTTTACGTTTTCTTGCTAAGGAACATTTTCAATTGAGTGATTTATATGAATTTGAGTGAGAATTATGCGGGTGAGCGAGTTTTTGATAAGAATAAACTTTTTTTATGCAACACCATAAGTGCATAAGAAATTATTAAGTGAGAATTATGTTGCATGCCATGAAATTTGATTTATGATACTTGGCTTCGATGCATAGCGGAAACAAACCAAACTTAGTTTTTCCTAATGCTTAGACTAATCCGATCAAAAATCTGTTAATAGTTTTTATGTACTATCACCTCAGGATTCTGAGTGATATGAAATTATTTCACACTTACAGGAGTTCGTTAACCTCTCTTTTACTTATAGAAGCAGATGTATTAATCATCTTTTTTTAAAAATTTATTCTTACGATATTTTTTTGGGTGTTTCTTTTTCAAGATACACGGAAAAAAAGTTTTTGTGGTAAGCAACGTGATATATTCAAAAAAAGCTAAATTATCAGGAAAAATTGTCATGAGGCCCTGTAATTTGCAAGATCCATGGGATACTGAAATAAATTGATGGGAAGACTGCAAGAATTACAGTCTAAGAATTGATTATTACATTTTCAGAAAGGTAAATATTTAAAGTGACTGCTTTGCAATTAAATAAAGGCATTTTTTCCTAAGCGCAATCACGTAAACTTAAAATTCTGATGCAATGTGTTCACAATGGCGGCTTAAGAAGAAACGTAAGTTTTCATGGTTTGTTATTTATTTGATACCTTTGATTTTATTAAATAATTTATAAATAAAAATTTAGTTAACAATTAATCAATGAATAATTTTGAATGTTTTAATTATGTTTCCTCTTGCATTAAGATTTTTTCAATATAATCGTAGGTGCCAATTTAGACACAACAATTGTCGTAAGAAAGCTTTTTGACATTCTCTTCTGAACTTGCCATTTGCATTCACACGATAGCAATTAGCGATATAATGGTACAATTGTAAGGGTAGAACTATCTTGTCAAACTCAAATTAGATGTAACCGTGAAAGTAGCACCAAAAATTCAAAACTTTAAAAGTGTTACAAAGCAAATAAACGCTCCTGGATGTCAGCAATGTTACGAAGTTTTCGTTTACAATGTCTACATTTCACAGTATTGCAGTGTATGTATGCCGTCCATATTTTTCTATACCTGTCTGTGGATTCATTTTCTGCACCTCTTGCTTTCTCCAGTCCAAAACCATTTTTTATTACTTTTGTACTTAAGTCATTATTGAATACCTTAGCGACATATCTGAAGGCTAAGTTCTAGTATTACAAAAAAAAAAAACGTACTTAAATTTAACCGATAACGACAGTTAAAATCGCTCCAACCCTCCAAAATAGTAAATTAAACTGATGAGAGGCAGTCATCAAAAAAAAAAAAAAATTACCGAAAAAATTGTTAGTTAACTATTTTGTAGAGGGCCAAATAGACGTTCATGCGTGCATGATGAATCAAGTGATTGCACATGCAAACTAACCGTGTAGGTGGCTGATTGACTAATTGGTAATGCGCATGAGCAATATTAAAATATTTCGATATTTTTTTGATTGATCATGCATGCATGATAGTGTGTGCAGAACTTAGCTCAGTTTACATGATTTTTTGAATAAGAAGGTTACAATGAGTGCGGAAAAGAAATTAGAAATATTATGCACTAAAGATAATTATATGAAATAATTAAACTTTTGTATGATCTTTGTTTTTTAAAATACATTTTTAAAGATTTTTTGAGCTTGAATTAAACTCATTTCATACTTTTTTTTTCATATTAAATGCAATTTTAATTGCCGCACATGCTTCTGACGTCATAATGTCAACACGTTAAAAGTTCAACCAAAAATGATATCCATCATGCGTGCATGAACGGTGTGTGTCTAAATCATGATGGCGTCGTCATTTTATTGATCATGCATGCATGAACGTCTATTTGGCCCTTAGGTAAGCTTATTAACAAGGTAGATAAATTCAACAGATAAGGTAGGTAAATTTACGGAAAAAAAAGCTCCAAAATAGTAAATTTAACCTGTGAAAGATGGTAAGTTTATTTTACTGTTTGCCTACCAAGACAGTTGTTAGTTTACAATTTCTGTGGTCCTAAGCAATATCAGCTTAAGTCGATATATGATCACATGGCAAAGCAACATAAGTTTTGTGTATAAGCATGTGACTTTTACTGTTTCAGATTGTCATCACAGATTGACTTAAGCTGTTATTTTTTGTTCCAACAGATTTTTCTAAATGATTTATAAAAACATTGAAAAAATATGACTTTATTTCTTATGTTGAAGTATTTATACAGAAAAATAAAAAAATAGAAAAAAGCATGATTCAAAAAAAAAGAAAATTTGAATTTTACCAAGTTTTTTATTATTTTTTACGGTTACGTCACAAATTTTGTAGTCACATTGTGAGAAAATATTTAAGTATTCTTCAGGTTTAATTTTAATTAATTTTTTTTTACGAAATCGGTTAATATTTTTGAAATTTTCATACATTTAGAAAATTGTACGCTAACCATATTTGTTGGATCTATTTACCCATCTTTCTTGTGTGTGTGCATTTTCGTATCATTTTAATTTTTATCTGTGCATAATTTTGTAATCAAAACAATCCGAAGTCTCTTTGAAAATTTTAATCAAATCTTTTTAATATCTTTCTTTTACACTTAACAATTCTCAATGAAACATGGTAATAGAAGCAAAGCTCTTCATTGTTTTAAAATACGTCTGCTAAAAAGAAGCGAAACAAATTACTCCTCTTTGATATTTGATATAAAATAATACCAAAAACGAATTATTCTTCGGCCACACTAAGGTTTATACCAAATTCAAAAATTGAATAAATCAAAGTAAAATTTGCTAAATTAGCAAAAAACTAATTCCATAATCCGATTAAGATTTATTTAAATTAATAAAATAAATCATTCTCATGAAAAAAAAAGAGAAACACAAAAAAATACTTAAATCAGATTAAGATTCACCATTACCAAACCAAAAGGACCTATGCTATCAACATTCAAAATATAGCATTGAAACAACAATCGATATGGTAAAATTGTGGCCTTTTAAGTGCGTTTTAAGCGCTGAAAAATGTTTACTATGCATTCGATAAAGCAATAAAAATTACCAAACACAATCCAGAGAAAAATATGGAGGTTTGAACCACACAAATGAGAAACTAATAGAAGCGAAGTTAAGTCCAGTAACACAGCAGAATTCCAAAATTTGTTTGTGTATTTTATGAATATGCCCAGCCAACATTTGGAAGACTGTTGAATCTAGAAAGCGATGAACTTTAACAGAACTGATATAATTTGAATTTTTGAAAATGATAGTAAAATCTATAGAATAGTTCAAATTATGCCAGTTCCGTTAATGTAGAAAAATGCAGATATCTCGGGTTCGAAATAAGAAAATGACATGCGGCTTACGGCATTCTTTTAAGCAAATAACAGTACATTAAAAATTATGTAACACGGGATCGGCGAAAAAAAAAATATATGGTGATTTTGCAACTTTAAAGTACAGTATCGGAATTTTTTCATTTTTTTTTCGGTCAATTTTAAATTTTTTGTAAGAAAAAAAGAAGAAGAAGAAAAACTCATCACGGATTCGAATTCCCCGATTGATAATAATTGTTTGACATAAAAAAGAAATTTTAATCACCTTAATATGCAAATTTGTCGACTCCGTTTCGGAAAAAATTAGGTCTGTTAATTTAGAAAGATGCAGATATCTTGGTTTAGATATAAGATAATGATATGCGATTTCGACATTCTTTTAAGCAAGTAACAATACATAAAAAATGATGTACCATGGGATCGGCGGTAACATAATATTTGAGGTGTTGCAGCTAGAAAGTGGAAAATCGGTACTTTTTTGCTTTTGTCCGGTCAATTGTTAATTTTTTTATAAGAAAGAAAGAAAGAAAAAGAAGAAAAACAAATCACGGATTTGAATTTCGCGAACAATAGTTTCCCGAAAACCATACCCACTTTGTTGGAAAATTTTATAACGTCTGTAACTTGCACCATTTTTTAAATCAATATTGTAGCGAAATTTGGTTTACACCAGGAAATTCTCGAAATAAAAACCAACAAAAGAAAACTAAACGATACTTGCTAGCATCACTGGCTATATAAATACTTTTACACCATCTAGCGGCCAAGTGCAGTTTTTGTACTAAAAATGATAAACCGAAAAGGCGCTGCAGTACACTATAAAAGTCGACAACCGAGAGAAATTATCGCCGTCGTACAACGCCATCTAGAAGGTACTGAATTATTCGAGAAAGTGATTGTGAATTCCACGTAGATACGTCATCTAGAAGGTACTAAATTATTCGAGAAAGTGATTGTGGATTCCACGCCGATACGCCATTTAGAAGGTACTGGATTATTAGAGAAAGTGATGACTGTAGTATAAAACGTTGTCATCTGAGTTGTCGAGACACAGTTGAACTTAAGCAATAAAGTGAAGCAGTTGAATTTTAGTGATACAGTTGATTTTAACACAGTGGATTTTAAGTAATAAAGTAAAACAGTTGTCTATACAGTGCCACATTAATATTAGACTTTGAATGTTAATGAAATAAACAATTGTACCGTGTAAAAACTAACTTTTGTGATTTAAATAAACCATTTTATAATTAAATAAGTTTGTGTGTTTTTGATTGTTACACAATCCAGTGATCGAACTCAGAAAAGTGTAAGAGATCGAAATTATCGTCTAAGAGGCAAGAATTTCGTAACAATATTTTGGAAAATGGGTTGTTTACTCAAAACAGAGGGCGCTAATTCAGTTTTCAATATTAATCTTAACCTTAATAATGGGCTTTGTCCAGACATATAAGACTGCTGTAATCTGCTGACACATCGTGAAAAAATCAAAAAGTTTTTATTTTGAACCGCTCTAATATACATATATGTTAACGACCAAACTAGTTTTTAGGATAAAGGTGTTTTTTCTAGGCCAAACTAGTTCCGAAGCGTGTTAGGATGAATCAGTTTAGCCCAGGAAATATTTAGTATGTTAGGGTAAGTGGGCGGCCTCAGGGATTACATCCTCCAATATGTCCAGCACCGGCTTCGAGATGGCCTTCGGCTGCGGTTCACTGTAGTATATCCAACGCCGTTGTGTTAGCGAAGCCTGTGTTGGATATAGTATAGTGAATCGCAGCCGCAGGACGCCGTCTTACCGTTATTTCACATATTGGAGGATGTAAGCCCTGAGTCACGTCCGAAGGCGGCCCACTTACCCTAACATACTAAAACTTTAAAAAAAAAAACCGGGAATGAGGCAGTCAAAGTAAATAATAGCCGTAGTTCATCCTAACACGCTCCAGATGAATTAGTTTGGCCTAGGAAAAACTAGTTTGGCCGGTAACATATATACATATACATTTTATTTTTTCATAAAATCCCGTTAGTTTATGAGTTTTGATAATTTTGAAAATCAGCTCAAAGCGCAGTCGGTCACATAATTAGCAACGCGTACTTTTATTTGTGTTTGGCACTAAAATAACAATAATTTTAGTAAGTTTTTTTTCTTTTATGGTAAAATAAGTTAGTTTTATTATTTTAAAAAAAATTCTTCGCAAAATCTTCGGTCCTGTTCACGTCGGCGACGACTACCGTATTCGAATGAACCACGAACTGTACGAGCTCTACGCTGACATTGACATAGTCAAGCGCATCACTATACAACGTCTGCGCTGGCTGGGACATGTTGTGCGTATGGACGAAGAAGCTCCGGCGAAAAAGGTGTTTGATGCGGAAGCCGCTGGGCGACGACGAAGAGGAAGACCATGCCTTCGATGGAAAGACCAAGCCGAGGAAACCCTATCCACGCTTGGTGTGAATGATTGGAGAAGGCGCGCGCAAAGTAGAGGCGCCTGGAGAGAGCTTTTGAGGTCGGCCGTAACCCGGTAACGGGTTGTTATGGCCACCCAAGTAAGTAAGTAAGTTTATTATTTAATAACATCTTATAGTTTGTAAATGCTATGGGTAAAAATAAATCTTGTGACGAAAACACCAGAGCTATAATAATTGATATGCGCAATGATGGGAGTCTTATGGTGAAATTGCAAATTTATTGAAGGTGTCCAAAAGAATGGTTTTCAACGCTGTGCAATATTTTAACAAAAATAAAACAACAGCGAAAGTTCCGTGGAAGCTAAGAACGAGAATGACATCTGCTAAAGAGGATGAATTAATAGTGCGTAAGTCAAAAAAATACCCTCAAAAAACTGCAAACGATATTCGCGTTTGTGTTTTTTGGAAGGATTTCCAGCAAGAAGCCTCTTATATCAGAAATAGAAAGAAAAGGTTACAGTTCGATCAGAAATATAGGCACTGGTCCGTAAAAGAGTGGAAAAAGTCCTTTTTTCGGATGAAACCAAAATTAATAGTTTCGTCCGATGGTAAAACCTACGTCCGTCGTCCCAGATCAAAGAAATTTGACCCGAAATACACACGTCCTACATTAAAGTATGGTGGTGGAAATATTATGATCTATGTCATGGCGTGGCGTTGGTCCCATTGCTAAAATTGAGGGTCATATGGACCAGCACCAGTATATTTCTATCCTTAATGGTGTAATGGTTCCATTCTGTGATGAAAACATGCCAGTGTCTTGGATCCTGCAGCAGGATAACGATTCGAAGCATACCGCGCGGCTAACAAAACGGTGGACGGAGGAGAATTACATCACATGCAGCCCAGATCTCAGCCCCATCGAGAACCTCTGGCAGCAATTAAAAAGAAAAGTTCGGTTGCATAAAGGTGGAAATTTCTTGGAATTATATACAAAAGTAAAGATGGAATGGGAAGCAAGTGCTATGTGCCGAAAATTAGTGGAGTCGATGCCTCGGAGGTGTGAGGCAGTTATAAGAAATAATGGTTTTGCAACGAAATATTAAATTTTTATTAAATAAAAAGTTGCTTTTATTAAAAACGTAGCGTTATTAATTATATTACCGACAGGATTATTAACCCTTACTTAATATATTCAAAATATAAATAGTGGGAGGTCCTTTTTGCATAAAGCGAAGTGTACTTAACAAATAATTAAAGAAAGACCATCAATCAGTATAAAGTTTTTAAAGTTTCTTCAAAAAAATTTGATATATTGACGAATAAATGTACTACATCACTGCGTTACTAATTAGTTGACCGCAACTGTATATATGTATATGTACATACATATATATTTTTGCGTGATTACTTATGTCTGCTGGGTGCGTTGAAAAACAGAAAATGCGAAAAACTCATTAATTTATTCCACAGTTGTGAGACTTGTAAAAAAATAACAAACGTTGACATTGTCGTTAATCCGCTTAGCACCATTGACAAAATTTCGGCTCTAAAATAAACGAAATGAATTTAAAGCAACCACATGCTACTATTTAAACCGAAGTGTATGGACGTTAGTATAAATTGAACATTTTTCCTTTAATTCTTAGTTTTTTTAAATATTGGAAAATTGTAATCTGTCCTGACAATTTCAAGTTTAATTGTGGTTTTACGCATATAAGATCTATTTAGAAAGTCATTGACTTAGCGCTTGTTAAATTATGGAAATTTTTAACTTCGTTTAAAGAGATATTGTTGAAGGAAATGCAAATATGTTAAATATCATAACCTATGTATGTTTTGTAGAAATAAGCATCATCCGTTCAAATCTTTTCTTGATTTCAAAGTAAACTCAATTTTTGTATTTATTTGCCGTTTACTTCCGTTTTCTTGTCAAGCCGAATAATTTTTTACAGTTACCAAGAGTTCTGTATTCGCCACATATTTATATGTAACTCATCTTTTGATGCACTATCCAATGTGCACGGAAAACTGCTCGCGTGTGACATGATATCTGTTAATAGCAGGGTTCTCAGATTGGGGTTTTTTTTCACAATTTTGGGGAAACGTAAAGTGTGGGGAAAAGGCTTGGGGAAAAAAAATGTTATGGAGAAATTTCAGAGAAAAAAAAAAATAAAAGTTCGAAAAAAAATATAACAGCATCTTTATGTATTGCGAACGATAACGTTGAACGGCGAATCGTCTTGCGACGATATCGTTTAAGTTCTGCTTTATGTATTTTTGATGTTTCCGCTCGCCAACTTAAAATTGTTATACGAAATAGTTGTCAAGTTTTCAAATATTATACAAACTTCAATTGTCAGAAAAAGTTTTACTTGTGTTTCATTTGAATTGATTTTTAAAAATACTCAAATATTTTGCTGTGTAAGGCCGAAGGTAAGCAAAAATCAATGTTATAACTTTATTTTAACTATTATTTTCTTATAGAAAAATGTTGTCTGCGGTTGCCCATTACAGTTTAGTGTACCAACAAAGTACTGAACAGAGAATTGCAAAAAGGAAATTGAGGGATGTCTCAAATGTTTTGGAGCCTCCAAACACAGCGTGAGTGTATCTTGGAATAAAACATTTTAATAGGTGTTTGCTGGTAAATCAACAGCCTTAGCAGAGTGCTACCAATTATTTTTGTAATCCGCAGCAAGAACATTAACGAAAATAAATGGATCAGTGTGCACATCTGTTCATTTATCATTTTTTACAAATGTTCGGCAAAATTTCGTTATGCCAGTAAAACGATTTTATGGTAAAACTAACTACATTACCTACGGTTATCCAAATATAATCTTTTAACTCAAAATTTTCACAGCGTACTCCATCTAAATTTTCTTGCATTTGGTAAGAAAAATACATGGTTGTTTTTTTATTTAGAGGTTCAGAGCCTGTACAGACTGAACTATATGTGTCAAAAATATAAAAAGTTATTTTAATTTATAGATTTGTTCAAAATTTGCGGGTAAGTAAGGACGTGTTCAAGTACATGCTGGAAGATATGGTACCAAATATGAAAAAAACCTTTAGGAAAACCCATATTCCACCACAAGTAAAGCTTGCCACTTTTTTAAATTTCCTCGCCACAGGGGGCTACCAAAAATCTCTTGGAAATGAAATCTTTACTCATTTATGCACGTCAGCAGTATATAAAGTTATTGCAGAATGCTTGGAAATTTTTGAAAATTACTTTTGCCAAAAATGGATAAAACTGGAAAAAAACGTTGATGAGGAAAATGTAATAAAAGAAGTTTTTTTTTAATGCTGCTGGGATACCGGGTATTGTTGGCTGCATAGATGGAACCCATGTGCGTATTAAGTCACCGGGAGAAAGACGAAAATATTTATACTTTAATAGAAAAGGATTCTACAGTATAAACGCAATGATAGTAAGTATTGAATGATCCCACAGATCCTACACATATTTGAAATTAGGCACAGAACATGATTAATCTGAGTCACCAGCATCTGAAATTCTTCTTAGAATTATACACGTTTATAGGCTCTAAGGTCGTGTTTGATGTGCATGTAAAAACATAAAGTTATTTCAGATTTGTGACCATAATCTTGTCATAAGATACGTGGATGCAAGGCATCCAGGCAGCAATCACGATGCTTTTATATGGCAGCACAGTTCAGCAGAGCAGTATTTCGAATCCAATTTTATCAATGGAAAAAGGAATACCTGGTTACTTGGCAAATCAATTTATAATTCCTTGTTTCAAAAAATTGAAGTTTTACTTTTTTTCTGTTATTAGGTGGCTACCGGTTGCAACCATTTTTAATGACCCCTTTTCGTAATCCAACAAACGAAAATCAAAAGCGATTTAACGAAAAACACTGCAAAGCACGTAATGCTATAGAGCGATGCTTTGGAGTGCTGGAAAATAGATTTCGCTGCATTATGGGTTCCAGAGGTCTCCACTATTCATCTTAACTTCATTGAATATTAACACTGATTATAACGCATTTGAAGATTATTACTATAGTAGTGAAGATACTAACCCAGGAGCTCAGGAAATAAGACTGCAACTTGCTAACAGCTTACAATAATTTCATTGAAAGTTTTTACTGACTGGTTTTTTTCTTTTCATACATACGTTGCATGTAAATCAACACAAGTGTACATACTTATGTACCTATTACTCAAAAAATGTGTATAGCATTTTATATTGAAATAAAATTTTATAGAAAAATGTTTTATTTATTTACAACAGGGTTAGGGTGCCATGTGGGGATATTTCCGTTCGTAGTTTTCAAATTTGAATAAAATACTTATTTAAATTCATGATATATATTATATACTTGCAAAAACTTCAAATATTTCTACATACATAGGTACTGTACATAAAAACAAAAGTTATTTACATTTATGTATATCTAAAAAAGAAAATTGACGTAACGATTCTTTTATTTTTTTAATTCTAATAATGCTTCAACAATTTTTTGGGTTGCCTCTGCTTGCATCATCACGGCATCTGCAATTTTTTGTGTTGCCGCAGCTTGAGTCTGTAGAGCTTCAGATATTGCCCTTCCTATCTCGTTTTGCTTTCTTAGTTCTTCTATAGCAAAAGAGCCGGCTGTAGAAAAGTCGAGTGTATAAGATTACACCATGGGACCTATGCCAAATGATAGAGCTCGATGATCCTAAATAGAATATCTAGGGTTGCCTTGCCAAAGCCTGTCCCGATGGCCGAAAAAAACCCACTTTTGGCCGACTTTTTTCTTAATAAAAAGTGTATAAGATTACAGCATGAAATTGGTGTCAAATGATAGAGCTCGATGAGCCTAAAAATAAAATATAGGGTTGCTTTGCCAAAGCCTGTCCTAAGCTAGGGTTGCCTCGCGGTTTTTGCGCCAATTTTTTTCAATGAAAAGTGTATAAGATTACAGCATGAAATGGGTGTCAAAAGGTAGAGCTCGATGAGCCTAAATAGAAAATATAGGGTTGCCTTGCCAAAGCCTGTCCTAAATTAGGGTTGCCACCCGTTTTTTGGGCCAACATTTATTAGAAAACATTTTATGGTTAAAGATTCCAGCTTCAAATGTATGTCAAATGATAGAGCTCGATTAGCATAAAAATAATATATAGGGTTGACTTGCCAAAGCCTGTCCCGATGGCCGAAAATTCCCGAATTTTAGCCAATTTTGTTGTTCTAATTAAAACTGTAGTACATAACAGCTACAAATGTGTGTCAAATGATAGAGCTCGATGAGCCTAAAGAGAATATATAGGGTTGCTTTGCCAAGGTCTGTCCTAAACTAGGGTTACCACCCATTTTTTGGGGCAACATTTATCAGAAAAAATTTTATGGTTAACGATTCCAGCTCCAAATGTATGCCAAATGATAGAGCTCGATGAGCCTAAATAGAATATATAGGATTGTCTTGTCGAATCCTGTCCTAAACTAGGGTTACCACCCGTTTTTGGGGTCAACTTTTCTTAAATGAGTGGCAACCCATGTTTAGGACAGGATTCGACAAGGCAATCCTATATATTCTATTTAGGCTCATCGAGCTTTATCATTTGACATACATTTGGAGCTGTTATGTACTACAGTTTTGATTAGAACAACAAAATTGGCTAAAATTCGGGAATTTTCGGCCATCGGGACAGGCTTTGGCAAGGCAACCCTATATATTATTTTTATGCTAATCGAGCTCTATCATTTGAAGCTGGAATCTTTAACCATAAAATGTTTTCTAATAAATGTTACACTCGACTTTTCTACAGCGGGCTCTCCGCCTACTAAGACCAATTGTTGATTTTTAATTTCGAGCTTTATAAGCTCTACTTGGTCGTCAGCAATATTTTTTTTCCTCTTAAATGTCCGTTGCTGTAACGATGTTGGTTGATGTTGATCTACGGTTAGGGGTGATTCTATTCGTCCCAATCCAGACTTAAATGCTGCTGTCCCAACCAACGCTGGCTCTGAACAATTTTGCTGTGCCAGCTTACTATTCGGTGAGTCAAGGCCAACAATTTTTTCACTGGGAGTAGCTGCTGTTGACATCATTTGAAGCCTGTCAATTGTAGCTTCTAGTTCCGTAAGCTTATTAAATGCATGTGTTCCGCCGCCTGTTTGCTTTAAGCCGCGTTGATTTTCGGCTATCTTTTTTTGTGCGACTTTTCAAATCTGCCCAAATCTGAAATACATATAATAACATAGAAAATGTTTATAAATGAATTGTAAGTAGCTTTACCTTCTTGCACTCAGATGTTGTCCTTTGCGGCGGCCCGTGGGAGTTTATTTTATTCGCTATTTGAGTCCATAGCTCTTCGACTTTTTCTCGACTTCACCCAAATACAGGTGCGCCCCTAGAAAGTTCCGTATTCTTTCCCAATCCGGAGACAAGCACCTCAAATTGCTGGGTTGTTGTTTTTTTAACGCTAAAATTATTGATAAAATAATTAAATAAAATAGTAAACTACAACTTTTACTAACATTTTTTTCTCAGAATTTTCCATTTTTGGCAAATTTATCAAAAATAATTTTTAAAATGTACACTTTTATTTTTAAAATATTTCAGACGAAACGGCAAACGATAAGAAATCAGTTTGCTTGATTTTGACATTTAAATCGTTTGAATTTTATTTACATAAAGTCATATTTGACGATTTCGTTCGAAACTTCAACTGTTATACTTGTTTGACGTTTTTTTCGTTTTACAAAAAGCAAAAGTTTCGTTCGCACTAAAATTTCGTGTGCTAGACGAACGATTCGCAATACATAAAGATGCTGTAAGTTACAGTTCGAGCATTGAGAGTAACTCTATCAATTGCTTTCACCATCTGAACATTACCAAACAAATGTAATTTGTTAAAGAAAGTGTTGGCATTGCTTTAAATCAATTGCGATTCACCGATGGTGCAAGACTGATCACACAGAAAAGTTCTGGAGTGAGTATGTACATATGTATAGAAACGCTGCTGGAGACCAAGAATTCATATATTAACCCTTTCGGAACTTCTCCTTTCCATTTGACTTTAAAAATCAGTATTTTCCGTTTTCTTACTCTTAAGGCCAATTTGAACAATAATTGAAACTAATTTATAAAAATTTTATTTTAGAAAGTGGTTTTTGGGAGCCATGCCATATGGCATAAAATGTACTGAATGGTAACGAAAGTACCAAAATGCAAATTTAATTTTTTTACACTTACTAAGCCAACATTAAGCTTCAAAATGGCATTCACCAAATTATCAAATAAAGATATCTGTTTAGTAAAAAAATTAAAGTATGAAGTGGTATTTTTTTTGCAAAATACGGCAAAGAATATTGATATTGATATAGAGCAAACTCTATTTAGTCATACACCTTACTGCTTCCACCAATCAATTCAATCAATTTTCAATTCAACTAATTATTAAGAAATGTTTTTAGGGGAAAATTTTTAAAAATAGGTCCATTTTGGGGAAGAACATTTTTTTTGGGGTATTATCAAATTTTTCATCTGGGAACCCTGGTTAATAGATTCGCAAGTTTAAAATCATTTGCTATAGTTCCTTTTAAGTCCTTAATTTTTAAGAGAGACTACACCATTGAAACGTTTTCATAGTTTTTCGGTGTGTGTGCCTAACCAACCTAAGAAGCAGCAATTTATTAACACTAGAATCCTTAAAATTTTTTGCGACAACGCCTTCAGTATGATTTTGTTGTTTTTTTATGCTTGAAATTTCTTATTCATTAATATATTTCTTTTGTATCGCAAGACAAACTTTCAGAAAACCTCCGCCACCATCTATTCCAAACTTCAAATATACTTCATTAAGGTTTCTTCTATCGTCAACAAGTTCAATTAGTCTTTTTACATCATTACAAAATGCAAACGTTTCAGTAGTGGTTGCTGCTTTATTATTGCTAACGTTAACGAAATTACATTTTTTGAAATCGAAAAACGAATCAAGGGAATGATTTTGATTTTTTAATTTTTGTCTTAAATTCTGCTGAAACAATTTTCTATCATTCTTCGCAACACGAAAAGCTGTTGCCATGGTTTGTGCTAATTTTCAAAACATCGTCAGCAGAAATTTGTCTCCGGATTTTTATTTTCACTCAAAGAAATTTTTTATCGTTCCCTCGTTCCTGAGATAAAGAAATTTCTTTGAAATGCCTTTGACCGAATGGCACACAAAGTGTTCCTTCTCTTTTAGAGGTAAATCATTTTTAATACATTCTGATAGATTGACGTATTTTTCGAAAAAATGCTGTGTTCCGACGTTCTCACTAAGTTACACACATAAGTCGCAATCACATATGTAATTTACCATTTTTTGATCTGGTATTTCGATTTTTCAATTTGAGTAATGAATAACCAGGTAGTTTTAAGGATACCGCAGTTTTACCTTTGAGTGAACGATAAACGACGATTTTGCATGCACAACAAACAGCCGTAGGAAGACGATTATCTTATGCATCATAGCTCTCTATCTTTTGAATATGATTTTTTAAAGCACCATTGATTTTTATCATATTGGCTTTCTTTTCTAAACAAAACAAACAAACTTTTGCAGAGTTTTCTTCGTGAGTTCCAACATGATCTTTTGATTTTGTAGCCGTAACGGCCGTGTTTTATTGGGTTTGGTTAAACCCAAATTTCATACAAATTCGTGAACCAGCTCAGTTTCTAGTTCAATCGATTGAACTTTTTTTGTCTTTGCTAAATTGTACGCTAGTGAAGAACAGATGGCGCTTATCGCAAGGAGATGTAGACACAAACCTAAAACAATCAAAAATATATGGCAACTTTGCCGGAATTTTGAAGAAGCGTTCTTAGGTCACGCGAGGCCTTGTGCACCGAGTCAGTGCTAGGCCCAAATATTAAAATAGAGACACATAATACAAATAAAAACAGTGATGAAACAACAGAAAACGAAAAGAAAACTTTGGTATTAGCATCTGCGACACTAGAAAAACAGTTTGAAATGATTTGATGGCAATAATTTGAAAAAAAAAAATGTCTACTGATACGTGAGGCCCATTACCGCGCTAGGCCCCGTTCAACCATACAACCCTAAGGCCGGCTCTGATTTCAAAATATAATTTCTGTCAAACACTGTCATGCCACCTGATGGTCAAATGCAGAATTATAAAAGGTTAAACTTATGCGTTTTATTCACTTTTAGGTTTAACCAAAGCCAATAAAACACGGCTATTGTATAATTTTTTTTACAACACTTGTTTAAAATATTGAGAAACACGAACAAACTAGGCGCACGGCGTTATACTGACCACGATGTCTCGTCTATGACTAAAGAGCAGATACTAATTTTCAAGGCGCAAGTTTGCGCGGCGATTTTGTTTACACCGAGGCTTACACATTTGTAGGTGACATGACTGGCATTGTTTTGAAAGAGCATGCTCTTTCGCACGGGTTCCCTCAAGCGGATTAGAAATTATTTTAAATGACAGCAATTTTGAACTGCACAGGCGCTCAGAAGATATTTTGTAGTACCCCAATCCACTATTCCGCAAATCAGGACAGACAGACATATTTTTTTTTCTTTTCAGGGCTTATTTCAGTGTTCAAATCGATATTAAAATTATAGTTTTTGATCGGTAACTAACCGAGGAGTCTGTTTCTATCCTTCTTTTTGTTCTTTTATGTCATGCAGAGCCATCTGATTCATGATATAGAGGAAATATAGAGGAAACGTATTCGAATATAAAAATATTATTTGATCTTATCGATTATCGCTTTAAAGTTTATAGCTGATTTCAAACTTATTTTGTTTGTCAGTGGCCTTCAAACAGCAACTGCAGCTTATGCATGCCCTTGACGTAGAGAACAATAAAATTGTTGAATCCAGAAAATTGCGAACTTACGGGAATATCAAAAAAGATTTCGATAATTTCAATGCAAGAAACCGAAACAAGAACGAAGTGAGATACTATCACAGCACTATTAATCTACCGCTATCCAAAGAAAAGGACAACCTTCCGGTGCTGAATAAATGCGTGATACCAGAGTTACACATACTCCAAGGGTTTGTTCATCACGCATTCCAGGATGGTCTTGCTCCAGTTCTTGAACGCAAAAGGACTTTACGATGGCCACAGAAACTAGGATTGGTCTCAAAAGCTTATCACATTTACATTTGAAGGAAACGCCTGCAGGAAAGGAATACGACAAGCTCATGAAACTGGACATTTGTAGTTATACTGTGATGCAATTGAAAGTTTTACTTTTTATTAGTATTTTAAAGCCATGGACAAAATTATGACAAGTTATTTTTCAACTCGAAAAGTTAGCACAAATTTAGGTTTTCATGTAGCAAACTTGAAAAAGGCTACAAAACTTTCCGAAACATTGAAAAATCATGTGGCTTGGGAGAATCATCACTTTGCACTTGGTCTGAACAGGGTGTTGAGTCAATACACCGAGAATTTTTCCAATTTTGGAAATAATTTAAAATTAACGACTCACACATTCCTATGTTCATAGAAAATTTGAAAATGGCTGTCGTTCAGTTTTCAACTCTCCACATTTAACGTGCTCTTGATACTTTTTCCTTAATTTTTAATTTATTTATATATTTTCCTACTTCATCTGTCGTATATATATGTATGTATGTACATAAATTAGGAAATTATCAATACAAAAATCAATTAATTATGTTTCAAAAATTCAAAAAAAAATAGCGGTATTCACGATTTGTAGCATTTGGTCTTGTATTGTAATGTGTATTTCTGATAAATTTGATATTTGTAGTAAATTTGATATCTTAACAAAAACAAAACAATTGTTTTTTTCAAATACTATAGAAATCAATATTAATATCTTGCAGAAGTAGGTGAAAAAATTTTGAATTCGTAGCGTGCGGATCTTTTTAATTCTAAAAAAAAAAAAAAAAAAAATTTCTTAAAATTTCTCTGCAAAAAATAAAAAAAAACTTAATTAAAATCTACTATAAAGAAGTAAATCTTTTTTCATATTAACACATTAAAAGCATTTTATTTGTGTTTTTAATTTCAATGCACAAAGGTGCAAAATTTTAAAATGGACGGGGAGAGTCCTTTTGAAGCGGAAAATGAATCAAATATTGCAGATTCACATGGCTGGCGATCTGCCCCAAAGAGACTGAGAGTTTTTCCATCCAGTAGCAACAACAATTTAACGGGTGAAGTCGTCAATTCCGCCAATAGATTTTCGCTACTGGGGGATATCTCATTGAAAATTATGGAAATACAGTCGCCAAAATCTTTAATTAAAGATGGTAATAAAGAACCCAACAATAAAATCAGTGCAGCCAAATCATCTAATTTTAAGGGGGCTATGCTCTGATTATGAAGAAAATGAGGTCCTTCAAGAATTACATGATTTGTTGCCCGGAGTTGTTGATCATGTCAGCTACCTCACAACACCAATATCCATTAAGCAAGGGATCAAATATGATCTTTTCATTATAAGAGTTCCTCCTGCAAAGCAAATCAACGAGGTACTTAAAATTAAGTACCTCTTTAATACCCGTATTCATTGGAAGAAACCCAAGAGAAACACGGGTCCACTCCAATGCAAAAGGTGCCAACAGATTGCTCTCCTGTCAAAAAACTGTGCCAGTAAAATCAACCACCTGGTGATTGTACCGTCACTAAAGAGTCAGGCTAGAAACATATTTGTGTCAATTGCGGAAAGGACCATCCTGCTAACTATCGTGGTTGTGCAAAATACAAAGAGTACAGCAAATATTGGAAAACAAATTCTAAAAATGTGAAAGTTGAAAGTGGGAAAGTAAATCCTCCAATTTTTATCTCTGCAAAAAATCCACCACTACTTACTGTATCCTATGCCAGCCACTTTAGCCAGCGGGATAGTCCTTCCAAAATAAAAATCGCTTGTGAAAATGCTGGGTCTAATGTTCTCGGACAATTTTTTGAGTAAACATAAAGAGCCTTTTAATTCAAGAAAAAAGATTGAATTACTTAGAGCTTTTGAACCAGCTCATCTTAAATGATAAGTAATGTCTTTTAACTTCCTTACTTTCAACACATCTTCATAAAATTCTCCAAGCGAACAACATTTCTATTGCTTTCTTGCAAGAAACCCACCTCAATTCAAAACACAAAGTTTTTTTCGATGACTTCTACTTTATAAGAAACGGCCAGCAACAAGGGGTTGCGATAGCCGTTAAGTGTGGCATCAGTCACAGCACCATCAGAATATCAGATCCAAGATTTCCAAGCTTATTTATTTCCTTAAGTATTAGAATCAAAGAGAATTCTATGCGGCTCCATTTATTTTCCTTCAAATTGCCGTACTGATTCGCTCCTAGATGAGCTGAACAAAATCGAAAACTTGGCTTCATCTTTTGATGGTGCTGTGATTGGTGGTGATCTCAATGCACGTAGACTGAGCTAGGGTGATTCCTTTTGTAATATTAATGGAAGAACAGTTGAAAATTGGCAAAGTAATCTCTTACCATCATTAATGTTGATTTCACCTGCTACACCGTTCTTCCCCAGGAGTTCATCCTATCTAGATCATTTTTTGGTCTCAACACACTTGATCAATCTGATTGATGTTAACTACTCTATCCGAACTCTTTCTACCTTTTCTTATCACTGCCCCGTGTACTTTAACTTAAAATTATCCTTGTCACATTCAGGGTTTGGTAAGTCTTTTGCAAATATAGACTGGGCGGCATTTAAAACGGAGCTAGACACCATTCTTTCCCATTGCCTTCCTACTCAACTTAATAACCTAACAAATATTGAGATCGACAGTTTCATTAATACACTTAACTCTAAGCTAATTGACGCTCTTGACAGTCATGCAATCAATGTTGCTGTCAACTTTAAAAAATACGTTAATCTTCCGAAAGATATTGAGAAGCTTTTCAAAACTAAACACATTTGGCAGAAACAACTAAAGCGCATTTACCATTAATCTTATAACAGAATAAGTAATGAGTATAAAGAACTAACGACGAGAATCACATTACTTAAAAAAATAATCAAGGATAGAGTCAGGATTTGGTTAAATAAACAGTTTGCCGAAAGATTAGCGAAAATAGTACCAGGTCCGCAGGCTTTCAAAGAAATATTCAAAATTATTGGTAAAAAAAAAAATTTTCGTGTAATGACGTACTTAATAGGGAACGGGATTACGTTCAATGATGAGCGAGAAGTGGTTCTTGCTCTAGAGAACCATTTCAATAGAATTTATAGGGAGCTTAATCCCTCTATTGATCAGGTTCTTGAGTCTGAAGTACATTCTGCAATTTTAGCGATGCGTTCGCAAAAACCGCCTAGTATTTTTATTTTTAGCCCGGAAAATACAGCATTGGTCCCTCGTGACACTGAATTCTTTACCTCTCAAGAGGAAATTTCAGATATAATTACGAATCTAATAAAGCCCAAAAAGTCAAGTGATCCTGACGGTATTTCCAATTTTATCCTTTAAAAAAATTTCTAACACAGCTATAGAGTTCTTAACTACATATAATCTTTAATAATTGCATCAATAATGGATATTTTCCGTCAATTTGGAAAAAAGCCAAAATTCTTCCGATAACCAAGAAACCTAATGATTCAAATGTCAATAATTTCCGTCCTATCACCCTGCTTTCTAACGTGGTCAAAATATTGGAAAGGGTTATAATTCGTTAAATCGATTTACCAGAAGTAGTGCCTATAGAATATATTTCTGATTATCAATTTGGGTTCAAAAAAAGACACTCAGACCCACTTTGGGTCTGAGAGAACAAAAATGCACTGTAGTGTGTTCGTTAGACTTAGAAAAGGCATTTGATAGTGTTTGAAGGGAAGGACTGGTTTTCAAATTGCTCCAATTAAATTTCCCGACTCATATTTTTTATTTGCTAGAAAGCTTTTTGACGGGTAGAACTTTTTTTATTCAAATTCAACAATCCATCTCCAACCTTTGTGAAACAATCAGTGGTGTTGCCCAAGGATCAGTTCAGGGCCCTTCTTTGTTCAATATAATGCTTTACGATTTTCCACACATTGACGATAGCTCCACAGGTATTCTCTTCGCGGATGACACTCTTGTTTACGCAAATGACTTCTATCCTCTCAATGCACTCAGGAAGGTGCAGAGCCATGTCAACAAAATTAATACTTTTTTTAAAAAATGGGGCGTGAAAGTGAATCTGCTGAAATTTAATTGCATTTGCTTTAGAAACGCGAGTGGCAAAGGGAAAGAAGGGGTGGTGAGAGAAAGACGCAATCTTAAATTAGTCATCGACGGGGCGGAAATACCCTTTAAGAAAAGTATTAAGTACTTGGGAGTCAACTTTAATTGTCTTTTTAAATTTAATCAACACGGCAGGTTCACTATTGAAAAAGCCAGGAAAATTACTAATATTCTTACTTCATTGTTATGCAGCAAGGAAATGATGAAAAAGACTAAACTGTTGCTGTACAAATCACTCATCAGGCCAATATTACTATATGCTTTCACTTCATGGTTCACTATCTCACCTTGGAGAGGAGAATACTTAGACTGTGCATTAATAAAAACTTCGAATCACGAGCAAAACGATACTCAAATGAATCGGTTTATGGTGATGCTAATGTTACTCCAATTATGAAGTATGCAGTTCACTTAATGAAAAAATTCATCACAAGTCTGAATGATTCTGATAATGAAATCATCAAAGAAATTTTCACCTCGCAAATCAATGATTCTTGGGCCAATACAGCGTACCATTCTCCGGTAGTAGTTCTTAATGAAGATTTTGGGTTAATTCCCGGTGGACCTCCCATCCCCTACTATTCTAAAGCCATCCCCGGGCATAACCGTGGTTAAACTCTGATTTTTATTTTTTGATTCACTGAGTGTTGAAGGGTTGGTAATTACAACTCATTTTGTATTGGAGAGCAAAACTTATCCTTTTTATATTATATTCTTTATGTTTTAAACTATAATTAAATTAATGTCAAAGCTTTGTTTTTAATTATCTCATCCGCTTCCTTCTCAAATTGCCTTGTTACTAATCTGAGAGGGAGGTTGGGGTAGGAAAAACTTACCTTTGTCATCAAATTTAACTTCTTTTTAACTGAATTTTTCGTTTTCTTATCTTAACATTATTCTTATTTTTATTTTACATACTTAGTTGTAAACGGGGGGAGAGGTACGACGGGGGACCGTCGGCGGCTGCGAAATGAGGCAGCATTTTATGGTACTGTTTTGCCTCGTGGTTGCAAGTCTTCTCGTTTTATCTCTCCTCGTGTACATAGCTATCTTTACTTTCAAATAATTACATTTGGTTTATTCGATTAAGAATTTATCTGAATTACTCTATTCTGTCTTAAGGTTTTGTTTATGTTTATGCTTAAGTTTAATTGTTTTTAAGTATTGTATATACTCAACATGTCGTTAAATGTAACAAACATAATGCTCCGTGAGCAAGAGCAATCTATTATTTTAAAAGAAACTCAAGTCAATATGACATTCGATTTACTTAATTGGTATTAGAGGTCTGCATAAGTATAATCATTAACTTACGAAACTGTTACTGAAGTCAATTTTATTGATTTGAATGCGTATACATAGTGTTTGCTTGTGTTACTGTTACCATCATTATAAATTTCTCTTCTTACTCGTAACCAACTGTACGTAGATGAATGCGTCATGTGTATGGATAATATGCATGTATGCTGCGAGTACAACGAGTGCCGCGATTACTACGCATTTGATATTTTGTACTACGCAGTAATGCACTTTAACATGCGTAAGAATGTTTAGTGAGGATCAGTGATAATTTGATGTGTGCAGGCGAGTGAGGTCTTTGTTTTCTAAATAAATTTATGTTATATTATATAAACAGTTTTTGAAAACGAAAAAGATGCCGGGTTTTTTTATTCTATTTCCTATAGTTTTTGAGATATTTCGTTACAAAAAATTTTCAAATATCTCAAAAAAAAAAAAGTGTGGAGTTATTTTAACTAAATTGAGCTAAATCAATATGCGTATGTGATTTATTTATGAATTATGTTAATTTATATATTTTGTTATTTATTTTATATCAACTGAACTAACATTTCTAATTTATTGTTGTGATTAATAAATTATACTAAAAAAACTTTGAACTTTGTAAATGTAAATATAGGGCAGTAGTTATAGTTATTTTTCTAGCATCATTCTAAATATAAAACTACCAAAAAGTATTTTAAACAGATCCACAATGATGTTAACAAATTAATATAATCCCGGACATTCGTTTTATTTTAGTTTTCAGATAAATAAATAAAAAAATGCGCATGTAAATCTTCTGGCAACGCTTTGTTGTACAAATGAATTCTCTCTTCCTCACTTTCATCGAATAAATAAAACAATAAAGCACGTCATTCAGTTCGATTCATTACCTTCAGTTTTTTTGTGCGTATACATACACGAAGCTTATTCAACTTTTTTTACTTTACGTTATGGTACTCAATGGAAATGTGTACTTGTAATTGGAGTAACAGAAAAGTGAACGAGTACTGAAACGAGTAAATTTTTGGTATCCGTGCAGACCTCTAATTGGTATTGATAGTGCAAGAGCAGGCCATACATTACAGCCGCAAAATGTAAAATCAAAAAAATGTTGTAAATTTATTATTTGTATACTCGATATGAAAGTCTCAATAAACAATTCAATTCAATTCAATTCAATTCAAATACTATACAAAAGTTACAATAGGGTTTTGTCATTGTATTTTTGATATTTAGATTATTTGAGAAAAGCAATTGTTTTGTTTCTGTTAAGATATCAAATTTACTACAAATATCAAATTTAACAAAAATACACAATACAAGACCAAATGCTACAGATCGTGAATACCGCTAATATTTACTCTTTATTTTTTTCATACAAGTGAATTTCTGTTATATTTAAAGACAGTTGTTATTTATTCAACATTTTCGGATTTTTTCCTTTTCAGGGATTGTTTGAATACGTTCAAATTCTCGCGAATTTAAACCAAAGCGCACTTTTTCGAAGTGCTATAAACTCCTATTTACTGCTAGTTCGGGCACACCGTGCACATTGTCAAAAAAATATGGGTTTTTTTTTCTGTAACATATGCCTATAATATAGAATCGGGTTTGAGAAAAATTCTCCCGAAATTTCAGCTTCCTAGATCAAACATTCGAACAGTTTGCAAAGGCGACACTTTTTCAATGCCTTGGCACTAATTCAACCTATTGAAATGTTTTATACTTTTCCACTTGATCAATTTGTTTAAACTTTCCTCGACTCGCATTTTCAAACTTTTTGTTGAATTATTTCTTTTCGATTTTTTTTTTCTCCGCTATTTTCAACTTTTCAAATTTTTTCGACATTTTCAACCGTATCAAATTGTTTCGACCTTTTTTTGACATTTTCAATCAGCTTTTAAATTTTTTTGTCGACTCATCAACATTTAGTAACTTTTTCAACCTTCCATTATAATTTTCGACTACTTCAACTTATTTAACAATTTCAACCTAGTAAACCGTCATTTTCTTAAGGGAAATTACTCGGTATATATATAGCTAAAGTATAGTTGAAAATTCTGCTCTTATTTGAGAATAAACTCAAGCATGTAATTTTATCAGCATAACAGTGCTTTGTGAGTATATTTAACGAACTTTTTTAACGAACTTTTTTCACTTAGGTACTGCTGTAACTTTTGGAGCTCCAAAATATTTGCAGCCTCTCATACTCAAAGTGAAACACCGCAATCAAATTCTCTACTTCTGAGCTAAGTGGTAAAAATTAAAGTTCTAGTTCGTGCTTAGGTTAGATTAAAAACCATAGCAAACATTTTTTTTCATTTTAATTCAATTGAACGGCCCAGTGATAGAAGTCCCTTAGTCAAAATAATGTGTTTGGAGATATTTGAGGACTTATGTTGCAAACTGATCTATAAATATATCTGTTATGAGTAAAGGAAAAACAACACACTGCAACATTGGTAAGCCAGTCAAGCTTTATTTGAAGCCATCAGTCGTGCTTGCTGGTGAAATAAGCATTGAGTTATGAAAATTTTAATCAAAATCTATTGAGCTAGGTACTTTTTACTATTAAATTTAGACCTAGGAACCAGTGGCGTGTCGTGGCGTTTTCAGCTGGGTGTTCAACGTGTATAAGTTGTTAAAATATGAATGCATATTCTTAGTTTTTTCCAGGACCACGACGGGGACGTGATAGACAGAGATCCCATTTTAGTTTTTTTTTATATTTTTTTTAATATTTTTTTTAATATTTTTTTTATATTTTTTTTAATATTTTTTTTAATATTTTTTAAAGTTTCTATTATTATTTCTTTTTTATTCCAAGCAATTTTACTGGCATGTCAATTCAATACGGCGAGTTTTTTTCAAGAAAATTTCCAGAACCTCATCATAAAATTTTTGCTTTTGATTTCTTTAAGGAATACTTTTTCTATTGAAATCAAAGCCAGTTCCGACAATCTCTATTCGCACATAGTATTTCTCGAAAAAGCCTTTATCCGCTTGAGTGCAGAGAATGATCTTTCAACTGAGCTACTTGAAGTTGGGATTGTCAAAATTAAGGAACTTAGCTTAAAAATTTCTGAAAACGTATCTTTCAAGTCCAAACTTAAAAGAGTTTCGGGTATATCTTTGATGAAAATGCTACGAAACTGTTCATATGAGAAAAATAAACTCAACTCATTCCTTAGCTTAACAAATTCGAAGAAAGGGGCATATGAAATTTTAAGGCTTTCAAAAGCATCATCTGGAAAACTTCTTTCGAAATTGAGAAATTTTTTTGAATTCAACAATTCCAAAAACTTTAATCTTTTTAACGACTTGAATCTTATATACATTTGTGTTGACAAAGTATCAATTATTTCAAAAAATACACGTTTCTAACGCATTTCAAAACATTGTAAGTCTTAGCCACGTTTTGGAATTGGGTTAGTCGCATTTTTTGTAGCAACAAAAAATATTTCAAACTGCGGCCTGGTGTTTGAAATTTTATTTTTTGTCACTTCAATTTGGTCACAACAATATTGAATATCTAAGTATTTTGCTTGTAGAATATTAAATAATACATCAGTAAATGAAAATATATCATTAAATACATTAAGCATGAAAACTGTATTGAATGAAGTAAAGAATTGAAGAAATCCTCTCGCCTGCACTGCATCGGCATACCAAGTATTTGGATCGTCAATCATTTCTTCAAATAATATAATCAGATCAGCGATATTTGCATGAAGAACATTAACAAGTCTCAGTCAAAATTTTTTAACAGCGCTGCGCTGCATTGTCCAAGTGCGAATTTTTTGACAAACGTACATTTGTTTTTTTTTTTTTGTTGGATGGCAGAGATTCTCTGCCACGACTCGTGTTGTTATGTGCGCTAATGTTCCACGAACACAGTTTACTGTTTATCATGCGCATTTCGTTAGAATGTGTGTGTAGTAGTTTTTTTGAAGTGAAAACTTCTTATGGCACGTTGTGCGGCTGAGGAAAAAAGTATAAACTCGCGACACCGACCGTCATAGGGATTCCCCGTCATGAATGCGATAGTAAAATTTGAATGTTCTATTGTTTTTTTTAAATAAATATTCCAAGTGGAAGACAAAAAGCAAAGCAGACACACTAACTGACACATTCCATTCTCATTCAACGATTGTTATGTTTACATGTTTGTTTCTTTCAAATTCCGCGTTGTTGCGTTGACAAATTGAGAATGAGAGCGAGAGTTAAATTTGAATACATATTCCGTTTTTGTCTTTCATTGCACTGCCATATAAAAAGAAAACGCACACATACCAACTAACACACTAACTTGCCATTAAACGATTTGTTTTCACTTCTGTCGGCACTCCCGGAGTGCAACCCGCCGTTTTTTTTATTATAGGTTTTTGCTGTGACATCAAGAAGCGCACACTCAAGTCGGTTGGATGGAATTCAACATCATGAAATAATGTTGCGTTTGATCTGTTACGATGAGCTAGAACAATTGTAGTCGTATTACGTACATACGCATGTATATTATACACTTAGAGGAGGAAGCTATGATATGATAGATATGGCATATTGCAGCGTGCGAGTAGGAACAGTAACAGTGTCAAATTATTGATTTAATATGTTTCACAAATAAGAGAACGTATAATAAGGGGGGGAAAAATGCATCGGATTTTGGTTGGGTGTGCGGAGAACACCTGCGCATCTTAGAGTAAACGCCTCTGCTAGGAACTTTACTTTAAATATTGAAGAAGTCACCATTGTGAAATGTATGATTACTTCATAGTTTTATCTTTGAATTTTGATACCCTTGGTCAATATATTATCAATAACTAAAATTAGTGTGAAAATGGACCCTAATGGACCTCACCCAACCAGAAGTAGACGTGAATTCTGATTTTGGCAGCACTGATAAAACGTAAACAGAATCGTAGGTCAAACTAACGAACAATTTGAATGACGAGTAGAGTACAGCATTGGTCGACGAAGTAAAAGGACGCATATTAAGAAGCAAAGTCGAAGTGTTTTTATTAATATTAAATAAACATTTTCATAAGCAAATAATTTAAATCGTGGCTTTTATTTAAAATCCCACATTTGCATTTAATATATTCAATTTTATCTTCATACGCATCTTGAGGCTCTCTCCGAATGTTTCTTCCTACGCCAACACGATAGAATGAAAATGGCTTAAAAAGCCTTGTCATGGTATTTTTAAGAGAGGAACGATGTTCTTTTCCAAAATTTTCTTCCCGGCATTGGGAAATACCAGGAACTAGTTTTACATAGTTGTTGTACAATCCCTTATAGTTTTTGACTTTTATTGTTCTTTCCACACTGGGCATGTTCATAATAAAGTCATGTTCTAGAATACTTCAAGAACACTCGATTTTCGAAAATTTATTCATATTCGAGTATTTCCTCATTTAAAAAAATAAAAAAAATAGTCCTATAGCTGCTACCAGAGCTGCAAAATTTTAATTTTTTGGAATTTGGCCAAAAAAATGATGAAAATTAAAATTTTTTCTAATTTATAATAATTCCTTATGTGTACAAAAGGAAGTATCGAACAAAAATTTACCGCTATTTTTTAAGCCTTTATATGTATAAGGAAAAAACTGTGGTCTTATGTACTTATTTTTATTTTGACTAAAGCAGTTGTTAGCAAACAAATTTAAGTGAGAATGTGTGGTCTCCTTGTTTTGTATAAGGTAATCATATAAAGCTGTTATTATTCATTTGGTACCTTCTGTGCAAGATTTTCTGTATAAAGGTGCATAGTGGCAGTTCCTTCTTTGATGTTTAGTATGCCAAAATTGTGTAACCAAAGCTGTCTTTGGTAATATTCATCTTGAACGTTTGTGACCGGAAGCGGCAAATTTTTTTAGCATTCGAAGCAAAGGTAAAGCGTCATCTTTTTCAGTATTTACTAGCTTTTGATAAAAAACCTCAGCTTTCCTCAGATGTAACTCAGCGAATTTAATATCAACTTTTAATCTTTCACAACAGTTCCAAACATCATTGCGAGGAACACCGAAGCTAAGATTGAAGTCATAGTTAAAAACTTTTCGAAACTATTTGTAAGATATAATCCCCTCAATCTCGGGATTTGTCTCCAAAAATTTCCTTTGCAATTCAGCAAAACTTAAATCAGCATCCAGGTATTCTCGGTACTTTTTATTTGATCTAGAATAGTGTGAAACTTGTTTAGGTAGTCCAGATATGAAGTTATGAACTTGTACTACGGCTTCTTGAGGTGTTTTATGTGGATGATTATTGTGTTTTCCTCTTCCATCATGAATATTCTTACCTTTTCGCAAGCTCTTTTTCTTCAATCTATCCCTCTTAATACCAAAGGTGGCGTGAAATGCAGATGCAGAAACTACTTATTACGTGTTCATTCTTAATATCCATTATATACTAAAAACCCGACGTTGCCGTCCTTTCCCTTGTTCTGGTCGATAAGTCTTTTGTATTTTTCTTTAATAAATCCTTGCAGAAAGATATTTTGTTCAGTATGACTTGACAAGTTCATAAATTTATTAAAGATTCTTCAGAAAGATATTCTGTTCCACAGTGTGCTTGAAGAGCTAGGTTTGACAAAAATACCACCAAATTCCGTGGTAAACATTCGATAGTATATTAACCACTGAATAAAAATCCGTTTGAACAAAAATCCTAGCTGCTACTCTCTTAAATATACACATATTTTAAACATAAAATTAAAATTGAGTATTTTTTTTCATTAATATTAAAACTTATTTTATTTGATAGATAATAATTTATGTACAACTTCTACATAAACTTTTTTTCTAGAATACATAAATTATATCGTTTTGATTGTTTTCAAACCAAAAATTATAAAACAGATAGTCAAACTTACATCTCTTAAACTATTAAAATTAAATAAACAAACGGTAATAAATACACAGAATATCTCTACTTAGGCATTTTTAAAATTTCAAAATAAAACATTTTTCAGTTTCACAGATGAGTAGAAGAAAATTCTACAACAGCTTTTTTCAACCTTGATACGTAAGACCCGTCTTCCATGGTATTAATTTTATATTTTCCCCAAAATATCAAAAATTCGCGGTGAATTGATTCACTTGCCTGCTCTGACCACCTAAAAATTTTAAATTTTGTGAAGGATGTCTTAAAAGTACATGAATTTTTAATGTTTCCGATAATTCGGTCGATCTAAACACTTCTTTCAATGATTTGATGTACTGTTCAATTTCAGTATTATTAAGCGTGTTTTCAAAACAAGATTTCATAATTTTATTCATAATTTTCAAAGTACAAATAAATGGTTCGATTTTAAATCGTCCAACATCGCCGTAAATTTCAATGTCTAGCAAATCATCTGCTTTTTCTAAAAGCTTTCTGCATGCGTTGCCTTCAAATATTTGTCCATGATAGTTTTTTGCGACGAGTTTTAATTTTTTTGGCCACAATAAAGCTTTTTCTATACCCACTAAGGGCACTAGTCCAACCCAAAAAAGGTGATGATCAAAACCTTGTAGGATATGCAGTTCAAGGATAACACATTTTTCGAGAACTCGAACGTTGTTATCTTCGTTAAAGAGAGGTGGATTTTTGTACTGAAACACTCTTGCTAAGGTTTTGTTATTTCCTAAGCTACTAAATTTTTCAAAATCACGTCTTAAGTCTCCGTAGATTTTCAAATTATCATGTGCATTAATATCTAAAATGACATGAATAAATAATGCAGTAAAAAATTTAATAAAAACTTTATAGTACAATCATTTGGTAGTTTTACCTGGAAAGTTTTGCGGTAGTTTTGAAAATGAGATTTTTATAGATTTTGATGTGCTTTTTCTGAATTTCAACTTTGCCACCTCGTATTGTTGCCGCTCGCGCCGCCATATTAAAAAAATGGTGTCCAAAAGCAGTTTTTTGACAATATCTACTTTTTGATTTATTTTACGATTAAAACATTTGTATACAAAATAAAACTAGAGGAAATTTCCTACAATTTATGTTATAATATTTTTTTTCGTAAAATTAATTGTTCTTCAACAGTTTTTAAATTTTGCAATGACACAAAACAGTATAAGCATAGATATGTCGCAGCAGCAGTTTGTTGCCCATTAATTATGAGTAATAGCTTAAAATCCGAGACAAATTTAAACGGAATGTTGTTTATTTTTGTCAAATCGAATATTATTTTTACATTCTCGTAAGTCTCCTTTATATTTGGTACTATAGCGATCAATCTATACACACATTTGTAACTTTTCGCATCATATTATTAGACAAATGAATGTTTGTTTGCAGGTTGTCTAAGTTTTCTGCGGTAAAAGTAGGCATTGCATTATTTTTTCCGTTAATCACCACTCTCATTTTAGAACCTCCAGTGGTTAATGCCAGTTCAGATTTCGGATCACTCATTGTCAGTTTTCGTTTTAATAAATTTATTACAACTTGATCTTGATTATTTTCGGGAAGTCTTTCTACTAAACACATGATATTGCGAGTTTTGGGTTTCGAACAAACGTGATTTTTTCCTCTGCCAATTTCTATAAAACAAATGTTACAAATAGTTATTTTTTTGGTAACTTCAACATCTTTTACTTTAACGGGAAGTTGCAAGATTAAAGAATTGCCACGAATACCATTCAAAGTATCAATAATTTTGGGTAGAATTTTGAAGTTTCACGTCCTAATGGAGTTTTCACGTGCGTTGTTGATCTGCCAGTTAAACATATAAAACAGTTGCAAACATTCACGTTTGCTCTTGTTGATACGGGTAAAACGATATCTTCATAATTATTCATATTCGGTAAAGCTCTCTTAAAGTTATTTTTATTATGTTCTGTAATCGTTAATCTACACGTAGTGCACAAACTTGAAGGATATTTACTATTGAATAAACTGAATTTAGAATTCACTAAGTTTATAAGTTTTTCTATTTCACTTGAAATTCGGAATTTTTTGAGTGGAGTCTATCCCAAAATAATTTTAGTATCTACCACGTATTGCATAAGCTTTATAACAGTGGTTGGCACCCCATATGCTCGCGAGCAAACGAAGAGAATAAGCGAGAGTAAGCAAACTACAAAATGAGCTGGTTATTTCGTTAATGCACTGCAAAAATATTTCAAATCAAATGGCAAAAAAAATATTTTTTCGCCGAAAATTGTTTTTGCCAAGGCGCAATGCTTAATCTGCAAGCGAGTTTTAGTGATAGTTAATAACTTTCATATAGAAAGCCATTTTATAACTAAAATTCAACCCCTGAATGATGAAATCATATGGAGCGTAAACAGCAAAACGTGCAAACATTTTTCGCAGTGATTGGTGCTTTTGTCATTTCCCTCTCTTTTGAGAGTAAGAAAACATTTGATATTTGCGCTCTGCCGACCACTGCTTTACAACGAGGGTATTCCTGAAAACGCGAAAAAGCCTCGAAAACTGCGAAAACTGAGCACATTTTCGAGTCTCGAAAATAATTTGTATGAAGAAAAGTTTGCTCAACTTTCGAGGCTAATTAGTTGAGCAAGTGGCCTCGAAAAGTTGGATAATAAATCAGTGTTGCCGTATGTCGAAATAATTTGCTGCCAGTTTGAAGTTTCTTTAGAAATTGGCACATAAACTTATCAGAATGATTTTTAAATATATAAAAGCGCAATTCTCAGAATTTTTGTTTGTTTAAGTATTTGTGTTTTGTTATTTATTAACTTAATTCTACATATTTTTTCGTTTTGGTGTGATACATTTTTTTTCATGGCAGCGGTAACACTGATCAAACTGTCAAATTGCAATTGCTCAATCGTTTACGAGTTTGTATTGATAGGGGTGTTCCTGAAAGCAAGCTCGAAAACTTTCGAGTTTTCGCGCTTTTCGAGTTTTCGCGTTTAGAGGAATACCCTCAACGATTTTCTTCGTGAGAACATTTGGTTTTAAATTCCATCGCGACACAGCATAATAATATTGTTATACGCTAACTGCACAGCGATCTACTACATGGATGCACATCTTATAGCTCAAATAACTCTTTTAGCTCTTACAACAATAACAAAAAATATTGAGCTCATCTCGAGCTCTTTCCGTTATTCGAGCAAAATCATTTAGGTTCGCAATCACCACATGTATTTTGTTCTTGTAATTTTTTCTTCAACACATCGACTCGTTCAACCCTTGCCGTTGCTTAAGTTAAATAATTTCGGTCCGCAAACAGCGCATGTATTTTGTTCCTGTAATTTTTTCTTCAACGCACTTTATTGTTTGTGTGATTTTGTTTTCAATTCATTTGCTCCTTCACCTTGAGATTTTTGTTTTTGTTTACATGCAATTAGCTTGCCGCCGCTATTTCAAAATTTTCGTCAATACTAGGAATTTTTTCCCAAAATATTTTTCATTTTTTTTACCTAAATTGATGTTGTTGTAGCCGCCAGCTCGCGAACAAATTTTTGTGCGCATCCCTGATCTACTGCACAACTGCGCATATATAGACTTCAACAAACGGTTTGTTAACCCTTTCACGTCCATTGTTGCCTATATGCAACATTGTATGTTTGCGCCAAAAAATCAGCTATTTTCAAATTTTTTGGCCTACTATGATTTTTGTTCAATTATTTGATTTGTTTCGCTTGGCTTATGGCCAGAACTGGGCACTGGGAATTAAATTTTACGCTCTCTGCTTTATATACGTACATATATGAAAAGTTGTTCTCATTCTGCCGCAGTCCCACGCGCGGTACGTTTTGCCCAGTCACGCTTATGACAGATTAACCGTTATAAGCATTGCGAGTGATCATAAGTTTTGTGGTTTTCGTTGTGTCCACACGTGCAAACAATTTTGTGCAAGTTGCAACTAATTAATTTAAATAAAAAAAAATTATAATTAAACATTATGAACTTACAGTCATTTTAGCAAAGAACAATATTGTAAATTTTTACTTATTGATCAATGCTATTTTTTATTCAACAAACATGACAAAGATAACAAATGGAACAATTTAACCTGGTAATTGGTGACATATGTTTCGGCTATTACCACATAGCCTCATCAGACCAGTTTTTGGTTAATGTTGTAAAGGGTGTTTTTTTTAGAGGTTTGTTTTTCGAATAGAGATAAAACTGGCATTTTATGGTCAAATCTGGCAACTCTAATGTCATTTATGTTCAGTTTGGTTTGCCATTTCATCATGAACAGGTTGACAAAAGAACAACGCTTGCAAATCGTGCAAATTTATTTCGAAAATAATGGTTCAGTTCGCGAAGTTTACCGCAAGCTCCGTCCATTTTATGGTCGACATAATCGTCCATCAGAGCAATTAATTCGGTTAACCATGGGTCGTTTTCGCACTACGTTTACTCTATGTGATAATACGCATCCGCAGAGACGTCGAACAGTGCGCACCGAAGAAACAATTGCCGCTGTAGAGCAAAATGTTGAAGAGGACCCGAATGAATCGATTCGCCACCGTGCACAGCAATTGGAGCTTTGTCCATCAACTTTATGGAAGATTTTGCGCAAAGATCTTGGCTTGCGACCTTACAAGATCCAGCTTGTGCAAGAATTAAAGCCGCGAGACCATGCAATGCGTCGTGATTTTGGTGTATGGGCCGAAAATGAGATTGATCTCGATGCTGATTTTCATCGCAAAATTTTGTTCAGTGATGAGGCTCATTTTTGGTTGAATGGCTACGTCAACAACCAAAATTGCCGCATTTGGAGTGAAGAGAATCCACATGAGACCCTTGAGACGCCATTACATCCACAAAAACTGACTGTTTGGTGTGCTCTATGGGCTGGTGGAGTCATTGGGCCATACTTCTTCCGAAATAATGCTGGAGAGTCAGTTACCGTTAATGGAGACCGGTATAGAGCCATGATAACCGACTATTTTGTTCCCGAATTGGATGGCATGAATGTGGATGAGTTGTGGTTCCAACAAGACGGCGCTACATGCCACACAGCGCACGTCACAATCAATTTATTGAAGGAAACATTCGATGAGCGCATAATTTCGCGGAATGGACCTGTCAATTGGCCACCAAGATCGTGTGATTTGACACCATTGGATTATTTTCTTTGGGGATATGTGAAGTCGCTCGTCTACGCCAACAAACCAGAAACGTTAGGGGACTTGGAAGCCAACATTCGTGACGTTATTGCCGACATACGGCCCCATATGCTCGAAAAAGTGGTTCAAAAGTGGTGGACCTGTAGAATTGGCTTTATGCGAGCCAGCCGCGGCGGCCACATGCCCGAAATCATATTTAAACATTAATGGCATAAAATTATCCTTCCAATAAAGCCAAATTGATGGACATTAAAACGATTTTCTTGTGTTTTATTTCAATTCGAAGCTCTATACCTCTAAAAAAACACCCTATAAAAAAAATACAGGCCAGACCTTCATTGTGTATTAGTGTACATAAATAAATGTAAAATATGCCCCTTGTGCATGGTTTCGGGAACAAAAAATTAAGGTTGTTGAGTGACCAAGCCAATCTCCAGACCTAAACCAGAAATATAGAAAAAGCGTGGTATAATATCCCAGTAGAGACTTGCTGAAAGCTAAAAGCATCTATTCCCAAGAAAATAGAAGCAGTCCTAAAAAATAATGAAGGATATACCGGATACTAAGCGTGTTTAGCTATTAAGATTAAAAAAATTGAGTATCTTGTACGAAATTGGATTTTTTTTTTAAAGTTTTTTTGTAATACACCTATTTTATTGTCAATTCAAAAAACGCTGAAATTCATGAATTATTAATACATATTTTAAATTTATTAATTGTTCTTTCGTATCTTAAATATATTTTTTTAAGCCATAATAGATGTTTGCTTTACATTTTGAACTAATATATGAAGTTAAATAAAGAAAAATTATAAATCAAGTTGTTTTTCAAAAAAAAAAATTACATTCCTATTTTTCTGTCTACATGTAAATATTGAAAGTGATACGAACATTAGGGTGAAAAAGCACACAAACAACCTTATAACTCTAATATATGAAAAAGTTAATGGTGATTTTTGGTTCTACATATGTTCTCCAGAGGCGTTTGCATGCATCATACTTCAATATATTTGCATTGCTTTTTTACATATGGGAAAGGTAATTGTGCCATATGACGACAAATTTCTTTATATTTTATTTTTTCTTTCTGAAGGAAATCGTTGTCTAACTGAGGGATAAAGCTTAAATTGCATCAATTCGTCAATATCAATAAGCCATAGATGGGCAATATTTAGGAAGCAAGTGTCAGTTACAACAAAAATAACGATTACAACAACAACAACAAAAATCCACAACAAATTCGATCTCCATAGCATTCGCTTGGGTTTATATAATTTTTTTTCTGAATGATGCAACAAAAACAATAATGCATATCCCGTGAATATAGCGCGTATAAAGAAAAACCGCATTTGTTATATTTGTAAAGAAAATGGAGATTTTGTTGTAAAGTGCCACAAGTGGCACATTCATCGTGGTTTGTTCTTTACTGCTGTAGCTACACTGGGCTCATAAAAAATTACCTATTTTACAGTTAGGTTAACCTGACTCTTGGTTAAGCCACACTGCTGCATAGTTAAGTCATTATCGAAAATTTGAGCGAAGGCTTCAGCTGACATTACTGAAAGGAGCTTTTTGGATTCCCACTTGACGCTTTCTCCGATTATTTTAGCTGCTATTATCTTATTCTTACTTAGTTTAGATCAGTCTAGAGTCCAAACGGTTTATTTTTCGTGAAATTAAGGAACTCGAAATGAACTATTGGATGGTCTTGCACCGGCAAAATTAATTATACCCTACACCGAGGGTATATTCACTTTGTCCATCCGTTTGTAACACATAGAAGGAGGCGTGGCAGGTATGGAAAAGTGTATATATTCTTGATCAGCGTCACCACCTGAGTTGATTTAGCGATGTCCGTCTGTTACTGTCTGTCTGTCTGTCTGTCTGTCTGTCTGTCTGTCTGTCTGTCTGTCTGTCTGTCTGTCTGTCTGCCTGCCTGTCTGTCTGTCTGTCTGTCTGTCTGTCTGTCTGTCTGTCTGTCTGTCTGTCTGTCTGTCTGTCTGTCTGTCTGTCTGTCTGTCTGTCTGTCTGTCTGTCTGTCTGTCTGTCTGTCTGTCTGTCTGTCTGTCTGTCTGTCTGTCTGTCTGTCTGTCTGTCTGTCTGTCTGTCTGTCTGTCTGTCTGTCTGTCTGTCTGTCTGTCTGTCTGTCTGTCTGTCTGTCTGTCTGTCTGTCTGTCTGTCTGTCTGTCTGTCTGTCTGTCTGTCTGTCTGTCTGTCTGTCTGTCTGTCTGTCTGTCTGTCTGTCTGTCTGTCTGTCTGTCTGTCTGTCTGTCTGTCTGTCTGTCTGTCTGTCTGTCTGTCTGTCTGTCTGTCTGTCTGTCTGTCTGTCTGTCTGTCTGTCTGTCTGTCTGTCTGTCTGTCTGTCTGTCTGTCTGTCTGTCTGTCTGTCTGTCTGTCTGTCTGTCTGTCTGTCTGTCTGTCTGTCTGTCTGTCTGTCTGTCTGTCTGTCTGTCTGTCTGTCTGTCTGTCTGTCTGTCTGTCTGTCTGTCTGTCTGTCTGTCTGTCTGTCTGTCTGTCTGTCTGGCTACAAAATCCAACTCGTTCAAGAATTGAAACCGCCAGACTTGAATTCACGATTTAATTTCAGTCAATATGCTTTGCAACAGCTGAATGAAGATCCGACGTTCGCGCCGAATTTTGTTCAGTGAGGAAGCACATTTCTGGCTCAATGGATATCTCAACAAACAAAACTGCCGTATTTGGGCTGGTGAGCAATCCGAAAAGATTTTCAAACTACCGTTACATCTTTAAAAATGCATTGTTTGGTGTGGTTTATGGGCTGGTAGAATTATCGGTCCACATTTTTTTTAAAAAGGAGGCCGAACAGAACATAGCCGCCAATGGTGAGTACTACCGCACCATGATAACGGACTTTATGTTGTCTGAAATTAAAGCCCGTGATGTCGGTGACATTTGGTTTCAGCAAGACGGTGCTACGGCATACACAACGAGCAAAACAATGGCTTTATTAATAAATCATTTCGCGATTCGGACCTATCAACTGGCCGCCTAGATCGTGTGATATCACTACTCTTCTACTGCAGGGTCAATGGGGTATTAGAGAGACGTAATTTCCTGCGGCGAAACAAAAACCATGTGGTATTATCACTATGGTCCTAATAAAGTTTGATGGAAACCGAATACAGCTCTGCTGTAGAAGAGTATAATACCCACTATGAAGTGTGGAAAGTTTCTCGGGATGATATGGGGATACATACGAGTAACATGGGAAGGCGTTGGTGAATTGAAAGTTTCTATCAATATTATGACGAAGGAGTTTTACTTAAACACTCTCCAAAACGCATTGAAAAAAAGTGCTTAGAATTTCGGTTACACTGACACTCAAAAGGCAGAAAATTTAAGATACAAATTGAATCAGGACAATGTTTTTAAGCCCAAACCGCTTTTGTGCATGACCTTGATGCTATATAATTGCAGTAAAGTGATCAGCTCTAGATCTCGATATAAGCCCAATCGAAAATAAAAGGGCACATTTAAAAAAAAAGTTGCAGAACGCTCTTATATGAGTTATTAAGGAGGAATGGACCAAAATATAACGGAAGATTGTGATTTACAAAAATCTTATTGCATCTATTCAAAGAAGGATACAAGCCGTGATTGATGTTGGTAGTGGACACATCAAGTATTGAAATTTTTCTTATAAGCTTGTTAGTTTCTTTATATGTTCCTTGCATTTTGCAAGGAATTATTTGACCCCATGAAATGTATACTGTTTTTATTTTTGTTCCACAAACTTGTACATTGTACATAGTGTTTAGGAATATCAAAAGATGCTCCAGCATTTCTTCTTAAACTTCTGTGTAATTCTATATATGTATTAGCTCCGGCATGTTTCTAAACATACTAACCTAAAAAACAATTTAGTTTTAATATTTTTATAATGTTATAAAATTTTTTCTGAAAAATCAAAAAAAGTCTACATTTTTTAGGGTAAACTACCCCTGTATAAAAAAATAGGAAAGTGCAACATAAAGTTTTTTAGGTTACGTTACTAAGTAGAATTTAGTCTTATGAATAAATTCGCGTTGGAATTTTTACTATATCTGTTAGAGAAAGCCCAAAAGCTGTGGAGCCGTTTAAAAAGTATATTTTTAGAAGACGCCCTCTGCGGTGATCAGGATGTAAAAAAATACAATTTTTTTTTTTGTATATTCTTAATCTATTATATAAACTTCATTTTTTGTCTATTTGCCTGTCTGTCTGTCTGTATGTCCTTTATGGACGCGAAAACTATCCAGCCCATCTTGATGAAATTTTTACAGTATGTTAGTATCGATCAGGCGGGTGTCAAAGGCTATAAAACTTTTATTTAGGGTGCATATTTAGGGTGGCCCTCATACACAAATATTTTAAAAATAGCGGTTTCTCAAAGAGACGCAAATCGATTCTCATGAAATTTACACCGTATAGCTTTTATGCTTAGAGGCACAGAATGGATGACAACAATTTCATTTAAGGTGCATACTTAGAGTGGCCCTCATATAGGGCTACCAGATGGCCTTACTACAAAAGTAGCACATATCAAAAAATTGGAATTTTGTAAATGAAAACCTTCATTTTTTTTTAATTTCATACAATTTGATGAGCAAAAAAAAAAAAAAAAAAATAATTTCAAATAACTTTGATGAGCAAAAAAAAAAAAAGGTTTACGAGAAAACTCCAGCAAATTACAAGAATATTTCAAATGCAAAAGTAGTGAAAAGTAGCGCATTTCAACCAAAAGTAGTACATTGCGAGTCAAAAGTAGCAAAGCCTTGCAAAAGTAGCACTTTTGCTACTTTAGTATCGCATCTGGTAGCCCTACCCTCATACAAATATATTTTTAAATATCATTTTCACAAAGACAGGTTAGACGATTCACACCGAATTGTAGTGTAGTGTATCTCTTATGTTAAGCATTTAAGCTTGGCCTCATACAAAATATTTATTAAATAATATCATTTTCTCGAAGTCCGCTAAGTCGATTCTCATGTACATAATTTACACCACATGGCTTTTATGTGAAGAGACTAGATTGTAAAAATTTCATTTAGGGTGCATACATAGGGTGGCCCTCATACAAAAATATTTTTAAATATCATTTTCACAAAGACAGGTTAGTCGATTCACACCGAATTTACACCACGTAGCTCTTATGTTAAGGGGCATAGTTAAGGGTACAAACATTTTATTTAGGGTGGCCCTCACACAAAAATATTTTTTAAATATCACTTTCTCAAAGACTGTTTGATCGACTCTCTTGGAATTTACATCACATGTCTTAAGAGGCACAGATAAGATTAAAAAAATTTTATTTAGGGTGCATACTTGGGGTCACCCTCATACAAAAATATTTTTAAATACCATTTTCAAGAAGACAGGTCAGTCGATTTACTCCGAATTTACACCAAGCTCTTCTATTAAGAGCGGTGCTGCCCAGAGAACGAGCAGGCGCTCAAAGAGCGTAAAAATGAGATCGATAAGACGCTGAAAGAGCGTAAAATAGTGTCAAAGAGCATAAAAAACCGTGCACATATACAGAATTATCAACACATGTTTATCGTTGCTTGTAGTAGTGGGCACCACTGATTAAGAGGAATAGCTAACTAAGGCTACAAAACTTTTATTTAGGGTGCATATGTAGGGTTACCCTCATAAAAAAATATTCTTAAATATAATTTTCTCGAAGACCGCTAAATCGATTCTTATGGAATTTACGCCACATGGCTTTTATATTAAGAGGCACAGATAAGGTCGTAAAAATTGTATTTAGGGTGCATACTTAGGGTGGCCCTCATACAAAAATATTTTTAGATATCATTTTCACAAAGACAGGTAAGTGGATTCACACCGAATTTACACCACGTAGCTATTATGTTAATAGGCATAGCTTAGGCTACAAAACTTTTATTTACGATGGCCCTTACACAAAAATATTTTTAAATATGATTTTCTCGAAGACCGCTTAATCGATTCTCATGGAATTTACATCACGTGGTTTTTATATTTAGAGGCACTGCTTAAGTTGTAAAAAGGGTGCATACTAAGGGTGCTCCTCATGCAAAAGTGTTTTTAAAATAAAATTTTCACGCAGACTGCACATCGAATATACACCACGGTTGAGGTGAAGCGATGCGCACAGGGTAATGCTAGTGTTTTATAAAAATGCCCAAAAAGTGCATTTATTTTTTCAATTATGAAACGAAAAGTCCCTTCGAGCGCATACCGTATCTATTCATTATTTAAGTACATATATGTTTTATAAGTTCTTCTAAGCTCTGTCGTTCTTGCAAAAAAAAAAAAAAACTTTAGCACTTATTCTAACAAGATGAGTCATTAATTTCAATAAGTTAATTTGTTAAAAATTGATTATAAGTACCCAAAAAAGTGCTTCAATAATTATGAATTTTTCTGTTGAGTGTGAAAACATATAACGATCTTCAACTTGCCATTATATGAAGTGGGAAGGACATCATGTTGGTGATATTATAGTTGACGTTTTACTGGGTGATATCCCCAATGGAACAAACGATGGCAGCACTTGTAGATGATGTTGTTTGCATAATCACGTTGTTACTGAATGAATAATGTCAAAGCGAAAAAGCCAGCCAGTGGCATACCGCGATTTAAATATTCATGAAAATTCGCGCACATGTTAAAGTGTGGAAGTGTTTAAATTATTTACAAAATCATTAAAATTTAACATTTAAATTTGTACGAAAATAAAGCTATTCACATTTTACCTCTACACAACTCCATAAAATTTTCATGCTTCGTTAAAGCCTTAAAAGTTTAGTGTTCTGCCCTGTCACACAAATGTCAGTGGCAGCACTAAGGATCTTCAATGATTCGTTTATTTTTCATTTGATTTGATTTGATTTTATTTGAATATTTTGCAATTGACTTCAGCTGCCCAATCAATTCTTTTTTGTTGCTGCTGATGGAGCACCAGTACAACGATGTTTGCGAAGTTTGAAATTTGCAACACACATACATTCCTAGTTGAACTCAATTGAAGATTTTCATTTTTCTGTGTTTAATTCACTTTGTATGAAAATTGCTCATTCAATTTTTCGGCTATTGTATAAAATACTCAAAATTTACTTGATTCTATAACTTTGAAAGTGAAATATAAGCAATGGAAAGCATTTTTTTCATGACAGTACAATGAAGGGCATTTTGTACTGACCCTACCTGAAGAATTTTTGCGATTTATTAATATCTCTTTGAACAATTAGTCTAACCTAATATTGTGATTATGTGAACATTTAGGTGAACATTTCATGTATATAATTTCTTCGTCATTAGTGTTAATATGTAATGTACTTAGCTCACATTTATGCGAATTAGAAAAACTAAAAGTTAAGTATGTATATAGTAAGTATATTCAATGTATTTTTTAATTGCAAAAAAATTAAGTTCTATTAAATTACTTTATCGCGTCTGCCTGTTATATATT